>JARQAC010000032.1:0-2400000 GCA_036172945.1 Meloidogyne incognita | reverse complement strand
GGCATCGACTAATGCTTTCTTTTTTATCCTTTTAGATCGTTTAAACCCCGCCTAAGCGTTTTAAATGCTGCTAGGTGAATCATCCTTACACTAGTTCGACGACTTAGCTTTTCCTACTTTTTCTAACTTAATATCTGTAGATTCTTTAAACAAGTGAAATTTAAATATAGAGACTTTAGCTACATATTGAATTACCCATTCTAATAAAAAATTTTTAAAATATTTTTTGATTGTTTTAATCTTTTAATAAAATATACCTAATTAAGCACTCTTCGCATTGGAGACTTCTGCAAATATATTTCTGGCTATAGACCGTTGTTGTGATTTTATTTCCCCAAAACTTTGCGAATTTTTATTTAATGGTATCCTAAATACATATACACATTTATATTTTATCTTTTATTGTTTTAATTTTAAGGTAAACGGATTACTTTTTGGATAGGGTTTTCAATCATATTTTCTTTTTATTATTTCTTTTATGTAAATCCTGCATTCTATAATAGTGTTTATATGAATTGGTTCATGAATCCGTGAGAAATATTTTAAATTAATTTTTTAACATGAAGTTTTGTAGTTATTCGTCGAAAAATATTGAGTTTGCCAAACTTTTCGTCCTTTCTAGGTGGAGCTGGGAACGGGTTATATTCTATGTTCGTTCTCAAGTTCCGTCTCTTATACATATTAATATAAGTATTGAAAATAGTAATTCTAAGTAAAAATCAAAATTTTGAGGCCCTGGAAACTGAATATGGATTAAAAGATAACACTTAATAAATTATGTATTGTTTTTAAATCTATACATTAATAAAAAGCCTTAATTAAAGATATCAAAGCTATTCAATTGAATCGACAGTAAATCTTAACGATTATATAAATCCAGTAACATTTTGGTACAATATGTTTTTGACCTTTGGCTTTCCAATTATTTATTTGATCTACATTTGTTTTTTTATCTATCGTCTTCGAGAGATTAAAGCGATTGTGGATGTTAGCCAAAGAAAATGGAAAATAACGGTTGATAAATTGAAAATATTAATAAAGATTAGAGGACAATTAACAATCAAAATTCCCAAATAAACAAAAAAAGGAACTGGGACTTTTTATATCGAAGTAATTGTTCGAAAAAATCGAACAACCCCTCAGTACCAGGGGAACGGCTCCACAGTACTTATCGTTCCGGTTGGTTTCAAGATTATGACTGTTCCACAATTCCAAGAATAATGACATCCCTGCTCGTTAAAATAGTTAAATTCAAATTTAGATGTTTATTCAAGTTGCTATTATTTGCGGTATAAATATAGCATGTTGCTCTTTATATGCTATAATGCAACGTTTGCCAATGAGTAAAACATTAATTATTGTTGGATATTATTTGAACTATTTTGTATTTGGTAATAATTTAAATTAAAAATCAAAAAAAAATTTTTTTTTAAAGGATTACCCCCATTTATTTATTTATTTTGTAACGAAACAATTAGAAATGATGTTAAGAAAATAATTGGCAAAAATCTACATAAATTAGCTAAAAAGTTATATTCTCCACCAAACAGTATCCATCCTTCATATAATAGCCGAATGCAACGAAGTGTTAATCGCCCTCTAGCTAGTCGATTTAGTGGAGGAAATTAAGAAAATTAAATTTTGAGTTTTTGTAAATATATGAGGATTATCAAAAAGAAAAGAAAAAGATATATTTGGTGAATATAAATAATAGTTTTTTGTTTACAATCAAAATTATCAGTAAAATTTTTCTCTTATGAGGTTGAGCAAATTAATTTCAATATCAGACCCAAAAACCAAAAATTTGTTATATGAAAGCAACCCTGCTCTACATTATGGTATAAAAATTCAAAGAATTTGGTTTAGATACTTAAATTTTAAATGAAAATAATTAAATCACGAAAACCTCTTAAAATTTTTTTGGTTTGTTGGATAATATTAACATAATAGTAATATTAAAGAAAATTTAACCACTCTCTTTTCAAATAAATTTAGACACACATCCAAAATATAAAATATCCTTTTACTTTTTTTTCACAAAAAAAACATAAACTAGGAATGAACGAACATGTGGGGAGGAAAATAAGGTTTACATTAAAAGAGGGGAGAGAATAATTGGATGGGGTCAAAATATGGGGAGAGAAACAAAAGAAAAACGTGTGCTATTTCTTTTCAGCATCATATAATTAATTAGAGCATCCACAATGATTTCAAATCATCAATTTAAATTTGCATAAACTAAAGGTTGTTGTAAGACAAACAAGGGATGTCCGTAAAATATTCTATCGCCGCAGCACTGGCCGTAATCGAAATATTTACGCAAATAAACAATATCCCCCAGAGGTGTTTTTACTTATCTAAAGCCTGAAATCATAGATAATTAGAGTAAAATAAGCATGTCTGGTAATTTTGGCAGCGTGCAATTTAGGCAGCCAAATATGGACAGTTAGTGATTTGAACAGTAAACGTTTTAAAAACTATAATTTTTCACGCAAAAATAATTTGATTAACAATGGAAAAATAATGATGAATAATTTGGGCATTAATAAATTTATTGTGGATTTATTTGTGAACGATTAAAAATAGCATTTCGATATGGTGTGTTTGTCAAAATACAAATAATTGGGTTAAATAAAGGTGTTAAATGATATAAAATGAAAAATAATATTCGAATAATATTTGTTGTATCGTTGCTTGTTTTTGAATAAATTGCAAAAAATAAAGCTCCAGCTTGATTAACAAATGGTACAAAAGCCTAAAAATTAAAAGAATAAATATTTCTAATAGAATGGACATTCTCTCTCATAAAATATTTTTTGGGGGTATTGAAATATACATAGAATGGCAGTAATATGTATGTACTATTAGAGAGATTCCTACTTAAAATATTTGACTCTACTGGAGATTATGAGTCCAATCGCACATTAGTCCAATCTAATGAAAAGTGAGTCCACTCGCACTTTATGAGTCCAATGAAAATTTTGAGTCTAATAGTAGGTGGCAAATGTCCAGTTGATGTCCTACCTGTCCTAACTGATCTGGAACAAAGTCATGTTCACATTCTATAATTATTAATCTTTGATCTTTTATTTTCACTTTGCTATAATTATTTTCCTCCTTTTCTTCTGATTTGTGAGTGCCAAAATATGGCACTTTGTGAGTGCCATATTTTTCTATAGCAGAAAAGAAAAAATGAGCGAGCGCTACTTCTAGAGGAAAAATGCAAAAAAAGGGAAGAAAAGTACGTATCTCATTTGCGGACAGGTAGGACATCAACTGGACATTTGCCATAGTAGGTTTACATTGACCATTTTGAACCTTTTTATATCGACTCAGACTTACTCATTTATCGCCTATTTCATACGAAACATGTACCGTATTTATTCTAATATAACGACAGTCTCTATTATAACGACAGTCTCTAATAAAACGACACCCTAGAAGAGGGTTGAAAAATAAAACGACAGTCTCTATTATAACGACAGTCTCCAATAAAACGACACCCTCGCTTTTTTTTCTTTGACTACGGGGAATTTTGTTTTAAAGCTGGAAAAAGTTGTTCCAGCGACGGGGGGAGTTGTTCCGACTATATGGGATTTTGTTCCAAGAGCGGGAGTAGTTGTTCCAATGACGGAAGATGTTGTTCCAACGACGGGGAAGTGTTCCAGCGACGGGGATGTTGACCCGACAACTGGGGATGTTGTTCCAAGAGCGGGGGATGTTGTCTCTGTGACGGGGGAAGTTGTTCCAACAGCAGTTCCGATTAGAGTTCGTCCGAGTCCGAACGAATACGAGTATACTCGTGTCGTTCGCTTGGGTTTTTTGCTGTTTTACTCGGACTCGTTACTCGAGGTCTTAATAATCGGCGTTACCGGTACTCGGTAACTTAATACTCGGCAGACTCGTTACTCGGGTTTTTCAAACTCGGCTTTACTCGGACTCGGGGTTTTCTCAAATACTCGGACTCGGACGAACTCTAGTTCCGAGCGCGTCACTGAGTTAACATCCACCTTTATTGGAACAACATCCCCTGTTGATGGAATAACTTTTTTCGCAATTTGGACAACATTCTCCCTAGTACACTCAACCGGCCAAGAAATAAGTTACGATTAATCGGCCAAGCTCAAATGACCCCAACCGGAAATACGCGGTACTCCCGAAAATTTTTCTGTATCGGTGTGTTCTGTATAAGTATTGCTTAACTTTGGGGTAGAAGGGGGGAGGGAGGAATTCTAGAAGAAATCGATCTTGGTAATTCTTTGGTTTACCCCCCCCCCCCCCTCCTTTTTCGTTCCTCAAAGTATTAAAAAATGGTCAGTCAATCTTAAGTTATAGAACTCGTTGAGCTGTGTCGAATGACACCAAAATCAAAAAAATCCGACTTGATTTGACCCAGATACAGACCCCTGAAAATTGAAAAACCATAGGGGTGATTTTTTGAAATAAAAAAAGTTCATGCAAATGATAGCTCATTCGAAAGAGCTCGTCGAACTGAGTCGAATGACACCAAAATCGACGTGATTGGACAAGATTTGACAAAGTTATGACATAAGTTGCCGACTTCGATTGGTATAATTAATGTCATAACTTTGTCAAATCTTGTCCAATCACGTCGATTTCGGTGTCATTCGACTCAGCTCGACGAGCTCTGTCGAATGAGCTATTATTTGTACAAATTTTCGTCCTTATGGTTTTTAACTCCCAAAAATCTGATTGGACTCATAAACTCCCAAAAATCTGATTGGACTCATAAACTACAGTAGAGCCAAATATTTTCTACAACTGATAAAACAGAAAATTTACTAAGAGAAATGTTTTAAGAGTCTTACCAAAATAATCAAAACTTTTGTTAAAAGTTTATTCAATCTTTTTAAATTTCCATCAAGATTAGTGTTTAAATTGACATATCTAACCATTTTGAATCCACAAATAAATATTATTAAATATGCAAGTATTTCAATTAATGTTACAGGTAATAGTGTTAGAACATTAATCTATTTTTGTTTTAAATTTAAAAAAAGTAAATTAACTTAAAAATAACCGTTTCCATCTCATATTGAGTAAATGGCCAAGTTTCGTTAAAATTAACAAAATATTTAATACCTCCATTTGAATATGACATTAAGAATAAAATTATATCCAAAATAAAAAATGTTTGGACAAATAAAGCAATGGACACCATAAATAAATAACGGCGAAAAGTTATTTTTATATTTCTAAATAATAATTTAATACTTATTATTTTTATTTATTTACCTGTTCAAAACTAAATATCTATAGATAAATTGAACACACAATCCATGCAAATTTAAATAAAAAATAAATAGCCAAACTAAATAAATAATATAAAAGATAAACGGATTAAAATTTTCTTTCATAAAACAAAGCAAAATTCCATTAGTAAAAATTGTAGTTGCATTCCCTTCTGTATCAAGGATATAAAACTATAAATAATTTAGAAATTGATACATATTAATTCTGGTTTTTGTTTTAGATTCTTTATTTAAATATTATATTTTGATTTTAATATTTTAAATTAATTCTGGTATTATAGTAGAATTAACTATTACTCATTTTCTTCTATGGTAAGAGTTTAGCACAAGTTTAGCCACAGGACAGGATTTGATTTGGGTGATCGCTTAGCTTCGCTTAAACCATGCAAATACTCTCTCCACCACTAATGCTTTCTCTTTTCTCCTTATAGATTTTAAATACTGCTAGATCCCTGATTCTTACACTATTATCCTTAAAATTCTGATTTTTGTTTCATTTATGGTTTTTTAAAATTAATTCTGATTTTTAATTAAAATTTATTTTGGGTTATATATCTCTGACTTATTCTTTTTAAAATTTGATTTGTTTTAAATTGATGATTTTTTTATTATTTGATTAACTTTCTGATTATTTTTGTTTTAATTACCGCTTGAAGAAACATTTGAACAATCAACAATAAAATATCCAAAACACAATTTTGTATCAAAATTCGACTGTGTATTTTCATTTCTTTTGGCGTTTTAAAAATAATTAAAATAATCAGAAGAATATTTAAAGGAAACCCAATTAATATACAAACAAAATAATCAAATTTAAATAAAATGTCAAGTAAATTGGGAGACATTTTTTTAGCTAAAAGCTTTTTTTGTAGAGAATTTTTGACAAAATTTTTAAATATTTATTTAAAAGAAAAGGACTGTTTATTTCAAAATTTTCACCTGTATTTAAAAGACAATTGAAAATATTTTTTTTAAAACAAATATATTATTTGCCAAAGAAAATTAATAATATGTTAAGTTCCTTCTCTCTAAATTTTTACTTTAAAATTTAACTTTAACATAGCTAAAATGCCTTAACTTTTTACTTGAGACAAACTAAATTAAAAATTCTATATAATTTTAAAATAATGTTTATCTTATTCTTTTATTTATTTTAAATTTACAGGTGAAAATTTGTTTAATTTTCATAGAAATAAAGCAAACTTTTAATGACATTTCTTGATAAAGTACAAATTTACCAATTATATGTAAATATTATAAAAACACCTGAATTATTGGCAATTAGAATTTTCTAAATATTCTTTAAAACATAAATCATCAACAAAATTAATTTGTCGTCATTTGTTAAGTGAATTCGAGATTGTCGCTCATCAAAAAAGCTGATGATTATAAAAAGCCATTTTTTAAATATTTTATAATTTTTTTCATTTTTTTATAAATTTTTAAGAATTTTATAAATTAAAAATTTTAATAAAGAACTTAAAAATACTTAGGAACTTTGAAAAACAGAAAAATTTTAAACAAAAAATTAATTGCCATCATGCCATCAGAAAAGATCAACCCACATCAGACCTCACCACAAAAATTATGCAATTATCAGGTTACTAGTCCAAATTAGAGTTGCACGAGGTCGAGGCCTCGCCGAGGCCGAGGCCGAGGTCCTCGCCCATTTTGCAATCTCGGTCTCGGATTGACTGGCCTCGGGTCTCGGAACCTCGGCCTCGGTCCTCGCCAAGAACCTCGCCGAGGAACGAGGCCAAATATACACCCCTAAGAATGGGTTTTTTTATTATTTTATTCAATCAAAATGCTTAAATTTTCTCTATTGACTCATCTTTGGCATAATGTTTTTTCTTAGACTGTCTCGCTTTATTCACAAAATAAAATTAAATCTCCGTGTCCGCTTAACTCATCCAATCCTTAACTGATCCACACGGCCAAAATTGCTCAACTCATCCAATCCTTAAAATATCGAGTCCTTACTACGGGAATGTTGATAAACGTGTGGTGGTTTTTTAACATCAACAAGGGGATATCGGAGAATTTGGCCTGAATTAACGCAAAAAATATACCCAATCTGAGGACAAAATTTGAGAAATCTGGCTTCTTGTCTTTCCAAAATTCTCAAAATTTTCGCCTGCGGCGCTAAAAAAGAATGAAATACGGCTGTTAGATCAGTTGACCTCAGGGGCCGTATTCTAAGAAGCGGGTTCCGCTTTTTTTCCGCAGAATTCCGCTTTTTTTTGGTCTTCCGCCTTCCGTCTGCCGCTTTTTTATTTTATTCCGCTCTCTGCCGCTTCCGCCTTCCGCTTTTAAAATTCAAAATTCTCCAGCCCTGTTGTATAGGAAGAAGCCTAAATCTCATTTCTCTTCAAATACAAAATCAATAAATTTTATTAATAGTTTATTTTATTAATTTTATTCTGAAATGTCGGATATATGGAAGTTTGATAATGATTTGGATAATTTTTGATAAAATTTGTTAAATTTATTTAGATTTTGAAAGTTAAATTTTTAAAAAAAAACCTCGGTTATCCTCGAACCTCGACCTCGGACCTCGGCCAAAATTTGCCCCTCGACCTCGATCTCGGCTTTTTCAGCCTCGGTGATCCTCGGTCTCGGTTTTTTCAAAAAACCTCGACCTCGTGCAACTCTAGTCCAAATATCGACTTCCCAAATCATTTTTTAACGAATGAACTAATAAGGCATATATCCCTAACATTTATAATTATTCGTTTCTTAAATTATAATTTACTGCCAAATCACTTATATTTATTTTCTATTGTTTCTCATTTGTTTGTGTTAGATTATTTTTAAAAACGTTTACTGCCCAAATTAAAAAATATTCTATTAATATTCTATTTAATTTAGTTCATTAATAATTATGTAATTTAGAACAATTTTGTTTAGATTTATTTAAAATTAAATTTTTATTTAAAAATTTTAAATGTAAATCCAAATAAAATTAAATAGTCACAAGTTCATTCTCAAAATTTTATTCAATTTCATGTTTTTCATAAATAATTTTATTTACATTTAAATAAAATTAAGTTTTTTTTTCAAATAAATTTATTTAAATCCCATTTCTATATTTTATATATTTAAATTCATAGAAAAGACAAATTTCTAACAATTCGACCTCGGAGCCGAAGAGAAGAAATCCCTCTTTAAAAAACTTTTTTTAATAAAAATTAAAATAAATGACAAAATATCCCAATTATTTAATTATTTTTTTATTAACATTTATTAATTTATGTTTAGCTAACGATACTTGCCCTTTAAAACCAAATAATTCACAAAATGAAAACGAAAACAATTCTAATATTTTGGCAATAATTAATATATTAAAATATTTAATGAAGAATTTTACTTATCTTCTTTTTGGAAATTTCGGTAATTTTTGTGGATGTAATTGATAAAAGAAAATATTTTGAGAAAATTGTGACAAATAATTAAAATTATTTTTCTAAATAATTATTTAATTATAACTTAATTTAAATGTATAAATGTTTTTAGTTTGTCTTTTTATCTAGGTATTAAAAATATTCAACAAAAAAGAGAATCCTTTTACATTTTGTCAACAAGCATTTAATAAGGGTAATCAACTCAATAATGGTAATACAATCGTTAATTTTCTTTTATTTTGTCTCAACATCATAAAATAAGGCCCGGACCGATATATCGTCCGAGAAAATTTTGACTTTTCGATATTTTTTAATATTTTTATACCGAATATCGACAGACCCCTCCGTCCAGGCTCTACAATGCATCAGCCAACCCCTACTACCCAAAAAGCATTCGTAATACACAAAAATTCCAGGAACTTTAATCCATTTAAATTATTAATTCTAACCAAAAATTGACTTGGTTGTTATAAACTCAAATAATCACAATTTTCAAAATTATTTTCTTTCCCGCTTCTCAATATTTAACACAACAAAACCAGTCTTATTCCGTCTTGAGCAATTTAAAATAAAAAGAATGTTCCAAATATTTTATCGGCGTCTTTCGCTTTTACCAAATAAAAATAAAACACAAAATTGTTGATTTTGTTGTTGTAAAAATAAATAGAATGATTTTAGGCGCCTCTTTGTGTGTTTGCTTAATTGCGGTTAGTTGGGAAATTGTTTACAGTAAATAAATTTAAAAAAAAATAAAAAGTAAATTAGTTTTAATTTATTTTATAAAAGTTTATTTGAATTTTAACAATAAATCTAATTTTGAAAATACTATGTAGAGTTTTTATAAAATTTATATTCAAATAATGTAGGTAGATATGAGAATTATTCTGTTAATAACCAAATTGATATTTCTATTTAAGAGAAATATCTGTCTTTTTATTTTGTACCTCGATCGAGATTTGATAATGTCTTTAATATACAGAAAAGTATGTCCAAAAGCAAGTATGAGAAAGTAAGTATGAGTGTCCGTGTCCAAAAGCAAGTATTTTCGAGTTCGGTTCGAGCGAGCTGACATCTTACTCACAAAACATGTAAATTAAATACATTTTTTGTAAATATTATATTCTCGGCAATAATATCTATAAGGATCTAATATACAAAATTTATTTTTCCACTTATAAACATAGTAAGTGGAGAATAATTTTAAAAAATTATTTACACAGCTAGTCAATACGTCCCAACAAAAATCATAAAAAATATTTTCTCTAAAAATTATTTTCTCATAATTACCTAGTTTTATTTTTTGATCATTCTAGCATCGCCATCTTTCATGCAAAATAATATATTACCTAATTACGTTCTAGTAAAAATCATAAAAAATATTTTCTTCAAATATTTGATCAATATTTTTGTTTATATAAAACATTAATTTTTAATTCTTGCGCAGTATATATTTACTGATTTATGGAGCAATGATTAAAAAAATATTTTTTGAACAATATCATTTAATTTTTTCTTTTAATTTTTGGTTTTTTTTCATTAACAAAAACCTAATACATCAAATAATTACTCCCCATTATTTACCCACTTATTAATTAGCCCCATTCATTGAGGGTCCCATTTAGTCCCATTCAGTGGAGGGATTGAAACAATAATTATTATGCCTTGTCCCCATCATCTTATCATTCATTAAAAATTCTACTACATAATTTTTAATAAATTTGATTAAAAAAATTAATACTGAAATTCAAATTTAAAAAAATGAAAATTTTTATCAATTAAATTAAGTTTTAATATTTATTTATTTTTTCTTGCAATACCTTTTTATAAAAAATTATTTTATATTTTTTTATTTTTAATATTTCATTCGATTAAACAAGAAATTTTCTGGAGATAAAAATATTAAAAAAAATTTATTTTCTCTTTTAATTTTCTAAGAACTAACATAACGATTGTGTTGACCTGCTTAACCAAAACCGCATTTTCGTTCGCTTTCTTGAGCACGAAAACCAATATAAATATATATTTATAGGCAGTCAACCACAATCAACGTCACAATTCTCAATCCATCAAAAATCCTTTTAATTCTTTTCACTCCCTTCTATTTCTTTCAGGATTTATTTATTTCATCCAAAAATTCACCAAAATCCGTCCGATTCACATCCTTTCGTTTCTCTCTTTTTATTCAAAATCTTTATTTTAATTCAGAAATAAATTTGTTTTTAAATTATATATTTATTTAATATAATTAAAATATATGCATTTTACAAATTATAAAATAATAATTTAAATAGGAAACATAACTAAATTATAGAATAATTATAAATATTTATTAATATCTATTCAGTATACCTATTTAGAAAAATTTCTTTATTCCTTAATTATTTTTTAAATTATGAAAGTGCTTAAGAAAAATCAAAATAAGAAGAGAACGCTAAATATTCTCTGCTAGAATCCGCATTTAGTAGAGCTGTCCAAAACCGAAAATTTTGCGGGATTCGAGACCAAGACTTGAATTCCAAGACTTAAAAAAGCCCAGAAAAAAATCAAGATATGAGCTCTAGTATTTATTTTGTAGGAGAATTGTTGTTGAACTTTTCTCCAAATTCTAGCAAAAAATAAATTCCAATCTTGTCTCAAAATTATATTTGAGGAAAATTCCATTAAATATCTCATACATCAATTTAAAAAATATTCAACACAGAATTTTTGTTGCATTTTGCGTGATAATTTCCTTTTTTACTTGCATTAGTTAATCTCTCATGCAATTTTACCCGCATAATTCCGTAATTTATATATTTTACTTTATTTATCCATTGCGGTTATTTTCTGGATTTTTCGGTTAAATTTATTCTCTCGTTAATAATCCCAAAAGAAATCCTGTTTTTCGCTCATAGCTTTATTGTTAATTTTCTGTAATGTTTTGAATTATTTGTTTCCGAATTTATTTTATAAATTTCAATATCATTTTAGTAATAAAATATTAAATATTAAATACCTCCTCTCATTAATTTAATGGCTGTAACTATTATTTCCAAAAATGTTCTTCCAATGCCAATACCTGCACAATCTCCATATCCAGTTCAATCAATCCCTCGAAGTACCTCTGCTAAAATTCAAGATCAACAGGGTAATTTTTTAAAATAAAAGTTCTTATAAAATAAATTATAGGTAAATTGGTAGCTGTTGCCGCTCTTGTCCGTTATACAAATAATCAGGCATACTTTATTCTTCAACATTTGGATACATCCTTAGCAGAAAAAGCTGTGACTGTTTCTGCCCCAGATAATGAAAATCCACTTGACATGCGAATTGATGCTATTTTTGTAAGAATTATATTTAAATGAACAAAATAAATTCTAAAAAAAATCACTCGGATTGGAAAATTTGAGAAGGCCAAAGTCTTTAATTTTTTAAATTCTTTTTTAGGACCAACATCCAGATCGCACATTTATGCCTATGTTCATTCAAGTAATTTCATAATAAACACATCAGAATTTTTAATAATTTATACAATTTTTATAGGTCCATTACAATCCTGAAGAACGCCTAGTTCTGGAGCATTTGGTTGACCAACTAGCCGAACGAACTTTGGGCCGATACAATTTAGAATTACGTAAAAACATGACAATAGATGTTTTCGACTCTGATCGTGACAATTTTCTTCGTGATAATGCTGGATTTATTATAGCAGATAAATTACGTCTGCAACAGATTACAATAAACACTGCGGAGGCGTTGAATAAATTGAATTTGTTGAAAGGTGAAGATTAAAAAAATATATAGGATTTAAGAAATGAACGATTGTTGTTTTAAAGGTATTGACCGAAAAAAATTATCTCAAAAAATTCTAATCAATCACAATCTGCAATTTTATAAATATTGCGGACAGCTCTGATACTTAATTAGCGTGCGAGATTCTTGGCCTTGAGTCTTGACTAAAGAATTTTCTTGGGGGTTTTTCGATCTTGGGATGGAAGTCATGGTCTTGGTCTCGATTCTTTGATCACCTTAAAAATACACCCCCTAAAGACAAGTGAAACAAACGAGTAGAGCGGTAAATGGTATGCGAAGAAGAAAAGAGAAAGTCAAAATAAATTGAATACAGATAATTTCTATCTGATCAGGGAAGTAAAGAAATAGTGTTATACTAGTAAACTAATAAAAATTTCTAATTAAATAAATTTATTTATTTTAAGAAATAAAAGTAACAAAAGTAAATAAAGAAGATTATGAATTATTGTTGGAATATGACGCAACTTTAAGTACACATAATAGAGCAGAATTTTTGGAATTTCTTTTTGCTAAAAATCGAGTTTATGCTGCGAAATTAGACAGTAAAGAAACAGAAAAAATAAAAAATATTGAAGGAGAAAATGAATTTATTGAACAAAAAGGGCCAATACTTGCGGGATATTTGGTGATTAAATAAATAATTTTTAATTTGTCATCTTTTTATTTTTTAAAAAAAGGTTGCATCTAACGAGACAGTTATGTGTATTTATGCTAATGATCAAAATATTGCAGAATCTTTATTGTTTAAATACATGGAGGACAGCAAATTTAGTTTTGTATGTCATTAAAAACATTTTAAAAAATAAAATCAGAATAATAATTGAATGGAATAAATTTATAAATGGAAAACATTCTTTCAATAGATAAATTTTATAAAAAATTGAAGATACCCCAGAATTTTATTCTCTAAGTTTATCATTGTTTCTTTAAATTAGTTGGGCACTGGCTGGGAGGGAAGGTAGGGGGCAGGGATGGGACGAGTTAAGAAAAAAATCGAGTCGGGTTTTCAAAATTTTCTTCGGATCGGGTCTCGGGTCGAAAAAAAAGTCTGGGTTTAAGGTATCGGATTTCGGGTAACCCGTCCCATCCCTGGTAGGTGGCTCTCTAAACGATACCTCAACAATAACCTCAGTAAAAGAAAGAACAACCTCACAAAAATAACCTCATCCAAAAGCAAGATTTGATTTATTCACCTTTACTGTTTAAGGTTAAAATGTGTTGTACATCAAATCAATGGCAAAATCTTCGCTCACTCAAAACACTAAAAACTCGGCCAATATATCGCAGGCACACACGTACAATCCCGACAAATTTAAAATATGACCGAATTTTTGCTTTGAATGTTGGAATGAATATTTTCTGAAATTTGAGAAAAAAACATTTTTAGAATTGGGAAGAGTTTGAATATCAAACAACGATCTGGGAAGAGTAAATTTTTAATTTTTTCGGAATTTAACAAATAATTATATATATTTTATTGTAATTATTATAATGATTATATCCATGTTTAATTTTAAATAAAAGTTTTTTTATCTTTCAATAACTATTATTTTCTAAAAATATTTATATATGTTTTTAGATTGTTAGAATAATATTTATTTAATTTTCATTTAAAAAAATATTTTTTTAATTCTTTATATAATTAGAAATTAAATTCAAAAATATATTAGTTATATTTTCAATTGAACTTTTCTATTTAATATAAAATTATATAACAAATTTGGGGGTGAAAATTGTATATTTTAATGAGATTATCTTAAATACGAGATATCGTCTAATCAGTTCCTCACCAAATTCTAAAAATTTGTCCTAGACTAAGGTGTTGGATATATGTATGTAAAAATGGACCCGACTGTATTAATTTATTTGTTTTAATAGAAGAAGATTCTCAATTGTCCCATTTAGTATCTTTCATTAGATGAATCGACAGACCTCCGGGGACCGGCTCCTCTTATATAAAAGTTATTAATTCCTATAAATTTTTTTATAAAAATTTAATATTCAAATTTTTATATTAAATCAATTTTTCACTCAATAATTGAAGAAGAGAGAGATTCTAAAATCGCTAGGCGACTATGGAGGGTCTTTATTGGGGAGGTTAGTGTCTACGTGTAATTTTAAGACTGCCTTGAGAAAGGCAGTCTTCCTCGTCTTTTAATTAATTATTGAATAATTTTTAAATTAAATTAAATAAAAATTTAAAATTTCTTAGCTATTTTTATGTACATATATAAAAAAGTTTTTTTAATTTTTATTTTCAGGAGAGAAAGTTTCTCTAAAGAGAATGACTTCTTCTCTGTTTTCTTGTAAAAATAAACATTTTTTATTTTTTATTTTATTTAAAATTTGTATATTTTTTTACAATTTTAAATGCTTTTGAGGAGGATTCTGATTATAATATTGGTAAAGATTCTATAGGATGTTTTGTTGAAAAGAAAGTTGTGCTTGGTCAAAAGCACCATTCGTTATGAAATTTATAAATTTGACGATTTCAATAAAAAAGATTTATTTTTATTCAGTGGATAAAAATAATGAAAAACCCGACCCGAACCCCGTCTCGAAACAATTCGGAATCCCTCATCAAGAAATTACTGTTTCAATCATTCATACGATTTTTTATATTTGTTAATTTTTCCAAATTTTATTTTCAGGAGAGAGTCTGCCTCTCTAAAATGACTTATGATTCTAAAAATAAAACTTAAAGTGAGGCGTATCTATTATTTTTAACTTTCCTTTTTATTAGAGGAGCCGACGGGATCTCAGGGACCGATTCCTCTTATATGGCTATAAAGGCTATTAAGAATTTTTATAAGAATCGAGTAGTCAAATCCTTATATTCAATCAATTTTTCACTCAAGATTAAAGAAAGGGAGAGATTCTAAAATCGCTAGGCGACGATGGAGAGTCTTCATGGGGAAGGTAAGTGTCTACGTGTAAAATCCCTCGATAAATTACAAGTCTCTACATATATTCATTCGATTTTTTATTTTCTTCCCTCTCTTTTAATTAAAATAAAATTTTAAAATTAAATTTATTAATATTTTAAACAGTTTTTTATAAAAAAATATTTTTAATAATTTTTATTTTCAGGAGAAAGTCTCACTTTAGGAGAATGATTTCTCCATTGTCTACTAAAGATGGACATTTTTTATATTTTATTTTTTTATTTTTATTTAAAACTTTTATATTTTTTACTATTGTAAATGCTAATGATAAGCATTCTGTTTATGGAAGTAGTGGAGACTTTTTGAAACGTTTTGTTGCTTGGAAAAAAGGAGAACCTCTTCGTAAATAAATTAATTTAAATATTTAAAATTATAATTAATATTTAGAATGCCCTTGCGGTTATAAACGTATTCTTGACAGTAAAGATGTATATAAAAATCACAAATCATTTGAAACTGAACACTTTGACACAAAAATAGTTTTTGATTTTGTTGGGGCAGGACGGTTTTCCGCATCGGGAGTAAGTTATAAATAGTTAAAAAAATATATTCTATACTTTTAGCCAACAAAAATTATCCATTTATTTTCATTAACTAACGGTAAATGTAAATTAGAAGTTGAATATTATTTCAAAAAAGCAGAAAATATTTCTGAGCAAGAAAATAATGATAAGCAGATGTCGAAACTTTTTGAAAAATTTGTAAAAGTTGCTTTATTGAAGAAAAATCCATTAAATGTAGCAAAACTTACTGACAGTAGATTATTGCGTGATAGGTAAAGTCTTGATAAGTAGTAAATAAACTAATTAACATTTAAAATCCTGGAAAGCTTAGAAATTTTTAACTTATGTATTTACCGGAAATCATACAAAATTACCCCAAAAGTTCCTTTCATTTAATAAAAAATAATTTAAAGCACCGGAAAGGTTGATTCAGCCTTTAAGCCAAATAAACTACTTTTTGATGAAGCAAAAATGGTAGCTCCATTAGAAGAATTTCTACGTTATAGAATTCGTTATATATTTTTTAATGAAAAAAGACAAGGAAAAAAGTGGGAAAGTGATTTAGGTATGGATGTTATTTTAACAGAAATAATGAAAGGAATGAAAGAAATTTCTGATGTTACAGGTAAATATTTAAATAATTAGTTAAAAATAAATTTATATGTATGCAGGTTTTGAATTTGAAAAAATTAATTTAAATGATTTTATTGTTGTAAAAAATAAACAAGGGCATTTGAGTGTCAAGTTTATTTATATTCATGATGAGGGAACTAAAAAATTAGAAAAAATATTTACAAAAGAGGGAATTAAAAAAAGTTTAAAATTAAATAAACTTGTAAATGATGAAGCATTTAAATTTTACAAATTAATATTAGAAGAAAAAGAAAGTTTTATTGAGACAAAGAAAAGAGTAATTAAGGGTTATGGTAAATTGTTTTGGTTAAAATTATTTATGCAAATGTTTATTAAATCGGATAATTTAGACAAATCATTAATATCGAGGTTATTAAAATATTTTTAAATTAAAGTGAAAGGTTTATTTACACATTTTTATCTAAAATACCTATAAAAGTGTCATCTAAAAATTCCTGGCTCTTCCAGCTTCTGTTTTTGCTTTTAAAATGTTTCATCTTATTATATCCTTAAAATCGTTATATAGAAAGAGGAGGTGAAGGATAGAAATCGGACAAATCAAATATTTCAAATATGATTTTTTCAAATAGTTTATTGCATTTGAAATTTTTTTGTTGATTTGTTGATAATTTTTTAAATGCAAATTAATTATTAATTGAAAATCAATTGAAAATGAAAAATGATAGGGTGATAAAGTAAAATGTTTTTGATTTTTAGGAATTAATTCTTTCTAAAATAAATATAAAGAATATTAAAAAATTAATTTTGATTTTTTTAAAGTTATTTAATCCCGAGAACTTGTTTGTATGCATTGTCAGGTAATTTGAATGAATTTAAAATAAAAGGAAAAGATGATGATGATTTTCTTTTCAAAACATGGCAAGAATTTGTGAAAGGAGAAAAGAAACCGAAAACAAAAAGTTTTGAAAATTTTGATGAATTATTAGGTAATATGTTTGGTTTTGATTGGTTAAATAATTGTGAAGAGAATGATGAAAATAATTTAAAGCCGGGGGATAGGGATGATGATAAAGATATAACTGATAAAGAAAATGATATGGATGATAAGGAAAATGAAGAGAAAAATGAAGATTATTTAATGGAAGATGACGTAAATAAGGATAATGGTATGATTGGTAAAGAAAATGACGGGAAGGACAAAGAGAATGACAAGAAAGATAAAGAAGATGAGGATAAAGTTACTAAATGCGTAAATAAGATAAAAGAAAGATTAAAAAAAGAAAAAGAAAATTGTAAGTACCTGATGGAAAATTTTGGTGGCTAGGGGAGTTTAAATTACCCGCATTCATGAACATATTACAACCCTAATTGAAGAAATAAAAATAAACGTTCTACCTAGGATATAGGCCCATAAGATTGAAATTTAGTGGGTATTCAAATTTTGGATATACCTAAGTGTTAACTGTAAGCCCTAAAGAACGATATTTCATATATTAACTCATGTAATTAATAATAAAAGATTTAAAATTAAATAATAAATTTATATAATTAATAGCCATAAACAATGAAAAGGAAGATCATATTTTAAATATTTTATTGAAATTACTGGATGAATTTTTAATTGCATCAAGCTGGGAAGAATTTAATATTATTTTTCCCGATATTTCTGAAAATAATTTTCCAAAGGAAGCCTTTACTAAAGATGAGGTTTTTAAAGATAAATATATTTCTTTCAAAAAATTTATTAATTTAAAATTTAATTTTAAATAAATTTTTTTATTAAAGTTTAATTTTAAAAAATATTTTTTAGTCTTCAATATTTAAAAGTTTGGAAATTATCTCAAAGAAAAGCAAAAAAATTTTTATTGGAAAAAGTCCATATAATGAAATTAAAGATTTTAACATAAACAAGGAGGCAAAATCAGAGTTTGTTCAATAAAAATTTTATTCTAAAATTTAAAAAAAATACCTAGATTAAAAACCTATAATTATTTCAATAATTGTTGGATAAATTTAACAATGTCTGAATGGTACGAGCATACTAAAATTTTAGAAAGTATTTTTTATAAAATGCAAGTTTGGGTTGATGATTTTACACATGAACACAATTTTAATGCCAATGATGATTTTTATGATGAAAATTGAATTTTTACTAAAATGAAGAAAGTTTATTAAATTGAAAATTATTAAAAAAAAAGAAATCCTTATTTTCGAACACCCACTTGTATATATTTACTGTAAATATTCAAAAAATTGTTTTATTAAAACACCCCCTTATTCGTAAAATTATTTTTTAACATTTAACAATTATTTTATTTGTCTCCATCAGGGCTGCACACAATTGAAAAAAAGATTCCGCAACTCGCAATCCAAACTCGCAATTTTTTTAAATCCGCAAAAACAATCCGTAACTCGCAATCCGCAATTGCGTGCAGCCTGGTCTCCATAAGTAATCCGGGTGGATTCAGGAGTTTATTTTATTGCTTCGCATTTTATATGTGGTTGATAAAAATTTTTGTCTTTAAAGGATTTTCTTATATACATATTTACTTACTTTTTTCTTTTTTCTTAAAATATTCTCGCCCCTAAAAAAATTTCCGCATTCGTGAATTCTGTTGCAAATATTTTTCCCGAAAAAATGAAAAACATCATATTCTTTTAAAATTATAAAATATTTTTTACATCCAAAAATATTTATTTCCTTCTTTTTTTAATTTTACACATTTAACCAAATTATATAAAACGTTATATTAAATAAATGCCACGAACTAAACAAAAAACATCTTGTAAGACGTGGCTTTGTTACATTTAAAAATATTAACATTTATTCTTAAACATTTTTAAACATTTTAAATAATTTTTACAATTATAATAAAACAATTTTTAAAAATTAAAATAAATTTAAAATATTTAAATTTTGTTTAAAAAATTTAATATTACAAACATTTTTTAAAATTTATTTCTAAGCATAACTTTAAAATTTTCACAAATACTTTTCTATTTTATTAAATAATTGTTTAATAGTTTATTAACAAAAAAAATTTAAAAGTACACCCGAACAGATTACATTTTTAATTTTCAATTAAATTATAGAATTTTAAGTAGAGCAACCTCAAATTCGTGCTTCTCCTCTCCTCTCATAAAAAATAAATCTTTTAAAGTTCAACTTTTACAGAAATGTCACTAGACGGACAAGAATATAGCAGTCTAGAATCTTCTGAAAGTTCTCCAAAAAATTCTAATGAGATTGGGGAATATATTAATGTTGAAAGAAAAGATAAAGCTGTCTGTACAGTTTGCGGGGATATTTCAACTGGATTACATTATGGAGTAATTTAATAAATTTAAATACTTAAAAAAATTAAAATAATAAATTTAATAAATTTAAATAATAAATTTAAAATAATAATAAATTAAAAATAAACAAAAATATTTTCTAAGGTTGTCTCTTGTAATGGTTGCAAAACTTTTTTCCGGTTAGCTAGAAAAATTAATTTTATATTGTAAAATAAAATAAATTAAAGTCGAACTGTGATGATTGGAAGAAAATTTGTTTGTAGAAAAGATGGAAATTGCTGTTTTGATAAAAGTAAATTTTAATCATTTTTTTAGATTGAGCGAGGTTATTTCTCTGTAACTTTCTTTAAACCCCTCGGGCGAATGAAATGATTTTTTATATTTAAGTCTCTTAGTTCTGATCTTTTTATTCTTTTAAATTAATTGTAATTATTTTACTATATTCCTCAAATTTTTAGAGGATAGATGTGCTTGCCGAGCATGTCGTTTTCGTATTTGTGTAGAGGCCGGAATGGATGAAAAAGGTATGCCTATACAAAATGTTATAAAGAATTTTCAAAAAAATATTTTTTAAAGCAATTCAACGCATTCCTTCTTCAAATCTAAGTTTTTCTATTGCCCGTAGACGTATTCAAAAAAATAAAAATGAGAATACTCAAGAAGAAGAAGTTAAATCAAAAACATTAAATGTTTGGAATTTTAAATTTAAAAATATAATTTAAAAATTTTATTTTAAAGATTACAAATACTTTAATTACAAATCCTGAAAGCGAAGTCCTTTCTTTAATTAGAGAGACACTTTGTTTGGAAGAAAAATTGGAAAAATTACGTTTTTCGTATTTTAATCCAAAAGATAAAAATTTAAAAATTATCGAGGCTGTTGAAGGTATTTTTTTAAAATTTATTTTTTATTTAAAATTTATTTTGGAATTCATTTAGAACCTACCATCTTCTCCAACATTAGCAAATATCCAGTAAAAATTTTCAATTAAAAAATTAATTTTTAAATTAAAGCCAGTTGAAAAGTGGCCTCCAACTTCTTTGCCCTGTTCAGAACGTAGAAAGTTTGGAGAGGCTAAATTTTGGGTTTATATGGATCTCTACCTTGGAATGTATTTTTAAAAAATAAAAATAATAAAATTATTTTATTTTCTAGGGCTTATGTTAAAACACTTCCGATATTTAAAAGTCTTTCTCTTGAAGAAAAAATATCGTTAATTAAGGTGGGGGAATTTAAAAAATAAATTATTTAAAAAATATTTAGAGTATTGTTATACCTAATCAACTACTTACTACTGCAAGTTTTTCATCTCAAATTAATTCGAATGTTGTACAGGTATTATAAAAATATATTTAAATAATTAAATAAATTTAAAATAAATTAATCTTTAAAGTATCCAGACGGTTCTAGCCCATTCAAAAACAAGGCTAATATAATTCCTTTAGAATGCGAACTTGCCAAAGTTAAGTTTATATTTGATTAAACTAAATTGTGAATAAAAAAATATTTATTTTTAGGTGCAGTTGTACCCTTTCAAAAATTAAAACCTGATAGAGTACAAACATCGTTAATTAGAGCTATTCTTGTTTTAAATGAATGTAAATAAATTAATATTATATTATATTTAATAATATAATTTAATTCTTGAAGAGAAATATTTATTAGGGGACTATTTATTGCTTTTTCCCAAATTTGGAGTTAACTCGGGAAAAAAATTATTTCCCAGTGAAACATAAAATTAGAACCTGGAAATTGGGTAGAAATGTCGCCGATTTTCCATGTCTTAGAACTTTGAAATTTAAAAAAAACTCGGGTGATTGGAAAATTACTTTTTTCAATTTCTTATTCCAATTTCCAGGTTGTGAAAAATAAATTTAAGAAAAGATTTTTTTATTTAAAAATAATTTTCTGTTTAATTTAAAATATTCAAAATTTATTAAAGATTGTGAGGGCATCTCCCCACATTCTCGTCAACTTATCTCCGAACTTCGCTCCAAAATTTGCCATGCTTTACTAATTTATCTACAAAATAGGCATGGACAAACAAAAAGCGTTAAATATTTTGCTGATTCCCTTCTATTTATTACAACACTTTTTAAAAGACAACAAGTGAGATAAAAAATAATTTTATTTTAAGAAATTATAATTACTTTTCAGATTCAAAAAAATTATTTTACTTATCGCCGTTATGTTCTCAATAATGCTTCAGAAATTAATTTATTTAGAGAATTTATGGAATAATTTTAGACTTTAAATGTACCTTTAATTGAAAAAACCTTTAAAAACACTTTAAATGAACAAAATCAAATTATTTAAATGTGAAAATTCATTTTTCCGTTACAGATTTTCATTTTTCGGTTCATATTTGATTCATATTTTGGATTTTAGTCCATATTTCAGTCCATATTTTTCGATTGATAGTCCATATAAATCCCATCCTTTTTGTAGATTAATTACAAAATAAACTTTTATAATTTGTGCTTTGTTTTAAGTATTCGTGGGAATTTTTAATTTAAAAATAAAATATAAAAATATTTAATAAACCAAAATGCAAAGTTTAAAATAATTTATTTTTAGAAAGAAAATCCACCAAAATTGGCTTTTTCCCAATAATATTAAGATAATATTAGCTAAATAAACATACTAAAATAATAAATATTTTTTCGAAGCTGCAAGTTTAGCAATTTATTCATTTAATTTATTATTTATGTATTAACTCTTAAATAATAAAAACTATATATCCAATTTCTAATTTTTAAATAAAAATATTATTAGAATATTTTTTAATAATTATGATTACCGTAAATGCTGAAATAATCATTCTGGGTAAATATTGTTTCAATCTCTCGCTGGAGGGTAATTATTAGGGAGGATATGCTGGATTTAGGGTATATCTCAATCCTATTTAGGCGACAATACTCACCCAGAAATTAATGAATTATCCCATAAAACCAATTCTCTTTTTTTATCCATGAAATTTTTTTTAATTTTTTAGTTGTACATATTGGAAAGAATAAAATATATTCAAAAAAAATAAAAAAAAATCCAAATTTGGATTTTGCCCAATTATATTGAGATAAAACTTGCTGAATAAACATGCTATCTATAATATTCAATACCTTTCCCAATTTTTAATTAATTAATTATTTAATTTATTTAATTTAGCATTTATTATCTTTTAATAAAATAACTTTAAATATTCAATCTTTAATTTTTAAATAAAAATGTTTTTAAAATATTTTTTAGTAATTATTATAATATTTTCTTTAATTCAATCAAATGATAATACGGTAAAAATTAAATTATTTAAAAATTATGTTTTCGTAATTTTTAATTTAAATTTTGAACTAAATAATTTTTTAAAAATTAAATTAGGTAGTTGAATTAAACAATTAATTTATTCTTTTTATTTAAATAAAAAATAAATAAAATTAAAATATGTATAATAATCTTTAAAAATTAATTTATCAAAATAAAAAATAAAATAATTTTTTAGCTTTATTATTATGTTGATGAAGGAAAAAATACAACGACAACACCAACAACAAATATTACTACAAACGAAGAAAATTCTATAAAATACTTTTCTTTGTTATTAATTCCATCTGATGGCAATACAAATATTTCTAAATAAGAAAGAAAAATACGAGAAAGAATAATTAAATGAAAAAATTTTAATTAATTAATTTGGTTTTTTGGGTGGAATTTTTTTAAATTTTATTTAAATTTTATTTATTTATAAAAATAAAAAAAGGATTAAGCAGACCAACTGTTTTGGAATCTATTTTCTTCCATAAGGATTTTCTTAAATAATTTAAAATGTTGCAAAAAAAGGAGAGAAAAAAACTTTTAAGCTGATTTCTAGGCAAAAAATGATCTGCGAATATTTTTGAAAATAATAAAATTTTATTAAAAATTAGAGAGATAAAAGTTGCGACAGACTTATAGCATGGATTTTCTGAAACAAAAACCTTTACATAAAATGAAAGGGCTTTTTAACTTCTAAGGTAGAAGCACCATGTCTGTCACCATCCTTGTTCTCAAAATTAGTATTGTAACTAGAGCTTCCAAAATATTGTATCAGGACTGGGCAAAAAAAAATTGAATTTATACATTGGGGATCTAATGCTGAATTTTTGGCAATTGTGTTGCTTTTTCTTTATGTGGATTAGTTAACTTTATTTAAGAAAAATATTTATTTTAAATGTAATTTTATTAAATTTATGTATGAATAAAAAAATAATTAAAATAATTTAAAAAAAATATATAAAATAATTATTTATCTGAGCATGCAGTAGTTGACTGCAACTCCCTAGGTGTATTTGAGCGACTCTGATGTGGAATTGTGAATGAGAGGAAGGGGCATTTATAAATATCATTTGTTCTGATATTCACTAAAAAATATATTTAATAAAAAATAATTATTTTTTTCTGCCACTCTTCCCCTTTCGAACTATACATTGAAGCATTGTCAAATGAGAATGAAGTAGAAAGGTAATTTCTGAAGAATTTTAATAATTTTATTAGTTTTAAAAATTTAATTCGTGAATAAAATGGAAAATTAGCAGATTAAACAAAAAATTTTCAATATTTTTAAATATTTAACTTGTCTGTAAGCAATTGGTCTTCGTGGTTGTCTTTGTTCACTAAATAAATTATAATTATTTTTTGTTTTTATTTATACCTAAGTAAATGTTCATTAACAACTAAATCTATTAGAGGACTCTGAACGATCATGATCTATATCTAAATCATCATCTTTAACAATAACATAATATGCTGTAAGAACACAGCCACAATTGGCAATTATCTAAAAGATACAATTCTAATTAATTAGAGTAAATCCAAGTCAAATTTCGATCAGAAATACACCCTATACCGCTAAATTTGTTTGGGTATTGGATGGGGAGGAAGGCACAAGCTATACCTTCAATAATAGGTACTCTCAGTTTAAAAGAATTTTACAGCCTTAAAGTGTACAGCGCCTCAAGGTATAGTGAGTTCCAAATATAGATAACTAGTGAGACCAATCTCCCCAAAAATTTTTAAAATCAAATAGAATTTAAAATTGGAAATATTCTATTTTATAAAAGTTACAATAATGCTTCTTAATTTCTTTTAAATAATTTTTAGTAAAATTTCTAAACAAATGACTTACGGTGGCAGCAGAAAAATAAAGGTTGTAAATGCCCAAATAAAAATAGCAAGAAGTGTTACTTTATATAGAAATTTAAATAATTAATTAATTTTTAATTTAAAATTACAAAATTTGTTTGTTCCAAAATGTGTAACAGTAAGGCTTTAAATTTAAATTAAAAATAAAAAAGGGTTATTATTTTTAGTGTTCGGCACGAGACGATATATCGACGATATTTTTCGAGATATCGCGAGTGATTTTTTTCGAAAGGATTATCGATCTCGATCTCGAAAAATCGCAAATGCCGAACACTAGTTATTTTTATATAGCAAACCTTAACATAGTAACAAAGCACTTGTAGGTAATTGAACAACAAGGAAAGCTATAGTAACGGCATATATAAGTATTTTTGTCTAAAAATTTAGCTATAAAATTAACTTGAGATTTTTGTTAAATTACAAAATATTTTGGAAAATGAATGAATTAAATAATTCCCCCCCCCCTCCTTAAACTGGAAAAATGCTGACCAGAATTAATTAACGGTTGATAAGCGGTTTGGGAACAACTGCTTAAAATTATTTATTATTCACCTGATCACGTAAGGAACGTCCAAATCGATTACTACTTCTGAAAAATTTAGAGAAATTCATTTTAAGTTATAAATTAAATTAGCTTTACTGTTCATCTGGCTGACAAGGTCTATAACCCTTTCTCTATTGAAACTTTAAAAAAATTTTTAAATCATTTTTAGAAATTTTATAAACCCAATATGAATAAGAGAATGAGAGCAGCTCCAGGTAAAATAAATTTGAGCAAAAAGATCAGCTAGTGGTGCAGAAAAATCTTTAAAATAAAATATTATTTTTATATAAATATTAACTAAAAAGGATTTCCCCAAAAATAAAAATATTGTTTAGTTTTTATCTTTGATTTTTAAATTATTTTTCTGAATTAAATTTTAATAAGGTGGATTTTATTTTTTCAAATTTTGAGTCAGAAATTTTGAGAGTTAAAATATGAATCTTGGACTTTTTTGACTCAAAAATTTTTAGTTGATTTTGATTTTTGAATGACTTCTTTTATTAAGAGAATTAATTTTTGAAGTTATATAATTTAATTTTATAACCTTCCAAAAATGCTCGCCCTAATCGTAAAAAATGAGACTAATGATCCAATCCGTAACTTTAAAAATATATTTATATTTATAAATTTAAATTAAATACCCATGCATCTACGTGCCCAATATGGTCCAGGCTCTGTATCTAAAATTATCTTTTTTTAATTAAATATTTTTTCAACTAAATTATTTTAAAAAATATTTTTTAAATTTACCCATGCAAAGAGAGTAAAGTGCAACATCGTGTTCAAAGAAACGTAGTCCTCCTAGAATAACACTCAACAAAATAACAAACAAAATGGCACGAGAAAAACGTTCAACCTTTTTAAAAAATATTAAGTCAAATGAGAAGAATTGTTTAAAATTTTATTATTTAATTTTATTTTCTTTTTTTGGGTTGAAAAACAATTATTTTGGAATGACATATCATCAAGACAAACATAACATTTTGCATTTTTATTATAGTCCTCAAAAATGATTTACTAAACATCTCTTTACTTTCCGTTAATTTTAAGGTAACTTCAATTCTCTCGAAAATTCCCTACAAATTCCTATTCTTTCAATTTCCATTCAAAATAGAATTGTACACTCAAAAACGATATTTCCTTCCTTTAAAAAATTAATAAACTAACAGTTCTCAATTTTAAAGTGTTTCGATGATATTGAGTTAAAAATCTAGCTCCAGCAAGGATTACAGAGCAAAAGAGTAATTAAAGTATCTGTTGTGTGTGGAATAACCTTTTTTTATTTAAAAATTTATTTTGAATATTTATAATTATTTTAATTACTTCCATTGTATTTCTAAATAAATGGCACATTGCTATACTTTGATTCATATGTCTAAGACCGTCACCTAGAACGTAATACCAACACTGAAAATTTTATTGAAAAATAAAGAGGTATAGGTGTCTTCATTAATTTAATAAAAATATTTTTCTTTCTCGAAATTAATAAAAATTTCAAAATTAAATTTTATTCCTAAAGAAGTATTTTTTAAAAATTCTTAATTTTACGCTAAATGGAAGTGGTGCCAAAAGTGACATCCAGGCACAAAAACATAAAAGTGAAATTAATTGATATAAAGGATTTGGCTGAAAATATATTAGAGTCAATAATTTATTTAAATATACACTAACATATCTAGACTCTCCCTCACGTTTTTCACGTTTACTCATTCCGAGCATGCTAAAAATAATTTTTTAAATATACAAGGATTAATTATGGCGAATAACATTTTTAAAACTACTAAGGTATCCTCACTTATAGCTACACCCTAAGGCTAAAAGATTGTAAATTAGACAGGGATATCATCATTTGGAGATAGTTTAGGTAGACTACCATTCAACGGCTTTAGGTAGACCCCACCAAATTTTAAAAAATATCTTAAATTTAAGGTAGATATCTGTTGTTGGGTTTATTTTATAGCTAGATCCAACCGCATATCTCTGTTTTTTAAGATTAAATACCCACACAGCACTCAAAGGTGCAATCATTACTAGAACAAGCATTGGATAAACAAAACTAAAAAATTTTAAATAAATTTTTAAAATTTTTTTTGTTAACCCATAAATAGCTACATGTGTCCATCCATTGTTTAGACGTCCAAACATAAAACCTCACATTTGACTGAAATAATTTTATATAATTTTTTAAAAATTATTTTGATGATTACCGAAACAAGGCACTTTCCTGTAGGAAAATCGTAGAAGAATCCTAAAAAAGGACAAAATTTCTTTGGAAAAATAATTTTTGTTTAGTTATGTGACACAAAATTATATTAAATAATCATGACAAAGAAGCAGTTCATTAGCGGTAACAAAAATTTTTTTTTTAATTTTAATTAAATAATTATAACAACAGACCAGTCCCGCAACAACACTTTGCAACCTAAAATTAAATTAAAATTATTTCAAAATAATTTAATAAAACTCTTTGTTCTTCTGTTGCACACTGATCTGAAGGGAGTATAGAAATATTGTGAATAGTTAAATCTGCATCTCCGTCTATTTGGACTAATTGCATGGATTTCTTTTAATTTATTGTTGCCAAAGTTTGTAGAATTTTTTAGAAAGACAAGCATTGATTGGTTAAAGCAATGATAATTCTCTGCCTTAAACTAAATATTAAAATTATTTTTTGGAGAAAAAAAGCTTTTTTTTGAACTGATATAAGTTTAAAATAAAATATTGTTTTAATGAGAAATTTATTAAGGCAGAGGTCAGTTGGAAATGATAAAAGTGTTGGAAATCGGAACTGTACGAAATCAAAATTCCGACCGACTTCAATTTGAGGTTGAATAATAAGTATAATAATAACTAAAATTTTGTTTAGCTAAAGGATATTACCTAGTTGCTTTTTTAAAAAACTAAATATTTTGAATACAGTTCAAAATATTTTTTTAAATGCTTTTTCTAAAATGCTTCTAAAGGGGTGCATTTTAGAAAAATTTCTTTAAAAAATTAAAATATTAGAAGCAACCTGAAATTCATTTCTTAAATAAAACATTTTGTTGAACTGAACATTTAATACTTTTTATTAAAAAATAAATTAATATTTTCATTTTCCCTCAAATATTACTAAATAAATAAATAAATTATTTAATAGTAAATAATTATAATTGATTAAATTTAAAAAATTATTTAAATGTTTGCGTGCAAAAAAAGTGGAAAAATGAGAGAGAGGTATTTAGTTTATTTATGAAGGGGAAGCCTATTTGTTGAGGGAAAAAATATGGATAAAAAGCTAATGGATCCCAATTAATAAATTGTGACATTTAATCCCAAAAGGATTCGTTTCTCTAAATTGATTTGGAAATTTGTTTTTTTTTTTTAATTTTGTGAAAGCTAAAAATAAGTACATAAATATTAGTAAAAAGGATTTGAATAAAAATATTTTTAAGAAAATTTTTCTTATATTTTTTAGAAAATAAATAGTTAGAAAATTATTAGTTAGTAACAGTATGTGAATGTGCCAATTATTGAAAATTTAATATTTAAAATTATTTTGTTTTCTATTTTTTAATGTTGAAATGATTTTTTAAAATAATAAAAAAGTACATCTGACTATTAGTAAACTTAAAGGGGCTGGTAGATTTTGAAATAAAAATTTTTGGTTGTTTTCTTTACTAAAAAAGATTATTGTCCTTGAGAATTCAGAATTTTCCTGAGCCTAAAAATAAAAGGTTTGATATTTCAAATCTCACTACTTAATAAATTATCCTTAATTATTTATAATAATTTTTATTTATTTTTTATTCTCTGAACATTTGAAAGAACACAAAATGTTTATCATTATTATTTTGAAAAATTTTTTGAAGAAAATTCTAAACAAAAAAAAATATATAAGGAAATAAAGTAATCGGAAAATACAATTTTTCCCTCCATTTTCTTCTCTTTTTTTAAATAAAATCTACATTTTTATTCACTTAAAAAGCTTTAAAAAAGCTGTTAGTTTTGACTGTTTAGTTCTTTAATATTTTTAAATAAAATGCAAAAATGGGGAGTTCATTAGAGTTGGTTGACTGGAAATGTGTTGGTAGAAGAAATGTTAAAAATATATTTATTTATTTTTTGTGTGTGAGGGAGGGAGGGAGGGATTCAAATAAAAAAAGAACAACCCTTGGGGATAAAACAGAAATAAATAGAAAAAAGCAGTAAAATTATTATATTTAAATAATCAAAATATGTGTAGTGATTTAAAAATTGTAAATTATTTTTAATAAAAAATTGAAATTTAATATTTAAAGAAAATAGAATAAATGAGTGTACTTAGAGTGCCATTGAAATATCTCTTTTTATTGTTTAACTTATAATATGTAATTTAGCTTTTAGTTAGTTTGATAAATATAAGAAAATTAATTTCAAAAATTTATATAAAAGATATCTTCAACTAAAAATTTTTTTACAAAAATTAGATATCAATTAATTAAATTAAGAAACTGAAGATTTGTTTGTTTGGAAGAAAATAATTGCTGGAAATTAAGACATTTTAAGATAAAAAGTTGAAATTCGTGTGGTAAAGAATACAATTTAATTGTTTAAAAAATCAAAAGAAATTTTTCGTTTCTAATAGTATTAAGAATAAAGCTTTTAAACAATTTTATTTTTTACGTTTTCATTATTTATTCCTTGAAAATCAGATGCTCCTTCAAATGGTGCAAAATCCTAAAATCAAATAAATTGTGTTTCAGTAAAATATAAGAATAAGGAGGTTTAAAACTTAAATAATCTAATATTTTTAGTTTATTTTTGAAAAATGTCAAAATCCATGAAAAGTTCTTTTCGATATCATGTGAATATTTTTAGCGTTATTTGACAGAGTCTATGCACAAAACAAACATTTTTTAAGCAGAAAAAAGAAATAAAAACGCACAAAATATATTTAATCACAAAATACATACACATAAAACTTTACTAAAAATTTGTTTAGATATTTTACATTTGTAATTTTCTCTGAAAATAATTTTTGCATCTAACAGAAAATACATAAAAATAAAAATAAATCTTTTTTTCATTATTTATATATTAATTTGAAAATAAATATTTTTATTCTTTCTTTTTTTTTAAATTTTATTTTAATTTACATATATTATTTATTTTTGTTAAAATTTTATGTTGTTGCTTTTTACTTTCTTTTTTTTTCACCTGCATTTCCCTCCCTTTCAAAAGCCTTATCGTTGACGTTTTTTATTTTCGCCTATAAAGATTATACATCGGGATCATTTTAGTTTTTTCTTGTATAAATTTGGTCGAGATCTCTAAAGAATACAGAAATATACTTTTTTATTTTTATTTATTTTCGAAATTATTTTTACATAAAATATTTTCTTTTTTTCATTTTTTTCCAAATTAAAATTTAAAAAATTCGGGTTTTAATTAATATCCCCAACCAGACCAGCGGATCCTGAAATCCGTAATTGGAAATCTACTAGTTTCCAACTCTAATCTTTTGATTATTTTAAAAAAATAATTGTTTTAATTTTTCAATTTTTCAACATTTGTTGATGACCGGCTGTCAATTATATTTTGAAAATAAAAATATTCTTTTTCATTTTACCTTTACCTTTTAAATTTCTATAATTTTTATTGTAATTTTTCTTCAAAAAACTTTCTATTATATTTAATATATAGCATTAAAGCAAGGTACATTTTAGTAAACTTTTTAAAGATTGTTATAATACAGATTACACATCAAGACCATTTTAGCTCATTTTCTCTCTTTTCTTTCTCTTTTTATTTTTGAAAAATCATGAGCACAAATATAATAATTTATTTTTCTATTGAAATTAAAAAAAACATTTTTCTAAAAACATTTTAAAAAATCTAAACATTACCCAGCGCCAACATAATATTTTATTAAAAGCTAATACAAATATTATTTCGTGGTTCTTTTTATTTAATGAGTTCACACATCAGATCATTTTAGTTTCCTCTCTCTCCCTCTCTCTTTTTTTATTTATGAAGAATCCTGGGCATTGAATAAATTTATTTAATTATTGTCAATGCTTCATATTCCCTTCACAAAACTCTCCCCTTTTTATTTAAAATTATTGTTTAAGTAATAGCATTTCTGTAATATTTATTTGAAGTTTATTTTAATTTAAAATTCTATTGGAATAACATTTGAATGTTATTCAAAGCATAATTCTTTCGTTACTTATTAAGAAAACTTTTTTAATAAATGTTGGAATGTGTGTATCAAGCACGATTTGATATTGGGATATGAAAATTTATTCCGCCGAGGAAGCGTTTGCCTACGTTACTACGGTGTCGTAATAAATAACGTATTAACGTAATAACGTTTGCCTACGTTACTGCCCTTTTAACGAGGTCCTAGTGTTAGTTTTAAAAATATAAACATATAATTCTTTGATTAATTTGTTTTTATGACCACCTCCCTGGCTATTTTTAATAGTGATCCAGAATTTTGGAATTAAAAAAACATTTTTTAAACAACTTAACCAAGCACTAATATAATATTTTAATAAAAGCTAAAACAAATAGTATTATTTCGTGGTTCATTTTATTTAATGAGTTCACACATCAGATCATTTTAGTTCACTTTTTAACGTCTATGTATTTTTTTTAATTTTTAGATTGTTAGAATAATATTTAATTTTCATTAAAAATCTTTTTATAATTAGTAAGAATTCCAAAAAATTTGAAATAAGAGGATTTAATTAAAATTTAGAAAAAACAAAAATATTTTTTTTAATTCTTTCATTATATAATTAAAAAATTAAATTAAAAATATTATTATCTTAAATACGAAGTGTCGTTTAATCAGTTCCCCCACGATATTCTAAAAACATCTCTTAGCCTAAGGTGACGGATATGCCCAACAGTATTAATTTATTTGTTTTAATAAGAAGATTCTCAATTTTCCCATTTAGTATCTTTCATTAGAGGAATCGACAGGCCTCCAGGGACCGGCTCCTCTTATATAAAAGTTATTAATCCCTATAAATTTTTTTATAAAAATCGAATAGCCAAATCTTTATATTAAATCAATTTTTCATTCAATAATTAAAGAGAGAGATTCTAAAATCGCAAAGCGACTATGGAGGGTCTTATGGGGAAGGTTAGTGCTTACGTGTAATTTTAACAATGCCTTGTAATTTCAAAAATGCCTTTATTCCCTCTTCTTTTAATTAATATGTATATTCAATAATTTTTAAATTAATTTAAATAAAAATTTTAAATGTTTAGCTATTTTTATAGAAATTTTTTTTATCTTAATTTTTATTTATAGGAGAGAAAGCTTCTCTAAGGAGAATGACTTCTCCTTTTTCTGGTAAAAGAAAAAATTTTTTGTATTTTATTTTATTTAAAATTTGTATATTTTTTACAAATTTAAATGCTTTTGATGAAGATTTTGATTATAGAATTGGTAGAGATTCTAAAGAATGTTTTGTTGGAAAGGAAAGTGTTTGGTCAGGAGAAATTCTTCGTTATAAAATTTATAAATTTAACGATTTAAATAAAAAAAGATTTATTTTTATTGAATGGATAAAAATAAATAAAAAAACTGAAAAACCTGTTATAATGTTACTCAATGAAAAATTAACGAAACAATTATACTCAACAGATTTTTCAACATGTAGTATAACGGAAATTACGAAGAAAGAACATACAACAAGAAATGATGGTTTGATCGAGCAGAAAAATGAACAGAAAGGTTGGTCATGTCTAGTTTATTTGTCCAATGAAACTTTTGAGTCCTTAAGCCTTTATATGTCCAATAAAAAGTTTACAAGTCCAATAAGAGAGTCCTATGTTTCAAAATTAATTTTATCTATCTTAAGTTAATTCTCTTGCTTATCCCCTAATTTTTCACTTCAAATGTCCTCAAACAAAAGAAAATTTACAATATGGATGTGGACACGAACATCGTTTCGAGTTGTTCTGTACTAGAGATGAAAAAAAATGTTCTGACAATTATTATATTAGGGAGGTTGCTGTTACTGTTAATGATATTAAGTCGCTTGAATATATTTATCAAACTGGTTAGTTTTTAATAAATAAATATTTACATAAATATTTTAAATTAATTTAGAATGCCCCTGCGGCTATAAACGTATTATTGACGGAAATGGCTTGGATGAATATAAAAATCACAAGTCGTTTGAAACTGAACATTTTGATACAAAAAAAGTTTTTGATTTTGTTGGGGCAAAACGTTTTCTTACTTCGGGAGTAAGTTATAAATAGATAAAAAATATTCTCTACTTTTAGCCAACAAAAATTATCCATTTATTTTCATTAACTAACGGTAAATGTAAATTAGAAGTTGAATATTATTTTAAAAAATCATTAAAAACATTTGGACAAGAAAATAATTTTGAACAAAAGTATATTTTTGAGCAAATGAAAAAACTTTTTGAAAAATTTGTTAAAGTTGCTCTCCTGAATAAAAATGCTTTATATGTAGCAAAGCTTACCGGCAGTAGATTATTGCATGATAGGTAATTAGGGTTGGGGGCCCGGTTCGGTTCGAAAGGTCGAACCGGGCCTCGAATTTTGGCCCGAAAAAGATCCAGTAGAGTTTAGAAAATTTTAATTTATTTACCGGAAAATATACAAAATTACCCCAGAAGTTCCTAACATTTAATAAAAAATAATTTAAAGCACTGGAAGGATTGAATCAGGCTTTAAACAGAATAAACTACTTTTTGATGAAGCAAAAATGATAGCACCGTTAAAAGAATTTTTACGTTATAGAATTCGTTATATATTTTTTAATAAGAAAAAACAAGGAAAAAAGTGGGAAAGTGATTTAGGTATGGATGTTATTTCAACAGAAATAATGAAAGGAATGAAAGAAATTTCTGATGTTACAGGTAAATATTTAAATAATTTAAATTAAAATTAGGGATTTATACTTAGGTTTTAAAAAATTTGAAGAAATTAATTTGAATGATTTTATTGTTGTAAAAAATAAACAAGGCTATTTGAGTGTCAAGTTTATTTATATTCATGAAACTTTAAAAGGCGAATCAAACCAAATAGAGGAGGGAAATAAAAATTTAAAACAAATATTTACAAAAGAAGAAATTAAAAAAAGTTTAAAATTAAATAGACTTGTAAATAATGAAACTACCAGCTTTTACCATCTAGTAGCAAGAGAAAAAGAAATGTTTGTTGAGTCAAAGAAAAGAGTAATTAAAGCTTATGGGAAATTGTTTTGGTTAAAATTATTTATGCAAGGGTTCATTAGATTGGATAATGTAGACAAATCATTAATATCAAGGTTATTTCGAGTTAAAATAAAAAGGAGTTATCTTTAGTATTTAAATTGGAGAGTGTGTATATCTATGTAGAAACTTAAGGCTATCCCGCCTCTGTTTTTTTAATTCAGTCTAAAATCCTTAGGGTCCTTTTAATGCATGTTAAATATGTTAGAAGAATAATAGTAAAGAAGGTGAAGTGAAGTAATGTAGTTGATATGGTGAAAGCTTTTAAAGAATTAAAAGAAAAATGTTTTTTTAATTTTTAGGAATACATATGTAATTCCTTCTTAATACATAATAAAATGAAAGGAATATTAAGTATAATTAATTTTAATTTTTTAAAGTTATTTAATCCCGAGAACTTGTTTTTATGCATTGTCAGGTAATTTGAAGGAATTCGAAATAAAAGGAAAAGATGATAATGATTTTCTTTTCAAAACATGGCAAGAATTTGTGAAAGGAGAGGAGAAAACTAAAACAAAAAATTTTAAAAATTTTGATGAATTATTAGGTAAAATGTTTGATTCTGATTGGTTAAATAATTGTATGAGAGGAAATGGAGAGAATGATAAAAAAGACGAGGATAAAGTAATTAAATGCGCAAAAAAGATAAAAGAAAAATTAAAAGAAGAAGAAAAAAATCGTGAGTTATCGACTGAGAGTCGTGTGGGGGTTAATTTTCGGGTAGGCATGGGGGAGTTTCAAATTTCCCGACATTCTCAGACGTAACCCTAATCATGAGAGATAAGAATAAAATTTCTACTCCTATTATAGGCTTTTAATTGGGAAGTTATTGGATATTCGAATTTTGTTTGTCCTGTAGGGGACTTAAGAATATCTTTACCTATAATACATATTAATAAATTTCAAATTAAATAGTATAAATTTATTTAATTATAGACATAAACAATAAAGAGGAAGATCATATTTTAAATATTTTATTGAAATTATTGGATGAATTTTTAATAGCTTCAATTGGGGAAGAATTTAGTATAATTCTTCCCGATATTTCTGAATATAAATTTCCAATGGAAGCTTTTATTTCAGATGAGGTTTATGCTAAAGATGAGGTTATTCTTTATTTTAAAATAAAAGTTTTTGAAAATTAATGGTAATTCTTGGGTTCGTACCCCCCTTTTTTTCCTTCCTCAAAGTATTAAAAAATGGTCAGTCAGTTTTAGGATATAGAACTCGTCGAGCTGTGTCGAATGACACCGAAATAAACTCCCGGTCTTAACTTTGGGCCGAGATAAGACAAAGAACATGCGCAAAGCGCATGGTTTGCTCAGGTGTCACACCGACTACAATTTTATCCCAAAAAATGAGCTTGGTCCACCCTTTTATTTTTCAATTTTCGGGGGCCTGTATCTCGGCCCAAAGTTAAGACCGGGTGTTGATTTTGGTGTCATTCGACACAGCTCGACGAGTTCTATAACTAAGACGGACTAACAATTTTTTATACGTTGATTAAGGAAAAAAAAAGGGGGGGGGTACGAACCCAAGAATTATCAAATTAATTTAAAAATTATTTTCAGTCTTCAATATTTAAAAGTTTGGAATATATCCTAAAATATAACAAAAAATATTTTACTAAAAATAGCCCATATAATGAAATTAAAAATTTTAATGAAAACAAGGAAAAGGCAAAACCAGAGTTTGTTTAAAACTTTTTATTCTAAAATTAAAAAAAATACCTAGATTAAATACCTACCAATTTTTCAATAATTGTTGGGTAAATATAAAAATGTTAGAATTGTACGAGTCTATTATTTCTGGAAAGCAGGAATGGGTCAAAAATTTTCCAACTGAACATAATTTTGATGCCAATGATGATTTTTATAAAGAGAATTGAATTTTTACTAAAGTTGACGAAAGTTAATTAAATTCAGAATTATTTTTTAAAAAATCCTCATTTATCGAACACCCCCTTGTATATTTAATGTAAATATTCAAAAAATTGTTTTATTAAAACACCCCCTTATTCGTAAAATTATTGTTTTAACATTTAACTATTATTTTATTTGTCACCATCAGGGATGCACACAATTGAAAAAAAGGTTCGGCAACTAGCAATTTTTTTAAATCCACAAACACAATCCGTAACTCGCAATCCTCAATTGCGTGCAGCCTTGGTCTCCATAAGTAATCCGAGTGGATTCAGGAGTTTATTTTATTGCTTCGCATTTTATATGTGGTTGATAAAATTTTTTGTCTTAAAAGATTTTCTTTATATTTACTTTTAACGTTTATGAAGGTATTGTGTGTCGACTTTTTTAGAAAATATTCTCGCCTTCTCTTAAAAAATTTCTGTTTGCAAATATTCTGTTTAAAAATATTTTTCCCGAAAAAATGAAAAACATCATATTTCTTTTTTTAAATTATAAAATATTTTTAACATCCAAAAATATCTATTTCCTTCTTTTTTTAACTTTACACATTTAACCAAATAGGTAATATAAAACGTTATATTAAATAAATGCCACGAACTAAACAAAAAACATCTTGTAAGACGTGGCTTTTTACATTTAAAAATATTAACATTTATTCTTAAACATTTTTAAACATTTTAAATAATTTTTACAATTATAATAAAACAATTTTTAAAAATTAAAATAAATTTAAAATATTTAAATTTTGTTTAAAAAATTTAATATTACAAACATTTTTTAAATTAATTTTTAAGCATAACTTTTAAGATTTTAAACAAACATATTTAAATTTTGTATTTTATTAAATAATTGTTTAATATTTTTATTAACAAAAAATTTAAAAGTACACCCGAACAGATTATTTTTAATTTTATTTATTTATTAAACTAACACGTAATACATTATTTAAATAAAATCGATTTTTGTTTGTTATTTTCACGTTTTCTTCTAATGTTTTATTTTTTAAGTGTTAATTATTTAGTATTAAAACAAAAAAATCAAATTAATTTAAAAAATTTAGTCAAAAATTAATTTTTTTATTAATTTTATACTTTGAAATTGTCTCTATCAAACAATATATAATCTAGATTTTTATCTAAATTTTCAATTAAATTATAGAATTTTAGGAGAGCAACCTCAAATTTATGCCTCTCCTCTCCTCTCTTATAAAAAATAAATTTATTTTAAAATTAAACTTTTAAAGAAATGTCACTAGACGAACAAGAATATAGTAGTCTAGAATCTTCTGAAAGTTCTCCTAAAAATTCTAATGAGCTTGTGGATCATATAAATCTAGAAAAAGATAAAGCCGTCTGTACGGTTTGCGGGGATATTGCTTCTGGATTACATTATGGAGTAATTTAATAAATTTAAATATTAAAAATAAACAAAAATATTTTCTAAGGTTATTTCTTGTAATGGTTGCAAAACCTTTTTCCGGTTAATATAAAAATTAATTTTATATTGTAAAATAAAATAAATTAAAGTCGAACTGTAATGACTGGAAGAAAATTTGTTTGTAGAAAAGATGGAAATTGCTGTTTTGATAAAAGTAAATTTTAATTATTTTATTTTAGATTGAGCGAGGTTATTTCTCTGTAACTTTCTTTAAACCCCTCGGGCGAATGAAATGATTTTTTATATTTAAGTCTCTTAGTTCTGATCTTTTTATTCTTTTAAATTAATTGTAATTATTTTACTATATTCCTCAAATTTTTAGAGGATAGATGTGCTTGCCGAGCATGTCGTTTTCGTATTTGTGTAGAGGCCGGAATGGATGAAAAAGGTATGCCTATACAAAATGTTATAAAGAATTTTCAAAAAAATATTTTTTAAAGCAATTCAACGCATTCCTTCTTCAAATCTAAGTTTTTCTATTGCCCGTAGACGTATTCAAAAAAATAAAAATGAGAATACTCAAGAAGAAGAAGTTAAATCAAAAACATTAAATGTTTGGAATTTTAAATTTAAAAATATAATTTAAAAATTTTATTTTAAAGATTACAAATACTTTAATTACAAATCCTGAAAGCGAAGTCCTTTCTTTAATTAGAGAGACACTTTGTTTGGAAGAAAAATTGGAAAAATTACGTTTTTCGTATTTTAATCCAAAAGATAAAAATTTAAAAATTATCGAGGCTGTTGAAGGTATTTTTTTAAAATTTATTTTTTATTTAAAATTTATTTTGGAATTCATTTAGAACCTACCATCTTCTCCAACATTAGCAAATATCCAGTAAAAATTTTCAATTAAAAAATTAATTTTTAAATTAAAGCCAGTTGAAAAGTGGCCTCCAACTTCTTTGCCCTGTTCAGAACGTAGAAAGTTTGGAGAGGCTAAATTTTGGGTTTATATGGATCTCTACCTTGGAATGTATTTTTAAAAAATAAAAATAATAAAATTATTTTATTTTCTAGGGCTTATGTTAAAACACTTCCGATATTTAAAAGTCTTTCTCTTGAAGAAAAAATATCGTTAATTAAGGTGGGGGAATTTAAAAAATAAATTATTTAAAAAATATTTAGAGTATTGTTATACCTAATCAACTACTTACTACTGCAAGTTTTTCATCTCAAATTAATTCGAATGTTGTACAGGTATTATAAAAATATATTTAAATAATTAAATAAATTTAAAATAAATTAATCTTTAAAGTATCCAGACGGTTCTAGCCCATTCAAAAACAAGGCTAATATAATTCCTTTAGAATGCGAACTTGCCAAAGTTAAGTTTATATTTGATTAAACTAAATTGTGAATAAAAAAATATTTATTTTTAGGTGCAGTTGTACCCTTTCAAAAATTAAAACCTGATAGAGTACAAACATCGTTAATTAGAGCTATTCTTGTTTTAAATGAATGTAAATAAATTAATATTATATTATATTTAATAATATAATTTAATTCTTGAAGAGAAATATTTATTAGGGGACTATTTATTGCTTTTTCCCAAATTTGGAGTTAACTCGGGAAAAAACTTATTTCCCAGTGAAACATAAAATTAGAACCTGGAAATTGGGTAGAAATGTCGCCGATTTTCCATGTCTTAGAACTTTGAAATTTAAAAAAAACTCGGGTGATTGGAAAATTACTTTTTTTTCAATTTCTTATTCCAATTTCCAGGTTGTGAAAAATAAATTTAAGAAAAGATTTTTTTATTTAAAAATAATTTTCTGTTTAATTTAAAATATTCAAAATTTATTAAAGATTGTGAGGGCATCTCCCCACATTCTCGTCAACTTATCTCCGAACTTCGCTCCAAAATTTGCCATGCTTTACTAATTTATCTACAAAATAGGCATGGACAAACAAAAAGCGTTAAATATTTTGCTGATTCCCTTCTATTTATTACAACACTTTTTAAAAGACAACAAGTGAGATAAAAAATAATTTTATTTTAAGAAATTATAATTACTTTTCAGATTCAAAAAAATTATTTTACTTATCGCCGTTATGTTCTCAATAATGCTTCAGAAATTAATTTATTTAGAGAATTTATGGAATAATTTTAGACTTTAAATGTACCTTTAATTGAAAAAACCTTTAAAAACACTTTAAATGAACAAAATCAAATTATTTAAATGTGAAAATTCATTTTTCCGTTACAGATTTTCATTTTTCGGTTCATATTTGATTCATATTTTGGATTTTAGTCCATATTTCAGTCCATATTTTTCGATTGATAGTCCATATAAATCCCATCCTTTTTGTAGATTAATTACAAAATAAACTTTTATAATTTGTGCTTTGTTTTAAGTATTCGTGGGAATTTTTAATTTAAAAATAAAATATAAAAATATTTAATAAACCAAAATGCAAAGTTTAAAATAATTTATTTTTAGAAAGAAAATCCACCAAAATTGGCTTTTTCCCAATAATATTAAGATAATATTAGCTAAATAAACATACTAAAATAATAAATATTTTTTCGAAGCTGCAAGTTTAGCAATTTATTCATTTAATTTATTATTTATGTATTAACTCTTAAATAATAAAAACTATATATCCAATTTCTAATTTTTAAATAAAAATATTATTAGAATATTTTTTAATAATTATGATTACCGTAAATGCTGAAATAATCATTCTGGGTAAATATTGTTTCAATCTCTCGCTGGAGGGTAATTATTAGGGAGGATATGCTGGATTTAGGGTATATCTCAATCCTATTTAGGCGACAATACTCACCCAGAAATTAATGAATTATCCCATAAAACCAATTCTCTTTTTTTATCCATGAAATTTTTTTTAATTTTTTAGTTGTACATATTGGAAAGAATAAAATATATTCAAAAAAAATAAAAAAAAATCCAAATTTGGATTTTGCCCAATTATATTGAGATAAAACTTGCTGAATAAACATGCTATCTATAATATTCAATACCTTTCCCAATTTTTAATTAATTAATTATTTAATTTATTTAATTTAGCATTTATTATCTTTTAATAAAATAACTTTAAATATTCAATCTTTAATTTTTAAATAAAAATGTTTTTAAAATATTTTTTAGTAATTATTATAATATTTTCTTTAATTCAATCAAATGATAATACGGTAAAAATTAAATTATTTAAAAATTATGTTTTCGTAATTTTTAATTTAAATTTTGAACTAAATAATTTTTTAAAAATTAAATTAGGTAGTTGAATTAAACAATTAATTTATTCTTTTTATTTAAATAAAAAATAAATAAAATTAAAATATGTATAATAATCTTTAAAAATTAATTTATCAAAATAAAAAATAAAATAATTTTTTAGCTTTATTATTATGTTGATGAAGGAAAAAATACAACGACAACACCAACAACAAATATTACTACAAACGAAGAAAATTCTATAAAATACTTTTCTTTGTTATTAATTCCATCTGATGGCAATACAAATATTTCTAAATAAGAAAGAAAAATACGAGAAAGAATAATTAAATGAAAAAATTTTAATTAATTAATTTGGTTTTTTGGGTGGAATTTTTTTAAATTTTATTTAAATTTTATTTATTTATAAAAATAAAAAAAGGATTAAGCAGACCAACTGTTTTGGAATCTATTTTCTTCCATAAGGATTTTCTTAAATAATTTAAAATGTTGCAAAAAAAGGAGAGAAAAAATCCTTTAAGCTGATTTCAGGGCAAAAAATGATCTGCGAATATTTTTGAAAATAATAAAATTTTACTAAAAATTAGAGAGATAAAAGTTGGTGACAGACTTATAGCATGGATTTTCTGAAACAAAAACCTTTACATAAAATGAAAGGGCTTTTAACTTCTAATAGAAGTACCATGTCTGTCACCATCCTTGTTCTCAAAATTAGTATTGTAACTAGAGCTTCCAAAATATTGTATCAGGACTGGGCAAAAAATTGAATTTACACATTGGGGATCTAATGCTGAATTTTGGCAATTGTGTTGCTTTTTCTTTTATGGATTAGTTAACTTTATTTAAGAAAAATATTTATTTTAAATGTAATTTTATTAAATTTATGTATGAATAAAAAAATAATTAAAATAATTTCAAAAAAAATATATAAAATAATTATTTATCTGAGCATGCAGTAGTTGACTGCAACTCCCTAGGTGTATTTGAGCGACTCTGATGTGGAATTGGTGAATGAGAGGAAGGGGCATTTATAAATATCATTTGTTCTGGGTATTCACTAAAAAATATATTTAATAAAAAATAATTATTTTTTTCTATTACCTTCCCCTTCTCGAACTATACATTGAAGCATTGTCAAATGAGAATGAAGTAGAAAGGTAATTTCTGAAGAATTTTAATAATTTTATTAGTTTTAAAATTTAATTCGTGAATAAAAAGGAAAATTAGCAGATTAAATAAAAATTTTCAATATTTTTAAATATTTAACTTGCCTGTAAGCACTGGGTCTTCGTGGTTGTCTTTGTTCACTAAATAAATTATAATTATTTTTTGTTTATACTTATACCTAAGTAAATGTTCATCAACAACTAAATCTACAGAAGACTCTGAACGATCGTGATCTATATCTAAATCATCATCTTTAACAATAACATAATATGCTGTAAGAACACAGCCACAATTGGCAATTATCTAAAATATATGAATTTAATTAATTAGAGTAAATCCAAGTCAAATTTCGATCAGAAATACACCCTATACCGGGTTAAATTTGTTTGGGTATTGGATGGGGAGGGGACAGCACAAGCTATACCTTCAATAATAGGTACTCTCAGTTTAAAAGAATTTTACAGCCTTAAAGGTACAGCCTCAAGGTATAGTGAGTTCCAAATATAGATAACTAGTGAAACCAATCTCCCAAAAAATTTTTAAAATCAAATAGAATTCAGATTAAATATTCTATTTTATAAAGGTTTCAATAATGCTTCTTGATACCTTTAAAATAATTTTTGGTTAAATATCTTTACAAAGGACTTACAGTGGCAGCAGAAAATAAAGGTTGTAAATGACCAAATAAAATAGCAAGAAGTGTTACTTTATAAAAATTTAAATAATTAATTAATTTTTAATTACAAAATTTATTTGTTCCAAAATGTGTAACAGTAAGGCTTTAAATTAAAAATAAAGAAAAATTATTTTTATATAAAACCTTAGCATGGTAACAGCACTTGTAGGTAATTGAACAACGAGAAAAGCAATTGTAACGGCATAAATAAGTATTTTTGTCTGGAAATTTTAAATATAAATTAATTTCAGATTTTTGTTAAATTATAAAATATTTTGGAAAATGAATGAATTATTCTAAAACATGCCCCTTCCCTCTCCCTTTCCCGGCCCTCACCCCTCCCTCCTTCCACAAACTGAAAACTGTTGACCAGGATTAACAGTTGATAAGCGGTTGGGAACAAATCGAAATTATTCACCTGATCACGTAAGGAACGTCCAAATCGATTACTGGAAAAATTTAAAAAATTATTTTCGTTATAAATTAAATTAATTTACTGCTCATCTGGCTGACAGTCTATAACCCTTTCTCTATTGAAACTAAAAAATATTTTTAAATAATTTCCAAAAATTTTATAAACCCAATATGAATAAGAATGAGAGCAGCTCCAGGTAAAATAAATTGAGCAAAAAGATCAGCTAGTGGCAGAAAAATCTTTAAAATAAAATATTATTTTTATATAAATATTAACTAAAAAGGATTTCCAAAAATAAAATATTGTTTAGTTTTTATCTTTGATTTTTCAATTCTATTTCTGAACAAAATCTCATTGAATAAGGTTGGTATTTATTTTTCAAATTTTGGCTCAAAATTTTTAGCAGATTTTGATTTTGAATGACTTCTTTATTAAGAGAATTAATTTATAAGTTATATAATTTAATTTTATAACCTTCCAAAATGCTCGTCCTAATCGTAAAAATGAGACTAATGATCCATCCGTAACTTTAAAAATATATTTATATTTATAAATTTAAATTAAATACCCATGCATCTACGTGCCCAATATGGTCCAGGCTCTGTATCTAAAATTATCTTTTTTTAATTAAATATTTTTTCAACTAAATTATTTTAAAAAATATTTTTTAAATTTACCCATGCAAAGAGAGTAAAGTGCAACATCGTGTTCAAAGAAACGTAGTCCTCCTAGAATAACACTCAACAAAATAACAAACAAAATGGCACGAGAAAAACGTTCAACCTTTTTAAAAAATATTAGGTTAAATGAGAAGAATTGTTTTAAATTTTATTATTTAATTTTATTTTCTTTTTTGGGTTGAAAAACAATTATTTTGGAATGACATATCATCAAGACAAACATAACATTTTGCATTTTTATTATATGTAGTCCTCAAAAATGATTTACTAAACATCTCTTTACTTTCCGTTAATTTTAAGGTAACTTCAATTCTCTCGAAATTTCCCTACAAATTCCTATTCTTTCAATTTCCATTCAAAATAGAATTGTACACTCAAAAATAATATTTCCTTCCTTTAAAAAATTAATAAACTAACAGTTCTCAATTTTAAAGTGTTCCGATGATATTGAGTTAAAAATCTAGCTCCAGCAAGGATTACAGAGCAAAGAGTAATTAAAGTATCTGTTGTGTGTGGAATAACCTTTTTTTATTTAAAAATTTATTTTGAATATTTATAATTATTTTAATTACTTCCATTGTATTTCTAAATAAATGGCACATTGCTATACTTTGATTCATATGTCTAAGACCGTCACCTAGAACGTAATACCAACACTGAAAATTTTATTGAAAAATAAAAAGAGATATCGTTGTCTTCAATAATTTAATAAAATTTCAGAATTAGATTTTATTATTTTTAAAAATTCTTAATTTTACGCTAAATGGAAGTGGTGCCAAAAGTGACATCCAGGCACAAAAGCATAAAAGTGAAATTAACTGATATAATGGATTTGGCTGAAAATATATTAGAGTCAATAATTTATTTAAATATATACTAACATATCTGGACTCTCCCTCACGTTTTTCACGTTTACTCATTCCGAGCATGCTAAAAATAATTTTTTAATATACATACAAGGATTAATTATTCTTATAGCTAAGGCTAAAAGATTGTAAATTAGATGGGTCTTTAGGTAGACCCCACCAAAATTTAAAAAATATATCCTAAATTTAAGTGTAGGTATCTGGTTTATTTTATAGTGAGATCCGACTGCATTCTATCTATCGTTTGTTAAGAATTAAATACCCACACAGCACTTAAAGGTGCAATCATTACTAGAACAAGCATTGGATAAACAAAACTAAAAAATTTCAAATAAATAAAAAAAAATTTTTTGTTAACCCATAAATAGCTACATGTGTCCATCCATTGTTTAGACGTCCAAACATAAAACCTACATTTGCCTGAAATAATTTTATATTATTTTCTTTGCATTATTTTGATGATTACCGAAACAAGGCACTTTCCTGTAGGAAAATCGTAGAAGAATCCTAAAAAAAGGGACAAAATTTCTTTGGAAAATAATTTTTAGTTTTTTTGTTATGAGACCCAAAATTATATTATGTAAATGATTTTCTACATAATAATTATTTAGGTAATTTTGGGAAAAAACAGAATTTTCTAATGTAATATACAGAATCTAATATGAGTTTTAGTAAATCTAAAACTCATTTTAATTAAATAATTATAACAACAGACCAGTCCCACAGCAACACTTTGCAACCTAAAATTAAATTAAAATTATCTCCAAATAATTTATAAAAACTCTTTGTTCTTCTGTTGCACACTGATCTGAAGGGAGTATAGAAATATTGTGAATAGTTAAATCCGCATCTCCGTCTATTTGGACTAATTGCATGGATCTCTTTTAATTTATTGTTGCCAAAATTTGTAAAATTTTTTAGAAAGTCAAGCATTGATTGGTTAAAGCAATGATAAATCTCCGCTTTAAACTAAAGGATGAAATTATTTTATAGAGAAAAAACAAAGATTTTTTGAACTGATATACATATGTAAGTTTATAATGAAATATTGTTTTAATGAAAAATTAAAGTTTAAGGCAGAGGTCAGTTGGAAATGACAAAAGTGTTGAAAATCGGAAGTGTAAAAAATCAGAATTCCGACTTCTGATTTGATGTTGAATAATGTTATAATAATAGCTAAGATTTTGTTTAGCTAATTTGTTTAGCTAATACCTAGTTGCTTTTTTAAAAAAAACTAAATAGTTTGAATATTTTAATATTCTAGTAGCTTCTAAAGGGGTGCATTTTAGAAAAATTTCTTAGAAATTAAAATATTAGAAGCAACCTGAAATTCATTTCTTAAATAAAACATTTTGTTGAATTGAACATTTAACACTTTTTATTAAAAAATAAATTAATATTTTCATTTTCCCTCAAATATTACTAAATAAATAAATAAATTATTTAATAGTAAATAATTATAATTGATTAAATTTAAAAAATTATTTAAATGTTTGCGTGCAAAAAAAGTGGAAAAATGAGAGAGAGGTATTTAGTTTATTTATGAAGGGGAAGCCTATTTGTTGAGGGAAAAAAATATGGATAAAAAGCTAATGGATCCTAATTAATAAATTGTGACATTTAATCCAAAAAGGATTCGTTTATAAATAGATTTGGAAAATTTGTTTTTTTTAATTTTGTGAAAGCTAAAAATAAGTACATAAATATTAGTAAAAAGGATTTGAATAAAAATATTTTTAAGAAAATTTTTCTTATATTTTTTAGAAAATAAATAGTTATAAAATTATTAGTTAGTAGCATATGTGAATGTGACAATTATTAAAAATCTAATATTTAAAATTATTTTGTTTTCTATTTTTTTTAATGTTGAAATGATTTTTTAAAATAATAAAAAAGTACATCTGACTATTAGTAAACTTAAAGGGGCTGGTAGATTTTGAAATAAAAATTTTTGGTTGTTTTCTTTACTAAAAAAGATTATTGTCCTTGAGAATTCAGAATTTTCCTGAGCCTAAAAATAAAAGGTTTGATATTTCAAATCTCACTACTTAATAAATTATCCTTAATTATTTATAATAATTTTTATTTATTTTTTATTCTCTGAACATTTGAAAGAACACAAAATGTTTATCATTATTATTTTGAAAAATTTTTTGAAGAAAATTCTAAACAAAAAAAAATATATAAGGAAATAAAGTAATCGGAAAATACAATTTTTCCCTCCATTTTCTTCTCTTTTTTAAATAAAATCTACATTTTTATTCACTTAAAAAGCTTTAAAAAAGCTGTTAGTTTTGACTGTTTAGTTCTTTAATATTTTTAAATAAAATGCAAAAATGGGGAGTTCATTAGAGTTGGTTGACTGGAAATGTGTTGGTAGAAGAAATGTTAAAAATATATTTATTTATTTTTTGTGTGTGAGGGAGGGAGGGAGGGATTCAAATAAAAAAAGAACAACCCTTGGGGATAAAACAGAAATAAATAGAAAAAAGCAGTAAAATTATTATATTTAAATAATCAAAATATGTGTAGTGATTTAAAAATTGTAAATTATTTTTAATAAAAAATTGAAATTTAATATTTAAAGAAAATAGAATAAATGAGTGTACTTAGAGTGCCATTGAAATATCTCTTTTTATTGTTTAACTTATAATATGTAATTTAGCTTTTAGTTAGTTTGATAAATATAAGAAAATTAATTTCAAAAATTTATATAAAAGATATCTTCAACTAAAAATTTTTTTACAAAAATTAGATATCAATTAATTAAATTAAGAAACTGAAGATTTGTTTGTTTGGAAGAAAATAATTGCTGGAAATTAAGACATTTTAAGATAAAAAGTTGAAATTCGTGTGGTAAAGAATACAATTTAATTGTTTAAAAAATCAAAGAAATTTTTCGTTTCTAATAGTATTAAGAATAAAGCTTTTAAACAATTTTATTTTTTACGTTTTCATTATTTATTCCTTGAAAATCAGATGCTCCTTCAAATGGTGCAAAATCCTAAAATCAAATAAATTGTGTTTCAGTAAAATATAAGAATAAGGAGGTTTAAAACTTAAATAATCTAATATTTTTAGTTTATTTTTGAAAAATGTCAAAATCCATGAAAAGTTCTTTTCGATATCATGTGAATATTTTTAGCGTTATTTGACAGAGTCTATGCACAAAACAAACATTTTTTAAGCAGAAAAAAGAAATAAAAACGCACAAAATATATTTAATCACAAAATACATACACATAAAACTTTACTAAAAATTTGTTTAGATATTTTACATTTGTAATTTTCTCTGAAAATAATTTTTGCATCTAACAGAAAATACATAAAAATAAAAATAAATCTTTTTTTCATTATTTATATATTAATTTGAAAATAAATATTTTTATTCTTTCTTTTTTTTAAATTTTATTTTAATTTACATATATTATTTATTTTTGTTAAAATTTTATGTTGTTGCTTTTTACTTTCTTTTTTGGTCACCTGGATTTCCCTCCCTTTCAAAAGCCTTATCGTTGACTTTTTTTATTTTCGCCTATAAAGATTATACATCGGGTTCGGTTTATTTATTTCTTGTATAAATTTGGTCGAGATCTCTAAAGAATACAGAAATATACTTTTTTATTTTTATTTATTTTCGAAATTATTTTTACATAAAATATTTTCTTTTTTTCATTTTTTTCCAAATTAAAATTTAAAAAATTCGGGTTTTAATTAATATCCCCAACCAGACCAGCGGATCCTGAAATCCGTAATTGGAAATCTACTAGTTTCCAACTCTAATCTTTTGATTATTTTAAAAAAATAATTGTTTTAATTTTTCAATTTTTCAACATTTGTTGATGACCGGCTGTCAATTATATTTTGAAAATAAAAATATTCTTTTTCATTTTACCTTTACCTTTTAAATTTCTATAATTTTTATTGTAATTTTTCTTCAAAAAACTTTTTATTTAATTTATAGCATTAAAGCAAGGTACATTTTAGTAAACTTTTTAAAGATTGTTATAATACAGATTACACATCAAGACCATTTTAGCTCATTTTCTCTCTTTTCTTTCTCTTTTTATTTTTGAAAAATCATGAGCACAAATATAATAATTTATTTTTCTATTGAAATTAAAAAAAACATTTTTCTAAAAACATTTTAAAAAATCTAAACATTACCCAGCGCCAACATAATATTTTATTAAAAGCTAATACAAATATTATTTCGTGGTTCTTTTTATTTAATGAGTTCACACATCAGATCATTTTAGTTTCCTCTCTCTCCCTCTCTCTTTTTTTATTTATGAAGAATCCTGGGCATTGAATAAATTTATTTAATTATTGTCAATGCTTCATATTCCCTTCACAAAACTCTCCCCTTTTTATTTAAAATTATTGTTTAAGTAATAGCATTTCTGTAATATTTATTTGAAGTTTATTTTAATTTAAAATTCTATTGGAATAACATTTGAATGTTATTCAAAGCATAATTCTTTCGTTACTTATTAAGAAAACTTTTTTAATAAATGTTGGAATGTGTGTATCAAGCACGATTTGATATTGGGATATGAAAATTTATTCCGCCGAGGAAGCGTTTGCCTACGTTACTACGGTGTCGTAATAAATAACGTATTAACGTAATAACGTTTGCCTAAGTTACTGCCCTTTTAACGAGGTCCTAGTGTTAGTTTTAAAAATATAAACATATAATTCTTTGATTAATTTGTTTTTATGACCACCTCCCTGGCTATTTTTAATAGTGATCCAGAATTTTGGAATTAAAAAAACATTTTTTAAACAACTTAACCAAGCACTAATATAATATTTTAATAAAAGCTAAAACAAATAGTATTATTTCGTGGTTCATTTTATTTAATGAGTTCACACATCAGATCATTTTAGTTCACTTTTTAACGTCTATGTATTTTTTTTAATTTTTAGATTGTTAGAATAATATTTAATTTCCATTAAAAATCTTTTTATAATTAGTAAGAATTCCAAAAAATTTGAAATAAGAGGATTTACTTAAAATTTAGAAAAAACAAAAATATTTTTTTTAATTCTTTCATTATATAATTAAAAAATTAAATTAAAAATATTATTATCTTAAATACGAAGTGTCGTTTAATCAGTTCCCCCACGATATTCTAAAAACATCTCTTAGCCTAAGGTGACGGATATGCCCAACAGTATTAATTTATTTGTTTTAATAAGAAGATTCTCAATTTTCCCATTTAGTATCTTTCATTAGAGGAATCGACAGGCCTCCAGGGACCGGCTCCTCTTATATAAAAGTTATTAATCCCTATAAATTTTTTTTATAAAAATCGAATAGCCAAATCTTTATATTAAATCAATTTTTCATTCAATAATTAAAGAGAGAGATTCTAAAATCGCAAAGCGACTATGGAGGGTCTTATGGGGAAGGTTAGTGCTTACGTGTAATTTTAACAATGCCTTGTAATTTCAAAAATGCCTTTATTCCCTCTTCTTTTAATTAATATGTATATTCAATAATTTTTAAATTAATTTAAATAAAAATTTTAAATGTTTAGCTATTTTTATAGAAATTTTTTTTATCTTAATTTTTATTTATAGGAGAGAAAGCTTCTCTAAGGAGAATGACTTCTCCTTTTTCTGGTAAAAGAAAAAATTTTTTGTATTTTATTTTATTTAAAATTTGTATATTTTTTACAAATTTAAATGCTTTTGATGAAGATTTTGATTATAGAATTGGTAGAGATTCTAAAGAATGTTTTGTTGGAAAGGAAAGTGTTTGGTCAGGAGAAATTCTTCGTTATAAAATTTATAAATTTAACGATTTAAATAAAAAAAGATTTATTTTTATTGAATGGATAAAAATAAATAAAAAAACTGAAAAACCTGTTATAATGTTACTCAATGAAAAATTAACGAAACAATTATACTCAACAGATTTTTCAACATGTAGTATAACGGAAATTACGAAGAAAGAACATACAACAAGAAATGATGGTTTGATCGAGCAGAAAAATGAACAGAAAGGTTGGTCATGTCTAGTTTATTTGTCCAATGAAACTTTTTGAGTCCTTAAGCCTTTATATGTCCAATAAAAAGTTTACAAGTCCAATAAGAGAGTCCTATGTTTCAAAATTAATTTTATCTATCTTAAGTTAATTCTCTTGCTTATCCCCTAATTTTTCACTTCAAATGTCCTCAAACAAAAGAAAATTTACAATATGGATGTGGACACGAACATCGTTTCGAGTTGTTCTGTACTAGAGATGAAAAAAAATGTTCTGACAATTATTATATTAGGGAGGTTGCTGTTACTGTTAATGATATTAAGTCGCTTGAATATATTTATCAAACTGGTTAGTTTTTAATAAATAAATATTTACATAAATATTTTAAATTAATTTAGAATGCCCCTGCGGCTATAAACGTATTATTGACGGAAATGGCTTGGATGAATATAAAAATCACAAGTCGTTTGAAACTGAACATTTTGATACAAAAAAAGTTTTTGATTTTGTTGGGGCAAAACGTTTTCTTACTTCGGGAGTAAGTTATAAATAGATAAAAAATATTCTCTACTTTTAGCCAACAAAAATTATCCATTTATTTTCATTAACTAACGGTAAATGTAAATTAGAAGTTGAATATTATTTTAAAAAATCATTAAAAACATTTGGACAAGAAAATAATTTTGAACAAAAGTATATTTTTGAGCAAATGAAAAAACTTTTTGAAAAATTTGTTAAAGTTGCTCTCCTGAATAAAAATGCTTTATATGTAGCAAAGCTTACCGGCAGTAGATTATTGCATGATAGGTAATTAGGGTTGGGGGCCCGGTTCGGTTCGAAAGGTCGAACCGGGCCTCGAATTTTGGCCCGAAAAAGATCCAGTAGAGTTTAGAAAATTTTAATTTATTTACCGGAAAATATACAAAATTACCCCAGAAGTTCCTAACATTTAATAAAAAATAATTTAAAGCACTGGAAGGATTGAATCAGGCTTTAAACAGAATAAACTACTTTTTGATGAAGCAAAAATGATAGCACCGTTAAAAGAATTTTTACGTTATAGAATTCGTTATATATTTTTTAATAAGAAAAAACAAGGAAAAAAGTGGGAAAGTGATTTAGGTATGGATGTTATTTCAACAGAAATAATGAAAGGAATGAAAGAAATTTCTGATGTTACAGGTAAATATTTAAATAATTTAAATTAAAATTAGGGATTTATACTTAGGTTTTAAAAAATTTGAAGAAATTAATTTGAATGATTTTATTGTTGTAAAAAATAAACAAGGCTATTTGAGTGTCAAGTTTATTTATATTCATGAAACTTTAAAAGGCGAATCAAACCAAATAGAGGAGGGAAATAAAAATTTAAAACAAATATTTACAAAAGAAGAAATTAAAAAAAGTTTAAAATTAAATAGACTTGTAAATAATGAAACTACCAGCTTTTACCATCTAGTAGCAAGAGAAAAAGAAATGTTTGTTGAGTCAAAGAAAAGAGTAATTAAAGCTTATGGGAAATTGTTTTGGTTAAAATTATTTATGCAAGGGTTCATTAGATTGGATAATGTAGACAAATCATTAATATCAAGGTTATTTCGAGTTAAAATAAAAAGGAGTTATCTTTAGTATTTAAATTGGAGAGTGTGTATATCTATGTAGAAACTTAAGGCTATCCCGCCTCTGTTTTTTTAATTCAGTCTAAAATCCTTAGGGTCCTTTTAATGCATGTTAAATATGTTAGAAGAATAATAGTAAAGAAGGTGAAGTGAAGTAATGTAGTTGATATGGTGAAAGCTTTTAAAGAATTAAAAGAAAAATGTTTTTTTAATTTTTAGGAATACATATGTAATTCCTTCTTAATACATAATAAAATGAAAGGAATATTAAGTATAATTAATTTTAATTTTTTAAAGTTATTTAATCCCGAGAACTTGTTTTTATGCATTGTCAGGTAATTTGAAGGAATTCGAAATAAAAGGAAAAGATGATAATGATTTTCTTTTCAAAACATGGCAAGAATTTGTGAAAGGAGAGGAGAAAACTAAAACAAAAAATTTTAAAAATTTTGATGAATTATTAGGTAAAATGTTTGATTCTGATTGGTTAAATAATTGTATGAGAGGAAATGGAGAGAATGATAAAAAAGACGAGGATAAAGTAATTAAATGCGCAAAAAAGATAAAAGAAAAATTAAAAGAAGAAGAAAAAAATCGTGAGTTATCGACTGAGAGTCGTGTGGGGGTTAATTTTCGGGTAGGCATGGGGGAGTTTCAAATTTCCCGACATTCTCAGACGTAACCCTAATCATGAGAGATAAGAATAAAATTTCTACTCCTATTATAGGCTTTTAATTGGGAAGTTATTGGATATTCGAATTTTGTTTGTCCTGTAGGGGACTTAAGAATATCTTTACCTATAATACATATTAATAAATTTCAAATTAAATAGTATAAATTTATTTAATTATAGACATAAACAATAAAGAGGAAGATCATATTTTAAATATTTTATTGAAATTATTGGATGAATTTTTAATAGCTTCAATTGGGGAAGAATTTAGTATAATTCTTCCCGATATTTCTGAATATAAATTTCCAATGGAAGCTTTTATTTCAGATGAGGTTTATGCTAAAGATGAGGTTATTCTTTATTTTAAAATAAAAGTTTTTGAAAATTAATGGTAATTCTTGGGTTCGTACCCCCCCCCCTTTTTTTTCCTTCCTCAAAGTATTAAAAAATGGTCAGTCAGTTTTAGGATATAGAACTCGTCGAGCTGTGTCGAATGACACCGAAATAAACTCCCGGTCTTAACTTTGGGCCGAGATAAGACAAAGAACATGCGCAAAGCGCATGGTTTGCTCAGGTGTCACACCGACTACAATTTTATCCCAAAAAATGAGCTTGGTCCACCCTTTTATTTTTCAATTTTCGGGGGCCTGTATCTCGGCCCAAAGTTAAGACCGGGTGTTGATTTTGGTGTCATTCGACACAGCTCGACGAGTTCTATAACTAAGACGGACTAACAATTTTTTATACGTTGATTAAGGAAAAAAAAAGGGGGGGGGTACGAACCCAAGAATTATCAAATTAATTTAAAAATTATTTTCAGTCTTCAATATTTAAAAGTTTGGAATATATCCTAAAATATAACAAAAAATATTTTACTAAAAATAGCCCATATAATGAAATTAAAAATTTTAATGAAAACAAGGAAAAGGCAAAACCAGAGTTTGTTTAAAACTTTTTATTCTAAAATTAAAAAAAATACCTAGATTAAATACCTACCAATTTTTCAATAATTGTTGGGTAAATATAAAAATGTTAGAATTGTACGAGTCTATTATTTCTGGAAAGCAGGAATGGGTCAAAAATTTTCCAACTGAACATAATTTTGATGCCAATGATGATTTTTATAAAGAGAATTGAATTTTTTACTAAAGTTGACGAAAGTTAATTAAATTCAGAATTATTTTTTAAAAAATCCTCATTTATCGAACACCCCCTTGTATATTTAATGTAAATATTCAAAAAATTGTTTTATTAAAACACCCCCTTATTCGTAAAATTATTGTTTTAACATTTAACTATTATTTTATTTGTCACCATCAGGGATGCACACAATTGAAAAAAAGGTTCGGCAACTAGCAATTTTTTTAAATCCACAAACACAATCCGTAACTCGCAATCCTCAATTGCGTGCAGCCTTGGTCTCCATAAGTAATCCGAGTGGATTCAGGAGTTTATTTTATTGCTTCGCATTTTATATGTGGTTGATAAAATTTTTTGTCTTAAAAGATTTTCTTTATATTTACTTTTAACGTTTATGAAGGTATTGTGTGTCGACTTTTTTAGAAAATATTCTCGCCTTCTCTTAAAAAATTTCTGTTTGCAAATATTCTGTTTAAAAATATTTTTCCCGAAAAAATGAAAAACATCATATTTCTTTTTTTAAATTATAAAATATTTTTAACATCCAAAAATATCTATTTCCTTCTTTTTTTAACTTTACACATTTAACCAAATAGGTAATATAAAACGTTATATTAAATAAATGCCACGAACTAAACAAAAAACATCTTGTAAGACGTGGCTTTTTACATTTAAAAATATTAACATTTATTCTTAAACATTTTTAAACATTTTAAATAATTTTTACAATTATAATAAAACAATTTTTAAAAATTAAAATAAATTTAAAATATTTAAATTTTGTTTAAAAAATTTAATATTACAAACATTTTTTAAATTAATTTTTAAGCATAACTTTTAAGATTTTAAACAAACATATTTAAATTTTGTATTTTATTAAATAATTGTTTAATATTTTTATTAACAAAAAATTTAAAAGTACACCCGAACAGATTATTTTTAATTTTATTTATTTATTAAACTAACACGTAATACATTATTTAAATAAAATCGATTTTTGTTTGTTATTTTCACGTTTTCTTCTAATGTTTTATTTTTTTAAGTGTTAATTATTTAGTATTAAAACAAAAAAATCAAATTAATTTAAAAAATTTAGTCAAAAATTAATTTTTTTATTAATTTTATACTTTGAAATTGTCTCTATCAAACAATATATAATCTAGATTTTTATCTAAATTTTCAATTAAATTATAGAATTTTAGGAGAGCAACCTCAAATTTATGCCTCTCCTCTCCTCTCTTATAAAAAATAAATTTATTTTAAAATTAAACTTTTAAAGAAATGTCACTAGACGAACAAGAATATAGTAGTCTAGAATCTTCTGAAAGTTCTCCTAAAAATTCTAATGAGCTTGTGGATCATATAAATCTAGAAAAAGATAAAGCCGTCTGTACGGTTTGCGGGGATATTGCTTCTGGATTACATTATGGAGTAATTTAATAAATTTAAATATTAAAAATAAACAAAAATATTTTCTAAGGTTATTTCTTGTAATGGTTGCAAAACCTTTTTCCGGTTAATATAAAAATTAATTTTATATTGTAAAATAAAATAAATTAAAGTCGAACTGTAATGACTGGAAGAAAATTTGTTTGTAGAAAAGATGGAAATTGTAATTTTGATAAAAGTAAATTTTAATTATTTTTTTTAGATTGAGCGAGGTTATTTCTCTTAACTTTCTTTAAACCCCTCGGGCGAATGAAATGATTTTTTATATTTAAGTCTCTTAGTTCTGATCTTTTTATTCTTTTAAATTAATTGTAATTATTTTACTATATTCCTCAAATTTTTAGAGGATAGATGTGCTTGCCGAGCATGTCGTTTTCGTATTTGTGTAGAGGCCGGAATGGATGAAAAAGGTATGCCTATACAAAATGTTATAAAGAATCTCCAAAAAACATTTTTAAAGCAATTCAACGCATTCCTTCTTCAAATCTAAGTTTTTCTATTGCCCGTAGACGTATTCAAAAAAATAAAAATGAGAATACTCAAGAAGAAGAAGTTAAATCAAAAACATTAAATGTTTGGAATTTTAAATTTAAAAATATAATTTAAAAATTTTATTTTAAAGATTACAAATACTTTAATTACAAATCCTGAAAGCGAAGTCCTTTCTTTAATTAGAGAGACACTTTGTTTGGAAGAAAAATTGGAAAAATTACGTTTTTCGTATTTTAATCCAAAAGATAAAAATTTAAAAATTATCGAGGCTGTTGAAGGTATTTTTTTAAAATTTATTTTTTATTTAAAATTTATTTTGGAATTCATTTAGAACCTACCATCTTCTCCAACATTAGCAAATATCCAGTAAAAATTTTCAATTAAAAAATTAATTTTTAAATTAAAGCCAGTTGAAAAGTGGCCTCCAACTTCTTTGCCCTGTTCAGAACGTAGAAAGTTTGGAGAGGCTAAATTTTGGGTTTATATGGATCTCTACCTTGGAATGTATTTTTAAAAAATAAAAATAATAAAATTATTTTATTTTCTAGGGCTTATGTTAAAACACTTCCGATATTTAAAAGTCTTTCTCTTGAAGAAAAAATATCGTTAATTAAGGTGGGGGAATTTAAAAAATAAATTATTTAAAAAATATTTAGAGTATTGTTATACCTAATCAACTACTTACTACTGCAAGTTTTTCATCTCAAATTAATTCGAATGTTGTACAGGTATTATAAAAATATATTTAAATAATTAAATAAATTTAAAATAAATTAATCTTTAAAGTATCCAGACGGTTCTAGCCCATTCAAAAACAAGGCTAATATAATTCCTTTAGAATGCGAACTTGCCAAAGTTAAGTTTATATTTGATTAAACTAAATTGTGAATAAAAAAATATTTATTTTTAGGTGCAGTTGTACCCTTTCAAAAATTAAAACCTGATAGAGTACAAACATCGTTAATTAGAGCTATTCTTGTTTTAAATGAATGTAAATAAATTAATATTATATTATATTTAATAATATAATTTAATTCTTGAAGAGAAATATTTATTAGGGGACTATTTATTGCTTTTTCCCAAATTTGGAGTTAACTCGGGAAAAAAATTATTTCCCAGTGAAACATAAAATTAGAACCTGGAAATTGGGTAGAAATGTCGCCGATTTTCCATGTCTTAGAACTTTGAAATTTAAAAAAAACTCGGGTGATTGGAAAATTACTTTTTTTTCAATTTCTTATTCCAATTTCCAGGTTGTGAAAAATAAATTTAAGAAAAGATTTTTTTATTTAAAAATAATTTTCTGTTTAATTTAAAATATTCAAAATTTATTAAAGATTGTGAGGGCATCTCCCCACATTCTCGTCAACTTATCTCCGAACTTCGCTCCAAAATTTGCCATGCTTTACTAATTTATCTACAAAATAGGCATGGACAAACAAAAAGCGTTAAATATTTTGCTGATTCCCTTCTATTTATTACAACACTTTTTAAAAGACAACAAGTGAGATAAAAAATAATTTTATTTTAAGAAATTATAATTACTTTTCAGATTCAAAAAAATTATTTTACTTATCGCCGTTATGTTCTCAATAATGCTTCAGAAATTAATTTATTTAGAGAATTTATGGAATAATTTTAGACTTTAAATGTACCTTTAATTGAAAAAACCTTTAAAAACACTTTAAATGAACAAAATCAAATTATTTAAATGTGAAAATTCATTTTTCCGTTACAGATTTTCATTTTTCGGTTCATATTTGATTCATATTTTGGATTTTAGTCCATATTTCAGTCCATATTTTTCGATTGATAGTCCATATAAATCCCATCCTTTTTGTAGATTAATTACAAAATAAACTTTTATAATTTGTGCTTTGTTTTATGTATTCGTGGGAATTTTTAATTTAAAAATAAAATATAAAAATATTTAATAAACCAAAATGCAAAGTTTAAAATAATTTATTTTTAGAAAGAAAATCCACCAAAATTGGCTTTTTCCCAATAATATTAAGATAATATTAGCTAAATAAACATACTAAAATAATACATAAATATTTTTTCGAAGCTGCAAGTTTAGCAATTTATTCATTTAATTTATTATTTATGTATTAACTCTTAAATAATAAAAACTATATATCCAATTTCTAATTTTTAAATAAAAATATTATTAGAATATTTTTTAATAATTATGATTACCGTAAATGCTGAAATAATCATTCTGGGTAAATATTGTTTCAATCTCTCGCTGGAGGGTAATTATTAGGGAGGATATGCTGGATTTAGGGTATATCTCAATCCTATTTAGGCGACAATACTCACCCAGAAATTAATGAATTATCCCATAAAACCAATTCTCTTTTTTTATCCATGAAATTTTTTTTAATTTTTTAGTTTTACATATTGGAAAGAATAAAATATATTAAAAAAAAAAAAATCCAAATTTGGATTTTGCCCAATTATATTGAGATAAAACTTGCTGAATAAACATGCTATCTATAATATTCAATACCTTTCCCAATTTTTAATTAATTAATTATTTAATTTATTTAATTTAGCATTTATTATCTTTTAATAAAATAACTTTAAATATTCAATCTTTAATTTTTAAATAAAAATGTTTTTAAAATATTTTTTAGTAATTATTATAATATTTTCTTTAATTCAATCAAATGATAATACGGTAAAAATTAAATTATTTAAAAATTATGTTTTCGTAATTTTTAATTTAAATTTTGAACTAAATAATTTTTTAAAAATTAAATTAGGTAGTTGAATTAAACAATTAATTTATTCTTTTTATTTAAATAAAAAATAAATAAAATTAAAATATGTATAATAATCTTTAAAAATTAATTTATCAAAATAAAAAATAAAATAATTTTTTAGCTTTATTATTATGTTGATGAAGGAAAAAATACAACGACAACACCAACAACAAATATTACTACAAACGAAGAAAATTCTATAAAATACTTTTCTTTGTTATTAATTCCATCTGATGGCAATACAAATATTTCTAAATAAGAAAGAAAAATACGAGAAAGAATAATTAAATGAAAAAAGTTTAATTAATTAATTTGGTTTTTTGGGTGGAATTTTTTAAATTTTATTTAAATTTTATTTATTTATAAAAATAAAAAAGGAAATTGAGCAGACAAACTGTTTTGGAATCTTCTTTCTTCTATAAGAATTTTCTTAAATAATTTTAAACGTTGTAAAAGAAAAGAGAGAAAAGTCCTCTAATCAAATTTCACGGCAAATAACGTTCTGCGAATAATTTTGAAAATAAAATTTTACTAAAAATTAGAGAGATAGAAGTTGATGACAGACTTATAAGTATAGATTTTCTGAAACAAAAACTTACATAAAATGAAAGAGCTTCAAACTTCTAATAGAAGTATTGTGCATGTCTGTTACAATCTTTTATACAAAATTAAGCTTATACTAGGAGCACGACATAACGAATTTCAAAATATTTTATCAGGACTGAGCAAAAAATTGAATTTACACATTGAGGATCTAGTACCGAATTTTGGCAATTGTGTTTTTTCTTTTGTGAATTAGTTGAATTTATTTAAGAAAATTATTTATTTTATTAAATTTATGAATAAAAAAATATAAAATAATTTCAAAATAATTAAATTATTTATCTGAGCATGCAGTAGTTGACTGCAACTCCCTAGGTGTATTTGAGCGACTCTGATGTGGAATTGGTGAATGAGAGGAAGGGGCATTTATAAATATCATTTGTTCTGGATACTCACTAAAAATAAATTTAACAATAAATTACTATTGTTATTCTATTACCTTCCCCTTCTCGAACTATACATTGAAGCATTGTCAAATGAGAATGAAGTAGAAAGGTAATTTCTGAAGAAAAATTATAAATAATTAATTTTGTTAATTTTAAAATTTAATTTTTTGAATAAAATGTAAAATTAGCAGAAATTAAATAAAAATTTTAAATATTTTTATTTAACTTGCCTGTAAGCACTGGGTCTACGTGGTTGTCTTTGTTCACTAAATAAATAAATTATAATTATTTTTTGTTTATACTTATACCTAAGTAAATGTTCATCAACAACTAAATCTACAGAAGACTCTGAACGATCGTGATCTATATCTAAATCATCATCTTTAACAATAACATAATATGCTGTAAGAACACAGCCACAATTGGCAATTATCTAAAATATATGAATTTAATTAATTAGAGTAAATCCAAGTCAAATTTCGATCAGAAATACACCCTATACCGGGTTAAATTTGTTTGGGTATTGGATGGGGAGGGGACAGCACAAGCTATACCTTCAATAATAGGTACTCTCAGTTTAAAAGAATTTTACAGCCTTAAAGGTACAGCCTCAAGGTATAGTGAGTTCCAAATATAGATAACTAGTGAAACCAATCTCCCAAAAAATTTTTAAAATCAAATAGAATTCAGATTAAATATTCTATTTTATAAAGGTTTCAATAATGCTTCTTGATACCTTTAAAATAATTTTTGGTTAAATATCTTTACAAAGGACTTACAGTGGCAGCAGAAAATAAAGGTTGTAAATGACCAAATAAAATAGCAAGAAGTGTTACTTTATAAAAATTTAAATAATTAATTAATTTTTAATTACAAAATTTATTTGTTCCAAAATGTGTAACAGTAAGGCTTTAAATTAAAAATAAAGAAAAATTATTTTTATATAAAACCTTAGCATGGTAACAGCACTTGTAGGTAATTGAACAACGAGAAAAGCAATTGTAACGGCATAAATAAGTATTTTTGTCTGGAAATTTTAAATATAAATTAATTTCAGATTTTTGTTAAATTATAAAATATTTTGGAAAATGAATGAATTATTCTAAAACATGCCCCTTCCCTCTCCCTTTCCCGGCCCTCACCCCTCCCTCCTTCCACAAACTGAAAACTGTTGACCAGGATTAACAGTTGATAAGCGGTTGGGAACAAATCGAAATTATTTACCTGATCACGTAAGGAACGTCCAAATCGATTACTGGAAAAATTTAAAAAATTATTTTAGGTATTAATTAATTTACTGTTCATCTGGTTGACAGTCTATAACCCTTTCTCTATTGAAACTAAAAAATATTTTTAAATAATTTTTAAAAATCTTATAAACCCAATATGAATAAGAATGAGAGCAGCTCCAGGTAAAATAAATTGAGCAAAAAGATCAGCCAATGGCAGAAAAATCTTTAAATATAAAATATTATTTTTATAAAATATTAACTAAAATGGATTTTCCACAAAAATATTAGTTAGCTTTATCTCTGATTTTTAAATTATTATATATAAGAAAAAATTTTTGAATAAGGTGGATATCCAACTAGGTATATCTGGACATTTCTACTACATATATCCGAATATTTTCTCAAAAATCATAGCCGAGTCGAAATTTGAGTTAAAATATTAATCTAGACTTTTTGACTTTGAATGACTCCTAATTATTAAGAGAATTAATTTTTAAATTAAATAATTTAAGAGAATAACCTTCCAAAATGCTCGCCCTAATCGTAAAAATGAGACTAATGATCCATCCGTAACTTTAAAAATATATTTATATTTATAAATTTAAATTAAATACCCATGCATCTACGTGCCCAATATGGTCCAGGCTCTGTATCTAAAATTATCTTTTTTTAATTAAATATTTTTTCAACTAAATTATTTTAAAAAATATTTTTTAAATTTACCCATGCAAAGAGAGTAAAGTGCAACATCGTGTTCAAAGAAACGTAGTCCTCCTAGAATAACACTCAACAAAATAACAAACAAAATGGCACGAGAAAAACGTTCAACCTTTTTAAAAAATATTAAGTCAAATGAGAAGAATTGTTTTAAATTTTATTATTTAATTTTATTTTCTTTTTTGGTTGAAAAACAATTATTTTGGAATGACATATCATCAAGACAAACATAACATTTTGCATTTTTATTATAGTCCTCAAAAATGATTTACTAAACATCTCTTTACTTTCCGTTAATTTTAAGGTAACTTCAATTCTCTCGAAAATTCCCTACAAATTCCTATTCTTTCAATTTCCATTCAAAATAGAATTGTACACTCAAAAACGATATTTCCTTCCTTTAAAAAATTAATAAACTAACAGTTCTCAATTTTAAAGTGTTTCGATGATATTGAGTTAAAAATCTAGCTCCAGCAAGGATTACAGAGCAAAGAGTAATTAAAGTATCTGTTGTATGTGGAATAACCTTTTTTATTTAAAAATTTATTTTGAATATTTATAATTATTTTAATTACTTCCATTGTATTTCTAAATAAATGGCACATTGCTATACTTTGATTCATATGTCTAAGACCGTCACCTAGAACGTAATACCAACACTGAAAATTTTATTGAAAAATAAAGAGGTATAGGTGTCTTCATTAATTTAATAAAAATATTTTTCTTTCTCGAAATTAATAAAAATTTCAAAATTAAATTTTATTCCTAAAGGAGTATTTTTAAAAATTCTTAATTTTACGCTAAATGGAAGTGGTGCCAAAAGTGACATCCAGGCACAAAAACATAAAAGTGAAATTAATTGATATAAAGGATTTGGCTGAAAATATATTAGAGTCAATAATTTATTTAAATATACACTAACATATCTAGACTCTCCCTCACGTTTTTCACGTTTACTCATTCCGAGCATGCTAAAAATAATTTTTTAAATATACAAGGATTAATTATGGCGAATAACATTTTTAAAACTACTAAGGTATCCTCACTTATAGCTACACCCTAAGGCTAAAAGATTGTAAATTAGACAGGGATATCATCATTTGGAGATAGTTTAGGTAGACTACCATTCAACGGCTTTAGGTAGACCCCACCAAATTTTAAAAAATATCTTAAATTTAAGGTAGATATCTGTTGTTGGGTTTATTTTATAGCTAGATCCAACCGCATATCTCTGTTTTTTAAGATTAAATACCCACACAGCACTCAAAGGTGCAATCATTACTAGAACAAGCATTGGATAAACAAAACTAAAAAATTTTAAATAAATTTTTAAAATTTTTTTTGTTAACCCATAAATAGCTACATGTGTCCATCCATTGTTTAGACGTCCAAACATAAAACCTACATTTGACTGAAATAATTTTATATAATTTTTTAAAAATTATTTTGATGATTACCGAAACAAGGCACTTTCCTGTAGGAAAATCGTAGAAGAATCCTAAAAAAGGACAAAATTTCTTTGGAAAAATAATTTTTGTTTAGTTATGTGACACAAAATTATATTAAATAATCATGACAAAGAAGCAGTTCATTAGCGGTAACAAAAATTTTTTTTTAATTTTAATTAAATAATTATAACAACAGACCAGTCCCGCAACAACACTTTGCAACCTAAAATTAAATTAAAATTATTTCAAAATAATTTAATAAAACTCTTTGTTCTTCTGTTGCACACTGATCTGAAGGGAGTATAGAAATATTGTGAATAGTTAAATCTGCATCTCCGTCTATTTGGACTAATTGCATGGATTTCTTTTAATTTATTGTTGCCAAAGTTTGTAGAATTTTTTAGAAAGACAAGCATTGATTGGTTAAAGCAATGATAATTCTCTGCCTTAAACTAAATATTAAAATTATTTTTTGGAGAAAAAAAGCTTTTTTGAACTGATATAAGTTTAAAATAAAATATTGTTTTAATGAGAAATTTATTAAGGCAGAGGTCAGTTGGAAATGATAAAAGTGTTGGAAATCGGAACTGTACGAAATCAAAATTCCGACCGACTTCAATTTGAGGTTGAATAATAAGTATAATAATAACTAAAATTTTGTTTAGCTAAAGGATATTACCTAGTTGCTTTTTTAAAAAACTAAATATTTTGAATACAGTTCAAAATATTTTTTTAAATGCTTTTTCTAAAATGCTTCTAAAGGGGTGCATTTTAGAAAAATTTCTTTAAAAAATTAAAATATTAGAAGCAACCTGAAATTCATTTCTTAAATAAAACATTTTGTTGAACTGAACATTTAATACTTTTTATTAAAAAATAAATTAATATTTTCATTTTCCCTCAAATATTACTAAATAAATAAATAAATTATTTAATAGTAAATAATTATAATTGATTAAATTTAAAAAATTATTTAAATGTTTGCGTGCAAAAAAAGTGGAAAAATGAGAGAGAGGTATTTAGTTTATTTATGCAGGGGACGCCTATTTGTTGAGGGAAAAAATATGGATAAAAAGCTAATGGATCCCAATTAATAAATTGTGACATTTAATCCCAAAAGGATTCGTTTCTAAATTGATTTGGAAAATTTGTTTTTTTTAATTTTGTGAAAGCTAAAAATAAGTACATAAATATTAGTAAAAAGGATTTGAATAAAAATATTTTTAAGAAAATTTTTCTTATATTTTTTAGAAAATAAATAGTTATAAAATTATTAGTTAGTAGCATATGTGAATGTGACAATTATTAAAAATCTAATATTTAAAATTATTTTGTTTTCTATTTTTTTTAATGTTGAAATGATTTTTTAAAATAATAAAAAAGTACATCTGACTATTAGTAAACTTAAAGGGGCTGGTAGATTTTGAAATAAAAATTTTTGGTTGTTTTCTTTACTAAAAAAGATTGTTGTCCTTGAGAATTCAGAATTTTCCTGAGCCTAAAAATAAAAGGTTTGATATTTCAAATCTCACTACTTAATAAATTATCCTTAATTATTTATAATAATTTTTATTTATTTTTTATTCTCTGAACATTTGAAAGAACACAAAATGTTTATCATTATTATTTTGAAAAATTTTTTGAAGAAAATTCTAAACAAAAAAAAATATATAAGGAAATAAAGTAATCGGAAAATACAATTTTTCCCTCCATTTTCTTCTCTTTTTTAAATAAAATCTACATTTTTATTCACTTAAAAAGCTTTAAAAAAGCTGTTAGTTTTGACTGTTTAGTTCTTTAATATTTTTAAATAAAATGCAAAAATGGGGAGTTCATTAGAGTTGGTTGACTGGAAATGTGTTGGTAGAAGAAATGTTAAAAATATATTTTATTTTTTGTGAGGGAGGGAGGGGATTCAAATAATAAAAAGAACAACCCTTGGGGATAAAACAAAAATAAATAGAAAAAAGCAGTAAAATTATTATATTTAAATAATCAAAATATGTAGTGATTTAAAAATTGTAATGTATTTATAATAAAAAATTAAAATTTGATATTTAAAGGAAATATGTAGAATAAATTGGGTGTACGTAGTTATTGTCATTGCAATATTTTTTTTAATTTAGTTAACTTATAATAATTTAGCCTTTAATTAGTTGGATAAATAGAAGAAAATTAATTTCAAAAATTTATATAAAAGATATCTTCAACTAAAAATTCCTACAAAAATTATCAATTAATTAAATTTAAATACTGAAGAGTTGTTTGTTTAAAAGAAAATAATTGCTGAAAATTAAGGTATTTTAAGATAAAAAGTAGAAACTCGTGTGGTAGAGAATACATTTAATATTTTAAAAAATCAAAGAAATTTTTCATTCCTAATATTAAGAAAAATTATTATTAGGAACAATTGTATTTCAATAAATATAAGAATAAGGGGATTCATAATCTAAATAATCTAATATAGAGCTGTCCGAGACTCTTGGTCTTGGTCTTGGAACCAAGACTTTTCTTGGTTTTTTTCGGTCTTGGTCTTGGGGTGTTTGTCTTGGTCTTGTCTTGGTTTTATTTTTTGGTCTTGGTTTTTGGCCTTTCTAACAAAAATTTCTAATTGACGAAATGTCTCTCATGAAAACTTTGGACTTTTCGTCCAATGGGTCATTTATAATGGAATGGAAGAAATCTGGCCTCTTGCCCTTCCAAAATTTTCAAAATTTTCGCCTGCGGCGCTGGAAGGACGCCAGGGGTCCAAGGACGTAGCCAGGGGGTCGATTTCGAGGAGGGCTAACGTTAGGTGTCGCCAAAATTTTGGCTTTACCCTTTGAAATAACTAAGATCCCCTTAATCCACCCAAATCCTCTGAAATAATATATCACATTGATTTTCCACCCGGATAAATTACCGAAAATTCTTTGAATTTCGCGTAGATTTTTCGAAATTATAGGTAATTGTGCTTAAGTTGACTGTGATCGTGTCAAAATAACAAAAAATAACCAAAAATTTGACCTATGGGGCCTAAAAATTGTCTCGAGTTTTGTATTATTTTTGGTCTTGAGTCTTGGAGTTTTGGTCTTGGTCTTGAGTCTTGGTCTTGGAAAAAATTTTGTCTTGGGTCTTGAGTCTTGGAAAAATTTTGGTCTCGGACAGCTCTAATCTAATATTTTTAGTTTATTTTTGAAAAATGTCAAAATCCATGAAAAGTTCTTTTCTAGGTATATCATGTGAATATTTTTAGCGTTATTTGACAGAGTCTATGCACAAAACAAACATTTTTTAAGCACAAAAAAGAAATAAAAACGCACAAATTGATCACAAAATACATACACATAAAACTTTCTAAAAATTTGTTTAGATATTTTACATTTGTAATTTTCTCTGAAAATAATTTTTGCATCTAACAGAAAATACATAAAAATAAAAATAAATCTTTTTTTCATTATTTATATATTAATTTGAAATAAATATTTTTATTCTTTCTTTTTTTTTAATTTTATTTTAATTTACATATATTATTTATTTTTGTTAAAATTTTATGTTGTTTCTTTTTACTTTCTTTTTTTTTCACCTGCATTTCCCTCCCTTTCAAAAGCCTTATCGTTGACGTTTTTTATTTTCGCCTATAAAGATTATACATCGGGATCATTTTAGTTATTTCTTGTATAAATTTGGTCGAGATCTCTAAAGAATACAGAAATATACTTTTTTTATTTTTATTTATTTTCGAAATTATTTTTACATAAAATATTTTCTTTTTTTCATTTTTTTCCAAATTAAAATTTAAAAAATTCGGGTTTTAATTAATATCCCCAACCAGACCAGCGGATCCTGAAATCCGTAATTGGAAATCTACTAGTTTCCAACTCTAATCTTTTGATTATTTTAAAAAAATAATTGTTTTAATTTTTCAATTTTTCAACATTTGTTGATGACCGGCTGTCAATTATATTTTGAAAATAAAAATATTCTTTTTCATTTTACCTTTACCTTTTAAATTTCTATAATTTTTATTGTAATTTTTCTTCAAAAAACTTTCTATTATATTTAATATATAGCATTAAAGCAAGGTACATTTTAGTAAACTTTTTAAAGATTGTTATAATACAGATTACACATCAAGACCATTTTAGCTCATTTTCTCTCTTTTCTTTCTCTTTTTATTTTTGAAAAATCATGAGCACAAATATAATAATTTATTTTTCTATTGAAATTAAAAAAAACATTTTTCTAAAAACATTTTAAAAAATCTAAACATTACCCAGCGCCAACATAATATTTTATTAAAAGCTAATACAAATATTATTTCGTGGTTCTTTTTATTTAATGAGTTCACACATCAGATCATTTTAGTTTCCTCTCTCTCCCTCTCTCTTTTTTTATTTATGAAGAATCCTGGGCATTGAATAAATTTATTTAATTATTGTCAATGCTTCATATTCCCTTCACAAAACTCTCCCCTTTTTATTTAAAATTATTGTTTAAGTAATAGCATTTCTGTAATATTTATTTGAAGTTTATTTTAATTTAAAATTCTATTGGAATAACATTTGAATGTTATTCAAAGCATAATTCTTTCGTTACTTATTAAGAAAACTTTTTTAATAAATGTTGGAATGTGTGTATCAAGCACGATTTGATATTGGGATATGAAAATTTATTCCGCCGAGGAAGCGTTTGCCTACGTTACTACGGTGTCGTAATAAATAACGTATTAACGTAATAACGTTTGCCTACGTTACTGCCCTTTTAACGAGGTCCTAGTGTTAGTTTTAAAAATATAAACATATAATTCTTTGATTAATTTGTTTTTATGACCACCTCCCTGGCTATTTTTAATAGTGATCCAGAATTTTGGAATTAAAAAAACATTTTTTAAACAACTTAACCAAGCACTAATATAATATTTTAATAAAAGCTAAAACAAATAGTATTATTTCGTGGTTCATTTTATTTAATGAGTTCACACATCAGATCATTTTAGTTCACTTTTTAACGTCTATGTATACTTTCCTCTCTCTCTCCTTTTTTATTAATGAAGAATCCTGGGCATTGAATAAATTTAATTAATTATTGTCTATGCTTCACATCCCCCTCACAAATCCCTCTCCATTTTTATTTTAAATTATCGTTTAAGTCATTTTACTAAATAAAACTTTTACAAATAAAACTTGCAACTCAATCGACGGCTCGGTTTACCTTTAGTCCATTAAGACATTTAAGTGGATCACTTTTTTAATAAACTTGTTTCTTATTCCGGTGTTATTCTGTTAGTCACTAGGTTAGACCGCAGCTTAGGGCATAACAGGTATCATTTTGAATATACAAAATCAAGATGCATAAATTCTAAATTCCATTAATGTTTTTTATTCCATCTATTTATTTCAAAAAATTAATTTTAATATTAAAATATATCTTTATACACAAATTGTCATAAACAATCTTTATAATTTTTATCAATTTGACTTAAACTACAAACTTCTATGCCAAATATTACGTAAATATTTGCATAAAATGAGCTTTTTTGATTAATAAATTTCTTGGATTATTTCATTTAACGTAAATATTTAAATAAAATGTTTATTTTATATAAATAAATAAAAATTTTATCGTTCTTCAATTTTGTTTTAATAAAATAATTTCTTAGCTCATAAACTCACAAACGTTTTTAAAAATTTTTTTTTGGATTTTTGTATGCTTAGCTTTATAATTTAATAAAATAATGAGCTTTTTTGATTTTATAATTTTCCATTTTTATATTTTTATTTTAAATATATAAATTAATCTATACAATATTAAAATTTAATTTAATCTTTTTAGATTAAAATTTAATTTCAAATTTTTCTCTTAATGTCATTAGCTTCCTTATCTTCCTTTGTACATTCATATTCACCAAACAATACTTCTCCAAACTTTCAAAATAATTCAGCAAATTTAAACAACAATCCCCAATTAATTCAAGAATCTAATCAAGAAGAAAAAATTAAAGGAAATTTGAGTGAAAAAAGGAATCCAAAATCGTTTTTTTCCGACTGCGCGGTTTGTGGCCAACAAGCAAGGTGTCACAATTTTGGAGTTAAATGTTGCCATGGTAATTTTATTTAGATAAAATTAGTTAAATTTTAGAAATTTTGATAGACCTTTAATTACACCTTAAAAGTGTATTTAAAAATTTTTTTTTACCCGGGATTTTTAGAAAAATTTTCAAATTAAATAAAGAAGACTGTCTAGACTTAGTGTTTTAAACTAGCTAGACTTAATTTTAAATTATTTTAAAAATTTATAATTTTTTTCAAGCTTGCCGAATGTTTTTCCGTCGATCAGTTTTGTCCCTAAAAGAGTTTAAATGTAAATCTGGAGGAAAATGCCAAACACGCAAAGGTAATTTTTTAAATTTTATACCTGAGAATTATTACTCTTTTAAATTTTTAAGGAGAAAAATGTCGTTCTTGTCGCCTTGATACTTGTATTAAAGAGAATTTAGATATTTCTTTAATTCAATTTCCTGAAAGTTTTAATTTTAAAAAAATGAAAGATTGGTTATCTAAGAAAAGAAGGGAATTAATGCCTAATAATTTTGTGAAACCTTTAAATGGACAACAAAATAGTATGAAAAATCTCCATATTATTAGCAATAAAAATGTGAATATTATTGAAAATATTAATAATGGAAGTATGCCCAATACTATGCCTCAATTATTGCCAAATATTGAAAAAATAAATGTTGATATAGAAATGTTGTTATCAACAGAAAATAAAGCTTTAAAATTACGTCAATCCCCAAATAATTTATTATTAGAATATTTATTTACAAAAAATTTGGAAAATTTAATTGAAAGTATTAGGTCGGTTCATAATTAGTGGCCGTTTTTTTAGATTGAATTTTTAGGGGTGTTATTTTACAAATTTTCTTTTTAATTATTAATCGTCATAAAGATCTGAATCTCCTCTTCAATTTAATACCAGGTATAGCTATACACGGGTGATATTCTTAAAGTTATGATTTTTTGAACAACACTACCTCGTAGTGAAATTCACAAGCATTTACACCAAAAATTTTAATTTACTAAAAATGTAACAAAAGAAGCAAATTATGTTAATGATCCGGTCAATGGGTTCGTTGTCTATGCTAGACAGCAAAGAATAGGGTTCAGGCTATAAGAGGAAGGCCGTATGACTCTCAGAAGCAAACATGGTCGAGGGAGACGGGTGTCATTAAGAATAACGGTCCTGCTCGGCTGGTTTAGATGGAATCCGGTTATTTCTACTGCTGAATTATAGAGGGATATCTGCTCTATAAGTATGGCCACGCGTGACTCAAAAAACGCGGGCTGCGCTTAAGGAAGGCAAATCAAATGCCGCGTGTACTCTCTTTTGCACAGATGGGAAAACGAGACGACACTCCCCCAAAAAGTTTTTTCTCATAACTCAGCGTAAAATCATCCGATCAGGATGATCTAAACGGTTTTCTAAATAACATACAGGGCTTATTTTAAATACGAGGTATAAAGTCTGTAAATTGTGTCGAACCCGGAATTCGAATTTCGACATTTTTGAAAAATTTAGACCTTTCGGATTAAAAATTCGAAATTGTGCCCGACGGATAGAGATTTTGAAGGGCTTTCGAATGATATATTACACTAAATATTATCATTACATATACTCGAGAAAATTAGATTTTTGATGATTTCGAAAATTTTGACATTTTCGATCAGAACTCCCTGAATACCTACCCAAAAATTCTCAAATGCCGGGATCCTATAGAAAATACACTAAAAAATGATTCGTAATAAAAATAAAAAATATTTTTAAGAAACTTAATTTTAAAAACCCAAATTAAAAAACGGCCACTAATTATGACGCGACCTAATAGAACGAATGTATTGGATTTTATTGAACTTTTTGGAATGGTAAAAGATTAAATTTTGAATTTTAAAAAATATTTTTATATTTTTTAAAGGATGGTAAACAATTGATTATAGACGAAAATTTATTTAAAGAAGGAAGAAATCTCCCAACTATTGGAAATTATCAAAATTTAGATTTTCTTTTGGAAATTGAAATTATGAAAAAATTACCTATTTTTGATAGGATTCCCTTTGAAGATAAGGTAAAGAAGCTCAATTCTTGAAATTATTTATATTTTCCTTGAATTTTTGTTCAACCCAATTTATTGTTGAGACCATCTTATAATAATTTTTTCTGAAAATTTTAAAAAAATTTTTTACAGATTTGTCTTTTCCGCTCAAATATCCATCGTCTAGTAACGCTTTCCAATTGTTTTCAATCCGTACAAATGGGAGAATCATCAATTACATATCCAAATGGTTTATGTCCTGGAGATTTTTGTAAAAATTTGTTTGAAAGAATATTTAATGAAGAAGATTTTAAAAGGTAAATTTTTTTGAATTGGACCATCAGTGGCCATATATGTTTATTCCTCTTATATTTAATTTTAAAATCCAATTTCTTTGTAGATATCAAGTTTTGAGAAGCCGAGCATTTACTGATATAATAACAGAATTTAAAACATATAATATAACTAAACAAGAATATGTTTTACTCAAAACAATTTTATTTTGTAATTCAATACCAGAACATATCAGTCAAAATTCCAAAAATTTATTAAAATTAGAAGCAGAACGTTATGGACAAATATTAATTAAATATTTACAAAATTTATTGGGGGAATTTGATGGAGCAATGAGGCATTCTAAATGTTTATTATTTATTGGAAAAATATTTGAATATAATATACAACAAAATATGTTTTATAAAATGGTTGATGAAAAAATATTTAATAATAATGAAGGAGGAAATTATGCTTTAATTATGGAAAGGCCTATATTCGTTCAACAATGCTTATTTAAATTTACAAACTAATTTTCATATTTGTATTGAAATGCATAATTTACATAATTTATTATTTATTTTTTGTGCCTTCATATTTATTTTTTCCCTGTGCTTTTTTTTATTTATTTTTATTAAAATAAAAAACGAAGATTGTAAATTAAATACTTTTATGGATATATTATTTGTGATAGACAGTTTGGTTGGAAGTCTGAGTGTCTAAAAATTTAAAAAAATATAAAAAAATTATCACAAAACCCTAAAATATCTAACTTATTTGTATGAGGCGACGATTATAAATAAAGGGTAATTAAACGAAAATGTGGTGTGATATGATTTTAAGTTTAGAGTTAGGATAGAAGCGAAGGTTGTATAAATATTCTTTAAAATAGGACGTGAATAGGATCCTTATTACTAGGCTAATTAACAGAGATGTTGATAATGATTTACATAATTTACTATGTAATTTATTATTTATTTTAATAATTTATTATTTATTTTAATTTATTATTTATTTTTTGTGCCTTCATATTTATTTTTTCCCTGTGCTTTTTTATTTATTTTTAAATTTTTCCTTGGCAGCATAAATCTAATTTGTAGCAGATAATACCTCAAAATTTTCGTGATACCTCAGTTGATCCACACAATTGAGCTCCCTAGTATATGACTCAGTTGAATCTTGATACTCTAATACGATAAAGAAGGATTAAATGGGGTATGGAGGGATTATGAGGAGGGATATCAGTGGATTTGGGGATTAAAGGGAGACTTGAAGAGATACCGAGCTAGTATATTTATTATAATTTGTAGAGCTGTCCGAGACCAAAATTTTTCCAAGACTCAAGACTCAAGACCCAAGACAAAATTTTTTCCAAGACCAAGACTCAAGACCAAGACCAAAACTCCAAGACTCAAGACCAAAAATAATACAAAATTCGAGACAATTTTTAGGCACCATAGGTCAAATTTTTGGTTATTTTTTGTTATTTTGACACGATCACAGTCAACTTAAGCACAATTACCTATAATTTCGAAAAATCTACGCGAAATTCAAAGAATTTTCGGTAATTTATCCGGGTGGAAAATCAATGTGATATATTATTTCAGAGGATTTGGGTGGATTAAGGGGATCTTAGTTATTTCAAAGGGTAAAGCCAAAATTTTGGCGACACCTAACGTTAGCCCTCCTCGAAATCGACCCCCTGGCTACGTCCTTGGACCCCCTGGTGTCCTTCCAGCGCCGCAGGCGAAAATTTTGGGAATTTTGGAAGGGCAAGAGGCCAGATTTCTTCCATTCCATTATAAATGACCCATTGGACGAAAAGTCCAAAGTTTTCATGAGAGACATTTCGTCAATTAGAAATTTTTGTTAGAAAGGCCAAAAACCAAGACCAAAAAATAAAACCAAGACAAGACCAAGACAAACACCCCAAGACCAAGACCAAGACCAAGACCGAAAAAAAAACCAAGAAAAGTCTTGGTTCCAAGACCAAGACCAAGAGTCTCGGACAGCTCTAATAATTTGAATATCAGAGGAGTCAGCTCCTTTATCCAGTAGCTCCTAAATTATAATAAAAGTCTGAAAAATTCTTTAAAAAATTCTCAACTTATCCAAATAAGTTTTGTGAAATTTATATTTTTCGTTTAATGATTTTTGCTCATCTCAATGTATTAAATAAATTTTAATCCCCAGATTTAAAATTTTATATTAATATAAACATTAAATTCTCATACATTTATTTTTTTAATTGTTTTAATATCCCCTAAATCATTTTATTTTCTAAATCTCTATAAATATATAAAACTTCCTTAAATCAATAAATGTTTTTATTTAAAATTAGTATTTTAATTTTATTAATTCAAAGAAAAATTTGTAAGTTAGAATTTTGAAATGATTTTTAAAAAGATTGAAGAATGTTTGGGATATTATTAATTAAACTAAAAAATTAGTAAAAACCGATTGAATGCCGAAATTAAATAAAAACTTCTTAAACTATATGAATTTGAAAATGTTGATTTTTTGGTAAAAGTGGATAAGCAAAGTTTCAGAAACTAAATAAAATAAATATTTCCTAAATTAGCTTTTTCTGGAATTATCCTTTTTCTTTGTACATAAAAGCAAAATTTTTATTTTAATGGTTTTTTAAAATAATTTATTAAATATAAGCGTGTTGTGATAGTTCAATCTAATAGTGCCTAATCCATAAAAATAATAGAAATAATTGATTAAAAAGTTTATTAATACACGAAACTAAAGTACGAAACTAATATAAAATAACACCTCAGTTACAACTCGTATCCAATAGATTAAAGATACAATTCTTAAATATTTAATTTAATAAGATTAATTAATTTTTAAGCCCAAAAATTGGATTGCACTGAATTCGATGCCAATTGCCAATGGCTTAATGGCGCTTTTTCGCAATCAAATAATTCTACAATAGCATTAACATGGTATAGAAGTGTAACACCTATAGATCCTAATCAGTTACAAATGATAACAGGGACAAATAATCCTCCAAGTTTGTAAAAATAAAAATTTAATTAATTTTTAATATGAATTTGTTAGTTGATAAAAATAACTAGAATTAAAGACATTTAATTGAGACAAGGGTGAGTCACATGGAGATAGGATTTTTACGAAATTTTGATTTTTATAAAAAAAGTTTTGAGTATTTTAGCACTAAAAAGCTCCTGTGTAGATTGATAAAACCGTATTTTAAGGATTTTAGGCATTTAATGTTTCTATTGTCTCAAAAATGTAATTAAATGTATTCGCAATCAAATAATTCTACAATTAATTAATTTTTAATAAATTTGTTAGTTTTAATTAATTTAAATCAACTTTTAGGATACTTGAATAGATTATTTCTATTTTTATCTTTGAATAAATAAATTTTTAATAAAATATTTATTTAGATGGAAGTTATGCAATTGTATCCACAATGAATGTAGACAACCAAAATACGAGTCAAAAAGCATTACTTATTAGCGCTAAAGTAACTTGTCAACTTGGGAATGGAACTATTTCATTCAAGTTTTGTTGGAAAATAAAAATAAATATTTTTATTTAAAGATACTGGACAAGTCCATTTGTTATTTTAAATTTATGTGCTAAAAAAGAAGAAATAGCATTAAACAGAACAAGTGATTGTCAACAAGCTCCGTTCTCTCAAGGTCCTGGACCTGCTGTGTTTCAAATTCCACCTGTTAACAGAACATTTAGAGTATTTAATTTATAAATATGATAATTTAAAGCGATTTAAAAAAATTATTTTTTCAGTTTTTAATAGAAGCAACTAATTTTGTATATGCAAATGGTCAATTAAGCGGAGGATTTGCAATTCTAGACAATCTATCATATAGCGGTGATTATTGTACAACTACAACAGCTAGTGCATTAAATACAACAATGCAAATACCAACAAATAACGGAACTAATTGTAAATTTAAAAAATAATAATTAATAAAAAAATATCATTTAAAAACTTTAAAATACTCTTTTAGCAACAACAAATACACCAGTGGCAACAAATAATACGAATACTACCTCAAATACAACGTTAGTTGGTGGCACAACAATTCAATTAACAACTATCCCAACAAATGGATAATCGAAAATAATTTGATTTTATCATTAAAGTTGTCCATATATGGTTAAAAAATTAAATAATTTCAGAAAATTGGGGATTTCTTAATTCTGAAACTCGATTTAATAACTTTTGTGGACAGCACTAATTAATACATACATGCAAAATATAATAATGATTGGACTGGGTTTCAGACTGAATTTTTCTGGTTTCTCTTCCAATTCATAATAATACTTCCGTAGAATTTAATTTTAATAAAACTTTAGAAATACCCATTAGGTAATTAAAGAAATTTTCTTCTGAAACTCAAATTCTAAATAAATCTATAAATCTATGTCTGGGATGTTACAGAATTCTTTTTAATTAATTTTCTGAATTAAAAATTTATCTTATTTCTATTTAGAATAGTATTATCATTTTTAGCATTACATATAATTCAGTTTCTGATTTTTAAACTATCTCCGACATAATTACATACCTAATTAATTTTCCCGTCATTTCATTAATATTTCTGGTTAAATGTAAATATTTTATTAACAAATTTTTAAGAAAACAGTTTTTAAAAATAATTTCTCGCACAAACATTTGAGTAGCAATAGAAAAATAATTATAAGTGATTTGGCAGAAACTATAATTTAAGAAACGAATAATTATAAATGTTACGGATATATGCCTTATTAGTTCATTCGTTAAAAATTATTTGGGAAGTCGATATGTGGATTAGTAACCTGATAATTGCATAATTTTTGTCTGAGAACTGATGGGGGTTGATCTTTCTGATGGCATGATGGCAATCTAATTCTTTGTTTAAAATTTTTCTGTTTTTCAAAGTTCCTAAGTATTTTTAAGTTCTTTATTAAAATTTTTTAATTTATAAAATTCTTAAAAATTTATAAAAATAAAAAAATATAAAATATTAAAAAAATGGCTTTTTATAATCATCAGCTTTTTTGATGAGCGACAATCTCGAATTCACTTAACAAATGACGACAAATTAATTTTGTTGGTGATTTATGTTTTAAACAATATTTAAAAAATTCTAATTGCCAATAATTCAGGTGTTTTTATAATATTTACATATAATTGGTAGATTTGTACTTTATCAAGAAATGTCATTAAAAGTTTGCTTTATTTCTATGAAAATTAAACAAATTTTCACCTGTAAATTTAAAATAAATAAAAGAATAAGATAAACATTATTTTAAAATTATATAGAATTTTTAATTTAGTTTGTCTTGAAGTAAAAGTTAAGGCATTTTAGCTATGTTAAAGTTAAATTTTAAAGTAAAGGAACTTGACATATAATTAATTTTTCTTTGGCAAATAATTATATTTGTTTTAAAAAAATATTTTCAATTGTCTTTTAAATACAGGTGAAAAAATTTTGAAATAAACAGTTTTTATTTTAAATAAATATTTAAAAATTTTGTCAAAAATTCTCTACAAAAAAGCTTTTAGCTAAAAAAATGTCTTCCAATTTACTTGACATTTTATTTAAATTTGATTATTTTGTTTGTATATTAATTGGGTTTCCTTTAAATATTCTTCTGATTATTTTAATTATTTTTAAAACGCCAAAAGAAATGAAAATACACAGTCTAATTCTGATACAAAATTGTGTTTTGGATATTTTATTGTTGATTGTTCAAATGTTTCTTCAAGCGGTAATTAAAACAAAAATAAACCAGAAAGTTAATCAAATAATATTAAAGTCATAAATTGAAAAATCATAATTTAAAAAGAATAAGTATAATTAAAAAAACTATAATCCCAAAATAATTTTTAATTGAAAATCGGAATTAAATTTTAAAAAATTAAAATGACACAAAAATCAGAATTTTAAGGATAATATTGTAAGGATGATTACCTAGCAGCATTTAAAATTCTTAGGCTGGGATTAAACGATCCATAAGGAAAAAAGAGAATGCATTAGTGGTATAGCTATTGCATGGTTTAAGCGGGGCCAAGCGACCACTCAAATCAAATTCTGTCCGTGGCTAAACTTAGCTAAACTCTTACCATAGTAGAAGATTAGCAATTTAAAATGCTTAGGCTTTCTAATACCGGAATTTAAATATTAAAAAACATAGATATGTATAATAGTTAACTAAACAATCTAAAATAAACACCAGAATTAATATCAATTTTAAAATCATTTATAGTTTTATATCCTTGATACAGAAGGGAATGCAAGTACAATTTTTCCTAATGGAATTTTGCTTTGTTTTATGAAAGAAAATTTTAATCCGTTTATCTTTTATATTATTCGTTTAGTTTGGGCATTTATTTTTTATTTTAATTTACATGGATTGTGTGTTCAGTTTATCTATAGATATTTAGTTTTGAACAGGTAAATAATTTAAATAAAAATAATTATTAAATTATTACATACATATTAGGAATATAAAAATTACTTTTCGCCGTTATTTATTTATGGTGTCCATTGCTTTATTTGTCCAAACATTTTATATTTTGGATCTAATTTTCTTTTTAATGCCATATTCTAATGGAGGTATTAAATATTTTGTTAATTTTAACGAAACATGGCCTTTTATTCAATATGAGATGGAAACGGTTATTTTTAAATCAATTTACTTTTCTGAAATTTAAAACAAAAATAGATTAATGTTTTGTCACTATTACCTCCAACATTTTAATCGAAATACTTGCATATTTAATAATATTTATTTGTGGATTCAAAATGGTTAGATATGTCAATTTAAACACTAATCTTGATGGAAATTTAAAAAGATTGAATAAACTCTTAACAAAAGTTTTGTTTATTTTGGTAAGACTTTTAAAACATTTCTCATAGCAAATCTTCTGTTTTATCAATACTCTCAAAAATTATTTTAATAGAGAGAATGTCCGTTCTATTAGAAATATTTATTCTATTAATTTTTAGGCTTTTGTACCATTTGTTAATCAAGCTGGAATTTTATTTTTTATGATTTATTCAAAAACGAGCAACAATACAACAAATATTATTAGAATATTATTTCAGATTTTATTTCATTTAACACCTTTATTTAACCCAATTATTTGTGTTTTAACAAACACACCATATCGAAATGCTATTTTTAATCGTTCACAAATAAATCCTCAATAAATTTATTAATGCCCAAATCATTTATAATTATTTTTCTCGGTAATTCTTCGGTTCGTATTCCCCCTCCTTTTTTCTGACCATTTTTTCATTTTTCCTCCCCGTTCTCCCTTATTTTTCATGAGGTAAATAACAAAAAGGATTTATGAGAAATATTTATTTCTTTTTTTTCAAAGGATAAAAAGAGAAACTTGATCCCAAAAATTATAAAAAAAACTTGAGGAATACCACCAAATCGTTTTCGCCACAGAAATTCAGGAAAATATTAGGTTATATGTTGGTATTGTTACCTGCATTTTTTACTATGAAGAAGCCAAGCTTTTCAAGCCAAGCATCGAAATAGTTGTAGTTTAGTCACAGTTTGTCACACAAATTAATCATGTTCAAATTTTTTAGGTCTCCATATTGGTTTTGAATGATGTAAATGAATTTTTCAGAACTTTCTCAATCCTTTTTGATAGTACTTGCCTCATGAAAAATAAGGGAGAAAGGAAAGGAAAAATGAAAAAATGGTCAGAAAAAAGGAGGGGGAATACGAACCGAAGAATTACCTTTTTCTCTATCGTTACTCAAATTGTTTTTGCGTGAAGAATTATTTTTCGAAGCGTTTACTGTCAAATCACTCACTTTCCATATTTGGCTGCCTAAATCGCACGCTGCCGAAATTGCCAGACATGCGCAGTTTACTCTAATTATTTATTAGAGTATGATTTCAGGCTTTAGATAAGTAAAACACCTCTGGATGATATTGTTTATTTGCGTAAATACATATTTCATTTCATTTCATTAACAGTTCCGATTAAATGTAAATATTTTATTAACAAATTTTTAAGAAAAAAGATAATTTTTAAACAAAAATTGTTGAAGGTTATTGAGAATTAGTGTTTATTAAATTTAATTCATTTTGTTGAGGCGATTTTGAATAATCAACATTTCTTTCCAATTCCCATCGAGGACTTGCATATGCTAATATATACCTTTTGTGGATAATTAATTACTTTTTACAAATTTATAATATAGTCGGGGAGCTATGTAATGCTTTCGGTTTGGGCCCTTTCCGTGATGGTTCAATTCGATCTCCCATCCAATAAATTTTTCCACAGCATGAACATTACAATAAAACTGAGTGGAGGAAGCTGCCTAAACGATATCCCCTTTTTAGGATAAATATCTCCTATTTTCAGTTCTAATTAACCGAAAACAGTTGTTTTTTGGATAAATAACCGGTTACTAATGAATAAAGGCATTAACAATGTTGAAAAAAAAATCAATTTTAAATTTAACCATCCAAAATTCAAACAAAATTTCTTAAAAAAATTTAAAAAAAACGTATTCCAACCTTTCATCCCTTTTAATTTTGCAAATATAATTACGGAAAAAATGACTCTTAGAAATATAATCACTTAATCCAACAATTATTTCGAATGATGTATTAAAAGTATTTTCTGCTGATTTCTTTAATAATTATTTAATAAATAAATATTTATTTATTTACTTCTAAATACCTGTATTGAATTAGCTATTTTTTGTATATTGCATTTATTTAACGAATTATTTTCTCGAAAAGCTTTATCATAAGCCTCATTCATATTTTCTTCTAATTGAGCATTACAGCACATAAAATCTTTTCAATTAGAGAAATTTTTAATGCATTAAATATCGTCCTAATTTTAGCTTTTTTGTAAAGAATTTATAAAAAAGAATTTAAAAAGAGTTTAAACTTAAGGTTAAAAATACATTTTCCATTTATTTACAAAACATAAAACACATTTTGAAAAAGATTACGATACTGAATTATTGAAAAAATTCATTATCGTTCCTTTTTCAGAAAAGATCAAAAAGGGGACAAAAAGGTGGAAGTGAAGAAAAGGGGAAAAGGGGGGGGGGGCGAAAAGTCTAAAAGGGGGCAAATGCCCCCTAAAGGTTGTAAAAGACTCAACCTGAATAATCATCATGACCTTTAAATTTTTGGAAGAAAATCATTTGATAATCAACCCCCGTCCCCTTATTTGTTTAATTAAAATACTATTAAATAATTATCCAAAGAAACTTACTATCATTTCCATAATAACATTCAGGCAATGGCAAATTAGTTTTTACTTCCTTTGGTTCTTCATTTATTGGATTTATTGGATAAGTTGGCTTTTTTGCTTGTGGAGGTCTTGAAAGCCTTTGATCTTGATTTTTGTAATTAATTAAAGCTTCTTTTGAATTAAATATTTGATATCCTCCAATATTTTTTTGAATTTTCTCGTTTAATTCTTTACTTGATAAATTATTTTTTTCTTTATTTTCCTTCAATTTTTATTTAAAATTAAATTTATTTCCTTTTTTTAATTAAAATATTTACCCCAAAATTTATTCTCTGTTTACAGCAACAATTCTCATTATTATTTAAATTTTTACATTCACAAACTAAAAAAATTAAATTTTTAATTTAAAATAATTTATTTAAACTTTTATTTTTAACTATCAATTTACATCCAAATAAAAAATTATTTTTGTTATTTTCTCCCCTCAAAGGCTGCAAAAATATTTGTTTAAGTTGTAATTCTTTCCCAAATAATTTTACTTTTTTTGTTGGCAAATTATTTGGAGTATAACTAAATTTATTATAGTTTTCATTTATTGAAGAAGAAATTATTTTCTAAATTAAAAAAATAATTATTAAATTAAATTTAATTAATTATGTAATTTACTTTATTTTCTGCTAAGTTTTGTTGGAAATAAAATTTGAAAAGTAATAAAATAATTATTTTTAATTTTTTAAAAATAATATTTTGTTTATTCATTTTTTGGAACGATAATTGAAATTAATTTTAAATTTATTTTATTAAAATAAATAAAATTTAAAATAATTTAAGTAAGTTTATTATTAAAGCTTCTTTTCAATTATTTTTAAAAATAATTTTCAATTAAATTCCATTTAAAATTTTTTAAGGATAAGTATTATTATGGGCAATTTAAAAACAGTTCTTTACTCAAATCTTCATTTTTATTTGAGATAAATTAAGTAGGTATAATTACTATTTTTTATTTTTAAAACTCGTTATTCTAAACAGTTTTCCTACTTTTAGCTTTAAATCCAGAAAACATCTTTTGGTTTTAATTTGAAAATAAATTGGAAAAAAACTGGTTTTGGAATTAAAAAAAAAATATTTATTTTTGTATACATACAAAAACCTTAGGAAAGAAATGTCCGAGAGCTACATTTTAAAACGAACTGTTAGTGATAGTGTTCAATATAAGCCCTTATGCTCGAGATATTTTTCTAAATAATTTTTTGTTATGAATTGAGAATACAATAATAAGTTTAAAAAATTGTGTAAAGAAAAAATAAACAATAATATATAATCATTTAATAACAAAAAGTTTACTATAATACTAAACAATAATTGTCATTTGCTTTTTAAACTTAAAAAGTAATTAAAAAGAAGACTTTTTTGTTTAATTTAAAAAAGATTTTTAATAAGATAAAGTTCATATAAATATAAATATTTATAAAAAATGAGTAAAACAAAAAGCTATTTCCTGGGCTAAGTCTAAAATTTTTCTTACAAAAACTTGGAATTCATTACGTTTTTACTTAAAATAAAAATTAAATTTTAAAATTTTTGTAATATTTATTAGTGTGTCAAAATTTTGTAAAATTATGGAAATTAATAAAAAACGAAAATATAGCGAAAAATAGGCAAAAATATGGTCTGTAAATACCTACCTATTCTAAAAATTGAAAATCTTAAACTTTGTCTAGCTAAAAATTTCTTTAAATAATTTAAAAATTAACTATTAGTGTTTTTAACTTAAAGAAATTTTTTAAAAAATTTTACAGTAGCCTACCGACGCAAATAAATATATTTTTGGGATAAAATGTCATCTTTATTAACAATAAATATTTAAAGGATATTTGTGACGACAAGGAAATATTTATATTTTTTGATAAAAAAAGATAAATTTTAAGGTTTCTTTTTCCAATGCCTTTTTAAAGAATGAAAATTCTCGAAAAGAAATGATTATTATTTTTAATATATTTCTCATTAATTTACAAAAAACTAAAAAAATAATGAAGCTTTTTTCCTTCTTTTTGATTTTTCTATTGTTGAGTAAAGTATTGTCGATTGAACAATTGAAGATAGATAATGCTTATGGAATTCGAAAAATTGGAACTATGACAATGGATGTAAGTATATTTGTGTGAAATTATTTGATATACATATTTATATTGAATATATTCTAAGTATTACCCAGAATTCTAATCCAAACGAAATTTGTTCGTTCGGCATGGGATTGGAATTGGGATTTAAACGGGGTATTATTAACGACTCGGAATTCTTTCCAGCCTCACTTTACATAAACCAGTCTTAATCCAGAAATTTCAATTTTACCGAGCTTTACCATAAAATTGTATTGAATATAGTAAAGCAGATGGGCTATAGCTATTTCTCTCCTTCAGCTTGTGCAAAAGGTTATTCGGCTTTACAATATAATTATATACTTTACAATATAATTCGATACTAATTTTATAACTCTCTTAAATGTTTGCCTTATTTTTTTATCAAATAGGATTTTTTATTTAATTATAATTTAAATTTATACACTAAACAATAATATTTAAAGGATATGCCAATAAAGATGGATCAGATTGATTGGACTACAAGAAAAAGGTCAATGAATATGCGTGGTGGAATAAAAGAAAGAGTCTACAAATAATTAAAAATAAAGGGAAATAAATTAATTATTTTTGAAAAAATAAAGTATTTAAATGTATGCATACATTAATTAATTAATTGAATAAATAATTAATAATTTAAATTTGTATTGAATATTTAATTAAAAATTAAAACAAATATTATTTTAATCATAGCCTGATTATAAATTAATTGGCAGTTTATTAAATGGCTGATGAGATATTTAAAAATGAGCAAAAATTGTTAAATTTAAATTAAACTTCAGAGACAAGACTGTTTGTTGTGTGTGTACTTCCTCTGAAATTTTGTTATTTAATAATATTTTTTGAAGAAAATATTTAAAAGATAAAGAGGCTTATTTACAATATTCTTTTCCAAACAGAATTTAATTCAACTCTAATTCTCTTTAAAAACCATCTTTTTAAGAATTTTTTAAAATCAAAACTGGAATTCTCTTTTATTTTTTTTAAATTTCCAATTATTTTTCCATTTTTATTCCCCAATTATTCACCTAATAGTCAAGTCTTGTGTTGAATAATTTCCACATTTTGCAATTGAAATATCTGAACAACTTCTAGAACCTCCTCCTCCCCCTCCATAATTTATAGCCCCAGAAACAGCAAATAATGCAGCATTATTATAACTTTTAAATTAAAAGAAAATAATTTAATTTTTAATAATTTATTCTCTTTTACTTAATTGAATGATCGATATGGCCAAGTGGAGGAGTTATTGGAGGTATATTTGTAGGTAAAGGTGAATGTTGAGGTGCTGAAGGTTCTTTAACACTAAATGTTGTTTTAGCTGGTGAAGCATAATAAGAAGGTAATTTATTTTTTTGTTGTTGATTATTCCTTTCTGATTTACTAAAGAAAATAATGGAGTATTTGTTAAATATCCCAAAAAATTTATAACGAATGAAAATCCTTCCTATTGGTTTTTAATTATAAATAAAATCAACAAAAGTTAAAAAATCTAACAAGGGTTTTGCTGTTCCGATTATAAAAAATTGTGGATTGAAAATTTTTTAGGAATCCGGATCCATAAAAATAGTATTTTTAAATATAACTCTTCAAAATTTAAATTTTAAAATTTTCTACCAACTTTTTTCTATAATGAATTGCCGGTTTTAATCGAAGAATTAAATTAGTGATTGATCTATTTAAAGAACTATTTGGAGTAAATAAAAGAATTATTAATGTTGAAACAAAAAATATCCGAATAGCAATAAATATTCCAAGTAAAATGTTTGGAATAAAACTGTTTAATAGTAGAGGGTCACAAGTATTCTTTAAATTAAAATTTTAATAGATACATATACATATTATAAATTAGTAATTCTATTTATTAGTTCAAAATAGGGTAGCACCTGTTCCTCCAAAACCACAACGACTTTTTTGGCAAAAACCCCGGCCGAACCCAGAAGGCTTCAAACCCGAAGGACCGGGGTGCAAACATACATACTTCAAAGTTAAGTATATTGCCATATAAACTATCAAAAAATTTATTTATGCATTCACAAATATTAAGTGGATCGGTCTCGGATATCCGAACCGATTATAATTAAAAATTTTGGTTTAATTGGCTTATTGGCTAAATTTTGGCTTAAAATTCTTTAAAGATATAAAATCTTACCTTTGGATTTGAATGTCGCTTGAAAGTATCATAAAGATTTTGATCAAAAATGCAATTAAATCGACTTTCGATTTGTGCCAATCCTCCTAATATTTTTTGGATTTAATTGAAAATCTCAAAAAATAAATACCTGGATTATAAGGAATTGCATGATCTAAAAGAGCAATTGTTGCGTTAGGTAATCGAGTAGAGAATGGAGAAATTAAAATTGTGAAAACACCCAATTCTATTAAACAATAGAGAAAACCAAAAATTGAAAATATCTTAAAAAGATTTTTATAGATTATAATTATATCAAAAATGATTACACATTTTTATTTTAATAAAATGTTAAACACTTACATAATTTTGATTGCTATATATTTTTGATTTTCAATTTTAGTTAAGCAAAAGTTTAACTACAGGATAAGAATACTAGCAATTGCTAGGATAGGAATAATAGCAATTATTATTAAAAACCTTCGCTCCATTCGTTCTCACTTATAAATTTAACCCCCCCCCCCCCCCATCGCCACAACTAAATCCTATCTAGTTAGATATTCCTTTCCTTTTATTGATTCTATGTAGATAAATTCTAAAGGTGATTTAAACAAAAATTTAAAAAGCATATAAATTTTTATTTTAATTAATTACCCAAAAAAGTGCTCTAATAATTCCCTTTGATTGTTGAACACTAAAAAAGAAAAAAGCGGAAACTCCAAAAAATATTAAAGAAGAAATATCAACAAAAAAGAATGTCCAAATTAATGATTTATACTGAAAATAAATAGTAATTAAATTTAAAATTTAATTATTTAAACCTTTCTCTGTTCTCCCAAAATTTCCATTTCATTTGGCCTCAATTCGTAAATTCCAAGGGTTGGGTTAAAATTAATTTTGCTTATACTCACTGTTTTATCTTTAAAAAATTTTTTAATTTCGAAATATTTTTTTGTTTTTGAGGTCAGAAATGGAGGAAATTGTGGAAATTGTTCAAAAATCGAAATTCATATTTCTGTGTTTCAATAAAGTTCTAAAGGTCTCCACTAACATCACAAAAAATATTTAAGATTAATTATAGATTTAATTTAAGCATTAATTCAATATTTTATTTTTATTCTAAATAACATTATTTTGATGGGAGAAAAAAATATTTTTCGAAAGATAAATTTAAATATAATTTAACTAACCTAAATAATCAACAAGTTCATCATATACAAATTTGTCTCTCAAAGCATATTTAAATATACAAATAGAAGAAAAAATAACAGCTAAAGTTAAAATTCCCAAAATAAAAATACAAACACAATCACGATTATTATTACAATTATTTTCCTTTAAAAATTATTGTTTGTTAAATTATTTTTAAATTATTTCTACCTTCTTTTGTGTATTTATAGAAGGAATTGTAGTACTCTGACACTCATATGCACTAAGCATTTTTTGTTGAATTATTTTAATTAATTTTTATTGGATATTAATTAAGATTATTTTTAGAATTAAATTGTTAAAATAAGTATATATTTGAATATAAGTAAATTATCTAAAATTGAAAGTCCATATATTCTTTTAGTTTAACTCATTTGCATTTTTAACATCGCTTTATCTCAGTTATTTTAAGAGTTTACTTATACAAGAATTTATTAGTTAAAATAGAAAAAAATACAAAATAAAACATTTTTTACATATTTTTGAAATGAGATTTTTTTCTACTCAAGAAGTTAAATTAAAAACCGATTAAAATTGAAAATTGAAAGACAGTTTTTAGATAAGTTTTAAAGAAATGTTAATAGAATACTTAAAAATACTTATTTATGTACATCTTTCTAAATAAAGAAACATAATTTAATAACAATATAAAAAAAATAAAATTAATTTTAAATATATCTGTGTATTTTTTATTTAAAAAAATGTCCAAAAATGTGTTAACGGGTAATTTGAAAAGAAAAAATAATTATTAGGGCAATATATCTTTTTTAAACGAAGAAATTTTTGTTAAAAAATAAAAATAAGAATGCTCAAATGATTTGCTAAAAAAGCAGTTTTGCGCATTAGAAAAAGACGCGCCATTACTTTCAAGGCCGTTTTTCTATTTTGTCCTTCTATGGAGTTTTTAGAGTTTAAATGGAAGAAATGATTTTTTAGTAAAAATGTATTTATATTTAGTTAAATCAATGTTTTTAATGAATTTTTAAAATATTTATTAAATTTTGTTTATAATTAAAAATTAATAAGTTGGTTTATCTGCCCTTGGAAAGAGACTAAATTAACGGATCGATGATTTGTGGTGTGTTATTTGGGATTTTGGATTTTATTTTCTCTACTAAATGATAATTATAAAAGGACTATTAGAGGGGCTGTAGGTATCTACTATATTATACCAAATTTATCCACAAAAGAATGCATGTTTGATCGAATAATCTAATTTTCCGTTCCTTCACTAATCAACTTTCTTATCCATAGTATTTGAAAAAATGGCCAAAGCTTTGATTTGACCAATTTTTTGATTCCTAACACAATTAGATATACCCCAATTTATTACCCGATCCTTTGAAATGTGTAAAATAAAAAGATTCATAAAAATAAATCTAAAATTATATTCATATACTTAAATTCATTTTCTAATTTTTAATTATTAACAAAGATTGAATCTCAAAAAAAATTCCGGGTAAAAAAATTTTAAGTTGATTTAATAAATTTAACTATAATTTCTGTACATATTTTTGTCGTTATTTTCTTAAAATAAAAATTTGAAAATTAGAAGCGAGGCGGAAATGAATATATTTATTTGTTAGTGGACATTATACTTTATATCCAATAAAAACCAGTCGTTGCTGTGAAATTTGTGTTTAAAATTACAAAGATGGCGAAAGAAATGAGAAGGGAATGTGAGTGACCAAAACATTGTTTGGGGAATTATTTCATCTTCTAATAAAAAAATAAAATGCAATAAACATAAAAATTGGAATATAAGTTTAGAAAAATAATAATTAGAAAATTAATGTGGAATTTGAAAAATAATAATAATTTTTGTTAATTTAGTTTATTTTTTATAACGAGAGAGAGAATGAGGGCATCATGATTTTAAATTTAATGGAGAATAAATAGAAAATTATCAACTATTTTTAATATCCTTTAATAAATTATCAGATAAACTAAAAATTTCTGAAGATAATAAAATTAATACAAAATTAGATATAGGTTTAACTCGGTGCATGTAATATACATAAATGCAATCGAATTTATTTAAATAAATTTAGGGAATAAAAATCTGTGCTGATTTTTTGTATTTTTTAGAAAGAGAAATATTTTTTGATTAAATTTTCTAAATATTTTTCTTTCATCTATTTAAAACAAATTTAAAAAGTACATACATATACAACTTCAAACAAAAATAAAATATAAATTAGTTAAAATTTCAAAGATGGAAATCTGCAATTAAAAATCCGAAAATGAGAGCGGAATTCATTAAAGGAAGAAGAAAAGAGAGAAGGAATTTAATTTGAGGGAGAAATTTAAAGAAAAACGGGAATATATAAATGATTTTTGATCGGATTTATAGATTTATGTAGCAAAAATATTAATGTAAAAAAGATAAAAGGAAGAAATAAAATTATTCAAAAATCAAAATAATTTAATCTACAATAATTTATAGAAAATAATTAAACAAAAATTATGAAAATATTATTGAAAAATATATTCTAAATTTGAAAAATTTACAAAAACTGTAGTCTGAAGCTAAATTTAAAATGTGCCAATATCTATAAATACATATGTAGATAAAATTTAATTTTTTAAAATTTTAGAAAATTTTTCATTAAAAAATTCCACTTTATGTTGAAGAAAAATAAAAGGCAATAAACAAAAGTACAAATAAAAATAATTCCGAACGCGCGAAAACAATAATTATTGGATATTTTTAGGGGTTGGATATAAAGCAGTTCTCCACACTTTTTTCTTTCAATTTTGTTTATGCCAAAATTATAAAATGAGGGAAATAATAGAGAGAGACAATACTTTATTTAAGAGAAAATAATAATATTTTTGTATTGGACCTGGCACAGACTGACCAATATATAAAGAGGGGTTTGAATGCCTAAAGCTTTGTAAAAAGAATTGAAAAATAAAGGTAAGAGGAGAAGGGGAGTAGTTTTGAATTGTTGGAAAGGAGAATTGGGGGGATTGACCTTGGCTATGTACTTTAATGTAGGTACTTGATAAATAAAAGCAAGTGAAGTATAAAAATTTATTGAGAATATTTTTAGTTGTGATGATTAAAAGGTATATTTTCTAAACTAATAATTTGCAGAAAAAATAATTATAAAAAAATTAATAATGTGTTCGAGAATGAAAAGTTGAAAAAATAATAGAAATGTCAAAAAGTATTTTAATTTACGTAGTTTATTCTTTAACTTTATTATTTGATAAAATATGTACATACCTAATCCCAGGAAAATAGGAAAAAAACTGTAGATAAAATAAATTTCCAAATTTTGATTTTTTGTTAATATTTCATAAAATTATGATCGAGAGAGACTGTAGTGTAATAAAGTTGAATTTTGTTAAAGTTTACTTCCATAAGACCTTGCTCTAAACTGAGCTGTATACATAAATTATCTGGGATATATTTAACGAGATTTGACTATAACTTAAAAATTTTATAAAAAATATTTAAGGGTCTATACAAATATTTTATTTGTCTATTTATTATTTTTCACATTTTATTTATCAGCTTTTGTTAAAAAATTTAGAAAGTGTTTACAAAATCATATCAAAATTATTCTTTTGTATTTACATTAAAAATAAATCAAAGTTAATATTCATAAAGAAAAAGTTTTTTCAAAAATATTTTCCAAAAAATAGTAAATAAATATTAAACATCTGCCTACTTTCTAATAAATTTTAATAAACATCCTTAATAAATAAATGTTTTTTGGATTGAGAAGTTGCCAAAAATCAGAAAAAATATTTTTAATAAATATTTGTCTCATTTCTTATTTTTTGTCATTTTTATTTGCCAAAAAATTTTTATTTAATTTTTTCCAAATATTTATTAAAAAATAATATTTTTTAAGAAATTTTTCAATAAAAATAAAATTATTAGCTATAAAATATAAAATGATTTCAAATATAAACCCCATACATTCCGATAGCCTTAAACAATTTTAATTGCAGATAATAATAATTTTAAGAAAAAATAAAAATTCTAAAAAATTCTAAAAACTTTAAATTTAATTAAAAAATGTCATCTAAACCTCCTCCATTATTTCCAACAGTTTGTGGATGTAATTAAATATATTTATTTAAATAAATAATATTATTTTTAAAAAAAGATTGTCGCAATCTTGGTCTAAATTATAATGGTCACACTTCATTAAACTGCCCAGTTAGATGTTCTTTGCCTCCCTGCCCTATTTGTGGAATTTCTGGAAAATTTAATCACACAGCTTCGTAAGTCTTTTTTAAATTAAATTCTGTTTTAAATTAATTAATTTATTTATTTAGTCATTGCCCTAGCAAGCAAGTCGTTAAATTGCCCTTTATAAAATCGTATGCAGATATGATACCAGATGTTGATCCTTTTGATTTTTCTCAACCAGGTAATAAATATTAGAAATTACTAAAATATTAAACTCATTAAACTTAGTTGTATTACTAAAAATAATTAAATATTTTTGATTTTATGCTTAAATTTATTAAAAAATTCAAATTTCACTTCAAACGATTAGAGACAACTCCAAGTCCATTAGAATCTTTTTAAAATTTATTTTTTAGATAATAAATCCAACAAAAATAATCAGAATAAATAAATGAAGTATTTGATATATATTTTAATAAATAATTAATAATTCTTAATAATTTTATTTTTATATAATCCACCCAATTAGATTAAAACATTTAAAAAATCTTTATATTATAGAAAAAATTTCCAAAATAAAAACAATTGTAATGATAAGACAAAAAATGTTTTAATCTAGAAATTATATTACTAAATAGTTATTAATAATTATTTAACGTTTATACATTACTCATGCATAGTTTAATAAAGTTCGACATATATAATTGTTAATTATCACTTAATCATACACGGTATGTATGTCCACCCCCAATTATACCCCCTCCTCTCTCTCTACAAAATATTTTTTTAATTATATTTTTGTTGAATTGGTCGTCCTCCTCTTCCAGAAACAATTAAATTGTTAATAACAATGAATATAGCAAATAAATGGCAAATATTCACAACAATCATTGTACATCTATACAAATTAAATTTAAAACAACGACGAATGTTTTCATCTCTGTCGTGCTTTAAAAAAATAATTTTTTACTAAACAATGTTTTTTATTTATGTACCTTCGGATTAAAAGGTAATAAAGGCCAAAAGAAACGTAATTTTGTAAACTTAACAATTCCCCATCCAAGAGTAATAAGTTTAATCCTTTAAAATAAAAATTAAATTTTTTTAGATTTAAAAACAAAAACCAAGAAGCTATATACATTGGGTCAGCAATGGAAAGACGTGGCTCGGCCGTAAACAAAAAATAAAGAAATGCTGGTAATGGCACCTCACAAAAAATTATTTTTTTTAGAAACAAAGTTAAATTAGAAAATCAAGGAATTTATTCGCCCCGAAGTTCTCGATAAAAAATTATTTTAATAGGAGAATTTATTATATTTTTTTATTATCTTAGAAATATAGGAATTTAGTACTAAACTCTACAAAAAATTCCTGTTAGAGGTAAGTTCGGAATTTCTCTAACATGTCCGTGAAAAATTTTTCTGAACTAGAGAAACATAAAAATCTTAGAAGTATAGCGTGAAAGAATTCCGAAATAGATTATCTCGAAAATCCTGTCTAAGATCTGTTCCTGCATATAATATTTATTTTAATATTTTTACTGTTATTTTGCCCTTTTATTTAAAAAAGAATTTAAAAATATGTAATTAATTACTTCTTCAAATACAAGAACCATAGATTTAGCCAATCTCGCAAAATATAAATCTTCTTCTTCATTTTTTAAAGTTAAACAAACATCAACAATTTCAAAAATATAAACAAGTACAGAAACTCCGGTAAAGAAAAAATAACCATAGGCGCATAAACGTGCTCTTTCTGATTGAAAATTATGGAGAAATTCAGCTAATCTACTACATAATAAAAAATCTGCCATTAAATCTAATGTAGCTGCAAATAAAGTAATTGCTGCTATAACTCGCATTGGTGGTGCCCATTCCAAATGATTTCTATATTTAATTAAGATAAAAATTTTATGTTGAAAAAAAATTATTTAATTTATCAGTAGATAATATTAATTGAAATTTTAGCCTAGAAAATCATTTTCTATTTACACATATTCTATAGAATAATCTCAATAATATTACTCCAAACATGGTAACCCTCTATCGCTTTTTTTCGATTTTACCCATCTTTTACCTATTTTGCCATATTTTTGATATTTTTAGAAATATGTCCTACACGTAGTGGAAAGCGGCGCTAAAAGTGAAATTTCCGCTCATTTAACGTAATGCATATTTTTTGCCCTATTCTTGAATATTTTCTCTTTTTAAAATATTTTTAAGGTTGCAAATTTTGAGGCTTTTTGTGGAGGAAAACACAACATTCTAATAATAAATGGGATAAATTAATGAGAAGAAAAAAACTATTGTTATCTCCTTTAAAGACGCAACAAAATTCCATCTTAGGTCATTTCCTAATTTATGTCAGCCTGGATGAATAATGGATAAAGTTTATCCATATCTCCTTAAAATTAAATATTAATATTCACTTACATTGGCTTAGAACGGTCCCAAACATAACGTCGTCCATACATTCTCTAATATATAAATATATTTTTAGATTTTTTTTTGTTTTTTAGATTTGACAAACAAATGGATGGATATAAATAATAAAAACAAATGTTTCCCTTTCTTCATAAAGAAATCCTACTTTTTTTAGATCATCGACTAAAATATATTTTTAGAAAAAATAAAAGAAATGATTTTTAAGAGTAAAAAAGTTCAAGGAAAAATTTTCTGATAAGATCAAATATTAAATAAAATCTTTTTTAAAAATAAACTAATAAAATAAGCATTAAAGAATTTAATTGTTGAATTCAAAGAGATTTCTGTGGATCTTAATTCACGTAATTAAAAATATTCCTTTTCTAACACAAAGTTAGAACGTTATGATTTTCAAAAAATATTTTTTGAATTAAAACCATACTTGGTAATGGACATGGATTTTGGTATCCGTATTCGGATATTTACGGCGGATACAGACGAATATCTGCAGGCATTTTGAACTTATATTATCCATTACCAAGCCTGATTAACCCTGTCGTTTTAATAAAAATTTTAAAAGAAATTTATTCGTTTTAGGATATATTTTATATACATTGTATATACATAATATTCAAAATTAATGTCAAATAAAAGCATCAATCATAAAAGTAAACTATTTGTTGGATACAAAATTCAATTTAAAAGTATGTAAAGTCAAAATAAAATTTCTCTAATTTTTATTGAGAAATTATAGGTATAATTTTTCAGTATTATTTAACTGAATTTTAAAGATTTCTAGATTGTCCAAGATTAGTCTGATTGGAAAAATAATATTTCCTTCTCCTATTATTTTTACAAAATTTCTTTCTTAAACTAATTGTGTACATTAATTATTCCTTCTCTCTATATCAATAAGCAGTCAACATAATTTGACGTGCATGTCTAGCAGATGGTTGATGTGGAATAAATTTAGGTGCCCAATAAAGACGTTGATACCTTCTATCTTCTGCAATGTTGTAATTATCACGTTCAGGCTCGTAAAGAAAAGGTTGCGATAATTCTAAACCGCGGGCACGTCCATTCCAGTAAATTGCAAAATTTTCAAAACGTGAGAGATCTGCAGATGTTGGGTATTGATGGCGATATATCTAGTAATTAATTATTTAAATTGAAAAAAACAATTTTTAGAATAATATTTTATTCTTAGAAAATATTAAAATATTTTGTAAAACATTGGGGAAATCAGTTATGAGAAGAAATAAATATAGGAATTAGTTAATTGAAAAAACTGAAAATTTTCTTTGTGATGTGATCTTTAACGAAAATTCTATGGACCCGAAAATAATTTCAAGAAAAAATGTTAAGTAATATTTGGGAATTGGAACTTGCGAAATGAATAACTTAGGACTGGAAAAAGAAACTGGAAAAAGATAACTTCGGAAAATAAATCCCAAATAAAAAATTATTGTTAGAAATTAAGGAATATTCTATTTTTAAATTTTTTATAAAAAATTAAAATAATCTCACAGGGGGCAAAGGTGGAAGAGCAGCCACAGTAGGTGCTTTATTAATCTTTACATGTGGTGTGTGATTCACCTTTTCAAGTTGACTTTTCCATTCTCCACGTTTTGGTTTATAAGAGGAAAAGGGACGTAAATCTGGATCGACTTTACGATCACTGAAATTTAATATTTTTATATTTTTTTCAATTTTATTTTACTTATATTCCATAGCATTGGTTGGAGCAAATGCTGAATAACTTTTTGATTTACGTAAGTTGCCAATTTCTGGATGATACCTGAAAATAATAATTACTATGTAATAATTTTAAAGGAAATGATTTAAAAATTGTTTAAAGTAATAGTTTGCATAAGGGAAAATCCGGACACTCTGTTTTTGATAAAATATTAAAATGACGGTTTTATTATAAGGGAATCTTAACGAAATCGATGTTTTTCAATTTTTTTAAATTTTAACATATTTTCAAATTGTTTTTAAATCTATTTTCAAATAATTTTACTCACATTTCATAAAATCTGCAAGCATTTGCATGTCTACCATTCTTTTTGACCTCTTCAAAACTAAATACATAGATATTTTGGCAATCCCGGAGAATAGGGGTTTCTTCGAAAAAAAAGTTTAAAAATAAGAAAAAGGATTTTTCTAGGGTAAAAAAATATGCTGATTACGAATTTGAGCTCGGATTTTGAAAAAGTCGAATCCCGGACCCGAATTCGGAATTTGACCCCGGACATTGTCGGACATTATACAAAATGGTCAGTCTCTCATATGCAGGTAGAACTAATCGAGCTGCATCGAATGACACCAAAATCGATGAAATCCGACGTGATTGGACCGAGATACAGACCCCGGAATATTGCAAAACCATAGGGGTGATTTTTTGCTGTAAAAAAGTTTATGCAAATGATACCTCATTCGAAAGAGCTCGTCGAGGTGAGTCGAATGACACAAAAATTACAGTGATCCATCAAGTTTTGACAAAGTTATGCCATAAGTCGCCGACTCCTACAGTACTCCCATAGGTATACTTTATGTCATAACTTTGTCGAAACATGTCCAATCACGTTGATTTTGGTGTCATACGATGCAGCTCGACGAGCCCTTTCGAACGAGCTATCATTTGCTTATTCGAAATCCGGGTTCAGGGTTCGAAATTTGGTTCGGGTTCGGGATTCGACTTTTTCAAAATCCGAGCTCAGATTCGTAATCAGCATATTTTTTTACCCTAGAAAAATCCTTTTTCTTATTTTTAAACTTATTTTTCGAAGAAACCCCTATTCTCCGGGATTGCCGATATTTTTAACAAAATTTTTTTATAAATTCTTAAACCTTTTAAGAACTATATCAGTAAATGTATATCCAGCAGAATCCCCTCCATTACGCCAATTCGATTCTAATACTTTTTGTTTTATCTAAAATTTTTAAAAAATTTGGAAGTTTATTTTTAAGACAAAAAGTTTTAAATCTTTTTTTATTAAAAAATAGTCAAGCTAGATTTCACAAATGATAAATTATTATTCTTATCATGAATTTTTAGATAGTTTGCTTGTATGTATAATTTAATTAATAGGTAGAGCAACAGTAAACGACCCCGCAGTAATCAAACTAGATACTAAGCTTACATTTTAAGTAATCTAACAATCGAGCCACTAGCTTTAAATCCTAATAGGATATCCCTTATATTAGTTTATGTCTTGATATTACTAGATTATTTTTAATAACTCGTTATAAAGGTTAGATAAAATTATTGTGATCATATTTGTTATCCTTAAAATTTTTTGCTAAGTATTACATAAATACTTAAATTTTTATTTAATTTTTATTTAAATTATAGAAACCTCTTTGTTAATATTATCCATTTCTTCCAATTAAAAGCCTTAAAAAATATAAAAAAAATATAAAATTAGTTAAAGAAGTTTTTTAAAACGTTTTTGAATGCTTTGTCGTTTTTATAAAAAAAAGTTTAACGTTCAGAAAATAAAAAAAAGAAGTGACAGACGAACAGAAAGCAACTGACAAATATTTTATTTTTTTTAAAAGTGTTCGCTTTTTTAAAGGGAAAGGAAAAAAGTTTTAAAAGCGTTCTTTTTCATAAATAATTGAAAGAATGAGAGAGAGAAAATAAAGTGTTCCTTCTTTTAAATGATTTTAAAAGAAATTAATATCCGAAGAAAAAAAAGATTAAAGAGTAATTTTTAATTGTTTTAAATTAAAGAATTTTGATATCATGAGTTTTTTAATAAAAATAATTGATTTTTATTAGATGTCAAAAATTTTTTAAATAAATAAATATTTATTTGTAGGTTGATAATAAAACTGGACAAGATGAAAAACATTTAGATATTAAATGTATTTTAAGTTAAAAAAAGTAGAATATTTAATTTTTTTAAATTAATAAAAAAAATTTTTAAATTTTATTTTGACACACCAAAAAAAATATTTATTTTAAATATGCCCTAATTCATTCATTGCGCAGATATTACCAGCTTTTCTTCTATCGATTTATATATTCATCAATGTACATTCATCATCACATTATTTAAAATCCTTCCAAACGAGAATTTGCTGTGAACACCTATTGTCCATTTAAATTTTCTATAAAAATTTTATTTTTATTTTTGATGGAGAATTTACAAAAATCTAATAAAAATAAATTTTTTACCCAAAAAATTCCACAAATCTTTGATAATTTATTTATTCTATTAATTTTAAATTTATTTATTTTTACTTTTGTTTATGCACAATTTAATCCTTGTAATGGTAAAAATAAAATTAAAATTTTTTACTTCGGTATAAAAATTGGAAATTTAATTATAAATTTAGTAGTTAGGTATATTAATATCCTCTAAGTAAGAACTAGTAAGCTAAATAAAACTCTCACACACTTTTTTTATTTGTTCTAATATTATATGTCAACACCTTCAAGCATTATATCATGCAATCTCTATATAAAATTATTCCAGCACAGAGTAATTGAGACCGACCATCGATGAATTTTTATGAAATATTCAATTAAAATTAAATAAATTTACAAATTTTTTTTTCAAAAATAATTAATAGGAAAAGCATTACTCAACGAATCTTGCGATAAAGATGCCGATTGTGAACTGAAAGGCTCAATCTGTTTACGGCAGACTTGTCAATGTCATCCTTTCTATCAAATGGTAAAATCTGAAAAGGGGGGAAGTACTTCAGCCAGATGTAGTCGATGTCTGTTTTTTTAATATTTTTAAATTATCTTAATTATTTAAGTACCTGCAAAAGTTGGGCAAGAATGCCAGAGTAAATGTAGAGAACCTCTCTTTTGTAGAGGAGGTCGTTGTCAATGCGTTCAACGTGGATCAACATCAATTGTAAATGGAGAATGTGTATCTGGTGAATTATTATTTTCTAGGAAAAATATTTAAAAAAAAACTAAAAAAATTTTCTTTCGAAATTAAAAATTATTTTTCATTAGTCTCTCGTGTGGGTGATCGATGTTCTCGCCATTATGATTGTACCTCTCCTTTTTCTGCTTGTGTATTTAATTTTAAGTAAATTGTCCATATCAAAATAAATTTCTAAGGTTAATCACCAATGTGTTTGTATTTCGGGTACAATTCAGCAAGGCAGCAAATGTGTTGCTACTTCTAATTGTCCACTTGGTACGGCATTTTATCCATTGAATTAAATTTTTTTCTAATTTTTAAAATAATCTAAAGGTGGGGCACCTGCTGGAATATGCACTCGTAAAGCACAACCTAACCAAATACTCAACTTTGTTGAGGAGGCTGATACTTGTTCCCAAGGCTTTTATTGTGTTACAACTGTTTGTTTGTTAAATTTTAATTGAAAAATATAAATATTAAAAACAGCCAGAATCACCCGTAGGTCATTGCTGTCCAGCAGTATGCCCTCTAGGTTCATCAGTAGATAGTTCATTTAGTTGCGTATCCGGTGGAGGTTTTGGTATTCCCGAAGTTTCTACAACCCAAACAACACCTTCATTTTCAGCATTTTTTGGTTAATAAATAATTTTTAATATTGTAAATGAAAAATTAAGGTAATCAAAATAGATGGAATTCCAACTTAAAAATATTTTTTAATTAATATTAATTTTAATTTATCAGGTCGTGATCCTCCCACCAATCCCCCTTCATTAGCCAACCTAACTCGTATATTTTCACATTTACTTCCCCGTCCGGCATGTCCGTCAGAAACACATTTTTGTCATTTTCTTGCTGGTGACACATTTTCGCAAGTATTTTAAAAAGAAAATATTTAAATAAAAAATATTTGAGGCAATTTGTTGTAAAAGACCTTGTAATTCAATGGCGCCAGAATCCTTATATTTAAATGGGGAATGTGTTACTCGTGGACAACTTGGATCTGAATGTCGAGTTGGTTTTTAAACTATTTATTTGGTTGGTATAATAATGTTAAGTAAATTGTTAGTTTCACGAACAATGTGGAGCGGCAGAGGGAATGACTTGTGTTAAAGGTTTCTTTTGTTCGAAAATTTATATAAAAACTCAGAAAAAGTTAATAATATTTTTTATTTAATTTATAGGTCAATGTCAGTGTATTGATGGATTTTCCCCATTGTCTGATGTAATTACTCATCCTACTAAAAATCCGAGTCAACAATGTCGTCGAGACTGTGATAAAGTAAATAAATATTTTTTATTAACAAAAAATTTGGAACTAGAAAAACTTAGTTACAGTCCAACAAAAGGATAAATAATAATTTATATTAATATTTTATTATAAATTTTCCTCAATGGGATAAAGTTCTCAAAAGTCTACAAAAAAGCCTAAGAATATTATACTTTAAAGTTGATAAAAATTTAAATTTTAGAGTAGCAGTATAAGCCGAGACACAAATTGTTTGAGTAAATCACAACTTGGTGGTCCTTGTTTTGTCCAAGAACAATGCCCAGACCAGGCTGGATGCTACAGAGGCCGTTGTCTTTGCCGGTGTGGTTATAAAATGGCGAACAGTAAATGTATTCCTCTACCTCCCCCATCTACTCAAAGACCTCAAACTGTGCCAAGTTGGCAAAAAAATTTGTTAAATTTTTTTAGTTTTGGAATTTCAGTTGTTCCAAACAATCCAGATCTTCTTGGAATTTTCAGCAATTTTTTTACTGGAGGTGTTCAGGGTTAAAGATACAACAATACTTACATATAATTAATTTTATAATTATTTCCAATAGTGATTTACAATAATTTTTTTCTATTTTAATATTATTCATTAAAAATTTGTTTAAAAATTGTTGGCCGGTATATACATATATGTATTAATTAATTATTAATCATAAATTTAATTAAAAATTTAATACTAAATCAGAATAAAAATCATTGAAAATAGAGGGGATGCTTACATAAATAAATACAGTAAATGTCCTAATAGAACAACATTATTTATTTGAAGCACACTTTCTAATAAAAACAAACCCTAAGAAAGTATCGAAAAATAGAAGCAAATGGGTGACACGACTCGGGCACAGTGATCCATTTGCACAGTAAGACAATTGCACAGAGGACAATTACACAGTGGACAATTGCACAGTAAAGTGTTGTTTATTCGTAAAACGACCTGCCCATTTATTCGCAAAACACCTGTTTATTCGCGAAACTCTCCAAATAAACGCAAGGCTCATGCACCTATAAGTCATAACTTCGTTCATATATCAAGATGATTTTGGTGACAGTCGACTCACCTCGAAGAGCTCTTTCGAATGAGCTATGATTTGCATCTTCGAATTTTTTACCCCAAAAAACCGCTTGGTTTCCTCTATTGTTTTCGATTTTCGGGAGCCTATTCTCTGCGAGTTTTCGTTTCCCGCGAACAACTTTTTCAACAACGAGAAAAGTTGTTTATAGAATAGGGAAAATGGTTGTTGTTTAAGAAACACCGTTTTATTATTAAGAAACTTATTAGAAATTCTAACACAAAGCCACTTAACCACCGATTACCGTGCAATTGTCTTCTGTGCAATTGCCCTCTGTGCAATTGTCTTACTGTGCAAATGGATCACTGTGCCCAAGTCGGAGCACAGTGATCCATTGTGGTTCAATTAGAACATTTACGGTAACATTATTTTATATCGTATTTATTTTCCGCAACTTCCAATTGCGACAAAACAGTTCATCTCAAAACAAGGCAGACGTTTCGTCGACGAATTTTGGTTGCCTTGTCTTAACTTCAAAATCTTCGTTTAGTTATCTTAAAATGTACTTTAAAAGATTTAATCTGCCCTTAATTTATTTTTATTTGTGCTGTTGAATACGTATGACAATTTTGTATTAGATTTCGGTTAAAAGGATTTATATTAATTGACTGAATATTAACTTAATTTTAATATTTTTTGGACGAATGTCATTTTTATCATTAAATAATTTTTTTGTCTTTTTTTCCTTAAAATATTTATGCTTCACATTTTAGAATTGTAATAACTATAATATTTGTTCTACATGGCCCGAAATAATTTGCAATCAATACCTGGCTCACAAATGCAATTCAATCCTGGTTTTTCAGTAGATTATTCACAGGCATTGAACAATCTTGTAAAAAATTCGTTGGTTTGTCATTTTAATTAAATTATTTAATTGCTTTTTAATTAAGTTGTCAGGAAAACAATCAACAGTTTCCACGCAGCCGACTCAATTTCCTATTCTTCCTCACAAAGAATGGATTTGTGCAAAGGTTCTTTAAATCTTTTTTGTAATTATCTCCGCTTAATAGTGTGCTTGTATCAATGCTAAGGGAATTTATGCTTGCAAAAAATGTGGTCAGTTAATCGGCTCTAAGGCACAATTTTCAAAAGAATATGCGACCAGTGACCGACCTCCAGTTGAAGGTACTTTGAAGATTTGGTAATAGTGTCTTTTCCCGTCACCTTTTTCCCCAAGTTTTTTCTTAGTTTGTACAAAATGGTAAGACTCTACTATATTTTGCTTTAAACAATCAAAAATAATTATTTTCATTAAGTTCTTTAGAAAGAAAGATGTAAGGAAGGAAAAGTCTTTCCATCTGTACAAATTATAGGAAAAAAGGGGCTGGAAACGACACTATTACCGAAGATTTATATGTAGGATTATTTTTTAGTTCTTGGAGCGGGTTCATCGTCATTGCCTCTTGAGCCCGTAGTTCGTACTCCTTTTGGTCTTTTACAAACATTTGGTATTTTAAATTTCTCTTTTTTTATTCAATGATAATTGTAGCTTCTCCTGATCCAAAAAATTTTATTTATGATGCAACAAAAGGCTATTTTCATGATTCAACTACCGGTTTTTTCTATGACAGAAACTCTGATTATTATTACAATCCAAAATCGAACAAAGTTTATATTTTTTATTTCATTTTTTGTTTTTTTTTCAGTGGATGTTCTGGTGTAGCAAATATAGTACATACATCGATTGCTCAGGTGGTGATCTTGAGCTGAAGAGAAGTCTTCAAGAAGAGGAGTTTGACATTCAACAAAAGCGTTCTGAAAAAACTGATGATACAATTTCTAACGCCCCCTCTGGAAGTTTGGCTGTTCAACGCCGTAGCGAAAATATTGCCGATGATTGGATTGATCTCATTAAACGTGTCGGCGCAGGTGATTTATCAAATTCGGCGAAAGCGGCGCCTACAAGCACAGCAGCTTCAAGTATGCGAGCTGAAAAATCGAGAGATGAATTTATTGCTGATAAGGAAGAGGTTTGTATGAATTTAATATTAAAAATTTTATGTTAATATAAGTAAGTTCTTACCTTTTTAATTGCTCTCTTTTTCATTTTATATGCTCTTTTTATTTTTGTATTGAAAAGGAAATTTCTTGGACGTTATTGATAAAAGTAAGGATTGAATCTTTTATTTTACATTTTAGAAAGAACTAAAGAAATTAATTACTTCAAATGCGAAATCAAATCTTACTGATTGTATTCTGCAAAATGAAAAGCTTTTGATTGATTTGCACAAACTTTTGGTGCAGGAACGGGATCCGTCAGCAGTTAAAAAATTCAAGCGCAAATTGATGCTTTTAATTCAACTACGCGTTCTCTTCAAACTCTTCTTTCAATGCTTGCGAGTGATGATACTTTTGCTAGTTCTCAATCAAAGAGTCAAAAACCAGATTCTTCAACTATAATAACTCCACAATTCAAGCGACATATTACAAAGGTTTTTAAACATAATTTTTCTCAAAGTGGGTTGGGACTTTTTAGATTTTTACAAAAAAATTATCTGCATTATTAAACTACTTGTCTCTGCTTCGCCTAATGATTTGGGAATTAAGCTGTGTTTCCCTTACAGCATATTAAAATTTTTCTAATAGATTTACTTGTAATTTAGTAAAATCTGAAATTTTTAATAGTCAATTCAAAATGAAGACATCGGCAGTTCTCATCGCAACGTTGAGGATGATTCTTTTTTCAGTTTAAATTCTGCCAGAAAATCTAGCCAAGATGAGAAGGAACAGAGGAAAAATGCGAGGCGATCTGATAAATCAAATAATTCATTGCGAGATGCAATTTTGGAAGGGAAGCGGACTGCTTTTGATGAACATATTGAACAAGTGGAAAGATTGCGAAATATGCTAGGCAGTGCAAAAAGCGGAGCTAACAATAAGAAAAATTGGTTTGCCTTTTTACAAAATTTCATCACTTTAAAAATAAACTTTTTGAATTGTAGGATAGAATCACTACCAAATATTTCATTCCCTAGAGAAGTATCTCGCAAAGAAACCAGTTTCGAGGACCAAATTCGTACAATAGTTGATCAAAATGTGGAGAAGCAATGGATACTCAGTTCTTCCAATGATGATGCTGTCACGATCAAATCCAGTCGTCAGAGTCCAAGTCCTCGAAAAAGTAGTTCTCGTAGAACCCGCAGCAGAAGTCGTCATAGGAGCCGGAAGAGCCGAAGTCGAAGCAGAGATCGTCATCAAAGGAGTCGAAGTCGACAGCGTACAACCAATCGAGCATCTGAGCGTAGCCGATCACGTTCGCGTCATCGCGGTACCTTCTCGGATGAGCGGTCTCGACGTAATGGCAATGATGATGATGATTTGGAAATAATTAGTTACAAACGGAAGGATCAGGTATCCTCACACTCTCCTCAACCTCCTCCAGTTATGCCAATGACAATTACGCCACCACCTCCTGGACTTTCAAACAAGACTCCAGGTTCTCTTAAAGAGCTTTTTGATCGCGCACATTCTATGTTAGCACAAGGATTTGTTGGAGCAAATTTACTCCAAAAATCAGTTGATCAAGGTGGGTGCTTTTTGACTAAAAATTTTAGAGGGGGTTGGAGTTAATCCACTTATATTCGAAATATTTTATAAACTATCGCTTATTTTTCCTTTCTTATCTCTTAAGAACATTAGGAAATAATAATTCATAATCAAATGTGCTTACTTTTGCTTAAACATGCTTTTTTAGGAAATTTCTCTAGTATGCAGAACATTCCTTCTGATTTAAGTAAGCAGCAAGAAGGTAGTTCGTTCCCCAACGCTTTTTCATTGTCTGCACCTTTGAGACCGCAAGGCAAGCCTAATTTTTCGGAAAATAAAATTATCTTTTTTAGTCAATCCTATTTCACCGCAGACTGGCTTTGGGCTTATGCCCGGTATCTCGCCTAATTTGGGACCAAAAAATATAGTAATTTTTTTGAATATTATTCTTTGACATAAGTACGGAAATATTGATTTTTTTCAGTATACACCAAATTCCAACCAGTGGAGGATGCCTTATCAGGCCAGTAATCCAGTTCTACCAAATTTGCCCGTAAATTTACCTATTATTTGTGACTACTGCGGTCGTGATGGACATTCGCGAGAAGTGTGCCCTTCTTTACCACCAAAACCAATTCAAGATCAAAGGGTCATTCGAAATGTAATTTTTATATTAAAATAATTATTATTCAATGCATATAGGAACTCGAAAGCACCAACACAACTACTAGGTTTACGGAAAAAGATGCTGCTTTAGGTCTTTGCCTCAATTGCGGTCGATTTGGCCATAGTCAAGTAGGATGTCTTCTTCCCCGTATTACTGATCATGAATTGCAGGTATGTTTTTCTTTTTTTTTAAATTCTTTCATATTATTTTTTAGAAAAGAATTCGTAAGGCAGAGGATAAACAACGACTTCAACAACTCGATAAATTGAAACTGAAAAGAAAAGCTGAAAAGTACACTGTTCGGCGCAACGATCCATTCATTCAGAGATTACGCGTTGTTGCTCCTCATGGAAAGATTACTAAGGTTTTGTGTTGTTTCTTATTAAATTTTTGACGCCGTTTTAAGGAACACACTCGATTGATTTGCCAACGTTGTAGTGGTTTGGGTCACATTTGGAGTGAGTGTGCTCGTCCTGAAGCTCCCCGCACAACACTCAAATTGATTACTGAGAAAATGGAAGAATTTATTCAAGTATTTTTTGTGCATCTTAACGATGATAATTTGGTAATTATTTTTTACGTTAAATCTTCCTTATAGTTTAAATATTTATTAAAATTTTTATACTTTAGGTTGATTTCTCTGAAAAATTTGAAAAGTTTATTATTATGGATGGGATTGAAAATAATGGAACAGTTGATCCAGTTGGACTTCAGGTTTGATTTTTTCCTGATACCCAAGTCATTGCAACAAAAATTTAGTTACAAACTCGCTGTAATCGTGGAGTTGTTACGAAAGGAGATTTGCGAGATTTGTGTAAAAATTGTGCTTCTCTTGGGCATGTTCCAGCTGATTGCAGTCAGAGATCTATTTGCTCTAGACAACATTACGAGAAAATGCTTAAGCTTGTCGATGCATATCGTGCGTTGGTTAAAGAAGGAAATGGGAATTTCTTTTTGCCTCGTGTATGTTCTTTGATTTTTAGTTTATACTCTTCAATTCTATAGATAAATCAATCTCAAAATCAGCAACAACAACCTCATTCTTCGAATATCAGTCACTCTTATTCTACTGTGATTAGACATGTTGGAACAAAAGAACCGGAGATCGTTTTGGTTGATTCAGATGATGAAGGATCGAATGTCAAGCGTAAAAGTAATCGAAAAAAATAAATAGTACTCATGCATCTCAATTTGATATTCAAATATGTATTTGTTTTGATTTTAATTTCTGTTCGGGGATGGACAAAATTAAATAACGTGCTTTCTAATAATTTGCAAATTTTTTCTGAATTTTACTCAATTCTTTGGTCCTGAAAAACAAATTTAAAATTTAATATTTGCCCATCCCGAATATTTATCTTTTAGTTTTCTTAACAAATTGTTTAAATTGGTTGGGTTTTTATTAATAAATTACAATTTTTTAACTTTATTTTTGATTTTCTTGTAAATTAATTGATTTAAGCTTCTAATTTTTATATGCCTGCCCAAATAAATTTTGAATGTCCGGATGTGCTGCAATCTGAAGTTTTGGAGCCAATACAAAAACACATTGATGTAAGCTTTGTCAGACAATATGCCGAAGTTTTATTCAAGAAAGGTTTGATTTTAAATGTTTTTGATTTTATCTTACAACTACCTAGATGGATTTGGCCTTAAAGAATTACAGAGATCAATTTTGGAACATGGTTGGAATCAAATGGTGCGTCAAACAATTCTTTCTTTTTATGTTGGTGTTTTGACAAAAGTTATCCATGTATGATAAGTTAATTCACAAAATTTTTTTGTTATTTTTAGAGCTCGTCTGAACCTTCTGAGTTCCTGAGACGTTCTGGAGTTTTACAAATTTTCCAACAGTTTATACTTCCATCGGTTGATTCACATCTTTCAACGGTTGATCAACCCACTTTTACTCTCAAAATTCTTTTCTACGAGCTTCTTTTGGAAATGTACAGTAAACAAATTTCAGAAAATCATTGGCCTTTCCAATTAGGTTTGTCTAATTTTTGGATATAACTCTGATTGTTTTATTAAGATATTTCAAATATTATTGTTTACCCTTTGGCAAATGAATCAACTCCCATTTCTCTTCGCAAAATGATTGAGCAGTCAGCTATCCTTCGAATAAATTCAAATGATAAAACGTTGGAAGATAGCAATAATGAGTTGATTAACCAATTGGCACTTGTTCTTTTAGCTGCTGACTTTAATCTCGTTTACATGAGTTGTACTCGCATTCTGATTTCATGGTTCACCTTTTTAATACATAATATATACCTCAACTTTCGTATAATTCTGAGACTAAAATTTACAAATATGAAATCGATCTTATTCATTATTGGGTTTTCGCTTAAGCAGCTCCCCCAAGTCTACAAATTTCTTTAATTTAAATGTAGTTACAATTTTTTAATTTTTAGCAAAAATTCTGTCAATGTGTTATTGTCATCAGGACACGGCATTCCAATCATACAAAAAGCAAAAAAATTAAAAAAGATTGAACATTTTTTTGCACAACTTGTTGCGGATTTAATGTATCGTATATATTTTTATATGTTTTTAATTATAAATTTAGATTTAAATCAACAAATTTCAATGAAAATATTTCTGAGGGTTTCAAAGACAGCTTTACACATACATTGATTTTGTCAAAACTTGCTGAACGTTTTTTGACTGCAAAGAATGAAAGATCACATTATAGTGAAGATAAGTAAGTCTCTTAAATGTAATTTTTGTCAATTTTTTGAGCACATTTTTTAAAGGTTTAACAAAGTGTTGGATTTGCTAGCAATTGTTTCTGATTATGATTTAAATTTTGTTGGGCCTTTACTTAACGAATATAAACTTTACAAAACTAAAGAGGTATTTTTAGAAAAAATTCATCAAAACAATATTTTTCTATTTTATTTTAGGTATTTTCAAGTTTCCTCCAACAACTCTTAAGTTCTCCAAAATGGCGTTACTCTTTAAAGGAAGATACAGTTTTATCCTTTGTTCATTCTTTGCTTGATGTTGGTGATATTGAAAGTACAATCACATTATTTGAACAATATATTCTTCCGTATCTTTTGGTATATTTTATTTATTTCTTTAAAAATACAATAATTAAAATAGGAAAGTTCTGCAATTTCACTCCTCAAAATGCTCGAACAACAAAGCGGTGGGCGCTTTTTGCAAAGAAATTCTCAATTAATTGAACAAATATGTAGCTTGTTAAGTCCAGTATTGTTGTTGAATGAAAAGGAGGAAATTTATAAAGGTTTTTTTTTAATTTTTAAATATCACGGATTTGGCTCTAAAAGTTTTCCCCCTCTCAAAAGCATTTTAAACATCAAGCACATAGACATACAAAGTAGACATGTTTAAAATTAATATAAAAATTAAATTTAAAAGTAAGTAAAAATGTGGGCAATTATTATTAAATGTTTGCTGATTTTATTTATTACTTTTACATGAAAAATTATGGGAAAGACTGCCAATTTTTGTTTTTTATAGACAAAAATTTCTAAATTTAATTCATATTTTTCTTTTTATTAAAGATTCGGTAAGATGGGAATTGTTAGATTCTGCTTTACAAATTTTTAGTATTCTCGGTGATAAACACAGCTTTGGTAAGTATAGAATATTTAAATAAATATTTTGTTTTTATTTATTTTTAGATAATCAAAAACTTTTCAATCGACTTTTTGCAATTTCTATTGGTTTTAGTAATGAATTTCTTCGGTTACCAGCTGTTGTTTTGTTGACACGTTTGTTTAAAAAAGAATTAAATGGAAGGTTGTCGAAAGTGTGGAGTGCAAATACTGAAGATAACCAAATCAAGTAAGAAAACTTCAAAAAGGAAGGCATAATCCATTTTAACAGGCAAACCCTACTTATGTTTGCTTTAAAACAACTTTTTGATTTAAATGCTAACGTTGATGAAGAATTGGTATCCGATTCTAGAGAAATATTGTTAAAAGGCGTTGTCGCACTTATTGACTATATCGAACCAGAAGAGGAGGAATCATTGAATGTAATTAAAATGTCTGTTCAACTCTGTGAAGTTCTTTATACAGATTTCGGCAAAAGTATGTTTGAAATTGTCGAATAAAATAATAATAAATTAAATTTTATTTAGATGAAATTAACAGAAAATTGATTATGTTTACAAAACAATTGGAATCGATGGAAAGAAGAAAATATGAGAGGAATGAATATGAGAAAAATAATCACAAAAGTGTAAGATTTTCCTTGCTAATCTCAATTTAGAATAAAAAAAGTTAATTTCCAACAATTTTCTAGATTAATGAATTAATTGATGATTTGAAAAATGGCTGTAATATTGACAATGATGAGTGTGGAACAAAAGATTGTTATTAGTAGAAGGTGGCAATAAATTGTTAAAATTATCAGTCTTTTTATTTTAATAAAATTCTATATATAAAAACATTCTACTCTAAATTTTTATTTTTTTACTTTCAGGATAGGAACTCAGCATAAAACACCACAATTATTAAAAATTACTTTTACAAAAATTTTTATTATTTACTCCCGAAATATATCGTTTTTTACTGTAAAATACTTAAAAAATTTAAAATAATTATAAAAAAAAGTATAATCAGACCTCACCATGAGATAAATCCAATACTAGATAATATCTCAGTTTATGGTATTTTGTTTATTTCTTGACCATTATGTGCGGTTGAAGGTGTATCTTAATTCTCATACTTAAGAATAACTCATTATAAGATAAGATTTTTAGTCCCATGGTTGTATGTAAAATTGAGGTCCGACTATCTACATATACCTGGATAGTTAACATTAATGTTAAATTATAACAGAATTTAACTCAAATAATTTTTAATTTCCTTTCACTAATTTTTTTCAATTTCTTTCAATTTAATTTCAAAATCTTTATCATCATCTTCAATCATTTTGATAAACTCTTCTTCGGGCATCTCAATTTTATGTGTTAATTTACATAATTTAATATCCTCTAAATAATTAATTTCAATATTTATTAATCTTTTGTATTCTTGTTTTTTCGTTTCTTTAAATTTATTTGCACATTCTTTTCAATAAAGAATTTATTTGACTTGTATTTAAGAAAATAATTTTCGATTAATACTTTTTTTCTACTAATAAAAGTATCTTCAATTATTTTTAATTCGACTCCTTCCAAAATTAATGGGTTTTCATTCAAATAAACATGAAACATTTTGACTAAAAATAATTATTATAGTTGGCCCCACCAGTGCTGGGTATGGCTCCGGGAACTAGTTCCGGAGCCGGCTTCTGTAGAGCTGGCTCCGGAGCCTTCTTCAGGGAAAGGAAAAAAGGGTCGCTCGAACCTTTACTCGTTAAATGAGTTTTAAAAGTACATATTATGCAAAACGCAACATATGGGTAGTAATATGACCGTGATGTGAATTATCCCGGCAGTGCTTCGATTTTATACCAGAGTTGCGTCGTAATCGAAATTTTTTCGTAATCGTAATTCGTAACTCAAAAAACGCCTTAATTCGTAATTACGACGCAACCGTATTATGTACCTTTTATGTAAAATAATAAAACCTGAAGTTTCCTTTGGGTTTTTGCTTTTTATTTTATTAAAAGTTGTTTTAATAATTTTGAATTTTATGCCATTTACTTTGTATTCAGTTCTCTTGTTCTTTTGTTAAAATTCAAATATTAATTAGAGTCAACTCTCGATATAATGAATTCAAAGGGAGTAATGAATAAGTTCGTTTTATCAAGAGAAAATATCAAGTTACGTAAATTTAAATATCTTATATGAGGTGTTCTAAATAGCTTATGAAGCCCCCAACAAAATTAAAAAAAGTACTCTAAGACCTCTTTAAAAAATTTTTTTCCTTTAACTTCTTCGTTATACGACCGCAAACACTGAGTGTCAGCCAAATTTGATCGGCTATAGCTTTTTAATACTCGATCCAATATAAATGAATAGATTTGATATCCTTCGAAAGCCCTCGATAAGCGGTATCTTTTTTCCAGCTTGATGGATCAGGTCTGATCCCTCGTTTATAAGTTAAAACCAGATAAATGAGAAAACGCTAAATAACTGCACTTTCGATGACTTATCAGACTTGAAATATCCTATTAAAAAATAATATTGCTTATCGAGGGCTTTTGAATGATATATAATTAATGTGTATTGGATCAAGATTCAAAGTTATAACTGATCAAAGTTGGCTATCACTCATTTTGCGATTGTATAACGGAAAAGTACCAAATTATTTTATTTAATAGCAAAAAAGTTAAAAGAAAAAATTATTCGCAACTTCTTCTAAAGCGTTGTACTTACATTGATCATTTTCTGAAAATTTTTGAATTAAATAATTTTTAAAAAGAAAAACAAACAAGAATTTGCTTTTCTTTACAATTAAATTCTTTCGATAATTCAGTAATATCGTCATCAGTATATGGCAGCCCAGACCCCAATTTTTCTAATTTTATTTCCTAAAATTTTCTTTTAATTTTAAAATAAATATTTAATAAAAACAAACATATTTTCGCAATTCTTTTAGCTTTTCTCCTGTTAATTTTTAAATTTTATTTAAAATGAATTTGCTTTATTACTATAATTTTTATTTTAGACCCTAAATTGCTTGTAAAAGCCAGAAAAATAAGTTAAAAAAACTTTTTTATTTAAAGGGCTCCGATCTCAAATTTTTAAAAATCCCCAATTTCGGGCTAGAAAATCCGTATTTTATATCAAAAATCCGCAAAAAATTTCCAAACACATTAATTACCTTCAATTTTAATTCTTTCCTTTAAATTATCAATTTGTTTTTTAATTTTCATATTTTTATCTTCATTAACCAATATTTTAAATTTTTCCCCCAATAATTCAATTTTATACGCAATTAAATTAATTGAATCCCAATAATTATTTTGTAATTTTTCTTTGTAATATCTTATTTTTTCTTTTACTGATTTTTTTGTTAATCTATACTTTTCCATGTATTTTTCTAAAATAGAGACTTGATTTTTATATTTTGGTACCTTTCTTTTAATCGTCTTAATTTATAATTTTTAAGTTTATTTAGATTTTGTTTAATTAGTTTTGCTGGTCTTTCTTAAAAGATCAAACTAAAGGTATTTTGGATTAACCTAGTTTTTGTTTATAAATTTGTGTTTTTAGAACTCCGTAATCGTAAAAAGTATTTTAATTAAATGGCCTCTCCATTTGAATGACATTTTTTGGGTTATCGAAGATAGAACGACGGCCATTCAATTAGAATGACTACGGTAGCCTCAATTGATTAAAATTTCCTTCCTATGGATATATGATTTCTAAACCATTTTTGTCAAAAACAGCCAACATAAATACTTTTTATATAGGATTTAAAAAAATATTTTAACACCTGTTTTGGCAAATAATTAATTAATTCATCGACTAGGTCATTTTTATTTATTTCTATTTCTGGAGCATATCTAGCCAGTTTTCTAGTTATTAAATAATAATTTACATCCTCTTTCGTACTTAAATATTTTACAATTAAATTTTTAAAAGAAAAACGTTTTTCGGGATTTTTATTTTTTAAATAATTATATTTTCTTGTTTTTTCCCAATCTGAATTAATTTCTAATTCAATTATTTCCCCATTTGCCAATTTGTTATAATTTTCAAAATAAATTATAAATAAAAGAAAAAATATATAAATAATATTCATTTTAAAATAATTTAAAAAAAATGAAAATGTTAATTAAAAATTGCCCGACAGAGAGAAATATGTATTATTTTATGTTATTTTTCAAAATTATTGCCATCTTTCAAAATTACGTGTCAAATAAATTAATAATGTTACATACATATGATCGCATATGCACTTTATGAAAGACAAGACCGCTACATGTATTTTTTGACATTATCATTTGATCTGTCTATATTTTGTGTTATACTGGGGTACACCCCAGTTTACCGCAGCCCAATTTACCGCCGCCCAGTTTACCGCGCCCAATTTACCGCCGCCCAGTTTACCGCGAGCCCAATTTACCGCGGGCCCAATTTACCGCCGCCCAATTTACCGCAGCCCAGTTTACCGCGAGCCCAGTTTACCGCGGGCCCAATTTACCGCCGCAAAAATTTTTACTAACATGGCGGGGGAAGCTGATCCTTCAACGGGGAAAGTTGTTCCGTGGACTGGGGGAGTTGTTCAAAGTGCGGGAGGAGTTGTTCAAGGTGCGGGAGGAGTTGTTCAAGGTGCGGGGGAGCTGTTCAAAATGCGGGGGAGTTGTTCAAAGTGCAGGAGTTGTTCCTTGGACGGGGGGAGTTGTTCCGTCAACAGTAAAAGTTGGTCAGTCAGCGGGAGAAGTTGTCCAGCCAACGGGGGAAGTTGGTCAGTCAGTGGGAGAAGTTGTCCCGTCAACGGGGCAAGTTGTTCAAAGAGCGGGGGAAGTTGATCCGACAACGGGGGAAGTTGTTCAAAGAGCGGGGGAAGTTGATCCGACAACGGGGGAAGTTGTTCAAAGAGCGGGGGAAGTTGATCCGACAACGATGGAATTACCCGTAATTGAAACAACATACAACCTTCTTGGAACAACTTCCCCCGCCATGTTAATAAAAATTTTTGCGGCGGTAAATTGGGCCCGCGGTAAACTGGGCTCGCGGTAAACTGGGCTGCGGTAAATTGGGCGGCGGTAAATTGGGCCCGCGGTAAATTGGGCTCGCGGTAAACTGGGCGGCGGTAAATTGGGCGCGGTAGACTGGGCGGCGGTAAATTGGGCTGCGGTAAACTGGCCTGCTCCCGTTATACTGTGTTTATATTACACTGACAAAATTATAAAAAAACTGATTATTGTTTGTGTATTTGAATTAAATATAAATGGTTTTTAATAAAGTAAAGAGTATTTAGACATATTTTCATTAACATCATGAGTGTGGATATTATAATAAAATGGTTTATCTTTTAAATTATCTCCAAAATTTGTTTCTACTGAACAAGAATTCAAACAGATAAAGGGTCGATAATTATTGTTGTTAGAAGCTTCTTTAAGTGATATAGGTTTACCTTAATTATTAATAGATTTCACTCAAAATTTCTAGTTTTTTTACTTTTAGGATATCAAAAATCCCATAATACTTATATTAATAAAAAATTATTTTTACCAATTTCCTTCCCATTGTGAGTAAAAAATACATAAGGTATTTGATCTGGCATATTTTCTGGAGGATAAACTAATCCACACCCAAAAATATCAGAATTTTTCCATAAGAAGCAAGGCATATTGTAATCCTTTCCTTTATTTTTAAGTGTATAATAATAAAATTGAATAGAATTTTGATATAAATATTTTTCTATTTTTAATCTAATATAATCATTATTGTTGTTTTTAAGTCCAATAGCCATCCATTTTTTATTTTCTTTAGCTTCCCCAATTATAAAACATTTTACTTCGATATAAAAGATTGAATGTTTGTTAATAAGCTGTTTTGTAGGTTTGTTAAATTGATTCGCAGCTTCAAGATGAGAATATGGATTTGCACCTAAAATATGTTTTTGAAATTTTTTGGAAAAGATTTAAAAAAAAATTTTTTTTATTAGAAATATTGGAACTAATTTTTATTTTTTGTTATTTTATTTTTATTCGACTCGTTATTCCCAAAAATTCTTCAGGTAACAATAGTAGAAACTGGTAAAGGAAACCTCGATAGAAAATTCATTGTTAATATACACTATTCATTCTTATCCTTTTTATAAAATCATTATGATTATAAAACATAATCTAATCCTAAATAGATTGGCAGTCCATTTTATTTTTCAATTATCTTTTAAAAAGTCACTCAATTAGAGATTTAACGGTGTATTTTTTTAAATTATTATTTACCTCTAATACAATTAAATTTTAAATGATCTGGCATATTTGTTACTAATACCATGTTCATACTATATACACATTTAACATCACAGCAATAACTTTTATCATTAATTAAATTCCATCTGTTTACAAGGGTAATAAATGACTAGAAAATTTTATTAAAATTTTTATAATTTAAAGATTTTAATATTTTTATTTTTCAATTAGAATTTGCCTTTTTTCATTTTTTTTATTACATATTAATTTTCCCCCATTTTTGTAAAATTTACAATTATATTTAACAAAATTTAGGTAAATAAATATTAATAAACTTGCCACTTGTTTTTGATCATTTAATTCTTCAAATTCTTTAATTAGCCAATTTATTTTTGTATCGAGTTCTTTTATTGTTTCATTTGTCTTAAATAAAAACAAGTCTAGTGAAAATCTTATTAATCGGGCAAAACACGCCGTTTTTCTGATACCGAGAAAAAGTTTTTGTTCATCATTAAATACAAAATCTAACCGTATACTTTTCAGTTTCCAAAAATTTATTTTTATCCTCCAATTGTTTAACTTTCATCGTCAATACACTATTTTTAGTTTTTTCTATTTTTAATTGTTTTTGGACATCCTGAACGTTACAAATTGTTAAATTAAAAAAAAATTTTTTTTCATTACATTTAGGTCCAAAACTGTGCTTGTCGTTTCATCTATATTTGTTATCAACATTTATTTATTTATAGTATAATTGAAAATAAAGTTTAAAATAAAAATAAATTTTATTAATTCAACGATGTGTAATAAGGTGTGTAAAAAAACTAAATAAAAAATGGGGCTGAACAGAAAGATATAAAAATGATTGAGATCAGTTGAATCTTAACAAGTTATAATTAATTAACTGGAACGAATGACTGTGGAGATATTAATATGGACAAGCCTCAGTAAATTTAGTTGATTATAAGCTAATTTAAACACAGCTGATCCTTCTGAAACTAATTCGACCTAGCTTGTCGAACTTTTCATCGAATGACCGTGGAGGTATTGAATTGGGAATATTAAATATATTTATAATCAAATGTCATCAAAAAATACAGAAATTCCCCTGCTTGAAAAAAGATTATTCCAACATATTTCTGGGGAATTTTGCTCATTTAATAATATTTATTGACTTTATACTATGTATAAACAAAGCCATGTTAATTTCCCCAGAAATAGAAAAATTGAATGAAAATTAATAAAGTTGAGTTCTAGACCTTTTTTGTTTTATTATTTTAAAGGCAATTTAAAGGCAACAAAAAAATAACGCTAAATTTGCTTAAGAAAAAATAATTTTAATCGACTCTTCAAGGCTAAATTTGCGTTTTGTGGTTAATTTAAAATTTTTTTGCTGATCATCACATTCATAAAAATTTAAAAATTTCTAGTAAAATATTTTATTCATCAAAATTAAAAGCAGGGATATTATCGAAAAAATGTTTAATTAAAGTAGAAGAAGTTTAATCAGGGTTTCGATCTCGAATTTTTAAAAATCCGCAAAATTGATCGAAAAAATCCGCATTTTATATCAAAAATCCGCAAAAAATTATTAAACCCAAAAATTTAATTAAAATCACTTTATGCATGGTATTTTTCGTCTTCTACAATTGAATTAAGCAATTTTTTTATTACTAATGATCATCTTATGAAAATCTAACAACTATCTGAAAAATCACACTTGCATTTTTGTCGCGGAAGATGTCGCAAATTTTTATTTCTTAATTTTCAGCGCCGCAGGCGAAAATTTTTTTAATTTTGGAAGATCCTTAAGCCAAAAATCGTTCATTTTTAGGCCAGGAAAAAATTTTTGAGGATTTTGGAAAATCAAGGACATAGATTCCTTCCTTTTTTGCGCCGCAGGCGAAAATTTTGAGAATTTTGGAAGGCCAAGAAGCCAGATTTCTCCCATTTTCAGCGCCGCAGGCGAAAATTTTGAGGATTTTTGAGGTCTTTGCGGAAAAATAATGACATTTTATGCTAAAAACCACAAGAAAATATAAAAAATCCTCATAATCTTCAAAAGACCACAAAAATCCGCAAATCCGCATTTTTAAAAATAATCCTCATCGCCCTATCAAAAAACCACAAAATGAGGAAAAATCCGCAGATATCGAAACCCTGAGTTTAATTAATAATTACAAAGTGTAAGAATTTACAAAATATAAGACTGTTGCAGAAATAGAAAAAAAGATCTCTTATATTTCTCTCCCAAATGAATATTTTTTATCGTCGCAGTTGAAAGTTCTGAGAATCTTAAGGGTAAATTTAATCCTTTAACCATAAAGTACATTTAAACTGTGTGTAAGTACTAGGGCCGGTTTATAAGTACTGTACTCCCAAATACGTACGAATGAGAGCCCTGCCTAAAAGGAGTTGTATAATCGGCAATAACGAGGATATGCCTTTTTCAATAACCACAATATATTTACATACTTTATAATCAATCTCAATTAGGTCCAAGCATACTCGAAACATTATTTTGTTTAAATAAACTGAAGAATTTTGCAAGTAGTTTTTTTGTGTCATTCCGAACAGTTTTGTTTAATGTTAAATAAATAACTGGTGGAAAACCTACAAAATTTAAATAATAATTTTAAATTTCTTCTAATAATAAAATTTTATTTGAATATTTATGTACCATGGATATGTACCCTTAAAAATTAAATAAAAATTATATAAACAAATTTATATTTAATTTACCAAGAAAAATGTGAAATAATCACTGGCAAAATCCCGTTATCAGGATGACTCATATTGTAAGTATAGAAAATACCTGTCGATGTATTTAACATTGAAATAATAAATACTTGAATAAAAACCTTAAAATGATTAAGTAAAAATTGCTTTCAACTTAAAACTAAAGTTGTGCTTCGCAATTTTAATAATTCTTTGAACTTTTGAGTGTTTTGACTTTTAATTTTTAAAATTACTGGGTAATATATACAACTTTTAAATAAGGATTTCTTAAATTAGGTTGCTGGATGGTTTATAGGATTGGCCCCCAATGGGAGGGGGGGGCACGGGGAAAATTTTCAGGGAGGAAAGTTTGATGAGTCAAAAAGTTTTTTGTTTTTGGAGGCCAAGAGAATTTTGGAGGCCAAGAAGCCTGAGCTTTGTTAACAAAAAGTCTTATAATGTACGATTTTTTCAGCCTATATGTAGGAATAACTAAATGTGAGGCTTTAATATAATTTATAATTTAAACCATTTTCTCCTCTTTAGAAATGCTGTTAATTAATTCACGGGCTTTCAAGAAAACGCAAAGTGAAAAAACAAAATAAATTATTGGGGAACCAAAAGCCAATATTGTGTTGTGTGTAGAAGTTTCTATTAAATCTGCTTTAAACTAATAAATAAATTAAAATTAAATTGAATAAATTAAAAATTAACTAATTCCATTCTAAAATCTTTATATCCAATTAAAGGATCAAATAAATATTCAAAAGTCATTCCATTAAAAATAAAAGGATGTCTAAATAAAAGCCAATAAAGCCCATACAAATTACAAAAAATAATCCAAATATAAACACGATTGTTATGGAAAAATATTTTTGAAATTTTAGGAAATGCTATTTCGAGACAACGATTGATTCCTAGAATCTGAAAAAAAATTTCTATTTATGTTAAATGTGAAACCAAATCGGCAGAACATTCAGCAGCCCAGAAAACTAAAAAATATATTAATTGATTTATAGTTTATTTTAAAAAACATCCTCCTATGACATTATTCCATGCTAAGTCTAAATCATCGGAACATTTAGCGTGTATGCCTTCATAAACTCAATTCGAATTTTAGTGCATCAGATCGGCAGCAGGGGTGGGTACAAGAGGCAACCGGGAAAAATTTCCCAATTAAAATTGATGTATCACCAAATTCACCAAATACAGCGACTAAATGTTACAAGGATTTGGAGCGATTAGGAGAATATAATGGGGGTTGTAGATATATAATGGGATTTTGTCTCGTGATCTTCGCTTTAATCCCTACAAATCACCTAGTATCCATCCAAATATATATTAATTCATACAACTCCATAGTTTTTCCCTTTACAGAAAAATCTGGCCGTGAAGCCAGATTTCTCTATTTTTTGCTCACAGATAAGGCATCTTTTGCCAACACTTAACGCGCGGCCGTCCTCGACCGGTAGGCAGGTTATATGAATGTGTCCAACTATATTTCTCCGAGTTTCTAAATTAACTCAATTGACGTCCTGAAATGAACTTACATGAACAAAAACATCCAGAAACATATGTAGAAATTGGGGAAGAACAGTAAACAACACCGTTTAAACTAAAAATTCCGTGTGCAAAAGTCGGCAACCAAAGTATGGAAATATCCAAAATTGAGAGATAAATTAAAAGTTTATAACAAGGATTTTTGTTTCTATTTTTCCAAAAAGAGTAAATACAAGGGAAATATATAGGCTTAAATTTTAAATTTAAAAATAAAATTTTATCTTAAATTCCGTACATAATATATTAATCCAAGCAAAATGCAAATAATTGCAGCTATTGGATATCTTCTTTTTTCAATTGGAATATCATCAACATTAATTCCCGTACAATTATAAATTATGTCAAATTCTTTCCGATTCCACAAAATATATTCCATTATATAAAATAATACTAAAAATTTTTTTTATAAAGTTGGACCTCAATTATAGATAAATCCCTTCGGGTTGCAAAATTGTATTTTAATATGAGTTGTATCTCAAATTGTGTTCCCCATTCACTGGCATAGATAGGCAGCTTCCCCATTCAGCAGGCAGGTTAAAAAAGTATTTTAAAGTTTGTTAGTATATTTAGTGATGGATATAACCTATACTGAGGTCCAATTTTGACTAAGTTTTCATAGAGGAAATACTTATATTCTAATAAAAATATCTGTTTCGACTTGAATTTTTTAATATGTAAATAATTATAAGAAAAAAATGTATAATTCATTATAATTATAATTTAAAAACTTTGTTTAGACTTTTTTTAATTTCTGTTTACAATTTAAATATTTAAACATCCTTTACTTCTTTATTTAATTGACAGGTGTAGAATTTTAACGTAATCGTAAACAATTATTTTTTCAGAAATTTTTGTCGGCTGAATATATAATTATTTTATACTTTAACGTATTTTCTTAAATATATAAATGCAAAATATATAATTCAGAATGAAAATGAGGCTTTTTGTTTGTTTAAATTGTAATGTGAATAATAGAGCGGATGATAGAGAAATTAAAAATTTTTATACAGGGTTCAATAATAATCTTTATTCCTTTTCAGAACTAGTGATGGGCATTTGATGCTATTCACAACCTTTTGTAAAAGAGGAATTACTAGGAATTAGTGCTTAACAAGTAAGCCTATAAAAATATAGTATAAAAGGCTGAAGTTTTTAAATAAACTTTTAAGTATCTCAGTAAACAACAATGAATCTTCTACCCGCTGAAACAACCCTTGACATTTTCAAATGCCTCAACTTCAACCAATTGAACAACATTCAACAGTCAAATCGTTATTTTTGTGAATTGATCATCAATTACAACAAAGAATTGGCCGTGAAAGTGTTCTATTCTGTGGAGTTGGTTGTTTGGAAAAATTGTAAGTTTTTAAATTTAATTTGTTATTACTTAAAGTTTTTATTTTACAGATGTCTGTAATGAGTTGGAATATAATCCTAATGAATTGGACTTAAATTTAGGCGAGGAAGACGAATTGAAGGTGTAATTACTTAGAAATTCCTTTAACATTTAATTTTCAGTGGAAAACAGCAATTCAGGAAAGGATTCATAATTACTATTCTTACCAGAAATACTCTTCTCGTAGAAACTTTGATGTGCCAATTGGTGATTATAAAATGAATGAAATTGCAAATTTGTTTTTTGTATCAAAAGAAACAGGTGAAGACTTATCTCATATCAATTAAATTTCCCCATTTAATTTTTTAGATGGAAAATCTTCCAAAATTCTTCGTCTGCAATTAAAGCAATATCCGGACACAATTGAGGAAATGATTGTTTTTCGTTACTGGCTTGAGAAGCTCTCTCATTGTTTCATCGAAAACTTCAAAATTGAGCAAGGATATATCAATCCGGAAATTATCGAATTATTTTTTGGTCATTCTCCGTTGAAATTCCACACAAATTCTTTGTATCTTTACAATGAAGGAACCTACACTTTCCCTAAAGGATATGAATTTTTGTATAATCACGTGGTGATTCATGGAGTTAAAGGCTTTTACTATGACAATTCTAGATTGAAATTGCGTGGGGAAATTATTAAAGACGAGGAATGTCACTTTCTGAGAGCGGAGGAGGAAGTGGAAGACTTTTGTAAGGTTGCTGAATACGAATTCTTCGGTCTTGATAATCCACAAGAACATGTTATGTTGTATTTGTGCTTCCATGTTGGTTCCAAGCGACCGTATTATTCGGAAGTTAGAAGGATTGATCTAGTATAGATAATTGTTTTTGTGTGATAATTTGTATATATATTGTATTGTAAAATGTAGGAAATTATCTTTTATATAAATATATTTTGTATTATATAATTTATTTTATTTGATTAAATCATAGGTAGTAGGTTTAATTTAATTTTAAAATAATTAAAAGGAACAATTTAGCAAATATTTACAACAAATTAAAATTCAAAAATTTTTCTGCTTTCCCTTCAGATTAATATATTTAACATTTTCATCATCAATTAAATATATAAATCCATTTCCTATAATACATTTACCAATAAATTCGGCTGTATTACCATTGGAATTATTGAGTGTTCCATTTCCAAAGTCAATTTCACTCCATTTATTTTTATTTTTAATAAAATCCTTTAAAAAATAAATTTGGTATTTAATTAAAATTATAAACTACCAAATATTCATTACAACTTATTTTAATTGAAGCATCGCGCTTTTTTTCAAGTAAATCATTTGCCTTTTTTAAATAAATTAATTTAAAGAAATATTTTATTATTTAAAATTTAAATTAAAAAAAACAAAACGAAGAACCACAATAATTAATTAAAATTAATTTTTATTTTTGATTAAAAATAGAGATCGGACAAAAGACAAAATCAAATATTTGATCAAATAATTTGAAAATTATTTGATATTTGAAAAAATTTGATTTCTCCCAAAAGTCATCAAACAAATATTTGATCAAATAATTTGAGAATTATTTGATATTTGAAAAAATTTGATTTGCAAAATCAAATATTTGATCAAATATCAAATTTTTTAAAAAATTTTGGAATACCATATAAATCTGTGTATTTGAGGTATATCGGGGGTTATAGGATATGAAGAAGGATTATTAAGATGGATGTGGAGGAGGATTAAGATGGATGTGGAGGGATTAAGGGTGATATAAGGGAATTGCAAGGCTTAAGGGGGATATAAGTGGATATGGGGAGATTGAGATGTGAAGTAATATAGTGATATAAGGTGGGTTGGGATAACAGAATCTAATCCAACTTAACTCTCCGAATCCATTGATATCCACCCCAAATCCCCTATATCCCTCTTAATCCCAAAATCCCTCCAAATCCGACGATATCCACCCGAAAACCCCCTATATCCCTCTTAATCCCAGAATCCCTCCAAATCCGTCGATATCCATCCAAATTACCATTATTCTCTTTATAACTCAATCCTCCAAATGCCCTGACATCCTCCGAATAATCCCAAATCCACTTATATAAATTTTGATCACCAAATCCATCTATATTCCCCATAATCTACCAAAATTCCTCTTAGTCATCGGAAATCATCTAAAACGATCTACCTCTAATCCCTCAATATCACTGTTAATCCCCAAAATCACTTCTAAATTACTACTTAACTATGAAGTAATTATGGATATCAGGTGCATCGGGATAAGTTCTGATACGATAAATAATTTGTCCTGGAGCAAAAATCTCGGTTATCATATTGATTTTATAAGGAAATTATGCCATCTTTACATGCTAAAAACGAAAATCAAATAATTTTTCAAATTATTTGATATTTGATCAAATATTTGATTTTTCAAACCTTCATCAAACAAATATTTGATCAAATTATTTGATATTTATTTGATATTTGAAAAAATCAAATTTCTTCAAAAACTCATCAAACAAATATTTGATCAAATAAAATCAAATAAAATTTGGTCAAATATTTGATTTTATTTGACCAAATATTTGTTTGGTCCGATCTCTAATTAAAAATACCTTTTAAATTTCCTTCTCCAAAGAAAAAATTTTACAATCTTTTTGAGCATTTTCGTCTTTTAATTGTTTAATATTTTGGTTTAAAATTTTAATTTTATTTTCATGTTCTGTCAATTTTTTCCCCATTTCAATTTTCTAAAATTATTGAATTAATATTTCTTTAATTAAAACAAAAAAATAATTTAAAATTTCGCAAACTTCGGAGATGTATTTCGTCTTATTTCGCTTAGCAAAATAAAGAAAGACATTTAATTGTCACAAATGCCATGACAATTAAACAGAACGTAGGAAAGTAATTTAAAATTTAATTAGAAATTTACCAGAAAAGCCATTTCCCTTTATCTACAAATCCACAAAAAATGGCTTTTACTGCCGTGACTTTTAATAAAATAAGTAAATAAATTCTTTACCTTCTTAGTAATTTCTTTTTCCAAGGAATTAATTTTGTTGTCTTTTTGCTCTAAACTTTGTTTAATTTCCTCAATTTCTTTTTTATTATCCACATTTATTTTTTGAATTTTCTAAAATTAAAATTTAAAAAAGCTCTCATCCAAAAAATTATTTTCAGCGACAATAATAATAATAATTTATTATTTTCTATTTAAGGTTTGGCACAATTGAAACTTAATAATTAATCATTTACTATTTTAATTTCTTCTTCCAACGAATTAATCTTTTCATCCTTTTGCTTTAAGTGAACATCATTTTCAGATTTTAATTGGTTAACATTTTCTTCAATTAATTTTTGAAAATTTAATTTTAAATTTTTAATCTCATTTTCATGTTCAAAATTTATTTTTTGTATATTCTAAAAATAATAGTTAAAATATTTAATAGGCAAGAAATGGAACTAGAAACAACTTGCCTTTTCATGTTTCAAATTACTGATTTCCAAAGATTGATCATTAATTTTCAATTTAAACTAGAATAGAATTTTAGATTAAGCACAAATTGGTTAACAATGGTCCCGCAATTGCGGACCGACACATGCGGACCAGGGTTGTGGGCCAAAATTTGTGCGCCAAAAATTTTTTTCCAAAATTTTCCCAAATGTACAAACGCAAAACGCCAAGGTATTACCCAGGCTTTAGTAATTTAAAAAAAATTAATTTTAACCTCTAATTTCTCCAACCGATGTTTTAGACCTTTAATTACATTTTGAGACGAATAACAAGAATCACAAGTATCAGACAAACCACCAACACTAGATTCTTCTAAATTACTACTTTTTTCTGTAAAATTTTCTTCCTCTGATTCTTTAACAAATGTTTTATCCACAATTTTGTTTTTAATATTATCAGAATTTTTTGTTGAAATTTGTTTTGTTGTTTTTTTAGTACTCATTTTTTAAAAATAATTTTCTGTAAATTAATTTTGCGTTGTTTTGGGTAATTTTATAAATTTTTCTCTAGAAATAAAAAAATTTTTTAATTAAGTTTTTCGATTCTAGGCTGTAAAAATTCGGAGAATAATAAATAGGGGAATAAATAAACAAGACCATATAAAAAATACATTTTAAATATATCTGAAACGTTTGCACCGGGAATCGTAACGGTACTTTGTCAAATCTTGTCCAATCACGTCGATTTTGGTGTCATTCGACTCAGCTCGACGAGCTCTTTCGAATGAGCTATCATTTGCATAAACTTTTTTTATTTCAAAAAATCACCCCAGTGGTTGTTAAATTTTCAGGGGTCTGTATCAAGGTCAAATCAAGTCGGATCGACACAGCTTAACGAGTTCTATAACTTAAGATTGACTGACCATTTTTTAATACTCTGAGGAACAGAAAAAGGGGGGGGCGAAAACCGAAGAATTACCATCGTAACGAACTGATTCCCAAAATCGAAAACCCCTGATGATGAGAAAAAAGTGAGGCGAAATAAAAGGTATTTTTTTATTTTTTGAGGGAATAAATATTTTAAATTTAAGATAAATAATAAAAATAATTTGATGACCAGATTAAATATATTTCAGTAGAATTATAAGAAAAAATAAAAATTATAAATACAAACGATTAATGTTTGCCTAAAAAGTTAATAAAAATTTAAAGTTTATATCTTATTTTTAACATTCTTAATTAAATTGATATTTGTTTGAACAAACAGACCCCTGGTTTGTAATAAAGAAATTCTGAAAAACATAAACACTAACAAGGGGAAAAGCTGAGATTAACAATTTTTCATTATAATTAAAAATCCCCATTTAATTTTTAAAAAAGTAATTTAAAAGAAATTAAATTTTAGGCAATCCAACAAACTAATTTAGCCTTTAGTGAAGTTTATATTTAACCTTTCAGAACATTTTCTATTTAATATTTCCTCAACAAATAAATTATAATTAATCTTTTTTGCCTCCTTTTCTCAATATATACGTAGCAGGGATGTGCCGAAACAGATTTTAAAAAGCGAAAGACGGAAGGCGGAAGGCGAAAGTCCAAAAAAGACGGAATTTTGGCGAAAGGCGAAAGACGGAAGGCGAAATTTTTTTTTTAATTTTTCCGCTATGATAATATAACACTAAAGATCGTTCAAATCAAAGCTTTGCTTGCAAATCAAACCATCATTTGAGTATTACAATCCCTATTGGTATTCGACGGATATAGGGGATATGAAGGGATTTGAGGGGATATCTGAAGGCTATCTGAAGGCTCTTTTTAGCCGTTTTTAGAATAATTTAAACGAGTTAACGGATCCTGGTAAATCTCTTGGTATCGGGAATTTGGGTGGAATAGGGTTGTCGATTCTGGACCGGACCGATGATATTTCGGTTCGGTTCCTCCAGCTTTCTTCATTTTCCAGCGCCGCAGGCGAAAATTTTGAGAAATTTTGAGAATTTTGGAAAATCCTTAAGCCAGAAATCTTCATTTTTTGCGCCACAGGCAAAAATTTTGAGAATTTTGGAAGATCCTTACCCACAAATAACTGACATTAGGCGAAAGGCGAAAGTCATTTCAAAAAAGCGAAAGACGGAAGGCGAAAGGCGAAAGTCCAAAAAAAGCGGAATTTTGGCGAAAGGCGAAAGACGGAAGGCGAAATGGCACACCCCTGATACGTAGTTATTCACGACAAATCATTTTCGGAAAAAATTCCTTCAGATTCCATTTTTTCTTTCAATTCATTTTTTGCGGACTGTTTTAGAATAATGTACATATTACAGTATATTTATCATTTTTAAAGGGGTACACAGTTGAAAAAATTTCTTTCTTTATGAGTAGGGTTGTCTGTTTCACCAAATTTTTCGGTTAACCGAACCGAAAATTCGGTTTTTTCGGTTCGGTTTGAAACCGACAACCCTATTTATGATGAATTTGCCTACAACAAACCGAAAAAGATATAATATGTAGGTCTCAAGATCTTTATTCAAAAAATTAGGAAATAATCAGTGATGCGGGGGTTCCGGTTCCGGTTCCGGAAGTGGAACCGGTAAAAGTCCGGAACTGGTTTGGAACCGGAACCGTGGAACCGGTAAAGGTCCGGAACCGGTTTGGAACCGGAACCGGTCACATTTTGGAATTTCCGCATCACTGGAAATTAGAGTTGATCAAGACGAGACCGATACCGAGATTCTCGGCTTTTTTCCAATATCGGTCTCGGTTTTTTCATTCTCGTTCTCGAAACCGATACCGAGATTCTCGGTCCATTTCTCGAGTGCCGGAAAATTGGGCTCTGGAAAATTGGGCTCCAAGATTTTTCGGAAAATTGGGCTCTAACTTTTCGGAAAATTGGGCTCCAGCGGAAATTTGGGCTCTAAGTGAAAAAAACGGAAAATTGGGCTCCAATTTTTTAGGCGCGGGGAATTTTGGGCGTCGGAGTGAATTTTTGGATTTATTCGAAAAATGACACAAAATCAAACAACGTAAGCCTATGGGCATCGGCAAGGCGCTTGTGCAAAATCCAGCGCTTCGCGCGGGATTTTGCGGCACGCGCCTCGCGGGAGTCAACGGTCGCTGGGTTCTACAACAGTAACATAAACCTATTCCTTTTTACTGATTTTCAGCTTTGAAATGCCGACCTACCACTAAGTATCAGCACAAAAATAGTTATTCCAGAGAATTTTGTGATATTTTTCGAATAAATCCAAAAATTCACTCCGACGCCCAAAATTCCCCGCGCCTAAAAAATTGGAGCCCAATTTTCCGTTTTTTTCACTTAGAGCCCAAATTTCCGCTGGAGCCCAATTTTCCGAAAAGTCAGAGCCCAATTTTCCGAAAAATCTTGGAGCCCAATTTTCCAGAGCCCAATTTTCCGGACACCCATTTCTCGGCGAGAAATGATACTGACTCAAAGAAACAAAATCCTCAATATTGTCCAAGTTTTCGTCCATAATTTATTCACAAACTGAATAATGTATTACAGTATATTTATCATTTTTAAAGGGATTGTACAACTGACAAAAAGGAGGATATCTTTATTTTTTTCAATTTTTTTCAATAACAAAATATCAATCTTCAATTTTAAGTATGTCCAACCATACTTGAAACTTTATTTTGATTTGTTTTAAATAAACTGAAGAATTTTCCAAATAGAATTTTTGTGTCAGTCCGAACAGTTTTGTTCAATGTTAAATAAATAACTGGTGGGAAACCTACAAAATTTAAGAAATAATTTTAAATACAATTACCAAAATATTTAATTAAATATTTTTTATTTACCATGAATTTGAATCCTTAAAATAAAAATAATTAAATTTAAAAAATAGTTAATTAATTAACCAAGCAAAATGTGCAACCATTAATGGAAAGATTCCATGATCAGGATGATTCATGTTGTAAGCATAGGCAAATGCTGATGAAGTATTGAACATTGAAATAATAAATACTTGAATAAAAACCTTAAAATATTTTAATTTAAAAATTGTTTTCGCATAAAATTTAATTCAATTTTTCTTTGATTTTTAATTGAATGTATATAAAAATTTTTAACCATTTTCTCTTCCTTCGAAACATTATCAATTAATTCACGGGCTTTGAAGAAAACGCAAAGTGAAAAAATTGAATAAATTATCGGAGATCCGACAGCCAAAATTGTGTTGTGTATAGTAAATTTTCTTAAATCTTCTTTAAACTAATAAATAAATTAAAATTAAATAATTAACTAATTCCATTCTTAAGTTTAAATCCAATTAACCCCAGCCCCAAATCCCGACATGCCCACACCAGCAAACCCCAATCCTCGACAATCTCTATCTTGAAGGGTCAAGGCTGGACGCAATTGCGTAATTTTTTGACTTTCGCCAAGCCCTGGTCGGGGTGTTACCTTACTGAAAACTATATATGACTAAATTAAAAATTAACTAATTCCATTCTAAAATCTTTATATCCAATTAAAGGATCAAATAAATATTCAAAAGTCAATCCATTAAAAATATAAGGATGTATAAATATAAGCCAATAAAGCCCATATAAATTACAAAAAATAATCCAAATATAAACACGATTATTATAAAAAAGTATGTTGGAAATATTTGGAAATGCCATTTCGAGGCAACGATTAATTCCCAAAATCTAAAGAATAAATATTCAATATAAATATTTTTATTTAATGTGAAACCATATCTGCACAACATTCAGCAGCCCATAAAACTAAAAAATTTAAATTTTAAATGTGTTCCGAACTGTTTTAGTGGTTAACCTTCAGTATAAGGAAAAGGTTCCGGACGCGCAGAGAAAATTTAGATATGACACTAAAAATGATTAGTCCTTAACTTTCATGACCTTCCAAAAATCAAAAGATTTCTCCTGTGTTGCTAATAAGTATTTTCAATTGAGCCCTAAACCTTAGAGAAAAAAATTTTTTGAGCCCTAAACCTCTGTCGCCGTGAGCTCAATTTATTAAATGATTTTTAGAAACCTCAACATGGTATCTCGTTAAAATAGGACTATATCTGTTCTAACTGGATGTATAACAAATTTTAAAGCACCAATCCGGATATCCGGATCCGAAAAAATCCAGTATAAGGAAATTTTTGGGATCGGCACCGGATCTCCGAAATTTTCGATTCGTCCTGCAAATGGCAGTATAAAAATTACGCGAAAATCTCGGCAAAATATATATACTAAATTTTCGAAATAATTTCATCGAGTTTTCAAATGAATTCAATTGACATCCTAAAATAAACTTACATAAACAAGCACACCCAACAATATATGTAGATATTGGGGAAGTACAGTAAACAACACCGTTTAAACTAAAAATTCCAGCAGAGAAGGTTGGCAACCAAAGTATGCCAATATCCAAAATTGAGAGATAAATTAAAAGTTTATAACAAGGATTTTTGTTTCTATTTTTCCAGAAAGAGTAAATACAAGGGAAATATATAGGCTTAAATTTTAAATTTGAAAAAATTTCTTAAAAAAATTCCGTACATAATATATAAATCCAAGTAAAATACAAATAATTGCAGCTATTGGATATCTTCTTTTTTCAATTGGAATATCATCAACATTAATTCCCGTACAATTATAAATTATGTCAAATTCTTTCCGATTCCACAAAATATATTCCATATTTTATTAATTAATTATTAAATATACCTAATTTATTTAGGGCTGGACGCTCAAAATTGCTAAACTTAAATATATACCAGATATAAAAACAAAATTAACAAAATTTTAACAAGAATATTTAAATTTATGAGAAAAATGTTTAATTATTTATAAATAATTTTGCCTCTCACTATCACTTTTTTTAAATAAATGTTTAGGATTTAAATTAGTGTTCGGCACGAGACGATATATCGACGATATTTTTCGAGATATCGCGAGATTTTTTTCGAGATTATCGATCTCGATCTCGTCTCGATCAATTTTTGAAAAAATCGAGATTTTTCGATATCGAGATTTTTCGAGATTATCGATCTCGATCTCGTATCGGTCAAGTCAGAAATATCGCGAGATTTTTCGATATTTCGATATTTTTAAAAAAGATTTTTCGTGATCAGTATTTATAAATTTTGGCGTTTTGTCTCCGGATATCCGGAACCGGAACCGGTATCCGAACCGAAGATTTCGGATATCCGGATCCGGAACCGGTATCAGAACCGAAATTTTCTGATATACAACCGAAATTTTCGGATCCACAATCTCTCTTAATGCTACCCAACAAATACTTGAATCTCTCGATATCTCTTTTAATCCCTGATATCACTACTGCACAGAGAAGATCAGAGTGGATTTTGAGGGATTAAATAAAAATTAAATTAAATAAAAATTAAATCAGCATCAAGGTGGATTAGGAGGGATTAAAGAGAATTAGATGAGGAATACATATAGGCGATATAAAAAAATTTGAGGAGGAATTTTCAAAATTTTTGCCTGCGGCACTTGAAAAGGAAGATTAATCCACCGAAATTCCCTCAGCCTTCTAAAATACAAAAATTCTCACCTGCGGTTCTCGCTACCAAACCTGGGATTGGGGTATATCCTGGGATTTCGTTTGGGATATCGAGTCCAAATACAAGTGGATTTTATTTCTGGATCAGGATATCCAGTGATTTGACAACCAGGGGCCTATTCCACAAAGCGACATTGACATCAAATGTCGCGACATTTGTCAATCGCTTGACATTCCGATTGCGATTGTGTTCCACAAAGCGACTTTAAAATTATTTTGTGACATCGACATTGACATCTACTTTCAGCGACATTGACAGCGAAATGTCGCGATTGTGTTCCACGAAGATTTTAAATTTGAGTGTCAATCGACACTAGCAATCAAAATGTCGATTTTTGGCGACACAGCATTAGGGCTGTGTCGTTAATTAGAAATTGTGTTTTTAAAAATCAAGATACAAACTAAAAATTACAAATAAAATATTTTTAGATAGATTAGAGTGTGCTCTTTCTTTTGATATAAGTTTCGGGTATTTTTTCTTTAAAATAAATTTACTATAAGCTCTCGCAAAAAGTACCCCATTTTTTAGCGAAAAAGGGACTCATTCTTTCCAATAGGCAACCAAGAATTTCAATTAAGCATCTTTATTGAAATTTTTGATAAATTTTTTATAAATGCACTTTTTTTATAAATTCTTTTTAGATTTTGATTATCTTTTTTAAAAACTAATGGACTCTGATTCATTAATCTCTATAAAGAGAGATTAATGAGGTATTTCAAGGGACAATTGATTGGCCTCAAAATGTATTCTAGATAATTGTTCAGCTATTTCCTATTAATTTCCTATTCCTTATTTACTTGAGAACTGCCCAAAAAGTTCCTATTTTCGTTCGTATACAGCTTTTAAAAAAACAATTTTACTATTTTCATCCATTTTTTAAAAATTTCTCTAAAATTTAAAAAAATAGTTTTAAAAAATAAACAAAAAAATAAATAAAGAACAAAATTAAAGAAAAACAAGTATTTTAATGATGACATCGACATTTCGACAATGACATAGACTGATTTCTTTAATGGAACACAATCGTGTGTCAATGTCGACAATTGGTGTCAATGTCATTAGAAATGTCACAAATTTAGTTGTCGTTTTGTGGAACACAATCCTATGTCAATGTCGCAATCGCGATTGACATTTGGACATCGACATTTGATGTCAATGTCGCTTTGTGGAATAGGCCCCAGTTCTTGATCACTTTTAAGATTTTTAGTCACTTTTAAGATTCTTGATCACTTTTAAGATTTTTTTCAATTCTAAGGGATTATAAAAAATCTCGAAATATCGCGATAATCTCGAAAATTTTGGACCGAGATTTTTCGAGATTATCGATCTCGATCTCGTCTCGATCAATTTTTGGAAAAATCGAGATTTTTTCGAGATCGAGATTTTTCGATAATCTCGATCTCGATCTCGAAAAATCGCAAATGCCGAACACTAATTTAAATGCTAAATAGAGAATCCACAAAACAAATACCAATTATTTTATTGGAATATTAATAATTTAAAAACATTCTCCACCTTTTTTTCAATTAACTGTCAAATGTTAACAAAAAACAATAAATCTGTCAGAAATAATATTATTTTATAATAGTATATTTATATTAAGTCAAGGATGTGGTTATTATTGTTAGAGGTGTTTTTTCAACCCCAAGGGTTTAATTAGAATTGAGGTAGTTGTAATAATCAAAAATTTATTATTTAATAAATCTTATTATTTCCTGTTTAATTAATACCTTAGGAAAAATAAAAATAAAAAAAACTAAAATAAATTAGTAGGTACATGTATTCTAAGGTATCACGACTTTTGCGCCGAGAACATTTGCGCCGCGACTTATGCGCCGCGACTTTTGCGCCGGGTGACTTTTGCGCCGCGACTCTTGCGCTGCGACTTTTGCGCCGAGCGACTTATGCGCCGCGACATTTGCGCCGCCATTATTTTAAAAAAATCCGGATCCGAAAAATGCCGGATATCCGAAAATTTCGGTTCGGATACCGGAAAGGATATCCGAAGATTTCCAACTATCCGACAACCCTAGTAAAGTGAGGTCCGGCTGTAGTTATTGATATATTTTTAATGATAGTGGCGGCGCAAAAGTCGCCCGGCGCAAAAGTCGCGGCGCAAAGGTTCCCCGGCGCAAAAGTCACTCGGCGCATAAGTCGCGGCGCAAAAGTCGCGGCGCAAGTGTCGCGGCGCAAATGTTCTCGGCGCAAAAGTCACGGAACCTATTCTAAAATATTTTTAGCAAAAAAATTTTTTGTTTGTGAAAATATTAAGGAAATAATTATTAGTAATTATTTGAGTAAGGGTAATCTTTACAAAGTCTTAATCTTATCCTGGACTTTTGAATCATGAAAAATAAAAGTCATTCAAAAATGTTAATAATGCTAATCTAACAATTTGTAATTTTAAAAAACTAAAAAAAACAAAAAAAATTTTTATTTTAAACATTATTTTACAATAATAAATTTCAAAAAAAATTTTTTAGAGATCAAATTTTAAAACAAAAAAATATTTTGTAAATTTTATATTTACTCGATTTTAATTAGATTTTCTTGAATAAATTCTTAACAAAAAATTGTTTCTTGAATTGCATGATTATGATCAAATCTGGTAAATAAAGAGCCATTGTCTTTAATTAAAATAGCACGAAAAGGACACAAACAATTAAAAGTATAGCGACAACTTAAAAATAAAAATAGTAATTATTAAAATTAGAGAGAAAAATTCCTAAAATATTTTCCTCTACAAAAAATAATTTTTTTTTAATTTCCTTACCAAAAACTAATTTTTCCACTTTTCTCGTCCCAAATTTTAAGAAAATTTTGTTTAATAATAAAATCCAAATCTTTCTCATTTTTAATAATTTTAACAAAATTCCATTTATTTCCTTCTTTGTCAATATAAAATTGGCCTTCTTTTTGCTTAAAATAATTTTCTTCTTCTTCTTGTTCAATTCTTAACCATTTATTTTTATTTATTTTTGTTTCAATGCAATGAGGAAATAAATAATTAATTAATTCATTTTGACGAGATTTTTCTTTTTTATTAATTAAAGAAGTTGACAATATCTGCTAAAAATTTAATTTAAAAATTATTTTTTGTTAGATTATTTAGGGTTGTCGGTTAGATCGAACCCAAAAGCCGATGAGTTTTCAAGAACCGACAACCTTAGGTTAGATAGATTTAAATCGAAATATTTCTGCCACAAATGTCGCCCCGCATGTTTTAACGACGCCACTAGATAAGCTTTGTAACAGATTGGAAACTTTAACCAAATTCTAAACTGACCCTAATTTTTAATCGGAACAACTTAAAAAATTAAAAAAGCGAAAAATTAATTTTAAATCTAAACCCAAAACTAAAGGTAAAAGCCAAGTATCAGCTTAGTCTAAATGGATCAAAGACTAGCCTGACTAGTCTTTGATAATCTAACAATAAAATTAAAAATTACAAAAAAAAATTTTAATAAAAAATTTTAATTCCTCACATTTTCCGAATTTCCAACCTCTTCAACAACATCAATAGAATTATCTTGATTTTCTTCTAATAAATCATCAATTGGATGATTATGTTCACAACGAGTAAATAAATTTCCATCAGATTTTACAAGTTTTCCACGAACTCTACAAGAAAGTTTTCTTGATTGAGTACATCTAAATATGTTAGTAAGTAAATGAAGATGGGACAGGTCCTAGAAAAATGAGCAAAAAGTGTTCCTCCCATATTTGAGATTTGTCTGTATGTAATCAAGTGTGTTGACTAAGAATATGAGCTTAGAATTTATTTACGTCGAACTCAGAAAAATTCGAAACTAAAATCAGAATTGTTTCGACACAATTTAAACAGTAAATATTCTACCTTTGGATATCACATCTCCTTTGGTTTGTGTATCAGTTTCCCTTAATATTAGGGTTCGATATTACGGAGCGGAACTGGTTTGCAATTGGAAATGCGGGAAATTCGAACTGCGGGGGCGGGAAACGGGACTCTGGGGTGAGACATCCGTCCGTTCCCAGGTGAATTCTTGCCCCTGGAAACGAGGATCGCACTCTATACTTAATAGACTAAAACATAAACTAAAGGGAAGGAAATCTAAAAAGCATCACTTGTTCTTCATAAAAGTACCAAAAATCTTCCCTTTTACTAATAAATTAAAAATAAAATTTTACCTAAAATTAATGTTTTCTGAACTTTTACCATCCTGAACCATTCCATATTTTCTTTTAATTAAAGGCTTGTATATACTTGATTGAAAACCAACAAATTGTTGAAAATGCCATTCACGTTTATTTCGATCAATAAAAATATTTTTGATTTTCTTTGGATTTGTAAGAGGTTCTGAAATTTAAAAAATAAATTGGACTATAAAATTAATTATTAAAAAAGTTATGGAGACACGTCGGGATTGACAAAAATAACTTATGGCATATTCACATTGGTTCTAAAACAGGAAAACACTTTTCTTCAATTATCCAACATAGATGTTGTCGCTGGTCAACCCGATACCCAAAACTCGGAATTTTTCGACCTGCAACCCGATAGACGAAAATTTTGAAACCCCAACCAAGACCCAGTGGCCTTAGGTCGTGAAACAAGTAGAGTACATTTAAATATCCCTATATGTCTGGCTCACCTCCCAAAAATTTAAATTTATTAAGAAAACTTGCCTTTTTCCTTTTCATTTTGAAGATTATACCCTTGATTAATAAATGGACTAATTGCTTTTAATCCCCAAGCCTTACTTAGATAATCATTATAATTGCAAAAAGAATAATTGTTTTTGTTGTTATATTTAATTAAAGTTGTTTTTGAATAATTTTTATAATTTGACATATTCTAAATTGGATAATGGATTTAAAAATTAAATTTAAAACGTGGAAATATTTAAAAATTAAATTTAAACATTTCTATCTTTTTAAAACAATGGAATTGAAATGGTATGTTAAAGGCCGTTTCAGTTCCAAACTCTTTTGTGTGACTAAATGACCGTAATTTTTTCCTTTGTTTTTGTCTGCCGGAAATGAGTACAACTTGCCTACCTATCCCCCTCATTCGTTAAAAAATATGGGAAAATTTACAACCATAATTTACAATAATTTGTAAAAGTAAATAACATATATATGTATAATATTTGTTAAGTTATTTATAATTTAATTTCTTCATCATTTTCTTTTTTGTTTTCCTCTTCCGTAGTTTCAATTTCCTTAACAGCACTTAAATCAAAATTTCTACTATTTTGCCCTAAATTAATAGTCATTTGCACAAGAAATCTTCGTCTATTTTGTAATAACATTGCTAATTGGTTAATTCCTGTAAAAATTAACTCTTTTATTATTCTTAAAGGAAACAAATCTCATTTCTATTTTTCGTAATAGTGGGGCACTTGGAATGAATGGAATACAGTAGAATCTTGCTAATGCGTCTCTCCCTGTGATTATTCATACTTTGCCCAATTAGTAGTGATGGTCGGGAGTTAAAAAAACCCGAGAGTCGGGAGTCGAGACCGAGACCGGGAGTCGAGACCGAGACCGGGAATAGACCCCGAGACCGTCTCTTCCTGTGATTATTCATACTTTGCCCCGAGACCGAGAGTCGAGACCGAGAGTCGAGACCAAGAGTTTAGGAGGGATATCACATGATATACCTCCTAATCACCAAAAATCCCTATATATCGTTCATAATCCCCCAAATCCCTCCCTTGAATCCCCAAATCCACTATATAACTTTACTAGTCCCTTAATGTTTACTTTAATCCTTCAAAATCCACAGATATCCCTATTAATCCTTTTTCATCTTATTAAATTAAAAATTGCTTGCTACGTTTTTTGCGCCGTAGGCGAAAATTTTGAGAATTTTGAAAGGCCAATAGACAGTTTATTTCTTTTTTCACCGCCGGAGGAAAATTTTGAGAAATTTGAAAGGCCTTAGGCATATATTTTTTGAGTTTTAGATGTTTAAGAAGACAGAACTCTTAATTTTTGTGCCGCGGGCGAAAATTTTGGAAAATTCATGACTAAATTATAATTTTTAATGCCTTTTCAAGTTTAAAATATAAAGAAATAAATTTAAAAATTTAAAACCAAAGTTTGAAACCATTTATTTCAGAAAAGTTAATTTTGCAGCCTTATTTCTACCTTAAGATTCGAACCCAGCCCTAACAAAATAACTAAGTGATTGAAGTCAGTTACACTAACCACTCAACCATCGAACAACAAAAGAAAAATGGGAGAAAATATAAATATTTCTTTCCCTTTTCCTAAAAAATTAAAGTGAAAGTACACGAGGTACGAGTAAAATTCAAAAAATTTCCGTCATTAGGGGTGTAAATTTAGTCTCGTTTTCCGAGACTAAAACACCGAGACCGAGAGCTCAAAAAACCCGGGAAATTTCCCGACTCGGGAACCGAGACCGGGAATCCCGACCATCATTACCAATTAGGCCCAGAAAGCGCCGTATTAACAGGATTTTTCGATTAAATAAAAAAACTTCTCCTTTAAAATTATTCTAATTCTCTCTATTATTCAAATATTCTTCGTCGAGAGAAAATCATTTAAGTGAAAAAGATTCAGTTTATTTATTATTTTCTAACTTTTCTAATATTTTTACCTTTATTTTCAAAATTTCCAGTTAAATTACTCCTTAAACTATTAGAAACAATAGCAATTGAATATTTTTCCAAAAATCTTTCAATTCCTTCTTGCCTCAAAATTTCCTCAGATTTTGGCTTTGAATTTTTACAAAACCCAAAACGTAAACGAATAAATACTCGACATATTGCTTTTCTAATTCTTTTATCATTTGAAACATAAATTGGTAAACGAAGGGCGCAACCACAAATTGTTAACTTTAATTGAAATTTTTTTTCAAAATTTTTAATAAATAATTTAAAAAATACAAAGTATTATTTACTTAATTTTAATAGTAAGGATTAATTAAAATATTAATTTTCCATTCTCTTTTTTTTACTTACCAAAGCAGCAATGTCAGTTATCATCAAATAAATATGAAAATTATTTTGACGTAATAATTTCAAATCAAAATATTCCCAAATATTTAATGCTGTACTTAGAGAATTTGAAATTAAATAACAACCAACAACCTAATAAATAATTAAAAGTAAAATTAAATTGATTATGCGACTTTCTTTGTTTCCTATTACTCCTGATTAAATATTTACCAATCAGTCCTAAAATTTTATTTTTGCAAAATTTTATTTTTAAGAAATTAACACTTTTCCTAAAATTTAAAATTTCCTTTATTTTTTAATTTAAAAAAAATACTAACCATTACAAGAGTTCTTGTTGCAATTCTAACACCAATTTTTCCATTATCAACAGGTAATGGAGAATTTTTGTTTGTCTCATTATTACTATTTTCTGATGGCAAACGTTCCTCTAACTTTTTATTTTGTTTATTTCTCAAATCCAAAATAAGAGGGGCATAAGCACTTTAAATATATTAAAAGTTATGAAATAAATTTTTCTTTAAGACAAAGTATGGCGACCCTATTTTGTAGGGCCCAAGTTCCATTATTCCCCATTGCTTTTAAAAATCAGATTTCACGTCTAAAATTTATATAAATTGTTGTAGTTTTACTAAAATTTTGCCTGCACTCATTAACTTCGCTTATTATCCCCCAATATTTATTAATTTATTCCAACCCAGTATTTCCTCAAAATTACCATTTAAATAAAGTAATTCTTTGGTTATTAGAACGTGAACATCCAATAAATTTATTTTTACAAAGTGCAGGTGATTGACTGTTTCCATTAATAATTCTTTTATTATTATTAAAAGAGGGTATTAAATTTTGTTGATTGTCATTTAGGCTGTTAATTGAAGTAGAATAGTCTGCTAAAAATTTAAAAATTAATTTTTTCCAAGACTTTTTCCAAAACAGAAAATTTCATATAAGGCTTGGTAGCTCATATAAAAAATATAGGCATATTTGCTAAAGTATAAGCTCTTTATGAAAATAGATAAGCTGGAAATCAAAAAACCAAGACGAGATTTCGTTCAGTTATCGAGGTTTATCGAGATATCGATAGCAAATCTCAAACGGATTTCAAGTCACGTGTGAGCAGCTTTTTAAAATTTCCGATTATTTTTTTTAATAAAAATTAAAAAATATATTGTCATTTCCCTTACCCATTGTCTTTTTTCTTCGACGGCGTCTCAATACTTGAACAATACATAAATTACAATAAGCGAGTACAATAAATGGTAAAATTATAGAAAGAATATTTCTTGTCCAAAATCGCAAAGATTGATATTTAATTATTTTATTATTATTAAAATTCAAAACCAAAATAGAACTAAAAATAATTATTTTTTTAATTTCTGTGGAGTTAGAACGCAGGGAAACGGAAAAATTGATAAACGGGGATACATAATGTTGTGATAATATGTATTTACTAACCTAAGTAGCAAATCTCTGATTAACATATCAATTAGTAAATATACTGACAAGGTTAAGATTTTTTTCTTTCCTCAGGTGTGGGCGGGAAAATTATTCGGGTCGAGGTATCTTTTAATTAAAGAAATCAAAAAGAAATTTTATTTTTTTAATTCCTTAGTTTTTCTTTATTCAAAAAATTACCTACCTTTCTATAAAATTTGAACAATTAGGTAATTTAAAAATATTAATTTCAAAATATAAAGTAGCTTTTAATAAAAAAGCAAAAAGAAGAATTGTAAAAATAACAAAAGGTTTCCTTTTAACAAGAAAAACAAGTAAACATTTCTGAAAAACCGATTTTCTCTAAAAAATATTTATTTAAAATACCTGTGCATTGAATGGACTATTAGCCAAATAACGCTCAATACTTGCTATTACAAGAAGAAAATTGCAAACAGTTAGGGCAAAATGCTTAATTAATTTTGTTTAAAAAAAGTTTTTATAACTAATTTTATAAGTAATCTTAACGTTAAATTTAAGTTTAAATTCGATTAATGACTCTCATTTTTAGTTAAACTATAATCGTAATTATTTTTTAAATTTTTTCTTCTTAATAGCTACAATCCAAAAATGAATGTGGATAATGAATGTTCTAAAAATAAATTTAGTATAAGTGCAGTGCAGAACTCCACTCTCTCACGACTTTCTAAACGTATTTCATCCAAAAAAGTGTCATTATATAGAGATTTGACTGTATAGTTATTATGTTAATATAAATTTTAATCTTATCTTTTTTATGAACATTCATGTTCCATTACAAGTTTTAACATTTAATTCATTTAATTTCTTTTAAAAATTTACCTCAAAACAAAAAAGTATTTTAATACTTTTTGTCCAAAAATTAATAAATATTCTAAAATTTAAGAGGAAAGCTAAAAAGTGAACGGGAGAGATGAGCAAATAAATTAAAGAAACAACAATATCGAAGAAAGAAAGCAATACTGGATTTACATAATTTTGTCGTCTAAGTTTTCTTGAAGTAGCAAAAACATAAAAAAGTAGAAGGTTTAGGATAATAGAAATCTTTAAATTTAAAAAATAAATTTAATTTAAAAATTCTGTCGATTTTGAAAGCTTCGACCAGTTTTTTAAAAAAAAGCAAAAAATTAAAAATACCACAGTCGAATCTCGATAACACGACGTGACATTTGATAGCACATCTATTTCCCTAAAAGATATTTGCTATCGAAGGCATACGAGGATGCCGTCTTATCAAGATTCGACTGTAACAAATTGTGGAATTATTAAGCTCCCCTCTTTATTTGGAGATCTGTCAATATAGCTGTTTTTAAATTTTTGGAGGGATCCAGTTACTAACTTTAATATATAAATATAATTATTTTTTGACTTAATTTAATAATTAATTTAATTAAAATACAATAGATATAAGTGAGCCAAACATTCCAACAATTAAAAATCTTAAATTATAATTAAACATTCTTTCAAAGTTTTGTTGTTGTTGACATTTTAAATTAATTGTTTGATTTAATCTAAATAAATGCATTTAAAATTTATTTTTTTAGAAATCTAAAATTAAAAAAATATTTTTTAATGAGAATTAATTTTTTGTTAACTTTTGAAGTAAAAAGCCTTTAGAAATTTGGATTTTGTTCCTACTCGTACATCGATATTGGTACGAGAAAGACTTTTGGCAAGTACGAGCTTTCACGCACTAACTACTATATTTTGTTTCCTTTTGAAAAGTAAATTTCTTTTGAAATATAAGTTCAAATTTTATTTCGTCTAAAAATGTTAAAAAATTTGCATGAAAATATAAATAAATTTTTAAAGCAAAAAGGAAGGAAATTTTCTTTATTAATTAATAATTTATTTTTTAGCCAAATTTTTATTTTTTTTCCGCGTCTGATATAAAATGAAAGGAAATATTTTTAATTCATACACGCTATTTGGTTGTTGTTATTTGAGTTCTTGATGACAAAATAGATGTGAAATTTTAAAAATAATTTAAAAGTAATTTTAGTAAATAAATAAATTCAAAAAATGAAATTTAATTAATTAAAAGGATGTACTTCTTATAAAGATTAAAAATAAAATCCTCTAATAGTGCGGGGGAGGGAAGTGTTTAAGTTAGTGTGTGTGGTTCTATCAGGTATATTTAAATGTACATAAATATATAAAATTAAATAATTTTATTTTTCGAAATAAAAGTTACATGGGGGGATTTAGTAGTAGTTCTTTTCTACCCGACGTCAGTTTCTTTCAAGAGACTATTTGTAATTGATAAATATTTCATAAAGTCTAATAAGAATAATAACCTCTTAATTAAGCTTTGTAAGAGATTAAAGAATTTATTTATATTTATTCAATAATTTTTGTGACCTTATTTAAGAATTTATAGACAAAATAAAAAAAGGTTTGAAAAATTTTATGAATAAATACATTAATTATATATTTATTCTTTAGCATCCAAAGTACATACAGACGAGTATAAAAAATAGAATCATGCTAAAATTTGGACAAAGAGAAATTTTGAAAATAAATTTAAATTTGAAATGTTGAAGTTTAAATTATAATTAAAAAATTAATTTTTAATCAAAAAAATAAAATAATTTTAAAGATTATTTATTTGTTTTTAAAATTTAATTTTCTAATAAAAATTTATCTGAATCGGTCTGAAAGACAATCGAAAAATAATTTATAGAAATGTTTTAAAAATTAGGTTTTTAGAGAGTCATAAAAGGATAAAATTAAAATTAGAATATTTTGAAATATTAAAATTAATATTTAAATCTGTATATTGAAATTCTTAATAATGAATAGGGTCCGGATTTTGGAAAATACAAAGCTCAGAAAGGAAAACCAGGGAGAAAAAATATTTATTAAAAAGCAAAGGAAATTAAGGGAAATATTGAAAATGATCTAAAAATCCGGGTCCTGTGAACAATAAACAAAAATTAAAATTTATTTTAAAGGAACTACTACCTATTTATTTCCTTATTTATTTAGTTAAAAATATTTAAAAAGCCATTTTCCTTTTCCTGTATATTTTATTTCCTCAAAAATGGATTTAAAATAAATTCTAGTTAAATTTTACCTTTTAATTATTTTTTTCGCATTTCAAATGTTTACAAAAGTAACACGAGAAGATAAAATGAAAGTAAAACAATCTTTGAGTTTTTTATATACCTTTTTGAGTGAAAAATATTTAATTAAATTTTTAAAAGTATTTTTACTTTAATTGTGAGAGAAAATTAATTTTAGAAATTATTTTTAAAAAATAATTATTCAAATATTTTTTTTTCAATTAAATATTTTTGATACTCTTTTGTTATCTCCTAATTAGGGTTGTCGGAACCGAAATATCCTCGGTTCGGTCCAGAACCGAAGAACCGTACTCCTAATAGTAAATTTTATATAAATTTTAAACAAAAATAATATATTTAATATATTAAATACAAAATTATTAATAAAAACATCAAAAAGCATGTATGTAGATACGTAAAAACAAAAAATAATTAATTTTTCGTTTTAGCTAAAAATTCTTTTTTGGATAATACAAGAATTTTATTATTGTCAAGGAGGATATATATTAAAAAATTTAATTTAAACAAAAACAAAAGGAAAAAAAGTAATAAATTTATTTTTATATGTGGTATAAAATTAGTTTTTTTAATATTAAAAAATTTATTATTTTTTGTTGTAATTAATAAATTTTGTCAAGAATTACTTGATAAATATTCTTCATTTACTGTAAATACATAAACTATAATATTAAGTAAAAAATAGGTTCAACTAAGTAACAAAACATAGCAATTATTGAGACCAAGAAAATTCGAGAAAAATTCTTAATGAAGCCGACGAAGATTTATGAGTCCAAAATAATTTTCACAAATCTATGTAAACTTTTACGAGCCAAACAAAATTCTAATGAAATTTTTGATAAATACATTAACTAATTATAAAAGAAAGCCCTCTAATGCTGTGGTTACATAAAAGTCGCTTTGCGTTTTGCGACAGAAAATAGCATGCAACATGATGAGAGACAGTCTCCTCTTTTTCCATTATCTTTTCGTCGCAAGACGCGCGCGATTTTTATGTAACCCTAGCATAAATTATACTCTTATCTGCTTTTTAAAAAAATTCCAAGCAGAATACTCAACATAATTTTTTTAGACTTAAAAAATCTTTCAAATTCTTTCTATCTACAAAAAAACAAAAATTTATTTACGAAAATTCAAAATAATTACGAAAATAACAAAAAAAGAGAGATCGGCTCTACTAAATTAAACTCCAAAACCGCTAAAAAGATCCTGCTGTTTAGCCAATTCCACCAACATAGGATCATCGAAGAATTTATTGACAGAAACATCTTCAGACAATCCTTTTCTTCGTCTTGTTTTAATCATAAATTCGCGCGCCAAATGAGGTGCCGGTTGAAGTTCCAATGGACGGATAATAATACTTTTATCAAGTGGATCGCCTGGCACAATCTTTAAAAATTTTAATTATGTATTAAAAGCGTTTTTGATTAAAAAATGGTTTTACTAAATTATTCAAAAATGGTTGGTCTTTACTAAAGGTTTTCAATTTCGATCTGGAAAAAACTTTCGACCCTTTTTAACCAAAGAATTTATTGAAACTGAAAAGGAATCGATTGTTTAGAGGAACAAAAGAAACTTAAGAAGTGAATCACTTAAACAAAATTAAGAGTATAAAACGTATTTTGATTTTTAAGGTTTTCAGTTTAAAAAAAGTTCAAAATATAAATATTTTTATTCACCTGCCAATGACTGAAAACGCTTAAACAAAAAGCTTGTCCTTGTGTATGTGTACGTAAATCAGTTTCAAACCCAAAAGAATCGATAACTTAAATTAAATTAAAATTTTATAAATTATTTCAAATAAAGAATTACCAGGAATAAATGCTTTAATTGTGTAAAGAGGAGAACCAGGAATTGGAGCATCTGTAGTTACGTGTCCTCTTCTTTTTGAAAGAACTGTATAAATAGCAGTAACACAATCAGCTGGGGCAATTACTTCAACAAAATAATAAGGCTCCATTAAACGAGGTGTTGCCATCTTTTAAATAGAAAAAGAATAAATTTTTATTGGAGAGAATGTCAGAATAGAAATTCTATCGAATTTATTAACTTTAAGTGGATTATTAAGATGAGTTAGAACTGCGAATACCGAATATATCAAGAATGAATCACGGTATAGTAATAAGTGATTGTCAGTTTCAACTCATCCCGAAAAACAAAGATTTTCGGTTCTGTTAACCGAAGGATCTGATGAAACCGACAATTCTATAATTAAATAAAAGACAATTTTTAATTACACATTTCAAACAAAAATAAATTTTTACTGACTAAAAACGCAGAATAAGCACATCTTCTTGATGTTGGAATAATTTGTCCACCACCTCTATATAACGGTTCTTTAGCAATATGAGCATCCAACATTTTGAATTTGACATTTCGAATAGCTAATTTTTTAAATAAAATTTTTAACGTTAAAGCTTAGAACTCACGTTCTTCACATAAAGGTCCTTCTCTCGCTGCCCATTGAAATCCTTGAATAATCGATTCTCGTACAGTTTTAAGTAATTCTTTATCAACTTCGGAAGGTAAAGTGTCGTCCAAAAGAATGTTCGGTCCATTCGTTTCTGGTCCAAATGCCCAAATAGAACGGGATGCAAGCAAATCCCATTCATACTTTGTTTGAAAGAAATCTCCAAGTTGTTTTCTAAAAGTTAAAGTTTTTTAAGAGGTAAATGGAAATTCCAAAGGGAAAACCTGTTCCATGTAATTTTGACGACCTCATTTTCTATATCTTCAGCCAATCCCTTTTCCAATGGTTCAGCAATCATTGTAATTTTATTCCTATATATTTTAGATTTTATAATTTGAAAAATAAAATTACTTTTGATTAGGTGTCTGAGCAAAACATTTAAGTGAAGATGTTTCAACAACAGTTTCACAAAAGGATACAACTGGATCAGCGACTTTAATATCAATTTCAGAGAATACTTTACGTATATCGTGCATAACACAATCCATGAAGAGTTCTCCAGTACCTAGATAATTGAAATAATCATGTGGGAGCTACATATTCTCGATAAAACCCTTATTTTAGGGATTTATTCTTGAATTGTCAAAAATTTATAAACTAGATTGTGAATAATTCAAAACAAATTAAGAATGAAGGTTATGGAGTTCCAGGTTGAACCCGTGGACTAGTCATTAACAGAAATCAAGTCAGATTTTGTAAAACCTACTCATGTCAGAAACAAATTTAAATCCTATAGTCAAACTATATTAAAAGTAAAATTTCAATAACCTAACATAACATGTTCACCACTTTCTTCAACCCTTGTAGTCAACAATGGATAGGACTTATTGACTTTACGAAGAGAATCAAGCATTTTTGGCAATTCTGACGGATTAATTGGTTCAATTGACAATTTCACTACAGAGCACGTATTAAACTTGAGTGGACGAAATATGTAGAGCTACAATACAAATTAATAAATTCTTTGAAACGTCACCTCCAAAAATCGTAATAACAAACCTCATCCTGATCATAATCTTTTTCAACAATTGTGCATGTTTTAGTTATTGGCTGGTCAATTCCTTCCATTAAAACAAGACAACCAGCACCAATACTGCTTACTTCTATATCATATCTAAAAAAATTATTAAAAGAAAATCTTGTGATAATTCAATTAGAAATATTTTGAATAAAAACCTAGCAACAGGGATCCACAAACGTCCAACAGTCATAACTCGACAGTCTTCCTCATCTTGAATGCTGTAATTTTCTCCAAGAATTTTGACTTCATCACCAATGTGAACTAAAAAGAAAAATCATAAAAGAATTTAATTTTTAAATTACTCATTCCGCTGAAAATACGGCCGAGAACATGAAACGCAGTTGCATCTTGTGTTGGATAATTTTTTGTTGTGTGAATGAAAAGAGGACCCTTAAAGAGAAATTACTTCGAACTAAAAGTAAATAAATTTCAATATTTTTGTAATTAAATAGATAAACTAGAAAATAGATAAACTAGAAAATAGATAAAATAAAAAAATAAATAGATAAACTAATAAAACTAAAAAATTTTAAAATTAAAAAATAAAAAATGTTAATTCGCCAGGAAGAATAATAAAAAATGAAATGCCAAAAAATAAATTGCCCGTTATGAAAATCCAGTATTTTTTAAAAAAAACAAAACCGACAAAGTTTAAAAATTCCAGATTCCGAGTTAAGATATAGTAAAGTACTTAAAAGTTGTGATAAAATAAAAAAAACAAACACTAGCATCACATTTAGCAACAGCCATAGGTAAGGGACGTGTTATTTCACCAGTATAACACTGTTGCACTTTTATGGGACCATTTTCAACGGGTGACTTGAAATTTTGCACAACAAGATCGACAAAAGCTTTAAAAAATGAAATTAATTTAAAAACACTTAAAAAACAAACCTGTAAAAGTTCCAAAAAAGCGTTGACAAATTAATGTAATTAATGGACGTACATTCATTTTTTGTTCTTCCCTAGTGAGTTTAATGCCCAAATGTTCTTGTAATTTTGGTAGACAGGTGTCAACATCACCAACAACCTACAAGTTTTTAAAATAATTTCTAAAAAGTTAAGATAAATATACTGGAAACGAAAAAAAATATTAAGGGTCTTATTGTTAGAAGTTAAAGGATGCAGCAAGGACGTAGCCAGGGGGCGACCCCCCCTGAAATCTACCCCGTAGCTACGCCCATGTTATGCGGTCCCAAGTGTCAATTGATAACAAAATTGGTTTATAATTTTTAAAAAATTTGAGAACAATAATAAAGTTAGAATAAACTTTTATTTAAGAAAAAGAATATAACCCCTATAAATATAGAAATATTTTAAAAAAACCTGTGAGAAAAGTTTATACATCGGTTCCAAAATAAAATGAACAAAAGTTCTAGGTGCCTGAGTTTGAGAACTAAATTGTTGTTTTCGTGTAAATTTTCGAGTCGCTGGATCATAAAACATATCGCCCCATAAACGTTTAGCAAATCCAATGGAGTCAAGTTCTCGATATTTTGAAGAATAAATATTTGCAAAACTTTGAAGAGAAAAACAAATAGAATAACGTCCACTTGCAAAAATAACATTTCCCATTAATGGAGAAAATAAAGGAATATCTTCTTCTCCAAATGTCCTAAAAAATATAAGGATTTAAAAAAAATTAATAACTCAAAATAGAGAAATTTTCTTCATGCCATTTCCTTTCCCAAAAAATAAAATAACATGACAGCCGTTATAGATTTCCCCCTAAACAAAAAATAAAATCAAAAACAACTAGTGAATTGTATAGCCATTAACAATTTAAAGAATAAATTCAAAACAAAAACTAACTGAACAAAATTGTTAATTTGATCCAAAGTAAATTTCAATTTAGCATAAGCATCAGCTGGCGGCAGTTTTAATTCAAGAATAAGTCTGTCAATTTTATTTAAACAAATTGTAATTGGAAGACGTTCCTGAACTGCATGTCGAAGTAATCTTTCAGTATTTAACATCATTCCTTCATGAACATCAACGATTATAACAACACCATCAGATAGTCGAAAAGCTGCTGTGCATTCGTCAGAAAAATTAACATGTCCAGGAGTATCAAAAATATTTAACAAATAAGATTTGTTGCGAGATGAGGACATTACTAAAAAATATTTTTTTAAAGAATTGGAAGAATTTAGAAGACAAAATAAGTTTCGAATATATCACTCTAAAAATAATGAATAAAATGTCAAACAATCCAAAAAAACATAAAATGGGCATACTCCTTTACGGGAGAGGGTAAAATTTGGAAGCTAAAAAGATAAGTCCACACTGAAAAACATACGTTTTAGGACCATATTTTAGACCATAATTTAAGCTACAGACGCTTAATCGTTAAATAAAAAAAGAACAGTCAACCTCCAAATTAAAATTTAAATCAAAATAGAACCTAAAGTAACTGGCTGAGTTTTTATAGAACATCCACGTTGTTGTTCAATAAAAAGCCTGTCAGAATAGCGAAGGTCTCTGTCCTCATAACGAAATAAATCTGGATGTGTTTGTTCTACCAAGCAATCAATAAAGGAAGTCTTTCCATGGTGAATATGCCCAGCAATTGCCAAATTACGAATAAGTTCTGGTTTGCTTGTTAAATCAACGAGAAAATCTTTTTTGTAAACAGTTTCAGGAAGTAAATTTTCTTGTGCCTAAAAATATTAAACAATTTTATCTTGGCTCATTCGGTTCAAAAGAAAGTGAATTTTTTCGAATAAGACCCTTCAGAATTTTCGTCAGCTTTTCTGGTGCCAAAAAACAGCCGAAAAATATTCCTCCCAGCCCCTCAAAATTTTTCTTGAATAAACGGATAAATCAAAACACTCATAGCTAAAATATTACTAAAAATTAGAAGAGCAAATCAGTAAAAAACACTGATTGGCTAAATATCTGAAGTATTAAACCCCAAAATAAACAAAAATAAAATTTACTTGAAATCGTCGAAGCTTTACAGGCTTAACGATAGGTTCGGTCAAAGGTTGTGCATCTTCTTCATGTACAAGAGCCTCCACACCCTCCCCGTATACTTCCATAGCACTTGCATAATACTTTTTGTCTTCATGTAAAACAATTTGGTTAGCCGGGACAATTGGTGTTTCTGCTTCGTCTTCCTCATCATCCTTAAATTTATTTTTAAATTAATCTTTAAAAATAAATAAAATACTCTTTCCATAGACTCGTCATTTTGCTCTTCTTCATTTCCAACTGGCTGCATTTCTTCTTCATCGTCACTATCTAATTCGGGACCAATATAATTTCCAAATTCGTCATATAGATCAGAATCCATTTTTTATCTTAAAAAAAGATTAAGATTAGACAGAGAATTACGAGATTAATATAATGGAACAACCCCAACTAAATTTTTAAAAAAAATTCCCGTTACGAGATCTATTTAGGACTTATGATTTTCCCATACTCTAAAGAGTTATAGACCAGACTCAAGCGACTCGTATCGGGACACGCCCGAATAGTCGCGGGCCGAAAAGTCGCGGCCGAAAAGTCGCGACCGAATAGTCGCCGGCCGAATAGTCGCGGGGCCATATAGTCGCCGGCCGAATAGTCGCCAAGCTTTTAATTAAAGGTATGATGTTATAATGCCAAAAGTTTGAAATACATCAGCTTGTAATGCAAAAAGCTTGTAATGCCAAACCCCCCAAAAATGTCTAGAATACCAAAGTGTTGTTCCAACGACTGGGGATGTTGTTCCAATGGCCGCACTTCTTCCGCCATTGGAACAACATCCCCAGTCGTTGGAACAACACTTTGGTATTCTAGACATTTTTGGGGGGTTTGGCATTACAAGCTTTTTGCATTACAAGCTGATGTATTTCAAACTTTTGGCATTATAACATCATACCTTTAATTAAAAGCTTGGCGACTATTCGGCCGGCGACTATATGGCCTCGCGACTATTCGGCCGGCGACTATTCGGTCGCGACTTTTCGGCCGCGACTATTCGGCCCGCGACTATTCGGGCTGTACCCACTCGTATCTAAACTTTTTTGAGGTCGTTTCATTGAATTTCTAAATTAATTTAAAACTTTTACAGAATAAATAACAATAAATAATAAAAAAAATTTCTTAAAACAAATTCACCTTGGTAACAAATTCACCTGATAATTTTTATTTTTTTAAATTATTTCTATTTATTTTCTTTATTCTGTATTTATTTTTTATTTTTGTTTGTTTAAATTTTTTGCGTTTTTGACTGAAAAAATTCAATAGCTCGTACATAATAATATCTTTGTTAAAATTTTGCTTTTCATAAAAAATTAAATGGATTCTTTTAAAATATTTCTTAAATTAATTAAATATTTTATTTTAATTTATACATATATCCCCGAAATTTTAGAAAAATGGAATAATTTATTAGATTTTTATTTAAAAGTTTGAAAAATTTCCAAAAACTATTTCTTTATACTTTTCCAAAAATATTTTTATAATTTAATTTAACCAGCATTACCCGATATTCTTTTATTAGATATTTGTCGATTTTCAGAGCTAAATTAGATAATTAGTTCTCAATTAATATTATCTGAAATGTTAAAATTTTAGCAAAGATAAAAATAATATTTTTACCTCATTATAATTAAATATTATTTATTAATTATCTATTTTTTACAATATTTGTTTTACTCTCCCTCTCATAAAACAATTAATATATTGATTCATTTTTTAGATTTAGACAACATTAATGTTGCCAATTTATTAAAATTTTGAAATAAAAATTGAGAGATTTATTGTTAAATTTTTTTAGTGATTTTTAAAATTTAAACACAAAATAATCCGATTTTTGGTTGAATTTCTAATTTTTATTTATATTTTGAATAAAATTAAAATAAATTCGTTTTTTAGATTTAGAGAGCATTATTTTAAAAAAATTCGAAGTAAATTTTGTTCAGAGATACCCAATTAAATTTTCTTCTTTAATCATAGATTAACGTTAATTTAAGATTTTGTGTGCTCATAATTTCTTTTTAAAAAACTCATTGTCATTTTATTAAACTCCTTTTGTAATCAATGCCTAAACCACACAAATAATTCAACATTTTAGCATTATTTTTACAATTTACATATTTGTTACTCATATTTTTTGTCACGTATTCTCTCCATATTAGCGATATATTGTATATCCTTTGGAGTTGTTAATAAAAAAATTTGACAAGTTGTGAGTTTTTACTAAAATATTTATTAAATAAAATTAGAGAAAGCTATTAGGTTCATACATAGTAGAAATGGCATCTTTATTTATTTAGAGAAACTAATAATATCCATCTTTTTATCCTCCCTTAAATGGAAAATGGGTAGCGGCATACATTTTACATTTAATGTTCATACACAAAATTTATATAAAACAATGAGAAAAACTAAAGATTATTTTGATGGCCAATTTCTTTTATTTTCTACCAAATTCTTCGAAAAAATTGTGAAAGGAAAATGTATACATGGAGAGATAATCGACAAAAAACAAAACTATTATTATTCACCGATTTATAAAATTTATTTTTTTTAAATATATGCATGTACTCTCGTTAATACTTTTCTACATACACATATTTTAGTAGAATTTATTTTACATATAAACTTAAAAACCTTAAAAAATCTTCATTATTTACTTACCAAATTTATTTTTAATTTTTGAATTCAAATTGTTGAAAATTTTATTTTATAGAAATACATGTTTTTGCTGCGAATTAACAACTTTAATAGAAATTCATTAACTTTAATATTAATTATTTTTATAGTAGCTTTATTTTTTTATTTTATTAATTTTAATTCTGATCAATTTATTTCATCAACAATATATTCTACATCTTTAAAGTAATTTTAATTTAAAATTTTTGAATTTAATTTACTCAAATATGTAAATCACCTCATACGTATTTAATCAAATAATATAACATACACTTACAAAAAATTGCTCTCTAAAATATTAAATTAAATGAGAAGTTGGAAAGAGTAAATAAGGATAAGAAATTTTGGAGCTTCTACGTTTTAAGTTAATTTTGGTGTTGATTTTTATGCTTTGATGATTAGTTTCATATATGGGATTCTATCCCTTTTAAAGAATTATTTTAACTAAATTCCAGTCATTTCTCTGTTAACAACAATAAAATGATAAACAAATCCAAAATTGCAATTATAACTGTATTCGATAAATCTGACCTTTTGAATGAATTTGGTTTGGCATTAAGTACAGTTCGTTGTTATGCTCAACGCTCTCAAGAATGTTCTCATTTTGTTTTAATTTCACCTAATATACCAGAAAATAATGTAAATAACTCTTTAAATGAAAATAACAACAAATGCAGACAAAATGACGTGAGGATTTACTAGATTTTTTTCAAGTTCCCAATTTTAAAGTAAAAAAAATAATTTTAAAATATGATTGGAGAATATAGTTTTTAATACATATACATATGTAGGCTGTTGTGAAATAGCACAAAAAAATATAAATAGACCATCCACCATGATTTTATTCCATCTAACATTCAAAGAATTTCTTAACAGTTATAAAGAAAAACGTTTATTAGAAGAGAATTAATGAAAGTTAAAATTTGATAATTTCCTTAGTTTAAAGTATACGGGGTTTGGCCTCATAAATTTAATGGAAAAATTTTTAATAAAAAATATACAGAATTCTAGTTATTAGTTCATGTTTCGTCGCCATTGTGTAGTTGTCGAGTGGATGTCTCAACATTCTGAATTTGAGTGGATATTATTTATTGATGGGGATATGGCTGTTGTTAATCCAAATCATTCTTTATTTGAATATATTAATGGAGAACAAATTATTTTTATTGACAGAATATTCAATAATGAAATAATGGCAGGCAGTTATTTAGTTAAGTAAGTTAATCCTTAATATATCAGGGTTGTTAGAATGCCTAGGAATTTTATCCGAAGTTTCTACTTTGTGGGGTATACAGAGTTTGACAACCTACTACCTTCACGGTGTGGTAGAAGTATGTTCAAGCCGGATTTCTTTAATCAGAGAATCCAAGTCTAAATATCTAAGTCTAATTGGTCCTGGACCTGCTAGCATGAGCCGCGAACTGACATGGATCTTCTTCCCATACGGACGGAGACCTATAACCCTCAGAGAAAATACTAGCTAATTTCAATATTTACAGAAACACAATTTATGGTCGAAATTTTCTTAATGATTGGGCCAATTATTTTTACAAATTACCAAAAAGCTTTCACGGAACGGACAATGGGGCTATACATGTAAATAAATTATTTAGAATACCTCTAACTATTTTTAAGTTTAGGGACTTTTTATGGAAAAATTTTCTTCACAAGAACACAGAAATAAATGTCAACATTTGTGGGAAATTTCCAAGTACTTTAAATTAATTTAGAATAATTAATTAAAAATATTTTTAAAGAAATTTTGGGGATCTAGAAATATTCACAGTTTGTGTTCGTCATTTTATTGAAAAACAAATGGTTAATCGAACATTTGATGGAGGAAAAGTTAAAGTTTTCCCTAAAGCTGCAGGATGGGCAAGGGATGCTGGACACACTGAGACAAAATTTTCAACAAAAGATTTTATGTTTCATGGATGGAAAGCCTCGTAATAATTAAATATTAAATAATAAATAAGAAATTAAAGGCCCCCCCCCCCCAATTTAACAAAATTAAGTAAAATTCGTTAAAATATATTTCTATATATTCTGAAATATGTATGTATGATGAACGAACTAAGGTTAGGATTTTTGATTATCAGTCATATAATGTGGGTAATTCAACATAAAAATTGTTTCGGATACTTTCTAAAATTATTTCTATCATCGACATAAATGAGATAACTCTACTTAATTTGTTACTTATATTAAAGGGGATTAAGTCAATCGAACCTAGAACAAAAATTCTGCATTATAATATTAAAGATACAGTAAATTCAAGATTTTACTTAAAGGAAAACCTAATCTCAATTAAATATTTAAAATTTAATTAAAACTTTTCAGTACATTCAACAAAATGTCAGAATTTAATCCTTGGAAATATCCATTTAAACCTGAACAAAATTTTTTTGATGAAAAGTTTTGTGGCAACGAATCAGAATGGCTATATAATGAAAATTTTGTTGAACGTGAATATAAAATAATCGAAAAATTACAAGAAATTATAAATAAATCAAAAATTGAATATAACAAAATTGTACAAAATTTAAGACTAAGACGATAAAATTAAATTTAAAAAATCGATTCAAAAAAAATTTTTTTTTAATTTTGCCAGCTATGGTATGGATCCAGATGCATAAATTTAAAAAATTGAATAAAAAAAATCCAAATTTAGCTTTAATTAAAAAAAATTTATTTTGAGAATACAAAATATAATTTGGTATTTGTTTATTTAGATTCTTTTCTATACAAAAAAAAGCTTTAATCTTCTCTATTAAACCTTTCCAAAAATTATTAAATAAAAATTATTATATATCAAATAAAACTTTTTTTAATTGAATGGATGATTTTATTTACCTAGCAGTATTTAAAAAGATTAGGCTGGATTTAAAACCTCTAATTTATTGCTTGAGTATTAGATTTTTAATTTTTGCTAAAATTTTAAATTATTTAAATTTTTACTAAACCAATCAAATTTAAATGGCAATTTATCAATTTCTGCATTAGCGTATTTACTCTATTATTTTTTTAAACCTCTAGTTTGAGTGGAAAATTTAAAGGAATATTTGTAAATTTTACTTTTATAAATTGTGTTTTTAATTGATTATATGTTTTTAAAAATAAGTTCTGCTTAATTTTTTCATTCATCATTCCGGAAAACAAGCCTATATATGTATATTATTAGAGTTGGCCGGGATCGGGCGGGATTATCCCGGGTTTTTCGAATCCCGATCCCGATTTTTCTGATCCCGAGACCGAAAGGTGAATCCCGATCCCGGTTTTGGATGATCCCGATCCCGAGCCGGGATCGGGATCGGGATGTGCATCAAATCCCGAAGAAAATCCCGATTTTATAAATTGACTAGACTCCATTTTATCTTCATTTTAAAAATTGTTTTGTTTTCTATTAAAAACCTCTTTGTTCGTTTATTAAAATTATTTTATTACTAAACTATTTTAATTTTGTCATAAATTTTTGTCAAAAGTTTTTATAATTGAAATTTAACAGTTAACAGCATTGTTTTCATTGTTGATATAATGACGATTGTGGGGGTATTAATTGGGGTTCCTTTCTGTAAATAATAAAGGAGGTTATTAAATAAAAACCAGGAATTAAAATAGAAAAACCTTACAAAAAGTGGCTTAGGTAAATAATTAGGAATGTTATTAATAATAATTTATTGTTTATTTATGTATTATTTATAACACAGTTTAGAAGTGGGCAAATTTCAAAATTCCAAACACCGCTTAATACTCGATACAAAATTTGAAAGTCCAAAAGATTTTTAAACCAATTTTTGGCCTTTACCTTCTTCACTCATTTTTGGAGTGAGAGATTCAATTGCACAGATGCTTATTTGAAAGGATTTTTTCCAAATTGGAGAAAAACTCGGCTATACTTTATTAAAAACTAACTGTAATTTAACAAATTTTAAGATAAAATGTTAAAAATACCTTCCCATAAAAATTCATATTTACTAAAAAAAAGTTCTTTGGCTTCAATATTAATGCTTTTTATTTTAGCTTTATTTTTTTATTTTATTATTTTTAATTCGAATCAATTTATTTCATCAAGAATACGTTCGAAGTAATTCTCAAAATTATTCAAGTTGTCCGAATCTTGAACAAGAACTTTGCAAAAATGGGGCGGTCACACTTCTCCTTTGTTTCCCAGAACCTGAACTTCCGGCGAAACACCAAAACCACATACCAATCCTGAAAAGACTCATTCTCTTATTGATATAATTATCAAGCCATAAAGTTGTGACTAAGGGCAAACATAGATTTTACAATTAAATCTACGACAAAATTAAGAAAAAGATATGTTAGAATACTTGAATCTAAATAAGGGTAATATCAACTATCAACTAGATTTTAAGTTAACTTTGGTGTTGGTTTATGCTTTAGTGATTATTTTCTATTTGGGATTCCATCTCCTTTTTAAGAATTATTTTAAACTATTTCAGCCATTTCTCTGTTAACAACAATAAAATGATAAACAATCCCAAAATTGCAATTATAACTGTAATCAACAAATCTGATCGTTTAAATGAATTTGGTTTGGCATTAAGCACAGTTCGTTGTTATGCTCAACGCTCTCAAGAATGTTCTCATTTTGTTTTAATTTCACCTAATATACCAGAAAATAATGTAAATAATTCTTTAACTAAAAGCAACAAATGCAGACAAAATGACGTAAGAATTTACTAGATTTTTTTCAAGTTCCAATTTTAAAGTAAAAAAATAATAATTCTGAGAACAAATAATAATTTTATAATTATTATCTCAAACTTTCGCTGGAGGGTTAATTATTAGAAATGTGGTGATTATCAGTCAGAGGTAATTAGGTAATAGAGCAAACCGGCTTATAACGGATTTATAATGTTCGCCTTCTATTCAAAATTCTTCTAATTTTAGTTCATGTTTCGTCGCCATTGTGTAGTTGTTGAGTGGATGTCTCAACATCCTGAATTTGAGTGGATTTTATTTATTGATGGGGATATGGCTGTTGTTAATCCAAATCATTCTTTATTTGAATATATTAATGGAGAACAAATTATCTTTTATGATAGAATATTCAATTATGAAATAATGGCTGGAAGTTATTTAGTAAAGTAAGTTAGTCTTAAATATATTAGGTAGAGACCGGAATTTCGTACTGAACGGTATTCCGTATTGAAATACCCAAAAATACCGATACCGAAAAATACCGATAATATTCAAAATTTTACCGTACCGTATTCCGTACCGTATTACCGACTGTAATACCGATAAATACCGCAAAATACAGAAAAATATCGATACATTTTCATCGGTAGGTATTACGGTAAGGAAAAATTTAAAAAATTTTATCGGTCGGTATTCCGTACCGTACTACCGATACGGAATACCGATAAATACCTTCGTAGTACGGTGCCGTCCGGTCTCGTATATTAGAGTTGTTAAATTGCCTAGGAATTTTCTCTGAAATTCTCACTTTTGAAATTGAATCAGAAATCCCCACCTCCAAGGTGTTGCCATTTAAATTGTGGTTGGTTATTTATATCAATCGGCACACAGTAATATACAATTAGTCAGATTAAGACGGGTTTCCCTAATCAGAATTATAGTATGCCACTGCATGCCTCGGGCGTAGGCAGCCCAGCAGAGGCCGAGAACTGATCTAGATCTTTCCTTACGGAGCTGTATCGAGAAAATACCAACTACCTAATTTCATTATTTACAGAAACACAATTTATGGACGAAATTTTCTTAATGATTGGGCCAATTATTTTTACAAATTACCAAAAAGCTTTCACGGAACGGACAATGGGGCTATACATGTAAATAAATTATTTAGAATACCTCTAACTATTTTTAAGTTTAGGGACTTTTTATGGAAAAATTTTCTTCACAAGAACACAGAAATAAATGTCAACATTTGTGGGAAATTTCCAAGTACTTTAAATTAATTCGAATAGTTAATTAAAAATATTTTTAAAGAAATTATGAAGATCTAATGACATTCACAGTTTGTGTTCGTCATTTTATTGGAAAACAAATGGTTAATCGAACATTCGATGAAGGCAAAGTTAGAGTTTTCCCTAAAGCTGCAGGATGGGCAAGGGATGGTGGACATACTGGGACTAAATTTTCAACAAAAGATTTTATGTTTCATGGATGGAAAGCCTCGTAATAATTAAATATTAAATAATAAAAATATAAAATTAAAAATATTAGGCCGCCAATTTAACAAATTTAAGTAAAATTCGTTAAAAGAAATTTTTAATGAAAAGTTGTGAAATATGATGATCGAACTAGGGATAAGATTTTTGATTATCAGTCATATAATAGGGAATTCAACATGAAAATTGATTCGGATACTTTCTAAAATTATTTTTTTTCGTCGATATAAATGAAATAAGTCCACTTAATTTGTTACTTATATTAAAAAGGGATTAAGTCAATCCAACCTAGAACAAAAATTCTGCATTATAGTAATATTAAAGATACAGTAAAGTCACGATTTTACTTAAAATTTTAGAAAACCTAATCTCAATTAAATATTTAAAATTTAATTAAAACTTTTCAGTACATTCAACCAAATGTCAAAATATAATGCTTGGAAATATCCATTTAAAGCAGAACAAAATTTTTATGACGACAAGTTTTATTGTAATAAAGCAGAATGGGAATATAATGAAGATTTTGTTGAAGAAGAACATAAAATAAATGATATATTAAAAAGAATTATTAATGGAATTAAAGTAGAATATAATAAAACTGTAGTAATACAGGAACAATAATTAACTTCAATTAAATATCCAAATCAATTAAAATATTTATTTTTCCACAAATTAAAATAAACAATTTTCTTCTTTCAGAAGAAGACAAAAATTAAAGAATGGAATGAATAAAAGAAAAAATTAAGGGGGGAGCATATTATTTTATAAGGAAGAAAAAAAAGTCAAAACAGCAGAAATAAAAAGGGGAGCGGGAATTTAAATATTTAAAATTTGAGTCTAAATTAAAATTATTTTATAAAATGTATCACATCCCCAGGGTCTCAAAAGATGGCGTCCTCGACATCTAAAATTCCAAGCTGTTCCGATAAGGTTTTGGGTGGTGAGTCAAATCAACGACGACGAGAGTATTTGTGTCTGGGTGAGGTAGAGGGTCGTCGGCTTGAATAATGAGATGTGGAGCTGCTGTGGCGGTATGGACTGCGTCGAAACGAGATCCGGTCACCGAGACCGCCCCCGCTAGTCCTTTCATGTCGTTTATCCGGAATGACAATTTGAGAATTTACTGTTGGTGGGAGACGTCCGATTTGTTGATCTCCCGGGAAATCAGGCACTTGAGTAAAAAGCCAAGATCGGACTAAACTCAAGCCAATGTTGGTAATTTGCCCGGTAATTGTAACATTGTTGTCGTTAAATGTGGTGCCTTTCCGGAATATTTCAACAATACTTCTTCCATTCTCCGTCACCGAGACGAAATTAATGGAATTCTTCTCACTTAACTTCTTTATCAGAAAATAAAGTTCATTGAATTCTTCACTTTTCCGGTGTACGTATGGTGGGGCCATTACAAAAATACGAACATGTTTAAAATCCTTGATCAACGTGATCAAACGATTTATTTGTTCGGCAATGCTTTCTGCTGTTTCACCATTTAGTAAACTGTCTCTTCCTACAATAATTAAAGCTCCTTTAACTTTGCTGGATAAGACTGTTCCATTAAGTGCTCTAATGATTTCAGAAATATTTCCTTCTTTTCCCACAATTTCTGATCCAGGCATTGCATTAAAGAGTTGTTCGGCAGTGGAATCACCAATTAATAAACGAGGCTTTTCAATAAACTTCTTTGCCTCAAAAACAATTTTTGCCCTAACTTTTTCTAAAACCCAACTTGTCTTCTTAATTAAACTCTTCCACTCTTCTTTTTCAGCATTTGGAAGACCTTCAATTGATTTAGGGGTTTCCACTAAAATTTCTTCATATTTTCCTTTTTCCAACTTCTTTTTCAAAACTTTACAAGAATTGACCCATTTTTCTAGAGCCCCAAAAATGTCTTTTTCATTTGGCATTTTTCCTGTTGTCACTAAGTCTCCTCTTTTTCCGGAAAATAGAATTAATTCAAAGCCAGGATCTCCTTTTAATATTGTTGAAAGTAAGGCTTTAGCAGCAGCTAAAGAATTCGTTGTTTCTTTCTTCAACAAAAATATTGTAAAGAGAGCTTGAAGGGCTGTTTTAATTTCTAATTTTCCAATTTTAGTAGTCTCGTCTAAAACAGGGTCGAGGTCTGATGCATGTAAAATTTTACATTCACTATGTTCTTCGTTTTTAGAGCAAAATGTTGTCCAGTCAAACTTTATCGCCTCCACACCTAAAAGAAAAATCGTCCCATGATTTTTTTCTTCAATATTAATTTTCATTGTCATTAAATTAATAATATTTTTGTAAGGGTTCTTTCCAGTTGGGAGGGTAGCAATGTTAGGTACGCCAGGAGGTACTTTTGTTAATCGCTCAATTGGGACAGTTATTGATTTTGCTTTAGGATTGTCAGTTGGGATGCATTCAGCTGAGGCTTTTCCCATTGAAATAATTTTGTAAGGTCCGAAATTATTCCACAACAGCTTTTTATGTTCGTTTCGGATATTTTTCCCAGGAAAATTAACCATCACGCGATCTCCTATTTTGTATTTATTTCCAGAAACATTCTTTTTCGCGTTATACCAAGCCGCAATCTTTTCTCTTGACTTTTCCAAATTTTTGTTTGCTTCAGCAATCAATTGTGTTAAATTTTCTCGAAAAAGTTGGAGGTAAGTGTCTTCATCAATAGTATAGGCCGGATTTACTGGAAATTGAATCCATTCGCTTGAGGGAAAATTAACAGTTCGCCCAAACATTAGGTGGTATGGAGAATATCCTGTTGATTCGGATGGAGTTATGTTGATAGCAAAAACACAAAATGGTAACCGTAAGTCCCAATCCCATACAGACCCAGTGTTTCTTTTCAACATTCCCAAAATAATTTGATTTATTCGCTCAACAAGACCGTTAGCGTTTGGATCATAGCCTAGTGTGGTTGTTTTTGATATCTTTAGAATTTTAGAAATCTCTTCCAAAGTTTTGTTTACAAATTCTTTTCCTTGGTCAGAGTGAATTTGTTTGGGTGTTCCATGGATTAAAACAAATTTTTCAACAAAAACGCGAGCAATTGTTTCTGAAGATTTGTCAGGTATTGGCTCGGCCACAACCCATTTAGTAAAGTGATCGACAATAACGAGAACATAACGATTTGAGGCATTGCTTTTCCCAATTTCTAGCACATCTAGACAAACAAGTTCGAGCGGTTCGCTTGTTTTTCGCATTTGTAATTCGGGTTGGTTTATTCTGGCTTTCCTTGCGTGAGAACAAATTCGACAATTTAAAGCAATTGTATTACATTCTGCGCGCATATTTGGCCAAAAGTATCGTTCGTTAAGTTGGCGAAAAAGCTTTTTCCCGCTTTGATGTCCAGCACAAACACCTTCATGTCTCTCTTCAAGTAATTCTTTTCTAAATTCTCGAGGAACAAAAAGTTTCAATTCCCCTTCCTTATCAACAAAATAAAGTAAGCCATCATTAAGAATTACGTTTTGGCAACGCGCTATAATGCTTTGGCTTTCATTTTGGTCATTTGGAAGGACTCTCTTTTCTAAAAACTCATACAATCCCTTAAATTCACTTTCACGCGTCTTTTCAATCCAATCGATTTTTCTTCCCATTTCCACTCCTAAACAATTTTCACTCTCCATTTCATTCGTCTCTTTGTCAATTTGGAGCAATTGAATAGTTTTGCTTTCAGGTGGAGGAATTCTCGACAGTAGGTCAGCTACGGTATTGGATTTTCCAGGATTGTATTCGACTTTTAAAATAAAACGCGCATTTAATTCCATAATCCAACGATCAACTCTAGAATTCCCTGTTTCGTTTTTGCTCTTAAACATAGGAACAAGTGCTTTGTGGTCAGTTAGAACACGTGTGGGTATCATAGTTATAAATTGCGCAAATTTCTTAGCTCCAAAACGAACTGCTAGCGCCTCTAATTCAGTTGGACAATAGCGCTCTTCGTGTTTATTACATTGTCTTGACGCAAAGTAAATGGGTCTAATCCTATCATTTTCATCAGGTTGACAAAGGACGGCAGAAAGACCTATCTTGCTTGCATCCGTCATTATAATAAAAGCTCTTTTTGGGTTTTTCACAGCACTTTCAAAATCTGGGAAATAAAGCAAAACATCCTTAATTATTTTCTCTTTTAATGTTTGGATCGCCTCTTTTTCTTTTTCCCCAATTTTAAAAACAGCATCTTCTCTTACTAATTGAAAAAGTGGTTTTGCAATTGCGCCGAAGGAATAAATGAATTTTCTGTAATAAGTCATAAATCCTAGCAAAGATCGAAGTTCCTTCTTTGTTTTAGGAATTGGAAGGTCTAGTACCGGTTTAATCTTTTCAGCATCTTTCTTTATTCCTTGAGGGGTTAAAGTGTGGCCGAGGAATGGAATTTCTTCAGCAGCAAATTTGCATTTAGAAATTTTTAATTTTAAGCCAGCCATTTTTATTCTTTCAAAAACCATTTTTAAATGTTTCTTGTGTTCGTCGAACGAGTTCGATGCTATTAGGATGTCATCGATATAAACAAAAACAAAATCATTTATTAGGTCCTCAAAAAGAATTGACATAAATCGCTGGAATGTGGCAACTGCGTTAGCTAAACCAAAAGGCATTACTAAGAACTCATGTAACCCAAATTCAGTAATAAATGCAGTTTTATTGATCGAATCCTCTTCCATTTTGATTTGCCAATAACCCGACATAAAATCAAGAGTGGAAAAAATTCTTTTATTTCCCAGCATTAGAAGGGTATTGTCAATATTTGGTAAAGGAAATGCATCTTTTTCGGTTACTGAGTTTATTCCTCTATAGTCAACACAAAATCTTAAACTTCCATCCTTTTTTGGCACAATTACAATTGGACTTGCATAAGGAGAGTGAGACGGTCGCACAATTCCACGCCCTAGATAATCTTGCAACATTGCGGCTATCTTTTCTCTATATGCGAAAGGAACTGGACGAAGACGAGATCTAATCGGTTGATTGTTTTCAAGGTGTATTTCGTGCTTTACTAGATTTGTTTGCGTGAGCTCTTCATCTTTTAAAGCAAAAATTTCCTCAAACTCATTAACAATCTCAATTAATTCAGAATATTGATTTCCTTTCAATTTCCCTATATTCTTTTCTAATTGCAACTTAATTTCATCCTCTCTTTCTTTGCTTTCGGCGCTTGTGTCTAAAGTTGTACCGCCCACAAAATTTACTTTAACACCATTAAAATCCCAATCAAAATAAAGAAAATTTTCTGCTTCGCCGTATTGATTTACAGTTTCAACTTTTCCAATACTTTCATTTTCTTTCAACTTTATTGGGAGTTCTGATGTATTTGTGACTGGTACTACAACCTTTCCTTTTTCGCCGCACCCTAGCGTTGGTTCTATTCTTATTCCGCTTTCTTCATTTTGCGCTATAAGAATTTCTTTTCCCTCAAATTCTTTATCAATTCGCGTTTCAACTAATTTGGTAGAACGAGGTGGGATTGTTGTGTGAAAAATGATTTTAACGGCCCCAGATTTTTGTCGCTCTGCTTCTTGAAAATTAATCATCTCATCATTTGGCTCGTCATAGAGTTTGAAACCTAAGTCTTTTAGACAATTAGTTCCGAACAAAAGCTCATAACCAAACGGTGCCTTAGTGATGTGTGCTCTTATTAAAGTTTCATTCATACCATTTCTTTTTATTGGCAGATTGACGACTCCGAGAGAGTTTACTTTATTTCCATTAACGTCCAAAACTTGTTCAGCCGATTTAGAAAATTTTAAAGCACTATCATTCAATTTAATTTCATTAGACTTAAGTAAATTCACTAGGAAGCCAGCATTTACGAGAGAAATTTGGGCACCAGGGTCAACAATGGAAAGTGCTTCTTTTCCTAAGACATTGACTCGAAGTGCAATAATTTTTCCAACCAAACCGCTTTTATCTTCAACTGACTTTTCTTCAGCGTCCTTATTATCTTTTTCGAAAAATTCAGAAATCTCAGCAGTGTGTACGGCATTTACATGAGGAATATTAACTTCGTCAACTTGCTCAACTTTAAGCATGTTTTGTTTAAGTTGGTTACGGAATGGCTGATTATTGTTGAAATGTTCTCGATTACCCTTTAGTTCAACACTATTAGAGTTAGTTGCGAAATTTCTATTAGCGCCAGAATTTTGATGTGGTACTAAAGCTTGAACATTATTTTGGTTAGGTGGTTGCCATTTGTTTTTACAATCACTCGAATAATGCCCTACTTTCCCACAACTATAGCACTTAATTTCTTTCTGTCTACTTGTCCCTTGGTCATAGAATTGCGTTCTTTGTGGCGAATATTGATTAGAGAAATTTTGTTTATTCTCAAAACGGTTATATCGCCTAGAAATTACGCGTTGAGTTGCTTCAGCTCTCGCTGCAAGTGCAATGAATTCATCAAGCGACATAGCATTTCTGCGCGATAATTCAAGGTTGAGAGCTAATTCTGGACTGTCTATGCTTCTTATTAAGTGTTTAATAGAATATTCGTCATGCAGGTGTGCTGGAAGACCAGGATATGCCCGACGAACTAATCCAGAAATCTTTTCACCTAATTCATCTATAGTTTCATTTCGACTACGATGAACGCCTCTCATAAGTGTGTCAAAAGCTTCCATTCCTTTCGAGTCTGTCTCTTCAAGTTGGTTAATAATAAAACGTCGAATCGAGTCGTAACGATAGGGTTCTGAATTTACAGCAGCGTTAAAAGCTCGCTCTGCTCTACCACAAAGTTTAGACTCTAATAAAGTAATACGCTTCTTTTCTGCCCAACTTTCTGAAGCGACATCAAACTTCTTAAAGAATTTCCTTATACCATCACTTCCCTCATTTCCTTTCAAGTCTGGTATCTTATCTAATACTAGTGCCTGCGTTAAACTTTCAAAAACATTTATCTGAGGTGCCGGATTTGGTAGCATATTAGGTGGGTACTGATAGAAAGGCATATACATCATTGCTTGCTGTTGTGGATTAATCGGATATCCAGGAAAGAAATTTGGTAAACCAGCTTGAACTGGTGGAATTTGGCCGAATTGCGCGTATTGATTGTTTACAATAGGCGTGCTTGCCATATTTGGTTGGAAATGGGCTTGAGTATTTTGCGCTTTCTTTTCATTCCCAATTTTATTGATTTTAGTTTTAGTCTGTTTTTGTCTACCTTTCTCTTCCTCCAAGAGTTGATCCACTGCTTGCTCATCCAAACTAACAACATCATCTTCTTCACCATTACCACTTATTAGACTTTCTTCTAAGTTGTTTAACTGTTGAGACATGTCTAAAGTGGTGATGGGAATTTTATTTTTGCTTTTAATCGATTTTTTTGGGAGGGTAATTTGATTGTTTTCCAAATTTTCTGTGTTCTCTTCAACCTCCTTTTCTAAATTTGGGTCTAAAATCTGTTTCCCATCTTTGTCGAGTAAAATTCCCATTTCTTTGGTTTGTTGCCTTGTCATGTGTACTTTGGCCATCTGAAGAATCGATTCTACTCAAATTTTCCTATCCCACCGAGAGATAACGAAAACTACGAAGTCAGCCAAAAATTTTCCTAACCCACCGGGGGATAGCGAAAACGGAAGTCGAAAACAGAATTTTCCTATACCACAGAGGTATAGCGAAAAAGAAAAAAAAATTGAAGCGTTTTTCCTATCCCACAGAGGGATAACGAAAAAAAATTTGTTGAGTGAAGACCACAGAAAATTCTTCACAAAAAATTTTTACCCACCGGGGCGTAAAAATTTCAAAATTTACTTTGTCGTTTGTCGTTGAATTGACTCGGTACAGGAGCGCCAAGTAATACAGGAACAATAATTAACTTCAATTAAATATCCAAATCAATTAAAATATTTATTTTTCCACAAATTAAAATAAACAATTTTCTTCTTTCAGAAGAAGACAAAAATTAAAGAATGGAATGAATAAAAGACAAAATTAAGGGGGGAGCATATTATTTTATAAGGAAGAAAAAAAAGTCAAAACAGCAGAAATAAAAAGGGGAGCGGGAATTTAAATATTTAAAATTTGAGTCTAAATTAAAATTATTTTATAAAATGTATCACACTGTACAAAAATTAAAACTAACATAAATATGTATATATTTTTAAATGAGAATATAAAATACAAGTTGAGAAAAGCAATTAAAAGATTAATTTAAATGAGGATTAATTGCTACAATATACAAAGATGACCCGAGATTTCATTTTAGTAGCCTGGCTGTGTTCGAGGAAATAATAAATATAAAAGACATAATTTGATAAAATAACGATTTCCCTCCTTCCAAATAAAGTAGAATTAGGCCAAACACTTAAATGTATTAATCATAATGTAATGTTATAGTATTTCCTATGTAAATAAAGGCGCTTAGCAATATAGCTTAGCAACATCTATGCCTCGGCAAGCCTGAGGACCTGATTAACCCTCAAAGCTTTACCTGTTAAGGACAGAGGTATCCCGAACTTAAGTCTTATTAAATACCACAGATGTAGCCAGCACGCTCCAATTGACGTGCTGTGCTTGGACTCATTCTAGTATTTTCATTACAAAAATTGTTTTTTATTAAAAAATTTATTCGTCGTATAAAATTATTTATAATCAATTTTATTTAGCATAAATGTTTGTCAAACATTTATGACAACATTGCTTTCACTGTTGATATAATGACGCTATTCACTCGAGTTTGTTTCCGTAAATAAAAAGGAGGATGTTAAATAAAAGCCACGAATCAAACAAAAAAACACCTTACAAGACGTGGCTTATTGTTTGCTAAATTAAAAATGTTAACACATTTATTTAGCTTTTAATATTTACATCTTCAAGTTTATTTATTATAAAATTATTTTAAATAATTTTTACAATTATGTAGTATATGAAAATCACTTCTGTTAAACAGTATAGAAAGCATCCGTGCTCTCTTGAGCATCATAAATATTCTTTAAATATTTGAGCTTAAAAGCAAAGATTGGCAAAATAAAAATTTTTTCGAATTAAGGCGAAATAAAATAGAAATTAAAAAATATTTACATATTTTTTATCTCTATTAATCGCCATTAAAATGATAAATATTTCCGGGATACCTAGATTCGTGACAGACTTATCTTAGAACCATAAATTGTCTGCAGGCGAAAATGGCTTTGAATCCATATTTTTTTTGTAGCGCCGTTACGAAAATTTTGAGAAAAAATAAAGCCCCATAGGGCTTTAGTTACAAATACGGTATTATATTAATTAATAAATTACTATATTTTCTTTAAATCGAGGATAATAAATATATTTATACACAGCAACATAACCTGCAACCAAGCCCCGTTTCAGTGCAGACTGAATTTTTCTCTTTTTCTTTTCACTCTATTTTTTTCGCGTGCTATTTTTATAAGGATATTGTCATTTTTGAGCTGCCAATTTTAAGAAGCTTTTTCTCAATAAATCGTTATGTATTTAAAAATCTGTCTACCAATATCATAGATAATACCATGAAGATTCTTTTAAAAAAATAAATTTAAAAATTTTCCGATTTTGTAGAAACATTTTCCTTTGTTGTATGATTTTTCTTTTTTGTACTACTTTAGCCGGTAAAATGTTCGAAAGTCTTTCGATTTATATATCATTCGATTCGGCTCGTCGAGCTGAGTCGAATGGTACCAAACTTTAGTCTCAGAAATGAATTTGGACCGAGATACATGCCTTTCTCTTTCTTTCGCTTCAAAACTGCTAAGACTCTAACTAAGACTCTAAGTGGCTTGTTGCAGCCTTTGCCTATTTTATGTTGCTGTGTTATACAATAGAAAGGGTTTCAAATTAAATTTATAGACAAATCTCAATTAATTAGTTCGAGAGCTTGCTGCCACTATTATAACGAGTTTCGACTATAATTTAATAAAACTTTTAAGATAGAATGTCAAAAACACCGAATTCATTGGCTTTAATATTAATTATTTCTATATTAGCTATATTTTTTTATATTAGTATCTTTAATTCCAATCAGTTTATTTCTTCAACATACTTTAAGTAATTTTTATATTAATTAAAAAATTTTAAAACTCAATTTTGTTGAATAATTTAATTTAATCCCAATGGAGGGATATAGGGAGATTAGGAGCAATCAAAACCGGATCCGATATCTGAACGAAAACTGTACTTTGGCATTAAGTACGGTTCGGTCTTTTCAAGATCCGGATATCCGGATCCGCCAACCTTAGTCACAGAGGCCCGATGAGATTTTTTCCCTATAAAAATTTTTAAAACTATTTCAGTAAGTTTTCTGACAACAATAATATGAGAGGAGAAATAAAAAAACCCAAAATTGCAATTATAACTGTAATCGACAAATCTGATCGTTTAAATGAATATGGTGTGGCATTAAGTACACTTCGTTGTTATGCTCAAAGAATGTCTCAAGAATGTTCTCATTTTGTTTTAGTTTCACCTAATGTAACAGAAAATACAGTAAATAAAAACAACAAATGCAAACAGGACGATGTGAGGATTTACTAAAAGATTTTTTAACTTTCCCTATTTTAAAATAAAAAATAATAATACTGAAAAAAATTTAAAATTTTTAATAACTCTATGTTACCGTACATATGTACTCAATTAATTAGCCTAGGTAATTATTATCGCAAACCTTCGATGGACGGGTAACTAATAGATAGGGAAGTGTCAGACGGAGAACAATTAGGTAATTGAACAAACTGGAGTAAAAAATTTTTTCATTTTTTGTCATTTTTTTTTTGCCATACAGAATTCGGCAATTTGAGGGATTAAAAATTTTAAATTTTCAAAATTTTCGCCTGCGCGCATAAGGTTCTTTAATTTCCTCTAATATAAGGTGCATTTTTTGTCCTGAGAGGTAATTCTTGTGTTCTCTCTTGGCCCTAATATAAGTCTCTGTCTAGAATCTAAGTCTTCGCCCAGCCCTGGTAGATATATCCTTAATCCTTTTTCTACTTGCCTCAGTAAAAACAAGGCGAGCATAGGAAGAAAAAACGAAAAAAAGTGTAAGGCCAGCCAAACTATAATTATTACCCAAAATTCTTCTAATTTTAGATCATGTTTCGTCGCCATTGTGTAGTTGTCGAGTGGATGTCTCAACATTCTGAATTTGAGTGGATATTCTTTAATGATGGGGATATGGCTGTTATTAATCCAAATCATTCTTTATTTAAATATATTAATGGAGAACAAATTATCTTTTATGATAGAATATATAATCATGAAATAATGTCTGGAAGTTATTTAGCTAAGTTAGTCATTCTTAATTATATCAGAGTTGTAAGATTTCCTAGATTGTAAGATTTTGAAAGATTTTTTTCTATTTTTTGTGGTATACAGTAGTGAAGTTCGGGAGTCAAAAAACCGAGAGTAGAGATCAGAGTTGTAAGATTGATATCCTTCATAATCCCTTGATATCCCTCATAATCCCTTGATATCCCTCATAATCCCCATAAGTCCCTTTATATCCTTCATAATCCCCCAAAATCCCTTGAATCCCCAAATCCACAATATATCTCTTGCTCCCTCTAAATCTCTCGATATCCATCTTAATCCACTGATATTCATATTAATCGCTCTCGATATCCATCTTAATCCACTGATATTCACATTAACCCTTATATCCCTCCAAATCGAACGATATCTTCTTGATCCCTCGATGCCCCACAAGTCCATTGATATTTACTTTAATCCATAACTGATCTGGATCATCCTCTACTGATGCGAGAAAGTACGAATTAATTATAATATTTATAGAAACACTATTTATGGTCGAAATTTTCTTAGAGATTGGGCCGATTATTTTTACAAAGTACCAAAAAGCTTTCACGGAAGGGACAATGGAGCTTTACATGTAAATAAATTATCTAGAATACCTTTAACTATTTTTAAGTTCAGGGAGTTTTTATGGAAAAATTTGCAGCAGAACAAGACAGAAATAAATGTCAACATTTGTACGAAATTTCTAAGTACTTTAATTTATTTTTAATATAAATATGACGGATTTTAAATATGTAAATACAATTTAACCAAAAAAAAATAAAAAATTAAATTATTAAATAAAAATATTTTTAAAGAGATTATGATGATCTTTGGAGGTTCGAAGTGTGTACTCGTTATTTTATGGAAAAACAAATGGTAAATCGAACCTTTGATGGAGGAAGAGTTAGACTTTTCCCTAAAGCTGCAGGATGGGGAAGGGATGGTACACTAACTGAGACAAAGTTTTCAACAAAAGATTTTATGTTTCATGGATGGAAAGCCTCGTAATAATTAGATATTAAATAATAAATATAAAATTTTAATTGGAAATACGATAAAATAAGTAAAATACCCTAGAGATTTGAAAAAAGCTGTCGAAAGGAGGCGGTTAAATTTTCATTTCACATAGCTATCGGAGATATTTCTAGTACACTGTTATTTCTAGCTTAGAAGGTCATACCTAAATCAGAGTTGGTCATCAAATATCGGAAATCGAAAAATCCGACCGACCCAGCTCTGACTCCAAATGAGTTATTGATGAAACATACCTCTAAATATTATTTATGTATGTAGAATAAATATATCAATATATTTTTTCAGTACCTTAGATAAAAAAGTAGACAACTTATATGATTGGAAATATCCATTTAAGGCACGACAAAATTTTTATGACGACAAGTTTTATTGTAGTAATAAATCAGAATGGGAATATAATGAAGATTTTGTTGAAGAAGAAGATAAAATAAATGAAACATTAAAAAGAATTATTAATAAAATCGACATAGAATATAACAATATTTTAAAGGAATTAAAATTAACATAAATATGTATGTATGTAAAACTGTTCAAAAATAGTCATTTTTGAACTAAAGTTTATATGTATAAATGTTGGTAACGAAAGTCTTTTAATTGTATCAATCCTGCTGTGAATAATCTCTGTGTATATCCAAATCTTTCGATATACATAGTAATAATTATTTAAATAAGCTAAGAATTAAGAAAGTTGTGCCCCAAAATAGTTTCAGGAAAGAAACGTCGGATTGAAATGTGTACAGAGTAGTGACCGCCACGGAGTGGGATTTTGCGGAATTCCAAAAGTAAACAATTTTTGATTTGTGGAAATTCCGCAAAACGATTTTTCCGGTACCTAGTTATGAAACAATTTGAAGTTGGGGTAAACGCCAATTTTAGATATTTTGCCAATTTTTGTCGAAATGGTAAAATTGTTTTGATATTTTGCAAAAATGTCAAAATTAATCACTGATCATTAGAATTTTTTAATCAAAATGTCGGGACATTATCGATTTACATTATCAATTTAACAGCAAATTTTCTCGAAATATTCAATTTGTCCTATCTTTATATAAAAACATTTTTCCATTAAATTTTCCAAAACCTTTATATTTCTTATTTGTTTTAAATACTGTTGTATTTGTTATTTTTTCTTTATTTTATTTTTTAGTAAATGTTAAAATGCTTTGTAATAAACAATTAAATCATATCGAAAAATCATTAAATAATAAAAATAAAATTGATGACCATTCTTTAAACAAATCTTTATTTAAAACTTCTATAGTTATTCCTTCAGCTGTTCAATCACTTTTAATTGGGAATAAAGGGTTAAACATTAAAAAATTACAGGTTTTTTATATTTTTTATTTAAATTTTTAAAAATAATTTTTAGACAGAATTTGGAGTTAAAATGCGTTTACTTGGAGATAATTGGTTAGATTATCCAAAGGGGAGAACTTTACAAATTTTGGGGGATTCTGAAGAAAAAGTTGTTAAAGTTAGGAAATATATAGATGAAGAATATATTCTTAAAAAATGCGAGGTAAATTTGAAAATTAGTTAATTAAAAGTTCTCTTTTGTGAAAATAGTTTTAAAAATTTATTATAGTTAAACGAACATGAAAAATCAGTCCCTATCCAAAAAGAAGGGAATAATCGTTTTTTTTCATTATCTGCAAGGAAAGGAAAAATGAAGACAAACAAAACACGGTCGGACAATCCGTGTTTCGTTTGTCCGTGTCCGTCCGTCTCCATTTACTCTTTCCTTGAAGGTAATGAAACGAAACGATTCCGCACTTCTTTTGGGCTAGGGCCAAAAATCATTTTTTTCCAAAAAAAAACTTGTAAGTAGGGAAGTATTTTATTTTCTTCCTTGTTTATTTTATTATTTTGTTCCTGATTTTCTCTTTTGCTTAACGACGTTATTTTTTATAAGATTTTATTTAAAAAAATTTTTAAAGAATTAATATTTCTTAATGCATCATTTTTTTGTTTTCTATTAAAAACGAGAGAATCTAAACAATAAAATTTTAGAGATAATACAAACAATTTTTTTATTTTTTAAGGCTTTAAATATTGGACAGAAATTTCTCGGGACTTTTGAGGATGAACAAAAATTTGTTTGTAAGGAAATTTTAATTCCTAGAATATTGACCACTCAAAGTGAAGAAGATATGGCTAAAATGCAGGTTTATTTAAATTTTTCTTTTTTTATATTTTCTTTAATTTTCACTATTTTTAAAATTTCAATTATTTAATTTTTCCCTTTTTTAGAAGACTTCTGGCATAGTCGAATATCTTTATAGAGATTCAAAACAAGACGGAATGAGGACTATTATTTTGCGTGGAACAAGTGATTCTATTGTTAAAGCAGAAAAAGAGTTGGAAATAATGACTGCAAAGATTAAAAGAAAATCGAATTCAGTTAGCTCTGTAAGTTAATTAGGTGTAATTATAATTATTCTATGTAAGTTTAATTTTATGACTCCTACATCCCACTGCCATAAAAAAATCTGACATGAGCCGAATTTTAGGCGCAGAAGGCGCCTAAAATCCCTATCCTCCTAGCAACGGGCCTGCCAAGAGGTTAAAATTATTTTCTTTAGCATCTTTTGCAAAAATTTTCATTTTCCGATTTCCTCCAAACAGCTTTATCATTTAATTAAAATGAGAAACTCTAACCCAGGTTGCCCCCCTGGTTTTTCTAACCCAATTTTAAATTTTTTACAGTTTGGCGAAACAATTGTTATAAGTAATAGACCCCCTCCTATTTTTTCTCAACAAAATTCAACAAATAATTTCAAACCATTACCTAAATTCAATCAAAAATTAATTAATACCACAACAAATTTTCAAAAACAAGGAAATATTCAAAATTCATTATCTCCATATTCCCCACCTTTATTAGCAAAATCTTTTATTAATGAAACAAAAAATGTCGAAAATAATGATATTTCTGTTTCTGCTTTCTCAGTTCAATCATCAAAACATCCAGGTATTTTTTAAATATTTAAAAACGAGTCTGATAGGAATTCTTGTTGTAAATTAAGGTCAAAAAATGTTTTTGAAAACATTCAAAAAAACAAAAAAAGCGGAGCAGCTTGAGTCACCATTTTTGGAAAATCTTTTTTCTTTCATTTTGGTTTTTATTTTTTATTGTGTTAAAGCTAGACCACATTTCTTAACTAATTGTGAATCATAAGCTTAAGAAGAAACATTCTTAAATTCATACCCACATATATTTATTTTTTCAGCAAAGAATTTTATTTCGACAGAATATCCCAACAATAATGACAAAAATGAGCCTATTTTTGATTCAGTAATCGATATTGACTTTAATCAGCATCGGAAAAATGAATATAATATTCATCGTAATTCAAAATTTAATAATTCAAATAAATGCAGCATAACTTCTGTAGGTATTTTTGATCAATTTAAATTTATTTTTATTTATTATCACGTAACGAAAAGCCGGACACAATATAATAAGCTTTTAAGCAACTCTCATTTTTGTTTTAAGTCTGTTACCGTTATCCGTGTTCGTAGTTTTACTAAATCCACATCCCGCCTTGATGCCCACAAGCTGAATCCCGGAATCTAATTTTATTTTTTGATTTAAATTCCTGTAACTTGGTTCACCCAAACAATATCTTTCTTTTCCTGCTTCTTTTTTAATATTTTATTTTTTTAGGAAGAGAGATCTGAAGCTGAAATACGAGAATTACGTTCTGAGAATGAAAAACTTGTAAGAAAAATTTTTTTGAAATTAGAAAAAGTTAAAAAATTAGAAAAGACAAGTAGCACTGAAAGATCGTGAATTGGTTCGTTTAAACGCTGTCCGATCATGTTTTGGTTGTAATTCTTCGCAAGTAAAATTAATAAAAAAATTTAAAAAATCTTATTTTTTAATTTTCAGCGTTCTGTTATTTTCTTACCTTGTGCTCACTTTCTTTTTTGTGTAAGATGTGCTGATCGGAACGAGAATTGTCAGATTTGTAATGTGCCTAGGACAAAGAGATTAGTTAAATATGAGTAAAATATTGTGAAGAAATATTTGTCTTTTTAGATTTGTAGACAAGGGAAAGAGGAGAGAATCCCCTTCTCTCTTTAAGAAAATTTTTTCCAACTTAAATTTGTTTAGATCGCCATCTCAGGCATTAAATAAAGGGTTGGGGGCCCGGTTCGATAGATCAAACCGGGTATCGAATTTTGGACCGAAAAAGACTCGAACGACCCGGTTTGATAAAAATGAAGCCCGAAAAAATGAAACGAACGTCGGCCAGGTTCGAAAAATCCACCCATAATTAAATATTAACATCCGTCTTGTCTACAAGTCGACTCGTTCCTTAATATTAAGAATTTGGTAATTTTCATTTTTATACATATTACCCATTCTATTATTTTCACATTGTATTTTTATTGTATTTCGAATTATTTGATCATTTATTTTACCTAATTTATTATTTTAATTTAATATATTTTTTAATTATAAATGTTGAATTTATTCGTTTTTGAAAAATCTAAGGATTTTAAATTTAAAAGATAATTATTGATTATTCCCTTGATAAAGATTGTTCAAACATTGAAGTTTAAGGGCGCGCCGAAATTTGCGGATTTTAATTTGCGGACCCGAACTTTGCGGACCCGAATTTTGCGGACCCGAACTATGCGGGCACGAATTTTGCGGATCTGAGATTTGCGGACCGACAATAGAGTCTACTGAACCTCGGAAATTTCAAAAATTTTAGCCTGCGGCGTTAACTAGGATAAATTCATGCATCATGACCTTATGAAATGGCCATATAAATGATTTTTGAAAGAATTTTCTCGATTATTTAAATTGTGAAATAATTTTAAGATAAAAAATTGTTAAAAATTTTGAAAAATCAAGAAAAAATCTTGAATCCGGTACGGATCATGGTAAACTCTGCCAGAACACTCGAAAAATAAAATTTTTATTTTTCCTTAAGACTCAAGTGTCGGTTTTAAAATTTTGGTTCCGCAAAGATCAGGTCCGCAAACTTCGTGTCCGCAACCTTCGGGTCCGCAACTTTCGTTCCGCAAATTTCGGGTCCGCAAAGTTCGCGCCACGAGTTTAAGGGATTACTTTTATTATAAGGACGGCATCTTTCCTCCTAGTCTAATTGATAAAAAAAGGAAAACTCCGAGCCAATCATACTTTTGAAAAATTCCAAGCTTGTAGTAAATAATCGGACGTAAATATTTCTCATCACAAAATTCACAGGCCGGAAACAAAAAAAAACAAAGAATCTGTGGTTGTTGAACTAAAATAAATATTTACTAAGGATTTTAATTTAAAATTTAGAGTATTTTTTGAAAATAAACTTGAAAAAGAGTGAAATGAAATGCAAACAAATATTTGACTGTTTAAGTGGGACTAAGAGTTAATTTTTTTTAAAGATAAACACAAAATATATAAAGATTTATAGACGAACAAAAATACCTAAATTATTATAAAAATATAAAACATTATGTATATACAAAGATTGTTTATATTTATTTGTTTTATTGTGGTTATTACACAAGCATTACCGGTTCGTTTAGAATTTAATTGTTTTTGGGACATTAGAAATATGAGGATTTTGAGAAGAGTTGAGGAGATAGATTTTGGTTAGTCTAGTTTGAAAATAAAATTAGGTAGGGGCTTGGTAAAAGTTAAAATTTTCTGATAATAATTTCTAAATAAATTTTTGATAATAAATTTATTTAGAGAGAGAAACGTAATCCATTTAGTGATACAAGTAAGGATGGAAATAAGAATATTCCAAAACACGTTTCTCCATTTGCTGTGTTTGATTCTAATGGTAAATTTTAAATAAATAATTTATTTATTTATTTCAATTTTAGATTCAATAGAAAATTATTTAAATTTTACAACAACAACTCAATCCCCAGATGAAGATTTATTATCAAAAATGTTAGTAAATGATATGGATGAGTCAGTCAGACAAATGGAGATGTAAATAAATTTAATTGAAATTTTGGAAGAAAATCTTTTCTTTTTAACGAACATTATAATTTTTACCTTATTTTTACCTTATTTTTCTCTTAAAAAATTCACAATTAATGAAGAATTGAAGAATGTACATCCTTTATAAGAGAATCAAATTCAATAAGATTAAATATTGTGCTTATTTGAACTCTTTCATTAACCTCTGATTTTAAAGTTGAAATAATTGAGGACATAGCTAAAATAGAGGCCATTCTCTCGAATGCATTATTTACCAATCCTTTTGTAACAGTTTCTTCATTTACATGATCAATTTTCTTGTCACGAATATATCTTTAAAATCGATTTGTTGATTGTTTTCTCGAAAAATTTTTTTTGAGTTTTTTCTATTAGTTTTTCGATGTCTTTAGACTAATTTCCAAACGAGTTTTATTTACTACTTATTTGCTCAAATAATTTACCCTGGGAAACTATTATTTTAATTCCTCCTTAAAAGGATAAATAACGCGAAGTAACTAACAATTTGCTCAATACTGAAGGAATTTGTAAATTAATTTAAAAACCCCCAATTTTAGCCAAATAGAAAATCTATAAAAAACCTACTTAAATAGAGCACGCAAATATAAACTCCGAGCATTTTTAACTTGTTCAAGTGCTTGTGGACTTAATCCAACCTATTTAATTCTGGCTATATTTAAATATAAAATTTATTTATTTTACTTCTTCACGAAATAAAAGAATAGCTTTCAATAAAACATATTCAGCAAAATCCAAATTTAATTGACGGAGTGGCTCAAATAAAGAATGAACTAAAATTGACAATTGTTGACCAAAAAAATTAACAATTCTAATTAAAAATTTAAATTTTATTTTTTGTTTGCTTTTTAATTACTTGGAATGTTGGTCATCTTCGTTTTTTGTTGACTCGTCTAATGAATTATCATTTTTGGCTGTATTAGGATGATAAAAAGCCCCGTTAGCAAAACATATTGCTCCGGCTCCTTTTAATTGTGAATTGCAGGCATGAACTAACCAACCAACGTGGATAATTCTTTGTTTGGCTAGAAGTACCTTTAAATTGTTAGAATGAAATATTATTAGTTAAAATATTTGAAGTTTCCCATAAATAAAAAATTTCAGTTTCCTGAAATTATCCATACATTTGCTTATGATTTATTATCCTTCAAAATTTTCTTGGAATAAGACAACGTATTTTAAATCATGTTAAAACATACGGATTCAAACCAAAAGTTACCAATCCTTCTTTAGATCGTTATTAAACTACCAACCCCCATAAATTTAATAACCCTTCAAATAAACTTTTTAATTAAAAACCCCTCCCTACTTGATCATTAAAAGACATTTTTTGGAATGGTTCTAATTGATGTACCCAATCACTGAAATATGTAAAATGTCGTTTCCACCCATCAATATAAAGAAAAGGTGTTAGAGGTTGATCAGCTCGATTAAACATTAGCTTCATCGAAAAATAAATAAATTTTCTGTCAAAATTTTAATTAAATTAATTACCAACCGGGTAACGTCCACATATTAATGTTGGATTTTTAAATGCTTCTTCAAAAGGAATATCTTTTTGTATTTGATTATTGGAGGAATGAATTCCGGAGTTTGTAGTTATTTTTGGCTTTATAAGTGAACAACTTGTGTCTACCAAATCCCAAACCTTTTTTAAAAAACAAAAGTAGACTTGAAATTTAAACAGGGTAATCCAATAGTAACCAACTACCGATTATTTTCTACAACTTTACTCAAAATTGAGATGAGTCAAATAAAGAGCTTGTTAGAAACTCTGCTAGAGCCTACCATTCGGAATTCCCCAAGATTAATCCCGAAGATCCTAGCAATCCCTATTTAAAAATAAATTGGACTTTAGAGATATACAGTGATCCAAGAGTAAGAGTAATAAAGTGAAATTTTGGTGACTTTTTCCAGAAATCCCCTCCTCCTTTCCATTACCTGTTTTTCAATTAATACAAGTTTAATAGTTATTTCTTCATCGTCTACGACTACATTATTTTTATTAGGCAAAGGTGAAGGTAATTCGTCTGCAAAATTACTTTCATCAAATTCTGTCTATTTAATTAAAAATAAATTCAAAAAAATTAATTAATTAGTTTGCCTGGGTAGTTTTTTCTTGTTTTGCTTTTCTTCTCAAATTATTTTCCTCAATATTCTTTTCATATTTTACTGCTTCAAAAATATTTTATTAAAATTAGAAATTTTAGTTAAAATCAAATCTAGCCCACATAAATATTCATTCCTGGTCAATAATTTTTTGTTCAACCCTTTACTTAAACCTCTCAACAAAAAAAGAGGGAGAATAATAAAGAATTCTGTTAAGGTAATGTGAAACCTCTAATTTTCCCATCCTCCAAGAATTCTTTTTTTGCAGTATATAATTTTTAAATGATTTAATTACCCTCTGGATTCATCCCTGCTTCAAAACATTTTTTCAATCTACAGGCGCGGCAAGCATTTCTTTGTTCTAAAGTAAAATATTTATCTCTGTAGCAACGTAAGGAGAAATGCAGCAAGGAGTCACATCCAACTAAACTTTGGAAGGAAACGGGAAAGGAATGGAAAGTGTCCCGGTACCAAAAAATTTAACGGCTAATTGATTCTGGAGTGATTCCAATATACTTTTTCATGCCTCCATTTTCAAAAATTTAGTTCTTTATAAAATAAAAAAAACACCTTTAACAATAGGACATGTTGAGCCATAACGACATATATAACTTCGCCTATTACAAATTGAACGACGAAAAAAGCCTTCAAAAACTTTTCAAAATTTAATTAAAATATATTATCCCCTCACCTTTACAACCTAAAATTTAAAAAAACAAATAATTCAATAATAAAAATATATTTTATACCATTACAAGCAGTTACCCCATAATGTTTTCCAAATGGGACATCACCACAAACTTCACAAGATTTTTCCATTGAATTATTTTAAGTATTTTTATTTTGGATATAATTTTTTTCAAAAATTAAATTCTTTTAATTTTAAAATTATTTTTAAGTCAATATATTTTGTTGCTATGGGAATATAGAGAAATTAAAAAAAGGTTTAAAATAACTGGGTTAATAAAGAGCAAATGAAAAATTAAATAGCTAAATTCAACTTTGTTCATTAGAATTAGTTAAAGGGATAATTAAAACCAAAAAATTAAGTAAAAGAAAATTCAGAGATTAGGAACGAGTAGCTTTTTTAAACAGAAAAATAACCAATATTTGGGGGGATGAGCTAAAGGAAAATATTCTGAGGGATATGCTAAACAGGGAAATTGTGAAATTATTTGATACTAAAATTGAGCAAATTATCTTTCGGCTAAAATTGAAGAAAAAATGAATTTGGTAAAGCAGAATTCGAATTTTGAAAAAGAGCCGATTTTTTGGGATTTTTTTATAAACCTTGATTAAAATCTCGACAACACCTACGGCCTAAATTACATGAAAATAATTCACAAAAAAAACAAAATTTTAATTAAAGACAAAACTAAACAAAAACAAACAATCAAAAAATCACCATTCTAAAAAACCTCTATCCAAAAAATTCCGTTTAAATCGAAAATATCTAATCCACATTCGATCAACAAAATTAGACAATTTCCATCCCTTTTGTTGAACTTTCAACATAGATTCTTCGTCTTTGAAATAATCAACAATGTAATTAACCTAGTAAAAATATTTTTTAGATTTAAAAATAATTTCAATCATCTAAAAAATATATACACTCAAATCTAAAATTTAGATACTTCAAAAGACTAGCATGATTGGACAATTCAATCCCGGGGGTGTTTTAACGAGATTTAATCCCTAATAGCAAGTCTACTCCATTAAAACGTTAATCTGATTCAATTTTATTAATTTATCTATTTTTCCCCCTCGGTAACAACCAAATTTAGGAAAAAAGTTTAGGAAAAAGTAGGGAAAACTGACAAAAATTATTTCGATTAATTTTATCCCAAAAATACCCTCACTAACATAAGCTTTCTTAAAATTAAAATATTTTTTAGAATAATTTCCACAAACCTCCTGTCCACATCTGTCAACCACGCAATTGTAACGTCTTAACGGTCGCTGTAAATTAAACAAAATTAATTTTAAAAATTAATTTAAAAATTATTTCTTACCCAAGCACCAACAAAAATTCGTAGATGAGAAATTGGAGGAGCTAATTCATTAAGTTTTTTAACAAAAGTATCTCCACATTCACTAGAAAATAAATAAATATTAAAAAGAATTAAAATTATTAAAATAATTTACGGATGTAGTTGCTTTTCTAAAATAATAATTTCATTTTTAACACGATTGTCTAATTTATGAATATCCATTTTTTCTGAAAAAAAAAGAAAGAGAAAAGTTTGAGTATACAATAACGAGAATCTAAATATTAAATTTAAAAAGTCTAAAAAAATTTTTTAATAAAAAATTTTTAGAGATGGAAATATTTATTAAGAAAATATGTATGTATTTTAAAAAATGTAAAAAGACATTTAAATATATTTTGTGAATAAATTAGAGACAAATATAAAAAATATAACAGCATGGCAAGCATAGAAAAAAAATTTTCTCAAAAGGTCGGTAGAGGTAAATCTAACGAAAGATCGCTACAACCATAGAAGACAAAATACCGACCCAGATATAAAAATCACTCCATAATCGGGATTTATTTTTCTTCATTATAAAGAGACCTCTCTCTTCTTAACTTCTCCCTCTCTTCAATTATAAATTTATAAATTATTCTATTCATTCTTTTCCTAATTTTGAATTCTAATTATTTTGATTCAAGTTGTATTGAAAGAAGAAATTTTTATTTTATCAAGATAAATTTATATTTTTATCATGGCAAAAATTAAACATTCTGATGTGAATGTATAAATAAAAATATTTTTAAAATAAGAATATATAATACAAGTTGAGAAAATTAATTTAAATGAGGAATAATTGCTACAATACAAAGATGACCCGAGATTTCATTTTAGTAGCCTGGCTGTGTTCGAGGAGGAGGGCAGTGATCACAAATGCCTCCTTTGCCAGAAGGTCCATCATTGCCTTTCGGGCCAGGGGCTCCAGGGTTTCCTGGTGGTCCTGGCGGTCCTAAAAATTGTTTTTCGAATTAATACTTGAATATAATTAGGAAAGCTTACCAGCATCTCCGGGGGGCCCAGGTGGTCCAGGTTGAGGATTTGACTGTTTGTTATAATATTTCGTTAAATTTAATGCAAGTATAAAAAACTTACAGCTTGTCCTGGCTGACCAGCAGAGCCTGGTGGTCCCACCGGTCCTGGAGGACCAGGAGGTCCGGGAAGATTGCCTAAAATTTGTGTGTAATTACATTAAAATAATAAGTTAAGCTTACTCTCTTGTATCTGTCCGGGTGGTCCTGGAGGACCAGCTTGTCCATTTCCTCCTGGAGGACCTGGGGGTCCTTAAAACGACGATTTTAGTTTTAACTAAATGTGGATAGCTAACCTGGAGGTCCTGGTGGACCTGGTTGAGCTGCGCCACCGCTGTAATTATTTAAAATAAGTTTAAGCTTAGCCTCATTAGACAATTTATTTTAACTTACTATCCACTATCAGGTGATGATCCATCTGTTCCTCTATTGCCTGATGGTCCTTTCGTGCCCGGGGGACCTGGTGGTCCGGGTGGTCCAGGCGGGCATGTCTGACAACTGCTCGTTTTCGGTGCTGGAGGTGCAACTCCATCTTCACCGGGAGATCCATTTTCTCCAGCCGTTCCGTCTTGTCCTGGCGACCCATTACTTCCTGGTTGTCCAGCAGGACCTGGTGGACCAGTTGTACAAGCACATTGCTGCCTTGTTACTGTTGCAGTTTGTGTTTGTCCTCTATAACTAACACCAGTATTTTTTTGTGCATATCCCCCGCCACCGCCACCTCCACTACCACCAGCAGAATATCCTCCGCTGGCTGTAAAAACATAAGTATATCTATAAATTTTTCGTCTAATCACATTTCTGTGCATATCCACCACCACCACCTCCTCCTCCTCGAGGATAGCCTCCACCTCCTCCACCACCACTAGAATGGCCACCTCCACTAGAATATCCCCCACCACCACCACCACCGCTCCTTGCATAACCGCTAGATGGTCCTGTCGAATAACCCTTACTTACTCCACTTGAATACTGTGGTGGAGCAACATGATAACCGCCTTGACGCTTAATACGAGCAGGTGTTCCAGTTATATGTTGAACCTGAGTAAATGAATTTTTGATTTTTAAATATAGCTGAGTATATATGTAGATACTTTAACATATTCCTCCCATAAGCCCTCAGTGCGATGATGACAAAACGCAAGTTCTTCTTGCAATGAAGACTGAACATACTGCATATAATTATAAAGCATAGGCACTGCTATTACTAAGCAAAAGAATTTAAATTTTACAAATATCTGATTTATATTTGACATACCGGCTGTTAAAACTGCTGCTGTTCCAATCATTACACTAATAAAAGCACTTCGCCTTAACTGTTCTGCCTCCCTTAATAACGTCTGCTTTGGATCATCATCAATTTCATGATTTTCTCTTCCTATCCTTCTATCCGGAATATTCATTTTATAACCAGCTAAAAATTAGGGAAGGAAATATAAAAAATAATTGTGCTAAAATGTATAATACTATGAACTTAATTGCACAAGTATTTTGGTGAAAAAGCTTAATGGGTTGCGCGTAAATGTGGAGAGGTAATTGTTCTTAAAGGAAAACGTTCGTTCCCGCACTTTACTTTTCAAAAAAATTTTATTTGGAAACTTTCAGACTTAACTGCTGTCTAAAATTATGTTCAAAATTTTCTTTTTCCTCGTCTTTACATACTTGTTTTGTGTAAACCAAGAACTCAAAAACCATTAATTTTAAAGCCCGTCCCATATTTCATGGCCAGTTGCTCTTCCTTTTTACGCAAATTTTTGTCGTTCGTTTACCATTGTTCTTTTTCGAACAGCGCTATTTTATTAGGTTACGAAAAAATGTTTAAAAAAAAGTTGAAAGTCGCGCAATGAGTTATTAACCAGCCGTCCTTGTTTTATATTTTATTCTCTCTTCCTCCTCTTTTAATCATTTTTAAAAATTTTTTTGTTTTAACTTCCTTTTTCTTTTCTTAATAATTTACAAGTTCCACTATAATTTTTTAAATTTATATTTATTTGATTGAGCATTAAGGCCGAATTTTTTTTATTGGCAAAGGAATTTAAATGTTTAATTGTAAACAGTTAATTTTTATGGAGGTCATTAAACTAGACGACAAATTAATTTTTTTCGCGCTTTTTGTTTCGAACACTAACAAAAGATAATATTTTAATGATCATGTTTACTGATGGAGAAAAGTATCAAAAAAAGTTGATAAAAAATTGATGGCCATGCCGCGAGGAAAATTGTTTTTTAAACAAAAATTTTTTTGAAAAAATTCTTTTTAAAAACTAATTTTGATTGATTATTTAGATCAAGAATTAAATATATGTCTGAAGAAAAGCTAAACAAAATCTTTAGAATTTTTGAGAATTATTTTTCAGAAAATTTTCATGACTCATGTCAGCCGGATGGAAATATTAAAAATAAATAACATTTATGAAAACGTCTTTTGAATATTGAGGAAAATTAAGTACATTTCCGTCTGCAGTTCGAAAGATCAATCCTTTTTATGGTATGATAAACTGTGCCCGCCTGATATGGATATTATGTTAAAGCTTAAACAAAGAATTCGTCGTTCTTTGACTATTACTTGCCCACTTTCTCTGGTTTGTAATTAATTTTTTAGTTATTTTTGGGTTTTGTAAAATTCAAATAATAATTCAAAACAGTCTTATTTGCTCATTATTAATAGCTTTTGTTTCATTTACATTAGCTAAATTTATGTCCCTATTCAAGACACATTTAGTTAAGTATATACTTATCTACATAAAAGATATTTAAATTTGAGTTAATTGAGTCATTTTTTATTTTTGTGCATTTTTATCAAGTATAATTTTTATATTTATCTTTTTTTTATTTTCTCTAACATCTGCATATTACAATATTTTAAGAAAACCAGATTTGACCATTTATACAAAAACAATTTTAGCCAGTTGTTATATAACGATAAAGAAATGAAATTAGTAAAATTTTTCGCTTAATCGCTTTCTTTCAAGAAATTTTGCAAATGGGTCACTAAAAAATGAGAGAGGTTGAGAAGATTTAAACGAACTGATCATCAATCAAAGAATAAAATCCACCACATTTTTAGAATAGGCGTTCGTCTTTCCTATATAATCCTTAGATAAATTTAAAACAAAATTACCCAATCTCTTCGTTATTATTTTTGAAAATATAAATAAACATGACTGATAAATTGACATCCACTGTAATTCTAATATGCGGTGTGGCATTGTTACTTTGCATGTACGGAATAGTCTCGATCTACAACGAAATTCAGAGCATCTGGAATGAGTTAGATATTGAAATAAATGAATTGAACATTGAGGCATTTTATTTATAATTTTATATTAATTAGAAAATATGGATGTGAAATTAAAAAAAAAAAGAGTTCTGAGAAATCAAAGAGTTCTGAGAAATTAATTTACAGACTAGCATCCTTTGGGAAAGCATGATTTCAATGGGTGCAGGTTCTCCATCAAACCGCTTACGACGCCAATTGTATGGTGGTTATAATGCAGCAGGATTGCAACCACCGATACAAATAACGACTGGACCTCCTCTATTGCAGTTTCCCGCAGGAATTGCTGTACATTCAATTGGTCAGCCTCCGCACCTTAGCCTCGGAGGCAGTTCATCAACCTTCCATGGTTCTGCTGAGTGTGTATGCAAAGAGGAGAACAAATGTCCAGCGGGACCACAAGGGCCAGCTGGTGATGTTGGACAGCCTGGTAAACCTGGAATAAAGGTTACTATTCACTACATGAATAAATTTATATCTTCTTAATTTGTGTATTAAAATTTCAGGGTAAACCTGGCATTCCAGGATTTGACGCGCCTGACTTCAAAAATGCTGGTTTAAAAGGATGCTTTGTAAGTTTAGTGATAAAATAAAATTAAAAAAACATTTATTGAGTTAAAGTAGTAGACAACTATTGTATAGTAGATGATTCACTTAGTAAAAGATTGATATTAATAATTATATTTATAATTATATTTAAAAGTACTGCCCTGTCGGACCCCAAGGATCTCTTGGAAAGGCAGGCCGTCCAGGTATAAGAGGTATGCGGGGACCTAAAGGCAGCCCAGGAATTCCTGGACGTGACGGGATTCCTGGAATTTCTGGAGAAAGGTCAGTATTTGTTATAAATGATTATAATATAAATAAATTAAAGTGGTCAGCCTGGGACGCCAGGAGAAGATGGACATACTGGAATAACAGGAGAAAAAGGCGGTGATTACGAAAAACCTATAGGTCGTAAGGGACCTCGAGGCTAGTTAATGAATTCTTTAAAAGGTATTTTCTACATCGCATTTATTTAGGGCCGCCAGGAGAACAAGGGCCGCAGGGCACAGTCGGTGGTACGTGTTTTGTATATTCTATTAGCTACATGATTTTTGAGGTTCCGTGACTTTTGCGCCGAGAACATTTGCGCCGCGACTTATGCGCCGCGACTTTTGCGCCGCGACTTATGCGCCGAGCGACTTTTGCGCCGGGGGACTTATGCGCCGCGACTTTTGCGCCGGGCGACGTTTGCGCCGCGACTTTTGCGCCGGACGACTTTTGCGCCGCCACTATCATTAATAATTATGAAAAACTACAGCCGGACCTCACTATAGAATATGTAGGATAGTTGGAGATCTTCGGATATCAAGATCCGGATCCTATATCCGACCTAAGATTTTCGGCTATCCGGCCTTTTTCATATCCGCATATCTGGACTCGACAACCCTACACGCAACCTCTTCTGGCAGAAAATCATGCCTGAATACTAATTGCTAGGGTCTCATTTAGAGACCGGAATATCCTGCTGAAGGTAGCAGACCAAATATCCTGATCCGAAAAAGTCGTGTTCTTTGAAGATGACCCATCTAGGGGGTCGGTTTATTTTTCAACCTTCCTCTAGGGTGCCGGTTTATTAGAGGGGGATATTGTACTTCCCGAAATATTGTACTTCCTGAAATTCCTTCAGCTCCTGGATACCATTTTTTAAGGAGTACACTATAATTAGGTCCGACAGTAGATATTATTTTTTTTAAATTATTGCGGCGCAAATGTCGCGGCGCATAAGTCGCCCGGCGCAAAAGTCGCGGCGCACAAGTCGCCCGGCGCATAAGTCGCGGCGCACAAGTCGCGGCGCAAAAGTCGCCCGGCGCATAAGTCGCGGCGCAAAAGTCGCGGCGCAAATGTTCTCGGCGCAAAAGTCGTGATACCATTTTTGATTAGTTGTCGTTTTTCCTTCTTTTCTTTCAAAAATGTAATATAATGTTTCCATCACCAAAACTAAGGAACTTTTGCTTGTCAAATTGAAATAAAGGAATGAATTAAAAGCCATATAATCGTCAAGCTAACCTTTTAAATTACTTTTGGACTCACAGTATAGTTACTTCTCCATTCGTATAGCACTTTCCCATAAGTTGGTCTTGGCTCGGGAGATTATCTGTTGTGCATGAAACGGATCTAACGCAGAACTTCTCTTAAAGTATACTTCTTTCTAATTTTTCCTCCCACGTAAACAAGTAACAATCTTTTGATTGTTGAAGAAAAGGGAAAAACGATATCATTCCAAGTAACCTCACCTCATTTTATATAATACCCAAAATTTTTGTATCTAGATCCAGGTGAAGATGCTCCACCTGGAAAACAAGGGCCTCCTGGACCACAAGGTTCTGCTGGAATACAAGGATCACCAGGTGGAGAAGGCGAGGAGGGCAAAGATGGGCCTGTAGGTAGACATGGAGCTGATGCTGAATATTGGTACTTGAGCATTTTTGATGATTTTATATAAATATTCAGTCCATGTCCAAACCGGAATAGCTTAAGAAGAGGCAGAAAAAGCATCGACAGAGAAGGCACTGGAGTTATTTTTCGCAAACGTAAAATACGCGGATGATATGTAAAAAGATGTTAATTAAAATATAATTATTAGTCTTTATTCAGTGAGGTGAAAATATGTGAAAAATACTAAAAATGACATAACATTTTTAAAATAAATTTTTGATAATTTTTTTTAATTTTGGTGATCCATTAAATCTATAATCATATGAATAGTCTAGGAACAATAACATGAATAAATTTTTTATATTATGTACATACTATAATCTTATTTTTTATATTTATTGTTCTTCTTTAATTGCTTCCATAAACGGGCTTTTAGAAATATTACTCCAGGTTTTATGTTCCTTTTGAGTAAACTGATTCTTTAGATAGATAAAAATATACGTGAATGGATTATTGCAATCCAGAAATAAAATATTTTATTAGTTCTAAATAATAAAAATATTTTGGAGTTTTTAAAAGATACAAAATACATATTTATATATTTTATTTCTGAAATTTCTATTGGATTTGTATTTAAATGAAAGATAATCTGATATGCTTTGCAATTACAATAAGCGTAACCACAATTATTATGTGTATTGCAGGAATAATTTGCCTGAATATCCAGTTACAATCGATGTGGGATGAATTAGGCCTTGAAATAAAACAATTTAATATTAAAGTATTGAATATACAAATATCCCCTCTATTTTTTATTTTTACAAATTTAGACAGATAATATATGGGAAGGGATGCTTTCGATGGGTGCTGGTACTCCATCAAATCGGCAAAGACGACAAATTTATGGAGGGTACGGAGTACAGCAGCAACAACACCAAACACAAAATTTATTTACGGCAAAAGTTGCCACTGGGCCGTTGAAAGTTTCATTAGGCAGTTCTTGCAGTAAGTTTCGTTAGACAGTTTCTTTTCAATAATGTGCCTTGAATTAAGATTGTATTTCCCTAAATGATTGTCCTGCTGGCCCTCCTGGATTTCCAGGCGTGGTAGGTCCTCCAGGGGAACGGGGAATTGGTGGTGTACCAGGAATTCCCGGACATGATGCAATGGATGTACATAGTTCAATCTCCAAAGGCTGCTTTGTAAGTTAGTTTTATTGAGGTTTATACTTAATAAATTCAAAGAACTGCCCTGTTGGGCCTCAAGGAACTCCTGGAAAAGAAGGCAATCCGGGCATACGAGGACCAAGGGGACCTAATGGAATTCCAGGTTTTTAATTTTGAAGTTTTAATATTCAATGTATGGTCAATTATTTGTTAATTTAGGAATTTCTGGACGTGATGGTGTTCCAGGGTTGACAGGCGAGGTTGGACCAGCAGGCGCTCTTGGTTCAATATAATTTTAAAACATACATATTTGTAAATAATTAAATAGGTGAGATAGGGAAGCCTGGAAAGGCTGGAGACGTTGGTAAGGATGCGGAAAAATTAATAGGACGTAAAGGAGTGCGTGGAACAGCTGGACCTGAAGGACCTCCAGGCCAAATAGGCGAAAAAGGACTAGATGGAGTGCAAGGCAAACAAGGGGTGAAAGGTCCACCAGGAACTCCTGGATCACAAGTAATTTTAATTATTCCTTTAAATATTAAGTACATTATATTTATTTCGAAAGGGTCCGCCAGGCCCTGATGGTGAAGAGGGAGGCCGAGGAGTATTAGGCAAACATGGCCAAGACGCGGAGTATTGGTGAGTTTAAAAATATAAAGTATATCCAGAATATTATAATATACCTAATTTTACAAAAAATGAATTTATCAGTATTTTAACTTTATAAATAATTAGTCCTTGTCCTATTCGTGATGGTTCATTTGGAAAAAGAAGCATAAGAGGTTAATCTTTAATTCAATTTGGCATGGAAGAAATTTAATGTTGATTTGGAATTTAAAGTCAAGATTTTTTTTAAATATGTATGTAGTACATAATATCATTTATTTTTAAGTTTACGAATAAAAGCTTTATTAAATTTTTGGGTGAGGGGCAGAACAAGGAATGCCAAAACACGGAACGGACAGAATATGGAACGACAAAACATGGAAAAGACAAAACAAGGAACGGCCAAAATACGGACCATACCAAAACACGGACAAGACAAAACAAGGTCTTACCTAAACACGGAATGACCAAATCATTTAAATAAATTCTGATTTTTAAAAAAAATATGATTTTAAAAGTATTCCGTATTTTGGTCATTCCGTGATTTGGTCGTTCCGTGTTTTGGTAAGACCTTGTTTTGTCTGTTCCGTGTTTTGGTATAGTCCGTATTTTGGTCGTTCCTTGTTTTGTCTTTTCCATGTTATGTCCGACCGTGTTTTGTCGTTCCTTGTCTTGTCCGTTCCATGTTTTATCCCGACACGAGATTTTTTGCTTCCACCTCTGCTTCCCAAGTCCCGTTTTTTATTTTGTACCTGTTTCTTCCTTTTAACTCAGTTTTCCGTCCGTATTTTTTTGTGTGGTCGCAACAGATCGGGCCAATTATCAAAAGGTCTTCGCTACACGATGGCTCGCGGCGACCGTAGCGAAGCGGCGCCGTCGTTCCGCTCGACATTACCGGCTTCTTCCGCAGCGGCAAAAATGCCAATCATCCATATTTAATTAACGATAGAAAATAAATTAATTTATTAGTCCCACCCAAGATTTGTCCCATTGAACAAAAACCATCAATTCGTCTCCCACTAAGTTAATAACAAATAAACATGGTTTAATAAACCTACGATTTGGCTTAGGGATTTCTTCAATCCCAACAAATCCGTCTTAATCCGCCCAAGTCCGGCGATATCCTCCTTGATACCCACAAATCCGTCTTAATATACATATATCCTTCTTTATCCGCCAAAAATTTTTAGGTATTTGACCTTTTGGGTAATGTGACCTTCTGGGTCGATCCCGTAAATTTTATTTAATAATTTTTTAGCCTTTTTATACGGATATTAATATTTCTGGAGAATGCAGCACTCTTGGATCAGACCAGATGGTGAAGAAAGTGATCCTGATGCATCTTTCGATGAACGACTCACCGACGACATTCCCAGCACTTGCGGAGGTAGAAGATCTGTAATAGCAAAATCCAACGCGTCTAAATGTACACAAAGTCCATTTATTACACCGGCAAAGCAGGAACGTCAAACTTTACATCAGGTTTTCTTTAATTAGTCTTTTGAATTTTTGTCTGAATTTTTTGTTTGATTCAAAATAATTTAAACTGATTTTTGTTAAATTTAATTTTCCCTTTTTCCTTTCTAAAGTACTAAAAATGGTTTTTTGTGGAGACTGGAAACGCCACGCTACAAATCATTCCCCTTATAACTTTCTTCTGAACGTAACCTATGTTTTTATTTGTTTTAAATAAACTTTAAATAAGTTTTTAACCCACTAATTCCCCTATGGCATATTCAACGAAATACGTTGATACAGAGAAGATTAATTTTATAATAAATTCCTTTTTGCATTCGGAAACTTAATCAAAAAAAAAAAGAATTAAAAACATAGATTCGGTATGCATGTAACATTAGAAATTTCGTAACAGTGTCGTCTCCAGTTTCCCTTTTTCCTCCCCTATTTTTTCCTATAATCTGTACTTTCCCTTCCTTCATAATCGCCTTCCTTCTTTCTAAAGAACTGGATAAAAAATAATCATTTTTGATTGTTTGTAGACAAAATATGGTAAGGCAATTATGATGGAAGAAGGAAAAGTCTCCCCATCAAAATATAGGAAAAAACTTGGGGAACAAAAAAAGGAGTGTTACAAAGTTAAATTTTACCTTGATTTTTAAATTTCATCTGAATTATGAATTTAATTAAATTTTTTATCAGGTTCAAAATTTGTCAATTCCCGGCAGTTTTATGTCTGAGGATCAATCACTTCTTCGACATAGACAAAATATTCAACGTATTCAACAACGTCCTCCTTTTCTTGGGGTAGCAAATAATCTTCAAAAGCTTTTGGAGCAACCTTTTTCTATTAAATTCAGGTTTTTAAAATTTAACTTTACAAGATTTGACTCTAAATAAGAGGAAATTTTGAATATTTAATTTTACGAAACTTCGTTAATTTTTGACAAATCGTCATCTTTTATTTTTGAAATAGAATATAAGCATTCATTTTCGTACAATTATACGATTAACAGAATTTTTTTAATTAGAAAAAACGAAAATGGGCAGAGTGGAGCAGGGCCTTCTGCAGATCGTGGTGCAGCGTCTTTTGTGCAAACACATCAGGATGCTTATTCAACAATTCCAAAAGTTGTTTAATATATTAATCATGAATTGGACGGGGTTTCTAATCTTTGAATTTATAGGAATTTCTCACTCAATTGGAGGATCTGAAAAGAGAAAATGTCGCAGTAAAAGATGAAAATGTCGCAATGAGAGAGCGATTATATCATCTAGAACGTCAAGTTAACCAGAATCGAAGACAAAATGATGTTTGGCAGGTTTCTTTAATTTAGAAAAAAATATAATTTTGGGAAATTTTAGTTCGACAGAATGGTAAACACTGAGGCGCAACGTTCTTATGATCGATTTGTGCAGGACCAAATGATACAGGTTAAATATCATTTTTTACCCTTAAAGCCTAAAAATAATGAAAAACTAGAAAAATTTTTAAGTTTTTATTTATTATAAAATATTTATAGACTACTTTCCTAACTAAGAAAAGTATTGAAAAATTATTTACTTTATATTTAATTTTTTAGCACCGTGCTGCTGCTATTAATATCAACAGATTCAATCATGCAAATTATAATTCTGAACAACTCATGTTTACGCAACATTCGAAGTCAAATGGTACAACTTTTCAAATGTCATTTGGTCGTTCATCTACTTCAATTCAGAAGCAAGAGGATCCAAATGAGGTTTAATCTATTATTTATATCATTCTTTATTTTTGAATGGTCTGATACTGAAAATATTTTTGAATATCAAAAGTCATAAGAAAAAGGAAAATTCTCGAGCTTCTTTTTGTTTAAAATGATTAGATTATTTTGTTTTACAGGAACGTTTTAAAAAAGTTGAACAGACAGTTTCTGAACACAATGCACGATTTGACAAAATTGACGAAATGTTGTCTTATATAATTAGTCAAATGAACAATAAAAGCGATGGGTCTGCAGGAACTTCTACTATGGGAAAGAAAAGGTAAAAATTTTTGCTTGAAATTTCATTATAATTTTTTAAATAGAAATTGTTTTAACTTTTTTTAAATCATTCAATATATTTCCAGTCTGTTAAGACAATTTTTTATTTTAAGTTCTCCGGAAAAGTTTGTTTTACAACGAGGTAGTAAAAAATAAATTTTCCTGTTCAATTTATTTCCTTATTAATTTATTTTGAAGATTAAAAATATTTTTTAAGTGAATCAAACCAAGATGCATTTAAAAAATGAGTTTCCAGTTTCAATTCTCAAAACTGCTACATGTAAACAACAAATAAATAAAACAACAAATAAACACGTTCGTTGGTTAATTTAATGTACTCAATTCTACGTTAATTTCTAATTTTTTAAACAACATTTTTATATATGTACAATTAAAGAATTTTTGAAAACTTGTGTAGTTTATGCACCATACTCCCTTTTCTTTTTTTCCTTTCTTAAAAAATGATATTTGGGTCAATATTTTCCTTTTTATTTCAGCCATTTATGTAACGATAAAGGATAGACATTTCAAAAATTGAAAAAAATTTTGTGACCAAATTTGCTTTTTCATGAATCCTATCCTATGACAACAACTACCCAACTGCATTTTATAACCTACGATTCGGTACTATTGTTACCTTAACTCTGGGTGGTAGAGCTCTATTCCCAAAAAATTCTCTGGGAATAAGTCCAGTAGAAGAAAAACTTTATTTTCGCACCCATTTTTCTTTTTATAAGAAATGGCATGGTGCATAAACTACACAAGTACCAGAATTCCTTTATTTTAACATCTTTGCTGTTGAGCTTTATATTTAATTTGGTTTTTTTAATTCTATATACATAATCTTATTTTTTTAATTCTTCAATGTATTCATTTTTTAAATCAATATTTTTATTAACTTATATATTTTTTAATTTTTCTACTTATCATTTTTTAATTTGAAAAAAAAATAATTTTATTTTTCGGATAAACATTTAATCTTCTTTTATTAATATTTACAAGATATATTTAAATATATTTTTTTACTTATTATAAAATTAACCTCAATTTTTTTTCAATTTTGCAAAATTTATTAATTAGAAATTCAATGAAAAATTCAAAAAGGAAAAAATTAGACGATTGTGATGAGACTTCTTTACAAAATGAATTTACTAAACTTCAGGAGGCTTATAAATTTGTTGAAAGGCGTGAAGTAACAGGTTTTTAGTTAATTCTGATATTTTTTTATTATTTTTTAAATTTTAGTTAAAAATGTGGATGATCTCAAGCAGTTGGGTGCAATCTATTCATCACAAATGTTAAATTGCTCTAAAAGGTCAGACCCCTTCCCCGAATTTAATGAAAGCGAAGAAGAAAGTAGTAGAAGATCGAAACGTCCAAGATTGTTAAAATTACCTTCAGATGGAAGTATTTTTAACGATGGAATACCTTTTCATCATTTTGCTTTAACACAACTAAAGGATAGACATATTAATCGTTTAAAAGCAAATGGTATTTTCTGAATTTTATTTTTTTTTAATTAAATTTTAAGGAATTGAAATTAAAGAAAGGCAATTTTCGAAGGCAGAAAATAAACAAATTTGTATGTTTTTTAATAAAAGGAGATATTTTTATTCATACTTTTTTAAGCAAAAATTTTTTTTGTAAAAGACAGACTTTTCACGAGATCCTTGAAGATTATTAAAATATTTTAATAAGCTTAATGCAAATCTTTTTCTGTCTTTTTACAAGAAATCCTATAATTAAAAATTTTCTAATTGAAAACATGAATTTAATAAGCTGTCTGCTATTAATCATTATTATTTTGAAATCTATCCAATCATTTTTTATTTCAGCAGAAAATTGGCGTTCATTTGCTGCAGCTCATGAAATTCCTGAAGACGAAGCTCATATGTATAAAATTTTTAATTATTTTTAGATTTATTCAATTTTTAGTTATATGAGTGCCGCTACAGCAACTGAAACTCCAGAAAAACATCGAGAAAGAATCAATTTTACAAATCAAACATTTCTTAGGCCGTGGCTTTGTATTTTAAATTTTATTTAATTAAATTTAAAAATTTTAGGTTCAAAATTATTGAATCGGACAGCAATTCAAGTATTTCGTCGGTGTTATCATATTTTTCGTGTTTCCAGCTTTGATGGGGAAGATTTGAGGTTTGGAAATTATTTAGTTTTAAATTTTCGTAAATTTTCTCATTTTTATTTTTCGGTCACGATAGTATTCTAAAAATATTTCCACATGAGAACTCTTCCAAAAAAATCATAAATAGCGTTTTTTATCTTCTACAAACATTTTTAAACAGTCTTGCTTTTAGTCCTTTTTTATGACGACTTTTTAATTCTTTGCCAAAAATAGAAAAATTTTCAGTTTTAAAGCAAGATCAGCATTAATAATTAAAATTTTTATTATGGAATTAGATTTTTTTGGGAGTTATATGTATTAACTTTTTGTAAATAACAAAAATTATTAAAATTAACAGAATTTGATTTCTAAATACAAATCAAATATAAAAATTATTTTTTACAAAAATTTAAATTATTTAAAGAAAATGGACACCTGAAGATGATAGAAGATTATTAGAGCTTTATAAAGAAGTTGGAAATTGTTGGGAATATATTGGAAATGAATTAATGCATCCTCGATATGCGTGTTATCTTCGTTATTACAAATTAATTGGAAAAGAAAATAATGATGGAAATTGTGGTTTTTATTTATTTTTTAATTTTTGCTAAATAATTTTTATTTTTTTAACAGAATCTTCATCGGAATGGTCAAAGGTTGAAATTGCTCGTCTTTATAGTTTAGTTTTAAAAAATTTTATTATTAATTTCTAAAAGTCTTTTAATTTTGGAATTTAAAATAAATGCTTTAATTTGTTAAAAAATTTAATTTCCTTTTAAACAGATTATTTGGCTGATCATTTAACTCGAAATCCAGTTTTAGTCGCAATTCTCCCAAAATATGCAAATCTTGATGAAAATGTTAATTGGGACGATAAAGAAATCAATTTGCCTTCTAGATCGCCTTCTCAAATTAAAGAAAAATGGTTAATTTAATTTAAAATTTTTTTCAGCTAACAATGAGTTAATGTTTATTTAGTTTTTTAAGTTTTTCTTATATCTCTCCAATTTTTAAGAAAAAAACAAATTTTATTTTCCAGGGGGAAGTTACCCCTTTTAGCCTCCTCTACCTCTCTCCAATTAATAAATTTTCTTATTTTTTTATTAAAAGGGAAAAACTCAAAAATGAATTTCGTGCTGTAAAAGAACGTACTCAAGCTGAAACTATAAGAGAAATATTAAGAGAAGTAATACTTGAAGATACCTGTCTTCTTTCAAAAGCAAAAATTTATAAAACGAAAGGCAAAGGGAATAAAGATTTTGACTCCCCAGAACAATTATCTGAATTTATTTTAATTTTAAAAGATTTTTTGGAAAAACAACAAATTGATAAAATTCGAAATATTGATGGAGAACAAATTAAAGAAAAGTAAACTTATTTAAAAAAATTAAATTATCTTTCCATAATTTTTTATAGATTTGATGAAGAGGAAAAACCTTTTAGAATTCCAGTCAAAAAATTTCTGAGGTGTGCCAGATATTTACAATTTATTGGACGTAGACTTGGTCTATTCAAAATGTTGCCTCTTGAACAGGATTTGATTTGTGGTATGAAAATATGTATAATTTCTGACTAAATTTAACCTTGATGTATAAAAATAAAAAATACTAAAAATGTTTATTTATTTGTGATCAAAGATCTGATTAATCATGAACTAGTTCCTTATTTTCCTGTACCTGAACTAAGTGGGTTAGTAAGGATTCAGAACCAAACGAAATTTTCCAAAACTTTGTTCAGTACCTAGGCCAATAATGTTCCTGAGGATTACATACAATCTAATTTTTTATTTTACTAATTTATAATTTTTAGTACGTCTTGAATTAATTGCATTTATTCTAAAAAAGATTGATAAATTTATCGTTAAGAAGAAAGTTTTACGTAAATATACAAAAAGATTTTTAAGAAAAAAAGGTTGGGGAATAAGAGAACAATTGGTATTTGTTGATAGAAATTTAGAGAATTATGAGGATTATGAAGAACCGATTGGAAAATTATTAAATATTTTGTCATTAAATAAAGTTAGAAGTGTAGAAAATAAACATTCTAAAAATTTCAAAAATTAATTTTTTTTAAATTTATTATTGAAATTCTTTATTTTTGAATTTGTTGTTAATTTATTTTTTGTTATTTCTTTATAAAAGATTTTATTCTCAATTTGTGTTTAAAAAATTACAAAACTGCCTTGACTTTTTTATATATCTCTATGTTAAGGTTTCAAAATTTTCTTGAAATTCTGGCAATATTAAGTATATTAGATAGAAATCATTATATGATGTTGATTAAAAATTTTTCTAGCTAATGTTTTTTACTCTTCAAAAATTTTCAAGAAACCGTCATTTTAAGAAAAAAGTACTGAAAATGAGAGTACATAATTAATTGACGTTGAGTAAGGGGAAGGAAGGCTAATTATTCTTCCGTAATCCTGAGGAGAATTTACAAAAAATATAAACTATTCTCTTATTTTTACTTTTTCAATGAAGGAAACCCGAGATCGAAAGTGCTTACGGAAAGTATTACGAAGACATTTTAAGTCATTATATAGTTTTTTACAAAATAACCTCAACGTTCCTTAGTAAATTTTTTTCAAGAAATACAAGTGTAAAATATTCTTTTTGATTTTTTAAACTAAAAATCATTAATAATTAATTTTTATGTTATTTTAAAAGCTAAAAGAAAATTTTTTGATAAAAATATTCGTTTTAAACAGCAATAATTTATATTATCATGTTATTATCAGAAACTCCAAGATTTAGATTTAAGGAAATGTTAGGCATACAGGTAATTAACACAATTAAATTTTCAGTCGAGCCTCATTCTTCTATGCTTCCCAAATTATCTCAAAATAAAGATTACTTTATTCTAGTGGTATCTAAAAATATGAACCAATTTTTAATCTGTTAGCCAGTAGGGAGGGAGGGGTACCTAGGCATATCTCTTATTTAAAACACATCATAGGTAGAATTTTTAAGCCCCAATCTAAAAGTAATTTTAAATTAGAATTTAAAATATTTTAGAGCACAATTTTGGCTGCAGTTATTTTGTCTGTTTTATTTCTTTCGTCTTCATTCCTTCCAGGAAGGGCGTGTGTTTCTACTGTTCCTGGTGGACAACCAATAAGTATTTAAATTTTAATTCTAATTTATTTAAAATAAGCTTGTTGTCCACTTCTTTTCCAAACAATTTCAAATAGTACCCAATTTGCTGATGGAATTTTGACTTTTACTTATGATAATATTAATTGTCCAACTAATGTTGTGATGAATTGCTCGTTAGTTTTTTTTAGTTAAATAATTTTTATATAATTAATTTAAGAGAACCAGACCCAACATTACAATTAAATGCAGCAATTGTAGCAAATTCAGTTAATTTCTTAACTGTTGGTTCTTTAAGTACAACATTCCCTGGCAAATGTAATGCACAGGGACAATGGGTTGTTGGAACTCCCCCTCTTATTGTTACCGATTTAGAATGTCTTCTTACAAATCCTACTTAAATTGTTTTTAAATATATTTTAATTAATTTTTTGAGGGGAATTTATAAAAAGATTTTATTTGGAAGAGGAATTTGGAGTTTTGTTTTAAATTATTATAAATGAGAATAAAGATAAAATAAAGCCCCAATCTAGATCACAACCCTTTGGAAGGGTTTTCAAAAAATTAGCTTATATTGCTTTATTTCAGTAAACATTAAATAGAAAAGTCGAGAAAGAATTTAAAATAATTTATTGTTCTACAAATAATTTAAAGATTTGAATACTCCTTTAACTACTACATATTAATTCCTTTTAATTCCTTCTAAATTAATTACGTCTAACAAGAGAATTAAATAATTCAATATCTGACGGAGTTTCATTACGGCTAAATAAAAATTCACAACGAATTGTAAATGTAATTTGTGAATGGCGGCATCTAAAATTAAATTTATTTAAATAATTGCAAGAAAAAGGAGAGGAAATAAATAATATATTTTTAATACTTTCACCCTTTTCCCTTCTAATTAATTAGGCCCTTTGCTACTTCAATTCCCTATTTAAACGTTTTTTAAATTTATTTATGTACCTCCCCCATTTTATCATCACACACATAAATAAATAAAAAACACAAACTTGTGTTGACGCCATAAAAACCAATTATTGCCGCGACGTTCCAATTTGTGAGTGTAAAATACAAAGCAAAAACGATGTACTTGAGGATCTCTTTTTATTAAATAAACAGTATCCGCATTGGGACATAGAACATCGCAATAAGTTCTTGTTGTCCCATTAACTATTTCCTTTAAATTTTTTGGAAAAATAATAAAAATAAGACAATTATTATTTTACATCAAAACATCCAGCTCCTTTTGGAGCTAAACGACGGTTTGTATCTCTTTCCTTTTCTCTTAATCCAATAGTGCATTCAGCTGGTTTTTCTGATATCTTATCACCAGGAAGTTCTTAAAATTTTTAATTCACAAAAAAATGAAAATATTTTATATAGATTGTCCATGAAAATAAAACTTTCATCACGGCAAGTAAAAAGAAATTAGGATTACACACCTAACTAATTACATATTCATAGGGAACTTTCAAAACAGAACAGGAAAAAAAGTCTACAAATATATAAAAACCTATACCTTTATCTCCTGTTTTGCAAACGAGATCACGCCATTCCCAATGTACTATTGGTATATCTCCTAATGTTTGATCCGCAAAGATTACCAAAAGAATGGATAAAGAAAATATTAAAATGTTCATTTTCATAAAAATAATTTTAAATTAAATTTAAAAATTAATTACTTAAGCTTAGGAAGTTTTCAAAAAATAGGGATTTTTTAAAATTATAAATTTAATTTTAAAGTAAATAATTTCAGAATTTTTATATTTGTTTAGATTTTTGTTTATTATGTTTACAAGATAATGCCTTTATATCAGAACCTTCGAAGATATTAAAGGAATAAGAGATAAATTTGGCCAAGAAACAATTTAGTTTTGATAAAATAAAAATTTATCAACTAAAATAATTTTTTAATTAAACAAGAAATAAATATCAGCATTTATAGGGAAGAAAAAAAGCATTTTTTTTGTGATAATTAAAAACAAGAAATGTTAGAAAATCTTGTTCCAGTATATTATTCAATAATAATAATAAATTAAAATAAATTTATCATTTTTTAATAATCTCCATTTAAACATTTTTTCGAAAAATCGTGGAGACAAAATTAAAAATATTTTCTGACCGAAATGTTTTAATTGTGTGAGATACATATAATTTGGAAATTTTTCTGAAGTTAGATTCGCAATTGATAAGAGACCCCCATTTGCTAGAGTTGATGATTAATAGAGCTAATGGTCCCGAACTTTTGTTGATATTTGGAATAAAATAGAGATACTGAATATTAAAATTAGAAACAGATTTACATCCAAAGATTAATCAAATAAATACAAAAATGTTACAATTGTCAATTGGAATACAATTTCCTTATCCAAAAATTGTTTAAATTAAGAAAATAATTCTGTAAATAATTTTATTTTAACGAACAAACATAATGAACAAAATTATGCTTTGAGCATCATTGTAAAACAACTCTACATGAGCCTAGAAAACAATAATTGGAGTTTAGTAAAATTATAAAAAAAGATTTTGATTAAAAAAATTCGGGGTAATCATTTGGTACTTTAAATAAAATACAAGGGTGGACCAAAAAAGTGAAGACGCGAAATAATATTGAAATTAAAAAAGTTATGACGAGTCAGATACTTTAAATTTTAAAAATCTAAAATTCTTGTCAACCTGTAATTAAAACTCTATCAATAATTTTAATTAAATTTATTTCTAAAAAATCATTTATTATACATATTTAATATTTTTCCAATAATAATTTTCATTTTATAAAATAAAAAGAAATTATACATAGTATTTTGATTAATATTTTCCCTACCGAGTCAAAGTTTATAAAAAATCAAAAAACATAGTTTTTCCAAGCCTTAAAAAGGCAAGAAATTTCTGAATTACTTCCATATATTTATGTACTAATATTATTTACAAAATCTTGTATATTAATTCTTTATTCCCTTTTTTAAATTCTTTAAATTAAATATTTATTTAATATAAATATTTATTAATAAGTGCCAATTAAGATATTTTTTTTATTTATATGTGTAAGTGTCTCTTCTTTTTTATTCACTTAATTTCTTTAGTGTCCGTCCGTCACACCTTGAAAACAAAAAAAGATTAAGCCGGTTTTATTGTGAGAAAATGAGGATGATTTTTAAAAAGATTTTTTATAGCTAACATTGGAGGGAAAAAATTATTTTTACTATTTGTGCAATATTGTTAAAATAATTAATGTGTTTTTTATAGAATATGTTCAAAAGAGTTAATATTTTTTTGATTTGAAAGTGTAACAAATAAACAAAAATAATTTACTAATATATTATTATTATTTGCGTAAATGAAAATAATTGAAAATAGCTTAATTCGTAATAGAAATAATTTAATTTAAAAATCGTTTTCTGTACCTCTAACAAGCCCAACAAAAGTCAAAAGCTTTCAGTTTGATTTACTAACTAAATAATTGTATCAGATTTTATATTTTATAACTGCAAAAATAATCAGAAACATTAGAAATTTAAATGAAATTCCAACAATTAATATCTGCAAATAATGCAGGAATTTTGGCAATAATTAGTTCTATATGTTCTATAGCAACACTTTGCCTCTATATGCCAATATTAATTTCAAAAATTGTCCAAATTAATGAGCAATTAAGAATTGATTCTGAAGAATTTCGTGTTTTGGCTGATTCTGGATGGAATAAATTACAAAATATAAAGGCAGCTTTACCTTCCGCACATTTATTGTTTAGAGAACGTAGACAAGCTTATGAACAAGGAGGAGGAGGAGAATTACCTAAAGCATATCCTTTACATAATACTTATGCCAAACAAGATGCTTATGTTCAAGGACCAACTTGTGGTACTTTTACTTGAACAAAACTTTTAGAAAATTCTAAATAAAGTTTGTAATGCACTCAATTTATGTCCGCCAGGACCTCCTGGTCCACCTGGAAAGCCAGGCGAGGATGGATTTCCAGGAGCTAGAGGCCAACCTGGAGCACCTGGATTACCTGGTGTAGCTCCTCCAGTGACTATTGATACTGTTTGTTTTTAGTTATTATATAGTACAACTTATAAATAATTAACTCTAGAGCGCTGGATGTAGGGTTTGTCCTCATGGACCAACTGGACCTCCTGGTAAGTTTGAATTATGATCAATTTAATGAATATTATGTTCTTCGAGGATTACCTGGTGAGACTGGGGTACTAGGAACTGATGGACTACCTGGACCACCTGGCCGAAAGGGTGAAGATGGAAGGGCTGGTTATCCTGGAAATCCAGGAATTCCTGGTGAGTAGCTAAATAATTTATTTTGATGATTACTATTTATTTGGTAAAATCAAGGTGAGGCAGGCAAACCTGGGAAATTGGGCGATGTTGGGCCGCCAGGTCGTGATGGCATCAGAGGGCAAAAGGGACCTCCAGGACCTAAAGGTGAACTTGGCCCGAGTGGTCCGAAAGGACCGGATGGCTACCCAGGAACAGATGGACAACGCGGAAATGATGGTACTCGAAAGAGGATTCGTTTTGAATGTTTATATTTCCCGTTAAGGTCCACCTGGAGAAAGTGGTCCTCCTGGATCAATTGGTGCCCCAGGGGCAGATGGACAACCTGGGCAACAAGGAGCAACAGGAGAACCAGGAGAGGATGCTCAGGTATTAAATAATTATTTAATATTTTGTAATAATCTAAGTATTGTCCATGCCCTCCTCGCACTCATGGACCTTCAGCTACTCGTCCATCTGCTGGAGTGCAAAAAGCTTATGAGGTGAGCCAACCAAAGCTTGCCCCGCCTCAATACGAAGCACCTCCACAACCACCAAAACAATCAACGCCTTCCCCCTCATATGAAAATGCTCCTCCACCTGCCCCAACATATGAAAAAGCACCTCCACTTTCGCCTCTTTATGAAGGGCAAAAGCCTCCAGGAAATGAAAATTCAGGTGCACAAATGCAACCTTTCAAGGCTGGACCGCCAAATGTAGATTTTGGTGCAGGTAGAATTCATCATAAATTTATTTTTATGAAAATAAACAGATTTGGCAATTCATCGACCAGCCACACCTCCTGGACGAGCACCACCTTCAGAAGAGAGGAAAATCCCCTCAAATCCTTATAGACGTTTGGTTACTTGAGAATTTAATAAAAATATTCAGAATTAACGTTTGATTTACATTTAGTTAATTGTACAGTAAATTTTCATGTTAAACTTATAAAAAAATAATTACAAATTTTTAAAATTTTACCTATTATGAATTTAAATAAATTTTTAAAATTTAAATAAAAATATATATAGTTAACGATTTGCTTATATATTATTATCTGTTTATTTAAACAATTCTAAAATAAAACAAAGAAAATGGAATTCTACAGTATGTAGTTGCTTGCGCCTTAACTGTTGCGCCAAAGTGGACTTATCCCTTCTTTCACAAATTTTTTGTCACAAATTTGTGTAAATTTTTAAGGGGATAAATTCTCTTCCAACAAAAATTAATTTTAGATTTAATTTCAATGTTAAAGTTAATTGCTTCAACTAATTCTCTTAAATGTTATTGTCAACAAACAAAAATCTTCCGATTTACTTCTTTATTTTTCAAATTTTGTCATTATAATGAAAGACTTATTTTGCCTCTTTACAAGGTTTTTAACAAAGAAATTAATTTAAATTTATTATAAAAATATTTTTTTGACTAATTTTAAACAAAAAAATTTTTTTAATAAATTTTTTATTTAAAAAATATAAAAATTTTTTTCAGAAATATTCTCCAAATAATTTGACTAAAAATCTATCAATAATTACAAATAAATTGTGTGAAAAATGTTTTTTGGAGAAATACTTCCTTTATGGTATCTTTTGAATTTAATTTTAAAATTACTTTTAAATTAAATAGCTCGAAGAGTTTCTCATCCAAAATCTTCTAGGCCTGTTAGAAGCTATGAACCTTCGAATAGGTCTACAAAACAAATAAATGAAAATCAAAATAAAGGTTTGTAAAAAGTGATTTTTTGGGTAAAAGAAAAATTGTTTTTTTGAAGAATTTGATAAAGAAAATGGAAAAGAAAATGATTTTGAAAAGGCTAAAGCTGAATTTGATAAATTTGATAAAAATATGAAAGATGCTCATAAAGAATTAAAACAAGGGATGGAAAATTTATTTAAGGAAAAATTTGAATCTGATAAAATTAGGAAGGATGCTCAAAAAGAAGCTAAACAAACGATGGAAAAACTGGTTGGAAAAGAAATGGCAAATAAACTTGACAAGGAAGTTGATAAGGTTTTTGTTTAAATAATCTTTTAAATTAAATTAAAAATTTAATTTATTTATGAAGATGAATAGATTTCTTTACTTTCGCAATACATATCAAAAAAGAGAAAATCCAGAATTTAATTTTTCTGTCTTATTTTTGGAAATTCATCAACTTTTTTCTTCAACGGTTTATCCGTTATAAAAATTATTTTAAGCAAAATCTTTTTCATCCCAACCTTTTTCCCGATTTGGGGGGGGGGGTGCGTTTTCAGATTAACATAAGTTGTCTCCATTAATATTTCAAATCAAAAAAATTTTTTTATTTATTTTTTAGCTATTTGATCAATTTAAATTTGCGCCATTTATTCAATTCTGTGCTTTCATCCTTTTGATTATTTATGTTCTAAAGTAATAATTTTTTTCTATTTCTGGTCAAATTATATATTTTAAGCAAAATTTTAAATTTTTTAAATCACACAACAAATTCATATTTAATGGATATGGATCAATTTATGAGAAGATTAAGTTCTGGTCAAGTATGTTTTTTAGAAATATTTTTATAAAAAATTTGTATAGATATCAAGGGCGTAGCCAGGGGGTCGTCTCAAGGGTCTTCCATTTTTGGCATTGCAGACGAAAATTTTGAGAATTTTGAAGGTCGTAAGCGAAAAATTCCTATTTTTCTTATCTTTTTCGCAATATTTTTCCCTTCTCCCCATTTCAAGGGGGCTATAGCTCCAGAAGGCCCCCCGCCCTTGATAAATGGTTTCCCTTGTTTATTTAAAATTTACAGGTATCTAACATTGTTCTAGTGCCAAATTATTATTCAAAATCGAAGAAACAATCAAAACCTGTAATTGGAAGAGCATTTGTTTATCCAGTTTCTTTCTCTGAAACTCAAGTTTGTTTATTTTGTTTTTAAATTATTAAAAAAATTATTTTTTAAAGAATACCCAAGTTGGCGTTCTTCATGTTCCCGATTTACGCAAATTTACCGAACAGTTGAGAAATAAAGAAATTGAGTTAAATATACCTCCTGAACGTTGGGTGGATATTTCTTTTTATAAGCCTAATGCTTTTTCTTATTTGTAAGTTTTTTTTTAATTTTTAAATTGTTTCTTTTTGATTTTCTACCTTTAGAGAATGAGTGGATTAGGAATTATTTTATATTATTTAAGTTTAACATTCTAGTTTAAAGTTTGGGGAGAACAAGAGCTTATCCAAAAAATATTTTAGAAGGGAGGCGTTGGAATTTGAGGTGCTACAAACCTTTTATGTTTTTACCTTGGTGTTCCTAACGCCAATTTATTAAATATATTATTTTTCTTGTACTTCCTTTTTAGTTCTGCTTATGTGAATTTTTGAAATTTCAATGCGTTTAGGCGCTATAAAATTTAACTTTCATCTTTCAATTAATTTGATTTTGGGGAATCTTTTTCAATTTTTAAAATTTCTTCTAATTTTTAGAATACCTGTCATTTTGTTTGGTATTATGTTCGGTTTGCCACTTTTGCTTACATTTCGCTTAACAAGGAAGATTGACATAAAAGAGATGGTAAGGATTTAAAATAAATAGGATTGGGAATATAAAATGGAAAAAATATTTTGTCTTTCCTATTACTAAAATTCTCTTACTCATCTCTCCTCGAAAATTCCTTTGTTTGGACCAAAATATTATTGTTCCTATTACTTTTCTCTTTTCAAATTATTTATCTAAAGCTTCATTTAATAAAAAAATTTAAAAAGTTCTCAATTGGTCAACGTATTCGAATTGTCGACCCGACATCGAAAGAAGGGAAGAAAAACCTCAAAATTAAATTTCGCGATGTCGCTGGCTTACATGAGGCAAAGCGTGAAGTTATGGAAATTGTTGATTATCTTCGTAAACCACAAAAATATGTTCAACTTGGGGCTAGATTACCTAAAGGTTTCTTTTAATTTTTTTAAAATAATTTTATTCTTTTAGGTGCTTTACTTACTGGACCGCCGGGATGTGGAAAAACTTTACTTGCAAAAGCATTAGCTGCAGAATCCAGTGTTCCTTTTATCAAGTTTTTTTTGAAATATTTTTTTATTAAAAATTATTTTTCAGTGTAAATGGAACAGAATTTGTAGAAATGATTGGGGGATTAGGCGCTTCACGAGTCAGAAAACTTTTTAAGAAGGCAAAATCAAGTGCACCATGCATAATGTGAGATTTTTATAATTTTGGGTTTTTCAATATTTTAAATTATTTTTTATTTAAAGTTATATTGATGAAATTGATGCACTCGGAAGGAAGCGTCAGAACCAGTTTGTTTTCTTACATTCTATAATTTTTAAAAATTTTTTTAGAAGTTCTGGTAATGACGAAATGGAACAAACACTGAATCAATTACTTGTTGAAATGGACGGAATGGATTCGAATAAAGGTGTTGTGGTTGTTGGAAGTACAAATAGAGTGGATATGTTGGATAAGGTATAATCTTTCCTTAAACTAGGAATTAGACTAAAATTAGGACTGGGGAAGACTCATTCTCCTGTTTTTTATGGATCTGGGCCAAAACCATAAATCGACTCCTTTTTGAGGGATTTTAATTATTTTGGAAATTTATTGCTTCATAAATTCAGGCACTTCTTCGCCCAGGCAGATTTGACAGACATATAACCATTGATTTACCAACATTACTTGAAAGGAAAGAATTATTTGATTTATATTTACAAAAAATTAAAAAGGAAAATTTATTAACTGGTGTAAGCCATCGTTTAGCACAAATGACACCTGGCTTTAGTGGTAAATATTTTAATATTTTTTAAATTTTTTATAAATTTTTGTAGGTGCTGACATTAAAAATGTTGTAAACGAGGCGGCAATTCATGCAGCGACGGCACAAAAGAAAATGGTAAAAATTGCTGACATTGATTTTGCTTTACAAAAAATTGTTGCAGGTTCTTGAGAAATTATTCGACATTTTAAATATTTTAATAAAAAATTTTATAGGACCAGAAAAACGAAGTCGAGTTTTGATTAAAGAAGAACGCGAAATTGTTGCATTTCACGAATCAGGACATGCTTTGGTTGGGTGGCTTTTGGAACACACTGAAGCACTTTTAAGAGTAAACAGAATATTTTTATTTGATTTGTTTTAAATAAATTAAATTTTTAAGGTAACAATAATTCCGAGAACAAGTGCAGCTCTGGGTTTTGCTCAATATTCTCCAAAGGATCGAAAATTGTTTACTAAAGAAGAGGTTTTTTAAATGCTTTATTAGTTAAAAAGGGAAAGGCGGAAATTTTTGGGGAGGGGAAAGTTATAATTTAATTATTAAATTAGATTTAATTTTTACAGTTATTTGATCGAATGTGTATGATGCTTGGTGGTAGGGTAGCAGAAAATGTTATTTTTGGTAAAATAACAACCGGAGCACAAAACGATTTGGAAAAAGTTACCAAACAGGTAAAGAAAAATTTTGGTTGTTTTTAAGTTTTAATTAATTTTTTAAGGCTCAAGCAATGGTTAAATGGTATGGAATGAGTGAATTAATTGGCCCGATAAGTTTCTTTCCTGGTGCAGATGCTGACCTTCGAAGTGCTGATTTTACTGAAAAGCCTTATAGTAAAAAATTGGGAAATATGATTGATCAGGTTGTCAAAAGATTAAAATTTAATTGAATGAAATTAAAACTCTTTTAACAATTTTTCGAATATTTTTTTGCTCTTTTTTCTCACAAAACAATGAACTGTTCATTAATAAAACTCTCAAAACTCCCATACTACTTTATAAAAATAAAAAATTTTCTTTTTAGGAGATTGGTAAATTAGTTGCAGATGCTTATTACTCAACAGAAAATCTTTTAAGAGAAAATAAAGACAAATTAGAAGTGGTAGGCAAATTTTAATTTTTAAACTTGTTTTAAGTATTTTTTTTTTCAGATAGCAAAGGCTCTTTTAGAACGTGAAACTTTAAATTATGAAGATGGTAATTTTATATTTATTTATTTTTATATTTTTTAATTTAAGTAAAAAGGTTAATTGGACCACCAAAATTTGGAAATAAACAAGTTGTCGATTTGCCTGAAGATGTGCTTCCAGATTTACCAAATAATATAGAATCTGGGGCAGAAAATAAAAAATATTAATTTAAATTGTTTTTGATTTTGTTTATTTTTTGAAAAAAATTTTAGGATTAAAAAATTAGAATTTAAATGTTTTTAATTTTGATTGATTATTAAAAATATGCAAACTTATTTGTTAGGTAATTTATTTCAAATTACCAATTATAGAAAAAAATATTTTTAAAATTTTCCTAACATCATTTGCACAAAATAAAAATTCAAATTAATTAAAGAAAGATTTCCATTTTTCTTTCCCTTTTTATTTGATAGGAGCACGTGAAATTAATATTGTTTCTTTTAAATTAAAGTCGATTGATGGTCTGATATTTGCAAGAAAATGAGAAGAGGGAATTTTCTAACATTAAAAATTTAAAAAAACTTTCATTTTTATGTAGGAGTTTTAAATATTTATTTTTAATACAAGGAACAATTTTGTGGCTTTTAAACATTTAATTGTTAAATAATTAGTTTTAGTTACTACGAGTCTTTGAAGGCTTTTTGCTCTTTTCTGTCAATCATTTGAATAATTTATTGATTTTTTATGAGTTTAGATCGTTCGATTTTATTATCACCTTAATTAAAAAAATATTTTCTAATTAAAATAAGGCAACATTTATAATTATATGTGTATTTATTTATTACTGATCTAAAATTACGCTTGAATTTAATTTAAAAAATTATTAAGGGTTTTTTAAAAATAATTCAAAATCCTCATTTGACATTACTAATTGACATTTTAATTACAAATATTTCTTATATTTTTATGGATACTTTAATGCATCAAACGTTGATTGATGTTAAAAACAACCATACTGATATTAAAATTGGTGAAGTACTTTTTTCGCCTGCATGGGACTTGGAGAGGACTACAAAATTTATGCAGTGAGAGAATATTTTATTCAGAAGGGCATATTTGGGCGGAACTTTTGAGAATAATTTAAAAAATATTAATCATATCATTGAGCTTAATTGGACTATGACGAAGGTCTATTATGCGAATTTTCGGTGTTATTATTTTCCTATTTTAACACCCCTCCTTTAGAAATTTTTTAATATTTAAAAGATATTTTTATGAAATATTTAGAAACATTTGGGTACCTTTTGCCTACAAATTAACTCTTGTATATTTATGTATTGTTTATTTTGGTCAAAAATGGATGGCTACAAGGAGAGCTGTTGATAATGGAACGATGAATGTTGTTTTAGCCCTCTGGAATTTTGGATTTTCTTTTTTTAGTGGTTACGCTGCTTGGTGTTTACTGCCTGAATTATTACATGTTATTGAACGTCGTGGATTTATTGGTAGGAATTTATAAAAATTATTTTGTTTTATTTCGTGGGAATAATCCTGCAAACTTTTCTTTTAAATATCTTTCGTATGTGGGATCCAGTAAAATCTCCTACGTAGACTACTTTATCTAGGCTTGAATCTAGCTTTGAATTAATAATATTAAAAAATGTTGATCATACGAATATAAGGTCATTAATATATGTATGGTCATATAAGGGTGTCGCTATATAGGGAGTAATTTAAGTGGCGAATTAATTTATAACAAAAAATTGACGTATATAATTAAAAGGTTCTTATTGTGATAATGCTAATTATTATACTGATCCAATTACTGGATTTTGGGGATGGATGTTTGTAATGAGTAAAGCACCTGAATTGGGTGATACACTTTTCTTGGTTGGTTTATTTAAATTTTTTAAATTACAAAAAAATTAAAAAAAAAAGATTCTACGTAAAAGACCAGTAATTTTTCTCCATTGGTATCACCATGCACTTACTTTTATTTATGCAACAATTACTTATGCTGAAAGACAGGCTTGGTGCCGTTGGAGTTTAGCATTAAATTTAACTGTGCATACAATTATGTATTTGTAAGTTTCTTTTAATTAAGGTACTGTTAAAAAAATTTTTTTCAAAGTTATTTTGGCCTTCAAGCCTTAAAAGTAAAAACACCCCGACTTTTTGCAAAGTTTATTACAAGCATACAAATATTGCAATTTGTTATCTCTTGCTATATTTTTGTTCAATTATTGAGAATTAAATCAGCTAATAATATACGTTGTGATGCTAGGTAGAAAAAAATTAATTAAAGAAAAATTAAATTTATTTTTAGTTGGAATGTCCTCACATTGGGTGCTTTAATGTATTTATCTTATTTATATTTATTTGGACAATTCTTTTATAATGCTTATATTTCACCTAAAGACAAAAATTACAAAAAGAGGATAATTGTAGATCCAATTATATCTAATGGAAATTTAAAGATGGGAAAGAATAATATAATTAATAAAAAAGATAAATAAAAGAAAAAGCAAAATAAATGTGTTGACTTTTTACTTTTTTTTAAAATTTTTAAATTGAAAAAAGTGGCAATTTCAAATAAACCGAGTGTATTTAATTAAATTGGAAATTTTGTTTGAATGTGTATAAATTTAAAATAAAATTAAACGATAACGAGTATTTCATTGATGCAAGCTGGATTTTTCTAAAAATATTGGTAATAGTTTTGACAAGACCCTCTTTTTTTCCCTTTATATTTTTGTATTTTTTATCATTTTATGTCAACATATGTATCGTTTGAACGAGCTCTTCGAGCTGAGGTGGATGGTACTAGGATCAATGAAATCTGACTTATGTTAATCAACAGTTATGACCGTCTGTTTTAATAACTTGCAGCGCCATAATGTTTTTCAAGCGTGGATTCAGCTTCATAATTTTGTTGAGAATCTCCGGGGTATAAATAAGCAAATCAAAAAAGTTGCGAACACAAGAACCCGAAGATCCCACGCAGGATACTATCTCGAGTCGATGACTACTCGGCACTGAAAGGAATCAAAAAAATGATAAATTTAAATTTTTAAAGACATTATGCCAATTTCCAAAGAAATTCAATAATTTTTAACTTTCTTGTCATCATTAAATAATTTTTTAGAAATTTTTATTTTTTAGTAGATTTTTTATTTATGTTAAATTTAAAATAAAAATCATTTATTTATAGACAAAACTCACTAAATTATTTTAAAATTTAATTAAAATGAGTAACCAATTTACAACTTCTACAAATAACGAGAACAAAAATGACTTAAATAAGGATAAAATCCTTAAAGAATTTTCTTCTAAATTTATTTCAACAATTAGTGCTTTAAGTGATGACTACAAAAATGTGAATTTTAATATTTTTTAAATTTAATTTTTATTAATTTTACAGGGCGGGTCCAAAAAAGGTTGGCTGCTTTCTGAAGCAATTAAACAATTCGAGTAAGTTTTTTAAAAGTATTTATTGAAAATCGATCAGTGCCTGTCTCTTATGTTGTGCTTACATAAAAATCGCGATCGTCTTGCGACAGAAAAGATTATGGAAAAAGAGGGGAGAAAATCACGCGCGATTTTGTCTCTCCTTATTTTGAGTGCTATTTTCTGTCGCAAAACGCAAAGCGACTTTTATGTAATCACAAGAATTAATAAAATTAACAAAAATTTATTTTTTTTATTTCTCAAGCAAAGACTGGTGTCACAATTATTCTTATTATATGGAGAAACTTGAATGTAAAAATTCTTTAGAATTGGCTGAGAAATTGGGGTCTCGAGTTCGCGTTTTCTTGGATGGATATAATGGTTGGAGGGTTGCCCCAATTAAAACTTTAAAAAATAGTTTTGTTTTGAATCAAATTGATTGTGACATTGAGAAAAGGTGTGGAGAGGAGGGAGGGAAGGGGATTTTAAATTTTGATTTTAAATTTTAAAGGAATCGACCACATAGATGCCCAGTTAATATTGAAACAAAAAATGAACCAAAAATTATTAAAGACTCCAAGAACAACAATTTTGGCAACAAAATTAATAATAAAAATACTATATTTTATAATTCATCAGGATTTCCAAGAAAAGTTAATTTGTAAGCAAATGATGGGCCTATTAGGGAAAGAGGAAGGAGGAAAAAAATATTTAAAATTAAAAACACTTTCTATAAAGCCTATCCAAATAGAAAGTTTATGCCCCCCAACATTTTTAAAAAGGATTGGTTAAGGACTTCAAAGCTCTGAATGATTAAGTAGAACAAGGTGGTATCCGAGATTGAAGAAAAATGCAGAGCTTTTTTGGAGTTAAAACTGAGACTTCCAAAACATTCCCCTACCTCTCCCCTCCTTTAACATCAAAACATTTCCATTTCCCTAGTTTGGCTCGTTATTTATTTTTTCTCTAATAAATTAAATTTAAAAATAATTTTTAAGGAAAAAACGGGTGAGGTTTGCCGTCGTTCCATGCACTGAGGATATTTCGGTTTTATGTGAAAGAATGAAAAGATTGACAATAACTAAGGAATTGATGAATTTTTATGGGGATAGTAATATTGAGGAATAAATAAAAATTATTTTGTTATTTTTTAAGAAAATTATTTTTTTGGACTTTTTAAATTTCCTCTACAATTTTACAAATAAAAAAGATATATGTAAATTATTTCAAGTTTTGTTTAATTTTTGTTTTCAGAGAGGAGAGGGCTGACTGATGGGAGAGAAGCTTTTTAGATTCGTCAGTGAAAATAGATTTTGGCTTTTATCGGCGTTTTAGCATGAGTCTAAGCTTGTTTTCTACATTTACCTTTGTTGCAACGTGTCGGTATGTAAAAGGAATTGTGGGATTTCTGTCTTATGAAACTAAAGGACAAAGTTTTTCTTTTTCTGAATTAGATTTGTTCAAAACTGGGTGATTTTTGATATTTGGGCCGCCAAATGTAAAAATTAACCGGTCATTAATAGACCTAGTCTGAATCAAACTTTTTAGATTCGTCAGTGAAAATAGAATTCAAAATATAATTTATTTTTATTTAAGAAAATCGAAGAAAAAAAGAATTTAAAATAATTAAAGTCCAAATGATTATTGTTATTATCCCAAATTTTCTTAAAATCCAATTTTTTCAAAAGTATAATTTCATTAAATTAATATGTTAAATTAATAAAATAAAATTAATTAGAAATTGCAATAAATAATAGCATTTTAATCATAGGGTGACGCAAAAGTTTCTGACCACTTTTTAAATCTAACCTTTCTCATTCTTAATGTTATTCTTTATTTAATTTTATCTTAAAATGTATACAAAATAATCGGCGGTCATTTACTTTTGTGTTACACTATAATTTCTTTTAATCACCCAAAAATTAATTTAATAACCAAAAAAGAATTAGTTAAATCCAAATAATTATTTTTTTATTTTCCCGAATTTTGTTGAAACCCAGAATTCTTTCAAAATTATAATTTATTTTCCCTTTATAATTAACTAAACGTTAATTATGTTTACATGCTGGGCAGAGGTCTTTGCCTTTCACAGCCATTTTCAAAGCATCATTTTGTTCATCAATTTGATTAACTCTCATAATAAAATTATTTACAGACTTATCTACTTTTTTTAAACAATCTTTGGAGGGAAGTTTTTGTATTTTAACTAGCAATTGCAGCATTTCTGTATTTATTTGATCAATTGCTGGGCGTAAGTCTGTATTTAAATCTCGAACTTTAATAGGTGGAATGCCTGATTGATTCCATAAATTAACCAAATAATTCTGAAAAATAATTATTAAATTAAAAATTTGGAGTTTCTTTCCTAAAATATATTTACAATAGAATAACAGAATTATTACTTAATTTTTAACCAATCTTAATAATTATTTACTTTTGGTTATCTCGGATTTGCGTCAAGACTCCTTTTTTGAAAATTTTTTTAAATAAACCATTAATGTCTTAGATATTGTTTATTCTAAAAGCAACTTAATAACCATAAAACTTGTTGATAAACAAAAATTACATATAAATAATTTATTCTGTTATTTCTTTGAATTTTAAATTTTCTTTACCTGAAAATATTTACTAGCATTTATTTGGTCTTGGAATATTAAAGTAACATAATCCTCATTTAACGAAAGATTCTTTCCCTTACTTCTCATATCGTTCAAAAGTTTTTCTTCTCGTTTTGGATCAGTAATACTTTTGTTATTAACAATTTTATATAAAGCAACATAATCAGAAAGAGTTAAACGGTCGTCTGCAATTTCAACAAATCGATCAATATCTTTAAATAAATTATTTATTAAAATATTAATTTAATCAAGAAATCTTCGCCACAACGACCGTTTGCAAGGTTATTTGGTTGATCTTTTATATAAGGGTTAATCTTAATGAGTCGGGTAATCAAAATTAATAAGTAAATATTAGTATTAATTTAGAATTTAATACATACCAGCATTAGTATCGGTATCACTCTTTACAATGTTGAAAAGGAGTATTACAATAAATAAATTGCAATAAAGCCAATTAAAAGACATTCAAAATTAAATATTTTTATTAAAAAGTTTATTTTCTAAATTTATTTAAAAAAGTTTGATAAGTAAAAAATTTAAAGTTTAATTTAAAAATTTAATATTAAACACACAGGTTCAACGTTATGAATTATTAATACTTTTGGATGGAGAAAAATAAATTAATTTTTGTATGAATGTATTAGGGATGGATGTGAATATATAATATCAAAATGAATCCATTCCAAGTATCAGGAATGAGGTTTTAATACCCAAAATAATTACCAAATAAAGTCAGCTATAAAAATAAATTTTAATTTCAAAATAAAACGAGTTAAGGAAAAGTTAAGCCATCGGCCATGGATTGAACACGCGCTTGCCTTCACCTACACCTTTGTAGGTGCTCTTCACATGTTGATTTCTCTTTTCTCTTTATAGATCGTTTAACCTCCGCCTTTTGCTGCTGAACTATCCTTAAATAATTATAAAATTTAAATTTAAAAAAAGCCTCATGTGATAAAATAATTTTTATTTAATAAATTTTGGCAAAAAAGAGTAAAGATTTAAAACAAAAAAGAATATTTTTATTTAAACAAATAAAAAATTAAAGAGAGAATTTTTGCCAACAAGAATTAAATACTAAATTTAGATTTTTATTTATTCTTTTAATGGTTGCATCTGTTGGTTGACGATAGTCTCTGATTGATTGCCAAACTTTAGATGCTAACTGGAAAATTTTTTAAATATGAATTCAGATTTTAGGTGAGGAGAAATCCAAAATATACCAAACAATTAAAATATGTGGTCAAAGTAAACGGAAAAAATCTGAAATTATTATGAGATATTAGTTGAACCAAAATAAAGATACTAGTATATTAGTATAGGTATTTGTAAAAAAATAATTAAGCCTCTAAGGAAAGAAGACCCTTAAAGGAAGTTTTTTCAAAATTAAAGGAAATTTAATTGAAGTTCGTCACAAGTTGCAACGACAATTTTTGGAATTTTTGGCAAATTTTTGATAGATTTTTAAATTTCCGTCAAAAAAATTTTGGATGGAGAATATTTGAAGCAAAGCCTAAAATTTCACCAAAATAAATTAAATATTTATTTTTTAAATATAAAAATATTAAATTATTTATTTTCCTTGTTTCCTTGGTGACAAAAAATTGAAGAAGATCCTTTTTCATATAAATTAAAGGTCTTATAAATTTATTGAAAATATTTTTTATAAATTTAGAAGCAAAATTTACATATTTCAAAATATTATTTCTTAAAAAGTATTTTTATTTATTTATTCCATCAATTAAAAAATGTAAGTTTATTTACATTTATTTAAAATCCTTTAAATATTTTAAATTAGTTAATTAAATGTGGAAAGTGAAATTCCGTAGAAAATCTATTTTAAATAAGTCTCGACCAAGCATTTTAAAACTTTCAATTTATCTTAGAATTCATATAATTTATTTTCTTGAATAATTACGCGGGATATTATCCAATTTTTTATCCAATTTTTATGAGTTTTTAGCAATTATTTTTAGGCATTTATCCGTGTTTTGAATATGCGGTAGGACATTTGAGTGAGACTAATTATTATCTCGACACCTATTAACCAAATGCCAACATAAAATTAAAACCGTCAAAGTCATTCGAGATACCTAAAAAATATCGAGATTTTTGTCGAAATTGACCATGATCATGTCTCTTGCACAGAAACATACAAGAAAACATTTTTACAAATTAAAAAAGCCGCCTCAGTTACGACTAAATTCGTCAAAAATTTTAAGACCGCCCTAGTCGCAATCTCATCATAGGCGAGGCTTTTAGCCATATCGTAACAAAAAAGGTTCCAATAATTTTTGATAATTTAAATGTTAAGTAAAAATATTTGATAAGAAGCAAACGAGAAAACAAAATAAATAAAATAATAAAAAAACACTCAACAAATGCATTGCTGTCTAAACAATATTTTCTTTTATATTTTCTTTCTTTTTCTCTCTCGTTTTCTTTATCTCCCTTTTTCTTTTCGTTTAAATGTTTATAGGAACATTTAAAGTTTTAAGTTATTTTCATACTTGTTTTACGTAAATTTCTAATTTATTTTAAAAATTTTATTTATTGTCAAGTAACTTAAATGGTAAGGCTAATCTAGGTTATTATTCTGCTGAAAATTCTTCCTCACCCAAACCCAAGTGACGTTACTTCCAAAATTGTTTTAACAGATATTCTTGCTGATTATGAGATAAAACTGAGGTTTTCATCTGGGATGGACTAAATAAAAGTTAAAAAAACGGGAGAATAAATAAATATTTAAATCTAACGAGTCTGTGTTTTAACTCCTAACATAATTAATGTTCTACTCAAATTTGTAAAATCCTTCCTTCATACATTGTCTATAACTGTTGGCTGTTTTGTAGGTGCCTCTCCAAAACTTATTCCCGGGACCTTCTCCGTCACTAGACAATCTTCATTAATTTAATATGTAGAAATTCCAGTTCCGGTTCCGATCACCCCGGCTATATCTTCCTTTTAATTATTTAAATTATCAGAGCTCTACATATACATATTGTCACTGTTTATTTAAAATAAAATAAAAAATCCTTTTACACATTACTGTTAATCCTTTCTCAAGAGGATTTTCTTAAATCGAATAGCTTTTTATCTATTTTTATATTTTACGTACATATATTTATTACTAAATAATATTTTTTATTTTGGGAACATTTTTAATTTTTGTTAATGGACGGATAAAAAAATTTTTTTAAACCGACAATTAATGAAAAATATTAAGAAAATGAATGACGTTAAATATATTTTTTAAAAAATATTTTTTGTTTGAAAATATTTTCAATCTCTTTAAGTGTGTTGAACTATGTAATATTTAAATAGAAATAAATATTTATTTAAATATATCTATTCATTTTTATTTAAAAGAGAAAGAAATTAGGAAGTTGGTTAAATTAGAATTTTATTATAATTGTTAGTTATCCTTCCGTGAAATTTAGGAAATACGGAAATTTCTATATTCTTTTTAGAAATTATTGTTGATTATTTTTTAAAATTTAAATTTTAAAATTTTTAGCGACAATTGCTCGCTTTTGGCAAGCAAAATAGGGTGTCCAATTTCGGTTCCGAGGATGTCCTCACCAATTCAAACACTTTCTGCTTCTCAATATAAAGCACAACATAATGAATTGTTTGTTTTTTTGAATTTAAAAGAAATTTTCTTTTAAAGAAATGCCGATGTTGTTCTCGATTATTTACATACACATCCAGGCTTTTTAGAATCTTTTGTAACGGGACCTCAAATTTCTGCAGAAACTTTCCAACGATGGACACTCAAAAGGAACAATAAATTACGTCGAGATTCTCGTCGTCAATTACTTTCTGGGTTTTCGGTATTTTTTTCAAAAATTATTTTAAAAAATTCCAAAATTTAGACACCCGCCGGTAGAAAAAATTTTCGACAAATGCTTTCTGACAATATTGTAAATAGAAATCGTTTACTCTACGAATTGGCATTGAGTTGTGCACAAGTAGCACAAGTTGAACAGTTTGAACTTGTTGTGCCTGCATCTGCTAATGAGGCAGATTTTTAAAATTTTTATTTGGAATAATGAATCTTCCGTCCCTAATATCCCTAATATTTTTATTTAAAAAGGATGAGGTAAATTCAATCAACTCTGTGTCTTCAAATACAGGAGCAAGTGAGGATATCCCTTCAATTATTGGGGGTGGAATATTCAATACTGGAGGTTTAATAAATTCTATAACTGATAATGTGGGAACAACAAATAACAACAATTCCTCACCATCTACTTGGCTTTCTGTAATTCGATCGGATGACGAGGCTGGCACAATAAAATTACGAAAAGTTCGCAAACAAAGAAAACCACCGGTAGGAATTTATCAAAAATTGAAGTAAATTAATTTCCAGACCTCAGTATATTAAATATTCATTAATCTAAATATCTTCTTTAAGTTTGGCTGGTCTTTTAGCTAACCCCCAGTAGCCAACCTCAATAACTATGATACCACATTATAAGATACGATTTTAAGCCCATAATAGCGAGATTCGATTATATAGTGGATGAGAAATAATTTAAAAGCAATCTCCAAATCTCCACTAATTTTTTTAAATATATTTAAGGTTCATGTTTTGAAATTATTCGATTGTGATGAAACACTTATTGGTGAATATTTTAATTTAATTACTAATATTTTCTGAATTATTTTTAGGCGAAATCCATTTCTTTTCTGTTGTTAATGATAGAGACGGGCAATTTTTACAAGTTTTGACTACATGGGCAGGTGTTGGCATTCATTTTGCTAAAGTAAAAATTGAAATTTTTTTATTTAAATAAAAAAATTTAAAGGAAGCTAGTTCAAAGCTTTCAGTAGAGCCAACACCAATTATTGGTACATCACCTTCACCTGAAGATATGGAATATGTAAATAGACAACGTAAATTAAACTCCTTTCTTCTTGATGTTGTCAAGTAATTTATACTTAAATTAATTATTCTAAAAATATATTACATATTTTGTTACATATTTAGTTAATAAAATACAAATCATAACTTTTTTCTTTTAGATCCATTTTCCAAGACATTATCACAATGGATACAGTTATTCTTAAAGTTATGGTAATAATTTAAATAATTAAATATAGGTATGTTCTAGGGGTTGTCAAAACCGTTTAATTTTGAAAAAACCGTCAAAAACCTATACCGTTTAGATAAACGGTTTAGACCAACCCTAGTATATTCTGTAATTTATTAAAAGATATTTGTTGTTCCTAAAAGATAAATTTTCGATAGAAAATTAAAATAATTAATGATGATGGTTATATGAGAAAAATAAAATGTCCGAAAGTTTAAAAGAAAATTTTTGAACTCTTTTTCTCGTAAATTTTTGAACTCTTTTTCTCGTAAATTTTTGAACTCTTTTTCTCGTATTATACATAGTATTACTATAGTAATTAAAATTTAATTTTTAAATTTAAAAAAGAATTTTGCACAAAAACTTGTTGATGCTGATCGGGCTTCTTTATTCCTTGTTGATAATAAAACACAGGAGATTTATGCACGTATTTTCGATATTAGCCAACCAGAACAGAATAATTTAAATAATGAAAATAATAGTCAAAATGGGAATGGAGAGATTAGTCCCCAATTAAATCCTGCACATGTTTACAATCAAGATGGGCAAAAAGAAATTCAGTCAGTTTATTTTTTAAGAAAAATATTAAGGAATTCTTATCAATACATTTAAAATTTAAAAATTATTTATTAACCTTTTCAAGGTTATGAAGTTTAAAATAGAGATTTAATTTATATGACAGACAAATTATTCTTCTAAAAAACAGAAATTTTTCTGGTATTATTGGTCCCACACTAAGATATTACTCATTGTCAGAATATCAGAGAAAGGCCAACTCTCCTAGTTAAAAACTTCCCAGTTTTAGGTCTCACTCAAGAATTTACCGGGGTCTTTTATAATTTTCTATTTTTAATCTTGAGTTGTTGAGAATTGTTTTTAGAGTTGGATATCTCAAATATATAGTAAATTAACAAATAATTAAATTCTAAGATTTAATTGTATTTTTTTAAAGTTTTCCAATCGGAAAAGGAATTGCTGGACATGTAGCATTGACTGGAGAAAGTTTAAATATTACTAATGCTTATGCTGATGAACGTTTTAATCGTGAAATTGATTCTTTAACAGGTTAAGTTTATTTTAAATAATTTTTAAAAAAATATTTATTAAAGGTTATCATACTCAATCAATTCTTTGTATGCCTATATTTATTCGTGGAAAGTAAGTAAATTTTGAAAAAAAAATTTTGAATGATGTTTAATCTTCAAAAAATGCCCCTTAATTTTCAACAATTAATTAATTTTTTACACAAACTTTTAAATATTTTCAAAAAAATTTCTTTTAACAAAATTTTCCTTAATTTCTTTTTAAAGTATAATTGGAGTTGTTCAAATGGTTAACAAAAGAAATGGTGTATTTACTCAAGTAGATGAAGAAGCTTTTGAAACTTTTGCTGTTTATTGCGGTCTTGCTTTGCATCACGCAAAACTTTATGAGAAGATTAGACGATCAGAACAGGTCTTCCTCTTTTGAAAAAAATATATAAAAATTTTTAAAATAATTTTAAGAAACATAAAGTTGCTTTAGAAGTTCTAGCTTATCACAGTGTTTGTAATAGAGATGAAGTTAACAAATTAAAGAAAGTTAAAGTCAAGGAAACTATTCCAGAACTTGATCTGTAAAATTAATTTTTTATTAGAAATTAAATATAACAAAAAAGATCAAAATTTAAGCCCTCCATTAGGATAACACAAAATTTCTCAAATTGTACAGAGAGAACTTGTTCTTTTTGTTCTTTGCATCTTTATAACTTGTAGTAGTACATGTTCAGAAGAAATTTAGTGAAAAATATTAGATAAATATTAGAGTTTAATCACAAAATCGATGAAATTTGAGTTTGATAAATATAGTAAATCCGGAACTGAACTGAAGAAAACTAAATGAAACATCCCCTGTTCTTCGGCTCTAACCGGCAATCCCAACTTTAAACAATAAAAATTTCTGTTACTTTGAGAAAATTTAAATATTTTTTGAAATAAATTTAAGAATAAAAAGAACACAAAATTTTAATTAAAATTAACAATAACCAATTTATTTATTTATTTATTTTTCTTCTAGTTTTGAATTTAATGGAAATCGTCTCTCAGAATTAGAAAAACCTTTATATGCTGTTTATATGTTTAAAAAACTTTTTGATGGACAAATGTTTTTTTAAATATAAATTTATTTTTTTAAATTAATTAATTTTTAAAGTTCATATGATTGTGATGATTTAATTCGTTTTGTTTTAACTGTCCGTAAAAATTATCGAAAAGTTCCTTACCACAATTGGACACATGGATGGACTGTTGCACACGCGTAATAAATAAATAAATATTTTTTTATTTAAATAACTTTTTTTCTTTCCAGAATGTTTGTATTTCTTCGACAAACATCCATTTTCCAACCTTTAGAAGTTAAATAATTTTTTTAAATTTATTTAATTAATTTAGGCTATTGCTCTTTTTATGGCCTCAATATGTCATGACTTGGATCACAGAGGAAAGAATAACCAATATATGGTAAAATAAATTTAATTTTAGGGATTGTTTAAAACTGAAATTAGATAGTAATTTTAATCAAAAAAATTTTCTGAATTTGCCAAAAATCTTTAGTTAATTATTAAACAAAATCTCAACTATTTTTCTAAATAAATTAAAATTATTTCTGATTTCTATATTCCTTTAACGACATTTTTTAAATTTTAAGTTGTATAGTTTTTTAGATTAGAATTTGATTAGTCTGATTTCTTTTAATTACAAGATTAATACATAAATATTTTTTAAATTTATTTTTTAATTTAAGAAAAATATGAGCACACCTCTGGCTAATATTTACTCAACATCAGTAATGGAACATCATCACTTGTATTTATTGAATATTTTTTAAAAATATATTTTTTTAATTTTTAGTAATCAAACTGTGACTATTTTACAACAGGTATTAATGTAATAATAAAAATATTTTTAGATAATTTTTTAAAATTTATTAATTGAATATTCGATACTTTCGTTATAAGTTAAGGGAACAAGTAATAGTTAGAAACGGCCTTGACATAGACTTTTCTTGTGGTTTTTCGGGGTTTGGGGCTAAGTCTTGAACTATTTAATATATAGTTAATTTTATGTCTAATTTTAATTCTATTTTCGGATATTTAAAATTAAATTAAAACAATTTTAATATTTAAAAAGGATGGCCACAACGTACTCAAATCATTAAATTCTTCTGATTATAAAAAAATATTGAGTACAATTCGTCATTGTATTTTGGCAACTGATTTGGCTCTTTTCTTTCCAAATAAAGCTCAATTGAGTGCTATAATTAAGGAAGGAATATTTAGTTGGGATGATACAAAACATCGGTAAACGGGGATTTTTTAAATAAAAAATTTGGGGTTTATTACACATAATACCAGATCATAATAACAGATAACAGAGATCTTGCTGGCCCGATTCTCTAAATAAATTAACCTTATTTTTAAGTAATCTGGTCCAAGCAATTCTAATGACTGCTTGCGATTTAATAGCAACAGCAAAACCTTGGCAAGTTCAGACTGAAACTGTAAAAGTTATTTTTGAAGAATTTTATGAGCAGGTTAAAGGAAAAAACAAATAAAAAAATATTTTCTTTTAATTTAAAGGGGGATGCTGAAAGAATGAATGGGCGGGAACCTATTGCAATGATGGACAGAATGCGTGCTCACGAATTACCTCAAATGCAGGTAAATATATCTATATTAGAATAAATTGTGGAATTTATGAATTAAAATTCTTTTTGAAAAATTTTTAAAAATATTTGGAAAATTTAATTTTATTACAAAAATAAGGAAAATTCCAAATATATTTAAAAAATTTTCCTTGTCTAAAGTTACCTTCCAAAATTTTTTAAATTTCAATTAAATAACTAACTAGTTGGACATAAATGTAAAATATTAGTTGATATTTTAGCAAAGCTTTCTATAAGAATTATAAAACAAAATAATTTCTTTTTAACTTTAAAGGTTGGCTTTATGAGAGGTATTTGTATTCCTTGTTATGAATTGTTAGCGGATGTTATTCCTGAAGCAGAAAAACTTAGGGAACGTTCAAAGTTTGAAAAAATAAAAATTTCTAAAAAATTATTTTTAAAGATGTAATGCAAATAAATGGGAGGAAATGTCCGAAGAACAAAAACGTGTACGAAACAATGAAGTTATAAATACTGAATTAACTAGAAAAATGGCAGAGGAGGAAGAAGAAGAAACTGCTCTGGGAAATGGAGATTAATAGAATATATAAAATATAAAAATATCTCTATAGTAGATAACTGACAATTCACATCCAATTAATATAGCCCAATCATTTTGTGAAGTTGATATTGCTGAATTTCAATTTTCTCGCAGTTCATATAGAATTGGCGGATCTTGGGAAATATTCGGAATATCCGTACAGAAATGTTTTTGGATCTTGCCTACCCTTTTCTCATTCTCGAACTATTAATTGATATTAATTGGGATTTGCTTTTAAAAACCCTTAAAACTTTGTAAATTTGTATCTACCTAATACTATAGAGAAACGAATTTTCATAAATTTAATAATCTGTAGTAAAAAATAATAATTAAAAGACTCAAATTTAAATTGATTATACTTTAATACCAAACTATAATTTTGCAATTTTTAGTTGATAAATCGATATAAAAATATATTTAAGTTTGCTTGGATCAATGTTCTTTTATTTAGCTAGAAAGCACCTACTAGCCTTTTCTTTTTACCTGATAAATACCTCCTATAAATACATTACCACACAGATTCTCTCATTTGTTAGCTTAAATTAAAAACAATAATATTTTTACTTTTACATGTTTAAATTAAGTCAAGTTTCGATAATTCGACTGTAATAGACCAAAAACAAAAAAAGTTTATTCTGGCACCTTAAAATTTCAATTTCTCAACTTTAGTATTTTAAGTGAGATATCTACACATCAATTTTTTGTGTTTATTTTAATTACATTGTGACACTGGAAATAATTATTAGGACCTTAAACATTCTTATTAAATGATTAAAATTTAATTTTCTTTGATTTACTTGAAAAATTGAAAAAATTCCATCAAAATTCAATAAATAAATAATTAAAAATAAAATATTCTTCAAGATATAAAATTTAAAATATTTATTCTAAAAAAGTATTTTTTGAATTTAAAAATTTTTAATATATTCTTTGCATCTTTTAGAATGTAAAGAATCTTTTAAATATTTTTCTGCACACTTACATATCTGAACTTTTATTTATTTAAGTAACAACTGTCTAATAAAAATTTTTATACCAACTGACTTTAGAAATAATTTATTAAATTATTTTATATAGGTAATTTGTAATTCTTTCAAGTAATTCAGTTCATTTTAAATTTTTTCCAAAATTTAATAGAATTAGAACACAAAAAATTCAAGAGAGTTAATTCTTAAAAATTAAATTTTTATTATAAAATTTTCATAAAAATGTCATCATTACCAATTCAAAGAGCTCGCCCTGTTATTGAGCTTAATTTAAATGTTGAAGAGGCTATGATTGAAACAGTTGACTTGCTCAGAACAGTTTTGTTTAAATAAATAAATATATTTATAGTTAATTAATAAGATTTTAGATTTTAAAGTTTTTACATAATTTTTGTTAAAATATTATTTTTAAGATTAGAGTGCAGCTAGAGGCAATAACCGGCACTGTTAATGAAAGGCTAAATCGGACATTCACCGATGTTTCTTTTTTTAATTTAATATTTTTAAGATTTTTAACAAAAAAATATATTAAAATACACACAACTTTCACAACAAATCTTTAAAAAAACTTTTTAAAAATATTTCAGGCAGGTGAAGACCTCACAAAAGTAATTCACAACGTAGAAACTTTGTCAAGTAATTTGGCTGATTCTACAGGACAATTATATCATCCAATTATGTTTTCACTTATCTTTTTATTGTTCTTATTGGTTTTGGCGGCTACTTTAGCCTGTATTCTTTGTAAAATAAGCGGAGAAATTCAAAGGCGGAAAAGGAATCAACAGCCTTATGAATATTTAATTAAATCAGGCACATCTACTACATCAGGAAAATTGCAAAATAAAAATTTAAAAAAAAATAGTCAAGATAATAATAATTTAAGAAAAAAGGCGAGAAGAAAAAGATTAATTGGATGGTAATTAAAAAATATATTTTAGGCTATTTTTAATTAATTAAATAGACTGGGCACTAATAAAATAAGATTTCTCTTACAATTTATTTAAAAATTCTAATATTTTTGCATTTTCGGGCATATAATCCATATTTTCATGTTTTTGGGGAAAATAACACCTTGCATATTTTCGTGCATATTTTGGCATTTTTTCATTCATATTATAGTGTATATTTTGCATTTTTAATACATAAAAATCCTGGTCTAATTATTAATTTACAGCCTTAAAAACTAAATAAAAGTTTAAAATATAAAAATTTTTTTAGGTTGGATAGACTACGCCGTCCAAACATAAAAACAAAAGGAAATAAAAACAACGAAACCGAAGAATATTCAACTGATATTTTAAAAGAAGAAAGTGTAGGAATTCAATCATTTGCTTAATTCCGGCTTTAGTAACGAAAATTTTCTGAGAGTCAAAATTCGTTAATAATATTCTGTACAGAAAGCAAATACTTTTGAATCATTGAAAATTTAATAATTTTTGAAATGCTACATGAATAACTGAAGTAAAGCAATAATTATTTTTAATATAAAGAATAAATATATTATTATAACAGAAATCGAAGTGTGTATTAATTAGAGTCTGGACAGAAACGAAATCTCGAATAAAAATCTCGGTTATCGAGATGGATATTTTTCGAGACATTGATCTCGATTATCGTACGACCCTCACAGTCCTGTCTCTAGTATTAATATGATATGAAGCAGTCAATTTCATTTACAGCTCCTTATATGTATAAAATTGTCGAAATGCTTTTTATATTATATCTTTATACGAAAGAGCGGACTGAAATGAGAGTGGGGTTATCAATAAAATAAATTAAATAAAAACCCTAGTTAAGAATATCTTCTTTCAAATTAATTATTTAAATTTTATTAAAAAATACAAAAAAACTTCTCAATTTTGAAAGAATTGATAAGTTTTTTGTCTTAAATTTATTTAAATATTTAATCTTATATCTGTTGAATATATAAAATAAGAAAATAAAAATTAGAGAAGGCTTACAACAATTATACTTTTAGACAAAATAAGTCGGGCACTATAAGAGTAATCTAAATATATTACAAATATATTACCGTATTTACTCGATTAATTCCCTTGAGGAATTATTTTTTCAATTTATCCCTGGCATGGGAAATTAATAGGGGGTGGGGAATTATTCGATGGTGGGGAATTAATCGAGTAAATACGGTATATATGTATATGGCAATCCAGGAGCATTGGGCCCCCCCCCTTTTTCTTATTTTTAAACTTTATCTCGCGGGGACCCCAATTCTCCTGGATTGCCACGTATATTAATTAAATTCTTAATTAAGAATATCTTCTTTCAAATATACTTAATAACATTTAAACCAAAAAGTTTAATTTCATTAACCCATTCTGATTTTATAATGTTTTTTCCATACTTTATTCTGTAAGAAAATTCAAAAAGTTTTTCTTTCCCTTCATTTTCAAATATTAAATTATTTCCATCATTATTTTTAAATACAATGCCAACAATCCAAACATTACAAATCCAATCACCATTTTCAGATTTGAATTTATCCGAACATTTTTGGTTATTTAAAAGCTTTTTTGGATTTATATGGCAATATTCTATATTTTGTAAAATTTCAATAGAAAAAAGTAATTGTAATCGAATTCTTGTACCGACATAATCACAAAATAAAGAGCCATATTTACTTTTAGGTGAATATGTACATATTATAGCCAAATAATTATGATACTAAAAAGAAAAAGGGAAATCTAATTTGTTGTAAAGATTCTTTTTTTGTAAATTTTTGATTGAAAAAACAATTTTAATTCTTAAAATTTAGTCGATATTAATCTCACAGTAATTAAGACCTATATATAATTCTAGGGATAGGATTTATATGGACTAAAAATCTCAAAATATAGACTGAAATATGGACTAAAATCCAAAATATGGATCAAATATGGACCGAAAAATGAAAATTTTTAACGGAAAAATGAATAAAAACATTTAAATAATTTGATTTTGTTCATTTAAAGTGTTCTTTAAAGGTTTTTTTAATTAAGGTTACATTTAAAGTTTTTCCCGGGGAAATAAATTTAATAATAGTTGATAAGAAAATTTTTTCTAAAAATTTTATAAATTTTTACAAAAAAATTCAAAAATTTTGAAAATTTTGACCAATTTTTGGCAAAATTTGACAAAAAATATGGACGGAACGTCCAAATATGAAAAAAGATGGAAAATATGGATTGATAACTCATTATCAAAATCTAATTTGTTGTAAAGATTGTTTTTTTGTAAACTTTGATTGAAAAAGCAATTTTAATTCTTAAAATTTAGCGATTTTAATCTCACAGTGATTAAGACCTATAATATCCCCCATCAATAGTAATAAGTTTAAATTTTGTAAGGATATTATATGGGATTCAGAAACACTTATTTTATAGGGTTTCAATTAGATTTTGCTTTACAATTTGTATACAAAACTTGAAAAATTGTAATGGAATTATAAATCTACTCAAAAACACGAATTAATTTATTGATATATTAAAATACCTTATTTTCAAAAGGACTTCCTTCTAACCAATTTTGCCATAATATTTCGAACGGTATTGGTGCTATTCTTCCATTCTTAATTTCCTCCATTTTATTTAAAATTAAATTGAATTTCCATAAACCTTAAATATATTTTAATTTTTGGAAAGAATTTATGACCAAAATTCTTTTTTCAAAAATAAATTTAACAAAAAACCCAACCATCTCTCATTGTTTCTTGAATAATTTTGGCCGTCGAAATATTCATATTAAAATTTAAATTTTGTGTAGGAAATCCAGGTGTTATAATTGGCCATATTGGATATAAATTTTCTTTTAAATTTTGATGGAAAATTGAAGGAATTTGTTTTGAACGATTTATATGTTCGTTTGGAATATTCCAATCCAAATATTGTCTAATATTTGGATAATCAGTATTTACTTCCAAAATCATTGGCACAGAACTTTAAATTAATAATTTTATTATAATATATCCGTCAGTGTCTTGTATTTTATTTTTGCCCCTTCTATGAAAACACCCACAGAATAATAAAAGATAGGACTTTTCTTCACTGTCCAATAGTTCAAATTTTTGATTTTTTAAATAAAATTTATTTTAAATTAGAGTTTTACCCCGACAACGAATCCTCCCATTAAACAATCTTGAAATCGTGTACCCCGACACACCCGCCCCGAGCGTTCAAGGTACAATCTTATTTTAACTGTAGTCCTATTTTAATCCTATTTTAATTTTAACTCTTTACCAATGGCTCCAGTCAAGTCTTCCTTAGACAATGTCAACCAGAAACTCCGACAAATTAGCCCAGTCCTAAGGCATTGGAAAGCTTTATTAATTCGGATTCTCTACCCCTACATTTTCTACTTTATTTAAAATTATTTTTTTTTGTAATTATTTAAATAAACAGAATTTTGATTAAAAAATACTTTATATTTCCATTAACATCAATAATTTGTTTATTTGAAAAATATTCAAATATTTTCCCAAGTAAATTTATAATTGTTGTATTTGGACTAGACATGATAAAACGACATGCCAAAATAGAAATTGAACTACCACTAAGAAATCCAAAAGTATTGCCATAAATAAAATTATCTGTTGAGAAATAAAAATAATTTTAAGTTTGGTAATCCAATTTGGTAATAAGGAATTTGAATTAAAAATATACATAGTAGGTAATTTATTTAATTTTAAATCAAATTCGAAAATGCTATTTTAAAGGGAATTTATTTTTATGTAATTAATTAATGGTGGTAGTGAAGGAAAATTCTCTTTTAATTAATGTTTAGTTAAAATTTTCCAAAGAATTATTTAAATATTATTAGGATTATTTAAATATCCACACAAACTTTTAGCCCAAACTTTCAAAATTAGCACAATTAATTGAAAGTTCTTTTTGTCTTTTTCATTTATTAATTCCAAAATACGTAAATTTGTCCGATAACCTAAAAATAAAATTTAAATTTTAATTCACAAAATTAAATTAAAAATAACCAGACAAAGCTAGTAACATCCCCAAATGTTTAGATTTTTCATTAAAAGTTGAATAACCTCCAACTAATTCAATAAAATTAGCAATTATTCCATCAAATATTTTAACAGACAAATTATTTTCATTTAATTTTGAAAATATTTGTGGAGGTAGAACAACAAGAATTAAATCAAATTGTTGTCCCAAAAACTCTAAATTTATTGTTGAAACTCTCCCAGGAATTTTACGAAGAGAATTTGTTCTATAATCCTAAAAAGAATTTTAAAAATATTTTTTTAAATTAAAATTTACCTGACATAATAAACAATAAAAAGAATTATCGTTACAATTTCTTTCAGAAATATTACAATCTTCTAAATTACTATAAAATTGTTTTTCATTAATAATTTCCAAATTAATTAAATCTTCATTTGGAATAATTATTATAATGTCTATATCTGAATCTATTGTTCTTGTATTTAATAAATATGAACCTCCAATTAAAATTTTTGTATTGGAATTCTAAAAAAGTTTAAATTAATAATTGGTTAATAAATAAAGAGGTTCTCAAGGCAAAACAGCTTAAAAAATAATTTATCAAATTTTTGGCCTATATTGGAATGCCTTCCTCCGAACAACTTAATTTTCTAAGTTTTACTCCTCAAATTCAAATATATATATCTCTCTTTTTGGAGCAACTTAAACACATTTATATTTAATTAACACAAAAATATACCCATAAATATATAATTTTCATTAATCCATCAATTACATTTTCAAGTTTATATTCTTTAATTTGATTGTTGTTATTTGAAATAATTTCATAAAACTAAATTAAATTTATTTAAATTAAATTTAAATAATCCCAAACCATCCAATCAATGTTATCAAAATATTTTTGTTCTGTTATTTCTCCATTATTTTTAGTTGTTGTTTTCCAATTATTTTTCTCTAATTTTTGATCAAAAGCAGAAGAACTACTGCTACTTTCTTCTTTTTTATTTTTCAAAATAATAATTTCATTATCAATTTTCTTTTCTAAATTGTCTTTAATCATTAAATCATTTTCAACAACAACAGAAGTGGAAGACTTTGTAAAACATTCCCCTTCAACAGAAAATGACCTTTCGCTTTTAGTTGATGATTGACTTTCTTCTTCAATTTCAGATTCCAATGAATTTTGTGAAAGCTTTGATTTATTTAAATTAATTCTTTTTAATTATAGAAAATGGCTTAGCTCATCCCAGAAAATAGCAAAAGTTTGGATGGGACTACTTGTTCCTGAGACCCCTCCGAGGCAAACTTCGCCGGCCTAATATTTTTTAATTTTAACATATTTTCACCAAAATAAAACGAAAAATTATTTTAACATTCTCAACGATGGAGTACCTAAATATTTTATAGAAAATATTTAAAATTCAAAATTACATACCTCTTCACTATCCGTATTCTCATTTTCGCCAACACATAATTCATTTTCACTATCAGAATTATTATTTTCTTCTTCTATTTTTGTTTCTGAAACTGATTTATTTTTAATATTTTCATATAATTTTGCATAATTTTTAATTGTTGATTTTTTATTTGATTTTTTATTTTTCTTATTTTTATTCTTTTTTTGTTTTAAATATTTTTTGTTATTTTTTAATTTTTTTGAATTATTTTTATTTAAAATATTTTCATCATTTATTTTATTTTTTCTTCTTTTTCATCCAAAACTGTATTACTACTTTTGCTTTCAATATCAAAATAATCACTATCATTATTTTTTTCTTCAAAATCGGTTGGGTCAAATTCTAACCCCAAAACTTTTGCTATTTTCTCCAAATCTTCAATTTTATCCCCAACCATTAATGGGAGTGATTTTTGTAATTGTTCGCTTTTAAATTCTTAATTTTATTTTATTTAACTAAGATCTTTATTTTAGTAATACGTACTAGAAGTGGGAGGGTCACATCCTAGGGGTTGATCCTGGAAATTTTTGAAAATCCGGACATTTTCCGGCTCCGGATATCCTGACTCGCTAACCCCGTTCCTAGCTAGTATTACTCTCTCGACTCTTGTTAATTCTATCTTTACTCTTATCAAACCTTTTCTCTGGGTTTTCCGGTCTAGACATGTATCTCGGTTTTTTACAATCACAAAAATTTCCTTTGTTTTCTTGCTTAGCTCTTTTGTAGTTCGGAATTGCAAACTTAATTTTAATTTAAAAAAGCCCCAAACCTTTTCTCATTTTTTGTTTAAAATATTCAGTCACTTTTTCAGTCGAATATTTTTTGTCATTATTTTCATCTAAAAATTCTAACAACCATTTTAAATTTAATTCTTTTATCCAATTTTTATATTCAACCTTTACTACTTTTTTCCAATTTTTAATATTTAATTCTTCTTCTTCAAACAAATATTTATTTAATAAATTTCCCCAATAATCAAAATCATTTTTATTTTCAACTTTTTTTGTTTTTTTATTTTGTAAATTTAAAATAAAACTTTTAATTTTAAATTGGATTTTTAACAAAAATTCTTCAATATTTTCAAGTCTTTCCAATTGTTTTTCTTCACTATCTTCTTCATTTAAATCAAAAATACAATCATAATTATTTATTATTTTCGCTTTAATTTCTTCTGATTCCCAAATTGACAAAATATTTTTATTATTTTTTTCACAAATATTTTTAAGAATTTCATCTACCCATTTATACCAAATAAAATAATTAGCAGCTATTCTATTTGAATATGCAACGGATTTATTCAGATTAAATAATGCATCGTAAAAATGTTCTACATGAGTTTGGCTGTTTAATGCTTAAAAAATAAATATTAATGATCATAATTAATAAATTATTAAATAGAAAAATCCCTAAAACCCACCAACGTTTATCTTCCCAAAAAGCCTGTTTTTGAAAAACCTTTTGATACCGGTAAATATATTACAGAACCCGGTTCCAAAACGAGTCACCAAACCTTGTCATTTTTCGTTTTTGCCTTAAAAATCACGACATATTTACACCAATTATGACCTATACGTGTTTTTGTGGAGAAATGAAAAGAAAAAAATGGTGGAAGATAACCGAATAGGTATGTAGTACCATAAAAAGTAAATGTACCATTTGTATTATAGAGCATATTAGTAGTAGATATTAATCTATTTATTCTGCATTTTCTTCCAAGAGGTTTTAGATAATCATTTATTTCATTATTATTGACAATAAAATTAACGTGATATAGCTCAATTTCTTTACGAACCAAATCCAAAGCATCTTCTTGGTCTTCTTTATTTTCGCATTCCTTCCCTTCCCACAATTTAAATTGAGGGATAGTTAATTCCCGTTTGTGAGAGTTTTTAGTTTTTGATACTTTAATAATATTTCTATATGCTATTGTAGCGACAATTAATCCAAATCTAAAATTTTCTAATTAATTACAACACTAAGAAGTAGGGAAGGTTACTGCATTTTCATCCTAAGCTGGCTCAATACGTTCCCGAGAAAATTGAATCCACTTTATATTCTCCCTTAGTTTTCAATTTCTAAAATAAGATTAATATAAATTTATTTAGTACCTATTTAACAAACAGATTGTCTTTTTAGAAAATTGGTCGTCTTCAAAAATTTTTGTTCTTAACCATTTTGTTTTAATATTTATAACTTCACATAACTTTTTATTTTTTAAAATTATTTCATTATCAAATCTTTCAATTTTTATAAAGTCATTAAATATAAATTCACTAATTATTCTATTTTCGGCACTTTTAGATTTATAATTATTGTGATTATAATGAATATATTTTTTGTATAAATAAAGTTTTGTGGATTGCCCCATCTCGTCTAAAAATAAAAAAATTAAAGATTTTAAAATTGCCAAAGAGTTCTCCCCGGAAGAACGAGGTCGGTCAGAAATAAGGGTTACAACGTTTTTTCTTCAGATTTCGACTTGAAAAATTTGAAAGATATACATATTTATTTTTTCAACACACATACTTAATTTAAGAACATAAGGGTTAAGCATTTCCAAAGCCAAAAGTCCTTCTTCTTTAATTAATAAAACAAGTTTATCTTTATATTCAATTTCAGCTCCACAAAAGAATTGCCTCGCTTCTTCAAAACTAGTTATTAGCCAAGTAATACAAAAAATATGATTTGTCTCATTTTTTGTTTGTGACAATAATTTTGATGAAATTTCTTTCGCTGATTCTTCATTATCACAATTAATTGAATTCTCGTCAGTACTTTCTATGTTGATATATTTATTCTAAATTTATATATTCAAATTTAAATTAGAGTTTTTATATTTATCAATATAAGATAACGTTAAAACCAATTATTATTCAGGGCTATTAAATTATATCTGAATCGAAATTTCGATTTCCGACTTATCAATTTGAAAACGATTATTAATAAGACAAATAACTTTAGAAATCGTCCTAATTTTCTTTTGATTGAGAATATTTTTGGTTTGAATTATTAATGGTTTGAATCCAAAAATAAATAATTTTAACTGAGATTAACTTATAGAATATAGAGAATCAAAAACAAAAACAAGTAAAAAGCTTTTGTGTTAAGCTGTTGGTGAATGAATAATAAAAAATGGTATCACGACTTTTGCGCCGAGAACATTTGCGCCGCGACTTTTGCGCCGCGACTTATGCGCCGGGCGACTTTTGCGCCGCGACTTGTGCGCCGCGACTTATGCGCCGGGCGACTTGTGCGCCGCGACTTTTGCGCCGGGCGACTTATGCGCCGCGACATTTGCGCCGCAATAATTTTAAAAAAATAATATCTACTGTCGGACCTAATTATAGTGTACTCCTTAAAAAATGGTATCCAGGAGCTGAAGGAATTTCAGGAAGTACAATATTTCGGGAAGTACAATATCCCCCTCTAATAAACCGGCACCCTAGAGGAAGGTTGAAAAATAAACCGACCCCCTAGATGGGTCATCTTCAAAGAACACGACTTTTTCGGATCAGGATATTTGGTCTGCTACCTTCAGCAGGATATTCCGGTCTCTAAATGAGACCCTAGCAATTAGTATTCAGGCATGATTTTCTGCCAGAAGAGGTTGCGTGTAGGGTTGTCGAGTCCAGATATGCGGATATGAAAAAGGCCGGATAGCCGAAAATCTTAGGTCGGATATAGGATCCGGATCTTGATATCCGAAGATCTCCAACTATCCTACATATTCTATAGTGAGGTCCGGCTGTAGTTTTTCATAATTATTAATGATAGTGGCGGCGCAAAAGTCGTCCGGCGCAAAAGTCGCGGCGCAAACGTCGCCCGGCGCAAAAGTCGCGGCGCATAAGTCCCCCGGCGCAAAAGTCGCTCGGCGCATAAGTCGCGGCGCAAAAGTCGCGGCGCATAAGTCGCGGCGCAAATGTTCTCGGCGCAAAAGTCACGGAACCTAAAAAAATAAGGAAATAACAAAAAGGATGTTAGGAAAATCATTTAATCTCTGGGTAATAAATTTTTTGGAAACTGTAAATGAAAAGATTTAAGGGGGCAAAAATATTTAAATAAATATTTTGACAAACACAAATTACTCTTCTTTAATTTTCACCTACCAATTCATTTATTTCCTCAGTCAGTCCAGGCCACAAATAACTATGTATAATTAAATATTCTGTTACAAATATATAAATTGTACATAATTTTTTACAGCTTTCTTTAATTCTTATATTATCTTCATTTATTTCGTTCCATTTTCTCAAAATTAATATTGTAACATATTCATCCAAACCATAATTTTTAGCTTTTAAATTATTTTTAAAATTCGAAAAAATATTTTGAATTATTTTGCTAATTGTTATTGTTAAATAACTTGTTAAAGCAATTAATTGAATAGTTTGAATGTTTCTGTGAGAATTGACATTTGGGCTAGGGCCTTCAATCAGAAATTCTTTGTATATTGTTAAAAGTAATAATTCTGAAAATTTTTTAAAAATATTTTATTATGATTATGTTTAACATCGGAATCGGTACTTTAAATTTTTGTTTAAATAAGCAATGTCCGGAAAATGTTCATGTTTTTAAATTAACAGGGGTTTTAATTTTAATATGCCTTTTTCTAAACAATAGACAATCGTAGAAACAATGTTTAAAAAGTAACCTTTATTTTCTTTGTTATTCTCACCAACTTTGGAATTCTTTGGACAATTGTATGTAACTTTGTCGTATTCAATCTATTTAAAATTTAAAATAAAATTTTTGAATAATTTTAATAAAGAGAAATCAAAAAACCCTATTTTATTGCCTCCATTATTTATTATTAATTTAAAATAAACCTGATCATTATTTTCTTGCACAATTTCTTTTTTCTTTTCTTCTTTTTCAGGTTTACCAATTAAATTTTCAAATTTAGACTTTGCTTCGCCTTTTAAGCCTAAAATAATATTTTGAATATAATTATTTTTATTAAAAATTTTTTAATAAAAAATTTGTTAAAAATTGTTTATCGAAATCAAAAAAATTCTTTTTGTGTTTCATGCGTATATATTTTTTATAAATAAATGAAAATTATTATTTTTTATAAAAATAATTTTTAAATACAGTCTTTCCTTTAATTATGTTTTTACCTACCTTTCATTTCTGCTTTAAAATCAGGTCTTTCTTCCAATAATTTTAAAATCATTTCTGAATGTAATTGGTTTTGCAAAACTAAAATTCCTTCATTTAATGAAGGTTTGACAAAAATTTTTTGTTTTAAAATTTCCAATTCTTCTTTTAAATAATTTTGAATTGAAATTTCTTTTATAGAAAAATCTTTGAGGGAAAATAACATATTTTTACATAAAATAACTCTTGATTCGTTATAAGCGAATATTTCATTTTTCATATTTTCTAAAGCCTTTATATTAAATAAACTATCAATTATATGTAAAATAATTTTTTTAATATTTTCCCATTCCTTAAATTTTTCAGTTTTTTCAAATTTTTTATTTAAATAATTAATTAAAATTAATAAATCAGCAATATATTCTTCTAAAATTATTTTGTCTTCAATTTTTGAGTTATTTTCTTCTTTAAACATAATTAAATATGTTTGCTCAATTAAATCCATTAACTGATTCTCTGTTAAGTCTAAAATATATGTATTTATTCTAGGGCTTTTGTGGTTTTTTGATAGGTCGATCATTATTCATAAAGTTTAGAATAAAAATCCGCAATCTAAAAATTCTTTACAACTGAATAACCTACCAATTTCCAACATTTCCTTCAAAGAATTATTATACCCCTCCTCAACCATAATTTGTACAATTTCTTGATTTTTATCTAAATAAACAACTATTCGACTTCTCGTGCCCCAAGTTTCTTTAATAAATTTTTTAAATATTCCATCATTATTTTTATATAAATTAATTATTTCTTCTTCATGAAAATCATTTAAAAATCCCGTTTTTAGTTTACCAGCTAATATTAATTCTAAACTAATTGTTTCTTTTGATCCTGTCAGTTTATAAAATACATTAATTAAATCACAAAATATTTCAATATGAGAACTATTAATTTTTTTATTCCAATCTTTTCGAAATTGTTTCTTTAAATTAGTATTTTTTGTTAAATTAAGCCTTCCAATTACTTTTCTAAAAATATATGATATATCTAAACGAAGGTTGTTTTCGATACTAATTGTGGAAGTATATGAATTGCCAAATAAATTTTTGTAAAGCAATAGTTTGTATTCATGTTCAATTAAATCTGTAATTTATTTAAAATTAAAAATATTTTATTTTAAAAAATTTTAATTTATTTTCAGCTCTTCCTAGTTTCAATAATAAAATTTTATTTCTTAAATTATAAATTTTTCAAAAATTTAAGTAGTGATAATAACTCGCTTTTTAATTCACAATAAGGCTACATTTAAATATTCAGTCTTTATTGTGCTTGTATTGTCACAATAATCTGGGAACATTTAAAACTCGTAGGAGGGAGCAAGCACTGTCAGTTTAACCAGGAGATATTTAGTCGCCCTCTTTTTACAGAGGTTAAAGATTTTGAATAAGCGAGCTTGTCGTAAGGTGATAGAAGCTTAATACTACATATGTGTAAATCTATTAAAGTATTTATATCCTTTACAATAAAAATTAAAATACCCAAACGAAATAAAGTTGGTTGCTTCAATTCAAGAACATAAAGATTTTCCCCTAATAATTCTCTCATTTTGTGTTTTGCACTCATAATTTCTTTCACTTCTTTTGTTGCATTTAAATATCGATATAAAACATTTTGTTTTTGAAGCTTTTCAATCTCATTAATTTCAATCCACTCTTCTGGCAAAAGTGCAAGTATTTCCTGTAAATTTTTTTATTACTATGTATTATACTAAAAAGAATTATACAACAACACAGGGGAAGGACGGGAATACCGAAATTCGAAGGGGGAGTTAAAAACGTTAATTTTTAAAACCTTTTTATGTAAATCCTGTATGTAATCTTTATAAACTGAACTATCTAGAATTTCCTCATTTAAATCACTATCAAAATTTTCTTTTTCAAAATCCTTGGAATCCTTAATTTTATTAAAAATCATCCAAAAATTAGCCATTTTCTCCAATTCCTTCCAATTAATTTTTTCGGGTAATTTATTTAATTTTTGTTCAATTTCTTCATATTTATTAATTAATTTTATCAATTTATTTATATTATTTTCAATATTATTTTCATTTTCATTTATTTTTTTATTATTTTTTCTTTTTTCTTTTTTATTATTTGCCCTTTTATTATTCTTTTTTGCTTGCACTATTAATATTTTTAATTTTCCTTTTATTTCATTAACAGATTTGGCAATAATAAATCCACTTAATTTTTCCCATATTTTATTTGTTTTTTCATCATATGGGGAATTTTTATCGTTGAAAAATATGTTGACATAACGAAAATCTAATTGAGAATCTTCAATTCCTTTAAGAAAATAATTTTGATTTGAAGAATAAATTGAGAAATTTAAAGATTTTTCAAGGGAAGTAAAAGATACTAAAATAAAATTTTATCAAATATTTCCCTTTTTTAAGTCAAAACCCCAATCAAACTTTAAGTCTCCTTCCTTCCAAAACATTAATTTTTTTTTAATTTTTCATTAAATTATTAAAAATAATTAAGATTTATAAATTTTCAATTTATAAATAATTTACCAAACATCGAAAAGCATTCAATAATAACAAAAAAATATAATAAATAAAATAAAAAAATAGAAACTAATTTAGAATTTAATAATAAAACCATTTTTATTTTAAATTCTTTATAGAAAATATTTGACTTATTCTTGTATTTAATAACTTGGAAATATCTGGTATATAAAAATATATAAATATTATTCAAAAATAAATTAAATAAATGTTTATTTTTGTATTTTAGAAAATAAATTTTAATGTAAATGAGAAATAAAAATTTCATAAATTTATATTAGATTTAATAGTGCAAATTGGATACTGTCATCATTAAAGTGCAGTCGGGATTTCAAAATAAAAATTACTTATAAATTCATTTATTCACGTGAATTCTTATTAAATATAATTTTAAAATATACATTGACAAAAAATTAAATAAATGTATTTTACAGTTTATAAAAAAACAAAAAGAATTGCACCACATTATTAAATATTTTTATTTAATATTAAGAAACATTATTAAATAATACCTAAGTTTCAATATTGGAATAAATTATTTTGAATTACTAGATTAAAAAATGTTGTTTAAGGTTTTGGGTAAAGTTTCAAGAGTGATTTTGAGTCAACTTTTGTCCACCAAACTTATAAGTGTAAACTTATTAGAAAGCCCTAATAAATAAGTACCTATATTTATTTCTCCAGTTCTGTTCCCACATCCCATAACAATTCCTTGTAAAGTTCGATTATCTCGTACTACTTTGTACAGCTTCTAATTTAGGCCGTATACTTGTATACTCTCAATTATTTTACTTAAATTTACTGCTAATTGACAGAAAATATAAAAAAATTACATAATATTATTTAAATATATTTAATTAATACTTAAGTGCTTTTATTATTTTTATTTTATTAATTTCATTATTAAATTTAAAAAATTCATATGAATTTAATGTGAATATAAAAAAATTTAATTAAAAAATTATTTTGAAATATATTAATTAATTTTCATTGGGGCTAGACAATTCTTTTTATAAAATTACTTTAATTTATTCTAAAATTCCATTCTTCTTTAAAAAAATTAATTTAACAAAACTTTATTTTTAAGGAAAATTAATTTAAATTAATTACAATCAGAATTAGGTTTTAAAATACACCAAAGTTTATAACAATTCTGAAATAAACCCCTCCTTAATTTAAATCCCCTATTTAATTATAGCCTCCTTATTTAAATAATAAATAGGTATATGCACATATTTTTGTTAAAATCAAATAAATTATTTTTAAATTTTATTCTAGAAATTAAATTAAAAATTGAATATCTAAATATGTTTAAATTAAAAGAATTTAATTCTATTTTAATTGTTTTATGGTTTTTTGAATTTAATGAAAAGAAAATTAATTTTGCGGAAAGTTTCTCTCTTTTAGGTATTAAAAAATTAAATTATAAAGTTATTTTATAATTAAACTTTCAAAATTAAAATTTCAAAATTAATTTGTCTGAACTTGAATCAGACAGAATAATTCTAAATTGTTATTTATTTACAGTAGAACCTCTATTTTACGTAAATCTTTGTGGCTAAAAATAGCCTAAAAATGAAGTTGTACCTAAATTTGGGGTTTTTTCTTTCCAAGACTCAGGACCAAAACTGCGCCTCCAAAACCATAGGCGAGTCGGGACGGATTCTCTTTCTATTTCAGATAACCTTGTTAGTTCAGATTTTCATCCTCTGACTCTCCCAATCCAAATCTTATTAAAGACCAGACTTGAATCTATGACTTAAGAACAAGTTAGTTTCTAAAAATTGCCAAGAATTAGCCATGATACTTCTAATAATTTCCTTTCAGGAATTGATGAAACAAAATTAGTCGAGCAATATGTCAACATATTTTTCAAAGAAAATTCCCCATATGATGAGAAAACAAATAAAATATGGGAAAAATTAAGTGGATTTATTATTGCCAAATCTGTTAATGAAATAAAAGGAAAATTAAAAATATTAATAGTGCAAGCAAAAAAGAATAATAAAAGAGCAAATAATAAAAAAGAAAAAAGAAAAAATAATAAGAAAATAAATGAAAATGAAAATAATATTGAAAATAATATAAATAAATTGATAAAATTAATTAATAAATATGAAGAAATTGAACAAAAATTAAATAAATTACCCGAAGAAATTAATTGGAAGGAATTGGAGAAAATGGCTAATTTTTGGATGATTTTTAATAAAATTAAGGATTCCAAGAATTTTGAAAAAGAAAATTTTGATAATGATTTAAATGAGGAAAATGAGGATTCAGAAATTAATAGGGAAAATATTAAATATTTACATACAAAGGTTTAAATTAAATTATAGATTAGCATTGACAATGGAGACAAAAAATTTCTTAGGATATTCTGGCATATTATTAAATTTTCTTTTCTTTTAATTTAATAATACCGTCACGTTATAATAAACAAAAAATTATTTGATAAATATTCCCGTCTTTTAAACAAAAATTAATTTCATTACCAATAATTATTATAATATGTATTCTCTCTTGATCGGACGATACCGTACTACCAACGGTATTTTATCGGTATTTTTCGGCATTCCCGTACGGAATACATAACGGTACAAAATAGTACGGTACAAAATTCCGTCAGTAATTTGGAAGCTTAATATTTTATTCAATATTTAGTGTATGCTAAACCTTCTACCAGAAAACTGGGTTGAAATTGAAGATATTAAAGAAATTAAAAAACAAAGTTTATTATATAATCATTTAAACTCGATGGAACAATCAGAATATATTTTGAAAATAAAAAGTAAAATGAGAACGTTTTTGGGGAAATGGATGTTTGTAGAACTGGAAATGAGACAGCCCATTTTATTTCGTTTAGGTAAAGTAGAGTTGATCAAGACGAGACCGATACCGAGATTCTCGGCTTTTTTCCAATATCGGTCTCGGTTTTTTCATTCTCGGTCTCGAAACCGATACCGAGATTCTCGGTCCATTTCTCGGCGAGAAACGATACTGACTCAAAGAAACAAAATCCTCAATTTTGTCCAAGTTTTCGTCCAAAATTTTTTTAGGATATCCGTCCATAACAGAGAAAGTGAATTTTTTTCGAATAAGGTCGTTTAAAATTCAAAAAATTTTCGCCTGCGGCGCTGAAAAAGGTAGAAATTTGGTGACTTGGCCTTCCAAAATTTTTTTCCTGCAGCGCTGGAAGAAATCTGTTGACTTTCACTTCTAAAATTCTCAAAATTTTTGCCTGCGGCGCTGAAATCAATGGTTTGGTTAACCAAAATTTTCGGATACTCGCGGATGGATATACCTCAAAAGTTGTACGGACATAAACGGATACTGATGTCGACCTCACGGATATACGTATTCGGATACGGACACACAAATTTGTATCCATTGCCAAGCCTGATCGGATCCAGATGGTGAAGAGTATTTATCTGATGATTTGGATGATGAAAATAATGAATAAATTATTTTTACACGTATTTTTTGACATAAAATAAAAAATTTTGTTAGTCTCGGTCAGTATCGTTTCTCGGTATCGGTCTCGGCTCAAAATGTTGGTATCGGTCTCGGTATCGGGTTCTTGAGTATCGGTCAATCTCGGTCTCGGGTTGGCCGATATCAGTATCGTTTTGATCAACTCTAAGGTAAAGTTAGATTAAATTTATTTATTGTAAGGCCAGCGTAATTCCCCTAAAATACATATAATCTCAAGAATATAGCAAATATGCAAAATTTAGACTAAAAATAGTATAGGTATATTAGAGGATTATCAGTTCGTCTATGAGCCTTATAGAGCATAAATTAAGCTTTAAATATTATATTATATATTTTCAAAAATTATTTTTAAAGATTTAATGGAATATGAACTGAAAATTGTATTATATAAACAATTATTTGGTAAACCATTGAATATTTCAACAAAAACTGGTGTCGATATACAATTAAACTTCTCATATCTTTTCAAAGAAATAATTCGAAATATAAATCTTTTATTCAACGATAAAGAAAAATATTTAAAAATTTTTAGAACTTTTTGGAATAAAAAAATGATAAATATTAAACCAAATTTTGAATTAATGTGTGAATTGGCTAATTTTTTGTTAGCAATACAAGGATCAAAAAGTAAAATAAATATAGAAAAAGTTAAATTAGGTCTAGAAAAAGTTGAATTATTACATGAAATACATGAAGAAGAAATAATTAATTTATTTAAAAATAATGATGGAATATTTAAAAAATTTATTAAAGAAACTTGGGGCACGAGAAGTCGAATAATTATTTATTTAAACAAAAATCAAGAGATTGTACAGATTATGATTGAAGAGGGGTATAATAATTCTTTGAAGGAAATGTTGAAAATTGGTAGGTTATGGGAAAATAATTTTTAAATAATAAAAGGTGAAGATATCTAGATAATAAAGCCATAAATTTCGAATTCTGGAGCCAAGAATTTGAAAACCCCGGAGTCGGAGCCAACACTTGCCCAATACCCATCAGTAATAATAACGGAACACTAATTATGGAATACATTCATTCGGAAAGAGAGGGGAATGGTGTGACTTTCAAATATGAAAATCTCTACAAAAGATAGACTAGACAGCTAAAAATATAATAAGATCCTCAAAATATTAAAAAATACAACATAAGTTCCATTGCTACTTTGAGGGTGTTCCTTATGTTAGGCTGTTTATTGAGATAGTTCTTTTTATTTTTCGCTAAATAAAAAGAAAATCTTAAATAGGTGATTTTTATAATTATAAATTAAAAGCCTATTTAAATAATTATTTAAAATATTTTTTTCTAAGAATTGACAGAAAACGAATTAAAGGATTTACTTGTTAATTCTTATAAAATTGGATTTAAAAATGATATTTTGAAAGCTAATTTAGAGGATATTAATAAATTAACTTGTAATGGATTTACTAGCGATTTGTTAGTTTTCATTAATTATTTAAATAAAAAATTTGAAAAAATAAAAAAATTAAATGAATGGGAAAATATTAAACAAATTATTTTACTAATAATTGATGGTTTAAATGAAAAGTATATATCTCTGGATTTTATAATAGCAAGAGTTATTTTGTGTAAAAATATGTTATTTTCCCTCAAAGATTTTTCAATAAAAGAAATTTCAATTCAAATTTATTTAAAAAAAGAATTGGAAATTTTAAAACAAAGAATTTTTGTAAAACAACCATTAAAGAAAGGAATATTAGCTTTTCAAAACCAATTACATTCAAAAATGATTTTAAAATTATTGGAAGAAAGGCCTGATTTTAAAGCAGAAATGGAAGGTAAATAATCAATTCTGGAATTTATTTATGTATATAAAATAAAAAAGGGAATATAATTGGGAGATGATTTTAGAAAGTCTTTAATTAAATAAAAAAATTAATATTAATTTTTAAATATTTTAGAATTAAAAGGTGAAGAAAAATCTAATTTTGAATATTTAATTAAGCAAACAAATAAAGAGGAAAATAAAAATTTAATTGAAGAAAATAAAGAGGTTATTTAAAATAAAATAAAATTTTAATTAAAATTACCCTTTTAAAAAATAATTGAAAAAGATTGCTGCCTACTCAATTTAAATTTTATGATAAATTATATTTTCATTCTATTTATAGAACTAATAAAATAATTTTAAAATTAAAGACTTTTTAATTTAAGGAAATTAATAAATATAATCGAATTACTTATAATTGTCCAAATAATCCAAATAATAATAATATTGACAAGTTTGACAATAATGAACAAGGTTTTATTTTTAAATAATGGGAAAACTAGATAAAATTAATATCTGTATTTAAAATATAAAATTGGGCATTTTTTCGATCGAAAATCAGACAATTACGGATACGCGGTTCCGGATATGTTTAAAAAATATTAAAGTGAAGTTATTAAAGTTAGGGAAATCGAGGAATCCGAAACAAATGTTTCAATTAGGTGTTGAAATTTTTTGAAATCTGAGGAAATTAAATATAAAAAATAGGATATTAAAGATTTATCTTATATTTCATAATGCTTTTTGGAAAAAGTAGCTATTTGGTTCAATAAAAAAGATAAACTTCTGGAAATTCTTTAGTTTTTTTGGATTGGGTTGATTGAAGCCGATAACAATAATGAGGGAACTTTCATTTGAAAAAATTATGCGAAAATTAAAAATAAATTAATATATGACAAAAATAAGATTAAAAATAGTTAAATAAACTATGTATTACTTAAATTAATTAAATTAAAAAATAATTAACTAAAGTAATTTTGTATTTAATTTTAACAGATTATTTATATGTACTCACAATTTACAAAGAATTTTTATTAAAAGGCCCCGACACAAATCCAACATCATTAAGAAATTTAAAAATATTAAAATTTAGTTCATTAATGTTTAGTCTAATAATATTAATTAACAAAACAGTTCAAACAATTTATTTAAATAAAAGTATAAAAATTAATTCGAACAAAAATTTTGAAGAAGAATTATTTGAATGGGAAGAAAATATGGACGAAGGGGGAAATAAAAAATTATGTAGAATTTATTTATTTTCAATAAATTTAATTGAAAATAATAATAAATATTGGAATGAACAATTAGATTCTTTAAATAAATTGGTTGGTCAAATAAATTAAAAAAATTTAATTCCAGAATTATTCCAAATATTAAAAAATGAGAAAGAGAAAATTAATCCATCTCCGATAAACAATTTAATTCTTCTATTTGGCTTATACATAAATAATTTTGAGACAATTCTTTTCTGTTTTTGCTTCCGAAAAAGTTCCATTACGAACTTTATCATCCTTCAACTAGAGCTTAAGGTTAAAACAACGAACGGACAAAAGTTTTCCTCAACAAAGTTTTCCTCGTTTTGCCTTTCACCTCCTTTAAGAATGAATATTCTTATACATTTTTGAAATTAAATATTGATAAAAACCTATTTAGCAAAATTAACTTGTTTTTTGCTAAGACTAATTAATAAGTCTTAGCAGTTTTTTGTTAAGACTTAATTTTAATACCAACTTCTCAAAAAAATTAACGATTTTGAGCTTAAAATTTTTGAAAAGATTCCGGTTATCTAAATTAGTTTAGCATTGACACATTTTTGTCGAATTAATTTAAATATATATAAATTTAGAAGGAACATATCAACATAGAAATTACAGACAAAAATTCAATTAATTGTGATAATGAAGAATCGGCAAAAATGATCTCTTCAAAATTATTATCAATAACAAAACCAGAAGAAAATCATATTTTTTGTATTACTTGGCTTATAAATAATTTTGAAGAAGCGAGACAATTCTTTTGTGGAGCTGACATTGAATATAAGGATAAACTTGTTTTATTAATTACAGAAGAAGGACTTTTGACTTTAGAAGTTTATTATCCTTATGTTCTTAAATTAGGTAATTATTATTAAATTATCTGGTAAGTTTCCGTTAGATGTCCACAGACTGTACTTTAATTAATGGTCGGTTCCAAAAAATCTCGTCCATTTAGGTCCCCGAAAATTGAAAACCATGGAGGGCAAGCTGATTTCTGAGATAAAAAATTCGATTATAATACAAATGGCAGCTCATTCAATTGGCCGTAATTACAGAATTACGGCCAATTAACATAACAATTAATAATTTAAAAAATTTTTAATTTTAGATAAAATGCAATCTTCAGCAAAGCTTTATTTATACCAACTTTATGCTCAAAGCATTTACAATTTCCCAATTTCTATTAGGGAATCAATTAGAAAAAACTCTATTAAAGCGGAAATGAGGTTAATTGTCGAAATTATATTTAGAGGATTTGCAAGAATTGAAAAGTTGGGAAAACAAAACTTGTCAGAAAATAAAGAATTAGTTGAAATTATTAATAAAAAGACAAAATGGTTAAGGCAAATAATTTTTGAAAATGCCTTTATTTCCGAAGAAAAAATTTGTTTAATGAATAGGTAAACAAACGAAATAAATAATTTTTTAATTTTTATAAACTCAAAAGTGTAGGATATTTTATATTAGGTAATTTATTTGTAAAAAATTCAACAAAATTTTTAATGACTAAAATAAGATATCTGTCAGCCTTACCCCATCCAACGATGTATTTCTGAGTAAAATTAACAAATAAGTAGTCATTATTAGTTAGTGAGTTCTTTACATTGTCGGATTTAGAATTAACCGAAAACGGGAATTTCTGTTAAACTATCATACTTATGTAATTTAGAAAACATTTCCAACGACAAAAAGCATTGATGCAAATAAAAATTATCTTCAAAATATAAATTTAAGCTAAAACAATTTTTATAGTTGATTAACTTTTAAATAAATAAATAAAAAATAAAAATTTTAGATTTGAAAAAATTGTAGCTAAATTCATATATAAAGATTTATTTGAAGATGAAATTTATGATAAATATAATTTAACTATCCAACAATTTAAATTCTGGGATGGAAAGGATTGCTTTAATTTAGAAGAACAAAAAGAAGAGATTAATTTAATTCGAATTGAAATGGAGGAACATCACACTGAATTTCTAATTGCGGATAAAAAAATTAATGAACTTAATCTTGAACAATTAGGAAGAAAATGTAGATTAAATAAATTAATTTCTAATAGTTTTAAAATATTTGGAGAAGATGGTAAAAATTTAATTAAAAATTAATAGGGGAAAGGGCGCTGGGGAAAGGGGGAGGCCTTCATTGGACTCATAAACTTTAATTGGACTACTAAACTAGACTAGAGTTTTCGTTTTATAAAGATTAATAGGAAATGGATTAGAGAATATGTTTTTTTTGTATTTTTGAATCAGTTCCTAGTTAAATGATCTTTCAATAAGAAATTTTAATAAGTTAGCAGCAAAATGGGTAATGGAAGGAAATAGACATTTAAAATCCAAATAAAATAGATACATTTATTTTTTAAGCATTAAACAGCTTGGATTATGAAGAACATTTCTACGATGCATTATTTGAGCAAGATAAATCCGTTGCATATTCAAATAGAATAGCTGCTAATTATTTTATTTGGTATAAATGGGTAGATAAAATGCTTAAAAATATTTGTGAAAAAAATAATAAAAATATTTTGACAATTTGGGAATCATTAAAAATCAAAGGGAAAATAATAAATAATTATGATTGTATTTTTGATTTAAATGACGAAGATAATGAAGAAAAACAATTGGAAAGACTTGAAAATATTGAAGAATTTTTGTTAAAAATACAATTTAAAATTAAAAGTTTTATTTTAAATTTACAAAATAAAAAAACAAAAAAAGTTGAAAATAAAAATGATTTTGATTATTGGGAAAATTTATTAAATAAATATTTGTTTGAAGAAGAAGAATTGAATATTAAAAATTGGAAAAAATTAGTAAAGGTTGAATATAAAAATTGGATAAAAGAATTAAATTTAAAATGGTTGTTAGAATTTTTAGATGAAAATAATAACAAAAAAGATTTTAATGAAGAATTGATTGAATATTTTAAGAACGAAATGAAAAAAGGTTGGGAGCTTTTTATTAAAATTAGGTTACAAATTCGAACTAAATATTAGGAATCCAAAAGAACAGCCGACAGAAAATTAATATAAATAAAAAATAAAGACAAAAATCCAGACAAGAGTTCGTCAAAATCTCCCGTAATCCCGTTCTCAATTTACCAGGATATCTTCTAGCATACCGGGATTTCAACTTAAAATTATTTCTATGTAATAAATATCGAGGAATTTAATAGGATAGTCCCTCCCACTTCTAGTGCGTATTAAAATAAAAATTTAAGTTAAATAAAATAAAATTAAGAATTTAAAAGTGAACAATTACGAAAATCACTCCCATTAATGGTTGGAGATAAAATTGAAGATTTGGAGAAAATAGCAAAAGTTTTGGGTTTAGAATTTGACCCAGCCGATTTTGAAGAAAAAAATAATGATAGTGATTATTTTGATATTGAAAACAAAAGTGGTAATAAAGTTTTGGATAAAAAAGAAGAAGAAAATAAAATAAATGATGAAAATATTTTAAATAAAAATAATTCAAAAAAATTAAAAAATAACAAAAAATATTTAAATCAGAAAAAGAATAAAAATAAGAAAAATAAAAAATCAAATAAAAAATCAACAATTAAAAATTATGCAAAATTATATGAAAATATTAAAAATAAATCAGTTTCAGAAACAAAAATAGAAGAAGAAAATAATAATTCTGATAGTGAAAATGAATTATGTGTTGAGGAAAATGAGAATACGGATAGTGAAGAAGTATGTAATTTTGATATTTTAAGTATTTTCTCTAAAATATAAGGCACTCCCTCGTTGAGAATGTTAAAAATAATTTTTAGTTTTAATTTGGTGAAAATATTTTAAAAAATATTAGGCCGGCGAAGTTTGCCTCGGAGGGCACTCAGGATCAAGTAGTCCAATCCAATCTTTTGCTATTTTCTGTGATGGATTAAGCTATTTAATATAATTAAAAAGAATTTAAATAAATTAAAGCTTTCACAAAATTCTGAAATTGAAGAAGAAAGTCAATCATCAACTAAAAGCGAAAGGTCATTTTCTGTTGAAGGGGAATGTTTTACAAAGTCTTCCACTTCTGTTGTTGTTGAAAATGATTTAATGATTAAAGACAATTTAGAAAAGAATGTTGATAATGAAATTATTATTTTGAAAAATAAAAAAGAAGAAAGTAGCAGTAGTTCTTCTGCTTTTGATCAAAAATTAGAGAAAAATAATTGGAAAACAACAACTAAAAATAATGGAGAAATAACAGAACAAAAATATTTTGATAATAATGATTGGATGGTTTGTGATTATTTAAATTTAATTTAAATAAATTTAATTTAGTTTTATGAAATTATTTCAAATAACAACAATCAAATTAAAAAATATAAACTTGAAAATGTAATTGAAGGATTGGTGAAAATTATATATTTATGGGTATATTTTTGTTTTAAATAAATAAAAAAGTGTTTAAGTTGCTCCAAAAGAGAGATATGTATATTTGAATTTTAGGAGTAAAACTTAGAAAATTAAGTTGTTCGGAGGAAGGCATTCCAATATAGGCCAAAAATTTGATCAATTATTTTTTAAGCTATTTTGCCTTTAATAAAAAACCTCTTAATTTATTAACTAATTATTATGTAATTTAAACTTTTTAGAATTCCAATACAAAAATTTTAATTGGAGGTTCATATTTATTAAATACAAGAACAAAAGATTCAGATATAGACATTATAATAATTATTCCATCTGAAGATTTAATTAATTTGGAAATTATTAATGAAAAACAATTTTATAGTAATTTAGAAAATTGTAATATTTCTGAAAGAAATTGTAACGATAATTCTTTTTATTGTTTATTATGTCAGGTATTTTTTAATTTTAAAAAAATACTTTTCAATTTTTTAGGATTATAGAACAAATTTTCTTCGTAAAATTCCTGGGAGAGTTTCAATAATAAATTTAGAGTTTTTGGGACAACAATTTGATTTAATTCTTGTTGTTCTACCTCCACAAATATTTTTAAAATTAAATGAAAATAATTTGTCTGTTAAAATATTTGATGGAATAATTGCTAATTTTATTGAATTAGTTGGAGGTTATTCAACTTTTAATGAAAAATCTAAACATTTGGGGATGTTACTAGCTTTGTCTGGTTATTTTTAATTAATTAATTTTGTGAATTTAAATTTAAATTTTATTTTTAGGTTATCGGGCAAATTTATGTATTTTGGAATTAATTAATGAAAAAGACAAAAAGAACTTTCAATTAATTGTGCTAATTTTGAAAGTTTGGGCTAAAAGTTTGTGTGGATGTTTAAATAATCCTAAAAATATTTAAATAATTCTTGGGAAAATCTTTACTGTAACATTACTTAAAAGGGAATTTTCCTTCACCCCCACTATTAATTAATGAATAAAAATAAATTCTCTAATAAAATAACATTTTGGAATCAAATTTAGAATTAAATATAAATATGTATATAGAAAGGGTTTAGTTGCTCACACAAATGCAGGTGCTCTACCACTGAGCTACCTTTTTAAATCGTTTAGCCCCCGCCACGCGTTTTAAATGCTGATGAAAGCGGAACGGGCCAGTTGAGCGTGGCCGTTTGAGCGTGGCCAGTTGAGCGTGGCCGATTGAGCGTGAGGACAGTTGAGCGTGGTCCAGTTGAGCGTGGGCCGGTTGAGCGTGGCCGGTTGAGCGTGGCCAGTTGAGCGTACCCTGTTTATTGGCCGGTTGAGCGTCAATATATTATTACTAGTGCCCGGTGCCGGACCGGATTCGACCGGACTTTTCCGGAGTCCGGGTCCCAAATCTGGGTTTTTTGCGATTTCTGGATATTTTCCGGACCGGATTAATCCGGAAAAATCCGGCCGGCTCCGGTACGGCTCTAATTGCAAATCCGGATCCGGGTCCGGCAAATTTTTTACACCGGATTCGTGACTTACAACATTTTTTTTGAAAAATCCGGAAAAAACCGGAGTCCGTTCCGGAATCCGGATAATTTCTGCCGGACTCCGGAAATTATTTTTACCGGTTTAAAACCGGACAGGATTCTGCTGAAGACAAAAAGTTTTTTAACTACTAAGTTTTTATGTTCTAGTTTTAGATTTTTGAATTAATCTTTCGGCCACATAGGCATTTGTTGTAGTTATTTGACGCTCAACCGGCCAATAATCAAGGTACGCTCAACCGGCCACGCTCAACCGGCCCACGCTCAACTGGACCACGCTCAACTGTCCTCAAGCTCAATCGGCCACGCTCAACTGGCCACGCTCAAACGGCCACGCTCAACTGACCCCAACCGGATGAAAGGTGAATAATCTTACAATATTTTCGATTCGAATTCCTTAATATAAATTTTTGTTGATTACCAAACTTTAAATTCTTTTCATTTTTCAACAGATAATTTTATTTATGGCAATACTTTTGGATTTCTTAGTGGTAGTTCAATCTCTATTTTGGCATGTCGTTTTATTATGTCCATTCCAAATACAACAATTATAAATTTACTTGGGAAAATATTTGAATATTTTTCAAATAAACATATTATTGATGTTAATGGAAATATAAAGTATTTTTTAAATAAAATTAAATTCTGTTTATTTAAATAATTTCTAAAAAATAATTTTAAATAAAGTGGGAAATAAAGGGGTAAAAAGATGCCTTTTCCAATGCCTTAGGACGGGGTTAATTCGTCTGAGTTTCTGGTTGACATTGTCTAAGGAAGACTTGACTGGAGCCATTGGTGAAGAAAGTGCTATAGAAGAAGTAGCCTTAGGACGGGGTTATTGTTGTTTCATGGCGGGGTTCGTTGTCGGGGTACAACTCTAATTTAAAATAACTTTTATTCAAAAAATCACATTCTGTGAAAGTTTTCAAAGAAGGGGGAAAAATAAAATACAAGCCACGGACGGATATATTTATTAAAATAAAATTATTATTATTTAAAGTTCTGTTCCAATGATTTTGGAAGTAAATACTGATTATCCAAATATTAGACAATATCTGGATTGGAATATTCCAAACGAACATATAAATCGTTCAAAACAAATTCCTTCAATTTTCCATCAAAATTTAAAAGAAAATTTATATCCAATATGGCCAATTATAACACCTGGATTTCCTACACAAAATTTAAATTTTAATATGAATATTTCGACGGCCAAAATTATTCAAGAAACAATGAGAAATGGTTGGATTTTTTGTTAAATTTATTTTTGAAAAAAGAATTTGGGTCATAAATTCTTTCCAAAAATAAAAATATATTTAAGGTTTATGGAAATTCAATTTAATTTTAAATAAAATGGAGGAAATTAAAAATAGAAGAATAGCACCAATACCGTTCGTAATATTATGGCAAAATTGGTTAGAAGGAAGTCCTTTTAAAAATAAGGTATTTTAATATATCAATAAATTAATTTTTGTTTTTGAGTAGATTTACCTATATATAATTCCATTACAATTTTCAAGTTTTGTATACAAATTGTAAAGCAAAATCTAATTGAAACCCTATAAAATAAGCGTTTCTGAATCCCATATAATATACTTGCAAAATTTAAACTTATTACTATTGATAGGGATATCATATATATGTCTTAATCACTGTGAAATTAAAATCGACCAAATTTTAAGAATTAAAATTGCTTTTTCAATCAAAAATTTACAAAAAAAACAATCTTTACAACAAATTAGATTTTCCCTTTTTCTTTTTAGTATCACAATTATTTGGCTATAATATGTACATATTCACCTAAAAGTAAATATGGCTCTTTATTTTGTGATTATGTCGGTACAAGAATTCGATTACAATTACTTTTTTCTATTGAAATTTTACAAAATATAGAATATTGCCATATAAATCCAAAAAAGCTTTTAAATAACCAAAAATGTTCGGATAAATTCAAATCTGGAAATGATGATTGGATTTGTAATGTTTGGATTGTTGGCATTGTGTTTAAAAATAATGATGAAAATAATTATTTAATATTTGAAAATGAAGGGAAAGAAAAACTTTTTGAATTTTCTTACAGAATAAAGTATGGAAAAAACATTATAAAATCAGAATGGGTTAATGAAATTAAACTTTTTGATTTAAATGTTATTAAGTATATTTGAAAGAAGATATTCTTAATTAAGAATTTAATTAATATACATGGCAATCCGGGATAATTTGGGTCCCTGCGAAAAAAAGTTTAAAAATAAGAAAAATAAGGGGGGGGGCCAATTATTCTGGATTGCCATATACATGATATGTATATTTGTAATATATTTAGATTACTCTTATAGTGCCCGACTTATTTTGTCTAAAAGTATAATTGTTGTAAGTCTTCTTTAATTTTTATTTTCTTATTTTATATATTCATCAGATAGATAAGATTGTATTTAAATAAATTTAAGCAAGATTTCTCTTAAAATTAAGAAGTTTTGGCTCTTGTCCAGTTTAGGCGTCCAATCGCACATTTATACGTCCAAACAACCTTTATACGTCCAATGAAATGTTTAGACGTCCAATGAAACGTTTATGCGTCCAAACAAAATTTTAAGCGTCCAATAAAAAGTTTATGCGTCCAAACAAATTTTTATGCGATTTGGATTTATTTTTGTAAGTCTTATTTCTTTTTAAGAAAAACAATCCAAGTTGTCCGTCACCGGGGGATGTTGGTCCGTCAACGGGATGAGTTGGTCCACCTACGGGGGATGTTGTTTCATCAACGGGGGAAGTTGGTCCGCCAACGTGGGGATGTTGTTCTATCAACGGAAATGTTGTTTCGTCTAGAGTAGGTCGAGGTCGAGGCCTCGCCGAGGCCGAGGCCGAGGTCCTCGGCCATTTTCAAACCTCGACCTCGATTTTGCTGATCTCGGGCCTCGGAACCTCGGTCTCGGTCCTCGCCCAGAACCTCGGCGAGGACCGAGGCTAAATATACACCCCTAAAGATTGACTTTTTTAGCAGAAATAGAAGAATTTTGGTCTATTTTCATTCAAAAATTCTCTAAATTTTGCCTGCGGCGCTAGAAAAAGAAGAATTTAAGCTTATTGGCCTTCCAAAATTCTCAAAATTTTTGCCTGCGGCGCTGAAATGAGAAATTATCTCTTATTAAGAAGGTTATTTCCAGGCCGGATTAATTAAAAGAAATACGGCCGGCTTAGTTCCAGCTCTAGGTATACATATGTATCAGGGATCCTGCCGACAATTTCCCGATTTCCCGAAAATCGGGAATTCCCGATTCCCGATTTCGGGAAATTTTCGTTACCGTTTCCCGTTACCGTTTCCCGACATTTTTTGGAAAAAATCGGGAATTTTCTGAAAAAGGAAGAAATCTGGCTTCTTGGCCTAACAAAATTTTCAAAATTTTCGCCTGCGGCGTTGGAAAAAAAGGTTTTTGGCTTAAGGATCTTCCAAAATTCTAAAAATTTTCGCCTGCGGCGCAATAAATGGAAGTTGAATGGTGTATCCTTTCATATCTGACGCTGAAGAGTGCGCCCAGCCCTGATCCAAACCAAAAATTTCCGAATATCCGGCCTTTTTTCGGATCCGGATATCCGGATGCCAACCTTATTGGCTGCCTACTGTATCTGATAAGATTAAAAAGATGAATTTGATAAGGATTTAGTGTATTTTTAATAAAATTTAGTAAATTTAAACAAATTTTGAAGTGTTATAAAATTTTTTAAAAACCTCGGTAATCCTCGAACCTCGACCTCGGACCTCGGCCAAAATTTGCCCCTCGACCTCGATCTCGGGTTTTTCAGCCTCGGTGATCCTCGGTCTCGGTTTTTTCAAAAAACCTCGACCTCGACCTACTCTAGTTTCGTCAACGGGGGGTGTTGTTCTATCAACGGGGAATGTTGTTCCAAGTTATTTCGAAATGGATGAATTTGTTTCGAGAATTGGAACAATATATAAATTCAAAATTTAAATTTCCACTGTAACTCATTGGACGTATAAAAATTTGTTTGGACGTCTAAACATTTCATTGGACGCACAAAAATTCGTTTGGACGTCTAAACATTTCATTGGACGTATAAAGGTTGTTTGGACGTATAAATATGCGATTGGACGCCTAAACTGGACAAGAGCCGAAGTTTTTTTGTATTTAAAAAAAATTTAACTAATTAAATTTTTAGTAACTTTCTTAATTTTGTTGAGTATATTTTTTTAACCATTTTTGCTTTAATTGCTTTCTTCTCAAAAGTCTTCGTTTTAGTGTTGCTAGGAGTCCATTTCTATATATAAGTATTTTTATATTTCTTTTTTTAAATATTTTTTGTAATTTTATCGATTTTTTAAAATTTAAATTTATTTTTAATTTATTAAAATTTAATATAAATTTATTTGAAATTTTTAAAATAAATTTTAAAAAAGTATGAGTATTTTAACATAAAGTATTATTTATTAAATTATTACAATTAGATAGTTAGGTATGCTATACATATTTATTAGTTAGGTTTAGGCCTGTTGTTTTCGATTCGAGCCGATTTCGGTTCGTTTTTGCGCTTTTCGAGCAAGCCTCGGCTCACCCAATCTTTCGGGTCTCTGAAACCTAAGTTAGGGTTATTAATAGTTATTGAAGTTCTCTAAACTTTCATTATTGAGGGAGGATATTTAAATATTTTATTATATTCTAAATATTTAATTAAAAAATAAATAAAAACAATTAATATATTCTATTAAAAATTTTGCTTTTGCGCAAGTAAAAGAAGAATTATTTAGTAACTAAAATACATATAACTATTAAATGGACAAATTTTCTAGATTATTTGCTTTGCTGCTATTCATTTCTTTATTCGCGCTAGTTTTATATTGGCCACCACAAACAGAAAATAAAAAAAAAGAAAATATACCTTTACGAATGTGTACAAAATATTTATTGGATTGCGCATAAAAAATAATTATTTATTTATTTTAATATATTTATGTTTTGTTCGAATGATAAACTTTTTTTATTTTATTTATTATTTCTTGAATATTCTTTTAAAAGTGGCAACAAATGTTTCAGAAAATCAAAAAGAAATTTGTGGAGAATTGGAGGTTTTTTTTTGTTTAGATTTTAATAGGGAATGTTTTAATAATTGGAATACTTAAAAAGAAATTTTTACAATTTCAAAAAAAATCGAATTAATAATTGTACCTAATCTAAATTCCTATTCCATTCTGAATTGAAAAAAAATATTTTCAATTTAAGAAAATTTTTAACATTATTTTCTTAATTAGATACATAAACAACATCATATCAACCCGAATAACTCTGTTTTGTTAAGAATAGAAGAAGATCAGAAAGTTGGAAATCTTAATGAATGTCTTGATCGATGTTGCAACTTAACAAGTTTAAATTAATTGTTTTATTTAAAATTAGAGAGAAAATGTAAAAAAATGTAATATTTAATTAAAAAACGTTTATTAAACAAACAGTGTTTTGTTCAGCTACCGTTTAATTTAATTATTTTATTCATTTTTTCTTTAAAAATTTATTTTTATTTAGATTGTTCTGCAATAACATTTACTGGATTTTTAACTTCAAATCTAAACTCAACAAATACACAAAAATGTTTATTATTTTTTTGTACAAACAATAATTCATCATCTAATATTGGGGGCAGGTGCCATTTTACTAAGGGCACAAACGAAGAAATTAATTTGGGATTGCTTAGTGTGGAAATGCTTAGGGAAACATTTAATAATGTATTTTGGAAAGATTTTTTAGTTTAAATTAAATTTTTGAATAAATTAAGGAAACAAATTTATTAAATGAATCTGAGAAAATAAATGGAGAAGATTTGCAATTGAATGGTGAAATTGAGGAAATAACGACCCAAATAAAATACAAAGAAACTACAAATCATTCTTTCATGGACTTGAGTACTTGGGATGAGATATTCCCATTGGACCCTCAACATGTTCCCGTTTGGATAATTGGACTAGCTATAGTTGTAAGGAATATAAATATTTAACTATACCTCTCACATATTGTTTTAATTATGACCCTCTTCAATTGAATATTAATTAATTAAATTTGCCGTTCCTTTATAGTAATACGGTCAAAATATTAAGGAATTACATGGATAAAGGAAATTTTTATATAATTAGTTCTTCAATTTTTTTCTTCAACCATTCCCCTTGGGTATAATTAATAAAAATTACCCTTAGTTTTTTCGTTCAAATTTATATCTACATAAATTTATAGGTTTTGGTTGTTGGTTTCGGCATATTACTTGGCTTATTTTGCTCTTTTATTTTTTATAAAAGTTATAGGTAAGTTAGTAATTGTATAAATAATACAAAAAAATATATTAAAAATAAAGATCGAGAATGCGTTCTGCTGAGTTTAGTAGAAAAAAAGTTCAGATGTTACACGCATTTAATCCACCTACAATTAAATAATGTCAAATAACTGGCTAAATTTATATTTTCTTGCTCACATCAGTTCGCAATTTATTATATTTTCTCTTTAAATATATGTATTTATGCACTTTTTTTATATTTTCTATAAATAAATATTTACTATATAATTAATTGATTATATACTTAATTTAATTTGCTGATAAAGATTATATATTTTCTACACAAACAAAACTAGTAATTAAATTATTTACATAATTAATTTTAAAAAAGTACAAAAATTAATTTTATTAATTAAATGTCACTACAAACAGATGATAATTTTAAAAAATTGGAAGGCAAGTTCCGATTACTTTAAATAATTTATTAGAGGGTTTAATAACCAATGAAATTTCCAAATTAAAATATTAATTTAACTTTCTTTTTTTAGAGTTTAGCCCTCGACCCTGTGATATTTATGAGAGTAGAGTTCGGCCATTTGTTAAAGAAAAAACTGCTGTTCTCGTAGTTGATGTTCAAAATTGGACAATGGAAAGAGGAAATTTGCCTTTAAGTGATTACTTTTATGAAGAAGCAAATAAAAGAGTTGTGCCTAATATTAAAAGTATTTTGAATTGTGCACGTGAATGTGAAATTGAGGTAAGTTAGATTTAAAAAATTAATTGAAAAAGAAATAGTCATTATTAAAAAACATTGTTTAAGATGTGTAGATGAGAGATTATATTTAAGTAAATTTAACCACAAAAATTCAGATTTTGTCAAAACTTTAAATTTTTTGGACGTTTTTTAGACATATTAGGATAAAAATTTTTAAATTTGCTTGGAAAATGATTTTATGGAAATTTCTTCTTACACATTAACCTCATTATACCAATCTCTCTTATTCATAAATTAAATATTTCAAAGGTTGTCTTTACTGTCATCGAAAATTTTACAAAAGATGGACGTGATAGAAGTCTGGATTACAAAGTTTCCAATTTCTTTGTCCCTAAAGGCTCACACGATGCTAAAGTCATTGACGAATTTAAACGTCGAGAAGATGAAATGGTTATCCCAAAAACTTCTTCAAGTTTATTTAATTCAACAAATTTTGAATATTTGGTTTGTTCTTCATAAAAAAATTACAAAAAAATTAATTTTAGATGAGAAATATTGGAATTGACACAATTATTGTCACTGGATTTCTTACCGATCAATGTATAGCCGCTACTATTTGTGATGGTGCTGACAGAGGATTTTGGATGATTTGTGTAAATGATGCTTGTGGTACTTCTACTCGAGAAAGGCATGTTAATGCTTTGAATGCCTTTAAAGGTTATTGCCGAATGGAAAGTACAGAATCAATAATTAATGCTATACAAAAGGATATTAAAAAATAAATTTTTGGGAAATATTTTATAAATAATTTAATTTTAAATTTAGAATTATGGACTGTCTTTGAAAGTTGGGGGAAACTGATCCCCCCCCCCCTTCCCTAAATTAATTACACAATTATTTTTATTCTTATAAACTTTTTATAAATCAATTAAGGGCTGTTAATAAAATTATTATTTTCTACAAAACTTTCATTTAAAGTAAAAGCTGCCCATTCAGGAAAATCATTAATTGGGAGAATATAAGGTACAAATGTTGCTAAATATATAAGCATTGAAATAGCTGTTACTAAAGACATTGCAATTCCTGATAGTATCTGTTAAATTAAAAAATAATTTAATTGTAAAATATTTTAAAGAATTTTGAATGAGTAGAAGGATAATTGATGAGTTTAGCTAATTTTAGTGATTAAATAAATTTAAGTGAAGGTTTTTGGAATTTTCATGGATGAATCAACTGAAAATTACTACTTTTCAGTTTATTATGTTAGGCTAGTTTCAACATTCAAATAAATATATTTTAAACAAACCATATCAGAAACGTTAATTAATCCACTAGAGAAAGCAATAGTATTTGAAGCAGTGCCTACAGGTAAAATAAAGGCAAACGAGGAGGAAAGAGTTGCTGGGAGCATCAATCCAATTGGATGGATTCCAACTTTTTGAGCCATAGTGGAAAATATTGGAATAAATATACTTGCAGTAACAGTATTACTGCATATATTTGTAACTAGCCTTTAAAATTAATTTTTATTTAAATTTATTAAGAGGCTATCTTTTTACATTGTCACTAAAATGGCAATCAACTGAATTGCCCAGATTGGAAGATAATCTAATTTACTGAGTGTTTGAGCCATTAATGTTGAAAGTTCTGAAGCACGGACACCTGCTGCCATAGCAAAACCGCCCCCTAAGAGAAGAACAACCCCCCAAGGAAATTGTTTCTGCATTGTTGTCCAATCCATTAAACATTTTGATTTTTCATTTTTATTTCTCTTTATGTTAATCATAAAATTATTTAAAGGATTTTCACTTGGCAAAACAAAAAGAAGAATGGCTACAAATATAGCAGATGTAGAGTCATTCATAGTTGAGTTATTTGGGAAGATATCAGAAATTCCAGGCATAAATCCTGGACGTCGAAAAATCCAAAGGAATAGGAGAAGAAAGAAACAAAAAGCAACGGATTTTTGATCATAACTGTTTAGAAAAGAGAAATGTAAATTTATAATTGTGGTTAAGTAAGGATTTTTGATAAGAATCGTAAATATGTAAAACCCTCAAACAGATACAATAAGGCGTAACTGATTTTAAAACTCGTTAAAGCCTTAAAATAAATTTATTTTAGAAAATTAAAGGTGAAACTATCACACTTCTTGTCTATCTAAATAATTACCTCATTGGTGGCAAACCATCACTTTGTTTCTTTAACAATATACCAACAGTTTCATCAACTTTTGGACAATTTCTGAGGAAAATAAATGCAAGTAAAATCCAACACATAAATAAACAAAAAATCATTAAAGGTACAGTTAAAACAATCCAAGAAAGATAATTTAATCCAGTTTCGATACCAGGAAATAAACTTTAGAAAATATTTATTTTAATTAATATTTTTTATTTTCTCACACTGGAAGTATTCCAATAAGTACAAGATTTGATGATGTTCCAGTTGGAGTTCCAACTCCCCCAATATTTGCTGAAAAAGCAACACTGAGAACTAAAGCTTTAGCTAAATTATTATTTTTATTTGTTTTGCTTAAATTTTGTTGTTCTTCAATTTGGATATTTAAATCGCTTTTTGGTAGTATTTCTTCTTGTAATAATTCATTTCTGAAAAGTATTAGTTTTTTTTATTTTAATTAAGTTTTTGAAAGGAGGATAATTAAAAGTACTCTCGAGATATCTGCTACGTGTGGAATAATTTAACAGGAAATATCCGCTTCCCCTCACCCTAACAACAGCTTCACGCGGTGTTAATATAAATATTCAATTGATATGATTCCTATCATTTAAAAGTTAAAAAACAAACTCAATAAGGCATTTTTCACTATCACCGCCTCCCCTATTTGATTCTAAAGTTTTAGTGTTTTCAAGTAAATTAATAACTGATTGACAAATTGGTAACATCATTGCTGCTGTAGCCGTATTACTTATAAACCTTTAGAAATAATTTAGAATATTTTTTCTTTAAAATTAAGTACATGCTAAGAACAGCAGTAACTGACATAAATCCAAACATAATTCTTTTAGGTTGGCTACCTACTAAAGAAAGTACAAAAAGTGCTACACGTAAATGTAGCCCACAACGTTCAACTGCTGTAGCAACTATTAATCCACCGATAAATAAAAATACTGTATCCTGAAATTTTTAATAGAAAAATTGAAAACTCCAAAGTTTTGTAAAAATATGTAGTTGTAAGAAATTTAGACTTAATTATGCAAATTAAATTAAACATACATTCATAAATTCATGTGCAACTTCTTTTGAAGTCAAAATTCCTATAAGGGGGAAAAGCACAACTGGTAACAATGCTGTTACCTTAAATAAATTCTCTACATTTTTATTGAAATAATTATTTAAAAATATTCAAGAGCAAATAAAAATCTCAAAAAATCTCACAGCTAAGGGCATTATCTCGCTCGTCCAATAAATAGCCATTAATAACACAACAAAGGCACATTTTATAGCCTAGTATTTGATAATTAAATAAATTTATAATTTTAATTTTCAAACAAACTGGATCAGAATGTAAGAGAAGGGGTGATAAAAATAATGGAGAAAGAATAATCAATGCTGGACGGCGAAATAAAAGAATTTTTTGGATATTAATTTTTGATTTAGAAACTATTTCATCTTCTAATTTATCCATAATAAATTAATAACTAAAATAAATGATTGGGATATTTATGAAGAAATAAAGAAGAGAGATTTATATTAATTACGGGTAAATGTTGGCATTATTGCTACAAAAAATTAGAGAAAAAAAATCTCGGAAATGATTTTTTAATTTAGTAATATGAGGTTTTTTGTTACCCATGAATTAAAGATAGAGGAAAAACATAGGAATGGCTCTTTCATGGTTTGTTGCTGTTATAATGCTTATACTAAAAACACTATTTGTAATCTTAATCCCTAATCCATCGACCATGTCTGTGATAATTAAAATTTTTATTCGTATACGGAATAATCAAAACTTAGATTAAAAATTAAAAAAAGAAACTTCTCGATCAACAAAATTTTCTTATGAAATTACATTTTTTATGTACCACAATTCAACAAATTGGCCAAAATAAATAAAAATAATTTAACGAATATTTTATGTATTGACTTTCTTTTTAGAATTATTTTATTAGTTTCCATTCAATGCGCAATGTACATAAATCAAAAACTTTTTATGGGAAATGGCTGGGCTATTTTATTAATTTTTTGGTCCAAATATTTCGTATTCTTTTTATTTTTATTATGAACATAAAATTGTTATATTGTGATCAGTTTATGAATTAAAATTTAATTTAATAAAAAAATAATTTTTTTAGAAAATAAAACTTCCGCCTTTCTAATTTGTCAATAAATTAAATTTTTATTTTAATAATATTCAGTAGAACTCCAGGTTTCGGCAAATGAAGGTTTCGAGATCACAAACTGGATCAGAATGCAAGAGAAGGGGGTGGTCGATTTTTTATCGACACCGAAGAATTTATTCGATAATATCGAAAAAGTATGATATTTTCTCCGAACTGTATGTCGCAGGAAGATTTTCAATTTCAGAAAATCTTAAAATTTACAGGAAAATTTAAAACTTTTCTAAAATTGAAATTTTTCTGAGACATATAAGTACAATACAAAAACAATTAAATTTCAATTACTTTTATCGTCCAAATTATTCAGACAAAAAAAAACAATTTCAGAAAAATATATTAGGAGAATACCCTCCCGAATAATGAGGAAGTGCTTTACTTACATCGCCAGACGAAAGAAGTTGAAGAAAAGAAGATCGCTCTCGATGACTATGATCACGGGCCAATGTATTTACTGGAAAAATTATTTTTAGAATTTTAATTAAAATTAAAGCCAAACAACAAGAGCAAAGGTAAATATAAGAAAATAGCAGAGAATAACCCAAAAGATTAAAATTTTTGTCTACTCCGTCAAAATCCCCACCCAAAAATTTTTCCGAACTAAGGAACAATTGGTAATATTTATTATTAAATGCAGGCCTGTAGCCAGGATTTTTTTCGGGGGGAGGGGGCAAAGGGGGAAATTTTTCTGCAAAAATCCCCGCTGGCTACAGGCCTGATTAAATGTTTATTAAATAATTTAATTAAAAACCTTTCTCCACCAATTGAAACATCGCTCCTTGTACACTGCAAAAGGCACTCAATAAAACCAATAATTTATGATCAGAAGTTTGCTAAAAAAAAACAAAATTAAAAAATTAATTAATAAAAATTAACTAAATTATCCCGGCTGCATTGCTCTGCAAATTTTTCACTGTGAACAGAAAGTTTGAAACAAAGTTTATTAATTTCTTTAAGAATGTAATCATCCTTCTCAATTTGTCCAAGTTGAACAGACTTAAAGAAAAATATAAAATAAATAGTTTGAGAAGTTTAAAAAAGCATTTTTGATATCGTGTTGAAAAATTCAAAATTAATATTACAGAAGTCAGTTCAGGCCCGTAGCCTGGGGAAGGGGATTTCCTTTCTACCCTCCCCCATGGGGTGCCATAGTAATAATATTTAGGGATTTCGAAAATTGAATTTTGGAAAATTTTGTTTTATTCCAATATTAAAAAACCCTTCATCAAAATTGCTTGCAAAGATAATCTTAATATTAATAATTAATATTAATAATCTTACAAAGATAATCTTACGATTAGATTTAATTTTTATAAAAAAACAAAAACCTTAACATAAGCTTTGGCAACAGCAATTCCTTGAAGAAAAGTATTAATTGCTCCAAATTGTGCAGCCATTTGTTTTGAGGTAGTCGACTCTGCCGAAGCATTTGTTTTAGAATATCTAGCGACATGGTCCAGGCCAATCTGTTCAGCCATTTCGCTAACAATTTTGACTGTTATTGAATGAAAAATAAGACTATTTTCATTAACAGGGTCAACAGACGAATCAAAAACAGAAATGGAAACCTAAAGAAAAAATTATTTTTCAAAAAATTTTTGTAGGGAAGATTTGTTAGAGAATACACAATTTTGCAAAAAAAAAGTAAAAAATGAAACACAAACGTACTTGAAATAATAATTCTTTGAACAAAATGCTCTTTAAAAATTTAATTAAGAGGATATTTTGTTCAAAGGATAAATAACGCAATGAAAGTCACAATTTTAAGTTTTTATTTTAAAATTATTAAGCCAACCTTGTCAGAAATGACTGGAGCGAAGACATTAAATTTAAGAAGAAAAGGTGATTCATTGTGTTGCAAAGCCTGACGTTGCAAATAAATGTCATCTTCAGTTACTCGTTCATGGTCACCAGAAACATAAAAACCAAGAAATTCTAATTCAGCGAAAGTTTCTTTATCTAAAATTTAAAAAATAATTGGTAATTAATTGAAAATGAAGGAAGTCTGTCAAAGCCCCATACCCCGTGACGCCTCCTAGAAAATTTTCCCGAGTTTTCTAATTCCGAAAGTAAAAGTAAAATTAAAAAATACTTACAAAGCAAATTTCGTTGAACAAAATATTCCTCGTCAAGCACTAAATGAGATTCAACAATAGAAGATTTAAGCTCAAAAGAATTCCAAATTTCAACATCCCGACCAGATTGTTTTCCAAGAATTGCCCCGCAAACCTTTAAAAAGAAATTAAAAATAACAAAATTAAAAAACCATTTTTGGGTCATCATTTTGTACGCGAGCTCTCGTCCATTGGTCAGAAATATTTAAAACAACAACTGGATGGATTAAAGCAGAAATACTTGATAAACTATTGTCCTTTCGTTGAGTCATTTTACAAAAAATATATCTTAAATATAAAAGAAAATGTCTGTAAATGTATAAAATTTTGTGAAATGTTAAAAAATGAAAATAAGAAAAATGAAGCAAAATTGGGTGGCGGTTGCTGCCATTGCGAATTACTTAAACGAAAAATGGGTTCTAGAAAAATCACTTCGCAACAAAGTAACCGGTTATAAAGTGGGCTCGCGCAAATTGAGCGCGACAAAGTGTCCGATACCTCGCAGAAAGTGGACGATTCAGAATACAAAAATAAAATACTGTATAGAAGCTGTTTTTGAAACAATCTCCCCCAAAACTAGAGTTCAGCGGGATCGGGATCCCGGTCGGGATCGGGCGGGATTATCCCGGGTTTTTCGAATCCCGATCCCGATTTTTCTGATCCCGGTCCCGAAATAAATATCCCGATCCCGATCCCGTCATTCTCAATCCCGAGCCGGGACCCGGGATCGGGATCGGGATGTGCATCAGATCCCGGTGCAAATCCCGACTTTATAAATTGACTAGAAGCCTGTGAAATGGAGTTAACAAAAGAGTGGAGGCATGAAAGTATGAAAAATTTTTGCCTGCGGCGCAGAAAATGGAAGAAATTTGGCATCTAGACATCCAAAATTCTCAAAATTTTCGCCTGCGGCGCCGCAAAAATGAACAAAGCTGTCTTTACAACTTAATGGAAAGTGATTTGGTGTGATATAGAGGATCGAGAGAGGTTGAGGGGAGTATCGGTGGGTTTGGAGTATAGAAGGATATCGGTGGATTTACAGGGATTAAGTTAGATTTGAAGAGAAATCGAGGGCTTAAGAGATACTACTACATAAATATATCACTTAATCCCTCAATCTCAGTTCTTAATCGTCCACATTTGAACGTAACGCACTTAATCGTATAGACTTGAACGTTTAGATTGAATGCCCTTGGCCTTCCAAAATTAAAAAATATTGCCTGCGGCGCTTAAAAGGGAGGAAATCTGGCACCTTGGCCTTCCAAATTTTTCAAAATTTTTGCCTGCAGCGCTTAAAATAGAAGAAGCCCAATCCCATTTATTCCCGCCAGTACCTTATCCCCCCTTAATCCCCTGAAAGTAAATTATGCGTCTATGAGACTTAAACTCAATATTTCAGCACTGCAGTGGCAATTTTAGAATCATACTGAGTTGTACATATGTAAAGAAAATAAAAATTTAAAAATTTTTAAAATAATTTTAAGTAAATCCCGATTCCGATTTTTCAATCCCGGTCCCGATTCGGGATCGGGATCGGGATCTCCACCCCAAATCCCGATCCCGATTTTGGCCAATCCCGATCCCGTGTCGGGATCCGGGATCGGGATCGGGATCACCATTCCTAAATCCCGATCCCGGGTTTTTATCAAAATCCCGATACCGCTGAACTCTACCCAAAACAGTTCTTTTGTTGGAACAACACTCACTGCTCTTGAAACATTTCTCCCGTGGCAATTTTTAGACAAATTAAATATTCAAAATCCATTTAAACTTGAATATAAAGGTTTAAAAATTTTTTTTAATTTTTTAAAATTTAAAAATCAATTTAAACTTTATTGTAGGTAAAAATTAAACTATTTGGAAGACTATTGGAAGATTAAACTATTTTCATTATATTTTACTCAAAGTCAAACTTTCCACTGTTCTTGTTTAGTTATTTACATAGACCTTCGTTCTTCGATCAACAAAGATGTGACAAATTGAAATCAAAGCATTAACGATTTTGACCCCTCTCCATTTACATACATAGATTCTCTCGCCAAAGGAAAAAAGAAAACATTTTTGTTTTGTGCAAAACCGGATATTTTCTTCTCATCTTCTTTTATCCTAACTTTCAATAATTAAAATCTTTTTATCTTCCGCCCCTTCTACGCTTTCATTTTAATATCGTGAAAATGCTTCCCGGCAAGCAAATTAGGCAACAACAAAACAAATTATTTGAACACCACATTATTTAATTAAAAAATATTTTAAAATAAATTAACGATGAATTTTATTTCTTTCTCAATCTTTACTCTTTTAATTGTGATGATTTTATATTTAAATTCTGCATTTAGTTATACATATATTTCATACCATAAACCTCTAAACAAAGAACAACAAGAATCGGAGAGGGTAGGAAAAAATTTTTATTCGAAATACCTACACGTCTTAATGATAATTTTTATTTTTTAAATTTGTGGGAAAAGAGATTCAATAAAATTTCGATTTAAAAACAATATAAGAAACTATAAAACTAATTTATGTAAAAATATTAAGATCCAATCAATTGTAAGTAAATGTTATCAAAATTCGTGCCGACAATGGGTATTGGAATGCCATTGGTTCTGTGATGCTATTCGAGGGCTAGTACGTTTTTTTTTTGTAATTTAAAACGAGATGTCCAAAACAATTTTTGGCTGTATTTATTATTTATTTTTATAGAAAGACTATGAGAGATGTCTTGACTGCTTGAGAACACAAGGAATGGGTTGTTACGAATGTTTTGATCTTTAATATAAATTTAATTTTTAAATTAAATTATTTTAACATTTTTTGTAAATAAAAAATATTTTTTTTCAAATAATAATTTACTTTTTGATTGAAGTTTCGGTTAATGTAAGTAAAATAAATTTTAGAAAATTTTAAATTTAAAACACATTTTCTTTTTAATGTGTAAAATTCATTAAAATAATTATTTATGCAAGAGTATTATTTAGCTTCAGGCATTCTGCGACCTTAGTGTAGATGGCGCGCAAGAGCACGAATTAGCACACAAAAAATTTTATTTAATGTAAGATTATTCTTTTCTGTATTTCTTTGATTTAAAAAATATTTTAAGGAATTTTGAACTAGTCAGTTCTCTTAATTTTAAACTAAATTGATAAATATTAAATTTAAATGATCCAAAAGAGTTTATTAATGACCTTCTTAATAATTATCGCATATTTAGTGTTCAATATAATTGTGTCATCCGTTCGTTTTAATTCCCGCCGGGCATTAATATATAAATAAAATGAGAAAATATTTTGTGTTAGGCGCCATATTTCTTCAAATCCATTGCAAAAAATTTTTTTGCTCTAAAAACATGTTTTCCAAAATTTTTATTATTCCATTTATTCTATTAAATATCATCAATTTTCTAATTGTACCAGTCGAATTGTTGATGAAAATAACGAAAGAACAGATTTTAGGGTGAGTCCGAATATCAGTCCAGATTTTCTATTTGAATTCGGGACTGAGATTCGAAATAAATAAAATTTGAACTCATATTCGGACTCAGCTTGCTTAATTATCTTTTGAAAAATCTCAAAAGTACGAAAAGCACTATTTCCTATTTCTTCTAGGGAGACGGAAAAAGGAGATCGGTTCGGATTTGGTATTGTTTAACCTAGAATTAATTAAAAAGTTGACCTAATTAATTTAGCATTTTAGGGAGCATCTAAAATCAATTCTCCATTCTCGTGCCAAACGTCAATGGCCTGGAGGATGTCAAGGTTGGGATTGTTCAAGTAGTAGTGAAAGCTATGAGGAATACAATTGGAACGGATAATAATTTTTAAAAACAACTACATAAATTGACATCAAAATTTAATTTATTTAAAATTTATTGAGAATAAAGTAAGAATATCAATGAAAATTTTTTAAAAATTCTCTTTAAAGCTACAAAAAGGAAACAAAAAAAATAAAAACATTATTTATGTAATTTAAATTCGTCTGTTATTTAAAAAAACAAGTAGTTAAAATTTTAAAAATGTTGAAGATATATGTAACAAATTGTTTTTAAAAAATGGTTATTTCAAAATTACTTAAATTTTTTTGTTCATATGCCCATCCATAGAACCAAAAATATCTTTTAATTGTTGAAGACCTTAGGCCTTTAATTTAATTTAAAATTAATTTAAAATTTAATTGTTGAAGACCTTAGGCCCCGCTTCGCGGGGCCTAAGTACCTTGCTTAGGCCCCGCCCTGCTTAGGCAGTACCTTGCTGGTACTTATTTTTTTATTGGCCAAAATCCTACCTTGATGCATGTATGATCCACCACCAAATAAAAACCATTTTTATTTTTCCTTAACCGCCCATTACATCTGACAGTATAATTTTTTTGCATAGCCAATTTTTTCGTTGTTTTTTATAATAATATTCATACCCGTCGTAGATTAGATAATTTCTAACCCTTCTTGTCTTTTTGTAGACAGCCAATTTCATAATTCACTCTAAAATAGAAAACTAGCTCCACTTTAGGAAACACGTCCCATGAGCTCCAAAAAATTACAAAATTTTAAATTTTTTGCATATTTTTCAAGTATGAGAAAGTACGAAGTATACCGTAAAATCTCTAATAGAATGCACGGGCATTCTATTTTTCAATCACCTTCCAAAGGGGCATTCTATTGGAGGTGGGCATTCAAATGGAAGGGGCATTGTATTTTTCGATGAGTAAATTACAGAATTTGAAAAAATTTACATGCTGATCGAAGAAACTAAAATGAGAAAGGCGACCAATATTTTTACCAAGTTGGTCAAAATTCAAATCGAATAATTCGCAAATTATTTTCTTCATCGAATTTTCACAAAAAAATTATCGAATATTCGACCGAATTTCGAATATAATTTAAGAATTTCAACAAATTCGTTATTTGGAAGTATTAAGAGAGTGCAGTGATTAATGAGGATATCAAGTATCAACAGATTAAGAAAGATTATGGTGGATGTTAGGATTGAAGTGTGGAGGGATAAAAGGTTATCTATGAAAAATTGAGGGATTATTATGTAGATAAAAATTATAAAGAATCAAAAGTGATCAGTATAAGTTTGAATTATATCCAGTTATCTCTCCAAATCCCTTCATGCCCTCCTAATCACGGTTATCCCGTAACTACACAATCACTCTAAATCCCCATAATCCCTCTATATACTTTTTTAATACAGGAACAGAAAATTTAAAGAAATAAACAACAAATTCTAAAAATATTTTTTGCCGTTTTCTAGTATAATAAGAAAATTATGTATTCTCAAAAAGAATGAAACGCTTGCCATTCATTTCTTACATTTTATACCAAAATTTAATCTTTGTTTGTTAAGTTGCCAAAAGCAAATCGAGGGAAACTTTGGGAAAAATAAAAATGATAATCACCAGATTAACATTTACTAAAATTTTTATTTAAAACTTAAGTAGTACATAATTCAAATTTACACTATAAGTAGGTCAAAGGTATGAAATATCCCTGAGCAAGGGGGGGCAACAGCAAAGGTCAAACTATCTATAAGGAGAAAAGAAATTCTCTGCAAATTAGGAGTTATACATATTTGTTAATTCCTGTCAAATCTGGAGATTTGATTTTTTATTTAATTTTCAAACCTATTTAATTGCCCGCCACTATTTTATATGACAGTCTAGAAAATGCTAATTTATGTTGTTTGGCCCATCATTGCTAACCCCGCTTAAAGAGATTTTTAACCGTTTTCTTCTCCCTTTTGTTCTTTTCAATAACCTTTACACATTATTTGTTTACCAACTCTTCTCTAGCTAAAACTGTGAAATTCTTTTTATAATATGTATTATGCACAATATTTTGCCTACTCCTTTTCTTTCTTTTTCAATGATCCCTGCTCAAATTTTTATTTAAAACAATAGCTAAGTTTAATAAGTTAATTGTTTAACAAATTGTTTTTAAAAAGTGGATAAATCAGCAAAATGAAAATTAAAAAAAAATTCTTTGTTAATATTTCATCCATAAAACTGAAGATATTTTGGTACTTTCCTGTATCTTGACGTTGATTTATTTAATTACCTATTTGTCTTAATATACATAAGTTTTGTAAGGATGATTCATCTATCACATTAAAAATTCTTAGGCGGGAATTAAACGATCTATAAAGAGAAAAGAGAAATCAATGTTGTCGTCCCTGTAGCACACTTAGTAGGGCAACTGCAAAGGTGAAAGGGAGCCAAGCGCTCACAGTTAACGTGGTCGAAGGCAGGCAAAAATTCAAACAACGCAACACAAGGCCAAAAGTTAACGCGAAAAATGTAAAATTAAAAATTTTATTTGTAAAACACAACTTTTAGTACAAATTGAAAAAGCATTAAAGTGTCAGCGAGTGATGTATCGATTTTGTGATTGGTTAAAATATCAGTTCATTTAAATATCGACGAGGCAGAAATTACCCGATTTTTTAGATCGCAAAACCTGATCAGATCAGAATGATACCGCTTCTCGAGACTTTTCGAATTATAGTATATGGATTATTCGGAAGAAGAATAATTTACAATAACAACAACAGCCTCAAGAATTAATAAATAATAAAAAACATTCATTATTTAGTAACACAACAATTAATAGAACAGACTGGAATACTTTCTGCTACAGCAGCTACAAATATGTAGAGGAGGAGGAAGTGGATAAATTACTTGAACGTTATTGCTTTAAACCAGTTCCAGAATTTGAACATCATTCACAACTTTCAATTCAACAAGTTAAAATACAACAACAACAAAATATATGATAGAAAAAATAAAAGAAAGAAAATATTCATTTTTTTTGATTCTGTGCAATTAAATAAATTTATTAAATAAAGATTCTGAATTAAAAATTTAGCAAGAAGGACTTGAATATAAACTGAAACGTTTCTACTTTCTTTAAAAACCCCATGTAACTACAATATATAGAGTATTTTACATATCTCATTTGTCAGAAATCGTTCTTTCCTAGAATCGCTTAAATATTTTCCGTTCTGAATTTTCCATTTCCAGAAAATTGTAGGATCAGAGTTTCTGTTCCTAAAGTTTGCAAATAATAATAGGAATAATTTAATATTTAAAATTTATTAATTTTAAATTAAATTTAATGTAAATGCAACGAAACAAACTTTAATTTATTTCAATTATTACTTTATTTAAAAAATCTTTACAATCCCTCTAAATAAAAAGTTAATCTTCTCTGTATCTTATTTGGTCCTGTGATGGCTAAATCTAAAAATATAGATTCTGCATATTTAATTATTGGTGGTATTGTTTAGAAACTAATTGATTAGACTATAATTATTTTAAAAATTTATAGAATACTCGTTTAAAGTATTTCACTCATTTTTCTTTTTACCCAGAAAACTTAAGTTCAATACATATCTCGAAAAATTTTGCTATTTTTCAAAAATTTGTTTCAATAATTTTAAAGTTAATTGCTTTAGGATTTTATTTTAAAAATTCAGAATTTTAAACACAAAATTCCAGAATTATTGCACATTTCATTCAAAATAAAGGAGAGACATCTAGCTGGCTAACATTTAAAAGATTAATAGAGCACCTGTATGTGGGGAGTGAAAGCGCCTAACAATAAGTGTCGGGAGGTTTCAGGATTTTACAATTAAATTTTTTTCAGGATCGGTTTCAGGATCGATGCCTCCCGGGATTAAACTTTTACCTCGCTCTTGCTATATAACATATAAGAAATAATAATTATTTTTTTCCGAAAAAGGAGGTAAACTCTCTTTATAATAGAATATGAAAGGAAAGATTATTTTTTTAATACTGAGTTTACTAATTGTCCAATATCTACAATTTGATGATAATCCATCAAAACAATTGTTGTTTGAAATAATCTGTGGGTAACTAAAAAGCTAAAATTTGTTTATTATCATAATTTTTGATTGCCTTTCAATTTATTTAACAAAGAATGACATTCTTGCAAATTTAATTGACAATATACTCACTATATTCAGAATGTGTCAATTATTAACCTTTTCTTATCAGCTGTTTGGAAGAGTAAATATTTTTTGTACTCAAATTTCTCGTTATTTTATTTCGTTTTTTGTTCAATAAATGATTGGCGCCCCTTCCTTAAGTTAACATTTTTGTATGAAAATAGGGTAAAGTTCCATATTAATTGCCAGAAAGATGGCGCCAGATAGTTGCTATTTGAGCAAATATAAGCAAGCCCGTTTTAGCTATTCCTCATCATTTTTAACTTCTTCTCTCTCCCTTCTGCTTTCTCCATAAAATATTTAAAAGTCCAAAAACAATCAAGAAAAACAAGAAGGAAAACAAACAGTAATGCGGATTAATTCAATTCTTCTTCTGTTGGCCATAGGCTTATTAGGCCCTTCAAATTTGGTAGTAGGGGATGAATATCCGGCAACTTCAACATTGAAACGTTTCTTCTACCGACACTTTTTTGCGGATAACTCTGCCTCTGAACAAACGCGCGCTCCAAACTTTCAAGAAGGAACAGTATATCACTACAGTTATGATGCTCAAGTTGAGAGTGGTTTGAGTACTTTAGACGAATCTGGCACAACAACTCAAACATCTGACAACGGACAGCAAGCAGTTACTCGTATTCAATCGCAAGTTAAAGTTTATTTTGCAAGTCAAACACGTGCTCAGCTTTGCATGACACAAAATAGATTTGGACAACTAAATGAACAAACGAAACAAACAGACAGCAGCAACCAATGCTATGAACCTTTAAGCACCTTTGAGCCTGTATAGAATTCTATTGTTTTAAAAACTGATTTAAATTTTTTAGAAACAAATCCCCCAAGAACAACGACAAAAACTTGAACTTTGTTGTCAATTTGATTATGTTGATGGAGTAATTGTTCGAGTCCAATTCGACAAACAAGATGAGGCTTGGTCGAAGAATATGAAGAAAGGTGTTCTCAACATGATTCAAATGAATTTGAGGCAAAACAATGCTCAGGAATTGGCTAGTGAACAATCAAGAAATCAGCAGGATGGAAACATTGAGGAGAATGAAGCAACACAAATGAGAGACCAACTTGCTCATTCCTTCACCATTCCCGAAGTTACTGTCGAAGGAGAATGCCAAACAACCTACACAATCAACACAGCAAATCCATCTAAAAATTGCACGCAAAAAGGTTATGATGGAAGTAATAAACAACAGCAAATGCCATGCTCTTTCAAAGTAACCAAATCCATAAATTTCAAGCAGTGCTCCAGAGTTGGCGATATTTCTGCTGGTTTCCAAACAGAACAACCACAAGCTCGCTGTGCTCAATGTAAGATGGATTGGTACAAACAAAAGGAACGAGACCAACAACAAACTGGGACTGCAGAACATCCTTGTGCCAAATGTGACCCAAAACGAGTTAAGGAAGAGACTGTAAGTGAAAAAACGATTTTAGGATTATATTCTAAATTCAGCTGGATCGACAAACAGTAATGCGTGCAATGCTTAAATGTGGAAGTGAGCAACAGATGATCGAAGGGAAGCAGCAGGAAATCCAAAATAGCTGTCAGCTTGATAGTTCTGAAATGCGTTCCATGTATGTCTACAAAAACACCAAAACTGAAAGTGGCCCCTATGGTTCGGCAATGCGTACGGAAGTCTGCGCCAAACTTCAATTACGTTCTGCCCAGTCAAGCCAAGACCAACAGGTACCCACACAGACATTGGACAACGACGAGTCTTTGGTATACACAGTCCAGACTTACACAGACTTTGCACGCTTCTATATGGTTAATTTATTTGATAGTTTAATTCAGTAAAAAAGAATATTTTAGTTTGGAGATGAAGAATTCCCAGATCCAACAAATTCACCATTCTCCTCAGTACCAAAAGTGGAACAAGCTGGTCAAGCACTTCGTGCTTTAGTTCAGAGTACTTTAGATCATCATCATGGCATTGGCACCAAACACACTATTCAATTGAGTAGATTAGTTGAAATGCTGAGGATGTGTAGCTATGAAGATTTAAAACAGATTGAACAAAATTCTCAACAATACCATCAAAACCAACAACAAACTGCCAAACAAATACTTGTTGATGCAATGGCTATTAGTGGCACTCGAAACTGTGTTGTTCGAATGGCTGAAATAATTAATAACCAAGTAAATTTAACAGGCAACCTTTCTATCAAAATTTAAATATTTTAGGAAGTCTCCCCTCACAAAGCAGCATATACAATCAGTCAATTAACAGGATTGCAATCTCCATCAAATTTAATTGTAAAAGAAGTTCAAAAACTCTGCCAAAGTGAACAAGTTAAAAATCGGCCAATAGTTCAACAATCTGCTTGTTTGACTTTTGGAGCATTAGTTAATGAATTATGCTCTCAAAGGAGAAGTGAAAAAACTCCAGATTTAACTCATTCAATTCCGGAACAATGTACAGAAGACAAGAAGGAACAATACAAACAAGTATACATTTAAATATTTACTTAAATAATTATTTTAAAGGTTTTGGTAGAACAATATGAAAAAGCAACAACTCTTCAAGAAAAATTAAATGCTTTAGCTTCTCTCGGAAATGCAGGAATTGACACTTCTACTCCCCAACTTGAACAAATAATTAAGGATAGAAGTGAACATTCTCTTTCTAGAGCAAAAGCAATTGATGCTCTTCGCCGTCTAACAACAAAAGAACCAATGACTCTTCAACATATGCTTTTGCCTATTTATCTTAACAGTCAAGAAGATCCAAATGTTCGAATTGTTGCACTTCAAATATTAATGAGAACACAACCAGAGCCATCAGTAATTGATCAAATAATTTATACAATGAGTCAAGAGCCAAATAAACGAGTAAAAGCATATACATATCAAACAATGAAAATGGTAGCTAAATCAAAGAATCCAGCTGATAGACAAATGTGAGAGAAAAAATAATAAGAAATTATTTGAAATAATTAACAATTTAAGGTCCAAACACGTTAAAAATGCAATGCAATCGGCTAACGTTGATGAACAACAACTTTGGAGTAATACAAAATGGCAAATCCCAGTTTACAGTCCCGAACAAGAAGAAGGAATTTTCTTAACTTTGGCTACTGAATATTCACAACGTTCTTGGATGCCAAGCTTGTCTTACATGAAAATTGACTCTTACTTTAAAGATCAATCAAATGTTAATGATCTTGTATTTTATTTAATGAAAAATCAACCATTATATAGCCAAGATTATACAAAATCTCGGAATCGACGAACAGTACCCATTCGTATTGACAGAAGAAAATTTGAACAAGAAAATAATGAAAATACCCAGCAACTTAAAAATATGGATAGTCAACTTGGAATAAAAAGTCGTCATGGAGGATATTCATTTAATGATAGATATTCAGGATCAGGACAACAACAACAACAATATAGCCATAACAATAATATTAATATTTTTTGTACAAGAATTGGAGATGTAGACCATTCTTGTTTTGAAATACAAAATTCTTATTTGAATCAAACAACTCAACAGCAACAACAAGAATCATCAATGCCAACACTTCCCCCAATGTTTACAGAATTAATTCAATCAATTCAAAACAGAAGAAAGCCAAGTTTAGCAAAAATGTTTTCTGAATTAAAGCAATTACAACAACAAAAAGTTCATCAATACACAATTGCATCAATTTTAAATGACAAAGAAGCAGTTGTTCCAACTTGTGTTGGTCTTCCTCTTGGAATTGCAAATTTTGTTCCAACAATTTTAAATGTTGAGGGAAATGTTAATTTACAAAAAAACACAGAAATGGGAGTGAAAGTACAAATTAATGGACGTATAATGGGGGGAATGGCACATATACAAAAAATGGTACAAAAATAAATATTCTCCTTTAAAGAAATTATTTTTAAAGCGTTGTTGGACTCCTTTCCTCGTTTCTGGAATTAAATCTATTCGTTCAATTGAAATTAATATTCCAACACAATTAGACATTAATATCCAAACAACAAATAATGGAAAACAATCATTAACTTTGAGTGTTAAATTGCCAAAAGAAAAAACTCGACTTGTTGGTGCCCATTCACATCCTTTTGTCTATACAGCTGATGTTGATCCAAAAACTGGATCAGTTATCGAACCGAGAAAAGTTAGAACAATTACAAATCCAAAATTGGATAGATTACAATATCAGATGAATACTGTAATTGGGGGAAAGAATTTGGGTATTCCAGTTAATGTACATGGTTAGTTTTTAGAATAAAGGGGTATTTTATTGGGGGATTTCTATTTAATTTCCATTAAATATCTCGTTTATTAGCTCATTACCATTGGCCTTCATCATCTGCTAATGTTGAACAAATCTGTAAAATGTTAATGGCAACAGAAAATGCCATTCACGTCACTTACCAAACAAGAGGAGAAGAATCTGCAAAAGAAGTTGTTTTCCAAATGAATTTAGAAAGTTTCCAACCAACAAATAATTATCAATTAAAAATGAATGATTTTTATTTAAATAAATTTAAAAATATTGAAAATGAAGAAGAAGGAGGAGGGAATAATTATGAAGAAGAAAACGAGCAAAATTCTAAAAGACAACAAAAAATGTCAAAATTCTTAACAAATTATTCACAACAACAACAAAAATATTATAAACATAATTTAGAAATGTCTGCAAAAACTGTTGGAGGTCCAAAAGAATTTAAATTCCAAACAATATTAGAAGCAAAATGTGAAGAAGGGATGCAGACATGTCAATTAGAAATTCAAGCAGAAAGAAGTCCAATAAATAATGAACAACAAAAATGGACATTAAAAGCTCAAGCAGAAATGGTTATGCCTGAAAATGTTGAAAATAATGAAGAATTTAATGAAGAAGAAGAGGAAAATAAAATGAAAAATAATTTATTTTCTTGTAAAGCAAATTGTTATTGGGGAAGTGATGGTGGAAATAAACAAACAATTAATGTTAGAATTAATGGAGAACAATCAACAACAAGAAGGAAGGAATGGAATAGTAATAATCAACAAAGAATGAATAAAGAGTTTGAAATTAAATTAAAAAGAAGAACTGCTTTTATTAATAAATTTAATTGTGAAGCAAAATATACAAATTTAAAACCAACAACAAGAAATGCTTTTGAAAGAGCTTTAGAATTAGTTAAATCTAAATATTTTTGGAATACAAAATCACAATTAATTGATCAAAGCACAGAAGGAAATCCGGCAAATGGAGAGGTAAATTGAAGTAAATTAATAGAAAAATATGAGGGGTAGTCTCTCCTTGTAATGAAAGTATTCCCCATATCTTTCTTGAATAATTAATTCTTGATAAAGTGAAGGTAATTAATCGAGAGAGGGTAATTACTCTAATATAACCCAATATTCTTTTCAAAATTTTTTTCCAAATTTTTCTAGGCATATTTAAATATTGTAATTGATCCAATTACTCAAAAACATGCCAATATGACAGTCAAAACCCCAGAACAATTAATTCGTTTCCAACAAATTGAATTGCCAATTCAAATGCGCCCTTTCCCTTTGTTGAAACAACAAAATGTTTATCAAAACATTCAATCATTCGGCCAGTTTTTAACTCGACAGGAAGTTGAAAGTAGAGCTGAATGTTCTGTTGATGGACAAACTGTTGAGACTTTTGGTTAGAAAAATAAATAAAAATTTTTTAAATTTAAATTCTTTAGATGAAAGAGAATATCGTTCACCTCTCTCAACAAATTGCTATTCAGTTTTGGCAAAAGATTGTGGGGCAGATTATATGGGAGTTCCTCGATTTGTTGTTTTAATGAAAGCTATTGAAAGAGGAAATAAATATAGTCAAAAGAAATTAAAAATAATTTCCCCTCAAATGGTTGTTGAATGTCAGAGAGAATCCCTAAATAATCACAATTCCCCAATTAAATGTAAAATTAATGGAAAAGAAGAAAATAATTACCAACAACAACAACAATTAATTCAATATAATAACCAAATGAACGATTTAATAATTAACTGGGATAAATTGGCTATTCGTTTTAATGGATTCAAAGCTTGGATTAAAATATCTAGTGATTATAGAAATACTCAATGTGGACTTTGTGGACATTATGATGATGCTAGTAATGATGAAAATGAATTGTTAATGGCTAATAATGAAATTGGTAAGAAGTGGAAGAGGAAATAATTTTGGAGGAGGGAGAGGGAGGGGAAGGGAAGGGAAGGGAAGGGAAGGAGAGGAGGGGGGAGGAAGGGATTTTGTTAAATATTATTTTTTAGCTCCATCTTTGACACAATTCCATCGCTCTTATTCACTTTCAAATAGCTATGATAATGATGATAAATTGTGTAATGCACAAGAACTTGATAAATTTTATGAAGAAAATTCCAATAAATTTGGATATTTAAATGAAATGGAGGAAGAGGAAAGGGAAGAAGGAAAGGAGAATAAAGTATATCAAAATTGGGATGAGGAAGGATTTGATGGAAATTTTGATAGAAATGAAGAAAATAAACGTTTTTATAATGAAGAATGGTATGGGCAAAATGAAAGGGAAGAAATTAATTATCAACAGAAAAACCAATTGGCAATGACAAAATCTGGAAATCGGAATTTGAAAGGAAGATTTGGTATGTAGTAGAAAAATAATTTTTAATTATCTAAATATGTATAAAATTATTTTTTAGTTCCAATTTTAATAAGAACAAAAATAATGGAAATGGAAAATGATATTTGTTTTTCAAAACAACCAATTAAACAATGCCCATTGGGTAGTTATCCAACTGGTTGGGAATTTGAAGAAAGAGAAAATAATTCTAAACATTTTACAACAAAAAATATTCCATTTATTTGTTTGCCTCGTTCAGATTCTGAAACTCGAAATTTATTAAATCAATACAAACAATTAATTAAAAATGGAAATAATCAACAACAATTGGAATTAAATAATTTTAAACAACACAGTATTGTTGAGAAAGTTTTGGAACCAAAAGAATGTCGTCGACTTTAACTCTTCGAAGAATTATACATTGTGATTCTCCCCATTTAAATATATAATTGTAGTTATAATTAATTTGTAGTTTTTAATTTAAATTTGGGTTGAGGGATTGTGTAAAATAAATAAATATTTTGTATAATTTTTATAAAAATTTAGAATAAATAGTTTAAAATTAATCTGTTTTTGTTAAATTTATTTTTACTAGAATTTAGCTTAATAATAAGTTGCATGAATTAAAAATGTTTATACAATGTATTCAATAGAATTTTTAAAAAGTAAAAGATAAAAATCAAAATTTACAAAAAAATTACAATTAAAAGTATAAAAATTTTTGTTATTTTCTTCATAGAAGCAAAAATATTTTCAAGTGTTATTTGGTTTAAAATTTTATAAAAATTTAATATTTAATTTTCAATTTCATCTCTCAATTCATTAAACCAGAAAAAATTCGGTAAAAGAAATCCATAATTAATTTAAAATAAGATTCCTTTGCCTAAAATATATTTAATTCAGGGCTTCGATTTCTGCGGATTTTTCCTCATTTTGTGGTTTTTTGATAGGCCGATGAGGATTATTTATAAAAATGCGGATTTGCGGATTTTTGTGGTCTTTTGAAGATTATGAGGATTTTTTGTATTTTCTTGTAGTTTTTAGGATAAAATGTCATTTTTGGCTTAAGGATCCTCGAAAATCCGCAAAATTTTCGCCTGCGGCGCTGAAAAAGGACGATTTTTGCCTTAAGGATCTTCCAAAATCCGCAAAATTTTTGCCTGCGGCGCTGAAAATAAAGAAATCTGGTTTCTTAGTCATCCAAAATTCTCAAAATTTTCGCCTGCGGCGCAAAAAAAGAAGATTTTTCGAGTAAACAATTCACTATAACTAGGGATGGTGAAAGCATTGGCTCAAGTCAGCTGTAATTTTTCATTTACTTATTCGGATTTTAATAAGATAGTCATTAGTAGTGAAAAAATTGCTCAATTCAATTGATGGAGTCAAAAAATATAACACATAAAGTGATTTTAATTCAATTTTTGTGTTTGAAATTTTTTTGCGGATTTTTCATATCAAATGCGGATTTTTTCGATCAAAATTGCGGATTTTAAAAAATTCGAGATCGAAGCCCTGATTTAATTTTAAACAATAATTTTTAGAATTTAGTTTTATAAGATTTAATAAGTCTTAATTCTAATCTTAAACATTTTAAAAAACCTTTTTAAGTTCCTCGTTTAATTTCTCCAATTCATTATTTAATTCAGTATTCTTTTCTTTTAATGAAGAATTAGTTTTAGTCAACTATAAAATGATTTAAATATATTTTAATAAATATATTGAAATAATTTAAGTAAAGCGAATGATCTTTGTGAGTTTAATGATTTTTTGATTTTATCTACCTTGGGGTTTGGACAAGCTTTTCTCTCGTTTTAAACCAAATTTTATGAAATTTATAATTAAAAAATAGAATACCGTTATATTTTGCTCTTCCAATGATCGAAATCTTTGTAAACCTTTTGACTGATTTTCAAGCTAAAAACGAAAAGATTTAATTTTAAAAATGTCTAAGTGCCATAATAAAGAATTGAATGGGGGTATTAATTAGGAATAAAAAACAAATACTAATAATAAACAAAATCACTAATCACCCATCATCATTTGCATCACTCCCCAGCCATTTACAAAGTTTTTAAAATAAAAATATATTTTTTATTTACCTTAGTACTTAATTTAGCATTTTTTGAAGCTAAATTAATATGTTCAGTTTTAATTTTGTTAAATTCTTCTTCCAAATTTTTATTCAAAATATTTAATTTTTCAACTTTTCCCTTTTCTTCTCTCAGTTCTTTTTCATTATTTTTAATTAATTTATCCATTGTTTCAATAGTCTCCAAAAATTGCCCACGTTCAACTGAATATTCATCCATTAAAAATTCAGCTTCTTCCGCTCTTTTAATTAATATATCCTTATCTGTTTGGAGTTTTAAATTTTCTTCTCCAAGCTAAAAATTATTAGAAATAAATTTAAATTGTAAATTCTTTAATTAATTTTCTTGTCTAGTTTTAATTCTATTAAATTCTGTTTACGTCATATACGTTCGTAACTCATATATTCTCATAAATAAAAAATGGATACTGAAATCTTTTTGGTAAATTCCAAAGGTGGAAAATTGTATTTTTCAAACCCAAGATCTACTAATATATAAGGGTTGACAATTAAACTTCGAAAACGGATGATTTTTTGGATTTAAAATATTCGGGTAACTACAGTCGAATATAAATACATATTTACTACTTATCACATTTTCTACCAAATTTACCAAATTAAAGTTAATTTACTTCACAATATTATTTACTCTTACCGTTTTAGCCAATCCATCCATTGAAGAAATTTCATTATTTAATTCTTCAATTGACTTTTTTAAATTTTCATGTTTAACTGAATATTCAGTCAAATCAAATTCATAATTTTTTAATTTTTCCTTTAATTGATCATTTTCTGATTGAACTTTTTTATTTTCAGTACTAAGCTAAAAAATAAAAATTATAAATATATTTTAATTTTAAAAATTATTTTATGAGCAATTCGGCACAATTTACTAAAAAGTATATTTTTTACTTTTAAAGAATTCAATCCCTCCTCGCGTGATTGGTCCATTATTTGTTTTTTTAAACGATCGTTGTCTGCTTTTAAATTAAAATTCTCACTATTCAATTCATTTTTAAAATATTCAAATTTTATCTCAAGATTTGTGTACAAATCAAGAGCACATTTCTTCTCACTTTCAAGTTCTTCAAATTTACTTTGAAATTTCTAAATATAAATATATTTACCTATTTAGATTAAAATAAATTTAAAAATGCAGAAATGAATTTTTTATCTGAGAATCCCAAAAATTATTACTCTAAGTAATTAATTAGATCTTCGTATTTCCCCACAAATTTATACAAATAAGATCACCTCAATTTCCCCCTCATATTCATTTAAATTTTTCAATTTTTCATTTTCCAATTGTTTTATTATAAAATTATTTTTCCTCAATTCTTCCAAAACTTTATTTTTTTCTTCTTTTCATTTCACATTTTCTCAACAAGACATTCCTACTTTATATGTATTTTCCATAAGTCTTTCAAAATATTCTTTATTTTCCTTTAATTTTTCAATTAATTTTTTATCACTTTCTTCTTTATCTTTCTTCAAATTTTCATTTTCAATTTTTAAATTTTCTAATTCTTCTTTTAAATTTTCATCAAAATTATTAATTTCAATTTCCTTCTCTTTCTCTTTAATTTCTTGCAAAGATTTTATTTTTGTTTCATCAATTACATCTTTATAAGTTTTAGAAAACTGTTGAGTTTGATCTTCAATGAAAGATTGAATTTGCTGAAAATATGGAATTTAAGAAAGACAATTAATTTAAATTTTTTAATTATCGTATTTCCTCGAATAATTACCCCCCCTCAATTAATTACCTGTCTCAATTTTCTTTCTTTTCCTTTTGAATCTTCCCACTTTCGCTCACTTATTTGGTTTCACCAGTCACTAATATTCTCGCCAATACCGATATTCATCGGTATCCGACACTAATCCCGATATCAATATCAGAAAAATCGGTATCGGGATTCAAAGAAACCGGTATAATAAAACACGATACCGGTCGAGATGCGCCAACTCGGGTCAAACAAAAATTACCTTTCCTTTATTATCACACACTCTTGCGAGAGGTTGAAAAGAGGGTAATTATTCGACAAAATATTTAGAAATATTTTAATTCAAAAATATAATCTTAAATTTGTATTTACTATATAAATTTAATAAACAAATTCCTTTATTTATTAATTAAAACTAACCTTTTCATTTTCAATTTGTTGATCTTCCAAATTTTTATTCTATAAAAAATAATTTATTAAACATTTAAAAGAAATTAATTTAAAAATAAAAACTACTTGAAAAGAAATATTGTTTAATATTTCTTGACAATCTTCTTCTAAAGAACTAGAAGTAATAGAATTATTTAAAAGATTAGCTGCCTCGCTGTATTCAGACATTTTAATAAAAATAATATTTTTAAAAATTTAAATCTAATAAAACAAAATTTTTAAAAATTTATATAAATTCTTTCAAAATCTCTCTCCCCCGTTTATTTCCATTGTAGATTGTTTTGACTATTTCTTTTCGGGTTTGATATATTTTAAACCCTCAAATTTCATAAAATATAATTTTTGGAGGAGATGTTAAGACAAAGGATATCATATTCGAGGTGCCTCGATGATCTAAGTCTATTAAAACAAAAATTATCAAGATTGGGGGTGGGGGGTTAAGAAGAAGTTATGATAAATTAACTGGAACAGTCAACTGATCAATTTAAAGTTTTCATTTCTGTTAGACTTGTTTTATATACATGTATATTTTAAATAATTTGTTTAAAAATTCAGAAAAAATAGTTAACAAACCAAATAATACTTAATTTTGCCATATTTAAATTAATTTATAAGAAAATATATGTATAGAATAAAAAATTAATAAATGAGTGAAGTTTAAATTCTTTCCTTAACTTATTTGTTAGGCAAAAAATATGTCAAAAAGAGGTCAACCCAATTAAAAAAACAAAGGGATGGAAAAACCCTTTTTTAATCTTTCTCTATGCAAAAAAATATATATTTATTTTAAATTAGGTATATTTTTTTGAACAAAAGTCTAAGATTTTCTCAACAAATCCTAGTCAAAATTTTTTTATCATAATTTTTATAAAAACAAAATTTTATAAAATTTATTTAAAATATATTTACTTTTTATTTTAAAATTTTTTATTTACTGTCAAAATTATATAAACAGTTAAACATAATCGACTCCACCAATACTCCAGTTAACATTTCTGACATTAGACCACTACAGTGTTCGGTCCTGCTTATTATAATCTGGAGTTGATTGTATAATTAATAAAGCATTAAGGCAGTTTTTGATTTTTTAAGGGGTTAATTTGGTATTTTCCTTTATGCCACAATTGCTAATATTTAATGGAATTATGGAACAAATTATAAAAATAAAAGCCCATTCGTCAAATTCCTGAAATGTCGGATGAACATGAACTAAATAAGACGACCGAAGTTGCCTTACTAAATTTGAACCAATTATTTGACGCAATCCCAACTAGTCGAAAATAACGAGATTGTGGCATAAAAGGATAAAAATTATTATTTTTCTAAATAAAAATTTAAATTCTTTTAATCAATTATTTGACATTGATTTATTTAATTGATTATTTGTTTTTAATATATTTTGATATTGAAATGTGCCAAATGGTGAGAAGAAAGGTAAAAGTTGAGGAATATTTGTAGTCGGAGTAGTAGATGATTGTGAAAATGTAGTAAAAGGTAATAAACTTCCATTAGGTGAATTGTTAAATATTTGTTGATTTTGCTTTAAATTAATTTAAAAAATAAAATAAATTACATAATTTGGACTTTATGAAATAAAGTCATTTTTCTATTTATTTCTCGGAATAAAAATTTAATTTTTTATTCCTTTATTTGTCTTAAGGCAACATTATTTAGAAGAAAAAATATTTTTAACTTTTGGAAGAAAAAAGGAAGTGATAAATATTTATATTTTTTTTCGATATAGTGAAGTTAGGAAATTATTAGGAAATTATTTAGGAAATTATATTAGTTAGGAAATTATTCCGGGGAAGGGAACTTCATTGAATACATTCTCTAACAGGGCACTTCTATCTCCCTCGATTAGCGAATCTCTCAAAATAACAAACTTTTCTTCAGTTTTTTCAAGTTCATTATATCGAGACTCGCCTCTGTATATTTTTAATTATAATTAAAAAACCTTACCTGTTGTTGTTGTTGATTACCAGAATTAATTAATATTTCTCCAAACGTTTTTTGGTTAATAAATTTATTTTGATTTAAAAAATTTGTTTTTATTGTTGAAGAAATTAAATTATTATTCGCTTCAATAAATAAATTATTAAAATTAGTTACTCCATTTTGTAAAGCTTTTCGACGTGAACGGGCACGTCTATTGGAAAACCAAGTCTTTAAATGGAAAAATTATTTATTTTTAAATTAATTTAAATTTTATACTATAATTTTGTCTTCATCCAATTTTGTTTTTCTTACAAGCCATTCTTTTTGTGTAGTTACGGGATATGGATTTACATTGAATACTTCCTCTAACAGACTTTTAAAAATATTAAAAATTATTTTACGAGAAATTTTTATAAGACACGAAAGTATTTTTAGGTATTTTATATATTAAATAATATTCAGAAAAGGTTGCTAATTATAATTAATTAATTAATTAATTAATTAATTACCGTAATTGTTCCTGATTAAAAGCTGTCCGCGCTCTGCGATTCTCCATTGTTAAAGTAAATTGTTGTTGATTATTTTCTTCATCAGAGCCAACAGACACAGCTTTGTTTGGATCGTTTAAATTGTTTGGCACAACAAAGTTGGGAAAATTGGAAGTATTTGATGATTGGCATTCAGAAAAGTCTTCAAATTATTTTTATTTAGAAATTATTTAAAAATAAATATCCATTCCCTAATATTTCTTCTATTCTCTATTTATTTATTCCCGCATCTTTTAACACTTTTAAACTTGCTCACATCAATTTCCAATCTATCAATTTGACACCTAAGTATTGCCGCTGATTATAACTTGTGATATTATATATTATTATACATATATAATTTTCATCTTTTTAACGCCTTTATTCCTTTTTAATAATTCAACTATCCCCTTTACTTTTTAGCGGTAAATAAGGGGTAAAAGAAAGCAACATTTTTGCTTGTCATAAAATATTGTGTGTTCATTTCGCGATCATTCTTTCCTCTCTTACCGCGATAATTTCAAGTTGATATGTATATTATAAATAATAAAAAAAGTGGAGGAGGTTTACTTAGATTATGAATGATTGGTTGTATTTAATATTTTTATTTGTTTTGTAGGTAATAATTTCAAAGTTCCTTATCTTTTTTGGGAGCGGTTTCTGACCTTTGATCTAACCAAGAAAAAAATTGCGGGTAGGAGAGAGGGATAGAGGGGGAGCATTTTTCAAACATTTTACCGCCACACAAGTTTTGAACCTCAACAATAAATCAAATAAAAAACTACAAAAAATACATTTTGCTTCTTGTTCAGAATTTATAGCCTTTTTGCTTGTTTTTATCTTATCATAAAAATAATAATCGAGAGAAATGAAAATGCGGGAAATATTAAAGAAAGTAAAAAATATATTTTTTTAAGAGGATAAAGGAATCCTTTTTTTGATAAATAATTTTTTTAATAACTTTTCATTAATTGATATCGAATATTAGAAAATCTAAAAATTATTTTAAATTCTAAATCAGTTGTTTACTAACGAAATAATCTAATCGACAATTTTTTGATCTTTACTAGACTAGAATTTAAAGAAATCCAAAATTACTACCCAATTCATCAAATAACTCAAAATATAATTCCATATGTCGCCTCTTATTTATTCACACCTAACTTTTTAAAAAGCAACATACCTATGCCCCTAATCTTTTATTCAAACCTAAATTGAATAATTTTATATTTTCCTCACAATCCGTTGTAATTTTTGATTGTTTGGCGGCAATTTATTTAAAGTTAAATAAAAAAACTGTCCGCGCATTTTGGCCGTCCCTAACATTTTACACCGGCACTTCCGCCTCGGACACTAATCCGCCGACAAACTTGTCATCCACAAAAATCAAAAAATAGTTACTTATCCGTTGACTTTATCGCTTATAGTTATACAATATGTTACAATTTTATGCCGCGCAGATGCTTGTCTTTTTTTTGTAAAAAAATTTCCAAATTAAGAAATTTAGTTTTTAAATAAAATATTAAATTTTAAAAGAATATTACCTAAATATTGAAATTTACTAAGAATTAAAACATGACAGAAAACCCCAAAAAGTTTTTGAGTCAAGGCATTCTTAGCATACCAAAATTATGAAAAATATTTTATTTTGAAAGAAAATGATAAAAATTGCCTCAAGTCTTAGTTAATTCATCGTTTAATAACAAATTCTAATAGGTTTTATTAAATGTTCCTATTTTCTAATTGTCTCACTTCTACACTCAACAAATGTGTATTACTGTCATTTACTTTCCTTTTTTTAACTCAAAAATTCTTCAAAATGTTAAAATATTTTCCATTTATTACTTTCCTTCCTACCCCCCTCCCTCCACTTTCAATCTTAAATTTATTTTGAGAAAATAATAAATAGCTTTTAATCAATTATTACTTTCTGCTACTGATCGTTATATGGAGATAAGAAAATTAACCAATAAAAATAAAAATGAAAATAAAAAGTGTTGATCGTAAAATTGTTTTTAAGGGTGTGAGGGAAGGGGTTTTATAGAGGGAATTAAATTGATAGTAAATGATTTTCGCGCATGATAATTAAATTTATGTATAGGTAGAGGTTAACCTCTTTTTAGCTACCCAAAATTAGGTAATCCTCAATCTAAGATACGTTTTTAACATTTATTTGACCATTGATCTAGAGAGTCCCCAATTTATGTTACTCTCATTATAAGGTACAATTTACTTATTCGATTATTTTTTTATTAATTTAAACGTTATTTCCAATCTTAATTTATTACACAAATCTTCCCTCAAAAATAATCAAAAACCTCCAAATGTTTTCTCACTTTCATGTTTACTGTATTTCTTTTATTATTTACAAACACTTTAACTACTAATTGCTTATTTTCTTGTAATTTAGATAGAGAAAATGAGTTTCTTTAATAAATTAATTATAAATTTATTTAATATGTAATACTGTTAGATGGAAGAAAATGAGAGATTGGTGGGCAATGACGCAAAAATAAAATTATTATTTAAATTATTTACCTATAATCCTTTTTATTTATAAAATTAAAAATAAATTTAAAATGAATTCGTTGATTTTCTTTATTAGGTGAATCTAGAGGAATTTTTAATAAAATAAACATTTTATTTTAGAACTCCGTTTTTATTTAAATTAAATTTTTAAAAAATAATTCTCACCTCTAGACTCATCAGCAATTAAATTATTTCCATTATAATTATTGCTAATAGATCCACTAAGAATATTTTCAATTGAATGATTTAATGGTCTCGTTAATTGTTGTTTTTGTTGTTCTTCTTCCTCATTATTAATCCCTTCTTTAATTAATTTAAAATTAATTGTTGATTCTTTTTTAAATTTATTTTGAAGAATTTGTTTTTGTGTTTTTAAAAGACGATTAATTCTTGGAGTACTTGGAACATTTTTTTGTGAACAAATTCCTCTAAAAATTAATTACAAAAAATTAATTTTTAAGCAAGTTTACAACCTCTCAACTAAAATTTGTTGGATTTGGAGAGCAGAAATATTTTGATCCATTTTTTCTTTATAAATTGATAAAATATATTGTCGAACAGCTTGGATAGATATTCGTGAACGAGGATTTCCCCCAATCTGAATAATTTTAATAAATTAATTTTTGAAGATTTAAATAATTTTATATTTAAATAGAAAGAGAAAAAATTAAAAAAATTTAGTTACTAAATCCAAATAGATAGACAAAATAATATTTAGAAATTAGAATATTTGCTTATTGAGGATTTAAAAATGCAAATGTATTCATAATTAAAATAGAAAAAACAAAGTGATTTTAATTAATGTTTTAAAATCCAATATACTATGTGCAGTATAAAAATAGCAAAAATATAAAAATCGAATTAGAAGTCGAATCGAATTCTTCGAATTATGAAATTATTATATTCTCTCTAGTACTGTACTAGAAAAAGGTCTTTCAGCAAGAAATAATTTTTTGCTCTCGAAATGATGCTAGATTAAAAAATTGATTAAAAATTATCTCTTAATTTAAGATATTCCTTCTCCACGTATTTTGGTAATAAATGTTTTTGATTTTAATCATCAACTAATAAATACCGTTTCAAAACAAATTACCGAATCTCAAATAAAAAAATTTTCTTAGATAAGCGGCAAAAACTCCCGCCGTGAATTTTCCAAATTTTAAAACATTTCAAGGACTCTTTTAATTTTCAACAACAACTGCTCATTGTCTTTTATATTTCTTAAAACTGTGAAAATTTAAAGGAGAAAAAGAATGATGGTATTTAATAGTTAGTGTTACAAGGAATTATTTAAAGGGAAGGAAAATGGATTGGCGCGAAGAATTTTTATATTTTACAGGGATTTGGTAATTAAAATAAAGATATTTTTTGGGGTTTTGTTAATTTATTTTTAATCTTTTTAAGTACCTGTCCTGGTGAAATTGAGCCTGTTTCATTGAACCTAAATAAAATTAAACAAAATGAAAATGTCGTATGATGGGGACACAATTGATTTATATTTTGCTCTAAATTCTTAAAATGATCCAATAAATAATATCGGCAATGCCTTATCTTCAATATTCTTAAAATTAATATAGAAAATATAGGAGTAATCATTAAAGAGGGTAATTATTTGAGCATTTACGGTAAAATTATTTATCTTTACCTCATCAAAATTTTCGAAACAGCTCCATGCGAGACTTTCAATTCTCTGCTAATTTTGCATGGCCTTAAATTATTTAATTAAATAAAAATGTTCAGAAACATACTTTACACCACGCCGAGACATTTCTACAATTTGGACACGTTTTTCTTGGGGCAATGGCCTTCCATTTATGAAAACTCCACCTAATTGGTTCATTCTACCCTACAAAAATTTTTTAGACTTTTTAAAAATAATTAATTAATTTATATTAAAATAAAATTAATTTTTAACAAATATAATTAAAAAATTTTTATAAATACAATTTTTAAAATTAAATTAATTTTTTACCTGCCCTAATAAATTTTCAAATGTAATTCTAGGGCTAGATTGTTGCTGTATTGTACTATCAATATTAAAATTAGTTGTTTGCTTTCTTTTTAAAGATGTTTCCGGTATTGGACATTTTGGGGAGGATTTAGTTAATTTTACGTTGGGATTTAGTTTGTTCATTTAATGTTTTAAAAAATCTTTCAAAAAATTTTGATGAAAGGTCTATTTTTAAATAATATTAATTATAAAAAACATTTAGATAATTATATTTTTTAAAATATTTAATTAAAAAAATAAAAATTGCGGTAATTTATACAAAAATATAATTAAATAAAAATAAAAGAAATAAAAACCACCAAAAATACGGCGAACACTTTTGTATATTTACTCCGCCCCCATTCTAAATATATTAATGTACATTTATTTATAATCTTTTAACCAATAAAAGACAAGTAAGTGGCTGTTTGAGGTAAAACTTAAAATGTAAAAAAAAAGAAAATTAAAAAATAATTTTAATTAAATATTTAAATTAAATTTAATTTTTGTTATGATATTTTGACATTAAAAATTTCTTCTACTTTTATTTTAGTTAATTTCTTTCATTCTTTGATTTTTTAACTCAAATTTTTCGAGCTTACAATTGTAATTTTCCTAACAATTTTTTATCGAAAAGTTCGAGAGCATCCCAAAGTACCGCCGCAAAAAATTATTGGTTTTTCTTTTGACCACCTTGAAATTTTAAAAAATTCTGAGAAATTTTAATTAAAAGAATCTTTTTTTGTTAATCCAAAATATTCTTTAGAAATTAAGAGAAATAAATATTCTATTGTAATAATCGTCTTTTTTAATTATTCAAGATACTTAATCTTGAATCAAGCTATTTCTTCGTTTTTTGATTTTGAGTTAAGTTAAAAAAGGTTTTGGGGTTAAGTTTTAATATAGTCTTTTCTGATTTTTCTATTAAAATACCTATAGCGAATTGTTGTAAATCAAAAAATTTGAATGGTTTCCAAAAGTTCGAACTCTTTAAACTAGCGTAATAACCATGTGAGTTGATTAATTTTTATGATACTTGTTATTTTTTTTCTTGATTTGTAGAAATGTCAACGGCATGTTGAGCCCGCGGTACCTTGGTGTGTATTTTTTAGGTTTTTATTTACCAAAAAATAATTTAAAATTATTCCAAAATTACTTATCAAAAATACCATCAAAAAATAAAAATATATATTTATGTAGGTCGGCAATATTTTAAAAATCCTTTATGTCACTCGGAAGTCACTATCAAAATGCCCTTTTTTACTTTAAATAATAATTTGGGGAGGAAATGAAAGGAAAAAAGATTTAAATTTGATGAAAATAATACTTAAGCAATTTTGCATTAGGCAATTAATCAATCAAATTTTTTGCCACCTGTAAAAGGTATTTTTTGTTTCTCCAACCACTTCCAAAAACTCTTCTCCCTCTTCCTCCTCCTCTCTCCTTCTATTTTCATAATTAAATATTTTAAGTAAATTTAAAGAAAGGAGAATATTTCTCTACTTCTTTTTTATTCACTTAATTTTTAACTTCCGGTAACATACTTATGTATTTTATTCAAAATTCTCAGAGTGTCAGTTTTGGATTAATTTTTTATTTAAAAAATCGAGGGCAATTTTTAGTTTAATTTTGATTATTAGAACGATTGCTGCTGACATTTAGATGAGTTCACAAATAACATGATAACAATGAAATTAATTTTTATACGTTAAAAAGTCAAAACTTTTTATTCAAACTCAGAACTCGTTAATTTCTAATTTAAATATTAATTTATATGTTTTAATTAAAATAGTTTAAAAAAATATTTTTATGTTTGCTTATATTTTGGGCCATATACTAATAGTTAGAGGGTCCGCCTTTGATTGTTTACATTGAAGGAAAGCTAAGTAAAAGTAAAAAATAAAATCAATAAAAATACCTAAATATTATTTTTTAAAATTATTTTATTTATTTATTTTAAATCCATAAAAATTTTAAATTTAAATTATGGCAAAAGAAAACGATCCATTTAAATGCCTGCGATGTGTTAGTATTGCTGTTGGGATTTGGAATATTGCAAGTCTTTGTTTTATTAAGAGTAGCTAATAAACTTTTAGATGAGTCCGGGGTTTCAAATACTGGGAATTTAATAGGCGAAGTTGTTTTTGTTTTAAGAAACATTATTAACTTGTGTTATGATTTCAATTAACTTTTTGCTATTTGCTGAATTTTTATAAATTACTTTAAACGAAAAAACGTATCAATAAGTAATCAAATAATCCAGAAATAAGTAATCTAGGATACCAACAATGTTGCAAGATTGTAACAGATAAAATATTAAAAACAAAATTATAGTAAAATCAACAAGAATTTGTTATAATTAATAACTAATTAACTTATATTTTATTAAATAATGTTTTCAGATTTATTGTTTTATTCAATTTGGATTGCTTGGTTGGCAAGTACAAGTAGTAAAAGAATGGCAATGGCATTGGGAGAATCGTGAATTACCTGTTACTGGCGCGTGAGCTAAAAAAAATTCCAAAAAATTTTTAATGAAATTTTAAAGAATTGACCAATATCAGGCGAGATTTCCAGGTCTTTATGCGAGGTATACAGAAACACCAGAAACTAGAAAAATTAATGGTAAATTAGCAGCCAAATAATGAAAACCGAAATTTCTTTATTTATTAAGCATTATATGCCATAGTGCTTATTTGTCTGGGATTAACTATTATCCATTTACCTAATTCAATAGCAATGCTTTATGGCTGTAATAAAGTAAAAAGAAATAATTTGAAATTATTTAAAAAAATTATTTTCAAGTCATTTCCAAATTGGATATTTCCTTGGTTTTTTACTTCAATTCCTTTAATTATTTTATGTACAGTTTATTCAGTTCTTTGGTGGAGTGGAGATATATTTGCTGAACAATTAACTTTTTCTGTTTTTGAATTTATTATTTCTCTTGCTGCAAATGTTTTTATTTGAATTAAATTTTGGAAAAAAACTTTATTTTTAGGGAATTGGAGTTGTTTTAGTATTTCTTTACTATCAAAGACTTCGTGGTAAACTTCTCTCTGAAAGGATAGGCAATGGATATAAATTACCTTCAATTAACGCAATTAATATTTCTTCCACTAGGCATTCAAGAATTAAAAATAAAAGAAAATTAAAAAATGATTTAAATTTTGAAGAAAAACATCAATTACCTCCATGGATTAAATCTTTGCCTAATAAACCACCAAAAGCTATTGAAAGGAAATTAAGGAGAAAAGAGAGGAAAGAAATGGAACTTGGAAGACGATATGAAACGAAAAGAAGAAAAAATAACTTAAATTAGCAAATAAAATGTATAAATACAATTGAATCTCATTATAATATATCCCTAATAATATGACTAAGTTTAGTACTCTTAGATGTTGTCAGGCACTACCTAGGGAAAGATGCCTAAGCATGGGTACTCTCAAAACCGATAATTTTCCAAGACTCAGGACCATAAAATGAGAGAAATCGCGGATGGATATGCCTCAAAAGTTGTACGGACATAAACGGATACTGATGTCGATCTCACGGATATACCTATTCAGATAAGGACACAAAAGAAATTAACCATCAAAATCAGATTAATTTTTATTTTATTAATTTTTTGATAAAGGAATAATATATTTTTAGTGATTTGTTTTGTTTAAATTTAATTTTAATTTATTTCAATTTTTTACTCTGATTAAGATTAAAAACCAAAATTAAACTCTTATTAATAAAAATATTTGTCTAAAATTATTAAATATTTTTTAATTATTTTTGTTTTTATTTAAATATTGTTTTAAATACAAATCAATCCGCAATTTTAACCTTGTAAATAAATAACATTTCTTCAAAATATAAATTCTTAACAATTAATTTATCCATTTAACAATTGAATTTACTAAAATATAAAGTAAATATGTATATCAATTAATATTTAATTCTTTTGAATCATTTCACAATTCTTTATTTAATCTTTTCACTTCTTCATCTTTCATTTAAATTCCAAGAAATCCACCCTTTTCTCCAACATTTTGTTTAATCAAAATTTTATCTTCATAATTATTTTCTTCTTCTTCTTTTTCTTTTTTATTTTCATTTAAATTTCTCTTTTTTCGATTTTTATTATAAATTGTAATTGTCCCTCCAGAACCTCCAACATGTTGATTAACTCTAAATTCATTATGATTTCCACCATGTTTCTTTGGGTGATGACCCCCCTCATTTTTGTCAGCTTCTTCCTTCTCGCTATCATCTATTTCTTTTTCATCTTCATTATTATCTACCTGTTCCGCATCATCATCAGCTTCTCTGCAAAAAAAATTTTCTAATAATTTTATTGTATATTTTTTGAATTAATATTAATAAACTTCAAAATTTTAAAATTTAATTATAAAGAATAAATCTTTTATCTAAAATTTTTTAAAAATAATTTACCTTTTTCTTCTATTTTTGTTAACAAGCATAATCGAACCCTTTCCTTTCTTAACATTTTGTGAAATCGCAAAAATATTTTTATTTCCTCCACCATTTCCTCTTCCATTCTTTCCCCATTCTTTTTCAGCTTTTTTATTATTTTCTTCATCACATTCAATTTCTTTATTTTCTTCTTCTCCAAAATCTCCCCAATCCCCATCTCGCCAACCATGCCCGTCTTCCTTATCACCTCCATAACCATCGTCTCCTCCTCCTTCTTCTTCTTTGTTTTCCCCATCATCTCCTCCTCCTTCTTCTTCTTCTCTCTTTACTCTCAGTAAATTCTTTTCCATCACTTCTCCATTTTGTTTTATTTTTGTATCAATTAAAGTTGTATTAGATGATTCTTAAAATTATATTATTATTAAAATATTTTAAAATAATTATTTAAATATTTGGTTGTAAAAAAATTTAAATAATTTTCATTTAAATAATTTAATAATTTTTCTGATTTATTTTTTATTTTTTGACTTTGTTTCTAAAGATTTATTTATTTTAATTAATTTTTTTATTTATTTAAAATAATTTATTACTTACTTTTTATAATAAAAAATATTATAAAAACAATTGAAAATAAAATAAATAATTTTTGGGACATTTATTTTTTAATAATTAAATTAATTTTAAAGTTTTGATTTTCTTATTCTATTTTCCAAAATTTATATAGCCAAAGTCTTGGACTTTTTTTCTATTCAAATTTGTACCTGAAAGTTCCCATTTGTTTGAGCATTAGGCCATTTACTCATCAAAAATGGTATATCTCAAAAATAAATTCGTCATTTTTGGATAATCTAATGAGGAATAGATAGATAGATTATTGAATAAAAAAATATAAAAATTAATTTTAAATAATTAAAACACAAAATTTTAAAAAAGTATGACTAAGTCCTTTTATTAATTAAAAAAAATATTTATTTCTTTTTAAATTTATTTTTAATGAAGAAAAACATTTAAGATTAATTTTGATAAAAATATTTTTAATTAAATGATAAAATATCAAATCTATTTTTTAAAATTGTTTTTCTAAATTTTTTATACATAGGTATACTATCAGAAGCTTATGAATAACTATCTGGAATTAACTAAACCATCAGAATTTTTTATTATCTATTTTAATCTTAATTTTTTCTTCAAGGAATAATAATATTTTTAGCTAGTTTTTCAACTAAAAAATAATTTTGATTTATGTTAAAAATCAAAATACAAAAAATTAAATTTTTATTAACAAAAATATTTATATAAAATTATCCTGTTTAAATAAATATTTAATTATTTTTGTTTTTATTTAAATATTGTTTCAAATAAAAATCAATCCACAATTTTAAATAAATAAATGTAGTAAATACTCCTATAGCAAATCCACCAAAAGAAATAGAACAATCAACTTTTTCAGAAAAAAGTTTTAAAAAAGCGATATGAATAAGTTGGAAAATAATAATTAAAAACTAAAAATTAAATAGTAAATTATTTAAATTAAATTAATAAATATACTTGAATAATTTGTAATGTAGTTAATGATTGAGGTATAATTTTTGGGAATCGAAATGAAAAGCAGGTTAGCATATAATAACTAAAAAATAATTCTTTGAATATAAAAATTTTATAATTAATTTAGTTACAAAAAATATTTGATTATAATTTTATATTATAGAAAATAAATTATTTCAAACGTATGTTAATATTTTATAGGCAATCCGGTTATAATTCCCCAAAAGTGATTCTTGTTAGGGAGCCTAATATCCTGTAAGTTTAAATAAAAATACTTTCTACTTACCTATACATAATTGAATGGATAAAAAAGTTCATCCAAACAACCCAAACTAAATAAGCATTATCTCCAATAAAGTTTATAGTTCCAAATAAAATACTCATTGAATGATGAAACCTTGTAATTTAAAAAAATTTAATTTAACAATTTTAATTTCAAAAAACCAATGCATAAATCGAATAGGTCTTCCTTTTAAAATTAAAAATAAAGTATCAAATAATTCTGGTATTTTGGACAAAACCCAAATAAATATCCAAAAACCAGAAATTTGATTTGTTTGAAGTTCAGTAATTTGTGTATATGTTGCTTAATTAAAGTATTTTTTTAATTAGTTAAGAATTTGATAAAAATATTTATAAAAAAATATAAGTATTATATAAATACTTAATATAATCAGAGATTGTTTTAAGTGATTTGAACAAAGGCGGTAGGGCAATTATAATTTCTGCGGAACAAAAAATGGGGACTCGATAGTCATCCTTAAATCCAAAAATTTGTCAGTATTGGATTATTACTCGTTAATTTGTAAAAAAATATAAAAATAATTTCTACAATTAGGTAATTACTTTAATATATTTATTTACTTATTACTCCATTTCTCTCTATCGAATTAAACATTATTGGCGTTAATCTAAAAAATCCAATAAAACTAAAAACAGCCAAAAATAAATTCCATAAAGCCAAAATTTTATTTATTGAATTATTAAAAATTATTTTTTTGTTTTTTAAAAATAATTTAGAAAAAATAATTAATAAAATATAAAATAAAATTAAAATTAAGAATATAGGTAAATTGTCTTTGACCCATTCCTTAGAATATTCATAATTATAGGATTCGTTAATTAAATTGAAAATATTAATTTTAAAATTATTTGGCATTTAATTAATTTTCTAAATTTGGTATATATTTAATTATTTTAATTATGTATATTTGTTTTAAAAATATTCAAAAATAATTAGAACTATACTTATCTAATATTTAATTTATTAAAAAATAATTAAATATAAAATGTTCTGATTTCTATTTATTCTATCAAAAACTGATAAGAATTTAGATGTTTTGCAAGTTTTAAAAAAAGACCACTAAATTTCATAAATTATTAAAACAAAAAATTTATAAAAATTAATTTTTCCATATTTTTAAATAAATTTCAAAATAAAATGCTTGTTAAATGCTAATAAATATTTAGAAAAGATAAAAATTGTTATTGAGAAAATATTAAATTTTATATACAATCTATTCGTTTCCTTTCAATCAAAAACTACGTCTTGAAGTTAAACTTAATCTTTAAGAAAATAATATAAATAATTTTTCTTAATAAAACACCTTTTTTGATTAATTTTTGAATTAACAAAATTAATTAGACGGGAACGAAAACTAGCAGAATTTAAACAAAAAATAACAAAATTAAGAGATTTGCCTAAAGTAACAAGGAAGACAGTTAAAGCTCTCTAAAAAAGTTTAAAAAATAAAAATAATTTTTTTCTAAATAAACATACAAGAGTAACATAAGGATCTTTTGCAGAAACTGGGCCGACAAAAAGTTGAATAATTGCTGATGGGGTCTAAATTTTGAAATATTTAAATTAATTAAATTAATTAGCCTGAGTAAGTGTAAAGTTTGTAACAATTGCCGCCTTTTAATTTAAAAAATAATTTCTTTTTAATTAAAATTAGTTTCTTTACCACAATAAAAGTAACACGATATTCAACACGAAATGTATTTAAACAAATACTTTTTCTGTTTAAATCCAAAGATTTTGTTGTTTTTAAACTATCAGAATGGCCAATAAATCCGGAAAGGTAATTTCTAAATAATTTAAAAAATTATTTTTAGAATTATTTTTAAATTTTTAAATTATTCTATGTATTTTAAGGATTTTATTCAATTTTAAAAAATTGAAAAAATAATGATTAAAGTTGAAGGTTGTTTTTCCCGACATCTAGAAACAATTCTTGAACCAAATCTTTACTTCTATTCCGGGTATCTGCAACTGTCTACTTTAATTTTAGATTTTTTGGCATTTTTTAAAACTTCCGTTAACATTTTTTGAATATTAATTTTATTGCAACCTTTTATATAAAGCAAATAAAAGTCCCAAATTTGAAAAAATAATTAAAACTGTTGGAAGAAAAACAACAAAAACTGCATGAATTATAGGGCTATAATGTAAATATAAATAAATTAATTGAGAATTAGCCAAAAAAGAATTATTTGTTTTCCATCTAAATTTTCTTGAAATTAAAAGATTTTAGTTAAAAAAAACTTTTTTGAATCACTGTTGAAGCAAAAAGAATATAATTGGCTTCCATTACAAAATATTTTAATTATACATTGATAACTGGTAAATTTTTAAATTAATTTTTTAGGGCCTAGTTTTATGTATATTTATTTTTTATTTGATTATTTTTCCAAAAAAAATTTAAAAATTATTAAAATACCTTAAATGAACATAAAAAGTTAACAAGAAAGTAGCAATAATAACTATAACCAAAAAAAGTTTAATGCCAAAAGGTCGACTTTTATGAATACTTAAAGGGCTACTAATTGCTATAAAACGTTCAAAACAAACACCCAAAATAATCCTAAAGAATTTTAAATTAGTATAATTAATTTAAAAATAAATTAATTAAAACCAAATAGCAGCTGCTGAACATCTAAAAAATTTTAAAAAATTATTTTAATTAAAATAGAAAAAACTAAACTGATTAATTAACGCAAGAATGTGTATTTTAAACAAAAAATAAAATTTTCGAAATAAATTATTTAAATAAAATAAATCAAAATGTGCCAAAGAATTTGGAAGAAATAAAATTAAAAATAAAGCATCAAACAAAGCAAGGGAAGATAATAAAATGTCCGGTCTTTAATTTAAAATAATTTTAAAAATAATTTCCTTAAAAAAACCTAGCAATTTTTCTTTTATTTCCTCCAAGTAAAATTAAAAGATTTAAACAATTTCCAATTAAACCAAACAAAATAATTGGAGGCAATAAAATTCCAATAAATATTTTCTCAACAAAATGAGCAGAAAGGCGTAAATTATGTTGAGATAAACAAATTTTGGAAGAATTTAAAGAAATATTTGAATTATAATTAATTAATTTTGATGTCATTTTTTTAAACTTTAAAATACTATGTTTGGATTAAATAATATATTTTTTAGATTTTTTCGATAAAATAATTTATTTTACAGTTTTATTCTTCTTTTAATTAATTTCTCTTATATGTACCGAATAATTTTTAATTTAAAATTTTTATTGACAAAAAATACTGAATAATATACTATATAACGAGCAAGATGATAGAAAGAGAAACTGATCAAATTGTGAGGAGAAAATAAAATAATCAAAAATTAAAGGAATTTAAAGAAAATAATAAAAATAAAAGAAGCCTTTTTTACGATGCCAAACAAAAAAAAGATGGCTTTTGACCGTTGGTTGTTTTAAGCATATGCTTTAACTAATACTGACTTAAAGTAAGTAAAATGTGGATTTTTATGATACTTTTAAAGTATATTAAAATAAAAATGTGAAAAAAACTATAAATAAAATTGAATAAATAAACTTTGAAAAAATAATATATTCAAAATAAAAATAATTAAATATTTTTTTGTAAATATTTTAAGAGATGTTGTACTTGTTTTTATTGTAGTTTTAACTATTTGTAAATACTAATTCCACAAAATTTTTTGGTTTCTAAAGAATAAATATTTACAATCTAAACATCTTTAAAAAATTAGAGACAGATTAGATTTTTCTTAATTTTACAATATTTTCTAATTACTTATACCACTAATATTATTTAAAAATATTTAGAAACCTCTAGGGAGCTTTTTTAAAAAAAATAACCAATTTTGTGGTTTCTTTGCCTAATTTATTTGAGTGATTATTAAATTACTGTAAAGTGAATATTTTACTAAATTTTTGGTTTTTAATTTTTAATTGTTAAATTTGTGTTTTAATGTCTATTATTAGTCTAAATTTCTTTAATTTTTTTGTAAATAAAAAAACTAAAATCCAGACAAAAAAATAAGTACCTATATTAAAATTTAAGACATTATTTTAATAAAGAGACATTTAAGTAATAAAATTCTCAGACATTTAAGTAAATTTGCAAAAAAAAAGTTTATTTTTACTTTTTAAAAAATTATTTTATTATTTAAGTGTCTAAAAAAACTATGAAATTATTTAAATAAACAAAACTTTTTTGGACAAACAATTAAACAATAAATTTTTTTATTATTTTATTTACTTAATGCGTGCTTTTTGGGTATATTTAAATGTTTCCAAATTTTCTCTTTTTTATCATAAATTTATTAAAACTGATAATACCTGGCTTAATATAAAATAGTCTTTTAGGATAGCTAAACATTTTTGCAAGAAACTATACAAGTAAAATCCAATATATTATGAGATTTAATTTAAATATAAGAACCTTGTATAAGAATCTTTAATAGCTTTGGGTCCCCCTTTTGGGTATTATCACAGTATTAACTCTCCAAACTATCTCCGGCTAAAACATATCTGCATAATTAATAAATTATATACATAATACATTTGAAATAACTATGAGAGATTTAGTCCTACATAAGGGTCCTTAAGTAATTTAATTAAATTTTATAATTAAAGGATTTTGTTAAAGCAATTGAAGAAAATTAAATAAAATATAAAATGAACAATTCAGTATTATTCTTTATTTTATTTTTACTTATTTCGGCAATGAATATTTCATTAATTTCTGGAGCTTGCAGTGAGCCATGCAGTCCAAGCTCATGTGCAGAAGGCTGCCCTGGCTAATTAAAAGTTTTTTAGGATTATTTTATTTAAAATTTTCTTATTTTTCAGTTAGTGAACGTGCTGATTTTCAAAAGGAATTAGAAGAATAATAATTTGTTTATGTAGAATTGTTTAGAATTTGTTTAGAATCTTTGTTAAATTTTTTTCTAATTAAATAAAATTAAATTAAAAAACTAGTGTATTTTGCTTATCAAAAAAAATTTATTTTCAAGTTTCCCTAATTCTCTGAAACACTAAGTTGATAATTCTTTAAATAGATAATTCCCTAATTAAAACTAATTTTTAGTAAAAAATAATTTTAAAAATTTTATAAAAAGTTTAAATTTTAAACAATTTTTTTGATTTAAAAATAAATTATTTAATATATAATTTTGTATTTTAATTATATTTCTTTTAATCAAAATCAAGTCTAGAAGCTATCCATCCTGGAATACAACGACCCCGAACACAACTTTCTCCTGATCGACAACGACAACCTTCTTGAACACAAACTTTTTCATTATCATTACATATCCACCCAATTTTACATTCATCTATTGTTTGACAACTTTTAAGGCATTTCATGTTTCTGGCACAATTCCAATCTTTAAAATATTTTCCTTAGATTTTTCACCAAACTTTTTAAGAATCAGTTTTGCGAGAATGAAAAGTTTGGGAACCCTCCGGGAAAGAGAGGTAGAAACATTTGAAACTCTTGTTTATGTGAAACTCTCGCAAAACTTTATAAAAAATACTTGTAGGGCATTGATCTGAGGAATAACAAATTTCGGGTACACAAACATTCATTGTACATATACGACCTTTAGAAATTATAAAATAAATTTAGGTAAAAGTAAAAGCACCTTTTCGACATTGATTGTTCGAAGAACAACTTCTAGGTAAATAAGCACTGTCCAAAATATGTTCAATGAAAATTGTCAAGAAAAAGAAAATAAGTAACTAAAAATAATATTATAATTAATTTAGCAACTACAGTTAGACAGACTTAAAACAGGAATTTTTGAGATTTTTTGCCAAACATTAACAGTTTTTATGAAATTTTAAAAAACCAGAAATTTACGAAGAAGTGATTTTTAATAAATTCCCCTAAAATGAAAGCGGTATTTGACCAAAACTCAAAAACAAAAACCTGGTTTTTTAAATTTGAATTAACCGATAACCGGGAGTACCGTTTAATAAACAACCCTATTAGTAATTATTTTTGAACAAACATTAAAGAATAACTTTCAACAATTATTTTAGATAATTATTGGATTTTTTAATTAGATTTTATTTTTAATTTTATTTTTCAAAATATACAAGATAATTTTCATTTTTAAATAAAAAACTAATTTTATCAAAAGCCTACATAATTAATGTTTTTTTACTTATAAAGAAAAAAATTAAAAATATTATTAACCCCCAATTAATTACCTTTGAAATATATTTATTTAATATCTCCATTATTTAACAAAAAATATAACGAAATATAATTATTTTAAAAATGGAGCAAATAATTATTTTTTAGATTATTCATAATTTATTATATTTTAAATAATGTCTTTAAATATTTTTTAAACGTTAAAACTTTTCTTGAATTAGTCATTTTTCCTCGCATAATTATTTATGTTATTTATGTTGTTGTATACTTTACATGGGAATAAACATTGTGTTTATTCTAAAAATTATTTTCCATAAAAGGATTTTTGATATAATAACGAGTATTCTAAAATTAGGCAGATCTTTTTAATTTTATGTACTTTAGTCTTCAATCTCTTTCATACATAAACTTTTAAGCCTATAATCTACTTAAATCTACTTTCACTTAAAATCTACTTAAAATTTCAGCCTGTAAAGTAATTAATTCATAACCCTGAATTCATAAAAATTATTTTGTAATCAAAACCATTATCATATAAATTTATTTTTATAAATAACATGCAACAAATAAAATTTACAATAAATGAATTTATATACAAAATAATTATTTCTTAGTTGCCGGGGGTTGTGTTTTTTTCGGGGGAGGAGTGGACATAACATAACGAGATGAGGTAGCATAAGATGATGAAGTAGGCTTAGAAGCAGGAACAGCAGCAGAAGAGGTATAGCGAGATGAAGCTAACAATTTCACTGGTGCGGTGGGTTTTACATGAAATGAGGGTTTAGCACCAACATTAGAAGAGGGTATTGGAGTTGGTGGTTTATTAGCTGTAGTAGAAGGTACACTTGTAGTAGAAGGTGGTTTATTAGCCGCGGTAGAGGGTACATAGCGAGATGATACTGGCATGGATGTTGCTATTGATGTCGGTTTTTTGTGTCCTGATGGCTGTGGAGTATCAATCGGCCAAAATTGAGAAAATGAGCAGCCCAACATTACATCCACGTGCATAGCAGCGCCAGCATTATTAAACTAAAATTATTAAAAATAAGATTGAAATTGAAATCATTTCTTGCCTCTCCACAATAGTTTGGTGCAGAGAACACAGTAACCAATTTTTGAGTTGGATGTATTTCGTATCCGTCCTGTACAACTTGGTGAGCCCTTACAATTACGTCCACATCAAGTTTGCGACACGCATCTGACAGTACATCGTCTCCAAATAAATAGCTGCACCCTCTAGAAAGAGAAGGGAAAATAATATTTTTGATTATGAAAATATTTTTTTACCTCGGACTAGACTTCCATCCTTTTGTTCCAGGCTCAGGATCAGACCTAAATTTTAAACCAATTTTATTTCAATTTATTTCAGTTTTTACCAAAGCAAATCCATTGCTATATTGACGCCTTGAGGATCTTGCCATCCGCGTTTGATAAGTCGTAGTTGATCTCTTTCAGTCAGTGCCGGCGACAGGCCCCCGTGCATACAGAGAATCCGATCTATAATATCCTTGATAATAATCTTTATTAAAGAATATTTTCACCTCCTATTAGAGCACTACACGGCATTTGAGCAAACGCATCATTGAACATCCAAAACAGGCCGATGTTATCTCTTTGGCCATATCGTTGTTCAAGCTCTGACTTGAATCCATAGATGGCGTTGACCGGACTTGTTTCGTGATTTCCGCGAACAAGGTAGAAACAAGCTGGATACTTGACTTTGTAGCACAGCAACAAAACAATCGTTTCCAAATTTTGTGGCCCTCGATCTACATAATCTAGAATTGAAGAGAAATTATTTTTACTAGCCAGGCACTTTGATTTAATTTTTACCTCCAAGGAAGATATATCTAGTTGTGGGCGGCTGTCCAAGTTGGCTGAATATGCGACGTAAGTCATTGTACTGAGCATGTATATCGCCACATATAACAAGTGGTGGAACTAGTTCTAGAAGCACAGGTTGCGCTTGAAATACTGCCTTCGCCTTTCGGGTCAGTTCTGCAAGAATAGATGGCTCTACCTAAAAATTAAATATTTTCGTTATATACTAAAAATAATATAGAAACTCACGCTTTTTGCAACGTCGAACGACAGGCCGTTGAGTTGAGTTAGTAGCTTGTCCACATCCATCTGTGCGAGACGAAACCAGTTGTGCATAAATATAGAAGGCTTTGGAAGCTGCTTTTATAATCATGAATTTAAGCCTGGAAAATAGTCTTCGACTGTCGAGTTTAAGTAGATACACAAAACTGTGTGAAACGAAATAAAAACAAATGACGGAGGTGGAAGTTAATTTATAATTCTGATTTACTTGCTAATAAATTATATATTTTATTTCTAAATTAGTTTGTATTTATTTAAATTTAATTAAGTTTAAATTTATATAATAGGGTTGGACAAAACCGTTTAATTTTGAAAGAACCGTATACCGTTTATCTGAGACCCGTATACCGTTCCGTTTAATTTTACCAAAACCATTTAGTTAAACGGTTTTGTTCAACCCTAGTATATATTTTAATTAATAGATAATTTCCCCAATTATTATTCAACTTCTCATTCATTCATTTCACGCAACACAAATAAAATCTCCTGTCTAAATATTTTTAAATTAAATATCTAAATTTATAATTAAAAACAAACAGCAAGTCTTTTGCATTTTTCAGCATTCCAATGATTTATTGTATACAATTGTTCTATTGATATTCCATATTTTTTGGCAGTTCCTTCACAGCTATCTCCAGCCAAAAAAAAATTATTTTTAAAATATTTAAACGAAACAAACTTTAATTTTATGCATTTTTGTACAAAGCCTTGATGTTATAATTGGTTGCTTTTCGGGCGAGGCATTAATTAAGGAAGTAATTGATAATAATAATAATATAATTAAATTAAAATATATTAGAATTATTTTAAACATTTCTTAGAAAATTTATATTTTAAATTTCTTTTAATTAATTAGACAAAATATTAAGTATTTATGTATATTTAAATTCCAGATATAATATTTGGGATTAATCCAGCGTGTAATCCCGTCACGAGACAGTTGTCAGATGAAATATTAATATTTTTGAGCTTACAATAACATTTTTGTCTTTAGAGGCCTCACGATGATTCCCAACCGAAACAAACAACAATTTTAGTAAAAATTAATAATAAATTTTTAATATTTTTTTAAATTCTTAAAGTCAAATAACAAAAACAATCATTTTCTATTCGGAGTTATTAAACCTGTTATTTATTAAACTAACTCTCGTTTATTTTAACAAAATTATTAAATAAAAAAATTTTGTAAAAACCCCTTAAAAACTAAATTAATTTCATAAAAATATTTTTTAAAAAATAAAACATTTAAGAAGCTTTTTTTCAATTTTATTTTTAGATATGAATATAATCAAATAAAATATTTATATATCAAGCAACTAATTTGTAAGAAATTAGGGACGGGAATTATTAATTTAGCAACCCATAAATTTAAATTTAAAATAATATATTTAATTTAATCGTGGATTTTTTAAATAGAGAGCGATCACTTGAATCTTTACTTAAAACAACACAAATTGTCAATTTAGAACTTTCCTATGACAGAATATTTTAAAACTTTTTCATCATCCGAACCGAAATCGGGCCCAAAAAAAGAATTTTTACTATGCACTGCTCACAAAATGACATCCGTGTCAAGTGTTACGTGTCTTTCCGGCATGAAATAAATAGGAATAAAACAATTGACACGGACCCATTGTAGGAGAAACATACGGGCATGAAAACAAAAAATATACAAAGTTTTTGCTTAACAATACTAAATCCGAACTCGCATATCTTCAAAGTTCGCTCTCTAATTTTCTCTCTAAAAAATTTCAAAATAAAATTCCCTAAACAATGAATGTTGATTTTTCCAAATTTATAGCAAAAATTCAAAATATAAATTCATTACTATAGCCAAGCTCCTCATTTCAAATTCTTCTCATTTATTTATTTCGTCTTACATTGTAATATTCTTTGGTATTTTAATTTCGCCTGTTATTGGATTTCTTTCTAAAGAATATTAATTATTAAATAACAATTTTTATATAATTTACCTATTATTGGAACACATTTCTTTGGAGTTCTTGAAGGTGAACTAGGTGCTGAAGTATCAAAAATTGTTGACCGATGTTTCTCGATTACCTATTAAATTATATTTTTTATCAAAAATGTATTAATTCAATTTTTAAATATAATTTTAATTAAACATTAAAAAATATTTTGTAAAATTAAGGACCTTCTTTTTTGGAGTTTCAGGCAATGGCGAGCCGAACAAGCGTTCCTGTGTGTTCAATTTTGGAGCACAACGTTTCTGAAATAATATTTAGAAGTTAAATATCACCACGGGGATAAATAAAAAAGTAGGATAAATCCTCAAAAAAGTGGATTCCTTTGTTTATGTATACGATAATAGTGAAAAAAATTATTTAGATTTTAATTATTAAAGATTTTAATTAAAAAATAGATTTTAATTAAAAAATACTTATTAATTAAACTAACTCTTAAATTAAAAGTCAATAAAGAATATAAAATTATTATCTCTCTAATATTAAGAAAAAACAATTTATTTAATTCTCCATTTAATTCATATTTTTAATTAACTAAACAATTTTATATCATTCCCCATTTATCTCCAAATGTCCGAAACCTTTTCTCTTAAAATTACCATTTATAAAATTCCACAACATTTTTTTTGTTAGAGGAGGAGAGAAAAGAGAGGTTTTCTTGCTCATCCTTTAATTAAATGAGTCAGCCAATCTCCCAATTTTTATATAAAATTCGGTTTTTAGGCCGGCACAGGCTTGCAAAAAATTGGGAAAAAAGCTTAAATAAAAAGAATTCTTTTATGTTTTATATTTTAATTTTCTTTCATTCCTTAGAAAATAATTTAAATTTTCATTTAGAAAATAATTAAATTTAGAAAATAATTAAATTCATTTAGAAAATAATTAAATTAATTCACTAGAATATACATAAAAGAATATGGAAATTAAAATATTACTATAAAGAAAAGATAATTTAATAATTAAAATTCTTGATAATTTTAAACAATATAAAATATTCTGGAATGATACTTAAGATTAATATAACATTTAAATTTAGAGAAATATCAGAATTGCAATTTGGGGCAAAAATTATCAGTGTTTAAGACAACCTTTAACAACCTTATATCTTATGTAATTAGCCTCATTAAATAAATCATTAATTAGTAGGATAGAATAACATAATAAAAATTTGTATGGAATTTTTAATTAAAATTTTAGTATCCACATTCAACTAAACACTCCTGCTACTATACATATAAAAATTTAATGTTTTTAAATAAAATAAAAATATAAATGATTATATAAAAATAAAACTGATAATAATTTTTATAAATTGACAGTCAAATGCTAGGGAGATCAGCAATTTCTCTCCTTCTTTCTCTCGCCATAATATAAACCTGCTTCTTTTTACAAAAACAAAAATTAATTAAAGTTCAATGGAAATATTCAAGAAAAAAAGTAAAAATAATAAATCATTCTCTCTCTCTCAAACCTCCTTTTAATAAAAAATTCATTTACGCAAAGTTTTTGTAAAAGCTATCACCGTTAATTTTTGTCAAGAAATCGAACTCTATTAACATTAGTATGTAATTATGTTTGTAATGATTGAAAATCACATTATTAAAAAGGAAACTGAAACGATTTAACATTCATATTTATGTAATGTATGATTTTAAGTGAAAATATTATCAGGGACAAAAAATAGACAGAAAAGAAACTTAAGAAAAAAAACTTAAGTTTTATTTTTACATAATCATTTTTACAATAAATATAATTTTGGCATATTAAAATTAATATTCTAGTATACTAGAAAAATAATATTTAAAGTCGAAACTGCCTTCATAAATCGTGAAATACTTTAAACATTAACATTTAGAAATTCAGATTAAATTTTAATATTCAGTTGCCCGCAACCAAGAGGAAGTCGTGAATTTAATATATAAAACTCAGGGTATATCTGAGATAAAATATCACTTTTATAACTATCAAAGAAAAGATAATTTTCAAGAGAAACGGCTTTTGAAAGAAGTTTATTATCCCGTCCACATTAAATTTTTATCAGAGATAAATGGCAGAAACTTATCGTCAGACCAACCGGTTTATCCTAAATTTCAATAGATTACACTCCTTAATAACAGTAGGAAATCAGAGAGAATAAATTGTTAGCTAATTTGTAAGGACAAACTCACAGGAGAATTCATAGCTACAACACCATTAACAGAATTAGTTCCATTAGTTGTTGGAGTCTTTATTTGTGCGTTTGTATCCTTAGCTATTCCGTTTATTTTGCCATTTTCATTAATTTTCCCATTTGTAATTCCGTTTATCTTTACAGGCTTTTGTTCGTTATTTTCGGATGTTGACATTTTCTTTTTTATTCAAACTTTTTGATTTGTTGACTAGAAATAAGTAGACGTGAGTTGGATGAATGACTGAGTGCACAATCCGTTACAAGAAATGCCAAAATGAGTAAAAAGTCAAATGTTTAAACAAGCAAATGACCCGAAGACGGAAGGTGGAAGAGGGTCGAGATGAAATATGGGTGGGCGGGTATGTATATTTTAGGGAGAGTGGAGAATTAGAGGAGTCGGCTGGCAGCATTATCCAAATAATTCAATGCTTAAAGGAGGGACACGCCTATATCTACTTGCGCCATCTTTGAAAAGGGTTCAAGCCGGTTGGTTTATTTATTAGTTTGATGAGGGCAGTAGATATTTTAAATAAAACAGATGTTAATTGTACATAAAAGATATTTTTATAAGTAAATATTTTTACAAGAAAAAGTATTCAAGATTATAGAAAATTTTTAATTTATGATTCGTTGTACATATAGTAATCGAACGGTCTCGAGATGCGGTATATTTTTCATAATTGGACCGCTCTGATTTGTCGATTTTATAAAAAGTTACAAGATTATACATTCGAATCGGTCAGAAATCAAAAGGATTATGTATGGGGTCCTATTCTGAATCATCTTTGTTCTAAATTAGCCATTTTGAATCGACCAATAACGCAACTTTAAATAATTCAGAAGTTTGCAAAATTAAAATTGGCGAAATGTAAAGATTTGTTTAAATGTCAAACGTTAAAATGGATTAGACATTTTGCCCATCCTAAAATTGATGATAAAATAAATTTTTTATTTTTTTATTATTTTTAAAGAAACTTTTTACAAGAATATAGGTATTTTGGTTAAAATATTGTTTTATTTAAAATTGTTAAAGAATTTTTTTGAATTATTTAGCACTAAAAATATTTTATTCGCTTTATTTAGAGCTGTTTTTGCATAAATTATAATGGATACAAACGATTCAAAGGATAAAACTTCCAAGGAAGAGGAAAAGGAAGTTAAAGGTTTTTATTTGATTTATTTAAATTTTAAATTATTTTTATTTAGCTTTGGGAGAGGAGGAAATAGCCGCCTTAAAAAGTTACAATTTGGGGCCGTATTCCGAAAAATTGAGGCAAGTCGATACTGACATTCAAGAGGCGTTAAAGAATATCAATACACTTTGTGGTGTCAAAGAAAGCGATACTGGCCTTGCTCCGCCTGCTCTTTGGGATCTTGTTGCTGATAAACATGCTATTGCTCAAGAGCAGCCTCTTCAGGTTTTTTTTGTTTTGTCGTTTGTAGACCCATTTTCTTAGACCCATTATTTTGAAACAAGGTTTGAAGATTAAAGCTAAAATTAGGTTAATTTCAATAAATAATTTAAGGTTGCTAGATGTACAAAAATAATCAAAACTGAAGGTCAAGATCCACGTTATATGATTAATGTCAAACAATTTGCTAAATTTGTTGTGGATTTGGCCTCTCAGGTTGCACCCACCGACATTGAAGAAGGAATGCGTGTTGGGGTTGATCGAAATAAATATCAGGTTATTCTCTCTCGTTAAAGTTATTTATTTTTCCTTTCCAGATCCATATCCCTTTACCGGCAAAAATTGATCCTTCTGTGACAATGATGACAGTTGAGGAAAAACCGGACGTGACTTATGCTGATGTTGGTGGTTGTAAAGAACAAATAGAAAAGCTGCGAGAAGTTGTCGAAATGCCTCTCCTTCATGTAATTTTTTTAATTAAAAAATTTTCTAAGTTTTAGTTTTTATTTCTCTGCTTTAATACTGCTCATTTACTAATAACATAAGATGGCTAGAATCAGAGCTTATACTCCTTCGTCTAGAAGATTTCTTAATTAACTTCTTAATTTTTACTTTTAATTGTTGTATTTTAGCCTGAACGTTTTGTGAATATTGGTATTGAACCTCCTAAAGGTGTACTCTTTTATGGTCCTCCTGGGACAGGAAAGACGCTTTGTGCTCGTGCTGTCGGTAATTAAATAATTTTTTTAAATATTTTCTGCATATTTAATTAGCAAATCGAACTGATGCTTGTTTTATTCGTGTAATTGGTTCTGAATTGGTACAAAAATATGTTGGTGAAGGGGCGAGGATGGTTCGTGAATTATTCGAGATGGCAAAAACAAAGAAGGCTTGTATTATTTTCTTTGATGAAGTTGATGCTATTGGCGGAGCTCGTTTTGATGATGGAATGGGGGGAGATAATGAAGTTCAACGGACAATGCTCGAATTGATCAATCAGCTGGATGGATTTGACTCGCGTGGTGCAATCAAAGTGAGGGAATTATGTTTTTTGAGTAATAAATCGCTTTTCTTCTCACGGGTCTTTTTAAAACCGTTCTGGATTAAATTTCATTGTTTTTTTTCCACATTGGTTAACATTATTTTTAGGTTTTAATGGCCACAAATCGTCCTGATACTTTGGATCCTGCACTTGTACGGCCAGGACGTATTGATCGTCGTATCGAATTCGCCGTGGTTTGAATAACTTTTTTTTAATTTTTATTCGTGTAAATTTTAAAGCCTGATTTGGAAGCTCGTGCAAACATTCTAAAGATTCATACAAAGCGGATGAGCGTCGATCGGAATATTCGTTATGAATTGATATCGCGTCTTTGCCCTAATACAACAGGTAAAATATTTTGAAAACGTTTTTTGAAATCTCCCTTTTTTCGGCCTAATTAAAATTAATTTTTTATTTTATAATATTTCTTAATTTCCGTTTACTCTACCAAAAAATTGCAAAATTATAAAACCAGAATTTTATTTAGGAGCTGATATTCGCTCTGTCTGTACTGAAGCCGGAATGTTTGCATTACGTGCTCGTCGTAAAGCAATAACCGAAAAGGATTTTATTGACGCTGTTCAGAAAGTGGTGAGTAATTTTTTCTATTTAAATTAATTAAAAATTAGAGGGCGATAAATTTGGCAAATGGAAAACTCCAAATTTTAAATGTTTATGGGAAAATTGTTTTTTTGTTTTTGATTAGTTGTCATCTTTTTTGGTAAATACCCGAAAATATTTGAATATTATTTAAAGTGTGATTGATTCATTTTTGGACCAATTGCCGATTCTAGTCCATAGTTTTTCTAATTTTGGGGAGAACGTTTACTTGTCTTTTTTTTAAATCTTTCCCACAGTTCTTAATTCTGAGAAATTTTTTATATTTAATTTTTCAGGTGAAAGGATATGCAAAGTTTAGTTCAACTCCAAGTTATATGACACATAATTAAAAACAATTTCTTTGTATTTGTGCTTTTAATAAATGTTTTTTAAAATATTTTTTTGAATTTGTTTGTTTGATTATTGGGTCTATAAATTAATTTTAAAATATTTCTTTGAATGTTTGAGTTAAAATTAAAAATTGATTTAATTTTAAATTGTAGGCACGTGTGAAAATAGTGTGGATATGTAGTGAGGGAAAAGAGAAAAAGGGTTTGCATGGAATGTCAGTTATGTGTGTGTTTTATAAACTGCTTTCTTTGTGTTATAAATACACATAAATTCTCATTAAACGTCTGAACATATTTCATTATTCTTTTTATAAAAGTACTCACGTATATTTTTTTTACTATTGTTTAATTGAATTATGGAAGATGAACATCTTATACAAAAAGTGACAAGATGGGCAAAGATGCTTGAAAAAGAAGATAAGGTTACAGAGGGGTTTTTAAGGCTTTTCAACTGCTTTATTAAAATTATTGGATATTCCTAGCTGAATTCCTTATCTATATTCCTGATAATGTTTTATAATATTTAAAGATTGGGCATGCACTTCGACGGTTAGAAAATGTGGTCATTACACTTCATATTCTCAGTGCCACAGGTTTTTTCAGATTTTTTTAAGAAAATTCAAAAATTTCAGGCGTTGGAAAAACAGTGAATTCCTTACGTAAACATCCTTTGTGGGGCGATCGTGTTTCATCTTTAGTTTCTAGATGGAAAGAAATTGCACGAGCAGAAACGGCTGCAGTTGAGGAAAAGAAAGAAGATGAAGAAAGGCAAAGTGATGAATGTAATATTTCTGATTTTATTCAAATCAAGCACTCAAAAAGTTTGAATAAAAGAGGTAAAGTTTGAGAAAAAAATCTGGAAAATATTAAATTTATATTTTAGAAACGAATGGATATGTTAATGATGAAGAATTAAATGTTTCTGATAGTGAATACATTCCAACTCCAATTGTGCCAAAAGTTTTTAAATTTGTTAGAAAATTATTGTAAAAATTTTTTTAGAAAAAAACAAAATCAACTGTAACTCAAATTGAGCAAAAATCAATTAAAGGTAGATTATTTGTGTTATTTCTAATCAAAAATATTTTCTTTGCCCATGTTTTTTCTTGATTTATTAATTAAATTTTAGGCAATTCTAACAATGATAATCAACAAATTGATGCTTTTTCTGCCCAGTTAGCTGCTGCTGATCAAATTTCTAATAATGTCAAAACAAAGAAAAAACTTCAAAAATTTACACCCGAAAGTATTCAAAATTCAATTAGAGATTCTTTGGCTAGTTCAATATTTACACAAGCAGGTTTGAATTTTTTATTCATATTCTATCAGGGATTAGGTTAAACAAAAGAATGATTTTTCCGAAAAGTTATTAAATTTGTATTTTTATTTTCCAATACTTCAAGTAATATTTTCGTTTTTATCAATTTCTATTTATTTTAGCACCACAGCAAAAACAACCGCAACCACTTTTTTTCGAAGCTCCACCTTCATTAGATATCAATATGTTTAAAAAACCCAAGGAAAATCGAAGAGTTTATGCAGGAAGGAAGAAGAATGGATTACATTTAGAACAAAAAGTGCCAAAACTTTATGATATTTGTATTCGTTTGTTAATAAATAATATTGAAGGTTTGTTTTTTGTTTTAATATTTTTAATTTTAAAATTATTCTATAATATAGTGGACATTATTTTCCTCTGAATTAGATATGGTTTTTAAAATTTAGTTAACCGTTGATTGTGTTCTTGACGCGGAACAAGATAATTTTTCAAATGGGCTCATTTTTGAACATATAAAGGTGCTTCATATTTAAGGACACATTAACGCCTCCTTTTAAGTATGAACATATTAATATAAGAAAAATTTTTTCTTCAGTCTATTATATAAGTGAGATTCAACTAAATAACTGGAATTGCTTAAAGATATTATTTTTTAATTTCAAAATTTTAGCAATTGAAGAAACTGGTGATATTCCTTTTCATGTTTTACAACCAATACTTGAAAAAGCTAATGCTATACAATTATTACGTTTAGAAGAAATAAATCCTGTAAATATATTTTTTTAATTTTATTTCATTTTTTGTCAAGTATTTACAAGAAGATACTGATTATATTTGGAGAACTCATTGTGAAAAAGAATTCTCAAAAGAATTAAATGATATTTTACTTGAAGTAAGTGATGATGAGGAAGATGATGATGATGAAGAGAAGAAAGAAGACGATAAAGATAATAGTAATGATGGGGAGGAAAAACAAAAACAACAAAAATATATTTACCACGATGATTGTTCAAGTTGGCGAGAACGATATTATGTTGGTTGAAATTAAAAAATATTTATGGGGAGGATTTAATTAAATTGTCATTTGTATTTCAAAATCATTAAGAGAGATATTAATTTTTTAATGATTTGGTCTACAAGTTAGAGTATTCTTGTTCAGAATGTGGGTTTTCGAATTTTTAAGTAACTATTCTAAATAGGGAAAATACAAGCGATCTACCGAAAAATATTTTAAATATTTTTTTAATTAAAAAATTTAGAAATTCTTCCGAGAGCGAGAACATAAATTAAAACATCTCAGCAAAAAGATAAGGACAAAGACAACTGAATTGGCTGAACCACAACGAAAAGCACTAGTAAGTTAATGAAAAGTTTTGTTTAAATTATATCTAAAAAGGCACAGGATTATTCAGGGATCATTAACAATTAAATTGGACTTAATTCCCAAAAAATTGGGGGGGGGGGGGGGGGTTTTATATAATTTTTGACATATAATATCGAATTTTATTTTACATAATTACTAAATATATACTATTATTTACACATTTAACTTATTTTGCAAAAATTAACTACTTAAATTAAATTATGTTAATAGGTTACTGCGCCGATTGCACCTAGACACGTCCGCAAAAGACAGATACGAAGTGGAATTGTTATTTGTGCAGATTCAGTTCCTTCTGCAGTCGATTTAACTAGAGCAAGAAGACAAATATTTGAAACTGGTAAAAAAATGGAATATTAAATTGTTTTTATTTTTTTTATTTTTAGGAAATGATGCCGATCTTCGACAAATGCCTTCAGCAATACGTAATACAACATCACAATTAGGTGCACGTTCAAGTGGGTCTGACATTTCTTCGGCTATGTCTGCTGCTAAAAGAAAACCTCAACGGGGTCCTTTAATGATGAAAACTTTAAAAATGCTCAAAAAACAACGTCGTTAATTGCAACAAAATTATTTATCTAAATTACAACAAAAATATAAAGGAATAGCCATATTGAAAAAAATTTCTGAAAGATTTGCCCAGTTTCCTTGCAGAAAAGGAAAAGGAAATATGTGATTATTTAAAAATAATTAATTTTCTAATGTTTAGTCTATTAGTATTTTTTTCTAAATTAAATTTCATTTTCCTTCTTTTCCACTAAATAACCTAAATTTATTTTGTTTAGTACATCTTTTTTTAATTTCCACTAATTCATAGGACTGATACGTTTTGGTACATTTTAATTTTTGAAGTAAGAAAATTTTTCGATAAAACATTCTAAATTCTCTCTTTTAACGTTATCAGGCCTTATTAGTCTCTCTCTTCTCCACTACATAATTTAAATGTAATTTAAATAATTGAGCCTATAACTAAAACATTTTATTTTATTATTTTTAAAATATTTTTTAAGTAAATTTAAGTTTCGTTCTTTTATGTTTTTGGGGTATCAAAACATTTATTTTTAAAGAGAAACTTTAAATATAAACCTCCTTGAACCTCCTTATAGAAACTAGACCTCCTTAATTTCACTTTTTCCCTACAGCGTCAAATGATGTATTGTTGTTCTACCATCACATACCCCACATGTTCATATCCCATGAAGAATCAGGCATAAAATCATTGGGATGTAATCCTTTTTAAATCTGACATATTTCCCTAATTGAGTGAAATTAAGGTCTGCCCATTTCTAATCTCTTTTTAAAGATAGACGGAAGAAAAAGGGGTGTTACAAGACTATTATCCATCTTTTATGCTACAATAAACCCGTAATCGTTAATTATAAACTATAAATTTCCCCAAAGTATTTTTCTATTTTATGGATTAAGATTTAAAAGTCACAGATTTCAAATAATCTATGGTATTTTAAAATGTTTATAATTTAATTACATGTATATAAATATTTTTGTTTAAAGGCTCAATAAATTTAATTCTCATACGTGTTATTCTTTCTAAATGTTTATTTTCTATTATATTGAAAGTTTATGGTTATTTTAACTTATCTGGTATTAAAAATGATATTAATTTCTTTTAAATATAAAAATATTTTTTAGTGTATAAAATGTTTTTGGGCGAAGTTTTTAAGCTAAAAATGAATATTTAAATTTTACAATTATGAGGGAATATTTAAAAATTTGGTTGTTTTCATAAATGAAAAAAGGATTATCTCATTTTATTATCCTTTTTGTTTTATTTATTACATTTAATTATGGAAATCCTTCATCAATTAGATCCTCTAAAGATAACGTCAATAGTTGCATGTTTCTGGGGCTTTTACGTGGGAATGGTGAATATTGGTTACATCAAAACTTTTTTAATGTAACATGTACGGATGGACAAATAAAGGCAGGAAAATTTAAAAGAATTTTTGTCGCTTTATTTTTTGATAAATACATATACTGGTTATGGTCCAACTAACATTTATTATGGAATATAAAATTGAAAGGGTCTGAGATCAGTAAAATGATCATTAATTTTTGCCTATAATTTTGTTTATTAATTGAAACCCCGAACTCTTTTATTACATAAAGTCAAATAAATAGCTCATTAAGGTTGTAAATTGTGTGAGCGCGCGTGGTACTCATATTCCTTTAGACACTTTCAATTATTTTGAGGATGGTGTTGACTACAGTTGCAGATTACATTTTAATGAAGATTTTGAGATTGAAGGTTTATCTGGAAATATTTTAAATAAAGTAGAAGAATACCTTTAAGCAAACAGTACTTTACCCGTTCCTGAATGTGATTATTTACCAGGAACTGGGAGATCAGAATTTGTTAGAGGAATGTTTGTTGCTTCTTGTATAAAAGATGAAATTATTGGGTGTTTAGATATTTATGGAGATTTAGTCCGTTCTGGACATTTATTTGTTTATACACAAGGCCAGCTTAGAAGATGTATTATTTATGGACGTGGACGTTGGGCAAAAACTGAGAGATTGGGTAACAATCATTACTAGTTTTGTATTAAATGATTATAGTACATAATTAAAATATAAGAGAAATAAATAAATTAAAAGGTTGTTTCAATGGAAGTCGAGAAGATGATCCTCAAAATAAACTTTATCACGTTCCTCTGGGCCGAAGGTGGATAAATGGTAATTTTGAGCTTCGATGTTCTGATAATGGAATTATTGTTTACAAAGTACGTAAGTTTTGTTATAAAAGTTTCTCAATCATAGATAAGGATTGGACTAAATACATAACTATGTATAAGAAGTTATATAATAGACTAACAAATAAGTGCAGTGAATTTACTATAAAAATTTTAATGTAGTGTTTGGTTGATGGAAGGCGAATACATGAGGGCACTGCATGGATAGACAAAGACGGCATTTTAAATTTTTGCGAATGAAAATACTTGATAATGTTTTAATTTTATTCCACTTGCTTTAACATTTAATTTTTAATATTTTGTTTTAACTAAATATACAAAAATAATAGTTCATAAAATCGAAAATTAATTGCAGTGTTACTTCCATCAATATCCAGGAGCTGTTCTGGGTGGCGGACAATGATCACATCCACCTTGGGATCCATTATCCCCAGCAGGACCTTTATTGCCTGGAGTTCCAGGATTTCCAGGCGGTCCATCCGGTCCTTTATCACCAGGCGGTCCTTGTCCTCCAGGCTTTCCAGCATCTCCTGGTATTCCTGGATGACCTTCCAATCCAGGTTGGCCGTCCGCTCCAGGTGGACCAGCAGGTCCTTGCTTAGGCGCTCCTTTAATTTTTAGTATAAATTATTTCCTATTAAACATTGTTATATCCTACCTTCGTTGAGTGATCCAGGTGTTCCGGGCTCACCAGGTTTGCCAGGTTCTCCAGGATGTCCATCAAGTCCTGGCGGTCCAGGCGGCCCTTTAGGACCTGGTTTTCCTCCTTCACCGGGAGGCCCGTTCTCTCCTGGACTTCCAGGTGGACCTGGTGGTCCTTGAGGGCCTGGGTGACCATCCTGTGCCGGTTCACATGTTTGACATGGCTCCACTTTAGGTGGTGGCGGGGGAGGTGGAGCTATAAAAATTTTGTGTTTAAGAATTCTCGAATGAATATTGCCAACCATCTTGTCCAGGATTTCCAGACTTTCCAGCTTCTCCTGGCTGACCATCCGGACCGGGTGGTCCTGGCGGACCTGGAGGTCCCGCTGGAGATTGTCCACAACCACAGCATCCACCTCCACCTGTTGATGCACTAGATGATGTTACTGCAGCCGTTTCTCCATAAGAAGCGGAGCTGGTTGGGGCAATTGCAGGCTTTGAAGCCAGAGGCTTCTTTACAACTGCCGCTTCTCCACCTCCATAGGCCGGTGCCGGCTTTTCAACAGGTGCTGATTCACCGCCGCCATATCCTGCTTGACGCGTATGTCGACGTGATCCACCCAATTCAGCAAGCATTTGAGTACGAGTCACCTAAAAAGTAATGAATAAATAGAAAATGTTATATTTTTGTTGGTTTTCACGACAAACTTCTCTCAAAATATTTCCAGCTCTCAATTTACAAAAATCAAGTTCATCATTCATTTGCGTGCCAAATTGTTGGAAGTGTTGATATGCTAAAGGTACTACCAAAACACATATTAAAGTCGCCACAGTAGAGAGACAAACACCAAAAAATGCAAGTGCTCGTAAAGTTTCAGCTTCACGACGACCTCTCTCTTCTTCCGAATGGATACCCATTTTTGGTTGGATTGTTCTCTTTACTTTTGAATTTTTGCTAGGTTCTTACTGGCTTTTATGTAGCAGCTAATGCTCAGAAAATGCTTATACAAAAACTGGTTGTTGCCTTTCTAATGCCGCCTTGTATGTATACACAAAAGTCCCGCTAAGTTAATCAAAAGGTTTTGGTAAGTTAAAAAAGAAGGAGAAAAAGGGATTGTTTTGCTTTATTTAGAAATAAAAGAATGTTTATATATATCTGATGAATTATTTTGTTATTGCCTGGGGTTGTGCGTAATAAAGCTTAAAAGGCGGATTTTATATAAAAAATTGGATTGGTTAGAGAATAGGCAAAGGAATATTTTGTGAAAAGCGGATAATATTTATCAACTATAGGTAGTAAACAATACATTGGATCTGAGATAATTATAATAGTTGTATTTACTTTCAACTTTATTTTTAATTTTAAGTATAAAGATTAATTTGAAAAAAAATTTATAAGATCAAAAATTATACATAAAATCTCCCTCGATTTATTTATTTTTATCCCTCGAACAAACTACACAACATATAAATAAATGAATGTAACGCTAAAATTTATTTGACGGATATACATTTATTTTTTATTTATCGACCAACAATCATATAAAAAAATAACAAAAGCCGTCAAAAATATATTATTTTTGTTTGTAAATAAATATATTTTTAATAATTCTTTCTATTCTCATTGTATTCAATTTATTCTTTATTATGAAAATAGTGAGGAAAACAACTAGTTTGGATTAAAATAAATTTTTTTTGGTTTTTTTTTCTAATTTTGGTATAGTATAAGTACATACATATTTATGTATACTTCAACTAATAATTAAATATAAATAATTTTATTTTAATTTTAAATTATTAATCATATTTTAAAATTAAAGTTTTCTTTTTAATTTATCATTTTGGGGACTAATTTAATTTATCATTTTATTTATTCCATTCAAGTTCGCGTGATATTTATTTAATTTTACTTTAATTTATTAGAGTAATGTCTTAAAAATTGCACTAATTTGAAAGGAATTAATTTATAGTAAAAGTGAACGAATAAAATTGTTTGAAAATTAAATTTAAAAATCAATTTTATTTTAATTTACTTGATTTTAAATTGTATGTAAATACATACATATATCTAAAATTTTAAACTACCTATTTACTATTTTGTTGTATGTACTATAAAGGGATTAAATACAAAATAGAAATTTAATAATTTTATTAAAGCTTAAAAACAAACCAGAAAAAACAATTTATTTTTGTAAATTTTGGTAGTTCTATCTTAAAATTAATTTGGTTCCACTGTTAGATCAAATCATAGCGCAATTACTAAGAAATGTTTTTCGTTTTTAATTTATTTATGGTCTGTCTAAAATCCAATTAGCTACATATATTTTTCAAATATTTATATTTTCCTAAAAATTAAAATTAATTTTTATTTATTTATTTTGAAGATTCTCTGTCATTTTTCAAATTAAATTACTAATTTCCAAACGTCATTACCAATATTCTTATTTCCACATTTAACCTTCCCTTCTCTTTATTCGCCAAACAGCCGCGCAAATAAATTTTTATTAAAAAACTGGTTTTTCTTTCAATTTTTCTTTAAATTCATTTGTTTACAAAATGTTTACATTTATTATTTTCATATCTTCTTCACGTGTATACTTAAATATTTTCTTTTATTTTCTAGTATTTATTGATCATATAAACTCAACATACTACTTCTTATTTTTTAAATTTAATTTATTTTTAATTAAAAAATAATTTAATATAAGAATTTATTATTAATTAACTATATTATTAACATTTTAATTTCAAACTTAATAAAAACGTTTTCTCCTTCTCCGGTCTATATATCCCACAATAGAGGGGAGGGTCTAAAAAGTTGAAGATTTAAGAAAATTTCAATGCTTGACGTGAAAACGGAAACTCAGATTTTATACCAGATGTTGGTTGGTACCTATAAAGTGCCTCACCTGCCCCATCATGAATGGTGAGAAGTCAGATCTAACTTGTTTTTTAGCTCGTAGTTTTTAATATATCTTTTAAAGGTTATAATTAAGACTGTGTTCTAGCACTAAAATAAATACTGTCGGTAATAAAAAATTAAATAATTTTAATTAATCGTAAAAATTCTCGAAACATCACATATAAATGATAAATTATGTCAAAGGGCAATCAAATTAAAAATTAATCAAAACTTTTTTTAATTTAAAAAAAGAACTTAAGTACTTAATTAAATACAATAAAACTTTAAATTAAACGGAAATTAGTCCATAAAATTTAATTTAATGCCCATAAATTTAAATATATTAATTAACTTTCTGGCCTAAAATTTTATTTGTCTTCTTTTCTTTTTGATTGATTACATTAATTTAATTAAATTAAAATAAATTAACGGTCAAATACACACTCACACCCATTTAATTTTCTATTTAAACAATTTTATGTTGATGACATTTTTAATTATTTAATTTTAAATTAAATATATCTTCTTCATATTTTGAGAAAATTTTTTTCCTAAATTATTTAATTAAAATTTAAATAATAAAAAAGATAAGCAGGATATAACAAATTTAATTCTTTTGGGAATTAATCTCTTATTTAAATTCTGCTTCAATTCAGAATTCCTTCTAACTTTTTACGATTATGGCATCCCAAATTATTATTACCTGTTTTAATTATCGTTGCCATATTCATTTCCGGTTCCCCTCCTAACCCTTTAAAAGTCGCCATTTAAATACATAGTATGTATTAGGGGTACTTAGCTATTTAAATTTTTTTATATTATTCTTAAAATTTAATTTTTTATTTTTAGTTTGATTAATTTAATCAAAAAAAATTTTATTAACAAAAATGCAATTATTCTTTTCTCTTTTAATTTTAAAAATTAGCAGCACTTTTCTTTTAATTTCTGCTAACTCAATTGTTCGTTTAAGAAGTTTAAAAATTTCTGGAAATAATAAAAATAGTATTAATGGAATTGAAAATTGTTTATCAGAATTAAAAACAAGAATTTGTGATCCTGATAATATTTTAAATTATGAACAAGTAGACAGAATTAATGAAGCATTAATTGAATTGGAACAGTCAACTAATGTTACTTTTTATCCGGTTTGCATTTTTTAAAGAATTAATTATCGTTTTATTATAACCATTTCCGCTAGGCATAATTATACATATAATTAAAGGACGGGTGAAGAAAATTTTTTGATTTAAAATTTTGGGTAATTCAGACCGTGTTAGAATACATATTTATTAAAACAAAGAATTCCCGTCTAAATTAAAGATTCAAAAATTTCGTTCAGAGTATTAATTACTTTACTTCAACTTTTTGATATTTAAAAATATTCCTGAAATCTTCTGAAAATATCTAAAAAATAGCTTTTAGTTAATTCTTAATTCCCTTATTTTTAAGGCTCCACCACTTTGGGAATTTGAAAATGCAGCAAAATGTCCATCTTCTGGCTTAGCCCTTTCATTAATTATTGTTAAAAAATTAGAACAACCCGATTTAGCTACAAAAAGAATTTCTGATTTACACAAAAAATGGACAGAATTACACCCTTGTTCCAAAACAGCAATTGTTTTGGCTGAATTAAATACAAACAAAAAAGAATTAAATGACGGCCAATTACGTAGAAGGTCGCCTGAGGCATTGAATGATGCTCTCTCTAATACTTTACTTCATGATCCAAAAATTCGTTTTTCAAATAAGCCAATAATGGTTGGGGCACAATTTATTGGAATTAGTAGTGCTAATTCTGATGTTCCTTCACTTGAATTGGCACAACATTATTTTAGACAGGTAAAGAATATTTTTAAAAATAATTATAAGTCTTTATTAAACTTCTTGTCTCTCATAAATTAATTCTCAGTAACTACTTTTCCTCAAATAATTTTTAATTAGATTTCAAATAAAAATTAAATTATTTCCTTTTTTCAGAGTCGTTTCCTAAATGAAGGTCAAGTAACAGAAGCAATTGAAGGAATGGTTGGCGATTTAAGAAAAAATATGATGTTGAGAATGTAGAGATAATAAATAAAAGAAATATTTAGAAGAAAATAAGCCAAATTGGCTAAAAAATATTTTTAATTTAAATAGTTTTTTTTGTTTTTTTGTGATCTCTTTATATGATTTAGCTACAAATTGTGGCTGCATTTTATTTTGTGTTACTATTTATATTTTATTTTTTAACGATGTCTAAATACTTGACATAAATGTTTCTTTTCGTTATTTTTAAATTAATACATTTAAAAATCAAAATGTTGAAAAAATAAAGGAGCTCAAATACTTTGTTTGCGGGGGTTTGAGAGTTTTAAAGAAATTATTTGCAAAGGGAACTATTTTGGAAGTATGTGGGAGATCGATGGATTTTTGTTATTTTGTAGATCTCATATGTATTGTAGAAAAGCACTGCTTTGATTAGCGTAGCCACTAGAAAATTCACCAAGCACACGACACGTTGGAATCGGGCCAGTCCACGCATTTCTTCTACGGCAACAAATCATTTAATCAAATTAAAAAAACAATAAAAATTAAATATTTTTACTAATATGTAGAAAATTAAAAATTTTTCTTAGTTAATAATTTTGGGATTTTTATTTGAGAACCATAAATATGTATGTACTGTACAAGCTCGAAAAAAATACAATGAAGGGCATGTCGTTGTAATTCAAGTTTCACGGTGTTTAGAATTTTCATTTCCACCACTCAGCATAGGGCAAATTAAGGTTCAATAGAAAAGTTTGTTATAACTTTGGATTCAAAATTCGGAAGCTGTGTTACAATTATTAGATAATAAAATCATTAGAAAATAATTTTAAAGATATATGTAGTGATTTTTTGAAATATTCTAAAACAGACGAAGTTTATTCACGGCCTAGTTGTGAAGAAAAATAGAAATCACCAATCGTTAGTGGGATTTCAGAATCAATCCTTATAACTTATCTTCTTGGGAAACAAGATTATAACAAAATAGCTAACATTACCAAAATTTGTGTATTTTTTATTCTCTGATTTATTAAAGTTTCTATTAATTATGATTAATTAAATTACTTTTATTTTACAAACTACATATGCAAAGAAATTCTACAATTTATTTAATAACAAACTATAAATTTGTGTAATAATTTATTTATATTTTGATTTTATTATTTTATTTTTTAATTTTTTAATATACAGACCTCTTGTAACTTTAACAATATTAATCAGGGCTTCGATCTCGAATTTTTTAAAATCCGCAATTTTGATTGAAAAAATCCGCATTTGATATGAAAAATCCGCAAAAAATTTTCAAACACAAAAATTGAATTAAAATCACTTTATGCGTTAAATTTTTTGACTCCATCAATTGAATTGAGCAATTTTTTCACTACTAATGACTATCTTATTAAAATCCGAATAATTAAATGAAAAATTACAGCTGACTTGAGCCAATGCTTTCACCATACCTAGTTATAGTGAATTGTTTACTCGAAAAATCTTCTTTTTTTGCGCCGCAGGCAAAAATTTTGAGGATTTTGAAGTATCCTTAAGCCAAAAATCGTCCTTTTTCAGCGCCGCAGGCAAAAATTTTGCGGATTTTGGGATGTCAAGAAGCCAAAAAATGATATTTTAATAAAAAACTACAAGAAAATACAAAAAATCCTCATAATCTTCAAAAGACCACAAAAATCCGCAAATCCGCATTTTTAAAAATAATCCTCATCGCTCTATCAAAAAACCACAAAATGAGGAAAAATCCGCAGAAATCGAAGCCCTGATATTAATATATTTATATGCCTAAGCCTGCAATCATTACATGAAAAGTCAGAAAAAATAATCAGATTTTAAGTGTAAAATTCAAAAAATATGGGTGCGTTTATAATTATGGGACAGAGTGTATTATTTCTCACAATTTCCCTTAAATTTACAATTTTTTATTTCCTCAAATTTTACATTTAAATAATCACAAAAAGCCTCCCTCCCTTATTTCTTTCATTTTTTGTTAATAAAAAGTGCTTTCTTCTTTTATCAATTCAAAAATCATATCTATTACTTTTATTTTTTTATTTTTTCCATAAAAAGTAATAATTTTTCAATAAATTTTATTACAAAAATATACAAAAAATATACTTTATTTTCCTTTTATTAAACAAACAAATTTTCTTTAAAATATTTAAATATCAATTTAATTTTTTTCAAGAAATTACTTTCATTTGCAAATTCTTAATCGCCAAATAATTATTAAAAACTTTATTTTAATAAAAGACTAGAACACATTAATGTGTGAATAATTATAAAATTAAGAAAAATAATTTTAAGAAATTAAACAAAATTAATTATTTTTAATGAATTTTTGTGTTTTTATTTCTTCAAAAATTATATGATAAATTTAAAGAAAAAAATGTTTCTTCATAAATAAAATACTCCAAATAGAAATTTTTAGAAAGGTAAATTTGTTGAACCTGATGTTTAAAAATTAATGTTGAAATATTGTTCTTGAATTTTTTTTAATTAACATTTTACCAAAGTAACGACCGTCTTATTTGTTTATAAGAATGTGTTAACTTTAATTAAATAAAAGAATAAATTATTTGCAGTATTTAAATTTATTTGGCCTTCAAACTTTAATTTATTGCTTCTTTTTTAATTTTAATAATTTTTGCTTATTTATACAAAGCAAAATTCTGTTCTGTGAATTAAAGAAGAATAATTATTATATATTTTTATTTCCAAATTATTTCAAAAATTTAAAAGAGAAATTTAAGTTTCGATACCAGGATTTTAAGGGGATCATAAAGGATTCTATACGGGCTCTGGTAAAATATCTCAATTTCTAATGTTCAGATTCCTGGCCACTAAATTGAGAGAACCTTTATTAAATTAAATTACCCTAAAATATTCAATTTCAAATAACTATCAAAATAATATTATAAAATTTAAATTTTTTAAGTAAAAATGATTATTTTAATTTCTTCTATCTTTATTGTTTTTATATTTTTTGCTTTTCGAGGACTGATTAGAAGAATTAAAGTTAATAATCTAGAACATAAATCTGTGTTAATCACAGGTTGTGATTCTGGATTTGGATTTGATTTGGCTATAAAATGTTTTAATAAAGGATTGTGTGTTTTTGCTGCTTGTCTTAGTGATGAGGTTAGTAAATATTATAATAAATTTTTGATAATATAAAGAATGGGTTTACATATAATTAAGAAAAGGGTGAAAATTTGGTTGATCAAGGATTGGGGAAAATGAGAATCTAAAATTAAAAAAGAGTTCTTCTTTCCTTCCTCTGATAATTTTCCTCTAAACTAGGGAATGAAAGCACTTGAAAAGGAAGCCTCAAAACAAAAAGAGAAAACAAATGGAATTCTACATTTATTTCAAATGGACGTTAGAAATGAAAAATCTGTAGCCAATGGACTTAAATTTGTAGAATCAAAATTGCAAAGCAATGCAGGAATTCATGCACTTGTCAACAATGCTGGAATTGTTGGCAATACTGTATGTGTTTTTTAAGAATTTATGAGATTAAAAATAGAAATCTTTTGGTTAATTAAAAATGCTAATGGATCGTTTCTTTTATTTTTTCATGAAAATTCCCTTACAAAAATGAGAGGGCAGTTTTAACAGAAAAACATTGAAACTAAAATTATTACGAATTTGACTTTAAAGATTAAGTCAAAAAATTAGAGAATATTGCCTTTTATTCAAAAATGTTATTATTATTAAGGCATGGGATGATTGGCTTGTACCGGATGATTATCAACAAGTTTGGGAAGGTAAAAATTATATGCAAAAAATTTTAATTAAATACTTAAAGTCAACACTATGGGAATGATAAGAGTAACCCAAACATTCAAACGTTTAATTAAATTGGAAAAAGGCTCGAGAATTGTTTTTATGGCCAGTACATGTGCCCGTGTTGCTTTGCCTACACTTGGACCTTATAATGTAAGTAAAAATAAAAATATTTTTGAAGAAATTTAAAAGTTAAATGAATAAATTAAAGGTTTCGAAATATGCTATAGAAGCTTATGCAGACACAATCAGGTAATTTAAACCGGAAAATTATTATTCTAAAATAATTTAAAAAGGTCTGAATTATTAATATTTGATGTTAAAGTTTGTATATTAGAGCCAGGTATTTTTAAAAAATAATTTCTAAAAATTATTTTAAAAAAAGGATTCTTCAAAACTCCCCTAACTAGCGTTGAAAGGAATTTGGCAATGTTTGAAAAACTTTGGTTAAGAGCTTCAGAAAATGTAAAAAATGATTATGGTCAACAACTTTACGAATTTAGTTAAAAAATAATTTAAATAAAAAAATTAAAAAATAATTTAGGTAAAAAACATTTATTATTTCTCATTGACCCAAAAAATCTAAGTTCCAAAACAGAACTTGTTGTCAATGCTTATTGGGAAGCAATTAGTTCTGAATGGCCTAAAAGAAGATATCAAAGTTTTCAAAAAAAAATTAAAAATATTTTTAAAATTTATTTTTCTTTGAGTTGGAAATGATTTCAATTTTTTCTTTTTACCTTTTGCCTGTTTGCCCGCAGATATTCAGGATCTCTTTTACAAATTAGCTTCAATAATTATTCGAACACCAAAGCCTCAACTTTTAATTAATTTAAATAAATTTAGAGAAATTAAAATAATTAAAGAAAATGAGAAATGTGATAAATTTACAAAAATTAATGAAAATTAGTTTTTCTGTTAAAAATTAGTTTTTCTTTTATTTATTAGAAAAATATTTAGAAATAAAAATTAGAAAAAAGAATATTTATTAAGATTTAAATTATTTAAAAGACAAAAACAAACATAAAAGAATAAATTTTAATAAATACAAAAATCAGACAAATAATAAAAAACATACCTATTTTATTTCTTTTCAAACATTAAATAATAAAAATATTTATTTTAAATTAACGTAAATAAATAATAAATTATTTTATTAATTTTAATGCTTTATTCCTTTAAAAGAATTATTTTTTATTATGAATAAACAATTTATTTTTTTCCTGGAGAATAATACATACATATGTATAGTAAATACAATAGACTAATAAAAAGTTTACAATAAAATAAACATCTAAAACTTTTTAATCGTTGTTTAACAAAAAAAAATAAGAATATTTGTGTATATAAATTAATTTTTTAAATAACTCAAGAAATCTTTTTATTATTTTACTTTTAAAATAATTTGTAAAAAAATAATAATTATGCTTTGTATTTTTTTAAAAATAAAAAATAACAAAAAATATATAAATTTATTTATTAAAAATATTTTAATTTTAAAATTTTTATTTTTAATTATTTTAAAAATAAATTTTGTGGAATCTCAACAATGTGGAATTTCTACTTTAGAATTACCTCCGGAAGGGGCACAATCTGTATATAGAGGGGATGATATTATAAGTGATGGACATTTGCCTTGGATGGCTTTTTTATTGGGGCATGCTATCTGTACAGGTTCAGTAATTGGAAGGTTAGTAGAAAATAATTCGGAAATAAATATAAATTTCCTTTTTTAAAGACAATATATACTTAGTGCCGGTCATTGTGTACATGCCGGTAATGGAAAATCTATTCCAGCAGAATCTTTAGTTGTTTTTGTTGGATCAGCGAATCTCAGTCAAGCAACGCCTATAAGCGTTGAAAAAATTATCTTGAGGAGTGAATATAATGATAGAATTGATGATCAAATAGGTTCTGTAACAACTTTTGATATGGCAATTTTAAAAGTTAAAAAATAATGAATTCGAAAAGGAAATTCCTTTTAAGTTAGCAACACCCTTGAATTTAAGCGAAACTTTGTGGCCAATATGCCTTTCACGTAATTCAGCAGCAATGGCCGTTACTACTGTGGAAACTAAAGTATTAGTTGCTGGATGGGGAAATACTAAACGTAAAATTAAATTGAAAATTAAAAAAATATTCTTTGTAGCTCATTGCGATAGCTCAATTATTTGGAAAATAACACATCCAAAAATACCAGAAAGACTTCAATATGGACGGGTAATGTAAAAACAAAAAAGGGATACCTATTTGATTTTTATTAAGGAAAATATATTGCCTACAGAAGAATGTGTTGATTTAGAGACAAAATGGCATATGGAAGAAATGGCAAAAAGAAGTAATCAAAATTACTATAAGATTTCTGATTGTCCCAAAAATACTTTTTAGACGCGACAAATTTCTTCCCAGCACTATATGGAATGAATCCTAGAGAATTACGTAGACGTGTAGCATCTAAAATGACAGATAAAATATGTGTCGTAAGCAATAAAACTGTGGTGGAAAGTGGGGATAGTGGTGGACCTCTTTTGGTAATTTTATTTGAAAAAACTTTTTTGGTTTTTTGATTACTTAAGTAAAAATATTATTTTTGAAGTTATCTTCTGCCCCAGGCAAATGGACACAAATTGGAACACTGACAGGTGGCCCATGCCACGGAAAGGATGCACCAAATCATGGTAAAAAATAATTAACCCCGAAAAGAAAAAAATTAAAATAAATTGTATTTAAAGACTATTACACCCAAATTGATTGTGAATGGATTGCTATACAAACAGACAATGAAGTACAATGTCAATAAAAAGATATTGAAATGATTTTTTCTTTAATTTTTTTATAATTTACTTTTAAATCAGAAAAAAATTTAATTTTTAACAAATATTGTGCATATATATTTAATAGAGTTTCACCGGAAGTTCCGGTTCCGGTGTTTTTTTGGTTCCGGTTCCGGGAACCGGAACTCAAATTGGATCCGGTTCCGGCTTACAAATCGGTTCCGGGCAAACCGGAACTTTTTTACACCCCTAAGGATTTGTTTTTTAAAAAAAATATTGATAAACTACTCGTACTTGGTAGTAAAAAATCGAAAGAAATATGTTTATTTTCTTTCAATCTCCCTCGATGAGCGTGTGGCCGAGTGGTTAAGGTGTTAGGCTTCGCTCAAGCTGTTAATGGTTTTAATTTGGGTTCGCTTCCAGGTTTTAGGACAAAATTTTTCTTTCCACAAATAATTTATTTTATAAGTCTAATTTTGTTTTAAAAATTATTCTATTTTTACATGGAGTAATTATGTTTTTTTGGCTCTCTTAAATTCTTAAAATTTCTCGTATGGCTAATAAATGGTGAATTTTTTTGCCTACAGCCTTCAGAAATTTTCAAAAATTTCGCCTGCGACGCTGAAAAAGCTAAATCTGACTTCTAGGCCTTCCAAAATTTTCTAAAATTTTCGCCTGCGGCGCTGAAAAGGAAAGAAATTTAGCTTCTTGTCCTCAAATATTCTCATATTTTTCGCCTGCGGCGCTAAAAAAGAAAGTTGAATGGTATATCGGAGGATTTGGATGGATTAATGAGGATTTTGATTACATAGTGTGATTTCAAGGGGCCTAATATATACATATATATATATATTATACTTCCTTATCCCCATACTTATTCCACTGATATCCCTTAAACCCCCTTACAATTCTGAACCTTTACATCACCCGATATCAAACACATATATCCGACAAATCCGTTTATACAGCACTCTCTAATCCAAATATATCACTTATCGCCGACAAATTTACGGTTCGGTTTTGGTTAATCAAAAGTTGCGGTTCGGTTAGTCGGTTCGGTTAACCGAAGAAGTTGATGAACAGACAACCATAATTAAAGTACAAATTTTTTAAAATTTGCTAGCAAAATTTTTTTAAAGTTCCGGTTCCGGGAACCGGAACTTAAATTGGATCCGGTTCCGGTGAAATACTAATATTTAATTATTTCACCACTTTCTTGGTTGGAGAAGTCGCAGATCTTTTCTTTTTTTCTTGTGCTTCACAAACCAAATCAACCAATTTGCCTTCTTTAGCAAAACATTTTAATAATTCAATTAAAAACGGCATATAATTGTGACGACGACGATTATTCTAAATTTGTATTATTAGAAAAATTTAATAAAAAATATTTCATTGAGAATGAAGTCTTTTAGTTTTTGCCAAGACAGTCATTTACATTAATTTATGTAGATTATATCGTTTGATTAATGGGATAACCTAGAACTCTGAATGGGAAAACCTAGAGAGTTGACCTTGTGAGTTGATTTGTTGAATAGAATGGGCAATTCATTGTTCAAAAGAGACATTGTTCATTCCGCTATTTTCTTATTTCTATCAAGAAATTGTAAGGAAGAAAATTCATAATCTGAATGTGAGCCACCTGAAACTGAAAGAATACTAATAATATCACAATTTTTTTGAAATTAAGTCTGAATCAACAATCATAGCTGCAAAATTTTAACAAAAATAAGAAAAGTAATTCTAAAAAGAAAAAGCAAATAATTTCAATTTTGAGTGTTAAATTCCAATAAATGAATAAATTTTTAACTAAACAAAAAATTAACTAAACAAAAAATAATTTAAATTCAAATATACTCATTGAATAGGATCTGAATTTTGGCAAGAGTTTAAAACACTAAAGTGAAGTTGGGTTATATTTATAGTATTGACGAGGGTTATTGGGTTATTAGTAGGGTAGGCAAATTGGGAAAACTATAACAATAATCCCATCCTTCACTTTAGTGTTTTAGACTCCTGCTAATTCCAGATCATAAACAAAAAATTAACTAAACAAAAAATAATTTAAATTCAAAGTTCATTATTATCATTTTATTGCATCCCATTCCAAAATCCTCTCGCTGCAGGATGTATTGGTGGATTCTTACTGTCATCTTCATACATTTTCATTGCTTCCATAGCTTCTAAAATATAAAAAAACTCCTAAATCTTAAAAAGTATAACTATTAATTGATAATTTTTGAGAACATTTCCCAGAGGTGTTTGCCCACGACAGCGCGGACATTTAAATTGATTCTTTTCTGCAAAACATTGATTTTCTTCTAATATTCTTTTTACACAAGCATAACAGATAGTATGTGAGCAACTGGCTACCACTGGAACTCTGTAAGTACTTCCGAATTGTTCAAAACATACTGAACATTTAAAAGACTCAAGTAGTTCTTTATCTAAATTTTTAATATAAAATAATTATTTAAAGTTTTTGTAAACAAAAGACCTAACAAGGGAACGTCGTTTACTTTCAGTGTGAATTTGTTATATTTTTGGTTTTGTTATATATCTTTGGTTTTTGCAAAATTAGTTTAGGCCGAGTTATGGCCGTTCAAAGTTGGACCGCTAGAGTCTGAAGTTATAGGGTAAATTATAGAGCTTCCGAGACCGAAATTTTTCCAAGACTCAAGACCCAAGACAAAATTTTTTCCAAGACCAAGACTCAAGACCAAAACTCCAAGACTCAAGACCAAAAATAATACAAGACTCGAGACAAAAAACTGCGAAAGTTGACTGGTATACCTCCCCTAATATCACTTAAATCCCCCTTGATCAATTCAGAACCACTTTTATCACCCGATATCAAACCTCTTATATCCAACAAATTCGTCTATACCTCACCGCTAATCCTTAATAACTCCTTAACCCCCGAAAAAATTTTCGTTTCGGTTCGGTTAATAAAATTTCGGTTCGGTTTGTCGGTTCGGTTTCAGTTAACTGATGAATTAACCCTTATCCAACGCCGCAGGCGAAAATTTATAGATTTTTGGAAGGCCAAGGAGCCAGACACTTCCTTTATTAGCGCAGCAGGCGAAAATTTTGAGAATTTTAGAAGGCCGTAGGCCAAAAAATTCACTTTTTTGGCGCCGCAGGCGAAAATTTTGAGAATTTCTAAAGGCCAAGTGGGAACCAAGACCAAAAAATAAAACCAAGACAAGACCAAGACAAACACCACAAGACCAAGACCGAAAAAAAACCAAGAAAGTCTTGGTTCCAAGACCAAGAGTCTCGGACAGCTCTAGTAAATTAGAAACTTCTCTCTTCTTTTTCATCCTCAAATAACCCACACTTCCATCTCTCTGTTTATGGTGTCTAACCTTTTTCTTCCTTCTTTTCCTCCTTGCACCTTTTTCATTCTTTTTTCCACTTTGTAGACAACATGAAGAAATCAGAGAGTGAAAAAAGAGACAGCTCGTTTCTTTTCCCTATTCACCTTATACTCAACCACACCCCAGGACTGAAACTTTGTCGAGGGTCCTCTATCGAATGGTACCAAAAAATATATCAAATTCACTTGTAAGACGATGTTCCCTTGTAAGAATAAAATTTCACAAAAAATAGGCCAATAAAATACGCGTACCTTTTTCCTCTTGACATTTTTTAATATCTTCTAAAAAAGCTAATCTTTCCTCTCTACTTTTTTGTTCATTTCTTTCTGATTCAGCTAATTTTTTCTTTTTTAATTCTTCTTTTTTAATTCTTGCAACTTCAGCTAATTGAAGTTCTCTTTCGGGATCCATTAGACCCAGCTTGAACAATTTTATTACTTCTGATTTTGCCTTGGATACATCAGGATATGCACTGAGTTTGCTGGGCTAAAGATAAAATAAGAATAAAAAATGATCGCCTTCTATTTTTCACTTACACTTATAATAACATGCATTTCTTCTTCACTTGTCGAATTTCTGACCCCTTTCCCATCAATTTTAAGTTTACATCGGCAAGCAAGTTCCAGTTCTCGTTGCGACCTACCACCAGGTCCCAAAAATCGTCCTGGGAATACCTAAATTTTGGATTCAAATTTATAAATATTGTAAAATAGTTACTTCACGAATATCGGCAGGAACAAAGAGTTTTATTGGCTCGCTTAACTGTTGAGATGTTGAAGTATCATTACAATATAATTTGTCTTCGTTTTCTAACTAAAAAATAAATCTTAAATTTGCTAACTTAGGCATATTTTTCTATACAGAATATATCTAATTAGAGTGCTTAACTAAAAATTCCATACATATTTCAATTTTAAAAATTATTTTACGAACAACTCGAAGTGTTACGACAATTGCGGATACGCAACTGCGAACGCGACAATTCTAGACGACGATTGCGGATTTACCAATTGCGGATTTAAAATTTTTTAAAAATTTAAAAATTAGTGAAATGGGATCCTTTTTTAGTCCCAGCTGACGGTTTCCGACTTCTAACGGTTTTCGAACCATTTCTAAATAAATGCGGCATTGAAAAATTTGAAAAATCTTAGATTTAAAAAAATTTATACCCTCAACTGTCGTCCGGAATTTTATAATCATTAGGGAATAAATTTAAAACATTAGGGAATAAAAAATAAAAACTTTTAGGCTACCCATATATTTATATAATTATTAAAATAAAAATATATTTTATTACCTTAGTATTTAATTTAACATTTTTTGCAGTTAAATTAATATGTTCAGTTTTAATTTTGTTAAATTCTTCTTCCAAATTTTTATTCGAAATATTTAATTCTTCAACTTTTTCCTTCTCTTCTTCCAATTCTTTTTCTTTATTTTTAATTAATTCCTTCATTGTCTCAATAGTCTCCATAAATTGCCCACGTTCAACTGAATATTCATCCATTAAAAATTCAAACTCTTCGACTCTTTTAATTAATATATCCCTATCTGTTTGAAGTTTTGAATTTTCTTCTCTAAGCTAAAAAATATTAAAAATAAATTTAAATTCTAAATTCAGTTTTAATTTTTTCAATTAATTTTTTTGTTTAGTTTATTCTGTTTACTTCGTATATGCGAGTAAATCATACATTCTCGTATATAAAAAATGGATACTGAAATTTTTTGAAAATTCCAAAAGAAATTGACTTTTCAAAAAATTGAATTTTTCGAGATTGAATTTTCGAACTCAAGATCCAGAATAATAATATATAAGGATTGTCTATTAAACTAAATCGAAAACAAATGGTTTTTTGGATTTAAATATTATTAATTATTTACTCTTACCATCTTAGCCAATTCATTCATTGAAGTAATTTGATTATTTAATTCGTCAATTGACTTTTTTAAATCTTCATGTTTAACTGAATATTCAGCCAATACAAATTCATAATCATTTAATTTTTCCTTTAATTGATCATTTTCTGATTGAACTTTTTTATTTTCAGTGCTAAGCTAAAAAATAAAAATTAAAAATATATTTTAATTTTAAAAATTATTTTATGAACAACTTGCCACAATTTAAAATTTATATTTTTTACCTTTAAAGATGTTAATCCTTCCTCACGAGCTTGTTCCATTACTTGTATTTTTAAACGATCATTGTCTGCTTTTAAACTGACATTCTCACTATTCAATTCATTTTTAAAATCTTCAAATTTCATCTCAAGATTTGTATATAAATCAAGAGCATATTTCTTCTCTTTTTCAAGTTCTTCAACTTTACTTTGAATTTTCTAAATAAAAATTATTTTTTTTATTTAAATTTAAATTAAGTTAAAAATGGAGGAATGAATTTTCTTAATCTTAGAATCCCAAAATTATTACTACATAATACATAGAAGGAATTTATTAAATTTTCGTATCAAAAGAAATTACCCCAAATTTACACAATAAGATTACCTCAATTTCCCCCTCATATTCATTTAAATTTTTCAATTTTTCATTCTCCAATTGTTTTATTAAAAATTTATTTTTTTCCGATTCCCGCGCAAAATTATAATTCTCTTCTTTTAATTTAATATTTTCTTCACATTTTTCATCCAATTTTTTATCACTTTCTTCTTTCATCTTCTTCAAATTTTCATTCTCAATTTTTAAATTAACTAATTCTTCTTTTAACATTTCATCAGAATTATTAATTTCCTTCTCCTTTTCTTTAATTTCTTTTAATAATTTCATTTTTGCTTCATTAATTTCACTCATCTGAATTCTATAAAAATTTAATTTTTTGATTTCCAATTACTAATTGAATTTGCTGAAAAATACTAAATTAAAAAATAATTAATTTAGGCATTAAAATTTTTATATTATCATATTTACGCAAAATCGGGGCTACTCTGTTAAATTTGCACTCACAGCAAACAATGGTACCTTGTTAGCACAAAATAAAAATAATTGCCCAATATGAAACCAAAACCGAGCAATAAACATTGTTGCACCGGGCAAAATAGGGAGAAAAAATGAAAATCAAGTACTACATATCAGATAAAAACATTTAAATAAAGAACAAATTAGGTTAAAACGAGTTTATTTAAACGATGTCAATAAAAAATATTGAAATGTTTTTCTTTTCTAATTTTTTTATAATTTACTTTTAAATCAGAAAAAAATTAATTTTAACAAATATTGTGCATATACAGTGCGGTGCATATGTTTACGGACAAAGGCATTTAAAAAATGAAAACCCAATTTATTCGAAAAATTGAATTACTTATCGAAATGTATAAAATAATTTTTATAGCATTCTTTATGCTCTATCAATCGATACAAGTTTCGATTCCAACAGATTCGTTTATCTACAAAAAAATTACCCAAATAAATTTATAACCTTAATTTTTGTGGTGCATATGTTTACGGACAAATTGAATAACCTTGTATTTTCCTACTTTAGTTGGTGCAAAAATTCTACAAAAATTTGTGTGAACATTTCCATGGATACTGAGTAGAAATGTAAAAAGAACGAAGTCTGTACCTACTTTCTTCATCGAGATCTAGAATCTCAAAAATCAACGGCAAATGGGGGTACAGTACTTAAAAAAATATTTTAACCCCCAAGGGCTTTTATAAAAAATTTTCTTATGGGCTCATTTGAAAGCCCATAAAATTTGCTACAAAATAGTCCAAGATTTTATTTTTCCAATAAAAATTCATGGAGCTTAAGGTAGGGTAATTTTTTATGTTATCGTTTTTGGGGTATTTTAGGTGATTTTTGACCATTTTTATGTAAAAGTCGATGTACGTCGAACAACTATTTTTTAGAATAAATTAGACCAGGGCTCTTTAGTAGCAAATTTTATGGGCTTTTAAATGAGCCTAAAAGAAAAATTTTTATAAAAGCCCTTGAGGGTTAAAATATTTTTCGAAGTACTGTACCCCCATTCTAAAGTAGGAAAATAGAAGGTATTTAATTTGTCCGTAAACATATGCACCACAAAAATAAGGGTTATAAATTTTGTTTGAGTAATTTTTTGTAAATCGTAAATGAATTTGATCCAAATGATGGATCATTAGATAGTGCATAAAAAATACTATCTAAATTATATAATCGGGTTTCTTTATAAATTTATTTTTTTCAAATTAAATTAGCTTTTATGTTTTCAATGCCTTTGTCTGTAAACATATGCACCGCACTGTATTTAATTATTTCACCACTTTCTTGGTTGGAGAAGTCGCAGATTTTTTCTTTTTTTCTTGTGCTTCACAAACCAAATCAACCAATTTGCCTTCTTTAGCCAAACATTTTAATAATTCAATTAAAAACGGCATATAATTGTGACGACGACGATTATTCTAAATTTATATTATTAGAAAAATTTGATAAAAAATATTTTGATGAGAATGAAAAGTATTTTTTCGTTTACACGAAAATAATTTTAGATATCGTTTGTTATTTAAATATATTGCTCATAAAAAATCTTAATTATCTAATCTTAAAATAAGTAATATTCGACTAATTTTGTTATCCACTCGTTTTGAGGAAAATTGGATTAAGGAAAAATTTTTCCTCTTCGATATTTAGATTGTGAATTATAAAAAAATGTATTCTAGCATGTATTTATCGTATCTAAATGATATTAGTTTTTTGAAAAAAAAAACCCGAAAGATAATTCTGAAATTATATCACAATCTAGTAAAGAATAACCCCTCACCCCATTAAAAACATCAAAAATTAATAAAAATAACCTCAATTTTGTAACGTTTCATTTTATCCTTTTCATCTTCAATTAAATTTTGTAATTGACTAATTTCAAGTCCAACTTCAGCAGAATCCATTTCCATCTAAAAATATTTTTAAATTTTTTTAAATAAAATTGTAAAAACCGTGCTAAGCTCAGCTATTCGCTGTTCATATTTGGAACGTAAATTTGGGACTAACGCCATTAAATTAAAATGAATCTCACCAGCAGTATATCTGATTAAATTTATTTTAAATGACCGAGTTTCTTCGTAGAAAAAAAATTTTTTTTAATTAAATTTTGACGATAACCCTATTTTATTAAAAATGAGGAAATTTTGTAGGTTAACAATAATTAATATAAACCCGCCTAGATATTTAAAATAAAAATGTTAAGAAAATACAATGAACTAAAAAATTTTTTAAAATGATGTAGAAAATTCTTTCTGTTTGGTTTTTAAGATTCACCAAATTTAAAATAATAAAATTAAAAAAATTACTTCTCAATTCGTCTTTTAATGAATGGACGAACAATATCAATCCAATCAGTTGAATTATTGTCTTCCTCTTTATTAATATCCGCCAAAAAAATAGGAGCATCACGCAATCCATCTAATTCATAAATTTTATCCTCAACAGGCACATAAGCAATAAAATGAAAATTGTCCTCACTTTTTATTTTTGGCTTTAAAAATTAAAAATAAATTTAATAAAAATAAGACTGATAAAGAATCTACCATAATTTTGGAACTTTAGATGGGAAAGATTTAGAATTAAGAACTTAAAAAACCCAATAAAATAGAGAGGTTAGCTTTCAATTAATTTCGAATTAAGCTTATTCTTCAAAATGTGTGAAACATATTCATAAATTGAGATATTTGACAAGGGAACCTTCCTAACTTTGACCAAAAATTTCTAAATAAAAATTATTCCATCGTGTAGAGCATGGTCGATAGTCTATTCCTATGCTAGGCTTTTTTGGCCTGACCCCCATTTTTGGTCACAGTTCGGAAGGTTCCCTTGCGAGTTAAAATTTTTATTGTTTTGTCAAAAAATTACTTTGAAAAATAAAAAAATTAAATACAAACCAAATCCATTTCCATAAAATGTTCCCAACTGAATGAATTATGCAATTCTCGGATTTCTTCACTGTTGCTTAAAGTAAGACCACGTAATCCAGCGTCAAAATTTTGAGTAAAATTTTTAAAGTTTTCCAGTGTATTCCCCAAACTAACATCATTTGAATCAATATTTAGAAGTAAATTGATAATTGCCTGTGAAGTCATGCATTCGTAATGACCTTAAAATAATTTTAAAACCCCTAAACAAAAAATCTCAAAAAACCTGCTTGGCAAAATAAACGGGAGAGTCAGGTTGAAGAGTACCCTCTACTTCTTCACCTTGTCGCCATTTGAAAAGAAAGATTAGACCATAAATTGGCCTATATTTAAATAAATGAATTTTAATCGGTCAATCTTTTTAAAAAAATACTTTAATTTTCCAAGATGTTCCTCATCCTCGATCGAATAAAGCTCTTCAATCTGAACACCTTGAACGCCTATGCCATTGATTAATTCAGTAAAAACACCGGGATCGCTCTCGATAAGACACCTTTAAAATAATTGAAAATGTTATTTTAAATTTTAAATAGAAAAAAACCAGTCTCCAGCATCCGTTCCCATTTCCTTCTTGACAATAAAATCAAAATTTTAATATAAAAACTGCAAACTTTTAATATGTAAAAATAAGAAAAGTAGTTCTAAAAAGAAAAATTAAATAATTTCAATTTTGAGTGCTAAATTTCAATAAATTTTTAACTAAACAAAAAATAATTTAAATTCAAAGATAATTTTTATCATTTTTATTGCATATTCCTGTTTGCTCTCATTGCCGGATGGTCGGGATGTCGCGGGGAGGGAGTCTACCACGAATACGAGGAGTTGGTGGAGGTGTTGGTGGATCATCGTCTTCATACATTTTCATTGCTTCCATCGCCTCTAAAATTAAAAAAAACTCTTAAATCTCAAAAAGGATACCTATTAATTGATAATTTTTATTATCTAGAACATTTCTCAAAGATATCTTCCGACATTTCGGACATGTAAATAAATTTTCTTCTTTCATTCGTGAAGCACAAACTGCACAAAAAGTATGTGAGCAGGTAAATAGCACTGGAATTCTGTGTTTCTTTCCAAATCTTTGTTTACAGACTGAACATGTAAAAGCATCTTCTACTTCTTCTTTATCTAAATTTTTAATATATAAAATAACAATTTTTAAGGTTTTTGTAAACAAAAGATCTAACTATAAAAACAAAATTACCCAAAAAATATGTTAATAAAATACACGTACCTTTTTTTTCTTGACATTTTTTAATTTCTTCTCTACGTTCTTGTTCAATTCTTTCCGATTCAGCTACTTTTTCTTTTTCCAATTTTTGTTTAATTCTTGCTAATTCAGCCAGTTGTGCTTCTCGAACAGGATCCATTCTTTTTAATTTAAATAGTTCCATAATTTCTTTTTGAGCTTTGCCTAAATCTGAAGTGTTGCTGTGATAGATGGGCTAAACATAAATAAAAAATTATCGACTCTTTGACGTATCTCGCCGGATGGGCATTAATTAAATTTACGAAATTAATCCCCTTAAATTAATCCCTTAAAATTCTGAAAATTTTCGCTTGTGGTGTTACAAAAGTGACAATCTCTTCTACGATGACAATCCTTCTCCTTCTAGATGCTTTCTATCAGAGCTGTCCAAGACTCTTGGTCTTGAGTCTTGACTCGAGACTTTTCATGGATTTTTCTAAAAATCGACATTTTGGCGTACGCAAAACAACAAAAATTTGCAATATGATACAAAAATTGTATCTGGTCTTATTAATTTTTGGTCTTGCGTCTGGGGAAGTCTGGGCCTTGGGGTGTAGTCTCAGTCTCGAGTCTTGAAAAATTTTTGGTCTTAGATCATCAGATTTCTATTTTTCACTTACACTTATAAGAACATGCATTTCTTCTTCACTTTTAGAATGTTTGACGCCTTTTCCAGCAAGGGAAAGCTTACACCGGCATGAAAGTTCCAATTCTTTCTGTGTCCAGCCCCCAGGCCCCAAAAATCGTCGTGGGAATGTCTAAATTTTGGATTAAAATTTATAAATATTAAAAATTAATTACGTCTCGGCAGTGGGGGGGGGGGGCACAAAGAGTTTTATTTTCTTAATTATTTGTTGATTGAGAGACGTAGAAGCATCGTTTTCTAGCTGAAAAATAAATCTTAAAAGGAATTTATGCTAAATTAGATATATTTTTTATACAATATATATCCAGATAGAAGATTTAGCAAAATTGCATGAGATATAAAATAGACTTGAAGCATTAAAAAATAGAAAAGAACGAAAAATCATGACCGTATGAAGTCTGGGAAATCATTTTTGGTTTACCCACTTTGTATAATAAAAATAAATTTTTATATACCTCTTCATTTAATTTAACATTTTCTTGATTAAAAGCACATTTCTTCTCTTTTTCTTGTTCTTCAACTTTACTTTGAATTTTCTAAAAAATATATGTAGATTTAAATTAAGTTAAAAATGGAGGAATGAATTTTTTCTGAGAATCCCAAAAATTCATTACTATTACATGGAATTTATTAGATATTCATATTAAATTAAATCATTTTCCACTACAGTCGAATATATCGATATTGACGGAAATAATATTTACTACAATTATCTTCTACCAAATAAAAGCCTATTTACTTCACAATATTATTAATTATTCTTACTATTTTAGCCAATTCATTCAATGAAGTAATTTGATTATTTAATTCTTCAATTAACTTTTTTATTTCTTCATGTTTAACTGAATATTCAGTCAATTCATTCATTGAAGTAATTTGATTATTTAATTCGTCAATTGACTTTTTTAACTCTTCATGTTTAACTGAATATTCATGCAATTCAGATTCATAATTTTTTAATTTTTCCTTTAATTGATCATTTTCTGATTGAACTTTTTTATTTTCAGTGCTAAGCTAAAAAAAAATAAATAAAAATATATTTTAATTTTAAAAATTATTTTATGAACAACTTGCCACAATTTAAAATTTATATTTTTTACCTTTAAAGATGTTAATCCTTCCTCACGAGCTTGTTCCATTACTTGTATTTTTAAACGATCATTGTCTGCTTTTAAACTGACATTCTCACTATTCAATTCATTTTTAAAATCTTCAAATTTCATCTCAAGATTTGTATATAAATCAAGAGCATATTTCTTCTCTTTTTCAAGTTCTTCAACTTTACTTTGAATTTTCTAAATAAAAATTATTTTTTTTTATTTAAATTTAAATTAAGTTAAAAATGGAGGAATGAATTTTCTTAATCTTAGAATCCCAAAATTATTACTACATAATACATAGAAGGAATTTATTAAATTTTCGTATCAAAAGAAATTACCCCAAATTTACACAATAAGATTACCTCAATTTCCCCCTCATATTCATTTAAATTTTTCAATTTTTCATTCTCCAATTGTTTTATTAAAAATTTATTTTTTTCCGATTCCCGCGCAAAATTATAATTCTCTTCTTTTAATTTAATATTTTCTTCACATTTTTCATCCAATTTTTTATCACTTTCTTCTTTCATCTTCTTCAAATTTTCATTCTCAATTTTTAAATTAACTAATTCTTCTTTTAACATTTCATCAGAATTATTAATTTCCTTCTCCTTTTCTTTAATTTCTTTTAATAATTTCATTTTTGCTTCATTAATTTCACTCATCTGAATTCTATAAAAATTTAATTTTTTGATTTCCAATTACTAATTGAATTTGCTGAAAAATACTAAATTAAAAAATAATTAATTTAGGCATTAAAATTTTTATATTATCATATTTACGCAAAATCGGGGCTACTCTGTTAAATTTGCACTCACAGCAAACAATGGTACCTTGTTAGCACAAAATAAAAATAATTGCCCAATATGAAACCAAAACCGAGCAATAAACATTGTTGCACCGGGCAAAATAGGGAGAAAAAATGAAAATCAAGTACTACATATCAGATAAAAACATTTAAATAAAGAAAAATTAGGTTAAAACGAGTTTATTTAAACGATGTCAATAAAAAATATTGAAATGTTTTTCTTTTCTAATTTTTTTATAATTTACTTTTAAATCAGAAAAAAATTAATTTTAACAAATATTGTGCATATATTTAATTATTTCACCACTTTCTTGGTTGGAGAAGTCGCAGATTTTTTCTTTTTTTCTTGTGCTTCACAAACCAAATCAACCAATTTGCCTTCTTTAGCCAAACATTTTAATAATTCAATTAAAAACGGCATATAATTGTGACGACGACGATTATTCTAAATTTATATTATTAGAAAAATTTGATAAAAAATATTTTGATGAGAATGAAAAGTATTTTTTCGTTTACACGAAAATAATTTTAGCTATCGTTTGTTATTTAAATATATTGCTCATAAAAAATCTTAATTATCTAATCTTAAAATAAGTAATATTCGACTAATTTTGTTATCCACTCGTTTTGAGGAAAATTGGATTAAGGAAAAATTTTTCCTCTTCGATATTTAGATTGTGAATTATAAAAAAATGTATTCTAGCATGTATTTATCGTCTTTCGTATCTCAATGATACATATTAAGTTATTTTTGAGAAAAACCCCAAAAAAATCTGAAATTATATCACAATCTAGTAAAGAATGATCCCTCCCCCCCCCCATTAAAAATTTCAAAAAATAATTTAAATAAAAATAACCTCAATTTTGTATCGTTTCATTTTATCCTTTTCATCTTCAATTAAATTTTGCAACTGACTAATTTCCAGTCCAACTTCAGCAGAATCCATTTCCATCTAAAAATATTTTTAAATTTTTTTAAATAAATTGTAAAAACCGTGCTAAGCTCAGCTATTCGCTGTTCATATTTGGAACGCAAATTAGGAACTAACGCCATTAAATTAAAATGAATTTCACCAGCAGTATATCTGAAATTTATTTTAAATGATCGAATTTCCTCACAGAAAAAATTTTCAAAAAATTAAATTTTGACGATAACCCTATTTTATTAAAAATTAGGAAATTTTGTAGGTTAACAATAATTAATATAAACCCGCCTAGATATTTAAAATAAAATGTTAAGAAAATCCAATGAACTAAAAAAATTTTTTTAAAATAATGTAGAAAATTCTTTCTGTTTGGTCTTTAAGATTCACCAAATTTAAAATAATAAAATTAAAAAAATTACTTCTCAATTCGTCTTTTAATGAATGGACGAACAATATCAATCCAATCAGTTGAATTATTGCCCTCCTCTTTATTAATATCCGCCAAAAAAATAGGAGCATCGCGTAATCCATCTAATTCATAAATTTTATCTTCAACAGGCACATAAGCAATAAAATGAAAATTGTCTTCACTTTTAATTTTTGGCTTTAAAATGCAAAAATAAATTTAATAAAAATAAGACTGATAACGAATCTACAATAATTTTGGAACTTTGGACGGAAGATTTAAAATTAAGAACTTCAGAACCCCAATAAAATAGAGAGATTGGTCTTCAAATGAGTTCGCAAATTTATTTCGGGTTTAACTTATGTATTCTTCAAAATTCGTGAAACATATTCAGAAATTGAAATATTTGAGTTAAAAATTTCATTGTTTTGCCAAGAAATTAATTTGAAAAATAAAAAAAATTAAATATAAACCAAATCCATTTCCATAAAATGTTCCCGACTGAACGAATTATGTAATTTTCGGATTTCTTCACTGTTGCTTAAAGTAAGACCACGTAATCCAGCGTCAAAATTTTGAGTGAAATTTTTAAAGTTTTCCAGTGTATTCCCCAAACTAACATCATTTGAATCAATATTTAGAAGTAAATTGATAATTGCCTGTGAAGCACATGCATTCGTAATAACCTTAAAATAATTTTAAAACCCCTAAACAACACAAAACTCAAAAAAACCTGTTTGGCAAAATAAACGGGAGCATCAGGTTGAAGAGTACCCTCTACTTCTTCACCTTGTCGCCATTTGAAGAGAAAAATTAGACCATAAATTGGCCTATAATTATTAAATGATTTTTTAATAGGCTCAAAATTGGACACTTTATATGTCTATCAACAGAGCTTAACGAGCTGAGTCGAATGGCACCAAAATTAGCCCGCGTCAACACTGAGCCTAGATATAGGGCTCAAAATGGTCGAAAACCATAGGGGGGTCAAAATCAACACCAAATTTGTTGATTTCGGTGTCATTCGCCTAAGCTCGACGAGCTCTTTCGAATGACATATAAACTGTCCCATTTTTAGCCTAGTACGGAAACCCTGTATAGTCTTTTAATGGGCTATTTAATGGGCTATTGATTTAAGGAAATTAAAAAATACTTTAATTTGTCAAGATGTTCCTCATCGTCTATTGAATAAAGCTCTTCAATCTGAAAACCTTGAACGCCTATGCCATTGATTAATTCAGTAAAAACACCGGGATCGCTCTCGATAAGACACCTTTAAAATAATTGAAAATGTTAATTTAAATTTTAAATATAAAAAAACCAGTCTCCAGCATCAGTTCCCATTTCCTCTTTGACAATAAAATCGAAGCAAAAATGTTCAAATAAGATAAAAACTACCTATTAAATTAAATAAAAATTTAAGAAATTAAAAATTAATTATCATCATTCCACAGATTTGGCAATGTGATGAACGATAACTTCTTGGGGCACGGACTATATGGCTCTGAAACGTCCATCTCAAGAAATAATCCGTGCTGAAAAAAATTGATTTTTTTAAATTTTTTCGGGAACGGGATAAATCTCGCAAAATCCCGCAAACCGGAAAAAGTGCTTGATTGCGGACGTGGAATCCCGCAAAATTCCGCGCGGGATCCTGTTCGCCGCCGATTTCCCTAATTATCCATTTTACAAATATTTCAAAACAAATACTATTTAATTTTTGCAGGATTTTTTTTGATTAGTATATTTATCTTTTTTTCCGGCACTATTATCCATTTCTATTCATTAAATAAATTTAAAGGTTTAATTAACTTATTTTTAGTATTTAATTTAAAAATGAGCAAGAATTACAAAATTATTGAGCACGAGGGAGTTAAATATTATAAAGAGGTTAATTAATTTTTAATTCAAAAAATATAAATTTTTAGGAAGGTCAATGGAATAAAATTTGCCCAATCAAAGAAGACGAGGTGCCAGATGCTGTTAAAAATAAAATGCTTTCAAAATTCAACCTTTTACCTGAAATTCAACTTGATGTTTTAAAATATTTGGATTTCACCCAATTAGTATCTGTTCAACAAACAAATGTTTATTTCAAAAATTTTATTTATGAACATGGAAAAGTATTGGCAAGAAAGAAATACCTGAAGCTTAGAATTGTAAGTTGTCTATAAAATTGATTCTAATAATTACATATTATTGTTACTTTCGCATATCTTTCCACAGCGTCCGCAAATTTTCTTCATTTTTTCTTAAAAAATGGTCTAAAATTAATAAGTTGTCAGGCAAACAAAATGCTACATTTCATAGAAATTCAAAATATTTCATGACTATGTACACAAATTTTGTTTGTCTGTATAATTTTTTGTCAAAATCCTTTGTTGCCTTCACGTTGCGGAAATTTACAAATATTAATTAATTTGAAAACAAAGACGCCTTTTTCATATTTAAAGTAGATTAATCCTTGACGAGAAGGCAGGACGTCCACTTTGCGTGATAAACATTTGCGGACGTTATGAGAAGATAATGCGAAAGTAGCTTATCATTTTTTCAGTATCAAATCAATGAAAGACAATTAAACAATTGTAAAGAACGTATGCCGTCACTCAACCTTTATGACTTTAAATGGGATAAAATTGAGCCTTGTGAACAAAAGCAGAAATTCTTCAAATTAGAACCTCAACTTTATGAATTTCAATTGAGTGAACAACTTGAGGAAAAGGTTAAGACTTAAAAAAGTTTTTATTTAAAATAAATAAATTTTTAGTGGAAGGATGCAATAGAAAAACAAATTCCTTTATTTTTGTCGACTGATGATTTTTCAACTGTTATTTTTGCATTGGAACAAAGATTCAAGGGGGATAGAGGTTAGCTTACAATTAATATATTATGAAACTGAACTATTTCCCTTTTAGCTAAATTAAAGTTTACATATGTACATAGGCGGTCTCCGTTAATAAAACTTCAAAATAAATAAGCTGTTCAGAAAAGATTTTAAAAACGAAATTTTTTTGAAAAAAAATTTTTTTTGAAATTTTTTTGCCATAAGGAAATTTTTTCTCTCGAAAATTTTTTATTCAAAGGACCTTCACAGTTAACTAAAAAATTATTTTTTTAATTATTAAAATCATATTTTTAGAACAATATTACTTTCAATTGATGAACTTCCCAAAAAATATTGAGGAAATGAAAATTACTCGTTATTTCTTCCAATTACTTTTTAACTGTGCTTTCAAATTTTTTGAGGTTTCTTGTCTTATAATTAATCCGCAAATGATTGAATTATTATTTGATGAAAATATAACAAATCTACCTTTGCAACTACATTCACAATTAATCGAACTAGTTTTTTTGGGTGACTATTCTTTGAACTTCATTTTGAATCATTTGATTGCTGCTGATCTTTTCATTGACTGTGACATTGTAAAAGATATGGACCTTTTATTTCAAATTTTGGTAAAGGAAGATAATTTTTCCAATATTACTCTTCAATATATTAATTCAGAATCTTACTTTTCCATTATTGAGGTTTGTAGATTTTTATTTTCGATATAAAATAGCGGTCCCCTTACCTCTCTTGTTTCAGGCCTGCTTTCGCTGCTACGCGTTGATTATGTGGGCCAGGCAAAATTTTTTGATGTGTTCATAAAAATTGTCGGGGTTCAAAATGCTCAATTCATTTATTCAGTAGTGTCCTAAAACTAAGCTTTTCGAACCTTTATTTAGATTTTTATAATTTAAAAATTAATTATAGTTTAATTTTAGCGTATAGAAACATCACAGGACCTTTCTAAAATTGTCAAAGAAATTAGATTTATTTTTCTTGATGGATCGAATATTAAAAATGAAAGAGCAAAAAATATTAAAATCAAGGTTGAAGATGACAAAAAAATTTCAAAATATCAACTTTCTAATAAATACAATCCAAAAATGAAGTTTTCTGTGACCAATGAAGAATATGCGTCTGGATATCAATATTCTGTAATTAAGCGAATTAATTGATATATGTAGATTTATTTATATAATATACATAGAAAGGATGGGTCGGGTTGAGAACAAAATGTTCGGTCGAATTTTGGGTCTAAAAAAAGTACCATCTACTTTCCCATTAACTCCTTTTAATTAACCCATTAACCCTCCCCTTTTTTCTTTTGTACTTAATTTTAAAAAGACTCAAATTATGCAAAATTTTTGTTTTAAAAACATACAAAATTAAGCACACGAATACAATTATTGATTTGAAAAATTTTTTTTTGATCCCGGTTCATCCTTTTTATGTAATTTAATTTATTTTTTACGTTTGAAAAATTAGAGCCTTAATTTGACTTTTGATAAAAATATTTAAAAAAAAACTTTTTAATCTTATTTAAAAAAACTTATTCTTAAAAATTTATCCTAGCAAATAAGCCATTCTATTTATCATTCGACTCGCCAAGGTGATCGAATGGCACATCTCTTCAATATTGGCCGAATTTCCAGTATGCCGTAACGCGATTTTTTCCGCATAGCGAACTGGAGATTAATCCCGCTTCTTGTCTAAAACTCGGGATTTCGTGGCGGGATCTCCCGTGCCTCAAGCTGTTGATGGTATTCTCTCTAAATAAAGAATTTCAAATGAATTATGTAGTGAAGAAATTATCATAAAAAATAGGACTACGACAGTCGCATAATTTGTTGGCATGGAAACGGGTTTTTAAAGCAAATTTGGACTCAAAATATTTTTAAGATGTTACACCATTAAAAATATAATTCCTAAATGAGTACTGAAATACTTCGTGTTATAATTGACGGTCTCAATGCCCCTCCCTTCGATCGTAACTTGACACTGGTCAAGTTGGATTCTATGAGCAATGAGAAGTTGTTACAAACATTGTCTGATGTACTTAGTTGGATTGAGGGGCTTGTACCTATTTCAGAATTTATTGACATTCGGTCAGAAAGTGCTGATGAGACTGCTATGCGAATTCTGGCTACACTTCGTATTTTAAAATATCCACCTCCACGTGATATTGACGAAATGTAAATTAATTTCTTATTAATAATTTTAAGAAAAAATTTTAATATATTTATTGTAGACAGCGCTGGAGATTAGATTTGTTAGAAGGAAACAAAAGAGCAATTTATCCTATCCTTAAATGGATTTTTGAAAATGTGGATCAATTAAAAGAACGCATTTATATTGGGTTAGGGAATTTTAAAAATTAGAAAATCTCCATTAAACTGAGTGGATTAAAAAATTATCTTTATAGGCGACATCTTACACGAGTAGAAGTTCCATTGGAAGAACAAACGCCCGAAGTAACCCGTCTTATGCAAGAAATGGAACTAAAAATGGAGGAATTTAAAGTGATTAACATAAGTATAATGTGAAAATTAAAAGTTTTCAAGGTTCTACATTCACAAAATGTGGAAGCTAGAGGTGATTTCCTCCGTGCACTGGATGTACGGTTTGTAATTTACTTTACAAATATTGTTAAATAATATGATATTTTTATATAGGAACGACCTTAAGGCAATGAATGAAGAACGTGAACAGCTCCAACGGAAGATTGAACGTTGTAAAAGGCGTACAAGTAGACGTCCTGATATGGGAAACTTACTTAAAGTACTGATTAATTTAATTAGGCTTAAAATTTAAATTTATGTTCCAGACAAGTGAACGTTTACGTTTAGAAATGGAACGTGCTCAGGAATTAAAAATGCAAAAAATGGACCAAGAAAGAGCAGTAAAATTTCCTTCCTCCCTTTTATTTAAATACCCGTGCATTTTTAAATTAAATAGGTAAATCAAGCTGAACAACGAATGACGAGATTAGGACGTGTACTTACTGAGGAAGAGCACCGAAGGGATGAAGCTGATCCAAAAACTATTATTCAGAAACTTCGAGTAAATGAACCCTTAATTTTTTAAGTTTTAAATTAAAATTAAAGAGAGAAATAGAAGTTAATCGTTATTTAATTGATGAAAAGCTAGAACATGACTTGAATACGTTAAAAACAAATTTGGAAGTTGTCCAACGTATCCTGGCACAGCCAAATGCGACAAAAGCGGATGTTGATAAATTGAAGGAAAGGGTGAATATTTAATAAATTTTCAATCAAAATTATATTTACTTAATTTTATTAGATTGAACAGCTAAACAGTGAATGTATGGAATTAGCTCTGCAACGAGACCGTAGAGATGAGGCATCGGAAGACAAACTTGCAATTTATCGTCATCAGTCAGTAAATGTGCAGCGGAAGAAAGCTAATGTGGCAGATCTTTTACAAATGACAAGGCAAAATATTTAAAAATCCGTAAACAATATAAAAATTAAAAGTCGAAACACTAATTAAATATTTAAAAAATATTTCTAAAAAATTAAATTTTAAAAATAGAGAGGAACTCGAAAACACCGAAAAACTATTAACTGAAAAGAAGAGAGAATTAAGTGAGAAAAGTGGAAAAGAAGAGGTTGTTACTTCTGTTCAATATAAATTATTACTTAACAAACTTCGGAATAAATCAAATGTTTATAAACGTAAAAAGGCAGAATCAGAACAATTAAAAGCTGAACAGCAAATTTTAGAAAGGTAAAATATTAATTAGAAGGGAATTCACACTTAAATGTAAATAATTAATAAAACATTGACTTGTTGATCCCTATAAACATGTCCGGCTATTAAATTTAAGGATATCCTCATCATAATAAATATATTCCTAAAATTGTGGATACCTTTTTCTGGATTTGTAAAATTTATTTTTTATTTTATTTTAATAAATAATTATTATTTTAGAACATTAGAATTATTAGAAGAACAATTTGAGCAAATTAAAGAAAATAATGTGAGGAAATAATAATTATAAAACAAAAAAATTTTTTAAAGAAAGCTGAAGGTCGTGGGGTTATTGAAAAACTAGATGAAGATACAATACAAAATGTACATCAAAGACCTAAAACAGCCAAACCAAAATCTGTAGACATTGAACGTTTAAAAGAAATGGTTAAACAAATAAATGAACAAATAGAAGAACAGAGAAGTAAAGTGGATAATGTAAATGTGGAAATTGATAGATTTTATTTGGAAAATAAGGTGTTTAAAGGGGAGATATTTAATTTAAAATTAAATTAATATTTAGGAGAAAAATGAAGGATTTTATACATTAAAAGCAGAATTAGATAATTATCAAGAAGAATTTAAACGAGAAACGGAATTAAATGAAACGGTATTTTTGAAGTAATTTTAGAAAAGAAAAATTAAAATTTAAGGAAACAATTAATTTAGAACAAAAAATAAAAGAAATGCAAAATGAATTAGAAAATACAAATAATAATTTACAAAAACAAAAATGGTTAAGTGAAAATAGTGGAAATTCTGAACAGGTGGAAAGGGACGTTTAATTATATAAAAAATATTTTTTTACTTTAAAGGTTGAACGTGCTTATCACACTTTGGAGGTATTTTTAATTTAATTTGCATTCCAAAAAAATTTTTTATGACGCCTCTTTGGCTATTAATATTTATTGAAAAGCACACAAAATTTCTCAAATATTTTTTTATTTAGACAATTTAAAAATTAATTTAAAATTAAAAAAATAATTTAGAAACAAAAGGAAGAATGTAATCAACAAATTTCTTCATTAACTAAAGAATTTAATAACTTAAATGACCGTAAAGATTTAGTTGAACAAACACAAATGTGGCAAAATCTTGTTCAAATATTTGAAATTAAATTAAAATGTCAACAACAAATAAAGTTTTTTTTTATAAGAAATATTCTTTTTAATTTTCCAAAACTTTTAGAAATAGAGACGAAGCAAAACCTTGGGGTGATCAACGATAAAATGATTTTAATTTTAAAATATTTTATTTTAAATAAGATGTTTTTATCTCCCTTATTTTCTTTAATTAAAAAATTAATTGTCAATAAAAATTAAATAAGTGAAAGAGTAATTAGAGGGAAATTATGTAATTAGGAAAATTAACTGGGAAATTGCCTGAGCAATTTGTAAATTCGGATCTTGGTTTTTCTATTTTTTCTTGTTTTTTTTTTAAATCCAACCTTTTCAAAAAAATCTCCACTTTTTAATAGAAAAAATACTTTATTATTTTTTAGATATTCCTGCTATTTTTAATTATCGTTTATCTTTTCAAAAATACTTTTTTATTTAAAATATAAAAATAATTTTCTATTTTTATTTTTTAATTAATATCCAAAAAATAATTAAAAATATACATAAAATTAAAAAACAAAAAATACTCAAAATTAACTTCCTTTTTCTTGATTTTATTTGATATTCATTTGCTTGAGCAATTTGTAAATTTCCTTGCTGCATTTCAACAGCTGCAACTTCTATATTTGACTTGAAATTTAAAAAAAGAATAATTATTTTTTTAATTTAAAAAATATTTATAACTTCAATTGTTTCAACAACTTCATTTTGATTGTAAACCATTAAAGATAAATCAGTTAATATTTGGTTAATATCCCCAATATCTTTTTCTAATGAAGATAATGTCTACAAAATAAAAAAAAATATTTTAAAGACAAAGAGAAGACTTTTTGTTAAAAATAAATTTTGACAAATATTTTTAATTTGGACAATTCCAAAAAAATTAAATTAAATATCCATTTTAATTTATTTTTAAAAACAAATTAACTTGTTGTCTTTCCCTTATTTCTTCCAAATTATTTTGTTGTTGTTGTTGGGTTTGTTTTAATTTAAAATTCATTATTTCTTCATTAATTTGTTGATCAGAAACATCTTTAATTTTTGATTTTTCGTAAGTAGCAGCCTTCCTCTTTGCTGCTTGTAATTGATTTAAAATACCTACAAAATGATCCATTAATCTATCAGTTTGAAGTTTTTGTTGACGATTCTTTAAATTAAAATAATTTTTAAACTTTTCTTTGATAAATTTAAATATTTCTAAAAAATTTTAATTATCGTTAAAAAAATACTGGAAATTAAATAAATTTTTGGGAAGCATGGAAAGCTTTAAAATGGAGATTGGAGAGTAATTTTAACAGAAAATAAAAATCTAGATTTTTCAAAATTTAACCTCATAATTTTATTTAAAAAAATTAAATTAAAATTCAACCTACACAATTATTATTTTCACTAAGTTTTTGAAACATTTGATTGATATTATGAGACAATACATTACTTTTAATTAAAATTTGTGAGAAGGAATTTTGATTTTTTTCAACATCACAAGGCCCTCCTATTTTTTCTACGCATTGATTTAATTGTTGAGCTAAAATATGTGTATTTTTTTTGAAAATGATTATTTAATTATTATATTTTAATTTAATTTAAAAATAAAACCTAGTTGATTCAATGACTGAATATTATTTATTATTTGATTAATTTCATCTGTATTCTCATTAGAATTTTGATTCTCATTTTTTTCCAAATTCATTTATGTAAATCTAAAATTTAATAAAATATTTGTTAGGAGTATTATCTTGAATTCTATAAAAAAAATAAAGATCAACAATTTATTGATCAGTTTTAAAATCTATTTATATAAAAAAGAAGAAAAATATTTTCCTTCTGCATGTGTTGTTTAAGTAAATATTTGCTAAGGTAAAACCCCCCAACCCTAATCCCCGACTGCCCTTTTAGTTTTTGATAAGGAATTTGTTAAACCAAAAGGTTTACAAATCGTTAATTTTGACCCATAATTCCATTAAATACGAGGGGTGGGGGGTATAATGGAAAATTACTTAAATCTATTGTTATTGTGAATTAATTACAAGATCACATTCAAATTTTGCTTTTCTAACTTCCGATGGAGGGTAGTTTCCGGTTTCTAACACTTCCTATTTCCGACTATTAACGTCCGTTTTTAAATAGTTTTTTATTAAAATATTAAAAGGAATGACTGAAAAAAATAAAACATTAAATTACCCACATTTAGGACAACCACTAACCAAAATCTTCTTTTTTTGCTTTTTTCCCTAATGCTTTTCATCTCCCCCATACATCAAAAGAACTTTTCTTCCAGTACTACTTTATTTAATCGACTCTTTTCCGCGCTCCATATATTCCCAAAAATCCCTTCATTTTTTCTTGATCATCCATATAAACTCTTGTTATTGTTGTTATATTTATTCATTCCTTGATTCCTTCAAAAAAATGAATAATAAACATTTAATATATTTTTTTATTATTTTATTTCCTTCACCTGATTTTTTATTTTCTTTTTTCACAGCCGGTTTTGAATGTTTTGTATGTAATACTAATTCTGATAATGATGACACAGAACCTTGTATAGAAAAGGTAAAATTCGAAAAAAATAAATGGTTGAAAGCTGCCATTAAATTGCCTTTGGATTGTATATGTATAATTCATAAAAAATTTTAATTAATTTTTTTAAATAATTTGTTTTAATCCTAATATATCTAGTAAATAAAGTTTATTAAAAAAGATAGAAGAGTGTCCAGCAGGTCCACCTGGAACACAAAGTTGTTCAACTCTCCTTTACTTCTCTAAACGTGGAACCCCTGGGCGTCCACATATGCGTAAATTTTGTACAAGTCCAGGCTTAGGAATTGGGTTGGGAAAATATGAATTGAATGAAGAAAAGAATGCTGGGATATGTCAAAGTGTTGAACAATGGGTTAGTTAAATAATTAACAGAATTTTATTCAAAATTTCTCTTTATTATTTACTCTATTTAAGTTACTTTCACAAATTGATCACCAATCTCCTCCCAATCCTGCACCTTTAAATTCATTTTCAAAAAATCAACTTCCCTTCAAAAATCACCTAAAACAATCTAAATTAAATTTGCCAAAAAGAATAATATTTAATGATGATAAATTGGAAAGTTTGGAAAGGAGGAAAAGAAGTAATAATAATAATGACATTATTGGTAGAGATGGAAGTCCTTCACCTCCACAGAGTCATGTAAAAATTTTATTAAAAATAATTTTGGAAATAAAAGTGTGGACTGAAAAATATTTAGAAAAATATTTTATTTTTAATAGAATTTTAATTTAAAATTTTTAAAGTCTTCAACACTTTTGTGTATTTGTAATAAACAATTATGCAATGAAGGTGATTTTGAACAAATTCTGGAAAATTCACATAATAATATTGGAATAAAAAATAAAAACAACAAATTTAATATTGAAGAAGAATAAATTTTGGAGGAGAGTTGTGGTGAAATTAATTAAATAAAAATTGTGTGATGATAATATTTTAAAAATTTATTTGTACTTTTTGCAATTATAAATCTTAAATTTTATATAAAATATCTTCAAGTTTTTATTTAAATTTTATCAGAAAAAAGAAAATGGTTTTCCTTAAATTTTCCTGTTTTAACTTAGAAAAGCCTATAAATTTTAATCAAACTCAAATTGTAATAGAGTTTTAAATATATAAATTATTTTTCTTTTAAATAAAAAAAATACACAAACAATTAAAATAAAAAATAATTAAAATTCAGCAATTTTAATCAGTTTTTGTTCTTCTATTATTATTATTAATATTTGTTTTAATTCCCCCAATATTTTTATTTATATTTCTTTGTTTTGTTGTTTTATTTGTAGATAATAATGAAGGAGAATTAGTTGATGAACTAGCTGTTGTTGATGGACGTAAATTAGTTATTAAACTTCCATCTCTGTTAGTAATTATTGTTGGGGATTCTGGATTATTAGAGACTATATTAACCATTTGACGAAGTTTTTGAATTAAACGGTCAAATTCCTCACAGCTTTTAAAATTTTTAATTTAAATTTTGATTTAAAAAAATAAAATTGTTATATAACAAATTTCTCCCATAAAGGGGAACATTATTTATATTTTTTAAATCTTACAAAAACTTTAAGAATTATAAGGCTGCCCCTATTTTCTGTTAAATTTTACGAAATTTTTTTCTCAATAATTGCTTGATATTTTTCGCTTAATTTTTTAAATAAATAACCCTTAGCTATTAAAGAATCATCTACTGTTTAAAATTTAATTAATTTTATTTTACGAAAGTTTAAAAATTATACTTATTTATTAACTCTATTTTCTAAATTATATAAAATTTTAAAATAAATAAAAAGATTATCTAAGAATAATTTGAAAAAAACTTACTCTTCTGCTTGCCGACCAATTTGTTGTTTAAGTCTACCACTAGTTAGTCTATATCTTTCAAGAAATTCATTAATTAATTCTGCAGCTCTTTTAACTCTATTTTCTCGAATATTTAACTTTAAAAATTTTAATTTTAAATTTATTTAAAATTAAAAACCATTTCAGTTAATTCCCCAATTCTTTCTTCCAAATCAGCCCTTTCTTCTCTTAATCCTTTATTTTCATTTGCAAGTGATTGGGAAAGACTTTGTAATGCTTCTAATTCTCTTTGGGCTCTGACTTGTGCTGAACGGTGCTCTTTTTCTTGTAAATGTAATTCTCTTTGCTTTTTTTAAATTAATTAATTTTTAGATTAATTTATTTAAAAAATACTTTTTCTTCCAAAGTTCTCGATGTTTCTTGTTGTTGGGACATCTTATCATGTGCTAATTCTAATTCCATTTCGAGAATGTCATTCTTTTGCCTCAACTAAAATATTTTTAAATGTTAACTCTTTATTTATTTTATATATTTAGAAAAGCTTATTAGTTTTTAATTAACAGTCTGGATATTCATTAAAATAGTGTTTTTATTTATTCAAAATTTTTAAGGTATTCTAATACGTTATATGTACAGTGACTTTTAATAATCGCTGTAAGTTTCTCAAGTTACAAGACCATATTTCTTATATTCTCAATTTTTTCAGAGAATTATAAATATTTTTAAAGAATAATATTTTAAATTACTTCATCAATTTTTATTTCTGCTTCATTCCTTTCACGCTCCGACCTTTCAAAACGTTCATTTGTTTGTTGTAATTGTTCATTAAGTTCATCAATTACTCTTTGGTAACGTTCATGTTCTTCTCGACGATAACTAGCTTCTCTTTGTTCTGATTTTATTTTTGTTTCACTCAATTCTCTCTTAAATTATTTTTTCAATAAAATTTGAAAATTTGTTTACGGGGAATTCAAAATCGAAATAATTTTCCAGAAAAACTTTTTCAAAAACCTTCCCTTAATTTGGAAAAAATATTTTTTATTTTAACCTCCAAGTCAGCTTCTCTTATTTTACTTTCCTCCAATTCATTATTTAAAGTTTCTATATTTAATTTAAAACGTTGTTCAATTCTTTCCCCTTCACTTTTTTGTTTTAAATTTTCTTTTAATTTTTCTTCTAAATTTATTTTTAAATTTTCAATTTCTTTAATTTGTTGCTTTAATTTATTATTTAATATTTCAATTTCTTGTTCTAATTTAATTAATTTTGTTTCTTTTTCAGCAAGTAAAGGGGTTAATCCTTCTAATCGACGTTGTAATTCTACATTTTCTGTATGCAAAGATCGCCTTTCATCACTCATTTTTCCTAATTAATTTATATTTTTTATATTTAATCAGAAATTATCCCATTATTCAAAACTTCTATTAATCATGTTTTAATTATTAACTCCAACCACTAAGGAGGTATCATGTTACAATTCACAAAGTTCCAATTTTTGAGTCGTTCTCAAAAATCTGGGAGGTGGGGGTTCCTGAAGAAATTGGAGTTTTTTGTCGGCAGAATCTTTGACATGTAGGGATTCTGTTATTATATGTAAAGGTCCACTCTTCAAAAATTATTTTGGAAGATAAATTGTAGTTTGAGTGTTAGGCAACAACTAACTATTGGGGTTAACAATAGAGGCAGTAAATACATATAAACTTCCCCAACTATCAAATTAATCAAAATTTAAGGAAAACCTTCTGCCAATCTAAGTTTTCTCTCCAATTCTTGTCTTTCCCCTTTAATTCTCGAAATTTCCGCTTCTTTTATTTTAATTTCTTGTTTTACAAGTTCTTCCCTTTCTTCAAATTCTTTTTTCTCTTTTCTTCTTTCTAATATTAAAAATCTTTTTTCTTCTTCTTCCTCTTCTTTAATTTTTCTTTCTTCATTTCTTCTTTTCCAATTATTATTATCAGAATCATCACCTCCACTATAATCAAAACTTTCTTCCCAATCTTTAATTATTTCTTTCCTTTTTTCATTTTCTCCATTAAAAAACCCAACTCTTTTTCTTTTTTTAATAATAAATTATTTAATAATATTTCTTCTTTTTTATCTTCAAATTCTTCTTTTTTATTTATTTTCCTCTTCTCGTAATTATTAAATAAATTTGAAGAATTTCTTTGTTTTTGAATATTATTATAATAATTGTCTTCCGTTGTTGGTTGTTTTGAAAATAAAGCACCTCTGTCTGTAGCACCTCGTCTTTAAAATTAAAATTAATTTTTGAGATATTTTTAAGTTAAATTTTGAGCGAATTTAATTATTTTTCGGAATCCTTGGAACTTTTAAAGATTAAATATTTTTATTGTAAGTAGAGTGCTTTATACAACTATAGCCACAAGCAGGAAACGTGCTTGTGGCTTCCTTGACTGTGGCTTCCTAGACTAAAACCTCGGTTTTTCTCAAATAAATCTTAAATCCACATCTGAAGTGCTACCAATGATCTTCCAATATATTTTCTTGAATAATTTAATTAATAAGCTCACAAATAAGCATTTTCCAATTCGAGCACCTCAATTTGTGTTTGCAAATTTTGGACATAAACCCCTTCTAAAAAAGCCATACTCGGCACACATTTACAATTTCCATTTCTACAATTACAAACAACTTTTCGACTATTTTGAGTTGAAGTATTGAAAATTGAAACGGCAGAAGTTGAAATTGTTGACTCTCTTCGATTATTATCAGCTAATTGTCCAGCACTTCCACTTCTTCGAATTATTGTTTTATTATTTTTATTTAAATAATTTTGTTTTTCATTTAATTGTTGTTGTTGTTTTCTACGTGTAATTGTTGTTATTCCCCTACCAAAAGCAACATTTGTTGAGGAAGGCACAGATTTTTGTTGAGGAGGAATGCTCTTCCCTTTATAAAAATATTTTAAAATTTTAAATATATTTAAACCTGTAACCATTAAATTTGGATAATTATATGCTGCATAATTTAAATTATTATTCATCAAGTTGAATATGCTTGAATTTATTTTTAATTTATTTTTTAATGAGCATTAAAACAAGGCATTTTTTAAATAAAAAATAACAAAAGGATTATTTTAAAAACAAAAGTTATTATTTAAAAAGTAATCTTTAGCCTTTATTTTTCTCCTATTTTTATTCAAAATATTAATTAAAACTATATAGATATTTAATAATTATTCGGCTAGAAAAGCTAAATTAAAAATAGAAAAATATTATTTGGTCAGCAGTTTGGTCAGCAATTGGTTGCTAATGGCAACGACTGTCATTCAGCCTATCTTTAAATATTTTCATTAGTTTGATGCGAGAAAATAAAATGATTTTTTGGATGGAATTTATGTAATATACCTATACAAATAATTAAAATTTTATATAAAAAATATTAGACATTGAATAAACATTGATGAATAGTATGTATGTCCTTTTTTAGTACTAAAAAATCGAAAAATGGATTAAATAGTAAATATGGTGGTTAATAATTAAATATACCGTATTTCTTCTAATAATGCGACCGGTCGGCTTATTTTTCAATCAGCCTCTAGGGGTCAGTTTATTAGAAGGGGTCGGTCAATAGAAAAAAAAATATTAAAAGAAATACGGTATTATCAAATATGCCAAAAAGCAATTTTGTTTTTTACAATTTTTATTTTCCCAAATTATCAACATCTTTAAATGTTATATAAAAGTTACAAATCTTAAAATTTATCTGTATAATCTAGGGTTGTACCCCGAACGCTCTGGGGCGGGTATTTCGGGTACTGGGTTTTCCAATTGTTTCGGAGCGAGGTTCGGGTCGGGGGAGCAAAATATTGTCGGGGTACGGGGTCGTGGTACAACTCTAGTACAATCCATTCCCTTTAACTTAAAATATAAAAATAATTTAGAAATATTTTACATTTTGTATTCTAAACTACTCAACTTCCGGTAAGAAATGAATATCCACAGTTCGGCTTCATCAAAAGTCTGAAAATTCGTTCAGTAAACGATTTCGGTTTCCAGTAGTTTAAAATTTTTACGTTTACAAAAACTTTATAGAATGCTTATATCCCAATTAAAGCTAATTTTTTCTTTTCTTCTTCTTCCTCTTGTTTACAATATTTACATTTAAATTCACTTTCTTTCATTGATCTTATTTGACTTTTTGTATAACCTGCACAATGTCCATGAACCCAAAACTTACATTTTACACATTGAATTGAATTAAATTCAATCCCTTTACGTACTCCACAATACTTGCAAAAACATTCGTGTATTTTATTATCATCTTTAAAATATTTTTTTTATTTGATGAGGAATTATTCGGATATATATTTAATTAACGATTATCGTCCCGTCAGTCTTTGAGATATTTTTTGAATCATACTTTTATTACTTAAAAATCCTCTAGACATTTTCTTTAACTATCGAAAGTGCGGGACGGATTATTATTTATTCATTATTTATTTAACTCTAATTAAAGTAACCAGAAATTATTTCAAGACAAAACAAAATCGTAGCTCATAAAGGAATTCCCAGATCAAATAATTTATTTAAAGTTTTTAATAATTTTACATACCATTAGTAATTATTCCGTTTATATATTCTCTTGTTATTGGATAATGTCCGATTTCCTCATAAGCAATCCAACTATCTATAAAATTAAAGGTATTTATCACTTTATAGGCTCAAATCTTTTTCTCTCTTTTTTCTTCCTCATTTTAACTAACAAAATGGCCAAGGATTAATAACATTAAAGAAATAATAAGAAAATTTAATTTTTCCTATTTCATTTAGATTTTATTGCTAAAAATTTTGTTATAAGAAAAGTTTTTGTTAAACGCTGTGAAACGTATTTCTCCATAAAATTAGAATAATTGGAAAAAATTTTTTAGGGTAAATTTAAAAATTTTTTCATGAAAAATCTCTTAACTATTTCTAATAAAAAGAAAGAAGCAGGAAAAAAAGAAAAAAATTTTAGTTTGATTATTAATTAATTAGATATATAAATATATATAAAGATTATTTACTTTCACTAGCATCATGATTTTCCCATTTTACCTAAAATATATTTAAATATATTTATTTAATTAATTTAAATAACCAAAAAACAAATATCCCCATCAGCATCCTCAGCAACATTTAAAATCTTCTCAATTTTATCTACTTCTTCTTTTCCATCCCATTCTTTTTTCTCTTTATGATAGATTTCTTCTCCATTACAAAGATTATTTAAACGATTTTTTAAATTTTTTATCTTAAAAGAAAGAAAATAAATATTTAATTTAGTAACTTTTTTAGCATATTAAATTATTAAATAAATTCTTTAAAAATAATTATTATTTAAATTAAATAAAATTGTTGTAAGTAATTAAATTAACCTTATCTTCAGGCTTTATATTTTTCCCCTTTATTAATTCTAAATTTGATTCAGGTTTTACAATTAGTATTGGTGCCGCTAAATAATTATTTTAAATTAAAAAATAAATAGATTTACTGAATTTTGTATAAATCAAATAATTTGTCTCGACTAGACAAATTAAATAATTATGTGGATTACTTCAATCTTTAAAAAATTTCAATTAATGGACCTCTAATTCCAAAAATAATGATTCTCTGCGGATAAACTAAAGATAGGTACTGAATATGCCAATTCCAGCACACTTTTAATGAATATGTGTACTACAAGTGGCTAACTCATTAAAATTTCTGTATTATTAAATCCTATCCACTTCCTTTCGGAACAGAAAAAAATTAAAAAAATATATTTTAATTTATCCAAAAATAATTAAAAACTTTACCCTTAATCCCTGTAGGAACTAATTCTTTTTGTTGGTAAGGAACAATTGAAAAGTTATTTTTTGTTTTTTGTTTTCCTTAAAAGATTTATTTTTAAATAATTATTAATTGATTATTAAACAATTTTTTATTTTAAAATTTAAAACCTTCATTTAATTTTCGATTTATTTCTTTTATTTTATTTATTAAATCCCCTCCAATTTCATTTATTTTCCCAATTTTTTCAATCAAATTAATCTTATAAGATAACAAATTAATTTCTTTCCAATTATTTTCATTTAGTAAACGTTTATAATATTTTTCTAAATTTTTAATTTTTTGTTTTTTAATTCCAAATTTTTCTTTAAATTCTTTTGTTTGTTTATTTATTTTAATTAATAATTTATTTTCTAATATTGACAATTTAAAGTCTGATAGGTAATTTATATCAAAATTATCATAATTCCTTTCAATTATCTAAAAAACATTTTTAAATAATCAAAAAAAACTTTTCTGTCTCTTATCGGGTAATAAAGGGATATAAAATTTCTTTAAATTTATTCTCGTAGACTCTAGTTTGGTTTGACTTAGATAGTCGAAAGAAGTATTGAAACAAACTAGAGCATACAATATTCAATATTTTTTAAAAAGTTATAGATTTGCGGCATTTTTATATTTTATTTAATTACGGTCATAATCACAGAAAAAAAGAGGGATTAGCCCTGAGAGCCCTCCGAAGCAAATGTTGTTTGGCTTAACTATCCCACCACCGAGTAGCTAATTTCAATTATAATTTATCAAGTAGGTTAGGAGGAAACTTCACAAGCCTTAAACTAACTATAGATATTTTCTAAAATATTCTTTAACCTGTCTTTTTAATTCAGATATTTTCTTTTCAATAGGATTTTTTGGTAATTTAATTTTATATAAAATATTATTTAAAAGTAAATTATCAGGAAATTCCAAAATAAATTCATCTTCTTTATTCGAATTAATTAAATAATTAATATTTTTTGTTTGTTTTTTATTTTCTTTATATATTATTTCAAAATGTGGAGAAGAGCTTTGTTTAATAAATTGAAAAGCTCTAGTTTCACTCCAATCATTTTTAACAATTATAGTAATTTTGGATGTTTGGATTAATAAAAATAAATTAATTAAAATAAATAAAATATTTAGAATAAACATTCCCTAAAAGATAATTTAGTAATTAATTTAGTTATTTATTAACAAAATAACAAAAGAAGCTTTAGAATAAATTAGGTAAACAACAAGCAAATTAGAACTGGAACCACAGGCATCTTTTGTCGGGTTTCCTTCTTTTCTCTAACATAATCTAATCTTTTACAGCTTAGACACCCCCAATTTGATTGGGGGTGTCTAAGTTGGGGTGTCTGCGTCTAAAATTGCTTATAAAATTGTTTTTTAATTATGAAGTCTTTTTAACATAATAATTTAAAATAATATTTCAAAATAAATTTCTCAAAGAAAGGGCTTAATTAAAAATTATGAAAGGATAAATAAATATTCTCTTTTATACATATGTATATTTGCCCTTTATAATTAATTTAATTGATTAGGTTGATAAAATTAAAAAAAGAGAGAATTGATTTTATCTAATAAAAATCACATGAATACATATGTATAATAAATAATAAATAATTAATTTTGAAATAAAAAAAAATAAAGTTTTAAATAGAATCTTTATAAGCCTAAAAGAGGCAAGCTTAAACTAAAAAAAATTTTTTTAAGTTTAAAGATGACAAAGTTTCATTTCACAATTTTGGAGTTTTTAAGAAATACTAAAAAGAAAACACAACTTATTAGTGCCGTAGACGAGATTTTTTGATTCTAAAATGTTCGTCAATACAAAAATTAATCTTTCCAACCAACAAATTGATGAAAACTAATTATTTCTAGAGAAATATGATAAAAAATTATCGAAAATTCCCAATTTTTAATAAACTTTCTGGAATCGGGATGGCAGGATTACTTGTGGATACATCTCAACATAGGATACAATATTTTATCCTAGATGGTGTAAAAGGTGAGATACAAATGTATATTTATTTATTCTCTTTAAATAAAAAAAAATTTTTGTTCCAGAGATCGATTGTTGCGCGCATTGGTTTTGGTTGTTGCGACGGTAGTGACGCGATATATTTTTATTTTTAATTTTTATTTTTATTGCGCACTCTAATTGTAATTCCTTCGCACTGTCAATTCTATCTACTTAAATTAATGCTCTATTTGTTTAATATATTTATTTATTTATTTAACATATTAAAATGTTAAAATAACTTTTTTTCCAATTTACCTTCTTATTTTAAGAAAAAATAAAAATTATCTTTTTTCTAATTTAATGTTTAGTCTAATTAATTTAAAATTATTATTTAAAAATAATTATTTAATATTTATATTTTATTCATTAATTAATTCTGTTTATAATTGGAGTGAACAGGATGAAGCAAAAAGAATTGCTCAAGTAAGGGAAAATAATTAAAGAAATGATTTTTTAGATTATATATTTTATAGTTATCTTATTTTCAAAAAATTTCGGAAGATAAATTACAACCATCCAAAATTTATATAAAAACTTTTTGGTTTTCATATAATCCCTGAAAAGTTTGAAATCCAAAGAAAAATTAATTTTTCTGATAAAAAAGACAATAATTATTCAGAAAACGAAAAAGTTTAAAAAAAATCGACTATATTCTATTTAAAAAACTTCGAGAGGGTTTTGTTTTCATGATATTTTCTGAATATTTTGTCCGGTTTTTCCCAATATATTTATTTCTTAAAAATCCTTTTAAAATATATTTTTTAGATAAAAGAAGATGAAAAAAGAATTTTTGAATTTCAAACAGGCCAAAAATTACCACCAAATTTAGTTATCAATCAAGATATTCCTCAAAATTTATTTTCTCAAAATGGTTTTTATTTTTAATTAAAAAAAATTTTTTTCTTTTATTTTAATTAAAGAATATTTTCAAAAACAACAAAATTTATTTATTGAAGAAAAACAAAAATTCTCTTTAATTACCAAACAAAATGAAAGTTATCAAGAAGTATTTACATCAAAAGATTTTCAACAAATTAATTGGTGTTTTTATTGTGCTTCTCCTTTAAATATTTTATCTGAAAAAATGCAAAGAGTTGTTAGTTTATTTAAATTTAATTAGATTTTTAAACAACCCTCCACCTCCTCTATAAATATTATTCATCCAATCTTTTCCCCTATTTTTAATATTAACTGGTGACAAACATTTAATACCAAATTATTTCAATAATTTATTGTTAAATTATTAAATTTCCATATAATTTACTAATAGGAAAACGGTATTTTTCACGGTATTTTTCAACCATCAAAGTGTTATTCTACATATTAGAGGGTGCCATTTACCTGAAGGGTGGACTACAAAATTATATACATAAGATTGTAGAATATACATATTTCTGAAAATACATATTATTTTTACAATTAAAGGTAAAGAATCTACTCTCTGTCAGACGTGCACAATTCCCTTCATCAGAAGCAATAACTAGAGAATGTACAAATCCAAAAAATTTAGATTTATTGCCAAGACAAACATGCTCAGGCTATAGCCATTGCCAAACATTGGTTTTGACTGATCATAATGCTGGGAATTCGTTTATTCTCCGTGGATGTGCTGAACGATTTGGGGCTGTTGACCCCGAAGTTTTGGCCAAAAGAAAAGATAATAGTTGCCAAAGGTATATTTTTAGTACATTTCGGATCATCAATTCAGAATCCAAAATATACTAATATAATTACTAAAAATACGAATAATATATTTTTGTTGTTCTTATTTTAAATACATTTTTAAGGTTGCTTAAATTAAGGGTTTTCAGCAGTAATAAAAATTTATTTGTTTGTATTTAGCCCATAAATTAATGAAAAATTAATAGTTAAGGAAAATAAATAATTTAAAAAATATATCATTAAGAAAAAATAGTAAATTATTTATTTATTTAGATTGCATGATCAAGTAGACATTCAAGAATGTATTTGTGAAGTTTGTTTTTATTTTAATAAAATAATTATTTTAAATTAATTTAAAAGAAACGTAAATATTGCTATTCTGGAATTGAAAGAATTTGGACAACAAAATATACTGAAATTGAAAATTGGAAAGGCCCTCTAATACAAATAAATTTTGAAAAATATAATTTTAATACTTTAGCATTAAATAATTCTTTTAGGGAAAACAACAGATATTTTTATTTATTTTTTATATTATTATATATTTTATATATTTAATTAAAAGTTTTTATAGAAATATTAATTTTTAAAAATTATTTACTATAAATATATGTAGCTAAATATTTCCAAAAATTGATAAAGAAGATTTACATAAGTGAAAGAATTAATCTTTAAAAAATTATGAATTAAATGGCGTTGTTAACATTTTACTAAACTAAAACGAGGGAAAGGGAGCACAATGGACATCAAGCAAATCCCTCTTTTTGGGTAGAGCCTTCCTTCCTTTAATTACATTCAACTGCATTGGTGGTCTCCTTTCTTTGTAGTCTCCCTTCTACACAATATTTAATGTGTGGAGATTTGGATTGAGGAGACAGGAGTTTGAGAAATCTGCAAAATATGTGGGCAATCTGTTTTATTTAAATTTTGAATTTTGTTTACAAATAATCAATGGTGACCACAGATTTTGTGGACAATTAAGGCAATTTTGTGGACAATTAAGGCCCGCGGACAATTAAGGCAATTATTAGATTCCCAACCTCCAATCTTGGAATGTTTCCTTAACACAAATTTCTACATAAATTTAATTAACATAGGTAGGTAACTAACTAGAGTACTTTATTCAATAAATTCATTTTATTTCAAAATCATACATAATTCACCAATATTTTTCCAAAAAATCCCTTACCAATTTTACACAAAATTTGCCAGTTTTTGTTCTTTTCACTTTTTCGCCTTTTTTATACTTTTTTTCATTTTTCAATTCAAACAATAGAAAATTCTATTTTAGTCCCCCTTTTTTTAGTTATCGGCGTTAAAAACATTTATTTTTATATTTATTTTTCTTGTTTGCAACCAAAAATATATTTAACTTTTCTACTTTTTTTTGGCCATTTTTAGTTTTTTTAACTAAATATTTTTGCCCTTCCCTTATTTTTGTTTTCCTTTTAATCTTTTGTCTTTTTTTTGTAAAGAAAGCACAAAAAATATAAATCTTCGATTCTCTCTACATATAACAATAGAAGTAGCAACAAAATATTTCCAAATTTTTAGGTTATTTAATTTATGTTTATATACATATTTTGGTTTAAATTCAGAGTTAAAATTATGATTAATTTTGTAAATTAATTTTATTTTTATATGAATTCATCTTTTTTAGTTAGAAAAATATTAAAAATAAATTTTCTCATGATAAACTCCAGAAAAAATCTTCAATTAACCTTCAATTCTCAGTAAAAATAAAAATACTTAGGTATTTAACTATTGACAACATAAAGAAGTTTTATTTGTTTTTCAAAAAATTTTTGTTTAAATCCTTGTGAACGACCAAAAATGTTCTGCATTTAAAAGTTGTTTGCCCATTTATTCTATCATAGCTAGTAATAAATACATTCATATTTAAAGTATTTTATGTGCTAGTTTAAAAAAATAACTTTCAAGTGGAAGTTCAAGTGCTCGTATATAAAAAATAAAAATATGTAGTTTTTTTTATTTTTTTGAGAATTTTTGTTTCGAATATGTAAATACTACATATTTTCTAAATAATTTTTAAAATTTTTCAAAAGTATTTCTTTCGTTGAGAAAAATATTGAATTGATACTAAAAGAATGGTAGTCTTTTACAAAAATACTTTTAATTTTAATTCTTTAATCTTAAATAAATATATTCACATGGAAAAGTATTCTTCTCTTTTCTCTTTTCTCCTTTTCCTTCATTCTGTGACAATCCAATTTCCTTTTATTTTTTTCTTCATTTTAGCCTTTCCCCCTCTACTTTCCAACAACCAACCACTTTCCAACCACAAAATCACATATATTCTCCTCTACTTATTATTACTAGCATCGCTTTTGTATTGTGTAGAAGAAGTATATATCCATCTTCATTTAGACAATAACAATTAAATGAATATTTTTATTTTCTCTCTTTATTTATTTATTCATTCATTCCACCACTTGTGTGTGTGTGTTCCTTTTATTTTTTGTTTTATCAATATCGAGATTTTTTGAAGAAAAAATATTATTTTTATTAATATTAAATTATTAATTCTCATTTATTTTTATTTAAAAAAGACAATAAATAAGGAAAATTTAAAAACAAAAAATTTATTAAAATTATTTTAAAATAAAAGACAAATTTATTTTGAGCATATTTTTACCGCTAGTTGAATTTAAAATTAATTTTTGACCAATCATAGCTGGAAATTTTAAAATTTATTTCTCGATTTTTATTAAACAAAAATAATCGTCTATTAAAAAGTTTTGTATTATCCTTTATCACCAAAAAATTACGAAATGAGGAAAAATCCGTAGTCAGATTTAAGTAATTGAATATTTTAAATAAATCTTTAATTTTGTTTTAATTTAAAAAATATTTTTGTTTTTTTTGTATTAATTTAATTTCTTCAGTTAAATAAAAAAATTTTTAAACTTAAAATAGTCTCACATTTTTGTCTTTATTATTTTTTATCAAACAAATTTAAATTGGAATCAATTTGTAAATATATGTAGAGAGAATAAAAATAAAATTAGTAAAAATCAAAAAAATTTTATTTTTATAAATTGAATAAATTGAGTAAATTAAATTATTTTTTTACTGTTTGTTTATTTTTTAAAATATTCAAAATATTATTTATAATTAGTTTCGAATTGTGTAAATTAATTTAATTAATTCTATAAATTTGTAAAATCATCATTCTTCTCTTTTCTCTTTTTTTATTTTTCAAAAAAAATATTTTTGTCTTATTGTTAGCCAGAACACCAAAGCCTATGTAGTTAATTTATATTTAAAAATTTAATCTTTAAAAAGAAATAATTAAATTTCCTTTTATTTTTTTCATACATATTTTTTAATTTGTCACACATTTATTACATATTAGTTTTCCTTTCTAAAATATTTATCAAATTCTAAATAAATACAATCATAAAAATGATTATTTTATTTTATTTATTTTCTGAATATATTTATTTGTTTTTTGTTTGTTGGAATTTATTATTTATTTTATAAAAATATTTTTCTGTAATGATTCACATTTTTTTCCTTTCTTTTATTCCTCTAAATGGAAAAAGATTATTGAACACATACAAAATATTTATTTTAAAAATATATTAAATATAAATATTATCCTTAAAAATTTTTAACGTAAAGTGTAAATTAAAAAGAATGTCTTTGATTATTCTTTTTAAATTTAACTACATAAATTAATTTAAAAAACTCAAAAATAATACTTTTTGATCGACGAAGCATTCGAAAACTTTCTTATAAAATTTAATTTTAATAAATTAATCTTTCTTTGATTTTAAATTCTTTATAAAAAATAATTTTTATTTTCAGAATGTTTTTGTATTATTTTCGAAATAATTTTTAATTAAAATAAATGAATAAATTAACTAATCAACAACAAAATGGGTTTTCAACTAAACAAAATAATGGTAATAATAATCATCATGTTCAGTTTGTATTTGATGATGTTGATCAACTTCATTTACCCACAAATTTATATATGCCTAAAAATGATGTAATTATCTATCTAAATATTTATTTTAAAACAAATTTGGGTTAAGGAATTGGATTTCTTGATTGATAGAATACCTTTCTCACTATTTGTACCTCAGTAAGAGCTTAGCAAAAATTTAGGTATCGAAAGGGAATCGAACCTGCAACTTTGCTGACAGTGCTCTTGGCCTCTATTAAACTTTTGCAGGTGCTCTACCAAATGAGAGAGCTACCGAGGACAATTTTTCATTTCGCTTTTCTCCTTTTGATCATTCAACACCCCTCCCCTCCTCCCTCTAAGCATTGCAAATGCTGCCAGATTAATCATCCTTACACCTCCAACTTTTAATTCTCAATATTTCCTCCATTTATGGCCCATACCTTATTTTATTTAAACCCCCCAAATCGTAAATTGATCTAAAAAAATTAATTTTAAGTCCAAAATTTGTCAAAAACAACAAAAAACAAATAATAATATAAACACAACCAACAACAACAATCATCAACTTCCCTCCACTTCCTGGCAAATGCCTTTAATTTTACCCTCCTCTGATTTAAATAATGAATACACAACTTCATCTTTACAAAAACAATTAAATAACAAAACAAACGGGAAAACTTTAACAAAAAATAAAAAACAAAAAAGAGAACAAAAAGAAAATTACCAAAAACAATCAACAATTCCTTTAAAATTAAAAATTGTTTTGGTTGGGTCGGGATGTGTTGGAAAATCTTCATTAACTATACAGGTAAGAAGTTCGTCAAAATAGTATATTTGTCTAAATAAAATAAAATTACTTTTCTATTTTAAACTTTAATAAAACTTTGTTTTTTATTTGAATTTTTAACGTAAAATTATTTTGAAAAATTATTTAACATTAAGTTAACTTAAAGGAACAAGAAGAATCGAAATTATTTTAAAATTATTTGTAGTTTGTTCAACAATATTTTATCACTGAACATGACCCGACAATTTCTGATATTTATATAAAAAATTGTTTTGTTGATGATGTGCTTTATAAAGTTGAAGGTAATTTAAATTAAAATATTTTTGTTGTTAAAATTTTGAATAAAATTAAGAAAAATGTTTATTGTTTAAGTTTTTTAGTTGTAGACACAGCAGGGCAAGATGAATTTGCTGAAATGCGTGAACCCCATTTTCAAACTGGTGATGGATTTCTTTTAGTTTTTTCTGTTGCTAGTAGATCTAGTCTTGAATATATGCTCAAATTGAGGGAATTTATTGAAAACTACAACAATTGCAAAAATTTGCCTATGCTTTTGGTTGGAAATAAATGTGACTTGGAATTGGAAAGAGAGGTAAAAATTGGAATTTTGATAAAGCCCACATTATTCGTGAAACAGTTATGTAAGTCTATGGGGGGAAAAGCACGGGCAATTTATCTTCATTCGATCCCCGAAATCCTACAAATCAAATACAAATTAATTTTAAATCAGATTTCTCGATTGGAAGCTGAAGATTTGGCAGCTAATCTTAAAATTCCTTATATTGAATCATCAGCTAAATTCCGACAAAATGTTGATCAAATATTTCACACGTTAATTCGACAAATTCGCCAATTCCAGAATACAGAACAACAGCAAAATGGAAAGATTAAAAATCAAGTAAAAGCAAATAATAACGGGTATTTCGAGAATAATTATAATAAAGAAGTGAAACAAGAAAATGGGAAGAGGAAAAAACAAGAAAAATCAGAAAAAATTAAAAAGTCTGGAATTTGTAGAGTACAATAATAATTAATTATTTGTTAAATTAAAAAAAATTTTATTCTTATTATTTCATATTATTAGGTGGTAAAATTCAAAAAATTAGTGAACATAGAGAAAAAACTAAATATTTAATTAATATATAAAAGTTTAATTTAGAATGCCTCACAATTGAAAAATTAAGGTTAAATATATATGTGTAATATTTTAAGTAATTCAATAGAACCTTGTAAATTATTAAACCGGTATAAAATTAAATTTCATCGAATAAAATATATTTGTTAAAGCATAATTTGTTAAAAATATTTTTTTCTGAAAATTCTGGTTAATTCTTTATTCGATGAAATGAGGGGGAGGGATGGGGGCTTTCATAGAATTTATGGATTGGACAAGAAGATACCAATGAGCCTTTTTGAAGTTAAATAAATTAAACTTATATCGAAACTAGACTTGATTTTTCAAGGAAATTTGGAAAAAAATTTTTTTGGAAAAACTCGAAAAAAGTCTCAAGTACCATCCGTCCAATCCCCAATAAAAATTTATAAGAAAATAACAATTTATAAGGGAAAGTAGGAAAATGAAAGCTCCTATTAGACAGGGAAGTAGCACGATTTAAGTTAGCACTATTAAATGTTAAATGTAAAGTGAGTGTCAAGGGCGTAGCCAGGGGGGGCTGGGGGGGGCTGAAGCCCCACCCCCCCCCGAAATGGGAGAAAGGGAAAAATTTGGGGAAGGGTTTGGGTAAAAAAAGTGATTTTTTTGGCCTACGGCCTTCGAAATTTAAAAAATTTTCGCCTGCGGCGCTAAAAAAGGATGAAATCTATCTTCTTGAGGTCCAAATTTCAAAAAATTTTCGCCTGCGGGCTGGAAAAGTGATTTTTTTGGCCTACGGCCTTCGAAATTTAAAAAATTTTCGCCTGCGGCGCTGAAAAAATAAAAATTTAGTTCAAAAAAAATTTTGCGTTAAGAACGCCAGAGTAAACGCCAAAATTTTGGCGCACACCCAACTTTAGCCCCCCCCCCCCCTGAAATCGACCCCCTAGCTACGCCCTTGGTGAGTGTAAGTAAAACTACTGAATCACAGATTTAAATATAGAAAACAAAAAATTAGAACCACTCAAAAAACCTCACAACTAAAGAATTAAAATCCCGACTCCTGCCTCTTCCGACTTCCCTCCAAAATTTCGTCTTCACTATCAGAACTGGTAAAGTCTTGTTCCACATCAGCCAAATCAGACGTTTTCAATGGCTTGAAACCCTTAATATTTTCATAATTTAATAAATTTTGAAATAATTTAGTGCCTGTTTATCAAATAAATCTTGCTCTTTTGCATGGCAAAAACTCCAATAAATTAAATAGACAGCAAAGCATATTGAGAAGAAAAGAATTATAAAAACTAAAGTCGAGCCAATGGCAAAATTTCTCGTTGCAAATGATTGAGGATGAAGAGGGATCGAAACTAAAATATAAAAATTAATTGTCTGAAATATTTAGTGTATACAAGTGAATATACAAGTAGTTTTATTAATTTTTAAAATGTATTTCCCACCCAGTAATTTTAAAATTTTTTGATTTCTAAACAATCTATTATTTTAACTATATTCGTATCTTTTCATAACAAATATTCCTTAAAGTTTACCTACCCCCATTTTCCAATTTTCTTATATTTCCTCTTTGCGATTCATTCCCATTTATCAATTTTTTTCCACCCTCTTTCTGTTTTGAAGCATTTAATGAAGGCACAATCTTGCTCGAATGAATCTCAAAATGCCAAAGAATACCACGACTTCCAGCTATTTCGCCCACCCAAACATTATTACCATTCGCCCTGAGAACATGAGGTAATTGGAAATCTCCGGATTGGGGGCGGAAGGCGTACTGAACATGTGTTGAATTTGGCTGCACAACATAAACTTGAATCTGTCGAGGCTTTCCATCTTGTGTTGGAGGAGAGAATCCCGGAACGAAAAGTAGGCCAATACCTTAAAAGTTAAAAATCAAAAAATTTCTCTCGGGATTTTACAAACCCTGTTGATAGTAGACAGAATAAACAGTTGAATAAAAATTTGGATTTTTAATGTCAAATAGCGGTTTATGGTCAGAAATCGAAAATACTTGAGTCCTCCCATTTTCCCGATCAGCAACAAAAATACGTCCTCCTTGTTCATCCTTTAAATAATTAAAATTTAAAATTCCTTAAAATTAATTACAAGTGTAATATCATGCGGAAGGGAAAATTGACCAAGACGAGATCTACCAGAATTAAATTCGCCAAATTGAGAAATGAAGCGTCCTTCACTTGAAAATTTTACAACCTAAAGATATTAATTTAAAATATGCTTAAATTTTCAACGTTAACTCACTCTATTATTGCAATAACCATCAGCAACATAAACAGAACCATCCATTTTAGAAACTACAACTCCTGCCGGCTTACAAAAATGATTTTTATCAGAACCTGAATTTTAAATAAGAATGGTCATATTAAAGAAAATATATTACCAGGCATGAATTTTACACCCAGACTCCATACTTGTTTAAATTCTCCTAAAAATAGAAAATTAAACAAATATTTAAAGCAGATTTTATCGATCCTATTAAAATGTTAATTCCGATTCCCTTCATTAACTCTAAAAGCTAACAAAATAATCTTTCATTTATTTAATACCATTATTAATTCTCCACTTAATCACTTGATGAGATCCAACGTCCGTAGTATAAATAAATGCATTGTGGTCAACAAAAATACCATGTGGAAGATAAAAACTTCAAAATTATTAAAATATTTAAACTAACAAAATTTTAAGTAACTAACCGTTTTTCACCATATTTAGCTAACAATTTAGGTTTTTCATTATCTTCAACGTCAATAATTAAAATGACTGGATCATTAATAGGCGTTTTATCAGTAAAAACATTATTTTCATTAAAAGTGCTAAAAATAAATTTTTTTAAAAAACCCAAAAGAGGATTAAAGCAAATTTTTCGTTTAGGAGGATCAAAGGGATATTTTTGTCAAATAAACACTTAAACAAACAAAAACTGACTTTTGATTCCAAAATCTACCAGCACGATGAAATACAACCAGATTTCCATTTTGATCAAATGTTAGACCTGCAATCTGTCCCAACTGTATATCGGCCAATTCCTCAATTTTATGGCGTTCTAATACCCCAAATGGCTCTGCACTGTGATTTGCCTGATGTGTCAATTCGGGGTGTGGAGGTAAAAGCTTCGTTCCTTCTTTAAAAAATATCAAATTTAAAACCATTTTTAAAAATTATTTTACCTTCGGGGTATTCATTTGCTGGAAAAGATGCCGAATTACCAAAACATCCAGATCCATAAGGGAATGGGTCAGGGTCATTTCTGTCTTGATAATACATCATGTAAAAATTACACATTTCATTTGATCCCATACTTCCCATTGGAACTTCTTCTGTTTTATCACTTGAGTCATAACGACTATAAAATTGTTTAAAAATATTTTTTTCACAGAACTAACCAAATAGCAGCTAAAAAGTCTCCGTTTTCAATAACTAAAGGAGTCTCTCTTAATTGGAAAAGCTAAAAAATTTTTACAAAATTTTGTATTTAGAAGGAAAAAAATGGAAAAAAACCTGTGGCCATAGAGGGTTACGCTTCCCGATTTGTAACCATTTCTTAGTTTTAGATTTTTTAACATAAGCTGAAACAAGTCTTCCCATTTCGTGTGTATGTGTTCGGAAACTTGAAAGTTAAGATAAAATCAAAAAATAATAAAATCGAGAAAAGGGTTACTGGAATAAAGACAGGAATGGACGAACCAAAATTAGGGATCTAATGTTAGATGACTCAAACAGTTGCCAGTTTGATCTTAACTGGGCACACCAAACAAGCCAAAAATCGGAAAAAGTTCATGAGTATTCAAAACTTTAAAATAATAACTAAACTCTTTCTTTTAATGAAAGAGAAAAATATACACTATAAAATTTTCTTACGCGAAAGGATACAATTTTGTATCAGAATTATAGCTACAGCTAACATTTGTATAAAAAGCCGAATGGCCAGGTTGTATAGGCATTCCACTAACAAATAAATAAACTCCAGCAATATATTGAGGTTTTTGGCTTGATAAATGTAAAGTAACTCCTAAAAATAGAAAAATGTAATTAAACAAGGAGAAAGAAAAACCAGAAAAGTCTATCACATTGCCTTCAAATGGCGTTGCATAATGAATTCTGATAATTATTTTAATAATTTTAAAATTAAATTGGGGTTATTGGAAATTAAATTTAAGATCTTCGGTTACTAGAACTAGAAAAAGGGTTACTAAAAAATTTAAAAAATATTGAGACCTTTCCAAAAGTTTTTCCGTCTTTTAAATAAAAAAACTTTATGAAAGGAAAAAACAAAGATACTCCCAACTGGTAAAAACAAACAAGTTAAAACAGGGTGAATATTCCCCATATTTTTCAAAGATTAAATTAATAATTTCAAAAAAGCTTACTGCAAAATAATATATTGAACAGAATCACCTTCATTACCAACAGCAAATCCAACATTTTCTGGTAATACAAGAGGAGGTGCATTTCTTGCCTCAAAAATTAAAAAATATTTTTTTTAATTTCAAAAAAACCCAAGCATATAAAATATGATTTCCAGTGTTACACGTTGCACCACCTTCTCTTAGAAAATAACTTTAAAAAAAATATCGAAACCTCTCCAAAAGTTTTTGTCCGTATAAGCTGGCGTTGTACAACCGTAAAGAAGCCTGAAAAAAAATTCAAAAATGGAAAAAAATCAGTAAAAAGTTTAAACAGAAAATTCAATTATCAAAAACAAACATGTGGTGAACACGATCAGCATGCGCAGCCGGCTCAAATTTTACTAAAATAAAAAAATATATTAAAATAATTAAATAAAACGTTATGTTCTTAAATCGAAATACATTTTTAAATTAATTAGGAAAATAAAAATAATTCTAATTTAAATATCAATTACATAATTTCTTTCTGAATTCAATACAAAAAATAGTTTAATTATTTTCTAAAAAATATACCAATATAACCAGGTTCAGCTTTCATCGCCACAGACACATAATCATCATTCTAAAAGAAATAAAATTTTAATATTTTTTAATTAAATAATATACTTGTTCAGGAGAATATCCTTGAATTTTAATTGTCGATTTTCTTAATTCATTTTTATTTGAATGAATTGATGTGACAAAATTAATAAAATAAAAAATAAATAATTGTAAAATAAGGGCATAAATGGATAAATTTTTATTTTGCATATCTTCCCTTTCCTTCCTATAAATTTAATTTTTGTTAAATATTGAAAAAATTATTTAAGATTTAATTTATAAAATTACACCTCAACTGAGTCCCGACTCAAACAAGTCCCGGGCCCTATAAATTATGAAGAGCTGGTCCTTTCTTTGTTTGTGGTATCTTTGGATAAAACCAGTAGGTAATCAATGTGCTGATCCAACGGTACCAAGAATATTAAATTATACACCCCTTCTTGATTTATAGGGCCCGGACTCAGTTGAGTCAGGACTCAGTTGACCAATTATTTGGCCAATAATGAGTTGGCCAAATATTTGATGATCAATTCTTCGCCACTAGACATTTCGTCATAACAAGTGAAATTTAGTAAATTCAATTCAATTTATACGCAATGAAATACGTGACATAAATGTCTCACACGGAAAAGGTCGATTCAGAGTCGCCGATTCAGAGTAGGGACAATTCAGAGTAGGGACTATTCAGAGTAGCCGATTCAGAGTACGAGGAAAAGGGGACGATTCAGAGTACATAAATTTTTGGACATAGAAAATCGGCATTTCTTGCGATTTTTCTGGGGTTTCTTAGTTTCCTACAATCTGAAGAACATTCTAAAAGATTGCCCAGTCTTGACTCTAGGCTTTTCTTAGGATTTTTCGGCCTTAGGGTAAAGTTTTGGCCTCAACTTTTTTTTCGTTCAGGGAACAAAATTTTAATAAAAAAACGAGTCAAATAAGCAAAAATTTATCAAAAAAATACATAAATAAGTCACTGTTTTCACTCATTAGATTTGTGGCCCTAAAGAGGGCCGTTTGGGTTGAGGCTGTTGTTGACGAGATTCCAACATCGCTTCTATTCTATCCAGGACTGCAATTCAAAGGTTGCCAGCAGAATCACCTCAACAGCAAACCGCCCGAGCACGTCGTTGTTATCCCTAGAAAAATGAATTTAAAAAATTGAAAAAATTTTTAAGGAAATTCCAAAAAAATAGAGAAATTTCAAAAAAATTTAAAAAAAAAATAAAAATTCTTTTAAAAAACCTCGCAATGTAGAGTAGAACCCTCGTCTTATTAAGTTTTTGTAGAAAATTAAAGAAATTTAGAAATCGTGAGAAAATTTTTAAAAATTTTAAATTTATTAAAAATTATTTTCTGCCGTTGAATAATTGCTGTTGGTTGTGCAAATTGTTGTTTTTCTCTCTAAAACAGTAAAAAGAAACAAGAAAGAACATAAAACAAAAAAATAAATCAATTGCTTTCCAAAAATCTCGATTTTTAGGGTATTTTAATCTACGTACTCTGAATCGTCCCCTTTTCCACGTACTCTGAATCGGCTACTCTGAATAGTCCCTACTCTGAATCGGCGGACTCTGAATTGTCCCTACTCTGAATCGGCGACTCTGAATTGGCGACACTGAATCGGCGACTCTGAGTCGTCCCCTACCCGGGTACAGCCCACTTTGGCGCGGGCCACATTGGCGCGCCCACATTGGCGCGACCACATTGGCGCCGGCCACTATGGCGCCCGCCCACTATGGCGCCCGCCCACTTTGGCGCCCGGACACAAAAATAAATAAAAAACATCTAAAATTTTTGGCAATTTTTAAGAAAAAACTTTCATATTAAAAAAAGAATAACAAAAAATAAATAAAAGAAAAATTCTGCCCTTACATCCTCTACCTTTTTCATCACAACGCCAAAATAAAACTTGTCCATCCGAGCTTTCTTTATCTTTCACATAACAATAACCGTCGTGGGAATATTTTTCACGATTCTTTATAGAAGTGTGAAGAGGCATATCCAATGCTTTAATGACAAAAAATAAATTCTACCGGAAGAACCTAATCTAAAATTTAAAAAAAGAACAGTGAGTAAGCATTAAAGAAATTAAACACAACGCAAAACAAATTCTTCTAAATTTACGAAGAAAATAAATAAAAATCTTCGGGCGCCAAAGTGTCCGGGCGCCAAAGTGGGCGGGCGCCATAGTGGCCGGCGCCATAGTGGTCGCGCCAATATGGGCGCGCCAATGTGGCCCGCGCCAATGTGTCCGTGTCCCCCCCTACCCTGTCTCACATATGTAAATAAAGGACAAAGTTTAATAGATTTTATCGCATAAATTATACGAACTTATTTTTTGTCGTTAGTAAAGTGTTTACTTTGCAAGTATTTTTGTTTTAGGAAAATGTTTAATATCTAAATAATGTTTTTTAAATAAAGTGTATTTTTTTGTAATTTGTGTGGTTTGCATTTCGTTTTAATTTATGTGGATTTTTAATGACAAATTATATAAACTTATTTTTTATTTTTGCTTATTTAATGAAAATTTTTTTTCAGAAATTTAAATAGAATTGAAAGCACTGTATTGCTATAAATGACCGATTTAAAACTTTTTATTGATCCATATGAAGCTCCATATCCAAGCACAGTACGTGAATTGCTTAATGACAGTGAGTGACATTTTATAATTTTAAATTAATAATTATTAAAATAGCTGACAAGAAGAAGGCTAATATTTGTGCTACCGTTACTCCGTTGGGAAGATGTCTGCTTATCTGCAATAATCATATTTATGTTTGGTCATTTGTGAAATCTGTAGGATTTATCTTAGAAGTGTTTTATTGTTTATTATTATCATTCTCAAGGAATCTGGAATTCCGCATGCAACTCATATGGAGCTACCTACTACTGGGTTGAAATATTCTGTGCAGCTTGTTTGCCTTTTCAACAAGAGTAAATAATTTTTTAACTATTAAACCTTCAAAGAGTTCATTATCATTATATATAACAGAAACATTTTTTCTGTGTGTTTCAGACCCCTGCTTTAGGGAAAATACTAGTTGAATTTCCATATAATTGAAGGCGCTGCCCATAGGTTTAATTTTCAAATTTAACAGGTCAAGCTTCCAAATATATGAGTTTGCTTGCAATTTCACCAGAGGGCCATCTCCGATATTGGAGTGAACTGGGCAAACAACCAAGAAATGAACAATGTCTTCTGAATAATGAAGTTGCCCACTCTATTCAACAAATCAACTCACTAGGTTAAAATTTAAAATAAATTTTATTTTTTAAATGTTTGGAACTTATATGGTTTAGGTACGCTTTTTTTAGCCACGCCCTTTTTTCATTTTCCATCATTATTCTTTTACTCTTTTTCCCTCTCAACCATCAATCTAGTTGAGGTCAATTTTTTTAAAGATAGAGCTGAGTTGGATGACATCATCGAGCTGAGCTGAGACGAAAAATCGATCCGTGAGATTTCTGAGCTGAATTACAGGGGTCCAAAAATTTCTAAAAAAAACTGAAATTAATAAAAATAAGAATATTGATTCAAATGTTAATTCTGTTTTGGTGACATTGGAAAGAAAATGATCTTTTCCTTGTTAATGTCACTCACTGAACATGCCACAGGAAAAGGAAATCGAGGAAGAAAGACAGGCTGACCATTCTGCATATATTAAGTTTGATTGATGATGGAAAAGGAAAAAAAGGGTGTGGTCAATAAAAGCGTACCTAAACCATATAAGTTCCAAATGTTTTTTAAAGAGAATGTTCATCGGTTTCTTTTGACGACAACAACTGGTTCTTTTCACATTATTGACCTTTTCCATGGATTGGACCAGCCTGATCGATTAGCAACACGCCCTCTGGATGTTGGTGGACCTGGTGGTGGAATTGGACATCGAATGTCTCTTTTGCTTTTTGGAAGTTTGACTGCAGAGAAAGAGAGGTTTTGAAAGAAGATTTTAAATATTTAAGAAAAAATCTTATTTGTTTTTTGAATTTAATTTTAGGATTTTGAAAACAATTTTTGTTCATGGAAAAATGAGCCCGCGTTTAGACGTTGTTAATGTTCTGTGTCGTTGCCTTCGCTTCTACTCAATTTTTGATCAAAAAGCATTGGATCATGAAGTAGATATTGCTGATTTGGCTCTTATTAGATTCAACAAAGTATCCATTTAAAAAATTTTTTCATTTTTTTTTTAAATTTAAAGAACTGTTCTCGCTCCGAAAGACGTCATTTTAGTATTGTCGATGCAGTTCAACATTTAAATGGAATTCTTATGCTTTTGGTAGGCGAAAAGAAGTCTAATGAAGTTAGTGCGAGAGATTACTTGGTTGATAGAAAGCTTTTTATTGGTTAGTTTTTAATATAACGTTAATACTAGGTTCGTTTTAATTTTATCAGGTTTCTATGAGGAAAAAGTTGATAAAGATGCAATCCAGCGCAATCTTCGTACCTTACAATTAACTGAAATTGAATTACCAGAGTCTCTATCTGCTGTGGGGATGGTAATAATGTTTTTATAAATAGAGATTGGGTTTTCATTGATTCCTTAGTAGGTTACATTGATTGAAATATTTTATCCTAAACGGCATGAGCAAAACCGCTACATAACTTTGTTTTTATCAACTGAAAAATTTTAAGGATAAACGTCTACAAACGGCACAATTACTTTCTCCTAGTACTGATGAATGTTGTGTTGCTTTTTATGATTCTTTTGTTCTAATTCGTCATTATACTGCCAAATCACGTTATGTTTATTTTGTCCTTTTAAAAACATTTTATTCATTTTAGGTGTTTCTTTTCTTACTCTCGAAAGCTATGCAACTAACAATACAAAAAGCCCGATTCGGCAATACACTGGTGACACATTTTTTGGCGTAGGTTTGGTCTTTAATTTCAGTATTTTTCTTTTTTTTTTAGTCTGCTGCAATTCATGGATCTGCTCATTTGGTTCTTAAAGACGGTGGTGTTTGCACTGTTCAGCGACTTCCCAGTCATTATGATTTAACTTTTTGGAAGAAAGTATTTATTAAATTCTCTAAATTTAATACTTTAATTAGCACCAAGAAATTTTATACCAATTGGATACACAAGAGAAATTTACTGTTACTGGAAGTGAACATCGTTTGAAGGATGCTTTTGTTGAGTTTTGTGCCAAAAACATTGTTTGTTAAATTGGCTTTCAAAACAAATTAATTATTTTATTGTAAAGAAACATTCCAAGAAGTTATTGCGTGACATACTTAATGATATGCAGAGTTCTGGTGGATCTGACACTGCTTCAGCTTCACATCAACAAGTTTGTGAAGTATGTCAAATAAATTCCAATAATTTTTTTAATTTTAGGAGAAACATTATGATGGATTGTCAGAATTAGCTGTTGATTTATTGCTTTATTTTCTTGATAGACAACCTATGGCTAAAGAAGATGAGCGTTGGGGATTTGTATCTGATTCTTTAATTACGAATGGTTTTATTATTTTAATAATATTATTTAACTCTTTATTGAATTAGAACAACAAAAGCTTTTGAGAGAATTGGCAGAAACAAAGAAATTCACACTTCTTTTGCGTCAACTCCAAATTAAAATGTCTTTTTACAAGATGTTCGTACTTTTCCTGCGTACATACAAACTTACTGACATGGTTAATTTTTATATTTGTTTTTATTGGGTTTCCATTATCTGGACCATATACTTTTTTTCTGTTTTTACAATTTATCTTACTTTGGTTGAGTCTATGGGATCCTTTGATCTTGTTTTGTTGTTCTCATTGGAGATCCTTCATTTTCATATTTTATTTTTTCTCTAATTGTAATCTTATTAAAAATTTTCAGATTGAGTATCCATTACAATCTTTTCAAATGCGTAGTGGCAAGGCTGTTATCGCCGAATTAGGTGAAAAATTAGTGTCAATGATTGCAACATTTAGATGGCTTAGCGAGCACAGTTTGTTTTTTATTTTATACATATAACTCATTGTTAATTAGGTCAATCCTTGCCTTTGGTCAACCGAGCAATGAATGAATTGGCAAAAAGTTATGTAATCCGTTTTGGTTTGCCAAAAAGTAATCCCTATTTAAGTCCAACTGATTATGTTTATAGCAAGGTTAATAATTTTATTTTTAGATAAATTACCGAGTTTTACATTTCAGGTTTCAACATTTCATGAATTAGTTTCGGCTGTTGTTCAAGCTGGTGATCAGGCAATGTTAGATAATTTACATTCAAAAGCACAAGTTATTATTGAGGTTCATTTTCTTTTATTTTTTAATAATCTAAATTTTAATGTTAGGTTGGATCTTTACTTCTAACTTTGGTTGAAGGTGTTCAGGATGCTCGTCATGAGGATTTTGCAATTCATATAGAAAACGATTTTTCGACATGGCTAAATCAACCAGACTTTCTCACCCATTTTACTGCTCATGTTTGTTAAAAAATTTTTTCTTTCCTTTTTTATTATTTTGAAATCTAAGCCCTCACACACAGTATTACTATTTAACTTTAGCTATATTATAAGCAAGACTCCAGGCTGTCCTCAAGATTTCTTTCCTGGGTTATTTGAACCTTTCTTTTAGCTAATTTTTCTAGAAAAATTAAATTTCTTGCCTCAATTGCTAAATGTTCATTCATAAAAGTAATGGATGTTTATTTCTCGAGGCAAAAATAGTTGTATAATGATTAAGGCATTATTGATTTTATTAATCATTAGTGTTGGAATTATTTATTACATTTTAGAATTAATTTTATTAATGAATCTTTTTTTAGAATTTCATTTAATTTAAAATATTTAAGTTGAATACTGCTCTTGACTTTCTTACTTCATCAATTCCTGCATCAGCAGTTACAACATTAGATGAACAAACACAACTTCCCACTCCTCATTCAACAATTTATGAGCAATGTCTACAATTGGCACATTTTGTTCTTTCGCAACAATCTTCAGCTCAACGCAATGACTCAGAAATTATTTCACGTTTTGCGATGTTGGGTAATCAAAGGGATGCTTTAGAATTGGCTGAAAAGTATAAAGTATGTTTATATCTATGTTAGATATTTTTTATTAAAACCGGGCAGCAATCAGTTTAGAGCTTAATTTTTGAGAAAATGAAGCAATTTTAAATATCTTTCATGAATAATTTTTAAATTTTTCATGAAATCTGAATAAATTAAAATAAATATTATTTTAATAAAATTAAGGATTTTACTTTCCTCGTTGTTTACTGCTACAATAGACTTGATAAACGACAATGTGAGAAAGCATTGAATAGATACAAAAAAGAATACGAAAATGATAAGTGAGGATTTTTAATTTTTTGATTTCTTTAAATTTATATTTTTTTAGTTTTTACGATTTTCTTTATACTTGGTATCAACAAAAAGGTTTTTTTAATTTTTAAATTTTTTTAATTTTGAATAATTTAAAGGAATGTTTAATCATCTTCTTGCTGAACCTGGGAAAAAAGCTAGCGATTTTCTAGCAAAACGTCAAGAACTCAATTGGATAAGACAAGTTGAGGAAGGCCAATTTACACAAGCAAAGATAACATTGAAAAAGATGGCAAATAATGAGAAAGATGAACACAAAAAATTGGTAGAAATTTTTTATTAATTAAGAACTTTAACTATTATTTGTCTTTTAGTTTTCTAATTTAAAAACCTAAAGCAGAATAAACATTTTAGTGTTCTGATTTTATTTCTTTTCAGATAGAATTATCGTTATGTAAATTTGCTGCTGTTTGTGAAGAACAAGAAAACTTGCCTGAAATTGCTGAATTATCTGAACAGATAAGTGAATTACATGAAAAACAAAGGATGAAAGAAATGAATAGAGAGGGAAGTGAAAATATTGAAATAGAGTAAATGAAGGAGTTTAAAATTAAAATGGCTTTCTGTAACTCTTGATTTTTTCGATTTTTAATTTATTTAAATTTTCGATCTCCGTTAAATCGTCATTTAATTTAAAAATTTTATACTGAATAAACTTGTTTTAACTTAATTTGTTTTTTATTTAAGTTTTCTATTTTAAATAAACGAAAGATCTAATTAAAATAAAAACTATCAAAACATAAGAAAACTGTTATGGACTTAAATAAAATTAAATATTTTTTGCTTCTCTTCATTAACAATTAGGATTTCCGGTTATAAATGTGTTAACGGACAGATTTTATATTTAAGTAGAAATTTAAACCAAAATTTTCACATTAACCCACATTTTAAAGTACATAGAAATTATTTTTTACTTATCTCGTGAGTATTATATAATAAATAATGGCTCAAATTTTAAAACATAAATAATTTATCTAAATCTAAAATTATAACGAGAGTGAGTATTAAAATTTTAGTAAGATTTTGGCTCTTATCCAGTTTATGCGTCCAATTGACTTTTATGCGTCCAATGAAAGTTTATGCGTCCAATCAAAAGAAAATTGGATTTTTCTTTATATTTTGAAGTTGGGGTTGGGTTCTTTAACATTTCTTCATGTTCGGGACCTACGCCCACTGGGTCTGGGACCATTCCTTGCCCTATCCCTTGTTATTTCGGAAAGTTATAATTGTTTTTCCGAAATTTTTAAAAATTGGCTACAATTTTCAAAAATTTCGAGGGAGAGGGTAAGGAAAGGTCCCAGACCCAGTGGGCGTAGGTCCCGAACATGAAGAAATGTTAAAGAACCCAACCCCAACTTCAAAATATAAAGAAAAATCCAATTTTCTTTTGATTGGACGCATAAACTTTCATTGGACGCATAAAAGTCGCATAAACTGGACAAGAGCCAAGATTTTTCCTCTTTTAATCCTGTCAATTCTTAATAGGACCCAATATTACTGTTTCAACTATATCCCTTATTATGTACTTATTCTTGTTAAAATAAATTTCGTGAAAACTTGCGTGTGTAAAGTATTTTTTAAGTTAAATTTGAGTAAAGTTGAAACCTTTTTCAAGAATTAAAAAAAAATTTTTTTTTGAATAAATTTAAATTCAACAAACACGCAACTATAATGATTTGGAAAAATTAAATAAAAGAAATTTTTATATTGCATGCTAAAATTTTTTTCATGTTAAAATTTTCAAAAAAAAAAGAATTTTTTATAATAATTTAAAAAGTAAAGAAATGTTGCATGTTAAAAAGATTTTTTAAATTTTCAAAATCTAAGAATTAAAAAAGTTTTTTTTATTTGATTAATTTAATTATTTTATAGTTTCAAAATTAAGAAAAACCTTACATTAAAAGAGATATATAAAATAAAAATTTTTTAAACAATTTTATTAACATTTTTCCCAAAAATGAGTCAACAAAATTATTCAGCAGCTTTGGAAAATTATCGCCAAACGGGAGATATTTGTGCTTATCTAAACATAACAAAAACAACTAAAAGTGATGTAGAAAATTTAGCTGATAAATTAAATGCTTTAGATATTTATCAAGGAACAAATAAAAGTTTTTTAACAATTTATTTGCCAACAATTGCACATCAATTAATTGTTGGAGAATGTTCTTATACTTTTAAATCTCAACAGATGAATGTACTAAAAATATTTTTTGACTAAAATTTAAATTTAAAAATTAATACTTTTGAAAAATGTATGAGTCAGAAAATTTGAGAAAATTCTGTTTCGGATTTTCAGGACTAAAACCTTGAAAAACTTGGTAATAGGTTCGAAGGAAGTCAGGGTCCTAACCTGCTTCGAACTCTTGTACGTTTCTGGAGATCAAGGGCCGATGCCAGGCAGAATGGTGTTAGTGTTTTTAATGTGGTTCCTATGTGCACAAGTGAGCAGCCCGAGATAGGAATCGAGGCAATCAGTTTATCCTTTCCTTGTTTCTCTAAATTTTATTTAAAAAGTCAATTAAAATAAAAATTAAAATTTTTAGACACAAGCTTATTACAACAGTACACTTATCTATTATGATGAATTTGGTTTTATTAAACCAACAGTTCCTTGGGTGGTTATTCCAGGAATATTTACAATTATTTCTATAATTTTAAATATTTGTTTAATTTATGCTTCAATTCGAAAAATGTAACTTTTTTTAATTAAAATTTCAAAAAAAATTCAAAATTATATTCTAAAGTCCAATGGTTAGAATGTGCAATTTATTAATTGTTTTCGATGCTTTTTGTCTAATTTTAGCTGTTTCTCCTTTTGCTTTAAATTTTGTAGCTTTTATTTTAAATTTTGTGACAATTGATTGGCGGTTGTGTTTTTATTTTCATTTAATTTCAACAATTGGTTCGTATTCCTCCTTTTTGGCTATTTATTTTATTTCTTTGGAAAGAGCTTTAATTATATTTTATCCAACAAAGTTTGTAGTTTTTAATTAAATTATGAATGATAAACTTAGAAATAAAATTTTTTAAAAAATATTAAGAATATTTAAAGGCATTAAAAATAAATGCAGTCATCATCTGAAAATTATAAATTAAACTTTCTCCTCCGCCCGGAGGCTAAATTTATTAAATATATTTAAATTTAGTATATTATTGAGTATATCATATTTCCTAAAATAAAGCTCCATGCTAAATTAGAGCCCCACCCTAAAATAGAGCCCGACTTTGGAGATAGTTGAAATATAGAGCAGCGTGGATATTTATTTTAGGAAATTATTTTATATGAGTTCCGATAGTTTATTTAAAAATCAAAAAAAAAAGAATTAAAAATAAATTTTTAAAATTAATTTTCAATTAAAGAATACACAAAATCCGTACTTCTACAATTCACCGTATTTCCTTTATAATTTTTATTGTTTGTATTATTTTTGGTATGATAATGGTTTTAATTCAATTTAATGTCTGGACTGTACTTAATCTTCCATATTATAAGTAAAATAATTTAATTTTTAATTTTAAATATTTTATATTTTATTTTAGATTAATTTACTGTAATTCTGGTTTATATTCTGATATTTTAAATTCAATTCCCTCATATTTTATTTTGTCTGCTTCTTCCTTAAATTATTTTTTAATTTATTTTTCAATTTATTGGCGTTATTTAAAATCAAAAGGAAAAAATAAAAAAATAAATAATCAACAAACAAATAATCAAAATTCTTCTTCCCTCCCTTCAATTCCCGATCCAAATCTTCGAATTCTTCGTTCAGTTTTTATAATTTCATTTGTAATTATTTTTGGGTGGATATTTGGTTCGGCTGCAAGAAATCCTGTGACAAATTTGTGTAAAAACATAGCTACAGCTATTTCTATTATTTTTAAAGACGAAAAAGGCAATCCATCACAAACAATTTATGATATTATAAATACATATTCGATAACTTTAGTTACTTGTATTAATCCAATTTCTGCTGGAATTAATTCAATAATTCTTTTTACTTCAAAGTAATCATTTATTTTTTTTAGAAATTAAAAAAATATCCTTTTATTAAAGTTCTGAATATAGAAATGCTTTCAAAAAAGCTTTTGGTATTAAACAACAAACAAATACAGTTTCTATTGGACCGTATTTTTCAAATCAACGAAATTGAAATTAATTGATTGTTAAAAACAAATTTAAAAGAAATTTAATATTAAATATTTAATCTTAATATTCAAATATTTTTTCCATTTTTTACATATTTTTTTAAAAATTTCCGTTTCACAGTTTTAAATTCTTGAATACATTCATTCCGTTTAATATACATATGTACTAAAGTAAACCCTAATTGAGAAAAGAAAAATGAAAATTTGAAGTTAAAAAAACAAAAAATATTTTTATGTTCTATTTGAATATGTGCATAAATAATTTTTATTTTTATAGTAATTAATCAAAAATTTATAAATTTTTACTCTAAAAAATGTCCAAATTTTCTACTTATTAAAGCATTTAAAAATTACTTAGTTATGTTAATATTATTCTATTACTATTTGTACATTTTTCTATTTAATGAACTCCATCAATTATCTCCAAATGTTCCACTTTAAAAATGCATGGGAAAATTAGAGCTCTGATTTAATAAAAGTTTTTAAATTATTTAAAAAGATTAAAACCTGAGAGGAATAAAAATAATTAAAGCTAAAGGAAAGAAAAGACGAATAACTGGCCAGGGAAAGTGCCCAATAATAAGTAAAATAGCCAATTGAAATAATTCAGTTAATGTAAATAGATGCACAATTCTTTGAGGAACGCGTCGAATATAATGAGTAGGTGGATAGGAACGCTAATTAAAATAAAATAATAATCTTTTTATTAAAATTAATTTGTCAGAATTGAAATTTTATTTTATTGATAAGTTTATATTTGACTTGTTTTAAATCAGGGGATTCTCACTGCTTTTTTTAAAGAATATATGGCCTCTCATTAAATACCTGTTCAGTAAAAAGTAACAAAGTCCTTTGACAAATTTCATTTCCAATTGTACTTGAATATGCAAGAAAAAGGAAAACTCCATTAAAAACAGATGTTGGAAAATGCCGTAAATAATTAAGAGCCAAAAAATATGTTGGGACCATAAATGAATGTGCCAAAAGTGTAGCTAATCTTGATTCCCGATTTTTTACAATACTAAATAAATTATTATTTTTCCCAAAAGACTATTTTTTTACGTTGGCTGAACTGTTCCATTTAATAATTTATCTTCTACGTCAGCCTGAGCTTTTAAATGAAGAAATGATTGAGGTAAAGCTGCATGCATCCAAGGAAGGCAAAACAGAGATAGGGGGATATTAATTAATGAAACAACCATAAAATCCCAATTTGCGGCTGGGCCTTTCTTTAAACTAAAATTATTTGGAAAAATTTGAGGGAGATAATCATTTATTGCTTTGAAAAAATGTTTATATTTTTTCTGATTCCTAGAAAATTATAGTAGAATACTAAATAAATATAAACTTATTCTGAGCATTATCTACAGTAGAGGTAACTAGCATTTGATCCATTGCAAAAAGTATTGCTAAAGGCAATCCCAAAAAACAGCAAAGTAAATGCCCAGTTAAAGGTAACAGCCAAAATTTTCCAAAATTAAATGCTGGGGTATTTTCATCCAAATTAAATGTTTCCTCTTTTAAAATAAAATTTTAAAAATTCAAAAGATATGTGAAGGATTGGGGCAAGTTCTTTACATCCATTCTCCCGTTATTGGGATTAACATATTTTAAACTTACTTGGAACATCGCCAAACCAAAAATTTGCAATTAAAGTCATTGCACAAACGGCTAATGGAAGAGCATAATCCGAAACTTGATAAACAAAATTAAATAACTAAATATAATTCAAAAACCAATTTCTCGTTTATATTTTCCAAAAAATTTTGTTTTTCGAAAGTTTGCAAGTGTTAATGCAAGCCAGGCAGTTCCAAACATTAATAATAAAAAGAGTAATCCAGCAGAACGGTCACAACTCAACGGATCAAAATGAGGAGGTGGATGTGGGTGATTTGGTGGTGGAGGTGGTGGTGGATGAGGAGGGGGAGGTGGGGGATGATCGAAAGGGGGAGGTGGAGGAGGAGGAGGAGGGTTACCTTAAAATTATGATTTTTTACAAAATTTTAAACCATTTGTAATAAATTTTGCCTAAATGAGGAGGAGGTGGTGGAGGTAGATGTTGAATTAAAGACAATAAATGATTGGTTGAATTAATAAAAAGTTCAGAACAATGGGGAAGAAAGGCTTTGTCTAGCATTCTCATTGAAGCTTTAAATGCTTCTATAGTTAAAGTACAGGCAATAAATAAACTAAATAATTCTTCTAATGATCTTTAAATTTAAAGAAATTATTTAATTATTTATTTATTTAACAATAAAATAACCGTTTAGCATATTTCATAACATTAGCAGCTTCAAATAACGCAAATAAAAGTAAATAAAAACAGCACCACAAACCAATACCAGAATAAATTTGGAAAAAATCAAAATTAGTTGAATGAGAGATTCTTTCAATTACTTTTAAGAGAATATTTTTTTAAAATAATTTCTGAATAAATTAACCTTTAATGTAAATAGATATTGGTGGACTAGTTAATATAACCAAAAAAAGTTGCCCTCCAAATATACCAAAAAGTAACCCTCCAATCCATTGACCAAGAATTACTTTTTTAACATCTTTTTAATTTTTTTAATTAAATATTTAATAATATTTTTACTAATTTTTGAGTGTGTATTTTCATCATTAAGCATTCCTAAAGCAATAGCTGTTGGAAGAACAATAAAAAATAGAAAAACGGCGGAACTAATTGTTTTTTGAAAAGAACGAGAATCTGCAATTCCATCAAGAAAATCATTTTTGTAATGAGGTAATCGACGTTTAAAATCTTTAATTAGTCCACGTCCAATATGCCATTTTGGGGACTAAAAAATGGGAAAAATATATTTTTATTTAAAATTATGAGCAATCTTGATTAACTCTTAAAAAGGTTAATGTCAAATCCAATGCCTCGATAAACGCCACAATTTTAATTATTTTTTTATTTAAAAATTACCTCAACTAAATCTGTTTTTGTTTCTTTCTTCAATTCTTTTTCCTCGATTTCCTCTTCATTTTCAATATTTTTAGCTTTTTCACAAATTGCAGAAACAAATTCATATTCATTATTTGCATTTAAAAGTTCATTTCTTAATTCTGGATTAGCTAATAAAGTACCAAAAGTTCGAGTAATTTCGAAAGCTGATTTTGTTTCTTTCTTAATAATTTAATAAATATTTTTAATTAAATTAATTTACTTGTTGTAAAGGGCCAATAACAAGTAAAATAAATCTGACAAAATTTAGAGAAGGCCCAAAATTTGTTGGAGCCTCTAAACGAGCAAAACAAATTCGAGGACTAAATATATGTTCTAAAGAACAACTTTAATAAAAAAATATTTTTAAATTAAAATAATCAAAGAGAGAATAACTAACTAAAGTGCAAACCAATTTTGATCCTCGACAATACCTTTATGAAAGTCTATTTCAATTGCCTAAAATTAATTTAAAGTGAATTGAGTTTGTTTCTCTTAATAAAATAATAAAATATTTTTATGAAGTTTTCGAAAAAGAAATTATTAAAAATAAAATCAGAGCCCCCCCCACCCCCCACCCCGTCCTCAACTAATCCTAATCGAAATTAAAAATAATTAAAAATACCTGTAAATATTCTTGTAAATCTGTTTAATTAAAAGAAATTTTCTTTTAATAATATTTTAAATTACCTCGAGTATCCAAACAATTTTCTGACAAATTAAAACTATTTGTAAATATTTTTTCAGAAATATTTGAGAAAGAAATATATTGTTTAATTGAAGAAATTTTTTGTATTTTGTCCTTTGGTAATTTAGTATCTTTTTCGGTTGTATTATAAAATTGTTTAGGGTTTTCTCCAATCATTCTTTAAAATTTAGAATTTTTATTTTTAACTCCTTTTTTAAATAATTTTGTATTTCTTATTCTAATTATTTAAAAAAATTTTTGACGTTGTAATATCCTCTTAATAATTTTTCGGTACTTGTATAAAAAGTTTAAGAATTATATAAGGATTAAAATAATTTTTAAGGAAAAATCTATTGCATATACATATACTCATTTCAATTATATACTCATTCAATACTCATTTCAAATATTATTCAAAAAATATTTTTATTCAAAACAGTCTGACTACTTAAATTTCCCCATACCTTATTAAAATCTCTCCCAATTCAGTTTCAGGAATATCCAACAAAATAGCCGTATTTCCACCCAACAAATAATTTGTAATATCTAAACGTCCTCGAATTTCTTTTTGAAAAGATCGGGGGGAAATAATGGATTGACTTTTTAATATTAATTTATTTTTGTTAATTATTTTTTGTTGTTGGTTATTTTGACAATTCTCTACTTCTTTTCCCAATTCTTAATTAAATTATTTAAAAAAATAAAACTAAAAATAATTACTTATTTACCTTTATCAAGATTATTATTATGGGTGCCGGAAAATTGGGCTCTGGAAAATTGGGCTCCAAGATTTTTCGGAAATTTGGGCTCCAACTTTTAGGAAAATTGGGCTCCAGCGGTAATTTGGGCTCTGCGTGAAAAAATCGGAATATTGGGCTCTAAAATTTTGGGCTCCGAAGGAATTTTGGGCTCTGAGGAAAAAAGCCAAATTATGCAAACCTACGGAGCGAAGTCGAGTTCTGGGTTCGGAACCTACGGCCAGTTGGTCTGGGTGAGTACTTGGCCCTATTCCTTTAAAGTATACTCAAATTGGTTCAAATTGGTCGGTCCGATTCAGTGGAATTTGATAAAGAAATCCTATTCCTTCCAAGAACAGTTGGGCGTACACGCAAAATCTCCCGATTTTGAAGACTCATCTCTAATTTTTGCATAATTTGACTTTTTTCCTCGGAGCCCAAAATTCCTCCGGAGCCCAAAATTTTAGAGCCCAATATTCCGATTTTTTCACGCAGAGCCCAAATTACCGCTGGAGCCCAATTTTCCGAAAAGTTGGAGCCCAAATTTCCGAAAAATCTTGGAGCCCAATTTTCCAGAGCCCAATTTTCCGGACACCATTATTATATGCTTCCACACAAGTAAAACTATTTTGTTTTGTATTGCAGTCATCAATATTTTGTAGCTGTTGAGAATTATTTAATTTTAATGACATATTTAAAAAAATCTTTTAATATGAAAATTAAAAATAAATTATTATAAACAAAATTTGTTTAAAGAAAATCGAAAATTGCCTTAATGTTTGGCAAGATAATTTTGTTTTTCCTTTGATTTACTAAATTTGGATTAAAACTAGGATTTAATAGATTTGTAGAAAATATTTTATTAAATATTTTAATTAATCAACTCATAACATATTTTTTTGTTACATTTTATAAATTTTGAAAATTAATTAATTAATTAATATTTTTTTATTAAAAACTAAGAAGGAGGGAATATATTAAAAATATATTTATTAATCATTGATCAAGGTTTTTTATAAAATAATTTAATTAATCAATCATCTAATTAATTTACAATAAACTCCAAAAATTCTATTTTAATTTATTTATTTGGTAAATTTCAACGTCATTATTTTTATTTAAATATAATAATCTTCAAAAGTTCTTTGAAGGAAGGGAAAAATTATTTTATTTCTAAAAATAAAGAAATCTCGATTAAATAAAAATTATAATATTCAAAAAAATTTTTAAATAAATTTATTTATTTAAATAAAATGTCACATAATTTATTAGACAAAATATAAAATATATTTTCAAATAATAAAATAACCAAATCAAATTTTCATTCTATTTAGTTTAACGGAAGAAATGGGGATAAGAATTGAGGGGGAGAACGTTAAATAAAGGATAAACATAATTTTTTATTATTAAATAAATATTATATTTAATATTTATTCTAGAATTAAATAAAAAAGATTAAATATTTTTTATTGAGTATTTTTATTATATTTTAAAATTTATTTTATTAAAATTAATTTTTAATTTTTAACATTTAGTAAAATTTAGACAAAATTTAGACAAAACTTTAAATGAAAAATTTGAATTTAAAATTTATTTTATCAAAATTTTGGAAGGAAATATTAAAAATACTTTTTGAAGGATGATCAAATAAATTTATAAATTAAAGAGTTGAGAGAAAGTTGAGAAGATAATTTTAAAAAAATCTGATATTTTTTATATTAATTAGTTAAAAAAGAACAGATTTAATGAATAAACTTTTTATAAATGACGAGAAAATATATTATTTAAAATTCATTGCAATTTTGCACATTTCTTTTTAAAATTGTATTTTTCAAAATTTTTAATGATTATTATTGGAGCTTGGTTTATGTGTTGTAAACATTTTAAAATATGCCACATCATATTTTGCAAAGAACTGTCAAAATATTCTGTAAAAACATAAAAATTAAAAAAATATTTTTAATTGGATATTTATTTTAGTGAAATCTTTTAAAGTATCAAAATCTTTGTTGAATCCGTGACTCATAAAATATACAGAAAAAGCTTAAATAAATATTTTATAAAATTTCAAACTGACCAAAATATTTTTTGGAAACACAAAACTTTGTAGAAATTCTTAAAAATATTATGGCTAAATCCCAGGTATGAAGTAGAACCACTCATCCAACTGATCTGGTATAGGTCTATGGTGTTGTTATTTCATCTACATATTTAATTATTTTGGTAATCAAAATAATGGAAGTAAACAATTTTTAACTTTAATTAATATGTATTTTTATTTAAAAAATAAAAAAAACAATTCCTTATCTTAAAAAGCACTTTTAACAAAATAACAAAGTCATAAAATATTAAAAATAAATTTTTGAGACAAAGAATCCTTAAAAATAATAAATGTCATTTACTGATAAATTGAAAATGAATGAACAGAATTATATAAATAAAAGGAAGAAAATTCTTAATTGTTTATTCATTTTCGTTTCAACATTTAATACATCAAAAGATAGCTATTATTTTTATTAAGCAGAAATGAAGACAATCATTTCTGTGATTTAAAAAAATCTTTCAGTAAAAATGAAAAATGAAAAGCAAAAAAAATTAAAATTACGCAAAAATTAAAACTTTTAAAATCTATTGCTTTATCCAAAATATATTTAAAATTAACTACAATTTATTAATTAAATTATAAATTTAATTAATAATATAAATTTATCATAATTATTTTTAATTAAGACAGTATATATATTTTCTGTTAATTTAAAATAATTTTTAAATTTAATTTAAATTAAAAAAATAAAAGTTTTATAGTAAATATGTTTAATATTTTGTATTCAACCAAAATAATATTATTTTTGTTAATATTATTTTATTTTATTAATAATTCGTTTGCCGTTCGTACACAATCGGTTGCTGTTAAAGGGAAACTTTTATGTGGTCAAGCACCTGCTAGAAATGTTCGTGTCAAATTATTTGATGAGGATAGCGGTAATACATATAAATTTAAATAATTAAATAAATATATTTAAATAATTATTTAGGGCCTGATCCTGATGATTTATTGGAAGCAGGTTTAGAAATTAAAATAAACTCTGTTAAAGAAATATTTTCTTTGAATTCTCCCTTAATACAAAAAATCTTAAAAAATATTTAATTAGCTTTTAGACTTTTAAATAGGTTCTATATAGTACAAATTTAGGATATTCTGATGCATCGGGAAATTTTCAATTAAAGGGTTCAACCGTTGAAACTACGAATATAGATGTTGTACTTAAAGTAATTAAATAATAAATTACTAAAATTTAAATTAATTATTTAAAGGTCTATCATGATTGTGATGATGGAATTAAGGTTTATATTTTTGAAGATATTTCTTCTTAATTTTAATTTAATAGCCTGGCTCTCGCAAAATAAAATTCAAAATTCCCAATTCTTATGTGACAGAAGGGCAAAATCCGAAGAAAGTTTTTGATATAGGAACTCTTAATTTAGAAACAGTTTTTGCTTCAGAAGAAAGAGAATTAATTGTTAATAAAAAGAGAAGAAATATTTTATTTAATTGGGAAAATGAACTAATTGACGATATTATTTTCTAAAAAAATATTTTTAAAAGAATTTATTCCTTAAAATAATTAAAAACCAAATAAAAAACAAAAAAGGCAAAGTAAAAATATTTTGATTAAATTGAATTGAGGAAGATGTTGAGGAGGATGTTGAGTGTGTTATTGTTGATTTAATGAAAGGTTGAAAGGATTTGGGGGGAGGTAAAGGTATAATATATTCTCGTAAATCAGTAGAAGTATATATATTTAAATCAAAAAGGTATTCACATCTTTGGCCGTGAAAGTTTGGAGCACACCTAAAAATTAGTAAAATGTAGTGATCTCTCGTTTATTGTCCCTTTAGTTATAAGGGTATAAATAGGGGGGAAAAGAGGAAAAGGAGTATGTAGTTATTCGAAAAATTATTTTTGAATTTATACTATTTTTAGAGCTTTTATTTATTTTACTCGTTTAGTGAAAACATTAAAGGATTAAAACAAGGATATAATTATTGTAGGGATAGGAGGGAAACTTTTACAATAATTTTAAAATTATTTTCTCTCTCTCTCACAAACCTGCAAAATGGAGATGATGATTGTTTAGTAAAATTATATTCAGAAGTTAATATATGGCAACGACCTCCATTGTAACAGTAAAACTAAAATTTTGGAATTAAAAAAAAATAAATTTTAAAATTTACTTGTTTAATTGTTGAAGGACAAGGCAATATTTGCGGGTAGCCATTGAAAGAAGAGGAACTTTGCATTGAATTTATTATATTATTATTAGAAGTAGTATTTACATTTTCTTGTGTTTTAACTAAAATTTTAATAAATATATTTATTATAATTTTTAAAAATTTTGAAAAGTAATCGAGAGGTTAAATGGAGTAAATAAGGTAATCAAGAGGATTAATATTAATAAAAATATTTTAGTGATTTTATATTAAAATTTGAGGTTCTATTTCCCTGTAACTTTATTCGAGTCGAAAATAAGAAAAAGATAAGAAAGGATATGAAGATGGACAAAATTTTAATTTCTACTTCGTAGCTATTTACATGGTCGCGTTTTACTTTTAATTTTCTCGAGTTAAAAGGATTTTTCTATAATTTTTACAAAAAAGGTAAAATTAAATCATTTTCAAGATAAGGAGATGATCAAAATTATTTAGTAAATAAAAAGATTTATGCTATCGCCATGTAACTGACAATAAACTTAATAAATAATTAAATATTTAGAATACTACAAACATTTTTGTGTAGTTTTATTCCTTTTTTGTTGTTCTTTTTCAATTGTCACAGTACTTGTAGACTGTTCACTGTTAATTTCTTTTATGATTTGCCGTCGTCTCTTGAGTGAAGGCATTAAATATATTTTGAATATAAATATATAATTATTTCAAGTATTTAGTATATATTTAAATATTTTTATATTATTTTTGATGTAAATATTTGTTTAAATAAATTAAAGCTGTTAAATTATATTTACATTAAAGTATTTTATTTGCAAAAATTGTCTAAATATTTAAAATATATACATAATGGACATTTTAAAAGGAATAATAAAATATATTAAAATAAAATTAAGACAATCATTTAAATTAAATATTATACTAAATAAGCATAAAATAAATAAATCCGGATATTTGGGGATTCCCAGGATCCGCCAACCTTAGTCACAAACTAAAAATGTCAGGGATATTTTAAGCAAGATTATGAATACAAAATATTTAATTTACTTTTACCTCAACCCTTTTTCAAAAATAAAATTAAAGAAATCTGTATAATAATTATTTAAATTTAATTAAAAATAATTTATTTATGATTAAATAATTTTAAAATGTGGACAGAAAATATTTAAATATATTAACCAAATCATTTTTATGAATGTACAAAAATAAACATATTTATTTACTCCTCTTATTTTTTCTTCAAAAATATAATCACACATGCGCATACATACAACACAAAATATGCAAAAAATAACAATAGAGTGCGGAAATTTTTTTCTTAAAAAAATAAAAAAACAGATTTTCTGTTGTGGCGGCCACAACAGAATTGCCAGTTGAAAAGTAACAGGTGCATATATTTATTTTTTATATTTTCTAGTAACGGCTGGCCATTGTTGGATAGTCAATGATATACAATTGATGAATAGTAGTGAATTGCTGATATTTAAAAATGAATTTAAAAAAATTAAAATAATTAAAAACTGTCAATAAATCAAAGGAATTTCAAAAATCTCGATGGATCCGAGGACTATTAAAATTCGAATCCTTCAATATTGTTACTTGAAGTATGTATTATTATTATTTAATTATTACACTTCGAAGAATTGTCAGACAACACTCCTTTATATTTTTTATATTCTACCCATATAAAAATAAATTAAAAAATAATTATTATTAAATACATATAATTTTAAAATTAAATAAAACTTGTTTAATAATTAAAGGATTAATATAAAAATAATTTTAAGGAATTGTTAATACAATAATAATAAAATAAAAATCCTTCCAATTTTCTTCTTCTTAATCATCCAAAATGTAAACTCAATTCTCTCCCTCTTTTTTCTGTTCGGCCGCCGTTCAAACACGCCTTTTCTCTTCCGGGTGGTTGGAGGTTAAGAACAACGATCTGCTTGGTTGCGCATGGACAAACATGACGGCAAATAAAGCTTTAAATAGTTCTTGAGAATTTTTATTTTAAATTGCTGCCAAAAGAAAAATTAAAATAAAAAAATAAAAATTAATTTATCCCGTGTTTGGATCGAAAAGGAAGTACAAAACAAATAAAGAGAACAAACAATATGTTCATGTACATAGTATCGGCTGACACAAAAACAATTAATATGTATTACTTACTGACCTTTGGCGGTAAGTTTGTTTATTCAAAAAAATAATTTTTACATATGTATATAAATTATGATGCACTTTTATATTGTTTGAATAATAATTCCCCAAAAAATATTCCTATTAAGTTTTTTTCAAAATTTTTTACAAGGAATTTTAGCCTAAATAAACATTTAAAGTTTGACAAATACCAACGAATATTAATTTAGCTTCTAAACGATTTTAATGTGTAAGTAAACACCTTTACATCTTTATTAATACATTTTTGTAAATCTTAAAATATCAAAAGTCACAGATGATCAAACAAATTTAAGTAGGAAAAAATAAGAGAATTTTTGAATGCCTATCTGGTTCGAATTGTGGAAAATCATGTAAGAAATGTAATTTTGCAGGATTCAACTCGAATTTATTCTTCCGACAAATTTTATTTAAAATTAAATAATTAATTAATAATTTAAAAAATAAATATTAAAAAATGTAAACATCCCCCCCTCTTCTTTTTTTAAATTGTAAACAAGTAAATATTTACGTTATTTAAAGGCTATATAATGAAAACAACTTTATTTTGAAATCATTCTTTTATTTACTAGTTATTTTGTTATTTTTTCAATAGAATCCTTAGAGTGGTATTTTAAAAGCTCATTAACTAGTAAATTAATTGTTAAAATTTAGAAGTTCTTTTATTAAGCATTTTTTTGTTTTTCTTTTTTATTTTTTAAAATAAAATTTTTTAGTGAAATTACTAATATTAACTTTATTATCTGAATTACTCTATTAAAAACCAACAAAAAATGGTTACTTTAAATGTAAATTTCTAATAAATAATTTCAAAATTTAAATATAAATATTATTTTAGCAACCAAATCTTCAAAAAATCCTTCATCTTCCGGCCTCTCAACGAGCTGTTCCATATGCTGTTATGGCTACTGCAGTTGGTGTAGCTACTTATTATCTCCTAAATGTTAGAGAACCAGTTGGAATTCATTCTCTAAAGAAAGGAAAGGACCAACCGGAAAAGAAGAATTAAACAAAAGAATGTAATATTTACAACTTCACATTCAGGATATTTAATTTTTATAATGTTTTGTTGAAAACAAAAATATTTAAAACTCTGAAAAGGGGAATAAAATATTTAAATTTAATAGAATAACAGTTTTGTATTAGAATGGCACGCTTTAGAATAATGTAAATTAACAAAAAATGGTAGATAAGTTTTTGAAGGGATATTTCCATCTGTATTTTTTAAAGAAGTGTGTTTTCTTGTCTTAGTTTAAGTGTAATGTATGACTTCGAGGAATGAGCAAAGTAATATTAATGTCACTCTAGTTGGCTATTCCAGTACTTGCTTAATCCCTAGTACCCTTAGTTTGTGGATACATCTACTACATTGCTATCTTTCAACAAAGAGAGCGTTGCCATTTGCTCGTCAATCTTATCAAATTTGGATACTACATCGTTCTGGAAGATATTAGACTTAACGTTGATTCTAAAGAACTTCTTCGAACTTAAGTCTTTCGAACTTAAGTCCCACTCGAATACGAAATATTAATTATATTTATGTAATTTTCTTATTAAAATAGTCTAAAAATTCATGTGAAATATTGTCAAACTATGTTTATTTCATAATATTGCACTTTAATAAATAGTCTGAATAGGCAATTTAAAAGCAACTTCACTTAAAATTTTTAAATATTTTTACTCTTTTAATTGTTTTTGCATTAAAAACAAAAATAATTAGTTAAAAATTACATATGATATACATAAAAAGTATACCTTTTTATCAACTTAATTAAGAAGATTCTATAGAAATAAAATAAATCACAATATACCTATTCGGAATTGGTATCCAAAATAAAAATTCTGGGAAAAAAAGATTATATTTATTTTCCCTTAACTCTTTTTAGATAATTAATTTTTAAAAATTAAATGTTTGTTAACATAATATTCTTATTATTAATACAAACATCAAATGGCTTTCCAAATCCTTTCAAAGGTAATATTTAAAGTTAAAAATTAAATGAAAAATAAATTATTTTAATCCATAATTTTGGACAACATCCTACTCTAGTAAAAGGATAAATCTAAAAATAAATTTCTTTTAGAACCTAATTTTTGTGAGAAAAAACATACATAAATGTACATAATTAAATTAATTAATATTTATAGCAACCTGCAATATTTATGAAAATTTTACTTTTCTTGAAAATACTTCTAATGGCTCTACAGAAATAATTCTGGAGAAGTATTATAAGGAATTTTTTCTAACAGCAGATGCTAATCAAATAATGAAAATTTATTTAAAAATTTCAATAATTTCTCATATATTTTTGCTTGAACTTGCAATGGACAGAAACAAGCCGAGAAAGAATATTGGGTTAATAAATTTATTTAAATATTTAATTGAATAAATGATTAATTTAAATAATTTTTGAGTATTTTTCTTGACGATATTTTATGATATTCTAAATTTTAAAACAGAAATTTTAAAATTTTTGTACGAATTAAAACATTCTTTTCGTTTATATCATTAAAACCTCCAATAACTTTATATTATTCCATTAAAGATTTCTTCGTCGAGCGAATTGTTGTTATCCAATAATTAATTATTATGAAGCACAACTTTGTTATTTAATTTCACATAAAAGAAAATATAATGAAGAATTGAAAGAAAAAAGTGGAAAAGATTATATAAAATTATCTGATAAAATAAATTGTTGTGAAACTGATCTAAAAAAATTACAAAGTATACTTATAGAAAATATTGAAGAAATTTGGGATGTTAATTTTATAGTTTTTTTTTAATATTTAATTAAAGAAGAAACTTTTAAAGAAATGATGAGGTATTTACTTCCCTTGAATAATGACCCCCCCCCCCTAACGAGAGGTTATTCGAGGAAGTACGTCATGTCAATCTCAAAATCTTCCTAATTTTTAAGTCCTTTTTTAAATCTATAATTTTAAAGACTCAACACAGAAAGAATTATTAAAACTAGCTACGGAATTACCGACTTTGCCAAAAAATTTGGTACATTAATTGGAGCAATACGTGGAATAATTATGCATAGAATGTTCCCAGGCATTTTAAATGAATTTTGTATGTAATTATAAATATTAAAATATAATACATAATACTAGAATATCTAAGTATTAAAAATGGTCTCGTTTTATTAATTTAAATTAATTTTACTTTTTTAGCTGATGAAGATGTTAATTATTTTTTAAATGTATTATTAAATGATTCACTTTCAAGTAAATCAAAATTTAAGAGATGGCGTTCAAGACATATTCTTGATTATTTTCTTTACGAACAATGGTACAAAACTAATGTATCTGATAATAAAAAAGAAGGAATTAACAAAATAAAAATTGTTTGGGAAATAATTTTTGAAAATTATTTGGAAGGAAATAGCTTTCTTAAAGAATATGTTTTGAATTTTGAAGAAGACGAAATAGAGAACGAAATAGAGGTTTAAATAAATTTAGTTAAATTATTTTAATTAAATTGTGACTTTGCTAGTAATTAATTGCATTTTGTTATTGTAATCTTAAACCAAAAAAAATATATAAAACTCCAGTTTTTGACTTGGAATAATTACCTAATTTAATTAAAGGAATTATTTCTTAATCCATATGGCTATGCAAATGAAAATTATGATATTCATTTAAAATATTTATTTTTAATGAAGGAATGTACCGAGAATATTTTAAAAATAAATGAATTAAACGAAGAAAATAAAATTTTGGAATATTTTAAAAAATGTGTAAATGAGGAAATATTAAAAGAAAATAAAATTGAAGAAAATAAGAAAAATTTGCGTTTACAAAAAATTATTGAAAAATTGTCTAATGCAAATAAAGATGATGCTATGATTGAAAATTACAAAATAAAAGTTAAAAATATGAAGAAAAAAATTAATTCAGTTAAAGGTAAAATTAAGTTGTTCTCGATTTAATGAACCTGAAGGGGCCAAAGAAAAAATTGGTACTATCCGTTTATATCCCCGCATTTCTGCAAATGTTTTGTCCGCACTTTTTCCCTTTCTTTTCTCTTTTCATAAAGATTAGAAATGGTCAATTATTAATACACCTTATTTTCTTTTTCTTCTCCTTTTTTCTCCTCTCATAAAGATTAAAAGTAAGAATAGAGGACAACCAAATATTTATTCGTTTATAGAATATTTATGAGAGGAGAAAAAAGGAGAAGAAAAAGAAAATAAGGTGTATTAATAATTGACCATTTCTAATCTTTATGAAAAGAGAAAAGAAAGGGAAAAAGTGCGGACAAAACATTTGCAGAAATGCGGGGATATAAACGGATAGTACCAAAAAATTTGTTATTTTGAGAGATTCGTTAAATCGAGGAGTCATTAGTTAAAACAATGCTTAATAATTTAAATTCATTATTTAATATGTAGATAATGAAATTAGTGACATGTATGGTATTAACAAAAGTCAATTGCTTGAAAAAATACAAAATAAAAATTTAAAAGAAAGTGGAAAGACTAAAATAAAAATAAATGAAATCTTGGTAGTGTTTATATTTCCATAAATTTTTCATTTTCTTTCCAATCCTCACACAAAATAAAAAATATTCAAATTTTGCTTTTAGTTTATCGGTCATAATTCTGAAATTTACGATTACATTAATAGGATATTTAAAGGCACCCCTAAGTGGTAATGCAGTCAGATGCTGCTTATTATTTATTATTAATATTTACTAACAATCATAAATATACCTACTTCCCCTCGATATATATGTACAATAAAAAAGAAGTTGAAAAAGTAGAGAAGTAATCAGTAGGGGTTCCAATTATATGGAAATCCATATTTTTTTCCTGAATTCCTATGACTGTAAAATGCACAAAAAACATGTTTTTGGCTTGTTTTAGAGTTTTTAGAATGGTCTTTAAAATCCATATTTTCCATATTTTTCCATATTTTGGCATTATGCCCATATTTTCCATATTTTTCCATATTTTGGCATTATGTCCATATTTTATATCAATATTTCCCCCTTTTTTTAGAAAATTTTTAAAAATTAAAAAAATGCCGCCTAAAAGAAATAGATCAGCAGTATTGCGTGAATGGATTGCCAAAATCGATGGAAATTCCGTTTATACGACTGATGGAAAAAAAAAATTGGCATTCAATAATAATAAATTTACTTTATTTTTGGCTCAAAATATTGAAAATATAACAGAAAATAATAAATTATCTGAAAAATCTAAAAAATTAATTTGTTTATGGAAAATACTGGAAATTTTGTTAATAATAGTTAATAATACAGATTTAACTATTAAAAAGGTACACATTAGTCGAAGTATTTATTTAAAATTTAACTAAGTAAAGAGATTTCCACAGCAGGTTCCCTAAGATCGATTCCCGAAAATAGAGAACTAAAAGTTTATCGGGATTCCCATTCAAAACTTGTGAGATTATGAGAGATCACGAATTTTTGGTAATTCTTTCTAGCAGATCTCTCCAAAATAATTTTAGTTTCTCATCATTTAAGCGGTTGAAAACGTGGATTTCTGCCTTATTGACACCTTAAAATCTTTGTATGCTGTGGTAGAAAAACTCGAAAATTGGAAAATATTAGGGAATTCCTGATTCCAGAAATGATTCTCCCTGTTCTAATATAAATTTAATACAATTAGGCTCTCAAAATAGATGAATTGGAATTTAATGAAAAGAAAAATTATTTGGAACAGCTAATTGAGCAAGAGTAAGTAGCTAAGTATTATTTTAAAAATAAAATTATTTTTAGTTTAAAAGGACAGCCAATTCTGCTAACAATAAATGATATGGTTTTAAATAATAAAGAATTCGAGAAGAAATTACGCTCATTTTTTGCTTATAAAACGAAGCAGAAATAATTTATTGGTCAATTAGAAATGTGGCTAAATCTAAATGAGATTCATAAATGAAAGATTCAAAAAAATCGAAAATTCTTTGATAAATTTATCAAATAATTGAGTCCCGGAAATTTGGGCTCTGGAAAATTGGGCTCCAAGATTTTTCGGAAATTTGGGCTCCAACTTTTCGGAAAATTGGGCTCCAGCGGAAATTTGGGCTCTACGTGAAAAAACGGAAAATTGGGCTCTAATTTTTTAGGCGCGGGGAATTGTGGGCGTCGGAGTGAATTTTTGGGTTTATTCGAAAAATAACACAAAATTAAACAACGTAAACCTATGGGCGTATGCAAGGCGCTTGTGCAAAATCCCGCGCTTCGCGCGGGATTTTGCGGCACGCGCCTCGTGGGTGTCAACGGTCGCTGGGTTCTGCAACAGTAACATGAACCTATCACTTTTTACTGATTTTCAGCTTTTAAATGCCGGCCTACCCCCTAAGTATCAGCACGAAAATAGTTATACCAGCTAGAGTCAATTAGTCATAATTTTGTTCAGAATGAATAGATCGAAATGATTTTGGCGTCGTTTAACCTAGTTAACGAGCTCTCTCGAATTACATATTTTGTCGAGATTCATTAGTATTCTATAGTTTTATAGGTTTACGTTGTTTGATTTTGTGTTATTTTTCGAATAAACCCAAAAATTTGCTCCGACGCCCACAATTCCCCGCGCCTAAAAAATTAGAGCCCAATTTTCCGTTTTTTTCACGTAGAGCCCAAATTTCCGAAAAATCTTGGAGCCCAATTTTCCAGAGCCCAATTTTCCGGACACCCAAATAATTAGTATATAGTTCACAATTTTTCACTGAAAAATAAAATGGCATTCTATATTTCTATTAGAATGAATACGATATTTAAATATTTCGCTAAAATGCCTATGTTTATTTTAATAATTACCATGGCTTAGTATGGCTCAGGGAGATAACTCCGAAGCCTATGATTAACGCATTCAATGTTGTCAATGATTAACTAGTTCAAACGTAAAAACGAATATTTTTTTGATCTTTTGTTTTTATTAATCTTTTCTGTATATGTAAAAATTATATACCGTATTTTTCCTAATAGTGCGACCGGTCGGTTTATTTTTCAATACTCCTCTAGGGGGTCGGTTTAATAGAAAGTGTCGGTCTAATAGAGACAGTCGGTTTATATTTCAATGCTGGAAATTCAACTAATTTTTTTATCAAAAAATAACTAAAACAAATAATAAAGTAGAACATAATAATTACAATTCAATAGAATTATCACTTTCATTTCCATTTTCTACATCCTCTTCAAGATCAATTTCTTCAAAAATTTTAGCTAATTCGTTATCTAAACGTGCTTGTCTAAGTTGAGCTCGCCCTTCTGAAACTGGACCATTAATTTTAAAACAATGAATTTCATCGTCCTCCGCTCCATTTATTGCGTTTGTGAGACCGCAATATTTAAATGAATTAATAATGTTTTCTTTGGTAACTACATTCCATGCCTCAAGTATCCATTGAATATATGTATGAATTGGTGGCGGTCGAGGATTGCCTTTTGACGTTGTTTCCCTATTTTCGTGCATCATCCAATCTTCATACTGTTGCTGAATTTTAGCTTTGAACGGCGAATTCCAGCACAAGTCAGGTGCCTAGGTAAGACATAAATTATTGGTTAAAATTAGTAAAACAAACTTGGATAAACTTTGTACAACCAGCAGGAACAACAGCAGTGTCAATATTAAGTTTTTTCAAAGCTGTCTTTGTTGCATCACTTATATGGCAGCGGAAAGAATCCCATACAAGAAGACGTTTTCCAAAAAGGGATTGCCCTAGAACATTTTGCAGATATTGTACTACCAAATCATTATCCATCCAGGTTTTGCCAGCCCAACAGATTGAGATTTTCCCCTTAAAAACATAAAAACAGAATGGAATCTAAAAGTACCTTAAACTTTTCAACAACAGCAAGATCTGGACGTTTGCGTGGAACTAACACAAACGGTAAACACTTGTAACCATCCTCTCTTCCCGTCAACATTACTGTCACTCGCAACTTATCGTGTCCGGTTGTTAAGACGGCAACTTGTTTTTCTCCTCTATTAGTAACACACTTGCCAGCAGACGCATCCAACCAAACACTTGTCTCGTCTGCAGCGTAAATATGAGAGTATCTAAAAATTGTTATTTTGAAAAGTGGGTGTTAATACATTACTTGTTTTTGTCACGAAGTTGGGATATGTAAAGAACAAAATTCACCAAAACATTTGCATAATCGGCGGGAACTTTCTGACAAACAGTAGTTGGGACACGAACACTGAACTTGTGCCTTTCCATAAATTTATTTAACCAACCTACACTGGCCTAAAATTTTTACGGGACTTTGTCCATTTTTTACACTAAAATTAAACCTTAAATTTCATTTCATCATCTAATGGAAACATTTTTATTGCCTGTTGTTGAATCATTCTTCTCGTTACACGTATTTTTTCCTTACGTCGCTCGCGTACCCAATTTGCAAGTTGCTCGTCTGACTCCATGAACCGTAACGAACGGCCGCCACCTGGTAACCTCTTATTACTTCTTTTAGATCTTAATATTTTTCATTTGATTATTATTTATAAAATACACAAACTCGCGTAGCTTCACTTCTTGTGCTATCCAGTCAATAACAGAAGAACGGCTGACTCCAAAACGTCTAGCAGCTGCATAATTTGAATTCTTTTTTGCGAATTCTATGACTTCAATTTTTCTTTCTATTGAATATTTTTTTTCTCACCATTTTTCTCACTTTTGAGTCCAGAAAAAGCTGAAATGTTGATATTCCTTAACCAAACCCTTCCATTGATTCATTACAAATATTAAATTTACATTTAGATCATAATTATATTGTTTGAAATAAATTTTTATTCAATTCTAAGGGATTATAAAAAATATCGAAATATCGCGATAATCTCGAAAATTCTGGACCGAGATTTTTCGATATCGAGGTTTTTCGAGATTATCGATCTCGATATCGTCTCGATCAATTTTTGGAAAAATCGAGATTTTTTCGATATCGAGATTTTTCGATAATCTCGATCTCGAAAAATACTCGAAACGCACACCATTCAATTCGCTCGATTATTTATCGTTTCTTTTAGACCCAACTTAAATTACTTACCCATCCTTTACTGTGCAATTATCCACTGGAAATGCCCATTGTGGGATTGTCTCACTTTCTTGTTTGGATGACCGCCCATAGTTTTTTCTAGGAACTGATTAACCATTTGTAATAAGAAAAAAATAAATTTATTTTTTTGTTTATTTTTTTATTTATTGGAAATTAGATTTATTTTTTTCCCAATATTTTTTCATTTTTAATACAGATATTTCATCTTATTTTAATTTTTTAGCAATTCTTCTATGATTCTAATTTTAATTTCTTTATTATCTATTTCTATCCCTTCTCTTGTAAAACCTTCAAAAGAAGTTTTTACTGAGAATCTTTTTGTTAGTTCTTTGAATAATGGTGATATAATTACAATTTTCAATTTTACATTGTCATCTCAACAATATAATGAAGGTTTTCTTTTAATTTTTAATTTAAAGTTAAATTTATCAGACAATTCAATTTACATGCCTTGGCTTTTTCTTCATCTTTTTGAACAATTTTCTCTAGAAAATTTTAAATTGACAATTTCTCAAGGATTTTGGCGAACAAATTTATGGGGCTATCAACATGTAAATACTGGTGTGGCTAGTGGAACTGAATTATCTGTTAAATTTTTTGACAAAACTAAAAAGTATATTTCTAAGTAAAATTTAGAAAACTTATTTTTAGTACATATCAAAAATGGCATGATTTTATACATTTAATTAATGGACTATTTTGTACTTCAATTCTGGGACTTTTACCTCAATTCAGTGTTCAACCAAAATTTAATGATGGTTGGTGGTATGGGTCTCTTGGAGGGGAATCTGTCTGTACTGAAAATTTACAATCGTGGAAAAGGTTACTTCCTTGTAAAAATGTAAATTTTTTGAAAATGTAGACTTATAATTTCTAAAAATTTTTAAAGAGTGGACTTGCTTCTCTTTTGAAGCCAACTTCTCTTCTATCCACTAGATTTCATTCTATTACTATAGAAATGAACAAGCAAAACAGAAATGGACATTTTGGCAATTTTCATTTAAATCTTATTTCAAAAACTGTTTATAATTATCAGTCTTTTAAAGGTTTTTTTAAATTTTTTGAGAAAGAAATGTTTTAATTTTAGAATTTACTCTTCAAAATTTGTTTAATTCTAAATTATTTTTGCGTTGCCCTGTCTCCATTCAAAGTCAGCTTTTAATTAAAAAGGTTATTTAATTTAAAATATTTTTTATCTTTTAATCATTTTAGTCCAAATATTTTGATGTATCAAGTTTTGTCACCACTCAAAATTCACAAGATTCTGATTTAGTGGTTATTGACTTAAACAATAGTTCGTCTCTTAATCTAAATAAATTTCGTTTTTTGGCAAAAGTTGACAATACGCAGCGTTACACACATTCTCCAACAATGTAATTTTTATCACTTTTGGGATAACAGGACTAAATATTTTTTATTTATTTTTCGCTATAAATTTAATTTTTATACTTTCAAGTTTACTACATTCATTCTTCAAGAGTGTCAGTCAAGTTGGTGGCCGTATCTGTATTCAAATAAATAATCCATTTCAACAATCTTTCAACGCTCGATTTATGCAAATGATTCCCTGGCAAATACGTGTATTTTTACATACTTTGACATTTGTTTGTTCAAATAAATCGAAAGAATCTATGGATTTCTTTGGCGAGTACACGCTTGCAAGGGATGGAATGAGGCCTTTACTTATTGAATTGGATATTCTTTTACCGGCAAATTCCAAATGTAAAATTGAATTTGGATTCGAAGCAGCATTTTTAAAGTTTTTTATAAACTTTTTTTATAAACCTTTTTTTTAATTTAATTTTAGAATATCAGAATTTCCTCCAGATGCTAATAGTGGTATTCATGTTCCTGGAGCTGTTCTCTCGATTTCACAGGATGATTCAACAAATTTGTCTCTTTTTAGGTTATTAAAATATGTTTTTAAAAATTGTTGGTTAATAAATCGTTTTTCATTTCTCTGAAATTATTTAAAAATTCTTAATATTTTTCGAGAAAATTACTTTTAAGGAAAAAATTTTTCACATGGAATTTTTCAATTTTTAGTACGTTTACAAACAAATCAGCTAATCAAAAAATTTTTGGCGAGCCATTACTTATTCTTCTCCCTGTGCCTGATTTTAGTATGCCATTTAATGTAATTTGTTTTGTTTGTTCAACAATTGCTATTTTTTATGGAAATATATTTGCTTTGAGTACAAAATTGTAAATCATATTAAATTAATATTTAAAATTAAAAAAAATATTTTTTAGAATGAAACTTTTTCCTAAGGAAGAAAAATTGTTAGAAAATGAACAGGAATCTACGCTAACAGTTAAACAAAAAATATTTAAATGTTTTTGTAATTTATTTTCTCGTTAAAAATTTTTAATTAATTAATAAACGGGTAAACTAATTTTTTAATCCTTTGTTTCTTCACATTAATTTTTGTTTATATATTTTTTGGATTTATGTATGGATAATGTATTTATTAAAGCTTTTTTAAGGGGGTATTAAGAGGCATTTTCTTTTAGAAATTAAAAATGAAGTTGAACTCTAACCAAAATGTGACGATTCTTAAAAAGACTTCGGTTTGTATTTTTTTATTTTTAAGTATTTCTTTATTTATTTAGAAGAGGGAGATAATTGATAAACTATACGTTTGTAAAAAAAGAATCGAAAGAATTTTCGAGTAAATTGGAGCTTCTTGGAGTGCGAACTCGTTCAATGGTTCGTAATCAACAAAAGAACTCGGAACGAACAAATAATGCTATCGAAAAGTAAGTCAGAAAAAAATTTTCTTTAATTACCTAAAAAATTTTTAAATTGTTTATATATACTTATATTTAAGACATTCGACCTCTAACCAAAATGTGACGATTCTTCAAAAAACTCCGGTTTGTCTTTTTTACTATAATCTTTGCAAAATTTTGTTATTTATAGAAGAATTTGGATTGCTCTAAAAAACCTTTACAAAGGAGGAAATCGAAGTTAATTGATCGACAATTTTATTCAAAGGACCGTTATTTAGATGATTTAGAGCCTTTTAAACTCCAAACTCGTTCAATGGCTCGTGGTCAACAGAAGAACAAGGAACGAACAAATAATGCTATCGAAAAGTGAGTCAGAGAAAAAATATGCTTTTAAATTAGCTTAATTATTTTATTGGCTTTTTTATTGTTATACTTATATTTAAGACATTCGAACTCTAACCAAAATGTGACAATTCTTCAAAAAACTCCAGTTTGTATTTTTTATAATAATTAATCTTGTTACAAAATTATTATAGAAGAATTTGGATTGCGTTAAAAAACCTTTACAAAGGAAGAAGTCGAAGTTAATTGATCCACAATTTTATCCGGAGGACGATTATTTAGATGATTTGGAGCCTTTTAAAATGCAAACTCGTTCAATGGCTCGTGGTCAGAAGAAGAACAAGGAACAAACAAGCAATGCTGAATCGTAAGTTAGGGCAAAAATTTTAGATTGTGTTTTAAAATTAACTGGGTTTTATGCATATAAAGCTTATGAATTTTATAGCTACGAAATTATTAAAAATGATAAACTTATTTCAGGCGTCCTTTGGCGGCTAAGGGTGAGAATTTCGACGACAATAAGGTATAAATATTTTTTTTGTAATTATCTAGTATTTTTTAAATTAATTTAGTGGCAAACTCCAAGGCCGACTATCAATGCTGAAAATGTTATGCTTCGTTCTCAAGTATTGAGTCAAGTTTGCAACGAATTTGGATTAAAATGGCATTCATTAATGTTTGTTTTTATTTAAATAAAAGTTTATTATTTTTATTAATTTTAAGAGATAATATGTGTTTCCTGGAAAACTATTATATTTCTTCTAAAGCAACATCAACTAACAATAAGCTTACATTAATTATTGATCAAACATTTAATGGAGAAATTGTTAAATTTCAATATTCTTGTAGCAAAAGTGGAAATATTTTTAACTTTCATTGGCCATTTTGCAATTTAAGTTTTATTTGGGCATTTAGAGGAATTTGTGTGGAAGCATTTTTTCCAACAATAAGAGAACAATTTGGCTATCCACAAATTGAAGAACCAAATGATGAAGAATTTGCTTGTCAATGTGCTGGAAAGAACTTTTCAATTTTTGATGTTCACAATGAATTGAGATTAGATGAATTAGCCAATGATTTGATGCTTATTTATTTGCAAAAATTGTATGTTTAATTTTTTATTGTTTTATGAGGAAAGGGAGGGAAAATGTTCAAAGACTCCTTCCTAATTTTTTAATTAAAAATATTTTTGTTAATTTCTTTAAATTTAGTACACCACGAAAATGCAGAAATCATTTAATTTTCAAGGAGATAAATCCGAAGACTAATTTCCAACTACATTTTACAGAAACTGGAAACTTTATTTGTGTAACAACAAAAATATTGCGGGTAAAAACTTTTAAGAAATTGGATGAAGAGAAATGGCCAAAATTTACGAGGGCCTATTTTCGTTATTCAGTCCTTGGAAAGGCAATGAAGACGTTTTATCAAAAGCCTCTTGACAAACAAATCCAAAATTTACTTTAAAAATTTCTATACAAAAATTAACTTTTCAAAGCTTTATTATACCCATATTGTTATAAAATTAAAAGTTTTATTCTTTCAACTTCAAATATTAATTGTACTTTTATTCCATAAAAATACAAAAAATGAAAGAATAAAATTTTTAAATATTCTACTCACCTGGATATTATCACAATTAAGTCATTTTTGGCAAAATATATTTATTTATTCCTCATTATTGTTTTTGCAATCCCTCAAGCTTTGCATTAGTGTCTTTCATTTTGTTAAAGCAGTTATTTAAATGAAATTTTATAAAAATTTGAAATTTTGATTTTGTGTGGTATGATTTTTCTTTTAAAATATTTCGATTGAATACTTTTAATGGTTTTGAATTTTCCACATAAATAATTTGTTTTTCTAATTTTCTCAATTATTGATTTAGTTTTTATTTAGATAGACTGTTTTTACAATTATTTTTATAATTTGATGTTACGTATACAGTCAAGATATTTGGCAAGGGGAGTGGGCATTTTTTTGAGGTTAAACATTTTTATTTTCTAAATATTTATTTTGTTAATTTTTTTTAAGAAATGAAGCTGTTTTTCCACGACTAAATTTGTGTGGTCCTTTGTCTTTACGTTTTTCTTCTACAGATAAAAAAGGATTTGACGATATACAAAGAACTGTGAAAAGACTTCGTGAGGAAGTTGAAATACAACAACTTGATGAACCGAAGGTTTTTTGTACTAAACAGACTAATACCAACCAGCCATAATATTTATTTTTAGAAATCGGTTGGTAGACCATTACATGTGAAGACTGGCAGATGGATTGTTGACCACTTCAAGAACCCCAAAAAACTTTGGTACATAGTACGTGACCTTCTTCGGCATACTTGGCATGGGTTGCGTCTATATTGGCTAGAATTACGGATTAGTTTAAAATATGTAAGAAAATTGAAGAAGCGATCATTAACTCGTAGAGAAAGAAATCAGGTATTTTTAACATTCATATTGTCAAATTTTGGATTATTTGATATACTCTTCTTTCGCCTCTTTAAATATTGTTTTTAATCAGAAAACTTTAAAAGCTTTTTACAACACTTGCTGATACTTTACGTTTGGCACCATTTATGGTATTTATAATTGTGCCATTTATGGATTTTGTCATTCCTTTTTATATCAAGTTTTTCCCTCAAATGTTGCCTTCTACTTTTCATGGGTTTGTTAAAGAGGTTTTTTAAAATTATTTTTCTCTAAATATTAAAAAAAATTTTAGAATGAAAGTAATTTACGTCAATTTAAAGTTAAATTAAAAGCTGCAAAATTTCTTAGAAACACGTTAATGGAAATTGATGAAATTAATGAGAAGAAAATTGAGGAAGCTTTGGATGAGAAAAAAGCTTATGAATTTTCACAATTTTTGAAAAAGGTTTTTTTGTTATTATAATTTTTTAAAAAATTAATTTTTAAAGGTTAGAGAACAAGAAGATGGTTATGTGACGAATGCGGATCTTTTTAAATTTATTAAATTATTTGAAGATGAATTGACATTAGATAATTTAAATGATTCTCAATTACAAGCTATATGTCGTCTTTTGGGAATTGCGAGGATTGGAACGAAAGAAATATTGCGTTTTAGACTTCAAATGAAATTGAAAGAATTGCAAGCTGATGATAGGGTAAATTATTAAAAGTAGCATTTTATACACCTTCTGAGGTTGAAAATTAATTTTAATTGGAAATATGTTACACAGATAATAGAAAACTTTAAAATTTTATTTTAGAGAATTTTGGTCTTAAAAATCTTTAAACTGCTATTTAGTTAATTGCTGCGGAGGGTGGTGCTGAAATGTTATCTATAAAAGAGCTACAAGCAGCAAATAAAGCAAGGGGAATGCGTGCTTATGGAGTTACCGAAAAAAGATTACAAGATCAGGTTTATTCTTTTCTTTTTCATAAGTTTTTAATTTTGTAATTTTATAGCTAAAACAATGGCTAGAATTATCTTTAGATGACAAAGTACCTCCATCACTTTTATTATTGTCTCGTGCCATGTTCTTTCCTGAAGAGCTTAATTTTACCGAAAGACTTCGTTCAATTATTGCTTCTCTTCCTGAAGAGATTGGAGAACATACAACTTTAAAATTAAAAGAACTTGAAGGAATTGATGATCCGAAAACTAAAATTGAGGTTTTGAGAAGTATTGAATTGTCTTTAAAAGAAGAAAAGCTTGAAGAAATTCAACGTGCTAAAGAAGCTGAAGCAGCTTTTGAACTTAAAGAGCAGCAAAAGAAGGCGGAAGCTGAAATTGAATTGGAAGCAAAACAACAAAAACCTTTGGAAATTAACGAAGGAGAAGCTTCTAATGAAAGTTCTATTGAAGAGATGGATAAAAGAACTGAATTTGGGATTGAAGATGAAAAGAAAAATTTGAAAGATTTTTCTTCAATTGACAAACAAAAAGAAGAAGAAAATATTAATGATGTGATAGATAAAGAAATAAAAATGACAAGTATTCCTGAAGTAAAGGAATGTAAAAATGGACAAAAATCTGTTTCCTTATAATACAAATTTGTTAGAAATTAAATTTATAGGTTGATAAAAATATTGATATATTTATATATTATTTTTTGTTTGAAAAAATTAATTTTGTTTTGTAAATATTTTTCTTAAATTATTTATAAAATCATTTATTTTATTAGATTTTAACTTTCAACTAATTTGAATTTGATAAATCCAATTTTACTAATGTATCGTTCAACTCCTCATCGTAATCAGGTTTTCAGAAAAATTTTAAACTTTTTTATTTTTATCTTTAGGATCCCCTACTTCGTCCTCCAAGAATGCCTGATCGTCCACTTACCCCCTATATGCGTTATAGCAAAAAAGTCTGGCCAGAAGTACGAGCAGAGAATCCGGACAGTCCTCTATGGGATTTTGGAAGAATAATTGGCCAACTTTGGAATAATTTACCTCCTGCTGAGAAATTGGTTTATCAACAAGAATATGAAGTTGAGAAGGTTTTAATATATTAAAAAATTTTCAGTAAGTTCACTTTTTTAGTCAAAATATGAGGAGGCTGTGAAAAACTACAATGCTACTTATGCCCAATATATGGCTTCCAAAAGTCGAGTTAAAGGGTCACAACAAGACAAAGTTGGCAGTGGTGGTGTTAATTCTAACAGAAAATTAATGCCGGAAGCAAATGTTCTTTCTGGTGTATTTATTCAACCTGTGGATGATGAAGACCCTTTAGAAATGGCTGGGAAGAGAATGGCTGCAATACGTTATGGTAATTGTATTTCTATATAGATTTTTTAAAAATCGCTCTAATTTTCTTTTCATAGATCGAAACAATCGTTTAATGGCAGAATTATTTTCACCTAATTATATGCCTGATTCCCGTACATTTGTGCCACAACAAAAAATTGAACATTTTCGAAAGCAGAGCCAATCTTTGGAACAACATCAAAATAAATTAAATGATGAATTGGCAAAATTAGAAGAAATATTTAATCAAAGAAAGAGCGCAATAGAAGAAGTTTCAGAAGCTCATTCGGAAAATATAAAAAGATTATGTCAAGACAAACCTCATTTAGACCAAGAAAAATATAACAAAATTGCTGACGAATATGGTGAAAATTTATTGACAAGTTGGAAACTTTTTGAGCAGAAACAAGCAGCAATTCAAGCTAAATTAGGTATCTTGAAAAGATATTTTCAAAATTTTTTTAAATTTTTAGATGCTGATAAACGTGCTAATCCAATACTTAATGATTTAATAATTAGCAAAACACCTCCTTCTTACCAAACAAATGAAGAGAAAACTGATAATGAAAGGGAAGAGGAAAATAACGAGCAATTAATTAATAACAATGAAGTAAATGTTGAAAGTAAAATTGAATCATGAAAGTAATTTTAATTAATTTAAGTTGACTAAATTTTAATCTGCTAATTTAATTTTCCTTAAGACTTTAATTTTTTATTTTTATAAATTTTCAATTTTTTATTAAAAAAATTAACATGGGGTTTTTGAATAGAATATAGTCTGTATGAAATTGATTGATAATTTTTAAATTCAGTAGTAATATGCAGTTTTATAGCCTCCTTGTATGTAATTAAAAACAAGTTATTAGAATGGAATATTCATAACGAAACTTTAAAGTAATTATAACGGACAAGTTTTGAGAGAGTTTTGTGTTAGAGAGAGTTCTTGAAAAATTCTAAACTTTAATATAAGATCTACTATAGAAAAACCTCTTCTATAGTTCTTTGGTCTACTCGTACTATTAGCTCCACAATTCTCTTATTGTCGATTTTCTTGTTTGCTTTATTAATAATGTCGATACATTTGATAATCTGCAACATCACTACTACATTAATTTAAATTTTGTAGTTATTAATTTACTACAAAATTACCGTTCATTACTTCTTTTAATGTTTCCACGGCAACTTAATTAAGTGCTTTTACCTATTATTTTCAAAAGTTTCATTCCTTTATTTTACTTATAATTTTATTTTATCAACAATCCCATAACTATAAATATGGAATTTGTTCGTCTAGAGGAGAATTATGTACAGAAAGCATATTCTGAATTAAATTTAGCAAATAAATATCGAGGAAAATTGTCATTTGTTACAAATTTCCTTAAAAACTTGCCACGAAATTCTTTAATTTTGGATATTGGTATGTTTGTTTATTAATCCTTTGCGGATATTTATCGGGGATAATAACTGATAACTTTCAAAAAAAAATAAAAGATCTTTTTGTAACCGATGAATGTTAAAAATTAAATATTTTATAAAAACTTTCTAAACAAAAAAAGGTTGTGGTGGACATATACATTTACGTAAACATTGTTTTACAATTGGAGTAGATATTTGTTTGCCATTTGAAAGAAAAGAAAAATCAACAAATTCAAATTTTTTACTTTCTAATTTAATGTATTTACCTTTTAGGTAATAAAATTTAAATTAAAGTTTTGTTATTTTCAAAGTTTTTTTTAAATCAGAGAGGGCGTTTGCGATGCAATTCTGCTTATTTCTGTTCTTCACCATATCTCTGTTGAAGTAAGTAAAAATGGAAAAATATTTCGCGAGCCAAATAAATATTCTGATGTTAAAAATAATGCAAAAATAATGCACAATAGAAAATGTAGAAAGTTCAATGATTTGGTCGAGTTAGCCCGACACGTCTAAAAATATAGGATACGTTTGTAAAAATTTAGGTTTCACTTAAATCTGTCTATAAATGTTCGATTTAAAGCTTCTTGATATTAAAATAAAAATATTATTTATTTTTAAAAATAATTATAAAATTTTTAAAGCAAAGAAGGATAAATTGTATTAAAAAATGTTTATTAATAACTTTACCCAAATTATCACATATTTTAATTGTTGTTTGGGCTAAAGAACAAAAACAATTTTTAGAATTTCCTTCCTCAGATGTAAGTTATTTATTATAAATATTTTTTACTTTAAAATTAAAAATTAGATACTTGTTCCTTATAATTTGGAAGAACTTTGCATTAAAGGTTTTATTTAATATATGTATTTGAAATATATTTTAAATTTAAAAAGGATATTTGAGAGAAATTCCTTTTAATAAATTTAATACAAAGGAACAACGAATAATTTTGGTAAGATTATAAAAATATTTAATAAAAAACAATTATCTGAGAAGTAAATAATTGAGTAGATTTGTTAATTTCATAATTTATTTTTAAAGAATTCTATACCAATTTATATCAAATCAATTGGTTATCCAAATATTAAATCTACTAATAATTATTTTATTCAATTATTTAAAGAAAGAATTAAACGAATATTTAAATTATTAAAAGAAAGATTTTTAAATATTATTACGGAAATTGAAACAAAAACTTTTATTATTTGCAAGTTTATTTTATTTAATAACTACCTAACTAAAATAACAAAAAAAGTTTATTTGGGAGTTAAACAACTCCCATCCAAAAATACGAAAATGGACTTAGTCAGCAGCTGTAATTTTAATGAGAAAACACTCATAGAGATAAGAAATTAATTAATAAATGAAAGATGGATTGCAAAATACAAATAAATAGCACTATTTTCTTCTTCCTTTTAATTAACAAATATTCTGCGTGTCTTTACAAAAGACCGGTGTGAAAAAAGACCGGAACGGGCAAAAAGCGGTAAAAGACTGATAATTTTCCGGATTAAAACCAAACGGGATTAATCTGGAAAAGTCCGGCCGGATCCGGTCCAGTTCAGGTTACAACTCCGGAATCCGGGTCTGGCAAAATCGATGTTTTGCCGGTCACTAATGTTTTTATCAGACTTGGTCATGGATACAAATTTTGCTATCCGTATCCGGATATATCCGTAGGGTCAATATCCGTATCCGTTTGTATCCGTCCAACTTTTGAGTCATATCCATCCGCGGATATCCGCGGATATATCCGTTTTTTCTCAAAATGGTCAGCCTGACCACAATTTTCAAAATGGTCAAATTTATTTAAATTTGAGTAATGGTTAGATAATGCTGTAATAACTGGATGCAGCAAAACGAACCTTGCTTATGACCATCGGAGATTCGAAAATCGGAAGGCAGAGATCGGAATTCCGATCCAACGCTCATACCGACAAAGATAAAATTTTGAAAATTTTTGAGTATTTTTGAAAATTTAAATTCTCGATTTCGGACCGAAATGAAAATCTCGGTTAACTGACCAGTTGATTTCAGCGCCGCAGGCGAAAATTTTGAGAATTTTGGAAGACCATGAAGCAAAAGATTTTCATTTTTAGCGCCGCAGGCGAAAATTTTGATAATTTTAGAAGGCCGTCGGCCAAAAAATTCACTTTTTGCTCAATCCCCTCATCAAATTTATCCCTATTCCCCATTTCGAGAGGGGGGAGGGTTTTTGTTTGCTCAGCTAAAAGTGAATTTTTTGGCTTACGGCCTTCTAACATTCTCGCCTGCGGTACTGAAAAAGGAAGAATTCTGGTGACTTAGTCTTCAAAAATTCAGAAAATTTCGCCGACGGCGCTGAACTTAGAAGAAATCTGGCTTCTAGCCTTCCAAAATTCTCAAAATTTTCGCCCTGAGTAGGGCTCACTGAGCCTTCGGGTTCGGGATCGTCGGTGATCAGGGTTTGAGGGCATGTCGTTCGGAGTCGAGGTGACTTTTGGGTCGGGGTTCGGGGTCAGTTGCGAGAGATTTTAAAAACAAAATAAAAAGACATAAAGGGCCCTTCGTGAGATCCGGCATCGAACACAAAATTAAATAAATTACAAGTTGAGTGTAGACTAACGCCTTAACCAGTCGACCATCCATGTCAATAATATTGAATGAAAGAAATTAAATATGTATATCTCTTTCAAATGCGAGACTCAATTATCTCCTGGCGTTGGGAATATAATTATTTTCTCTTGGCAAAATGTATTTTAAAATTTAATTAGTGATGTTAAATCGCAGAAATTAGGGACGGATATCCGCGGATTTGAAGCATCATATCCGTATCCATCCGTATCCGTCCGATTTTTTAAAAAACACTATCCATATCCGTCCGTATCCGCGGATACCCGCGGATATCCGGATATTATCCGTATCCATGACCAAGTCTGGTTTTTATTAAGATTTTTTAAATTTATTTTTTGAAAAAAATTTTCTAAAAATAATTTTATCTATTAATTAAAAGTTTTTAAAAATATTTTTTTGTAAGAGAAAGAACTTATTAAACTAAAAATTTTTTTAATTTAAAGTGCGAGGTGAAAATCCTTATGAAAATAATATAACAGAAATAGACAATTTTGCTTTAAATATTACACAATCTATATTAAATGAAGCGTTTATTAAATTAAAATTTTTACAAACAAATGTGCTTAGGTAATTAATTTTGTGAATATTTAAAAGGGAAAATTTGAAAGGGGTTTGCAAATGAATTAATTTATTTTTATTTAAAAGATATCGTTATTATCACGTTTTTCAATTTAATGAATTGGAAAGTTTATTTGAAAATATTTTATTTAATTCTGATTTTTGTTTTAAAATAGAAGGAAGTGAATATGAACAAGGAAATTGGTGTATTTATATTAAAGGAAATTAATAATTAAAGAAATTTATTTTAAACAAAATATAAAAATTAAATATTTATGTATTTTTAAAAATTATTTTTAAAATAAATTTAAGGAAAAAATAAAAATTAATAATATTAATTTTTATTTTTTCCTTAAATTTATTTTAAAAATAATTAATATTATTAATTTTTTTGACATTCAAAACTTTTTTTTATTTTTCTTTTTGTTGTTTTTCTTTATCAATATTTTTATTTTCTTTTATTTCCGCATTGCTGTTTTGTCGAATTTTTTCAATTTTTTTCTCGCTACAAAATTGTAACTAAAAAATAAAATTATTTTTTTAACTATTTTGATTAATTAAAAGAAAACCTTTAAACGTTCCAAAGGATTTGTTGATCTTTTAATTTTGTAGAGGGCTTTGTTCGGTCTTTTCCATTGTTGTTGACGATTTATAGCCATAGAATCTTTAGCTTCTAACAAAGAATTACAAAACCATTTTGTTTTATTTTTATTATTTTCTTGATGTCTAATTTCCATTTAAATATTTACAAAAATAATCTTTAAAAAGTAATATCTATATAATTTTATTTTTTGTTCAAAATTATTTAATAAGAAATATTGTTTGATTAAAAATGATGGAATTGCAGAAAGGATAAAAATGGATAAGAATTAGCCTTTCAATAATAATATTTTCTGATATCAAAGAAGTTTATTAAAAAATTGTTTGGGAAAAAAAATTAAAAATTGCTAAATAATAAACTAAACTTCAGGTAGGGGATAGGAACACTTTAAAATTAGATTCTTAAATTTAATTCAAAATTATATAGAATTTAAGATCAGTAATCCCATTTTTTAGTCAATTTGGTAAACAAATAAGCAATAACTACGTTTATAATTAACAAATTAGCAATTGTTTATTATATTGAATTGACTTTTAAAATTTATTTTAATTTTTGCGAGAATCCACATAATAATTTTTAAAATTAACGTTAACTTAAGGAATATTCTAAATAAAAAAATAAACAAAAAATCTAAATATAAAATCAGAAATGATTATTTTTATTTAAAAGGGAATGCTGACTAAGAAAAAATCTCAAGATTGTACCGACCTTTAAAATAATTGTTTGAAAAAAAGGAAATAAATCATCGTTTTTTAGTGGAAGGGTGTGATTGAAAATAAGCTGACATTGTTGGCTATTGAGTTTTAAAAGTGAAATAATTAAAAAAATATTTTTATTTTTAACCTTAAATATATACAAAAATATTATAATTTTAATATAAAGATCTTTTTTTCTTAGTCTCAATCTTTTTGTCCCCCTCCAGAGCTAGAGCAACTAAATGTAGACATTTGACTATGACGACCACTTTCTGTTTCATTCTTTAATTTTTAATTTTAATTATTTTTAAAAAATAAATATATTTTAACCGATTGAGAGAGAACTTGTGAATTTTTGCGGGAAGAAAAGTCATAAAGAAGAGACAAAGAAGGTGTATACGAATTTTGACGTTCAAGTCCTCTCAACAGATCAGGCGGTCCTCCAGAAGTTGGGGAAGGTAAATGCTCGCTAATTACAATTTCGGGAATAAAAGAACCTGAAGACCTTTGAAAATAAGAAAGAAATATTTTTAAATTTCATTTTATATTTTAAATAATTTTAACTATAAAATTAAAAAAAGTATGAAAGGATTAATAAGTCCTGTCCAGTGTTTGGAATTTTGAAAATTGCTCGTACTCGTACTTGCTAATTTTTTCTCGTACTCGTACATAGGTACGAGTATAAATTTTGGTACGAGGTTCCAAACACTGGGCCTGTCCTGATATTAGAAAATTAGCTAAATAGTAATTTTGTTCAATTTTTAGATTCTCTTTTGGAATTTGTAATTTATAAATTTACTATTAATTTTATAAATTAATCCCTATTTCCTTTCAAAAAACTTACTGTACAGAATTTGTTCGGGCAATATTTGAATTATTACAATTTAATAAAATATGTGGAGATGATTTCCAAATTTTCGAAGTATTTCCTCTACAAAGCCAAGCAGTTACCTAATTTTTTTTATTAAAAAAATAAACAAATAAATTTAGTACTTTCTTTTTTGCTTTCCTTAATCGTTTTTTCTGTCTTTGCTGTAAATCTAATTCTTCTCGAAATCTCATAGCATCGAGAAGAGTTTCCACCTTTTTTTAAAAATATTTTTTTTTAATTTTACTAAAATTAAATAAAAACTTCTACAGTAGACCAGGAACGGCGAATTGAACGAATCATTAAAAGAAGAATAACTGATGAAAACTTTTAAAATATTTTTAATTTTAAATAAATATTTATTTTTCTAAAAAAACCATTAATAAAATAGATATTGTATAAATCATTCTTCCAATATCTGAATGAAAAGCTAAGGGGGAAATGCTGTTAATATTATTGTTATTTTCTTCAGTTTCTTCTTGTTTATTTTGTATTATACTATTTTCTTTTCTTTAAAAAAAATAATTAAAAAAAATTAATTAAAGTATTTACTTTAAACAAAATTGTTCTAACTGAGAAATGCATGAACAAACAATATTTTGTTTTATATCATTAATAACCATTTCATTTGAATTATTTAATTGTTGAACTTAGAAAAGTGTATTTTTTAATTAAAAATAATTTTAAATTTTTAGGTATAATTTTAAAAGCTTTATTTTCTTTATCTTTATTTCTTCTTTCTTTTACCTTCTCCGCACTTTCCTTACTACATAAAAAATGTAGAATTTTTTTTTATTTTTCCCAAAAAAGTCTTGAAATTTTGTAGTGAAAGTAATTAATTATTTTATGAGATTATTTTTAAATTAAAAATTAATTAATTTAAAAAAACTTTTAACCTTTAGGAAATAAAATATTATGTAAAGCCTCAGAATTTTGCTGTGGAATTGTTTGGATAGATATAATTTGTTGTTTCATGGCAACAGTCTTTTTAAAATGAGAATAACGTTTTTAGTAAAACATAAATATTTTTAAGTCTTTAAGTATTAAATATAAAAGAGAATAAAGTAAATATTAAAAGTGAAATCAATTAAAAGAGGAAAAAATTTTTTAGTTAAAAAATAATTTTATAAAAAAATAATAAAGAAATAATTAAGTAGAATGGCAAAAAGCATTGTTTTTAGTAAGAGAGTAACACTTTATGTAGATTATTGAACATTTATGTTCAATTCAATTTATACGCAATAAAATACGTGACATTCAAATAAAATATTGTAATAAATTTAAAGTATAAGTGATTTGTTGGTCTAGAGTTTTTTTGTTGATTTAAAGGATAAATAGTAGTTTTACTGTGATAAATTTTTGACAAAAAAATTTGGACCCTATACGCAAATAAGGGCGGAATCGTTTTTTTCCTTCATTTTTTCCTTCCTTATTTTTCCTTAATTTGAGCATAATGGTAAGACTTTTTTCCTTTGTTCATTTTCATTGAATTTCCCTGTGGCATATTCAAATGAGAGGACAGACAAAAACACACACACGGACAGACAAAACACGAGTGTTTGGCTGTCCGTGTTCGTCCGTGTTTTGTCTGTCTATGTTCGTTCCGTCCAAGTTTTATCTGTCTGTGTTCGTCCGTTTTTTGTCTGTCTGTGTTCGTTCCGTCCAAGTTTTATCTGTCTGTGTTCGTTCCGTCCAAGTTTTATCTGTCTGTGTTCGTCCGTGTTTTGTCTGTCTGTGTTCGTTCCGTCCAAGTTTTATCTGTCTGTGTTCGTCCGAGTTTTGTCTGTCTGTGTTCGTTCCGTCCAAGTTTTATCTGTCTGTGTTCGTCCGAGTTTTGTCTGTCTGTGTTCGTTCCGTCCAAGTTTTATCTGTCTGTGTTCGTCCGAGTTTTGTCTGTCTGTGTTCGTTCCGTCCAAGTTTTATCTGTCTGTGTTCGTCCGAGTTTTGTCTGTCTGTGTTCGTTCCGTCCAAGTTTTATCTGTCTGTGTTCGTCCGAGTTTTGTCTGTCTGTGTTCGTTCCGTCCAAGTTTTATCTGTCTGTGTTCGTCCGAGTTTTGTCTGTCTGTGTTCGTTCCGTCCAAGTTTTATCTGTCTGTGTTCGTCCGAGTTTTGTCTGTCTGTGTTCGTTCCGTCCAAGTTTTATCTGTCTGTGTTCGTCCGAGTTTTGTCTGTCTGTGTTCGTTCCGTCCAAGTTTTATCTGTCTGTGTTCGTCCGAGTTTTGTCTGTCTGTGTTCGTTCCGTCCAAGTTTTATCTGTCTGTGTTCGTCCGAGTTTTATCTGTCTGTGTTCGTCCGAGTTTTGTCTGTCTGTGTTCGTTCCGTCCAAGTTTTATCTGTCTGTGTTCGTCCGTGTTTTGTCTGTCTGTGTTCGTTCCGTCCAAGTTTTATCTGTCTGTGTTCGTCCGTGTTTTGTCTGTCTGTGTTCGTTCCGTCCAAGTTTTATCTGTCTGTGTTCGTTCCGTCCAAGTTTTATCTGTCTGTGTTCGTCCGTGTTTTGTCTGTCTGTGTTCGTTCCGTCCAAGTTTTATCTGTCTGTGTTCGTCCGAGTTTTGTCTGTCTGTGTTCGTTCCGTCCAAGTTTTATCTGTCTGTGTTCGTCCGAGTTTTGTCTGTCTGTGTTCGTTCCGTCCAAGTTTTATCTGTCTGTGTTCGTCCGAGTTTTGTTTATCCGAGTCCGTCCGTGTTTGTCTATCTGAGTTCGTCCGTCTGTCCGAGTCTGTCTGTGTCGTCTGTCCAAGTCTGCCCGTGTGTGTGTTTTTGTCTGCCCTCTCATTTGAATATGCCACAGGTGAAAAGAGTGGAATTGAACGAGGAAGAAAAGACTGACCATTTTTTTAATTTTAAGGAAGGAAAAAATGAAGGAAAAAAAACGATTCCGCCCTTATTTGCGTAAAGGGCCAAAATTTGGAAGTTAACTAGTTTTGTTCGTTTTTCCTGTTGTTTCTTCAACTAATTCTTTTAATTAGTTGGCCGAGTATCAAGAAATCTAATAGTACACTGAACTTTTTTTAAAAAAAACTTTTTTAAAGAGAACTTTCCAAAGGTGAAATAAATTTAATAAGTGAAGCTCGGCTTTGATTTTTTATTTTTTTGATAAAATTTTAAATAATTTATTTTCTTTTATCATTTTCTCGTCGAAGCTCCGTACTTATCAGTTGATAAGTTTTGGAGGTTTTACTAGAGTTAAGAATTAAATTAATATTTTACGCTAAAGGATTTGCGCCTACTCGGTCGCGCCTACTTGGCTGCGCCTATTTGGGCCTTACCCATTTATTAAATTAGAATAATACATTTCTAGTTGTGTTGATAAGCGAAACTCTTATCCAAAATATTTACTGTTTTTCTTATTTAAATTATTAAAAAATGAATTTAATTAATTCCAATGGTCAATGTTCTACTATAGTCCAAGCACTTCTTACTGACGAATATCAATTAAATATGGTAATTAATTCTTTATTAAATATTCTTTTTTTAAATATTTTTAAAAAAGGCGTATTCCTATTGGCAGCAAGGAATTCATAATAAAACAGCTCGTTTTGAATTATTTTTTAGAAAAAATCCTTTTGAGGTTTTGTTTTATTTTAATTTTTATAAATTTTTTAAGGGTGAATTTACAATCTTTGCTGGTTTAGAGGATTGTCTTAATTTTGTTAAAAATTTTAATTTTACAGAATCAGGTTATTTTTAAATAAAAATATTTTTTAAATAATTTTAAAAAAAAAGATTTGGAATTTATTTCACAAAAATTGTCATATGCAGATAAAAACTTTTTTGAATATCTTCGACAATTTAATTGCGAAAATATTATTTTAATGGCAATACCCGAAGGCTCTATTGTTTTCCCTAAAATTCCTTTAATTATTGTGGAAGGACCTTTGGCTGTCTGTCAAATGTTGGAGACGACTTTGCTTAATTTGGTTAATTTTGCTAGTCTTGTAACGACAAATGCTGCTAGATTTAGACTGGTTAATTATTTTAATTTTAATATATTTTGTAATTTCTTTTTCAAAAATTCATTGGGAGATAATTGTTGACTTCTTGTCTTCCCTAGAAGTTTAAAAATATTTTTTTTATTTTGCGTGAAGGTTTTTTTATCTCCTTCGACCAATCTATTGAAATTTTATTTTTCACCATTAAAATACATTTTTAATATTTCAAGAATCTGTAATTTTAATTATAGCTTTAATTTAGTTAATTAATTAATTAATTTTAATTATTTATGTAACAATAAATTATTTAACTTAATTTTTTTCATAAATTCAGGCTGCAGGTGATCAGATTGAACTAATGGAGTTTGGATTGCGCCGAGCTCAGGGTCCAAACGGGGGATTGTCTGCATCTAAATATTGTTATGTTGGAGGTTTTTCCTTATTAAATGTCTAAAATAAAATAATTTTTTAAAGGTTTTGACAGTACCAGCAATCTTTTGGCCGGAAAACTTTTTGGAATTCCCGTTTCTGGAACAATGGCACATTCTTTTGTTACTGCATTCAATGATCAACCTTTAAATAAATCAGAATTAATTAAAAGGGATTCCAATGAAAAATTAGATTTACAAAAAATATCAAAATTTTATTTGGAAAAAATATTTGAAAAGGTTTGTTTAAATTAAAAAATAAATTAATTTAATTTTTAGTTTGATTGGGGTATATCAAAGGATGGAGTAAATATTGGCGAATTAAATGCTTTTTGTGCTTATGCTATTTCTCATCCAAATTCATTTGTAGCTCTCATCGATACTTATGATACGTTAAGGTTGTTTTTTAAAATTTATCTAAAAATAAAAAAATATTAATTTAAATCTAATCTTCGTTAATTTTTGCATTTTTATAAGTTTAAAATAAAAATCTCTTTTCAGAAGTGGTCTTTGTAACTTTATTGCAGTAACATTGGCACTTAATGATTTTGGATATAAATCGGTTGGTTGTCGAATTGATAGTGGGGACTTGGCTTATTTATCTAATGAAATTAGAAATAGATTTGCATTAATTGCTTTGAGGTTAGAAAATTTTGTAAATTAATTAGGGAAGGGGATTTGGGTAAAATTTTGATACTTTTTCTTTTTGGGGCTTATAGTAAAGTCTGCATTTCTGTTTAAAAACCGCAAAATCTGACCTTTAAACAACAATTTGATTTTTAAAGTTTTAACTAAAAAAGTAAACATTTCAGCTTCAAAATGTGATAGTTATCCTTAATAATAGGACAGCCAGAAATTTGTCTAAATATTTTTAAATATTTATTTTTTTACTCATTAAAAAATTAATTTTTAGTTTTAAAATTGACTGGATAACTAATCTAAAAATTGTAGCATCAAATGATATAAATGAAGAAACAATCCGTTCACTTTATAATCAGGGACATAGAATTAATACTTTTGGTATCGGTACACATTTAGTTACTTGTCAAAAACAGCCAGCACTTGGATGTATTTATAAATTGGTTGATTTAGAGGGAGAACCGAAAATTAAAATAAGTGAAGATATTTCAAAGATGACAATACCTGGACGTAAATGTGTATTTCGTTTGTATGGAATGGCTGGTAAATAATTTGGAAATTTAAATATTTAATGACGTTTTCTCAAAAAATTATTCATTTCCATAAGCTCCTTTCTAACATTAAGTTGAATATATCGTAAAAATAAACAAAACTGCGTTTGAGTTTTGCGATGAAAGATCTTTAGACAGAGTTTCGTCTTTACTAAAAAATGGGAAAATCTCCTTATTAAATCTTAAAAAAGGCAATTTTTTATTGACAATTAGATTAACTAAATTCATTTTTGTAGAAATGATCGAAAGAAAGCAAATATTTCTTAAATTTTCTAATTTTTTAATCTAAAAAATTATTTTTGAGGGTTTCCATTGGTTGATTTAATGATGTTAGAGAATGATGAAGAACCTAAAGTTGGTCAAGAAATATATTGTAGACATCCATTCCAGTTTGGTAAACGTGCAAAAATTACCCCACAAAGAGTTGAAAAACTTCATAAAATTGTAAAATAAAATTTAAAAATTAATTTTTTAAATTAATAATTTTTTAAAGTATTGGAAGGACAATTCTGTTCAGCAAATTTTACCGAATATAAAAGAAATACGTGAATATACTCACCAATCTTTAGTTAATTCACGTCCAGATCATCTTAGACCATTAAATCCAACGCCATATAAAGTATTTTTTAAAATGTTTTTAAATTAATTTATTTTTAGGTTTCATTATCTCCAAAATTATTTGATTTTATTAACAATGTTTGGCTTAATTTAGCGCCGGTTGGTCAATTACAGTAAAATTGCCTGAATAATTACTTAAAAATCTACTTAATTAAATTATATATATTTTTTCATTTTTAATATTCACTTAATTAAAATACTTAAAATTCCTAAAGATTCAGAATTGTAATAAGGATTGTTTTGCTTTTTTACTAAAATAATTATGTATTTTTATGATCCTAATTTTTTAGAATTAAATATTTTTGGATTTTTAAAAATCTGAAATCATTGCCCTTATTATAATTGAATAGTAATTATTATCTTTTATTATACCTCCGCTTTTTACGAATATATTTTAAAAAGAGACCATATATTTCATAAACTGGTGTTCTTATTCAAATTACATTCTTATTTCGATAAACATTAGATAAAAATATTTTTCTATATTTTCTTTTTAGCTATTTAATATCATGGAAAAAATGCTTATTAGTCATAAAATCAAAGTAATCTTAGGATTAAAACTGACTAATAAAAGTTGCTTTCAATAGCCAGCTGCCATTATGTGATGGATATTTTGATGGAACCTTGTGCTCCTCGTTTTTTTTCTGAGCCACTAGTTGTGGGGGTTAGTCCAAATATTCTTTTCCTAATTTGCCACACCATCCTCCCTCATTTCTCGACTACCCCTTAACTGGTGTTCAGTCCTTTTAACCGCTCGGCTAGCGCACCTCCAACCACCTTCACCCATTCTTCAACTCGTCCGCTTTCATATTCCCCGCTTTCCTCCACTTTCCTCTCACTTGTCAGTCTTTTTACTTCATAGTTCCGTCATCGCTATTTTGCCCCTTCAAACCAGCCCAGAGCACCCCACCCGCTGCTCATTCTCCCACCACCACCCCTCCCTTCCCCACCTAGTACTAGCCTCTTTTTTGACGTTGTTACTATCCTCTATAACCACCCGTCCCCTTATCGATTTGGACCCCACCAGAGGCTCAACCCGAAGGGAAAGAATTGCCTAGGTTTTCATCATAATTGTCTTAACTTTAAATTGAGGAGAATTTATTCACGCATACTTTGAAACTAAAAAGTTTTTGTTTTTTGAGAGACAGCAATTAGCAGTTCAAAATATCCTACCCATATTTTTAGTAGCATTTGTGGTTGGTAGTTAAGGTGGCGCAGAAATAGGGTGTCTTTTTGCTTACCCCTCCATCTGTCAATTCTCCCATATCCCTGCCACCCACCCTTCTCTTTTCATCTCTTTTATTCTTCTCCGACCTCATCACATTGAGTTTCCCTTCACAATGCCTCCTCCAATCCACAATTCTTATCCACCAACATTTCCCATAGCCCGCTCTTCAATCCTTTCCACATCCTTTTCGTCAAGCTCATATACCCGCGCTTTTTTACACCCAGGGCCGATATGTATCGATCCCTCTTTTTTACCCCACCTCCGCTTTTCATACCCCTTCCCATCACACAGCAGTTTAGCTTTCAACCCTCCTTCACTTCTCACGTTAAGTATTTTTAGTTTTCTATTTCTTTTCACTCATCCTAATAAGAGATATATAAAATCCCCTAATTATATATCCACTATATATTAATTTCCTTATTTTTTTTTGAATAATTAAAAAAAAGAAATGAATAAATTATTTGATCAACAAAAACAACCGGCAGAATTAAATTTAATTAATGGATTTGAAGGGGAAGAGTCAAAAGAATTCGATAACCTTAGTGATATTGAACAGAATAAAGTACAAATGGAGGCGGTGGCAGCAGCAGCGGCATTTCTCCTTTCTTTCCCCAGTGAAAATCCAACAAATAGTAAAATTAGTCAAATAAACGGAAAAGAGGAAAAACAAAACAGTTCTTTTAAAACAATAATTAGGCATCCCCCTTTACAACCAATATCACAAAAGGGCAATAGATGGATTCATTTGGGTACTTTCGAGACTGAAGAGGAAATGCATCGTGTTCGAAATAAAGAAAAAGTAAATTTTATTGAGAGAAAATTGAAAATGATTTTTTTCAAAAATTTATAGGTATCCAAGCGGCGGACAGAACAACTTAAAAATGGTGTTAAAGTGAGTGGATAATAAATTTATTAGTTAAAAAGCATTATTAAGTAGGCTAGAAATTTTTTGCATTTGAAAAGTTTGAAGATCCAGATTTTTTTGATTAAATTTGGGCTAGTAAAGTGAATTTAAAAAAAGTTTTGATGTCTGCAAATTATTCGGGATTTATATATTTAAAAATATTTTTTATTTTTTAAAGATAAGATATAGATGTAATACTTGGAAAAGAACTAAATGTGCCTTTCAAATGTTTAGTTTTTTTAACCCTAGTGATGGATTAATTGATCTTTATGAATGTGGAGAGCATGACCATTCGGGAAGGTAAAAATGTGTTGTAAAATAAATAAATTTAATAGAGTAATTTAATAAGACTTAGAAGATTTTTTATTCATTAATTTTTCCTAATTTAAATTTAAATAATCTTCAAAAAATTTTCAGAAGAAAATTGGAATATGAATTATATGGCCCAATTAGAAACAGAAATTCAGCAACAAATTTACCAATCCCAAAAGAATTTATTAATTTAAATTTAAATAAATTAAATAAACCAAAAAAATCTAAAAATGAAAATATTTCAACAAAAACAATGCCCTTTCCTTTATTTAATTTATTTAATGATATTGAAAAGACTAAACAACTTTTTAATTTAAGTGAGGATTTTGGAATGAAATTATGCCAAGAAAGGTGAAAATTAATTAATTTTGGTACAAACTTTGACATATTTGGAGATAAAAAAAACCTTAAACTTAAGGCATTGCCCTCTGAAAGCACCATATTTATTCTAATTAAATGACCTCTCTATTTGGATGCCCCTCCAATTGAATGACAAATTTTTGTGTTATAAAAAATAGAATGGCGGCCATTCAATTAGAATAAATACGGTATATATTTTTGTGGGTGAGGGTTGGGAATTAGGCTTAACTGTTTATCAGCTTCTTTTTAATCTCCACAAATATTATTTTCTTTTTTACTTCCTAAAATAAACTTTTTTAGTGAAAATAAATTTTCTATTCAAAAAATTGATAAAAATGGAAATAAAAGAATTATTTTAACAATAGAAGAATTACAAAATGAATGTAAAATAATTACAAAAGAAAGTACAGAAAAATGGGTAAAAGTTGATTGGGAACAATTTAAATGGGCATTGAGGGGAAAACTTTCTTTTATTTTATAAAAATAAATTAATTAAGTAAATTTTTAAATTATTTTTTTTTGTAAATAGAAAAAGGATTTTAATTGCTAATTTATTTTTTAAATTTTTATTTCACCATTTTTTCTTCCTTAGAATTGTTAGAAAATTATAAATAATATTTTTTGTTATTCTATTATTTTCTTTTTTAATTAAAAAATAGCTTTCAAGAAGTACATTTATTTCTTTTTTAACACCAACTTTTAAATTAAGAAAAAGTTTTACATTATACTTTACTTTAAAACTGTATTACACCAATATATCCTTTCTATTACCTATCCAATTAATAAAAAAACAATTAAACTTATTAATTAATATTTATTTCATTTACACCTGTAAATATCATCACATGAGAATATATAAATATACTATTATACATGAATATACTAAGCAAAAAAATGAAAAAATACAACAATTAGAAAAATGTTCTCCTCCTTTTCTTTCATTATTTTCTAATTACTAGAAGAGTTTATTTTGAGATCAAAACAATACTTTTCATACATCTTTTCTTTTTTCTTTCTTTAAATTTATTTCATTACCAAAAAATATTTTAATGATGATCTTTTATTTCTTTCAGAATTTCTTCTACTATTGTTATCCCCAATTGGTTTAAATAGACGTAGACATTTTTTAAAATGATTACTTCTAAAACAATCAGATCTTTAAATAATAAAAATAATTATTTTTATAAATAATTTTTAATTTTTCCACCTGCATTCTGCTCTCGTGTTTGGCAGTTGATGACTAAACATATCATGACAAAGCTCGCAAATTCTGTCCATTAATACTGAAAAAATAAATTAATATTGTTAAATATATTATGGAAATAATATTTTATTTTATCTATCTCTTTAAAAATTCCAGAGATTTTGATTTTTAAGCATTAAAAACAGATTAGATATATGGTAAGACTTTCATGTTAAGAGTATCACCTCAAGAGTATCCCAAAAGAATGTCCACAGGATCAAAAGTGCTTACTAGCTATCTTTGGGTATATTTATTTAAATCTATTAAATTTTAAATATTCTAACCATGTAATTGATCATTATCATAAACATTACAACTCGAAGTAATATCGTTTTTAATTAATTGTTCCTGACTATTTAATGTTAAATCGTTTCGTTGATTTCTTTCAAAAAGAAAAATGTTGTTTTCATCGGAAAAGAGTGTACGAGATTCTGTGCCAAACAAAACGATTATGCTGACAATTAAAATTCGGAAATAAAATATGGAAGAAATATTATTATTAATATTAAAATTATTAGTAGTAGAATGCATTGAAGGAAAAATTATATTTTTAAGTAAATCTTAATTTTATATCTATAAATAATAAGAACTTTGTATTTTGTTTAATTCTGCAGCGTGTCTCAAATAAGCCCCACCAACATCTGGGACTGTAAAATGGGATAAAAGATTACATGGGGTACCTATTTCTAATACATAGAAAATGGAGTTATTTTTTTTCGTACTCCATTTTGTGGGTTTAAATTTTATCATCATAACTTGATAATAAATTATGGCATTTTCTATAAAAATACATATATTTATATGTAAATAGAGCTTAAACAATACTGTAAATTTAAATATTTTTTATTTATTTTTAAAATTAATTTTCTTTCCAATTCGAGAATAAAATTTTAAACAAAAAGTTTTTAAAAAAATAAAATATGGTTCTGTTAAAATATTAATGAAATAAATGCCGACAAAGTTTAGAGTGCCGTGCCCTTTTACTTACTCTGAATATTTATATATTAAATTAGAGCTAATTGACTGGTAATAATTGATAAATTAGTTTTAAAAAAGAAAAAAAAACAGAAAAAGGGAAAAAGTCTTTAGGTAATCATCGGAAGTCCCCATTTTCCTCCAATTTTTTTTCATTTAATATAATTTTTGTTCATTAAAACATCTGGCATCAATAACCAATTTAATAATAAAAGAAAAACAAAGGGAAGAGAATGATGTCAAAATATTTTAAAAAAACATTTCCAAAATGCAAATGTGTGGCGGTAATAATTTTTTAACTAAATTAACAGTAAAAAAAGGGCGAAGAATTATGAAGTAGAGAGGAAAGAAGTGAAAAAAGTAACTAGAAAAGTTGACAAACGTTTAAAAAATTTATTGAAAATATGACATCATTTTACTATTTTGTTTTTTGAAATATAAGAGGATATTTTTGAGGATTTTTGAATTCATCGGAATACATATATTAATTAATACATATTACCTATACGGGGCCTTTCGAAATAACTTGCTTGAAGATAAACAAGAATTGGTAATTAATATTTTTTATTAATATTTTTAATTAATATTTTTTAACAGTAATAGGAATTATTTATTTTTAACAGTAATAGGAATATATATATATTTTTTATTAATATTTTTAATTAATATTTTTTAACAGTAATAGGAATTATATTGGACTGCTTTTTTACTTTTCTACAAGCTTTTGTTAAAGTTTTTGCTTAAAATAAATAAAAGTTTTTTTAAAAATAATTTTGTCAAAATGGGCAGCTGAAAATAATTGTAAATAAATAAATTTTATTTTTTGTTCAAACAATTAAAGAGAAGTTGGCACTGTGGAAAGTTGGCAAAGTGGAAAAAAATCTTGAGGTTGCAGATGTTCTGAACGGAAATTAATATATTTTTGTTTGTACAATCTGCGTCATTCAATTTAGCGGGAAAAGATTAATTTAAGAATATATTTTTAGTAAAAACAAAAATTAAAAAAATCTTAACGTAATTTTTAAAAAAAATTATTAATTGTTAATAGCTGGAGAAAAGATTTATTATATACTCTTTATATGATTAATATTATTTTCATTTTATATCCGTAACAGCGCCGAAAAAGGTTGCCTTTCATCAAAAGAAACAAGTGGAGGATAAAAAAGAAAAGAAAAATGTTCAAAGAATTTAAAGAATCACACATCCAAATATGCCCGCAAATATTTTTAATAATTCTGCAACAAGTATGTAGATATTTAGGTGGTAAAAGGAAAAGATATAAATTAGAGAGGATTTAAAGAATGTATGGAATGTTGCCAAAATAAATTAAATGGAAAAATGAATTTTAAATTTGTATTAAATAAATAAATTATTTAAAAATATTTTAAATTTATTTAAGCATTTAAAACAAATTAAAATTCCTAAAAATATTTTCTCACTCTCTTTTGTCATTTTAAAATCACTTACTTTGTTTCTTGCTCTCGAAAGATAAGACCGTCTCTGTATTTATTCTGGACTGGGTCTAGATGAACTATCAAGTGCATCATCAAAAGAAACAAGTGGACCCATGATATCCGCCCAGTTCATTTCTTCCATGTTAGGAGGATATAATGGGAGTTTGAGGGGATTTTTTCTTTCTAAATTATTCCATTTAAACCTCTTATAATACCATTTTTGATTCCCGACCCGTAACAAATTTAAATCACCTTAATCTTAACAAAACGACCAAGCCAAAGCTTATTTGGGAGTTAATAACTCCCATCCAAAAATATAAGACCACTTAAATCACACTTCAAAATTATAGAGATTTTTATTCTTAGAAATGAAAAATTCATTAATAAATAAAAGATGGGGGGAGGTCAACTGACCCGGGAGGTCAACTCCCAAATATCAACAGTAAAAATTTAAAAAATCTAAACTTAGATTCCGAACTTATATTCTATTCAACATTTGATCTTATCTGATTTTTATCAAGTACTTGATTCTCAACAACAAGAGTGGTGTCATTCGAAGGAGCTCTGTAAGCTGAGAGGGTGATTGATACAACCTTCTGATACAAACTCAACGTATTCAAAATATCTTATTTTGCTATTTAATTTAAAAATTTCTTGAAACTAAAATTAAAAAAATTTTTTTCAATAATTAATGTTAAACATATTTATGTACATATTTCTTTTAATTTTAAATTATTGTTAAATTAACATTTATTTAATTTCAAATATAGTTCAATTCTAATAAAATAAACATTTTAATTTAAAATTATTATTTAAAATATTCTAAATTTATTTATTAAATTGTTACATTAAAATTCCAAGATTTTAATGACGTTTTTAAACATAAAAAGAGTATATTTATAGACACACAAAAAGTTTATCTTCTCTTTTTTTTATTTAAATTTATTTCATCATCCATCTAATGATACCTTTTAAAATGAAAGTCGAATCCAATTTACCCAACACATATCTGAGAATAAATAAAAATATATTCCCAATTGTATATTGTATAACACACAATTATTTTTTATTTTACGTTAACAATTCGTCTCCTCCTCTTTTTTTGAATTTAATAATTAACAAAATATTAGAATTAATGTACACTAGGTATTTAGTTTTGTTGATTTTTAAAAAGTTTTTTCATTTAAAATCTTTAAATTAGATTGGTAATAAATTTTTTTAAATTAATTTAAATAACCGTAGTTTTTAATAATAAAATTAAATTTTTACTAAATCTCTAACTAATACATTATAAAATTTGTTTAATAAAGAAGAATATCATTATTATTATCATTATTAAATTATTTTTTATATTTATTTTAGAAATACAGATTTATTTTTTAATTAGTCTCATTCTATTAATTACTAGTAAGTCTCTATTAATTACTATTATTTGAATCTCTTTAGCATACATCAACTGGAAATCAGTGTTAGTCCCATTTTAAATTGTTAAAATTTTCATCACAAATTATTTCTATAGTCATTTTCTCGTGCAGAGCGTTCCCTATAATCAAAGTGGCTTACCCCACACCCTTAAACATTGAAATTTTTATAATATAATTTAAAAAATTTTTGGGTTAACGTTTTTGATTACTGAGACAGAACATTGTGTCTACTTTATAGTATATAGGTGTTTTTTTCCTGTTTTTCCTGTTATGCTACTTTCTTTAATATGTCAGTTAAGTTCGAGGGTCTCAAGTATATTTATTATTATAACAATACCTTTCCAGCTAAAATTCCTAACATAGAATTAAAATTCAAGATTTGCTCTGTGCCAAAATATTTGTAAATTGAAAATCGAACTTTTGATCCCACAAATTCAAAAAAAATTTAAAAATTAAATTAAATAACCAAACAAAATTATTTTTATTCATATTTAGATATTTAGATAAATGTCTCAATCAAAATTAAATACAAAAAATATTTTATTTCTAAATAATCCAATATTTTTAATTATTTTCTACCTCATTTTAATTCAATTTTGTTTTGCATCAAAATTAAATAATCAACAACAAAGACTTGTTAATTCGCCACTATTAAATCATAAAATAAATATTAGATCAGAACAAGAAGAAGAAAAGAATGAACAAAAAAATGATAAATTAAATTTAAATAATAACAATCTTTTAAGACAATATATTGGGGGAGGGTTATTTAATTGTGGAACTAAATATGTTGCAATGCTTCAAAAACTTAATAAATTTATTGAGGTATAATTTTAATTTTGATTTTATTAAAGATTGTTCAGAGCAAAAATTTAAAGTTGGGTAGTTGAGCTAAAAGAACTCTCAGAGTTATAGTATCTAGTACGACTGGGTATGGCACACATTCAGTCTCGCAAAAAAATCGCGGGAGAGAGAAGGAGTCGGAGATAACTCTCAAAAAATATTCGGAGTTTAGGTTCAGGATCAGGGATGCAATATTATTCAGAAAATTGTATAAAAAAACAAAGAATAATTTCCTTTAATTTCTTTTTATATTAAGCATGTTCACGAAGAATTTTCAATGTGTAAGAAAGAAATGAGCCAAATAAATAAAACACCATTTTCTGAACAGTTTCAAATAATTGATGATTTATTTGGAGGAAATGAAGAAAATAAATGAAAAGGAAAAATAAAGGAAAGTAAAAGAGACTTTTTTTTTAATTTCAAAAACTTTTTTTTAAATAAAAACTGTGATTATTAAAATAAATATGTATGTATACTTTTGATTGTTTTTAATTACAAAATATCAAGAAAGAGTTGTAATTTTAAATTGATTTTATTTAATATTTTTATTGAAAAATCTTCTCTTTATTTGAGAAATCTTATTTTTAACTTTACATTTATTTTAGAGTTCGCACCGGGCCGGGCCCAGTATTTTGATGGAAACCGGATTTCGAGGTTTTCGGAGTTCTAGTCCGGAAAACCCGGCACAGTCATGCTTGAAAAATCCGGGCCCGGTCTAATTTTGAGCAAATTATTATTTGTGAGCTAAATAACTCCCATCCAAAAATACTCAAACAACAACGAAGTAATTCAAACTGTAAAGATTTTTACTCTTAGAAATGAAAAATCTATTAAAAAATAAAAGATGGGTTGCAAAAATGACAAAGAGAACAATACAAATAAATAGTTTTTCGTCCAGGGTGCCCCTTCCCGAAATTCATTTTGATTACATCCTATAGATCAATTTACATCCTATACCCTTGCGAATTATTACCAGAAGTTCAACACCCCGGCCTGGATCAGCTCGGAAGAAAAACCCCGGGTACCGGGTCCGGCAACTCTAATTTATTTTTAATTAAAATAATTAATTATTTTAAGTAATTAAATGCTAAATTTTATTAAATTATTTATAATCTAATTTAAACTCGCCCACACTTTTTGAGTAAATTAAAATATAAATTTAAATAAAAATTAGTAAACCCTCTTATTTATAATGCTTTTAAAAAATTATTTAGCTGTATATTTTTGTTTATAAATAATTAAATATTAATATTAATTTCTTTTATTACTCAAATATTTATAATAATTTAATAGAAAAAAGCCAGCTGAATATTTTTACTTTTAATTATTTTACTTATACAGTGCTGGTCAAAAGTATAGCCGCACCTGAAAAAACGGTGTAACTCCGGACTGAGTTAGCCAATTGTTATCAAATTTCGTAAAGAAATATTAGATTAAATGAGAAACATGATAACATTAAAAGTTTCTGAAATTTTTAGAAGGAATTCAAAAAAAATCAAAATTTTCAAAAAATGCCAGAATTTTTAATGGTCAAAAGTATAGCCGCACTTTGGATTTTCATGTTTCTAATTTTAGGAAAAATATACAAAAATTTCACATAACATATTTATCGATACTAAGATAAAATAAAAAAGAACTAGGCCCATATCTCATTTCAACTTCGAGATCTCGATACCCTAAAAATCAACGTAAATTAGAGGTAGGGCTCTTTAAAAAATATTTTCGACCCCTTATGGATTATTTTAAATTTTTATTTTAGGCTTATCTGAAAGCCCTTGAAATTTGCTACAAGGTACCAAAAATCTTAATTTTCAGAAAAAATTCCAAAGAGAGATACAGCCAGTTAAATTTCCAAAGTGACTTGAAAGGGCATTTTATGGGGCATTTAGACGCTTTTTGTTGACATAGAAATTTAACTATTAGTAACCAACTGAAATATTTTTTCTGAAAATTAAGATTTTTGGTACCTTGTAGCAAATTTCAAGGGCTTTCAGATAAGCCTAAAATAAAAATTTAAAATAATCCATAAGGGGTCGAAAATATTTTTTAAAGAGCCCTACCTCTAATTTACGTTGATTTTTAGGGTATCGAGATCTCGAAGTTGAAATGAGATATGGGCCTAGTTCTTTTTTATTTTATCTTAGTATCGATAAATATGTTATGTGAAATTTTTGTATATTTTTCCTAAAATTAGAAACATGAAAATCCAAAGTGCGGCTATACTTTTGACCATTAAAAATTCTGGCATTTTTTGAAAATTTTGATTTTTTTTGAATTCCTTCTAAAAATTTCAAAAACTTTTAATGTTATCATGTTTCTCATTTAATCTAATATTTCTTTGCGAAATTTGATAACAATTGGCTAACTCAGTCCGGAGTTACACCGTTTTTTCAGGTGCGGCTATACTTTTGACCAGCACTTTATTAATTAATTAATTAATTAATATAAGTATATTTATTTATTTTCACCTGAAAAAATGAGTAAATAAATAAATATTTATTTGAATAGTTAAAGAAAATAATTTTAAGTTTAGTTAATTGAAAAATCCTTCCTGTTTCTGTATGAACACAATTAACGATAAAGCTTTGACAATCTAAATATCTCAAAATAATTATTATCTTATTTAAATAAATATTTTAAGAAATATTTTTGAATTTAGCCTTAGAAAATTTTTATTTAAAATTTTTTCATAAAATAAAATTGGAATTTTATTTCCGTTTCCTCCCAATTTAGTTATTCCCTTACAAGTCAAGGATATTTAAATAACCAAAAAAGGTACTCGACAATTATATTTTATTTAATTATTTCTCTTGGACGTTTTGAAAAAATGTTTGATATTTTAATTATAGACTTTAATTTTAAAATTTTAAAATTTTAAATACTAAAAATAAATAAATTTATTTTTGTACATATTTTATTTCAATTTATTATTTAAAAAAATTTTTTTAATAAAATTTAATTTTTTTGTCATTAAACCATTTACGAAATTCAAAAAATGTTTAAACAATTTATGGGAACTTTCTATAAAATATTAATTTTTAAAAGTTTGGAAAAAACTAAATTTATTCACATAAACTAAGAAAATTCACAAACTAATTACGTAATTAATTCTCCGTTAAATTAATTATTTTTAAAACATATTTAAACTTTACTTATGACATAGCAACTTTTAATTAAATTTTAAAATTAATTAATTAATATCTAATTAAATTAGTAACAATTAATTAAATATAATTTAAATATTAAACAAAAATTCAGATTATTTTTAGTGTAAAATAACCTTAAAAATTCAAAAATTTCATTATTTTGCAATGTTTATTTCTGTAATGTCTCAATTTTAATGTCCATTTTGTTTAAATAATTCATTGTAAATTGAAAAAGATTTTTTTAATTTATTTAATAAAAATATTATTTTCCCATTAAAAATTGTTTTCCTCAAATTTTTAAGTAAAGCAATAATTTTTTTAGCTTTTTATGGGCAATAATTTATATATACTCTTTGGTGATCCAATAATAATTTTCTTTAATTAAATTAATAATATTTACGTAATTGTTTTGTGCCACACCCTCCCTCTCTTACCTCATTCTCTCTTTCTTTTTATTATTTAATAATTTTCAGTCAACGGACAGAAAGTAACTGTCCGGATTTAAGGAAAATTATTATTTAAATATTTCCACATGTAAAGTAGGGATTTCTTAGATAAATAAATTTTTTGATTTACTTAGTGCTTAGAAAGAAAAAATGTTTTTTAGGTTTGAGATTATTTCTATTAAAGAATGACAAAGACTGATAAAATTTAAAAATGTAAAATTTTTAGTTTTGACAATAGAGTTATTTAAAATTTATATAAAATTTAATAATTTTTAAATTATTTACATAAAAATTCTTCTTTTTTTTTCACTTTTGCCTAATTTGGAGCCAATTACATATTTAATTTATTTAATAAAATATTTAAAAAAACTTTTTTAAATTTAATTTTTATTATTTTTAAAGAACCTTTAAAGTATTTCTTTATTTGTCATATAAATATTACTTTTATAAAAAAATAATAAAAAAATAAATCCGTTCATATAAAAATGTTTCCCACATATAATTTTACTTTTAAAAACCGTTCTAGGCTTCCTTTTAACGTTCCGGCGGATTTTTATTATTTATTTATTTATAAAATAATAATAACTGTCCCTTTTTTTCTTTTGCAGTTAGTCTGATTATTTTCCCTTATTTAAATATTTATTAAGTCTTTAAGTGCGTTCTCATCATTACAAAATAAAATCTAAATTAATTGCAGCCCCCCATATCTTTATTTCCCGTCAGAATAATTTAGAAATACTGTAAGATTAACAAAAAAAGAAAGAATTTAATTTTTAAATAAATATTTTTTCAAAATTTTAAGTAATTAATACATATATAAGTATAAAAATGTTTTTTTGTTTAAAATAATTTTTAAAGTTTTGGTTACTATTTTATTTAAAATATTAGCTTTTTAAATTATTTAAATTGTATAAATATATGGAGTGAATTTGAATTTGTTCATAATTGTTCATAATTCACTAATATTTTAAAACAATTTGAGGAAAAATGCAGCAAGAATTATTTTTGCAGAAGTCATTTACGGACATGGGGACGACGAGCTGGACATTTACCATCCCCTTCCCCCCCCCCCCCCTCTCAAATTCTTTGCCAGAATTTTAAATTTCAACATTTGACTAGCCATCCCTCAATTAACTACATACTTCCTCGATTAATTACTCAATAAAATACAGACATTTACAATTGAAAAACAATTTCCCCCAAAAAAATATTTTTTAATTTCCTTTTATTAAATTTATTTTTCAAAATTTGTCCTCTACCACGTGTCCTCTACCACCATTTAAACATTCAATAAAGTCATTGAAAACAATATATAAATTTGGTTTAAATATCCACTTTAAATATTTTTGTGTGTGGGAGGTTTTAATGATATCTATAAATTTCCAAGAATTTATTTACTAAATATTTATTTCTTTTATTTAAATTTTTTAGAAAATATTTAAAAAATGTTTAACAACTTTTATTCTTTAATATTTTTATTTGTTACATTAAGTCGTCATTGGCATTCCTCGCATACTTTCGGGATAACCCCAGGAATGCAACAAAATAAAAGAATTAATAATAATTTATTTATTCGACAAAATGTGGATATTGAAAGTTGTGTTAATTTAAATGGAAATATTCAACTTTTTGGTAAAAAAAATAAAATTGATTTAAAAAATAAATATTTTAGAATTGTTGGATCGAATGTGTGCACTTTGTGCTGATATGCTATATTTACGTTCTGCTTCTAAAGAAAATTGCAGGTAATTTTGAGGGAGGAGGAGTAAAAATATACAAATTAAACAAATTATTCCAAGAAATTATTCTTGGATTCCAATAAGTTTATATCTCTTAAAACTTCAAAAATTTGTTTACGAAAATATTATTAACAATAAATTTATTTATTTTTTAAATTAGTTTTTTTATTATTATTTTAAATATTAATTTTTAAAGTTTCAACTGTTTCCGAAATAAAAATTTTGTTAAATGTTCTCGACTTTTCAAGCCAATTATCGGCGGAAGCACATCATTAAGAAGAGCAAATCGAATTTTAAAAGAAATGGCAGATACATTTATTAATGAAGATAATATTAAATCTAAGAAATTTTAATTAATTAATTTCCGTTTTAACGAGAATCTATTTTATTATATTTTAAATGAAAAAATTTATATTTTATGGTTTGTATTTAATATATAAATACAAAAATTTGGTACTGAACATTCAAATTAATTTCCAAGAATTTAATTTTAAATTAAACACACCAACGCTTTCTTTTGTTTAAATTAAATATAATTACAAAAATAAAATACAAAAATTAAATTTTTAATTAGCCACAAATAAGATCTAACAATTTATAAAAAATTTAGTAGGAATTACAAATACCTATATATTCAAATAATTAAAATTTTAAATATATTTAAGTAATTATTAATTCAAATTAATTTTGGATTATAAATAGATAAATTTGAAATTAAATTTGTTTATTTTATAAATACAGTAGCTCCCTCCTTTAATTATCTATTTAATGAGTATATAAGATTTGCCGGACTGTTTTATCTCATGAGTGAAATCATTTCGATTTCGAGGACTTTTTAAAATAAAAATTAGAAATAATCCTTAAGGAGTTCAAAATATTTTTGAAGTTGCTTAGCCTTGTTTTACATTGATTTTCGTAAACCGAGATCTCTAAACTGAAATGAGATATGGGTCTAGTTATATTTTATCCCTCAATAAGTCTACTTAAATTTTGAGATTTTTTATTTGGGCGAATGGTTAGTTACAAGACCTGCCAAGGAGCACAACTTTTTTATTTCAGTTGAGGTTAGATATCAAAAATATTAATCCAGCAAATCTTATACTCATTAAATGGAGAATTCAAGGGAGGGAGTATTTAATCGAAATTTTCACAAAATCAATTTTTAACTGAGAAAACTTCTATTAAATAAACATATTTTATTTTTATTTAAATTATTTATTTAAAATTATTTTTATTTTTTTTTTGCAAAAAAAAAGTTTTTTTATTTAATTGTTACTAAAAATAAATATTTTTTTCTATTTAAAGTTATAACCCCCTCTCTCCTCTCCTCTCCCTCCCACTCTCCCACACATTCCTTTCTTCTGCAACAAAAATCAAAAATTATTTGTTTTTACAATAACCAAAAAGGGAAAATTAACTAAAATATAATTTAATAATAACATTCTTTTACGTCCATTTTAAATAAAAATATTTATTTTTATATTTATTAAATTAATATTTTTTTGCAGAGAATCTTTGACGAAATTTATTTAATTAGATTATTTAAAAATTAATATTAATTTATTTATTTAGCGATTATTTATGTATGTATTAAAAAATTATTTTAAAGAGAGTAGCCTTTTAATAAAAAATTATTGGAAATAATTTTTATTTTTTTTAATTCTCCTTTTTCTTAAATTAATTTAAAAACTTTTGTATTAGTGAGCATTTGCAGAATTTTTAAAAATAATATATTTAATTCGTCGAATTCCTTTTTCAAAATAACACAAACAATTACTATATTTTTATTCTTTATAATAATAATTCTTTTAATTTATTTTCTATTTGTTGATTTTTTGAAACTTATTGTTAGTAAGTTTAGAAGCTTCGGAAATACTTTAAATAAACCTATAAAAGTTAAAAAAATTTTTATTTTTATATTAATTACTCCAAAATTTTTAAAAAATCGTTTTTGATAATAAGTTTATATAAAATTCGAAAATTTATATAAAATTAAATTATATAAAATTCACGCGCCTAAATACATATTTCTTCTTTTTTTTTATTGTCCTACATTTTTACTTTTGGTCACATTTATTTAATATATTTACACATTGATGCCGTCATAGATTTTGTTTGTCTTTAAAAGTATTTGTTAAATTATGACATTTAAAATAAATATTAAAATAATCTTTCTTTCATTAATTTTAAATTTCCCACTAAGACACAAAATTTGCAATAAAAATATTCTTTGCAAAAATTTAATAAATAAAACGTTTTTTTAATTTTAAAATTTATTTTTTAAGATTAAAATTATTTTTTTTAATATTTTTGTTTTTTACTACCTATTTACAATAAAAAGGGAAAAAGGATTTTTGTTTTTAAGTGAAAAGGAAATTCAAAAAGAATTAATTATTACCTATTTATTCTTTATTCAAATTTTCAAAAATATTTTTCTTTCTCATTTTGCCCCTTTTTTATTGTTTTAAAAATACTTCTACAAATTTTATAAAAAATAAAATTATTTTATTAATTCACTTCCGTTATCCTTCTATTTAATAATAAAATGTTAATTTTTGCGTGATTTTTTCGACTTCCTCTTTTTTTTGCACCAAGGCGGGGGTGGCGCGAATGAAAATCTAAACAACAAAAAAATTTCAAAAAATATTTTTTTATTTAATAAATGGCTGCTTATTTAATTTTTTATTAAAACATAAAATTTATAATTTTTTTTGTCAAAGTGTAGTTTAATTGAAAATTAACACGCAATTTTGAAATTTTAGAATTTAAAAGAAAATTATAAAAATAATTCGCAATATTCATTTTTAACTAAAATATTTTTTTAAAATATAAAAATATTTGGCAAATATATTTCTTTGTTACACCGCTTAAATTTTCTCAAAGCAAAGCTCATAATAATAGAATTAAATTTAAGAATACTAGTGAACTTGCTTCGGAGAGCTTTCAAAAACACTCTCATCAAATCTTTTGCATGGGGTTTAGTTAGAACAGTTTATAATTTTATTATTCTCAAAAAAATTTCAAGGACTAGATAAATGTTTATCTCATTCTATTTATTTATTTCTTTAATTTTAATATTTTTATTTATTTAAATAAAAATAATTTTTGTCGTAAGCATTTTTAAAAAAATAAAATGCAATTTCCTGTTGTTTTTGTCCTTCTTTTTTTTATTAAAAACTCGTGGTTAGTTGCGCATTTAAATATTTATTTTACCTAAATTCTGAAAGCGTTGGTGTATTTGTTTGTGTGTGTACTTAAATAATTATCTACCTATTTTTTGAATATTTTTTAAAAAATAATTTTCTTCTTTTATTTTGCTAAAAATAAAAAAAGAAACAATTAAAATCTAAAAAAGGCCATTTTTTTGCTAAAAAAACACCTTTTTTTAATAAAAAAATAATAAAAAGCAATGACCTAACAAATACTTTTTAAATACGTAGACACTTATTCTCTCACAATAATATAAAAATAAAAATTATTTCTTAAATTTGTTTCACATTTTTATTCAAAAAATTTCTGAGAAATTAACCAATTTTATTTTAAAATTTTCTCAAAATTTTAATAAAAAATTATTTTATATATAGTCATTAAATTTAAAGAGTTATTACTACTTATATTAGTCTAGACACGTAACGTTAACTGTAATTATTTCAGAGTTTAAAATTAATTATTAAATTATATTTCCAAAATTTCAATTAATATTTTTATAGCCCTTAATCCTCTTTAAATTTAATTTAAAAAATTATTCTTTTAATTTATTTAAAAATTTAAACAAACAAAACGTCACCTTTTTCCCAAAAAAGTATAACAATTTTGTTTAGCTAAAAGGTTTATTTAAACAATTTTCGAGAGTTAAAATTTTAACTGTCTATTTATTTAATTCACTTCCTTTTTACCTTTAAGTGGGAAAATTTATTTTTTAAAAGGAGTTTTTATAAAAAAGAATTTTTATTTGTTAAAAAATATATATATTTTATTTAATAGAAAAAAAGTAATTTTAGTTTATATTTAATTTTAAAGGTTACCTACTATATTTTTTAAAAATCATAATTTTATTTAAAAATATTTCTTTTTATAAAATAATAAAAAAAACAATTTCCGTTGACCTCATATATTTTCTTCTCCTTTTTCTTTTTCATTTACTCTTTGAACATATAAATAATTACAATTATAATTTCCGTTTTAGGAACCTTTCATTCTTTTTTTGTTTTTATTTGTTGACAGCTTTTTGATGAGAATTAGTTAGTAGTTCTTCTTCTCTTTTATTTGTTTTTCTGCAAAATTTTATTTAAAATTAAAAAATATAAATAATCGCGCAACCTTTTTTCTCTATCTCACATTTTCCCGCCGGAAACTGCTTGAAGGCAAAAAAAAGAAAGGTTTTTTGCTTGATTTGTCTTCTCTGAATTATTTTTTTATTTTTTTGTTGTTTGTGCCCTCCTTTTCTTTTAAATAAAATTAATATATAAATGTGTTAAATAAATAAATATATTTTGTATTTTACGTAATTTCAGTTAGTAAAGGGAAGCCTTACTTACTTGACAGGACAACGACATTTTTACCTAAATATTTATTATTTATTTCATTTTATTTACATTTTATTATCTCAAAGCTTTTATCTGATTTTTAATTTTCAAAAAAGATTTTATATAAAAAACACCTAAACCGGATATGTTAAATAGATATAATATTTTAGTTAGCGTTCCCCCTTCAAATTTCTTTTTAGGTTCCCCCACAATAAGCGCCTAAATGGCACTTTAATTTTCAAAAAAAATTTCAAAAAAAAATTAATTTTTAAATAAAAAATATATTTAAATTTACTTTTAATTTTTAGATAATAATAATTTTTAATATTAACCTCCTCCTCCTCTTTACTAAGATTTTTAAAAAATGTCTACAGAACAACAAAATACTATTAATAATACAAACTTAACTAAAAATCTAAAAATAATTAAAAACAAAAATAGAATATTACATAAATATTTAAATAATTCTACGTCTTTTTATGGAAATTTATTTATTTTATTAATTAGTTTATTATTTTTAACTAAAATGGTTAAATCAACAACAGAAATTAATAATTCAAAAAATTCTATTGAATCCGAAAATGTTTCTTCTGACACTTGTGATATTCACGCTAATGATTCTTTACACGGTAATTCCTAAACTGATTAAAAATTCCACAATCCTTTTTTAATAAATATAATACATTTGAATCTCCCTAGCATATCCCCACACAAAACATTTTTCTCTTCTTATGTCTGCTCAATTCGAAATAAAAAATAACACTCCAAAGGGTGTGTTTTAGCCTGATTTGTCCCCCTCTCGTATATAACCAGGGTTTCGATATCTGCGGATTTTTCCTCATTTTGTGGTTTTTTGATAGGGCGATGAGGATTATTTTTAAAAATGCGGATTTGCGGATTTTTGTGGTCTTTTGAAGATTATGAGGATTTTTTATATTTTCTTGTGGTTTTTAGCATAAAATGTCATTATTTTTCCGCAAAGACCTCAAAAATCCTCAAAATTTTCGCCTGCGGCGCTGAAAATGGGAGAAATCTGGCTTCTTGGCCTTCCAAAATTCTCAAAATTTTCGCCTGCGCGCAAAAAAGGAAGGAATCTATGTCCTTGATTTTCCAAAATCCTCAAAAAATTTTTCCTGGCCTAAAAATGAACGATTTTTGGCTTAAGGATCTTCCAAAATTAAAAAAATTTTCGCCTGCGGCGCTGAAAATGGAAGAAATAAAAATTTGCGACATCTTCCGCGACAAAAATGCAAGTGTGATTTTTCAGATAGTTGTTGGATTTTCATAAGATGATCATTAGTAATAAAAAAAAATTGCTTAATTCAATTGTAGAAGACGAAAAATACCATGCATAAAGTGATTTTAATTAAATTTTTGGGTTTAATAATTTTTTGCGGATTTTTGATATAAAATGCGGATTTTTTCGATCAATTTTGCGGATTTTTAAAAATTCGAGATCGAAACCCTGTATATAACATTTTCCTTCATATGCCAACTATGTTAAGTAGGTCCTGAGGAGGTGATTTTAGAGACTTTTGACTTAGTTGATATATATTATGTATTAGATATCAGAGATATCTTTCAAAAACCTCGTTTTATTCTCATAAGCCCAGCGGCCCATTTTACATCACTGAACAGCGTCAAAATTACCGAATTTCCCATATATATTTTTAAAAATTTTCCATAAATAAATAATTTACGTATTTTTAGCATTAATGGATCGAATATGTGAACTATGTCATGATATGTACAGTCACCAACAACCAAATATGAGAGCTGATTGCAGGTATATATTTAGAAATATTTAAATTCTAATTAATTTAAATTCTTTTCTAGATCTGATTGTTTTAGAAATAACAATTTTAAACGATGCCTTCGATTGTTTAAACCAACAGGAAGAAGTTCTGCTCAAAGGCATAGAATGCGTTTCTTAGAAGAATCATTACATTCCTTTTTAATTGCTTGAACTTATTATGAAAATATTTTATTTTTAATTTCCAAAAAAAATATGATCTCATTTCTATTCATATTTTTATTTTCTCACCTCTTTAATGTTAAAAATAATTTTTACAAAATTTTATATATTCATATCAATAAATATTGTTAGAATTTTATTTTTTGTTTGAGTAGTAATCACAAAAGGAATGACACAAATTAAAAATATATTATTTTGAGGATAATTTTTTTGGATAGGATATTGTGTAGGGTTGTTCGGAGGGGGGGGAGGCCACGGGGAAAATTTTTTCTTGTTTTATGGGGGGGGGGGGTATATTTCAACAAAACTTACAAAATAAGTTTTGTTGAAATATAAGAAAACAAACAATTATTTTTAAAATAATTTTCAATTAATTCGGTTAAAATAAACAACAAACATTTTTAAATGCCTTAGAAGATTTCATAATTCTCCGATTCCCTATTTCAGATTTTTTTCACATGTCCGTCTCATAAAATATTTTTTTTATTTTTGACTAAAAATAAATATAAGTGCATTTTTAATAGATAAAAAAGTAAAGCCGGCAAATGAAAAATAATTTCATTGAAATTATAAGGGCAAATTGACGTTAATGATTTTTAATGTTAAAATAAAGGGGAAGACGCCGACGTTTATAAAAAAATTTTTTTATATGGATTTATTTTATTTATTATTCCTATCAAGTGCCTTTACAAATCCTCTTTATTTATTTACAACTCTTAGCAGCAGGATTTTATTATCCATTTAAAAATTAAATTTATTTTATTTAATTTCATTTAATTGTTTTTAATTTTATCAAAACCCCTAGAAAATTAAAAATTCATAAAAATATTCGAAGAATTATCCTCCGAATAATTTATTTTATTTTTTTAATTTTAATAATTTTATTTAAAAAAATATTTTTTTAGTAAATAAAAATGAAATTTTTAACAAATTTAATATTTTTTGAAATTTATTTTTTAATTATTTTATTTTTAAATTTTTGTCAATCAAAAAGAAATATTTTTGTCGAAGTTTTTAATAAAATGGGAAAATCAAAACATGTTCAAATTGAAATTGAAGATAATCCTTTTGGTAGAGGGACTTATGCTTGGGTAAAATTAAATAAAAATTTATTTTAAATTTAAAATAAAAAGGTGTATTATGGAAGAATAATAAATCCTCAAGTAATTTTAAATAATTATGGAAAAAGAATTTCTGATGTAGTAGTTAAAATAAATAAAGATCAAAAAGAGGATGAATTGGAAATATCTAATGAAATAAAAGTTTTGGAAGAATTTAATAAATTGCCTATTTATGAAAGAGAAGGGATTATTGAACTTTATTTACAGTAAATTTAAAAATATTTTTAAATAAAATAATTTAATTAAAAAGTGGACAAACAATAAATCCAGAAGAAGATCAAAAAATAATATCAGAAAACATACAAAAGAAAGAAAATAAAGATAAAATTTTATATAAAAAAGTTTTAATTTTGGAATATGGAGGGGTAGATTTACGCAGAAAAATTGAACAAATTAGAGAAAATTTTTATGAAGAAGAAATTTGGTTTTTAATTCAAAAAACACTTTTAGCTGTGAAAGATATGCACAGATGTTTGTTTTTTCTTAAATTTTTGAGTTTAAAAGCTAGTTAATAATTAATTCAGAAAACAAATATTTTAATAATTTTTTTTATTTTTTAAAGTAATTATGCACCTTGATTTAAAACCAGATAATATGGTATACACTTCGAATGATTTAATTAAAATAATTGATTTTGGTTCTGGACAATTTATTCAAAATGAGGATGAAGAAAACGAAAATAATAAATTAGCCAATTATTGTAAATTACTTCGTAAACAATATACTACTCAAGTATATAGAGGTCCTGAAAATAATATTGTTTGTGACGATGAAGAAAGTGGTGAAGCTAGAGATAAAACTGGAGAAAATAAAGTAAAATTTTATTTTTTGTTGTTTATTTTGTATTTACAAAAAATAATAACATAAAAGAAAATTTTAAACGAGAAGATTCTACTACTGATTTCCTTGGGGAAACCAAAGAATAGGGCCAACCCATGAAGAATATCTGAAAATAATAGTATCTGAAAATAATAGTAATTTTAGAGGGGATTAAGGGTGATTTGGAAAAATTAAGAGTGAGAGACACACAAAAAATATTATGTAAAATTAAAAACTTGATAAAGTTTAATATTCTAAATTTAAATAAATATTCCTTTTCTTTTCTAGTTATCTCCAAAAGCAGATATTTGGTCAATGGGGATTATTATTTTAGAATACATTTTAAATAGCCCTTCAATGAAAAGGGCATTGGAAATATTTAGATTTTTACGAGGAAATATAACAACTAATCATCGTATAGGTACTCTCCAGATATTAAAAGAATTAAATTTTTTCTACAAAATGAGTGAAAAGAAATGGAATAAGAGAATACAGGTATTTAGTAATTAGTGGAAATTATCATTTTAAAATTTAACCTTTTTGTGAAATTTGATTCTTGCAAGCAGTGCTTCGAAATTTTAGATTTGCTCGTACTCGTAATCCGTAGCAACTACGAGGTACGAGTTTTGGTATGAGCATCGAAGAATGAAAAGAGAATTTATAATTTTAATTTTCGAGAAAACCCAGGTGTAAAGATAACCATCTAGGCATTTAGTACCGGTGCTGTTTCGAAATTTCGATTTTTGAGGTTTTTTCATTTAAATTTCCGTTTTAAAAGATATGCTTCGAAATAGCTCTGTTTAGTACGAATCAAACAAAAATAAATGTAAAATTAAGTTTTTGTAAATAAAATATTTTTTCTTTAAGAAAAGATTTGAAGTTTTTGTAAAAGAAGAAATTGAAAAAAGAAAGGGAAAATCTATAAGTAGACATAATAGTAGTGGTAGTAATAGAAGTTCAAGTACTAGTACAAGTAGTCAACAAAATGAATATCTTGAATATTTAAAACCTCCAGAAGAAAGTTATTTAGCTTATATTATTTTAATATTAAATATACAAAATATACATCCATTCATTTTTCGAATGGTAACAGCTTCATTAGAATATAATCAAATAGATCGTCCATCAACTATTGGAATGTTATCTTTTATGGAAGGAAAATGTTATTTTAGACATGAAATTAATAAAAAAAATAAAAACCCAATTTTTATTGTTCCAAAATTAATTTTTAAAAAATTGGATTCTTTAAGAAAAAAGAGAGAGGGAATTGAACAACAAACTCTAAAGATTAATGGTAAATTAATTGTTTTAATGGTTAAATTTAATCTTTTGACTTCTTTCACACTATTGTATAATAAAGTTAATCTTAATTCAAAATTTAGAGATAAAAAAAAATGTTGCTGAAATGCTTACTAAATTATTAAAAAATAAAGGAATTGAAGAAGAAAAAGAAACAAAAAGGAAGTGGAGTTGTTATGAATTTTTCTTAAATTGTTTTTTGGGGAAAAAGAATAAAGACAAAGTAAATATAGAAGATAATGAAACAAAAATAGATTTAAGAAGGCTTAAATGGGATAACACAAACATTAAACACAAACCCCCACCTGTTGAATGTGATACTGAAAATACAGCTAAAGCAACATTTAATTCTACAAAAAAGGAAATAGGCAAAAAGAAAGGAAAAAATAAAAATGAAAAACACTCGGAAATGAGTGGATACGAGGGAGATGCTGGTGGTCGATCATCGTTTTCATTACCTTCAACTCCGATAAGGGAACAATTTTCGTCTCCAATACTAACTGACTATGAAACAAATCAATTGATATCACCACAACGTTCATGGAGTGCAACACCAAAAAGAGAAGAATATTCGTCTTATACATTGAATGAAACTGATTAATAGAGTTATGAGTTCTAGTCACGATATACAAAATAGGCGCCTATATAGTAGTGATGTTCGGGAGAAGAAAAAACTCGGGAATCGGGAAACGGGAGTCGGGTCGGGAAATGACCTCGGGAGTCGGGATCGGGAGTCGGGAATTTACAATAAAAAAATTTTTTGGCGCCTTCGGCGCCAAAAATACCTTATTTTTGACCGCAGGCGAAAATTATGAGAATTTCGGAAGGTCAAGAAGCCTGACATCTTTCTTATTAGCGCCGCAGGCAAAAATTTTGAGAATTTGTAAGGTCGTAAACGAAAAAATTCAATTTTTCGATCTCAATGATTTTCCCCCCTCCCATTTCCCCAATTTCGTGGCTAGGGTAGGGGGCTCTAGTCTCCTAGATACGCCCTTGATGTTATCATCAGTCTCGGCAGTTTTTTGATAACCTCTTAATCTCAAATCCTTTGTCTGTGCCGCAGGCGGAACTTTTTTTATGTTTGGAAGGCTAAGAACCAGACTTCTTCTTTTATTTACCGCCGGAGGCGAAAATTTCGAGAATTCGACAGCCATTGAGCTAGATTTCATCCTTTTTCTGCGTCGCCTGTGAAACTTTTTTGAATTTGGAAGACCAAGAAGTCAAAGCGGCCTCAGCGCCGCTTTTGAAATTTTTTTCAAGTTTGAAGGCTAAGAAACCAAATATTCTTCATTTTTTTGCGCCGCAGGCGAAATTTTTTGAAAATTCATGACTAAATTAATTTTTCTACAGTTTTTTGACGTTTATAATATTGAAAAAAATAACTTTAAAATTTTAAAATCAAAATCAATGCTAAGAACCTTTTACTTTTGGAAGGAAAAACTATTTAAATAACATTTCCACATTCCGGATTCGAACCCAGCCCCATCAAAGAGAGTGAAGTCACTCAACCTAACCACTCAACCACCACTCAACAATAGTCAACTGGCAAAAAGTTTGAATATTTTATTTTCCCTTTCTATTTTTATTCTTTTTCCTTTATTTTTTTCCTTTCAAAAATAAAATTTTATCAGAAAAAGCCATTCTTAGGGGTGTAAAAATTTCCCGACTTACTCGGGAATTGATACCGGGAGTCGGGATCGGGAGGCCAAAAACTCGGGAAATTTTCCCGAGTCGGGAGTCGGGATACCCGAACATCACTACTATATAGGTAGCGAGTTAAAGTTGCGGGTAAAATGACTACATTCTATAATTTAGTGTTCGGCACGGTACGGTATACATCGGTATTTTTTCCGGTATACCGATACCGTACCGGACCAGGAAAAATACCGAGTTATTTCAGTAATTTGAACTTATCAAAATTTTCGCCGAGGATATTGAACTCACGAATATATCCGGATACCAAAATCCGTGTCTGGTCCATACACTTACAGCCTACTACCTATACATGGTTCAAACAACAAACTATTCAATGGTTATTACAAAACTCTTATTTTTATTATAATTTAAGATATAAAATTTGAAAAATTAATTTATATATGTAGGTATTATACAAGGTATTTTTTGGTTTGTTGTAATTTTATGCTTGTTGACATTTTCTGCTCCCAACAGTGAGAGGAGCTCTTATGTGTTATAAGTTTTTTAAATATAATATATAGACAAAAATAATACCCTTTGATCGAGATCATAAAATCAAAGGCAATAATTATCAACGGAGTCATTATTATCAATGGAGCCCCCTAATCACCAAATATCGGTGGATTTGACGATATATTTTGAGATATTGCGTGAGTTTGAGAGTATATCAAGTAATAAACGAATGTCCGTCGATTTAAAGGGATTAAGGTGGATATCAGTAGACTTGGAGGGTCCTCTCTTGATTCTGAGATGCTTTCATCACGAATCTAGCTCTTGGGGTATTTGAATAGTGATTAAAACCTTTTTTGAACTGAAAAATCAATAGATTTTAAATTTTTATTCTATTTCGCTTATTTCGTTTCGCCCCAAAACGAAATAGTTTATTTTAGCTTTCCTTTCAGTATTCTTCTGCAATTGTTCTATCTCAATAAATAGAAATTTTTATAAATAAATTTTTTTTATTTTATAATAATTTAATTTTATTTTAATTTATATTATTTTAATTTTATTTATATAATAATAATATATAATAATTTAATAATTTTAATTTTTGTAATATTAATTTAATTTTAATAATTTTAACCTAATTTTAATCCTAATTTTTAATAATTTTTTAAATAATATATAATTTTTTAATAATATCTTCAATAATAATTGATTTTTTATATTTTTATATATTTTCGATTTGATTTTTATATTTTATTTGTGTAACCCTTGATGCACGAAGGCAAGTCTTATCTTTAGCATGTTTTTCTCAAGTTTTAATAATAATAATAAAAAAACTTAAGTATAAATAATTTAAATAATAATTTTAATATTTTATAATAAAATTATTTATAATATTATTATAATATTATAAAATATTAAAATTATTATTTAAAGTATTTATAAGTTTTTTTATTATTTTATTATTAAAACTTGAGAACGACCAACTCTTTTATGCTAAAAATAAGGCTTGCTCAAATAAGATATAAAAATCAAATCGAAAATATATAAAAAATATAAAAAATCAATTATTTTTTAAGATATTATTAAAAAATTATATATTATTTAAAAAATTATTATTAAAATATTGTAAGGATTAAAATTAGGTATTATATATTTTAATTTTTAATAATAATTTTTAATTAATAATATTTAAATTTTTAATTATAATAATTTAAATTTTAATAATAATAAGTTAAATTTTTAATAATTTTAATTTATAATATTTTATTTTTTAATAATAATTTTTTATTTCATTTATTTGAATTTTTAAGAGCTGTCAAAGCTTGGGGCTAAACATAGAATAATTTTAATTCTTAATATTTAAATGTACACGCAAATACCGGACCATATGAGCTGGGAGAGAATTGCCTAGTCTAAACAGAGTCAACACTAGAGACCTCTCTTAATCACTTCAAATCTCCCAACTTTCCTCCAAATCTCCTGATATCACATTATTTCCTTCAAACCCTTTTAACAAAAACCTCTTAAATCCGCTCATATCACACGACATACCTCAAATCGAAAAAAATTAATGCAACCAGTTATGTTAATTAATAGTAAGGCCAAGCAAGCGATTTCTTTCATTTTTAATTTTGAAAATTTAAGTTTCCTAAGGCTTTTTTGTTTCGTTGTTTAAAAATCGTCAAGCAAATGGTGCAATTAGGACTTAATCTAAGGAAATAGTAACGCCGTTGAATTCTATTGAAAAATTACTATTTACAAAGGAACAGGATTGTAAATATTCAACTTATATAGTTAAAAGTGATAGAAATGGGACGGGGAAACTAATAAACTGGACCGGGTCACGATCTAATTCCTATCTTTACAATAAATTACAACAACAGATTAAATCTATGAAAAATTTACAATTCTCTAAATTAAAGTCAAGGTATCATCAGTTGAATCATGTACTGAACCAACTCCAACCAGTGTATTGTCTGGGTCCCTTTCAACAATTGTACACAACTGCTGTTGTCGAGATCGTCCTGTGCTTTCACCTGAAGAGGCAACTGAGAGAGAAGAACCAGCACGCAGCTGTTGACGTTGTAAAGGTTGAATAACTCCACCACTTATATTGACAGAAGAAGCACGATCAAATGATTTTTTCTCGTGTACCTTAATTAATTCAAAAATGAAAATAATAAAAAAATATGAGGCTTTCTTAAGTAAACCAAGAAAAAAGTTAAGGGAGAAAAAAGCACTCCCTCAATTTTAACAAAAGCTTACATCAATAAATATCAGTTTAACATTGGCATCAAAGTAATAAAATTCCTCCTCGCTAATGTAATGTTCCAAATTTTCTTTTGCCCAATCTTCACTCTCACCAGTAAAATTCATAAATTTTGTAAAATTTTGTCCAAAAGTCAAAAGTTGACCACCCAACTTTTTTTCAAAACTGAAAAATTAAAATCGGTTAAGGTATTTTCTTTTTCAATCAAGCCCTCCCTGCCTAAACTAATGCTATAAATTTCGGGTAAAACCCCGGTTTGTGTGATGTAATAAAATTCTAATTCCAAACTATTTTTAAAAATATTAATTTCAAAATTTTTACTGTTTTAATCGTTGTCTTTGTCTCTCTTCACCCCAAAAAATAACAATTTGCAAAGCTGATTCATCTCTAGATGTTGACATGCCTAGAGCAGAAATAACTGAAGAAAGGGTACTCGGCCGATGTGCAGACTTATTTTGTGATTGAAATGAACGTCGATCAGTTAAACAGCGAACAGATATTGACTAAAATTATAAAAAATTAAAATGTTAGAAAATTTAAAAAAACTCGTCTGGAGTCATCATATCCTTTTTTGTTAAGTATGACATTCCTTGTAGAAACCATCGCCTCATGATTTGGAATTAACTCTCCACCTCTTCCATAAATAAAAATACTGGCAAATGCAGCCCTAAAATTAAAAAATTTTTATATAATTATTTTAACATTTTTACCTATTTCCCTGATTTTGTAAAATAAAATTAAATGAATTAGTTGAATTGACCAATAATTGATATCGACCATTTGCTGAGAGTAAGAGATTATTTATCCTGTCCTCAATACAAGGAGTAATAATAGAACGACCACCATATCCATGAACACAAAACTTAAATTTTTATAAAATTTTAAATAATTATATTCTAAATAACCTTATATTTTCGAGATTCATGCCTAGATTGGCAATGAATAAAAAGATAGTTTGCATAGTGTTCAGCAGAAGTAGGCGTGAAGGAAATAATAATTTTTTGGTAAGCATCCCACTCCAAAATTGAAGATACATTTTCAGCTGGGCTAACTAACTAGAAAATAAAAGAAAATGACAATAAAAATATGATTTAACGAATAAAAATTATTTAAGTAAAAATAAGAAACCTTGAAACAATTGTCAGATTTTGAATTGTTCTTTATCCAACAACGAATGCTTAAACGTTCTCGACCATAATGAATATTATGAATACGTAAAAATTCCTCAGAATCAAGTCCATCCAAACGTTTAAAACCAAAATAGACTGTATAACGGGTACCAGAAATAAATGGTTTTACATTATTTATACTTTTATTTAAAAAACGTGAAGGTGAAAGTGGGGGTCTTTGTTGTTGTTGTGGAATACAATTAAAAATTGTTGAATTTTTTGTTGAGTCTTTAGGTATTTGATGAATTGAATTTTGTCTAGGAGAATTTTTTAAATTATCCAAATTGATAGAATTGTTTGCTTTAGTTGGGATCTTAAAAAGAATATTTATTTATATTTACCTTAAAGTATTTATAAACAAATTTTGTTGAAGATAAGGATTTCGAAATTTTAAAATTAAGTAAACAATTAGAATTAAGTAAACGTTTAATTACCTGAATACTACTCAAATCCAATTCGGATCGGATAATTGCATTCTGACAACGAAGAGCACTTTCCTCCCAACTGTTCTTAATTGAATATTGTGAAGTGTGGAAAGATCCAGAAGGAAGACGTAAATAGTTCTCATGTCCCAAACGCTCATGATCTTCATTAATTACTTGCAAAGCATTTTCTCCATGTTTGAATGAGTAAGATAATTCATCCGGGGCCTCAGTAATTTTTGAAAGATTTGACATAGGTACACGGCGAAAAGAGCTATTTGAACAAGTACGGCCAACTGTGGAAGGTGCTTGAGAAGGATTGCTTGTATGATCAATTGGCTGTTGTAAACCATCATGGTCTAAATTTTTGAATATAAATAAAATTTAACTTAAGTAAATATTTTTGTCACGTTTCTGGGAGATTTAATTTAAATAATTTCTTCAAACAATTTAGGCAAAACTATTATAAATTAAATTTAACACGGTCATTAGAAGAAAAGCATAATTTTAGCAATTTAAAAGTCTAGATGGAAAGCAAAGGTTTGCAAAGAATAGAAGGAATCAATAGAGAAGCATTAGGTGAATAAGAAATGTGTAAAAAGTGAAAGAACGATGAAACAAAGGAAAGGCAAAGAGTAAAATTCAAAGATTATTTCGCACGTTTAAAGCGAAATAAAAACTGCGGGAAATTTAGTTTCTAAAGATTTTAGCGAAAAAGCTCATTTTTCGATAAGCGATATGTATACTTTTTAAAAGTAACGCTATTTTCTCCCATCAAATTTTAATTTTAAAAAAGCAAATAAAAACCATCAGGAGGATCATTTGCTTCACATTCTTCATCATCAAAGTTGTCATCATTAACAAAAAATTCATTGTCATCATCATCATCAGCGTCTCGAATATTTCCAAAATCACTTGCAGTTGTTCTATTTATTTTAGATCTGTCAGCCATATTTCTTTAAAAACTTTAAATATTAAAAAGCATATAGAAGAAAAAGCAAATAATAAATTGTGAGTAACAATTTAAAGAAAAATATTTTTAATTGAAAATTTTATCCAAATAAATTAAATGAAACAAATTAAAGAAGCGCTGCACCAGATTTGGAAATAAGAATAAATAATTTCTGCAATTTATCCTTCGTCAGAACCTAAAAAATAAAAATAATTTTAAAAATGTATAAGATACAAATACTTTGTATAAACAGAATTTTGGATCAAAAATCAAATTTCCAACTTCAAGGACTTTCATTGGTTCATCTGATCGTGTATGAATATCAACAAGCAATTCCAAAAGATTTGCAATAAAGTTCTTTCGAATTTCCATAAAATCATGAGATCGTTCAACCACCAAAAATTTATAAAATTAAAAGTAAAAATTCGTTACACTATTTTTCCTATTTTTTCATTTCTCCTCAATCTGCCTTTAAACGTATAAATGTATTAATTTACAGGTAAAGCTGGTTTTTCTGGTTCGGTGAAACGAATGGAAATTTCTGAAATTCTGAGCTGAAAGGAATTAACCGAATAAAATAACTCCTCTTCGATCGAGTTAATCGAAGGCAAATTGATGACGAGTCAAGCAAAGAAAAGAATATGGACAAATTTAAATTGTCTAAAAACTAATTCACCTCCGAATCAGCATCATCATTAATTTCTAATGGTGATGCAACAAGCCAACCATTGGGCGCTTTTAAAATATGCTCCAACATTTCCACTACCCTCTAAATTAAAATAAAATCACAATTTACTAACAAATCATTAAAAAACCTTTTTATAGAGTTCAACAAGGCGATAATATTTCTGCAAACAATCATGTGCTCGTCTAACACTCAATTCATATTCTGTTCTCCGACGAATGTCCAATCGTGCCCAACGCTCATCACTCAGCTTCTGAGGAATTTCTGGTGCTTTATCTCCTTCCATCTGTTTTTGCCATTCATCATATCTATTAATTGCTTCCTAAAAAATCAAAAAAAATCTAATAAAAAACATAAAACAAACAAAATAAAATTGATAACATTCAAATTCATATTTAGCATCAAGAAGGCGAACAGGTATTTCCATGTCTTGGAATTTTTTTTGGAAACAACCAATAGCATCATCACTTAAAGTTTCCGGGACCATTCTTATTAGTTCCATAGCTTCATCCATTCTGTTGTACACTTAATAGAATATTTTTAAATAATATTTTGATAGAGGGATAAACAAAAAAATTTTCAAATTTATGGGAACAAAATTAGACTTATTCAAACTAGCTACTTACAAAAAAATTTGCGTAGTAAATAATTTGCCTCAATAATAGCATCCCAAATAGTTTCAGTACCACAAAATGTCAACCATTTCCAAGCTCGTAACATCTCATTTGCAGATTTGACCAAATTTCTTTGTTCACCATCTTTGTCGACGTCTAATTTATATTTCTGTTTAAATCGTTGAAAAAGTTCTGTGCAAAGCTGAGGAACGTCAAAACCGACATTTTGAGCATTATCCAAGATTTCATTCTGTTCTGGCTCAAATGTAATGCCTAAAAATAAACAAAATTTTTAAATTAATTGAAAGACAACCTTCAAGAAAATTTAACATTTTTTCAAATGATTGTTCTTTTTGAGGCAAATGAAATAAATAAAAAGGAACAAGAGGATTTAGCTTCATTTGAATTAATATTGATGAGTAATTCTCTATTAAATTAACCAAAACATATTCCAAATTTGAGGGCAAACGATCAGAAAATTTTAATAAAAGTAGAAGATGAATAAAGTAACGAAGCTCATTCGCTGTTTTTTGTGACTGATTATCATTTAAATAAGTACCAATATATTTGGCTACTGATGGCCAATCTTCAAGAGATAAATATTCAAAAAGTGCATAATAAGGGTTTTCATCATTCTAAATGAATCAAAATTTAAATTTTGTTTAAAATTATTTACTATTTGAATTTGTTTAAATATTGAGTGAATATCTTTTGGAACATCTTCATTCTCAACTGACAAATCATTGAATATTAAACTTATTCTTCCACCATTTGTTGAATGTAAATTGGCAAGTGAATTATCTAAATTTTAAAGGATTCAAATTTTTAAATAGGAAGAGAGGTGAGGTAAACGGTAAAGAAGTAATCTGATGAATATTGTAAGGACTTGGAATAGTTTAATGAGTAAAAATTCACTCTAAACGTCCTGAACTAAAATGAACCTAAAATTGCTTCAACTGCACAGCTTAAAAGAGCCCAGAGACGATCCTCTGAAGAATTAGCATAATTAAAAAGCGTCGGTAAATGTCCGGCAATTGTTGCCCAAATACATTGATCAGATGGTTGAACACGGCCTTTACCTTCCTATAAATTAAACAAAAATTACTTTTTAATAACTCAAAAAATATTGACAACCATTGGAATCAATTCCCGAGCCATTTGTTTAAAATAAAGTCGAGACTGTGCCAAAATAAAATTATCCTCAAATCGATCCAAAGGTGTAAGTTTTTGATTTGTAAGAAATTCACGAATTAAGATAAAAATAGACAAAGCAGGCAGGCCAACATTATCCAATAACGATTTGGCTTCTTCTAAACGTCCTGAACGAATAAGCGAAAATAGCAAAGTGTTTAATGTTTTTATTGATTCTTCATCTTCTGCAACAAGTCGATCAACAAATCTTGAATCAATATGAACGGGATTCCGCAATTTCGTAGAAGCACTAAATATTTAAAATATTAAAAATAAATTTCTTGTAATATTGAATAGAAATGGAGGTATGAAATTTTGAGTAGATAAGTGTAAATCCAAAAAATATGGGGGCAATAATTTCCGAAGAATTATGTTTTGGTGCCTATGACAACAAAAATTCCATCCTTACAATTAGTTGCACAGGCGAAAATTTTTAGATTGAAGAATAAGGGTTAGCGGATAATGACTTGATAATTCAAAAACCATAGGAGCGAATTTATTATCTTATTGACCTCGAAACCAAAAGTTTTAGAAAATATTAGAAAAATATTTTCTTACTAAATATTTTCTGTATCTGTAAGTTTTAGAGCGTCTTCATTTGAGATTCTGCTAAAATCGGCCGGAGAAAAAAGAGAACATTCTTCATTCCATAGTAAAAGGGTCTAAATGACTTTTATTGAAGTAAAAAAACAAAAAAAACCGAAATGCGTCTGAATTGTTCACTTTCTCTAAAAAGCTTTGTTAGAATTGAAGTTGAAACCTAAAATAAAATGTTGAAAATAAATAAAAGAATTTTTAACCAAAACTTGATTATCATTTAACAATTTCTCAGCCTCATGCATCCTTAAAATCAAAGCATAAGAAGCTCTTTCCAATGTTAGTTGATTCAAAAGAATTTTAGAATGTGGATCAATATGAGAAGAGTCATGACAGAATTTTTCAATGCCATTAACTCCACATTCACAAATCTATAAATTTTGAGAATTTTTTGAAAATCTAAAATTTAAAAAAAAATAGAAAATAAGGAAATAAAGGATGGTTCATTATAGAAAATAATGATTCTGGCTCCAAAAAAACTTAAACACAAGCTGTTGTTCTAATTCAAAAATTACTAACTTCTAAAAATTTTCGCAGCAACTCCAAAAAACATTCGTCCTTGTTTTCCTTATTATGGGTAATCCTTGAATGCATTCCAAGAATATGCGTACAAAAATCCTCAAAAATTATCCGAGTAACTTAAAATTTAAAAAATTTCGGCTGTAGTTTAGTATACCGGAGTTTTAGTTCCGATATAAGACCCGTACCATTCGATTCGTCTCGGCGAGCTGAGTCGAACGGTACCACTCTCCAGGCGCGGAGATGCCTGTGGGCCGAGTTATAGGTCCCCGAAAATCGAAAAACCATAGGGGGGACCAAGCACTTTTTTGGGGTGAAAAATTTGAAAATGCAAATTATACCTCATTCGAAAGAGCTCCTCGAGCTGAGTCGAATGACACTAAAATCAACGAAATCTGACTTGATTTGACAAAGTTATGATCTTTTCTTTTAGCTCCTTACCTATGGCATCTGTGGAGATTTTTGCTGCTACGGAGGCCCCAAATACGTCCAGAGCAAGGGAGATAGGAATAGGTTTATGTTACGAGCCCAGACCCAGCGCCCGTAGACTCCCCGCGAGGCGCGTGCCGCAAAACCCCGCGCGAAGCGCGGGGTTTTGCACAAGCGCCTCGCCGCCGACCCATAGGTTTATGTTGACCATTTTGAACCTTTTTATCTTGGCTCAAAATCAAGATATCGAGCTGATTTTAGTGTCATTCGACTCAGCTCGAGGAGCTCTTTCGAATGAGGTATAATTTGCATTTTCGAATTTTTCACCCCAAAAAAGTGCTTGGTCCCCCCTATGGTTTTTCGATTTTCGGGGACCTATATCTCGGCCCACAGGCATCTCCGCGCCTGGAGAGTGGTACCGTTCGACTCAGCTCGCCGAGACGAATCGAATGGTACGGGTATTATATCGGAACTAAAACTCCGGTATACTAAACTATATCCAAAATTTCAAAGAAGATAAAATTTTATTTTTACAAACGTTTAACAAGTAATTCATTTCTGTCTAAAAATTGTAGAGAAGCAAATTCATTAGGATGATTTTCACGATCTGAATTTGATCCACCAGACATTGAAAGAATACTGGTAATGTCACAATTAGAATAACCATTCCCTTTAGATTCTGTAATTATCGATGAATCGTCAATCATAATTATTAAATTTTTCTAAAATGAAAAAATATGTAGAACAATTAGAAAAACAAAAAAAAATCGAATTTTAAGATGAAAAACAAATTTCAACTTCTCATAAATATTTTATGATCAAAATTCGTAACAAAACTCGTAGACGAGGAAAAAGGTACGAGGACGAGAAAAAATATGCAGGGTACGAGCAATTATTCCCAATTTGTCAACAATTTTCAAGGAGATTTTTAGGAATACCGAGTTTTGTCCGACAAAGTTCATTCTGGACCGACTTTTGCACCTACACAACTCCACCTAGTCAATCACGAAAAACTGACCAACCCTAATCACGATCTGAACAAAATCGGCCAACAATACATTAAATAAACAACGGAAAAATAAAATTTATTTGGAAGTTAAAAACTCCAACCCAAAAATTAAAGATTAAGTAAGATTAACAAGAATTAAGGATGATTTGCTAGCGAAAAATTTTTGGGAAAGGAAATTTCATTAATAAATAAAACATGGGTAGAAAAGATGTATAAGAGAAATAAACAAACAAACAGTATTTCTTTTTCTTCTCTAACACTATTTTTCTCTAACGTTAAATATTTACAACTTGTTAAAAGCCACTTGGTGAAGTGTCTCATTTTCTCTGCCTTCTCTAATTTGTTCATTCGTTTAAAGCATTACTCTCATTTTTCTTTTTACGCAGAAAGCTTTAATGTTCAATTCTCGAAAAATTTTGCTATTTTTCAAAAATTTGTTGAAACATGCTTTAAGAGTTTATTTTTAAATTTAGTAATTTTAATGTCCAGAATTGCACATTCCATTCAAAATAAATCTAAGAAAAAGATATCTAGCTGGCTATAATTTAAAACGCTTACTAGGCGGAGGTTTAAGACTACTAAAATAGTTCCAGTCGCAGGGTCGGGGCATGCCCGGGATTAAAATTCTACCTCGTCTTTATTTAAGGAACCATGATTAAATGAAAAGTCGTATAAATTTGAATTTATAAAGGCAATTTAGGCTGAGTTTTGGCCAAAAATGTATAAATTTTTTAAATACTTAACAAGATTATCAAGATGAAGAATCCAACAGTACCGGTACCGAAAAAATTCCTTGATAATAAAGTTTTTCAATAATATTTTTCTTTTTAAAAATAGCTATCCGTAGAAAAGAAATTACATATTTAACATCAGTCAATCCCTTTAAAAAATAAAATGTTTTTTTCGACACTTTTTTCTTTTCATGAATTGAATATTAAAAAATATTAAAAAAAGTTTTTGTCCATTCCATCATTGTTTACACCCCTTTACCACTTATTTTAAACACAAATAGATTGGAAAAAAAGAATGAGGATATCCAGCATAGCAATTATTTTTATTGTTGTTGTACTTCCAAAAAATATACCTACATAGAAGACCAAACGATTTTTATTGGCACTCTGCGAGAAAAGAGAGAGAATATTTAAATTAGCTAAAATATAACAAAAATGGAGAATGGAATTTATTTTTTTTTTTTTTGTTTATTAATTTAATTTAATTATCCATGTAAAAATCCTAAAAATTAAAATATTATTTTTGATTTATTCTGGAAATTTTTGGGTTTAAAAAATTAATAAAAAGAGGGATATTTTTATTATTTTTAATTAATATTTTTTATGTTCTTTTTTTATTTTCTTCCTTTTTTAATTAATAGAAATTTTTTATTAATAATATTAGAATATAAAAATAATTTTAATAAAATTTTTAATTAAAAAACAAATTAAATATCTTATATAAAATGCCTTGTTTTATTCTATGTATTTCTCTTTAAAATTGGAATAAGATGAGAAAAGCCGCAATGACTTTTATTTGAAAAAAAGAGAAATGTGTTTTTTTGTCCTTTGCAGCTTATTTCCTCTTTATTCTCGATTTCAATTTCCCTTTTTCCTTTTTTTTTGGAAAATTCAATTAATTAGTCTAAGACGTCTTTTTTAATAAATTAATAATTTTCCAATATTTGCTCCATTTACTTCTTAAATATTAATGTATGAGATTTCTGGATTTTACATATTTTAGAAATAATTTTCATTTTTGCTCCTTTTTTAAATGTGAGATTACTAATGAGGGATATTTTGTTAATTAAATCTCTTATACATTACTATAAAATAATTAATTTTCTCAGACTTTTTCATAAATTTATTTAATTCCTCCTCGCTTTTTAAATGAATTTACTAAAATTAATTTTAATTATTTATTTTATTATATTTTCTATTTTCTCAATTATTTTAGCAGATAGTAAGTACCTAAATATTTTTTAAATTTAATTATTTTTTTAAAAAAGGGCGTGCAATGTTTGAAGATGATGGAAAGTTTTTGCCCCACGTTCGTTTATCTAAAGATTTAGTTGAAAAATATGATAATAGAGTTCGCCCTGTATTGAATCATTCAAGGCCAACATTTGTTAATTTTACTATGAGTCTTTATCAAATTTTGGCGATAAACGAAAAAGTTCAAAGTGTTGATTTAAATCTTTGGGTTTGTCAAATTATGTTTTGGAATAAATTTTGAATTTACGAAATTGTTATTTAAAAAAGATTAGGTAGTATGTCTATTGGGTCACATTTTATTTTAAGATTGAGTTTAATTTAATGTGAATTTTATTAATTTAATAAAAAACTATGTATATAAATTTGATAAAAAATATTATTTTAAGAAAATAGATGAACCCATCTTTCTTCCTTAATGATTTTAAATTAAGAATTGATCATAATTTGATTATTAATTTGTTAATTTAAATAATATTTTGTCGCGACCTTCCAAACTATAAATTTTTAGGTAATTCAAAAATGGCACGACGAGTTCCTTGGATGGGATCCAAATAAATATGGTTATATTTAAATTTTAAAAATAAAATTCTTTAAATTAAAGGCGGAATTAATGACACAATATTGCCTCATGAAAAGATTTGGTTACCAGATACTTATTTATATAATTCTATGGTTATGAATAGAGAAGAAACTGAACGTTATATTAATGTTGTTGTTAGTACTGGTACTAATAATTAAATTATAATTTAAATTTTAATTAAAGATGATAATTTTATGACAGATTTTTTATCTGAAAATTTTTTGTTAAAATTTTGAAAAATAAAATTATTTTATATAAATATACTCATAAATTTTGTTTTTTAAAAATTAAAAAAAATATTTTAAATTTAAGAACATTGGCAAAGTAAACGAGGAGCACAAGTAATACATATTAATTAAATTTACCAGTCTTATTTTTTAAAGGTTATTTTTATGTATCCAGCATTATATAGAGTTAGTTGTCGTATTAATATATTGTTAGTTTTGTCTAATTTATTTAAAATAAATTTTTAATTTAAAGATATTTTCCATATGATCAACAAAATTGTACTTTAATTATTAGTTCTTGGACTTCAGATATTAGGTAATTATTAAATATTTAATTAGAACAAGGGAGTCATAATTTTTATTCTATCTAAATTCTTTTTAATTATTTAAATATTAAAATATATGCAGAAATTTTAAATGAATCGAGAAAATTGTTGAATGTTCTTTTAGAAATAATTACTTAAATATTAATGAAAAAATTTTTTATTTTTCGCTTAAAATTCCAAATTCTGGTTTATTTCAATAACTAGACGTTTTTAAATATTTAAATTTAAATAATAAAATGTTTTTTAATTAAATAGCTCAATTGATTACCAACCAGATGCTAATTCTGTTAATTTACATAGTTTTATTAGAAACGAAGAATGGGAAGTTGTTTCTTTTGAAATTCGAAGAGTTGTGGTTGGTAATTATAGTAAATTAAACATTAAATAAATAAATAAAGAAATTAAATTTTTTTTAATTTTTTAATAATTAAATAAACAAATATTTAATTATATATGTATTTATAAAATTTTAGCAAAAATTTGTTTGTTGTCCAGAACCTTGGGTTCTTTTACATGCATCCCTTGTTGTTAGGCGTAAACCTCTTTATTATATTGTAACTTTTTTATTAAAAAATATTTTTTCAAAAATTATTTTTTAGGTAAATTTAGTTTTGCCAACTTCAGTAATTACTTTAGTTGCCGTCACTGGGTTTTTCACTCCAGCTTCTACAAGCAATGAAAGACGAGAAAAACTTAGTCTTGGAATTGATTCTGTAATTAATTTAAATTAAATGAACTATTAAATTTAATTTTATTTTTAGTTATTGGCTATGAGTATTCTTATGATGATGGTAAATATAGAAATTAAATAAAAAAATAAAAAATTGTGTTTAGGTTAGTGAACAAATGCCCACGTTTGTTTTTAGATATTTTTTAAGTAGATTTTTTTTCAATTTTTCTAGAACATCTGATTATCTTCCTTTATTTGGTAATTAATTATTTAAATATTTGTTAAATATTTTTAGGTATTTTCTACCTTTCAATTATTTTAATTATTTTTGCTGGCACATTAATAACTGCTTTAGTTTTAAATGTTCATCTTCAAAAAATTTATAATAGGCCAATATCTCCATTAATTTCTTTTATTTTCTTTCACAAATTGGCTCCGTGGATGGGTGTTAGGCCCTCCACTGTTCTTTTAGAACTTTGGCAAGAAACTGGTTTTTATTTTAATTTTTAAATATTTTTATTTAAAGAAATCCATAATATTTTGGAAACGTTAATTAGAAAGCTTTGACGTTGTTCTCGAGTATTTTTGAATTCAATCCCAGATACATACATATACTTATTTTTTATCGATAATTTTATATTTATCGAGAAATTACTTAAAAATAAATCTAATTTAAATAAATAAAGGTGTATATATTCGAGGACTAAGTGATAAATTATCAACAAGAAAAGAACGTAGACGAACAGCTTTTGGGAGTAAAAGTTTAAGAAACAAATCTATTCGAAGTACAAAAGATGGAATTATGTTGAAAAGGTAATGGAAATGTTGATTTAGATTTAATATAGTGAATGGACCTCTACGACATAAAATTGTTGACAGAAGAGATGTTGCATAATTGAAGTCCTCCTATATTTAATTCTAAATATTTACTTCTTTTTTAAATTATTAAAAGTCAAATAAAACTTTTATTTCAATTTCTTTATTTAATTTTAAGATTTTCAACTGGAGGAAAATTTGGAAATAATTCTTTTAATAAAGAAGAAAGTAAAGGTTTTGAATTAAAAACTCGTCAATGGCGCCATTCTCCGTCAATATTTTGTGACGGAAAAGATGATCAACAACAACAATTCTTTTCTTTAGATATTAATCACAATAATGGATTAACAATTGAAAAGTCAATTAATGCAAGACAAAATTGGAGAAGAATTGCACAAATGGCCTATGCTAAACGTTTTTAAATTATTTTTCAAACAAAAATATATTTTTTTTAAAAATTAAAGATAAAGAATTAATTGAACGTGGAGGAGAACAAAATAATATTTTACTTTTAGATGAAATTCCTTATGCAGATATTTCCCCAGGACGAAATTCTTTTATTTTACCTTCCCAACAACAATTAGATTATCTTCAATTACCTTTAAATAATAATAATTTAAATAAAAAATTAATTACTATTTCTTCTCCCCCAAATAAATGTCCCCCACCAATTCCAAAACAAAATAAAAAAGAAAATTTAAATATTTACCCAACAACTTCTTCAAATAATTCTTTACCCAATTCTTTTCAATTATTATTAATTCCCCCAAAAATTGGGGGTGGGGGAGGAGGAAATGAAACAACAAAAATTAATGCGGCAGCAGTTTTAGATTTAAAACTTCGTAGACGTTTTGCACATGAATGGGAATTTTTGGCAACAGTTTTGGATAGAGTTTTGCTTATTATATTTTCTGGGTAAATTTAAAATTAAATTAAATTGAGATATTAGATTTTAAAAAATTTATTTTTGAGATTAAAAAGAATATTAGTAAAAATAAATTCAATGTTTAAAAAATAATTGCCCATTTTCTTTGTTTTCGAATGTGAGATTGCTGTATTTACTCAAATAATTATGCTAGATACTTATTGTTTTAACCTCTGTCTGAGTGGTTAATTAATAGCGAGAGAGTAATCATTTGAGTAAATACGGCATTCTAATTATGTTGATTTTAATGGGAGTTTAAATAATTAAAGGTTTTTGAGGAAAAAAACAAAAGTAGAAATTGATGATTGACTATTTATACCCCCGTCATTTTTATCAATTAATCGAACATTTCTAAATTAATTTAGGCTTGTAATATTTGTGACTGGTGCTATGATTCTTTGCGGTGAAGTTATTCTTAGGTCTTATCCAAACAGTCCAGAATAGATTTTTTTTTAAATAAAAAGAATTTATAAAATATTTAGATATACATATTTTAAATAAAAAAATAAATATTAGATTTAAAAAATATCACAATTCTTCATGTTCAACAGCCACAATACATTCTATTGCTGTTATAATTGCTAAAAATAATTTAATTAAATCTTTATCATATTCAAATTTAATATAATTTTTAGTTGCCAGTAATATTTTAGATTATTTAGACTATCCATTCAACATTATTTTAAAAATTCATTCCTACCCCTCTCCCATCCACTAAAACTTTTTAATTAAAAAATATATTACTAAAATACATTTATGTTTATTCTCTTCTAATTCATATAATCCATCATTATTACAGTTAAGCATTCTACGAATATTTGATTGTCCTCTATATTCCATAAATGAAACACCCATATTTTGTTCACCATTATACCACTTTAAATTTTTTAATTAAAAGATTTTTTTATTTTTTGTTATTCAAAAATAAATTTTATCAACAGTTTTTACATTAAAATACTAATTTTTATAAATTTATTTAATTAAAATTATCAACTTGTAATATAGCTTCAGATCCTTTAGGCAGTCCACATTGAATATTTAACTGAACACATCCTTCAGAATCTTTACTATATTCAAATTTAATATATTTTTTATCGCCAATAATATCAACATTTTTACAAACAGAGCAGTCTATAAAATAAATAATAATATTTAAATATTTATTAAAAACAAAATTTAAAATATTTTTTGCTTCAAAAAAAATATTATTTAAATTATTTTCTAATTTCATTTAGAGAATACTAAAACATCCCCATATTTATCCTCAAAATCCTTGGTTATTTTAAATTAAAAAACCTTTCTTTAGCTTTAAAAATTTTTTTCCAGAATCAACTAATTTATCCAGTTCCTCCATCATTAACAAAAAAGTAATTAAAAAACAAAAGGCAATAACCCCAATCAAAGCCAATTGCCATCGAAATTTATTTTTCCTTAATAAATTTTTTAATTTTTTTTAATTGAAAAACTACAAACTTTTTAGGTAAATATTTTTTATTTTCTTCTTTATTGTCAACTTCAGAATATTTATTTGACAATAATTGAGTTTCTTCATTTTCTTTACGGCTTTTTATGTTTCTAATATTTAAGCCATTCTCAATTAAATTCATTATCATATTTTTATTTAAAATTATTTAATGATTTTTATTAAATAAATTTATGAGTAAATGAATGAATTATTTAGAATATATCTTTCTCAATATTATACAGCTAAACAAATTATATATAGATATTTATTGTCTCTAATAATTGTTTTTTTAATAAAAAAAAGAGAAAATCGTAAAAGAAAAATAAAATCATTTACCCATTTTAGTATAAAATTTAAATTAAGATTTTATTTAATTTTTCTGTCAGGATTGTAGGTTCTAAGAAATTTTCGCAGATATTAATCAAATTAAAATCAGCTGTTCCCACTCATTCAAAGTTTAACGAACACTAATCAAGAGAAACTTTGGATATTGTCTCGATTTGGGTTGGAATTAAGGTTGGATCTCGTTATAAACTTCCAAATTTTAAAGAATATTAACAAATAAATAGCCAATTAACATAACCATTAAGAGATCAACAATATCTCTAAAATCTGAGTTGCTTGATTTTCTTATCCTTACTAGATTTTTGGATGGGAGTGTTTGACTCCCAAATAAATATTATATTTGTTTTTAGGGTTTTTTTGTCTGACTAGGTATTTTTAGTGTGACTAGGGTTACTATTTTTAATTATTTAATTTTTAGACTTAATTCAAATAATACGTTTCGGTATACCCTATGTAATTCCTGCATAGAGTCTATTAATTATCTTCCCACAAATTATTACTCCGCCTCTATCAATTACCCTCTCCAGAGAGAGATCGAAACAATAATTACCCAGGGTAATGGGGGGTAATTAATAATTAACCAGGGTATATGTATTTTCTTATTAAATAAAATTATGCAAAAAATATTTTTCTAAATATTTATTTCTTTATTTGTAGTATATTTATTAATATTTTATAAAGAAAATCTTACATTAAAAATCTACTTTTAACGATAAGCAAATAAATTTAGATGCAAAAATATTTGCAAATATTATTTTACCTATTAATATCTAAAAATCAAATTAAAGGATTTATTAAAATATTATTATATTTATGATGATGGAAATATTTTTTTGAAAAATTTGGACGAAATATAAGTACTTGCTGACAATTAAGTTTGTTACCTGTAGGGACGGAGAGGCAAAAAGCTAACGAAAATACGGTAGGGAGAGGAGAGGGGGTAATTTCGGGTAAATTAACTTTCTCATGAAAAAATTCAATTTTTATTCGTTAACTAATTTAATGTCAGCAAATTTTAAATCTATTTATTAAAAACAAAATTTTCAAGAAAAAAAATTTATTTTTATTTTAATTTTAATATATATTTTACACAAATTAATCTTCATTAAATAAATCTCCAATCATTTCTAACTGAGCAGCTAATTTCCTTGATTGCTCTACTGACTTTGTGCTTTTGTCCATTTTAGCCTGACAATCAGCATATTCTTGATGGGCTGTCTAAAAGTTTTAAATAAATTATTTTTTAATAAAATTAGAAATTAACTGCAATTAATTTGTTTAATTTTTGAAGAATGATGACATGTTTTGTTGCACAACTAAACATTCCACGACTGAGGTATGCCTGGAAGAGATTATTATTATTATTTGATTGTTGTTTTTGTTGTTCTAAATTATTATTTTCTTCTTCAATTATTTTATTTGCATTAACAATTTCAAATATTCCATTTCCCAAAAATATAAATAAAATAGCAAATAAAGCTAATAATTTAGGGGAAGATGGAAATATTGAAAAAGAATTTCTTCTATTTTTATTTAATGATGAAATTGGCCTTTTTTGGATTAAACAATTTTTATTTTTATTTTCGTTAGAATTATTTGTCCTTTTAATTATTTTTAACATTTTTTTGTTGTTTTTAAAGAAGAAATAAATGAGTAATTTGTTAATTAATTAATTAATTTTTTTAGAAATTCTGAAATAATTAAAAATTATATTTTAAATTATTTTTTAAAAATCTTTAGAAAAAAAATTCTTTTTAAAATTTGCCTCATGAGAATCTCACGTGGCTCTTTCTTAATGTTTTTGTCTACATAATAAAGCCTTTATTACCTTGTAGGGTATTTTTTGTATTAAATACTTTTATATTTTTTAATAGAAAAAAATATTTTTTAAATTTGATTTTTGTATTATTTAAAATGTATTTTGGCATTTAAAAAATTAATCTTTTTATTAAAATAAAAGATTTAATTTTTGTCGTTTTATTTTCAATAAAATAAAAATTTAATCTTTAAAGTGTGAGGAATAAAGATTAAATTAATAATTATTTAGTCAAAATAAAAGGGAAAATTATTTTAAACAAAAGTAAATAAGAGAAATATATTTGAATTTTACTGAGTAAATAAAAGAGATTTTAAATTAAATTAGTATTTAAATAATTTATATTTAAGAAAAGATTGTTTGCTTGAATTGAGAATTTATTGATATCAAAGAATTGTTAGCTAGTTTAATAAATCGTCTGACATATTTCGACTTGTTTTTATTAAAATTCGGCATTTCCTATTATTTTTAACAATCTATAAAAAATATAAAAATGCCGAGAGAAGAAAAGTCTTTTTAATTAAAAATAATAAAAGTTTTCAATAAAATAAAATTAATTTTTGGATTTAAAAATTTATTTTTAAAATTTTAGAAATAACTTTTGACTAACACAAGAATAAAATAATTTAAATTAAATAAAAAGAAAAACAAATAATTAAACCAAAAATTTTTTTTAAGTAAAATAAACATAAAGATAATAAGAAAAAAAACTTTGTTAAAAATAAAACAAAACACTTCCTCATAAAAAAATAAAAAAATAAAATTAAAAAAACCTTCGGAAGCAAACAACAAAATCCTATTTTTGTTCATAAATGGTATATTTTAAATGAAAAAAAAGGGAAAAGCTTAGATGGATATAAAGGAATTGCGCGCTTTCTACTTCTACCTACTCACACAATTGGGCTGGTCATAAGCAGTGCCGAGAATTAAAAAAGAAAAAATTTTTAAGCCGAAGAAACTTGAGAGCTTCTTTTCCTTTAAATGAATGGGAATGACGGGTTATTATTCTTATTTTATTTTTACTTATGTTTGCCAAAGGAAAGGAGGGCAATTTTAGAGGAAGGGCAAAAACATTGGCAAAATGTCCGGTTTTGTCGTTCACTTAATAAAAATGATGACGTCTTTTTAGAGGAAAAATAAAAGATATCGAAACTAAACTACCCCCCCCCCCATTTTTTATTAAATAATTGTGCCAAAATGATATTGAATTGCTTTTTTACTGTGGATTAAGAGAAAATTAACTTTTAAAAAATAATTATTTATAGTAATTTCAATTGACGTAAAAATAGGTAAAAGGAAACTAGGTAGATAACTCAAAATACAATTTAATAAAAAAAAGATTTTTAAAATTAAATTTAAATATTTAAAGAGGATCTTTAAATCATAATAAAATAGAAAACTTTTCCCTTCAATTGTTTTAATTGTAAACGATCTTAAGCTTGAAAAGGATTAAAAAATGTTTGGAAAATGTTCTTTAAAAATTTTAGAAAATTTAAAAAATAAAAAATAAATTTATTTATTAGAACATCGAACTTAAAGTAAATGAAAAATCTTTAATCGAAAAATATTTTAGTAAAGATTAAACAAAAAATTTTAATTTATTTTAATTAAAAAAATAATATTTATTAAGGTTGAAAATTTAAAATAAATTTATTTTATAGTATGTACATTAATTATAATTTAAAAAAATTTATATAAACTATTAAATAAAAGTAAAAATGACGTTAAATTTAAGGAAATTAAAACTTTAAATAAAAGGAAACAAAAGAAATTATTAACAAAAATTATTTAAAAACTTTAAAAAGGTAATTATTTTGACGCAAATGAGTGGTAGAAATTAAGCTTTTTTAAAGAAGAAATGTGTAATTAATTCTCTTCTTCTAATTAATTTTCTCTCTTAAATAAAAATACCCAATAATTATTTATTTATTTTAAAATTGCCATATTTAATAGAAAAATTTAAAGAAAATCTCTTTTTCTTCGTTTTAAAATATTTTATTTTCACCCAATTGCCAATTTGTTGAAAAAGAAAAAATTAAATAAAATTTATATTTATTAAAATATATTTATTTTTCCCCGCCTCCCGTAGGCGTAATTATAGAGGAGACCGCCAATCATCTACATACCTCTCTCTTTCTCGATGACTGAGAGTGAGGATTTTTTTTTAAAAAGTGAAAATTTTATTTTTCTTATTAATAAATATATGAGGAAATTTAAAGAAAAACAACAAAAATAAATAAATATTAAATTAATTTATTTATTTATTTTAATTTACGTAAGGAAATAAATAATTAATTAAAAAATTATTTTTTGGAAGTTTTGGATCTTATTTTAAATATTAATTGAATTGGAACATGAAAGATTAAAATGATTTAAAAAATATTGTGAAAAATACATATAATTAATTAATTAAAATAATATTTTTCAAAGAAAGTAATTTTTAGAGAATTAATTATTTAAATATGTATAATACTAAAATAAAAATTAATAAATAATTTAAAAATTAAAAAGAACAGATGAAAATAATTATCTCTTAATTTAAGACAGAGCTATCTTAAATGTCCGCAATTCTGAGCTAAAAATCCGCAAAAACTTTGTTGCTGGAGGCGAAAATTTTTAGGATTTTGGAAGGCCTTAAGAGGGAAAAATGCCATTTTATTCTAAAAATTACAAGAAAATATTTTAAAAATCCACATAATCTTCAAAAAACACAAGAATCCGTAAATCCGCTTTTTTAAAAATAATCCTCGTCGGCCTATCAAAAACACAAAATTAGACCAAATCCTCACAATTCCAAGCCCTGACCTAGAGAGATTTATTTTGACACACTGTTTCTTTCATTAAAACCTCGTATCCCGACAATTATTGTTTCCCGACAACGGAAACAATTTAAAACACCGTATTTTAAATAAAACAATCTAAACCGTATATCCGTTTCCGAGCTTCGGGGACAACACTAAAACATCAAGAGAAAATAAAGTTTATTTGGGAATTAAATAACTCCCATACAAAAATACTAAAGACCTTAATGACCAAGTTCACTTATTATTTAAAACATTATTAGAAATGAAAATTTACTAGTAAATAAACGACGGGTAGCAAACATGTAAGAGAGAATAATACAAGTAAACAGTATTTCTTTTTCTTTAATTCTTTTCCCTTTAATATATACAATTGTTCTTACTTCTTTTCCTTTTTTAACTTGTATTCTAGAGTTGTTGGCGACTGGTTATTAATCTGTACTACTCGGCTTTCGATTTTGGCCGGTTTACGACTCCCTGTCTTTGATTGACCCCCGGTTTCGGCTAACCGAAACCGGTTTGTGCCTGAATTTTAATCCAAATATCATAAAAGAGAATATTTTTTGTGAATTAAAAAAAAATTATTTTAAAAAACAAAAATATTAATTTAAATAATAATAATTATTATTTGTAGTAGAGGAGGCGTTATTGCCGGCTTCGTCACGCGTAAACAAAATAATAAACTTAAAAGAAAAATTTATTTAAAAAAGAAATCTAAAAAATATTTTTTGAAAATATGTATTAATTTAAAAAATAAGAAAAGCGTTCCGGGTTAAAAATTTAAATTTTAAAATTAATTATGTAAAAAATAAAGAAATTTTTGTAATTAAATATATCTTTTTATTTAAAAAAATTTATATAAATTATTTAGCATTGTTTTACAGACGTATTTAGACATACAATTTATATAAATATATTTAAATATTTATACGTTGTTTCCTTTTTGTTTCAAAATTTCTTTAATTTTTTAGTTATTGTGTGTAAAATAAGGAATTATGTGACGTAATTTTTAATTTTAAATTTCATTGATTTCAAAGAAAAAGGATAAAAAACTTCAAAATTGTAAGGAGGAAATTTTCAATACATAGATCTTTTCGTGTTAGTAAAAGAGCAATGTGTTAATTAAAATAGACGGAATGAGTTGAAGCAAACATTTTAGTCAAAAAACCCTTAGTTTTCGCAGAGACTGGAATTTCGGGAAACATGAATTCACACGTTTTTAAAACAACTGGGCAGAGGCCAACGATTTGGTAACTTTCTTTAACTTGTCAACCATCCTATCAAATTTGGATTTAATCCACTATAAACATTATTTCTCAATACAGGTGAAAACTTCCTCTTAATGACAGAATGTCTACCACCTAATATTTCCCCCATATTACCTAAATATTTTGAACAATCCATTTTAATTTATTTTTGTAACATTTTGGCTAACCAAAAAACAAGTTCGTTGAAAAACAATGTAATAAATTGTTTACGTCTTTTAATTCCAATCTGATCAATGTCAGGGAATTTTTTTCGAAACAAAAAACTAAGAGGATCTTAGACAAACAACACAAACATATACGTAGGTGTAAACAAACGCAAATATTTTTTGTTTTGTCAAAAAAAAATAATTAAAAAAAGAAAATTTAATGATATTTTTAACGAGTACTTTTTTTAAAACAAAAATGCGTAGGCAAAAAGAAAATATTTTTTGTAGTCGAAATAAACACCAATTTAAATTATTGTTTTGATATTTAAAAATGAAATCAAGCCAGAAAATGATAAGTGAAATACAGGCGTGTTAAAATAAGTTTTGATATTCTTCTAATTTTGTTAAAATGATCGGAAATTCAACATTAAAGACAATCCATTTTTAAATACCAAAATCGTCATTGCTAAAGCCTCTTAAGTCGCCAATGGCGGGATTTTTGCAACCTCGAAGAAGATCCTAGAAAAGAACAGATTAAATCAAATTTAGAAAGAAAATTCACTCACTCGTGGCTGTACTTGCGGAAAACATTTTCCATTTGAGGGAAAAACGTCTTGCGCTGAAGAATCATCTTGTTAAGTTTCCACATTAGACTTTCAATTTTATCCAATTTGTACCCAGAACTCTTCTGTGCCACCATAAGAAACTTTAATTTAATAAAATTATAAAAATATTCACAAATTCTTACCCAATCGTTTGCAGCTCCTTTCATACGTTTTGCAAGCAATAACGCAGAAATGGCAATCAGCGACTCAGAATGACGGCAGAAACTCAGCGACATTAAAGTAGTCTCCAAAATATAACGAGCAAGCGTCAATGTCCCCATGTCTTCTTTGGCAATCTTAAATTTGAAAAATTTTAAACTAATTCTTCAATCATAAAAACAATTACCCTAGCAAAACGGCGCAGAAAGCGATATGAGAGCGGAGCTCCCAAGTCAAATCCAACCACTTTAAGCATACGACGCTCCATTGCCATAAGTTGATCAGGCTTGAATACTTCCTCTGACATGTAGACAAGATCTTCAATGAGAGGCGGAGCACGTTCCTAAAAAAATAAAAATAAATTTTAAACAAAAATTTTAAAACGTCAAATTTTGAAGCAATAAAGATTCCAGTACAAGCAGCCAATTGAATATCATCGCGAGCAACAACTCCAGGCGAACGATCCATAAAGAGATCAAAAAGCTTTACAGCCAAATAAAGAGTCTCATGATTAAGTTCAAAAGTCTCTTGCAGTCCAATTAACCAATCAACCAAAGAACCGCGCATTGCCATGTCAATATTTGGCTGTCGTTTCGAGTAGTCGCTAATGTGGAAGAATTTCTTAAATGAATTACGAGATTAAATAATTTTAGAAAATTAATTTAAACCTCTCTAAATTTATAATAGAGGAAAATGTCCGAAGCATATTCTGCCATAGAACCCATGTCTCCAGCACTTTCAGCATCAAAATCAGCAACAGGATCTGGCGACTTAACAGCCAACTCCAAGATCTGTTCGTTCCTCGGTGAGACAACCACCTCGAACTAGAAATTTTTAATCATTTAAAGTATTTCAGGAACAAAAAAGTTTAACCTCCTCAACTTTGTTCGAAGCGCTCGCGAGATTTTGATCTGAAACCTTCTTTGATGAGTTGATATAAAGTCCTTTGGTGATGTCCTAAAGAAAAGAATAATCTCTAATAAAATCATCCATAACCAACCGGAAAAACTGGCGACGCAACAGCAGTGCAAGCACGCTTCGGCTTAGGCTCGTCTTTAGACCCATTCTTCTTCGTCTCCTTGTCATCCTTTATGATTCGAGCAGCCTGACGTTTTGTTGCCGCGTTAACTCCTTGTGTTGATTTCTTCCGATTTTGTTCATTGTCTTTTTGTTGAACGTTTAAATCGCGATTGCGAAGGATCATTATTCAAAATGTTAGTTCTTTTTAATATATGATCTAAAAAATAAAAGAATTAAAAAGTTTTAAACAAAAATAAAATTTGGTTAGAAAATAGGTTGGAAAAAGAAAAGATTTTGTTAGAAAATTAGGTTTGGGATTAAAATTTAATGAACTTTTATAGAAAAACAAAACAAAAATAATAATGGATATAGACGATGGATATGTAAGACAATGAAATTAAAAAGAATGAATTAGACTTGCAAATCGAAGTACAAATCAAAAACTAAAAATGGAAATAGACAAAAACTAAAGAATTAACAACCGAACAATTAATTCCGGTCAATAAGAAAGGAAAATTAAACAAGAAAAAGGACGCAATCGATTTTAAATATTTTGAATACAAAAAGCCGCGTTGATGTTTTCGTGTTAAAAAATTTTAACAAATATAAAACAAAGTTTTATGACAAGGCACGGCGTGCTAAACATAAATCAAATCTTTTCGCTGAACTTATCCAATTTTTTTTTGATTTTCAACCTTTGATTTCAAGATTATTTTTCGTTCGATAACCCAAATTTTAACACAAAAATGCCTGACGCTAGTTAAATTATTTTAATTAAATTTAAATGAAAGATTAAATTAATAAAATGCAGTAATTAAAATATTCAAAATTTTAAATTATGTTCCCTTCTACGAGCTGTATATTTTCCAACAAATTTTCTCGGCAACGATTTTGTTCGAATAGACTAAAATTTATTTTAAAATAAAAAAAATTAATTTATTTTTACTTTTGTATTAATTCTTTTATATTCATTAATCCAATTTGTTCCCTGCTTAATTGGTTCTAACGATCGACGATTTATTCGTCCTGGTAATAAGTAAATCTTCAAAGTAGGCTGGGAACGTTGTACAAGCAATTCTTTACTAAATTTGTTTTTAAACTTTTATCTGTAACATATAAGTTAAAAAAACTTTTAATTTTTATACCTTGTGGGGCTGCTCATACTTAAAAACATTAAAAAATAATCTAAAAAATACCTAAAAGCACTATTATTCTCATCCCGTTTATTTTTCTCTTCTTCATTATCCATTATTAATTCTGCACGCCTAAGCCTTGCTGAACGAACTCCATAACGACGAAGTGCAGAATCACAATGTGTTAATAAATCTAGTAATGCTGGTAAAAGCTGTAATTCGTCTTCAATCTTTCTATTTATTAAATTAATTCTTAATTTTGCAAGATGAAAAAGAATCTAAAGAGAAAAAATATTCTCTTAAAAATAAAGAAAAATATTTTTTAACATGTAAAAATCCTCGAAAAGGCAAGGCAGGTGCACCCGAAGAGACAACAATTGCTGTTTTCTTATCATTTCCAAAGAAAAGGCTAGTAATTTCATCAAATTTCTCTTCTAAAGCATCACAAGTTATTAAATTTGTTAATTCACATTTTCTAAAAATATTACATTTTCTATTAATCAAAATTATAATTTCTATGAAAAAGTAGAGTGGTACTTCCTAAGTGTACAGGGAACCCCTCTCCCAAGGTTTCAGGGTCAATGGATTTGGAACCATCCCTTAATCAAAGTTCTAAAGCCACCGAACAGAGGCCCCTTAACACAAAAATATAAACAATAACCACAAACAGTAATCTTTCCTTACGGCAAAAATGCGGAAACTTTGGGGAGAAGGAAACAAACGTAACCAAATTATTACCTAATAAAGGCACGAATTGCTGGTAATGAAATAAGAAGTGTTTGTTTTATATTACAAAATTGCAAATATAAATAAACTGCTTTATCTAAAACTAATAAATGTTTACTTGTTTGTCCATAATTTATTGGGAATACCTTAAAATAATTATTTTAAAATATTTTTCCTTCTTTAAAAACCTCAGATAAATGAGGCTTTTTTGTTCTATTTAAAAGCCCTAAATCATCAATTGTACTTTTAGATGATAAATTTCCAATTGTAGAAGCTATTGATAGTGTTGATCCAATGGAGTTTTTATCAAATTTTTGGTCATTTAATCCACCAACAATATCGCTGAAAAAGCAAAATATAAATGGAATTAAAATGAAAATTCCTACAATGCTATAATATTTCAATAATTTATCTTTAATAAATTTTAAATATTACCTTGGGCCGAAAAAATGATATTTAAAAATGAGGGGATCTTAAATTGAGGGTATCGCTTATTTTTTAATTAGAGAAATAAAATATACTAGACAATAATTTTTATCTTTTATTTTGAATACCTTTTCCCAGCCAATTTAGTTTGATTTTCTTTATATAAAGGATAATGGTATTCAAGTTGATCAAGAACCAAAAGTAAAGTATCTCTAACTAAAGGAACTTTAATCATCTAAAAAAATTAACATTAATTTTATATTTTTTCTTCTTTTACTTCATCAACAACAGATCTGACAGGTTGTTCTGAAAATGGTGGAGGGATTTCTGAGTTTTCTATCCAAATATTCTCATTTTGTGCCAAAATGTGATCGACGCTTAATGAAGGTGATGAATTAACTTCGAGAAGAATAGGGGTACCATCTTGTCTGACAAGAATATCTAGACCAATTATCTTTAAAAAATTAATTTTTGTTTAAATGTTTAGTCTTTTAATGATGTAAGAAAATATTTAGAATTTAAATATCTTTACTTGAAAGCATTGAGGCGCTTGATATTTAAAATCACAAAAATGATGCTCATAATTAAGCATTAATTCCGGAACCATTGCTAACACAGTCTTTACTATAATTAATTTTATTTCACGCCATAAACGACGAGTTCTCACTCCTTTGTGTTCCATTTGGTGAAAAACAGTAGAAAGTAGTCTTTTACTTCCTTTTTAAATAAAAAATATATTTAATAAAAAATTCAAAAATAATTTTTTGTTAATCCTTCCCTGAAATCCTTCCCTGTGAACTTTATAATTTGTTAACTTAAGAGTTTAATCTTTTGATGAAAGAAGAACCCGATATTTAAAAAAAAATTCCCAATTTTCACTCTATTATAAAGAAGAAAAACCTTTAAGTTGTTCTTTTAATGATTTACTGTGAATATAAGCATTATTTGCTTTATTTAAAGAATAATTAGTTAAATGTGCATAAAGATTAGAAAAATTTTCTTTTGTTGGCATTCCCGGATATTTTTCAGTACAAAAACGAGCCATTCCTTTAAAATAAAAAATATTTTTCTTTAATTCTTTTTCACCTTCTCTGGCTACATAAATTGATAAAGGATTAAGGCTTCGAATAACTGCATAAACACGTAAATCAAATTTCAATCCATCAGAAAGTAGATAGGGATCAGGCATATATTCTTGAATAAGTTGGCGATTAGAATTTGTTTGTAATAATTCTGATGGTGAACTAATTAAATAAATTCCAGTTCCTTGAGCACCTTAAATGTTATTTAAATAATATCAGGGGTTATCTCTTTATTTTTTTCATTTAAATTTGCCCCAAGACTAAAATTAATCTTCTAATTCAAAAAAATTACCAACCATCATCTGGTTTAACAATAAAACATTTATTATTTGTTTCCTCAAAATTTAGGCAATAATCACTAAATTCTTTTAATTGTGCAGGAAGAATCCAACTACGTGGATAAAAACTATATTCTGAAGGAAAAAGTTCACGCATAGAAACAATTGCTTGGGTAAGTGTTACTTTCTTTGCAAGTTCAGTCATTCCTATTTTTTAAAAATATTTCTGAAATTAAATAAAATTTGCCTGGAAATTTATTTACTCGAGCACCAGATTTAACAACAGAATTCATATCAGGAAAGACAATACTATGCCAATAAACGTCACAAGGATGCCCATCGTCTCTAGACTCTGAAAACTCCTTCAAACCTAATTGACGGGCACAAAAAGAAACAACTGGGGCATTACTGAAAATATTAAAAAATTTTTATTTATTTTTATTAAAAGATTTTTTTATTAAAACCTTTTTGCACGAGATGTGTCAATACTAAATTTATCAAGAGATTTTCCACGTGAAGAGGGTGAAGTTATCCCTTGGGGAGAGGACCCAGAAAACATTAATTTATTATTTAATCAACATAAATATCCTCTCTAAAATACTTATCTAGTTTATAAAGTATTTAAAATAGTAAAGAAATTAAGTAAAAAATATTTTTTAAAATCATTGGAGCAAAGAGAAAGTTGCTAGGGAAACGCTAGAAAACAACAAAGAACAATAGGAATAATAAAGAATTTAAGAGATTATTTGTTCGAATTTATTTTGAGAAGTAAAAAAACTTTAAATTAGTAGCTTTAAAAATTTTAGATTTTCGTCATTTTTAAATTTGCACGAGATCTACTAAAATTTATTTAACAATAAACTTTTCCCTAATTTGAGATTTTCTCAATAAATGTATAAAAGTTAAATTTTATATTAAATAAAAATTTCTTAACAAATATACATATCCCTTACATTTTTATTTAAATTAATATATTTTATTTTCTTTACAAATACTTACAATATAAGAAGTATTTAAAAAATTAAAATTTAAAGAATTTGAGAATTTAAAAAAATATACAAAAATTTCCTTTTTAAATTTCCCCTCTCCACATTTTTCCAAGTGTACCTTCAAAAAATCCCCAAAGACACACGGGTATTAAAGTGAAAGGTATCAAATAAATCAAGGCAGGTTGGCCAGTTTCCATTAAAAGTAAGGCAACAAAAGTACAAAACATTCCAAAAGAATAACCTTTAAATTAAAAAAAATATATATTTTCTCAAATTAAAGAGAACCAATTAAAGAGATTAATCCATACAAATGAAATTTACTCTTTTTGATTAAATCAACATAAAAACAATAAGCAATCAAATACCCTAAAATTATTTTTAAAATATATTTTCTTTAAATAAAAACTTGCCAGGAAGAATTACATCCCCTAAACCGAGCAAAACATTTTTAAATTCTCTTTCGACTTGTATATCAAAACATTCAGCCATTGGATCAGCTAATAAAGGCACGTAAAAAAGTAATGGAAGCTAAAAAAGAGAATTTTTTGTTTCCAAAAATTATCAAAATATTTCTTTAGAGCAATAAGCAAACTAGGGTTGTTCCCCGACGGGGGGGGGAGGGCCACGGGGATAACTTTTTGTGGAGGCAGCGCCACGGGAGGGGGGGGGGGAATTTTCAAAAAAAAACTCAAATTTCCCCGAATTTCGGGGACGGGGAACAACCCCAGTAATAACCAAATAATTATTTAATTAAAAATATTTAAATTTACCTTTTCAGGTATTTTTGTTTTTATATCAATGGGAGCAACTGGTTGAAATTCTCCTTCCGGTAATCTTGTTGGTTGACAATCAGTACCCGTAACTACCTAAAAATTAAAAAAATTTATTTTAATTTTTGTAAATAACCTGTAACATAACAGAACATCCATCTGAAGTAAGTAAACGAGTTCCAAAAACCATAAACAGATCATAAACAAAAAAGGCAAGTAAAAAGAAAGTAATTAACTAATAAATTAAATTTAAAAAATATTTTCTTTTTCTCAAAATTTACCCGTAAACTTCTAATTCTGCTAAATCTAATTGCATAAATACAAATAGTAATATTGATAAAATCTAACAAATAAAATGCATAATAAGTGTTCCGAATATGAAACCAGTAGAGACAAATACTCAAAGAAAGAATGAAAGAGAGGGTTGAAAATAATTTAAATGGATTAGCCAAAAAAGATTTTTTGGAAGAATTTTGTTGTTGTTGAACTAGAAAGGGAAGAGAGATTTAAATAAATTAAAAATAAAAAAAACAAACGGGAATTCGATGAATTTTGAATATTTTGTTGATTATTTAATTCTTCTCTTCTTTTATTAAAACAAAAGAATATTTGTCGTAAAGAAAACATTTCATATTCATAACCATTCAATAAATATTGAAAAATAGCATAAACACAACTTTTAATTGCTATTGAACCAAGAAAAATTAAAAAGAAATTGAAACCATTTACTTTAAAAAATAATTATTAAATTCTTATTTTTATTAAAAAAAACCAGCATAATCTCTAAAGAAAAAGGCAAACATTAATATAAAAACAACAAAAGATAAAGCAATAAAAACTGAAAAACAATGCTGCCAAACACTCATATTTGCAAGTTCTGAGCTTTGTGAAGAACGTTTTCTTTGAAAATAAAGGTAAATTTAATTATTAGGTATTTTCTAAAAGAGAGCTAATGTGAGACTTTTGTCAGTTTCGAATCATAAGTTGTCTTTTGTTGTCAAAGAAAATAATTAAACAAACCCGAAAAGACAATCTTCGGGTTTAAGGTTCGATTCAAAACTGACAATTCTAAAATAAAAAAGTTAAAGGAAGCCTTAAGAAAACCTTATCAATTTTTGGAAAAAATTAAGATTCAAAACAAAAACTAAAGGCTCCGTTATCTAATCTCGATTTTTAAACATGAAAATGTTTTAATATTTAAAAAAACCTCTCATTTTGTAATGTGGAATTTTGTGTTGTGGATATTGTTGTTGAAAACCTTTCATTTTGTGTTGGAGAATTAACACTAATTTCCGTAATTTGTGTAAAAGAAGCTTAAAAATAAAATAATTTTTAATTTAGAAATAAAAAATATTAAAAAAACCATTCTGATTTAGCTGTAAATCTTCTAGCGCTGTGTTAACATATTTAGCTAATTTATTTTTAATGTCCAAAACAGACCAAATAGAACCTTAAAAGTTTGGGAAATAAACTGAATTAAAATAATTATTTTAAAATGAGGGAATAATTTTGATTAGGAAAATGTAAAAAATCTTTTTTAATAAAAAAATTACCTATAAGTATTGAAATAAATGCAAAACCCCAAAGAACAACGACGGCTGGATCCATCGGAAAGAAAGATTTTGGTTGATAAATTTTCAGTTGGCCAGTTTTAGAAAGTAACTAAAAAAATAAATAATTTTCAGAAAATAAAACCGGTTCAATTTCCTTCCAAAAATTGTATTCATAAACATAAAAAACATTTAAAGATTTGTCTTTAATGCTATTAAGTTCAGCGTTGTAAAAATGTGTGAACTAAAAAATAAAAAAATATATTTTAATTAAATTAGGGTTAGAAAATTTTAATAAGATTAAGAGAAATTTAATTTAAAATTAATTTTAAAAAATAGAAAGCGATCCAGAAAGGATGAATTTTGATAGAGGGAAAAGGTTATTTAAATTAAATTTAAAAAAATAACCAAATAATTATGTAAATCATAAGCATTTTTCTTCCCCTTTTCAACCAAAAAAAGAATATTTTTAATCGAAGCAGCCATCATTATTTTAACCTAAAAAATATTATAAATTAATTAAAAAATTAAAAAAAAGCTCATTTCTAACAGAATTTGGATCAGAATAATTAAATCTTGGTTGTTCACTACATAATTGACGTAATTTGTTAAATTCAGTTATATAATCTGCTGGAACGATGGAATTTGAAGGAAATTTAAATTCATTATATCCTTTACAAATGTTGGTATTATTTACTTTATTCCACCAAAAGAGATTGAAAATTGGCTAAAAATTAAAAAAATTCTTTTAAACTTCTTTAAAATTTTTAAATTCACAAAACAGAAAAAAATAAATATTTAAAAATGTTAACAATAATTTATTAATTCAAAAAAATTTTATTTTTAATTTATTACTAAATTTATTGCAAAATAAATTATAATTAATATTTTTAAATAAATATTTTAAATATTGTTTTCCGCTTTGCGAATTTCATCGAAAGAAATAAAAAAGAAAGTGAAGTTTAAAAAATAAATATTTTATTAATACCCTCATTTTTCTATTTTATTAATTCCCCTCAATTAAAAAATATTTAAATTTTTTACCGCTTCTTCAAAGGATGATGGCAATTCTTTTTGTTTCCATTGTTGATAATTTATGCAAAATCTTCTTTCTTCCAAATTATTTTCGGTAAGTAAAGAAAGGAAAGAATAACTAGATTCGTATTTATATTTTCGAGAATTGACAAAAGAAAACTTTAAAAAATTTTAATTTAAAATTAATTTAATCCAAAATTCAAACCTTTAAACATAAAAATAAAATAAAAATATAAAATAAAGTAAATAAGTTTGTGTTGAACATTTAATGGGTTAATTAAATATGTATAAGTAGGTAGGTAGTAAATATTTTAAATAAATCTAAAATTTAATTTTTAAAAATTAAAAAAAAAGGGGAAATTAAAGAAAATATCTTTTAACATCTTTCAATTAAAATTAAGAAAAAAAAATTCTATGAGTCATAGTAAAATCGTTTGAGTCTGCTTTTTACATTAAATATGTTTAAGAGTCTACATAATATGTGTCTTTTCAAAAAGATACTTTTATTGAGTAAAAGCAATTTCTTTTAAGTAATTTAAAGAAAATTTGTTTATAATTTAAATTTAATTCAATAGTTTTCCGGTAAGTAGGTGTTCTAGAAAAAAAAGGAACTTCCCAATTTGTAAACGGATAAATTTTAAATCATGAAACAAAAAAGTACATTATTTTTTTTAGGAAATAATGGATTAGTCCCTCCGGTATATAAGCAAACTAGAATTTTAAATAAAAAAATATTAATAGCCAAATATGTTTATAAAACAAATATTATTGACATAAATAATTTAAAATGAGAGAATTTTATAAACAAAAAAATTTTAAATTAATTTTTAAACTAAAGTTGAATTAGTAAGTAACTTTTGATACGGAAATAAAAATTAAATGTTTAAGATATTCATTAAATAAATTTACGTACAAATAAGTTAAATTCTGAAAAAGGGAGAAATTAAAATTTGTTATCAACAATTTTGGGAATAAAATTTCGATTTGAGTATCAAATTTATTAATCAAAAAACAATCATTAAATACACAAAAGGATTTTTAAATTACTGTATTTATTCTAATTGAATGGCCGCCATTCTATTTTTCAATACCCCAAAAAATTGTCATTCAATTGTAGGGGCCATTCAATTAGAATAAATACGGTAAATAGAAAGAAGAGAAAGATCATAAATAAATTAATTAAATACATAATAATTTAATTATAATTAATTACATATAAATATGTACTTTTTGTTTTTAAATTCAAATAAAAAAAGTTAAAAATATTTAAAAAGCTTCTTTTTTGTTCTTTTTATTTTATAAAAATACCGCTATTAAAATTTAGTATAGGTATATCCTGTTTTCACAAACAAACATCCATTTATTTATAATCTGGAACATAAAAATAATTTATGGCTTAATTATTTCCTCCTCTAATAATTTATTAAAACAAATTAATCTTTTTAAACGATCTTTCCATAAAATATTAGCTTTTTTAAAAGGCTTATTTATTTATTGCGCTACTCCAAGTCTGTCCATCAATCAAAGGAAAAGGTTAATCATGAAAAGTTGGGAGTTATAAAATATTACAATTTATGCTCTAATTATGCTTGTCAAATAATTCTGGAAATAATTTTTGAAAATAAATAATTTATTTGGAATAATAATGGAAATATTTAATTACATAAATAATTATCTAAAAATTTTAGAAATATTAATATTTTTTAAATAAAAAACTAAATTTATGAATTAAAATCTAGTTATTAGAACATTCAATTTATGTAGTGTTTTGTGTAAATCACTTTTGTGATTTTTGAATAAAAATAATTGATGATAGAAATCAACAATACAAGTCAGGCAAATAAAATTTTCCCATTTTATATAAGTAACTAACTCAACATTCTCCACCTTCAATTTTCTCCAAAATTAAATAACTACCTATGTATTTCTTTGCATCTCACATTCAAGTTTAGTTTATTTATTTAATAAAAATAAGATTAATAATTATTTATTTCTTGTTTTGTATTTATTTTTAAATATTGTGTCCTTCTCCCTTTTTTATCAACTTTTTTATTGAATACATAAAATCAAAGGAAAAGGTTAATATACCAAATCACATACATCAAAAACATTTTCTTTTCACAATGTCATTGTTGCGCATCAATTTATTCAATCGTTATTTTTGTAAAAATGTCTTCTTTTCTCAAAAAATTAAAGAAAAATAATTTTTGGATAGTAACTTGTTTTTTAAATTAAATGACAAAAAATATTTTTAAAAGTTTTTTAAATTATTTTAAATCACTTCCCTTTATCCTATTTTGTTTTTTTTCTTTTTAATTTTTTAATTTTAAATTTAGATAAATGTTAACTCAAAATTTCTTTTTAAATATTATCTTTATAATTTTAATATTTAAATATTTTTGTCAATGTAATAATCAAAATTTAACATTTTCCCAACAAAATTCAACAAAAAATATTTTTGAAACTAAAAACAAAAATAATAATAATACATTAATATTAGAGACAACAACTGAAAATTTAAAGGAAGAAGAAGAAGAACCGGCTTGGGCTTGTGGGACAGATGCTTTTATTCAAGTAAATAAATTAATATTTAAATTTTAATAGTTTATTTTTCTAGATGATTGCCGAATCTACAATTGAAAAAGATTGCCCAGACAAAAAACGTAAATAAATTTTAACGAGTAAAGTTAATTTTAAAATATTTTTCGGTTTAAAGGCGTATAGAAAATAACAAAAATAAATTTTTGATTTCTTGATTTTTAGATTTTATATAGGTATTTTTTGACAAAAATTGTAAAATTGAAGAAAAAATTGTTTTTATTTTTTAACGTTAAAAATCAAAGAAAATTCAATTCAAAATAATTTTCCATTAAATATTAATACCAAAAACTAAAATTTTTTTTAAAGTAATTAAAATTTTATTTATTTAAAGGTCCAATTAATAATTGTTGTGTTAGCCATGATAGGTTAATTTTAATATTTTAAAAGAATATTTTTAAAATAAATTTTTATTTAGTTGTTATGATGACCAAAAAGGACGTAAATATTGTGATGATATTTTTTGTGAATGTTTGGAAGTAAATAAATAAATTTTATTAAAAATATGTTTATTTAATTTAGATAGCTTCTGCTGGAAGTGAAGAATGTTCTAAAGTTGATACAAAAATGTTTTGCGATTTAGTGAGAGAATTTGGACAGTCTTTTTACAATGCTTCTGTAAATGCTACAAATACGACTCAGACAATAAATAATAGGTGAACAATTAATTTTTAAATAAATAAAAAATTTTCTTACGGAAAAATATCAATTTTTTTAATTTTGAGAAAATCTAAATATAAATATATTTTTTAATTTATTAAAAAATTATATTTTAAATTTAAACGTTTTTAGCTGCATCTTAAATATTTTTTTGAAATTCTTTAATATTTATTTAAATTTATTTTTTTAATTTAACAGAATAGAAACAACTACACCAACAAATACAAAACCAAATAATGTTTATAACAAAATAGACAACAAAACAGTTCCAATTAAAAGGATATACTAAAATATTTTATTTATTTATTTGTTAATTTAAAAAGAAAATAACCGGTAGATATTAATTGACTAATTATTTAATTTTGTAAAGAATATTTGTATTTAAATAAAAATAATTTGATAATTTTTTCTTTTCTTCCCTACTAAGAAAATGGCAATAAATTGTCCATAGTATGTAAAGTCTTGTTAATTTCTCGAGAAAAACATTAAGATCAAAAAAGTATTTAGGTATTTACAAAATTATAGCAAATAAAAAATCAAAAAGATTTATGCAGAAATATTTAAAACTAATTTAGCTTTAAATTTAATCTTCGATTTATTTCTCTAAAATTCTCTGACGGCAATGAACATATTTACAAATAGACAAAAATTCTAAAATTATATCCAAAAAAAATATTTAAAAAATTATTTTTCTAAGAAATCATAATTTAGCTAACTGAGAATCAGTCGATTTTATAGCAAATTTCGCTAAAAATAATTATTTTTAGTGTTTAAATGGATGTAAATGGTAAGTATTATGCTAAAAATTTAAAATAAGAGAAAAAAATTATTTTCAAAATCAAATTATAAAGAAATATAAAAAAGTTTCAGAAAAAATAATTTAGCTATAAAATTTAATTTTTGCTTTATTTGTCTAAAATTCTTTGACGGCAATTAACAGATTTACAAACAAAGAAAAGAATAATTTTCCTTAAAAATCCAAAGCCCACCAAACTATAATATGTATGTATCTTGCCAACTTCATCTCACCATTTATAAGAGGTAATATTATTGAATTAAAAATATTAAATAATAAAAACAAATAGTTTATTTTAATCCCTTCACAATTAATTAAAAGAATATTTTTAAAAAATTATCCCAAAATTTAAATTAAATAATTAGATTAAAAATGAAAATTCCCAATTTCTTTTTAAATATTATTTTGATTCAATTACTATTTATTTATTTTTGTCAAAGTAATGAACAAAATTCAGAAACAACATTGCAACCTGAATGGGAATGTGGCACAGATAATTTTACAAAAGTATTTAAATTTATTTAAATAAATCCTTTGAAATACAAATTCTATAATTAAATTTAATTAATTATTTTAGGAATTAGCTAAAAAACAATTCAAATGACTTGTCCAAACGATAAAAGTAAATTTTTAAAATTAAATAAATAAATAATTATTTAATTTAGAATTTTTATTTTTATAATTTTTTGTTTTGAAAATAATATATAATCAGATTAATTAATTATATCTTTTTTAAAATAAAAATACAATTTAGCTCAAATAAACACTTGTTGTATTAACCATGACAGGTTGACTTTTTAATAATTTAAATATTTATATAAATATTAAATATTAATTTGTGGAAATTGTAAAGATTTATTTACATAATTCCCGAACTGAATTTTAATTCGCTAAGGAAAAATTTGAGAGTAAAAAGTGGCAAAATAAATTTTATAAATTCCACATAAAATTCGAAATCCTGTTGTTAGCCAGATATTTAAAATTAATTTCGGGTTTTCGGAATAAATAGAATAAGTTATAAAAATTTCTGTAGATGTTTATACTCAAATAGAATTATAAAATAAAATATTTAAATGGAAATCGAGATTCTATTAGTTGCTATGACCAGCAGAATGGGCGTAAAAATTGTGATGAGAATTTCTGTGGATGTTTAAAGGTTTGGAGAATTTAAAAATATTAAATTAAAAAATTAACATATGTATTTGACAAAATTTTTGCTCAAACTTTAATTTAATATAAAATTAAATAAAAATTTTTAATTAGAATGCTACTTATGGAAACTACTGATGGAAAATTATTTTGTATGTCTGTAAAATTATTTGGGGGACCTGCCTACAAAGCTGCTGGAAAGCAAAAAACAACAACTACTACCTCATCATCGGCAAATGGTATACAAAATATTTTTTGATTTTTATTTTTAAAATTTAGATAATGAAGGCTGTAAATGAAATTTTGAATTATGTTTAGCATTAAATTTTGAGGAATTTTTATCAAGATAATCTAATATTAATTAATATTAATTTCTAATTTTTTAAACTCTATTTTGTATTCTTAAAAAATTAAATAAAATTTAAACTGGGTAAAATAGCATAAAAATGTAAAAACAAATTTATTAAAGTACATATACCTATATTAAAATATTTCAAATATTTTTTCAAATTAATTCTTAATTTTTTTATTACTCTGAATGAAGATTTACTGAGAAAATATTTTATACAAATAAAAAATAAATTTATTTTTCCAAAAAAGGTATTATCTAGCAATTTTGTGATTCATTTGATTTTATATCGAATTTTACTGGAGATGATTATTTTTAGGTTTTGTATGTATCATCGTCGATTATAAGAAAATAAATTCTTTACAAATTCAATTATTAGCTAAAAAAATTTTTTATTTTAAAGTTTCAATTTATGTATTCCTCTAAAATTCTCTGACGGCAACTAACAGATTTACAAACAAACAAATAAATTTTCCTTAAAAATACCAAAATTCACCAAACTAAAATATTCTTCAAACTATAGGTATTTACTTTTAATAGAAAAATTGATATTATTGAATTAAAATAATTTATTAATAAAAAAAGTAAATCCCTATCTCGATTATTACCCAAAACCTATTTAATTAAATCCAAAATGAAAATTCCCAACAATTTCTTTTTAAATATTATTTTAATTCAATTATTTATTTATTTCTGTCAAAGTTATTATCAAAATTTAATATTTTTACCAAACAAAAATAATTATTTGAAAGAAACCCCTTGGGCTTGTGGTGCTACTAATGGAATTTCGGAAGTAAATAAATATTTTATAGAAATAGTGTAAATAATATTTTAATCATTTAAGAAGATTTCTAAATGGTTTGTTAAAGCAACCTGTTCAAAACATAAATGTAAATATCTAATTAATATTTACTTATAAACAGTTTATAACTAAAAAAATTAATTATAAATTATTTATTGAAAATAATAATTAAATATTTTATTTTAAAATTATTTTTTTTTATAAATTTCAAATTTTGAATTAATGAATTTATTCGTTTTTGTAGTTTACCCATAATAATCAATTCTAAAATATATTTATCTTATTAAAAAATATTTATTCAATTAAATATTATAGGTAACATCAATAATTGCTGCATTAATCACGATAAGTTGAAATTTTAATTGTTTAGATTTTTTAAATTTATTATTTTATTAGTTGCTATAATAGGCAGAAAGGGCGTAAAGCTTGTGATCATTATTTCTGTAAATGTTTAAAGGTATTAGAGAATTTAGATTATAAATATATTTAATTTTAACAATATTTTTGTTTAAAAGTAAAATAAAAATTTAAAATTTAAACAGGCAATCTCTACTAAAAGTACCAAATGTTCTAATATTATTAACTCATTTTGTACAGTTGTAAAACTGTTTGGCAAAAAAGCTTACAAGAATGCGGCAAAAGATTTATATAAACCTTGCAAAATACCAAACAGTAAGTGAAATAATTTTAAACATAATACTTTAATATTTTTGTTACAAATAATATCGAAGGTAAATGTCCAGTTGGCGGTCTACATGTCCGCAAAGAGAATCTGTTCTTTTCTTTCCTTTTCTTGCATTTTTTGCGTTGGGAGAAGTGCTCCGCTCATTTTTCCTTTTATGTCATTTTTCCTTCTCAATACAATATGTTCTCCTGTTCATACTTGAAAAATAAAGATATCTCTAATTAGAAAAAAATTATTTATTTAACAGATGATAGATTTTGATAACATTCTCAAATAGATTTATTTAAAATATAGGGCGGATAATAAAAACTATGAGGGGGAGGGATATATATAAAAACTGGGCCCATATCTTTACTCAATATCGATATCCTGATAACACGAAAATCAACGTAGAACAGGTTATGTCTCCCTAAATATTATTTTGCAATTTTTTAGATCATTATTTTGGGCTTATTAGAAAGCCATAGGATTATTGCTATATAGCAATAATCCTACATTTCAGAATTTATCATTGTAATTTTTATAATCCAAAATCTATCATTTGTTAAATAAATAATTTTTTTCTAATTAGAGATATCTTTATTTTTCAAGTATGAACAGGAGAACATATTGTATTGAGAAGGAAAAATGACATAAAAGGAAAAATGAGCGGAGCACTTCTCCCAACGCAAAAAATGCAAGAAAAGGAAAGAAAAGAAAAGATTCTCTTTGCGGACATGTAGACCGCCAACTGGACATTTACCAATATCGAAAAATTAAAAAAAAGTATTTCGCCAATATGTGAAGCATTATTTTTTGATTAGGTGACTTTAATTGAGGTTAAAAATTGAGGTAATTTCTTTATCCTTTACATTATAAATGACGAAAATACTCAAATTTTTAGAATTTTTATGCATATTATTTTATATGCTTTAGTAAGAGAACAAATTTCTCACCTAGAGAATATACTCGAAGTAAGAAATATTTAAAGTCTCATAATTTTTACCTGCCAGCTTGCCACATAAAGCCTTTAACAATCACATAATTTCCATTATTGCCAATCAAATCTTCACTAAATAAAATATAAGTATTCCCATAAATCGTTTATTTTAAAGATTGTGCAAATATAAATTGAATATACAATCTGAATGCCCATTAAATTTGCTACAATATAGTGCTTTTTTAAAATAAATCTTTGTTCTTTTACTGATTTCAACGAAGATTTACTCAGAAAATATTTATACAAATAAAAAATTAAAATAAATTTATTTTTCTAAAAAAGAGTACCATTTCGCTATTTTAGAGCCAGATGATTTTACAGCAATTTCAATAGAAACACCTAATTATTTTGAGGTTTTATATGTACAAGGATGGACAGGTTACCTGAAACCCGAAATCGAATTTTTTTGACTCGAAATCAAATATTTTATACAAATACCTGTTCCGGGAAAAGTTAAAAATTTCTATGCGAAAACTGACAGGACTTTGTCACAACTCGTCCCATTCCTGATCAGGGCTGGGCGCAATTGCGGATTGCGAGTTGCGGATTGCGTAAATTGCGGGGTTTTTTGCAATTGCGAGTTGCGGATTGCGCGTTGCGGATTTTTTTTAAAAATTGCGTTTTGCGGATTGCGAGTTGCGGATTTTTAAGATTTTACGCAATTTTCACGCAATTTTTTGAAATTTCCCTCACAATAAATGAAGAAAATCTGGCTTCTTGTCCCTCCCAAATTCTCAAAATTTTCGCCTGCGGCGCTGAAAAAGAAGAAATCTGGCTTCTTGTCCTTCAAAATTCTCAAAATTTTTGCCTGCGGCGCTTAAAAAGTAAGAGATTTGTCTTCTTGGGCTTCCCAAATTCTCAAAAATTTCGCCTGCGGCGCTGAAAATGGAAGTTTTTGGCTTAAGGATCTTCCAAAATTTTCAAAATTTTTGCCTGCGGCGCTGTAAACGGAAGAAAATCTTCGATCATAATGATTGTATATCTGGGGATTTGGAGTTTTTCTGAGAGTAAGCATGGATTAATGGGGATCTGGAGTGATATTGGGGGATTTCAATGTAGCAAGAGTCAATTATTAGCTTTAAAATTCTGCTTTAAATTTTTAATTTTTCCTCTAAAATCTCTGACAACAATTAACAGATTTGCAAATAAACAATAATTTTTAAAAGAACTAAAACTTACTAAAACTTACCAAACAAAAATATACTACCTATATTGATAATTACATTTATTATTGAATTAAAAATATTTAATAATAAAAAAATTTATAGATAATATATTAATAATAATTAATATTCAGGATATACGCTCTGGTTCATAATTATACATAGATTTATGTTATTGAAGACTCGATGGACTAAAATTTTTATAAGAAACTCCATTTAGTTTTAAAAGCATTATTCCAAAAAATATTTCAAATTTAAAATAAATTGCAAAATATTAAAATTTTTCTGAAAAATGGGTAATTCGGTATAGGAAAAACTTGGGGTTTTCGTGTTTCCAGCATGAGGGTTTTTGCGTTTACAGCATCTACAATAATTAAAGATTCATACATATTTATTGATACCAAGGAGATATAAAAAATTAGGCCCAAACAGCTCGAAAATTAACGTAAAATGGGGGTAAACTAAATTTTAACGTAAATTAAATTTCTAACCTAAGTTCAATTAAATCATTAAATTCAGAATGAGAATCTTTTTTAATATTACTCTGATTCAATAATAATCAAAATCTAATATCAAACAATAATTATTTGAATAACAAAGAAACTCCTTGGGCTTGTGGCACTAAAGGACTTTCAGAAGTAAATATTTTATAGAAATACTATAATATAAATTTTAAAAAATAAATTTATCGTTTAAGAAGGTTGCCAAGTGGATTGTTGATGTAGCTTGTGCAGATTATAAATGTAAATTATTAATTAAAAAGTGTAATTTAAAAATCGAAATATCATTTTATACATAAATACACTTTAATATTTTAAAATTATTTTTTTATAAATTTCCAATTTATAATAATAAAAAAATTCCTTTATTCTTCTGTTCTTTGATAATTTTGATTTATGATGTTTTTCTTTTAAATTAGCAAAAATGATTAGTTTTCAATCCAAAGAATATTTATCTAATAAAAATAGGTAAAATCAACAATTGCTGCATTAATCACGATAAGTTGAAATTAAATTAGTTAAAATTTTTTAAAATTTATTTTTATTAGTTGCTATAATAAACAGAATGGACAGGATAATTGTGATAATAATTTCTGTGGATGTTTAAAAGTAAGTAGCATTCGAGAAATATATTAGAAAATTTAAATTATACTCCTTAACATGTCATATGAAAATTAAAATTTAAACAGACAGCCTCTAGCAAAAGTAAAACATGCTCTGGGCCCGTAGAATAAATTCGGGGTTAGGTTACCCGAGTAACTTTTCCCCCACAAAACGAAGAAAAGAGAAAAATCCTTGCGCCGAAGAAATGAAGAAGAAAAGAAAGAGGAAATGAATACGGTAGAGGTGGAGGGTAAAATTGTTACACTGCTAAGGGGCAGTGTAGACATTTTATTTAAAAAATCCTTAAAAATCGAGATCTCATGGAAAAATTATAAATTTAATATTTTTGGATAGTTTGAAATGTCCTCTATTTAATGATATAAATTTTGGAATTTTTTCTTGGAAAATCAGTTTATGGCAAATTTTAGAAAAAAGTACCTCATTTTTTAGTCATTTTTTAAGGAAAAGTAGTACCTTGCTAGAAAATTCATAACTTTTAGATAGGTCGGTAAAAATTTTTGATTTTTTGGTAAACCATAGTTAACATTCCAATCTATATTTTGGCATAAAAATAAAATTTTTATCGCCATTTAAAAAAAAGTTATGAATTTTTTCCTAAATAGGGAGAATAAGAAGCGGGTAGCGGCGCCAAACCATTTGCTTAGGGTCAAGTCGGCGCTGCCGCTACCCGGGTAACCTTACCCTTGAATTTATTCTACGGGCCCTGATGTTATTATCTCATTTTGTAAGGCGGTAAAGTTATTTGGCAAGAAAGCTTACAAGAATTCAGCAAAAGATAAGGGTAAACCACCTAAAAAACCAAACAGTAAGTGAATTAATTATAAAAATAATATTTAAATAATTCTGTTATAATTATTTTGTAAGTATGTAAAGCATTATTTTTTTAATTTCTTGAATAAATAGTCGACAAATTATTTTTTAATTGTTTAATTATATAACTTGAATATTCTTAAAGAGAAAATATTCAGACCTAAAGAATATGTATGAAGATAAAAGTCTCATTTTAAACCTTAATTCTTAAGAGCATTTTCATTATAGGCTTCCCAGCTTACTCAACATTTAGAACCATTAACAATCCAATAATTTCCCTTATCCTACTCTTTACAAAATAAAAATATACAAATTTCCAAAAAATTATTTTATTTTAAAGATTGTCCAAATACAAATTAAATACATAATGAACAAATAAAATGAAATAATCGAGAATGCAACAAAAGATAAAAATAAACCCCCTAATACACTCCGCGTCAAAATGATAGCTCCACCCCTATATTCTATTTTTATGTCAGAATTTGTGAACTAAAAAATATCAGATTTTTTTCTAATATCTCTCCTATCAAGACAAGCTCAAAAACATACAGAACAGAAAAAACTCATTAAGAATATTTTAAGAAAGTTCCAATTCATGTTTTTGATGTGCGTCAAAATGATAGCTCCATTTTTAAAAAGCCTAGTAAGGGGGCAGCTAAAATTCCCCAAAAATTTCTGTGAACTTATCTATTAATAAGTAATAAAATATAAAAAGAACGAAGTCGAAAACTACCTAGATCACTGAGATCTCAAGCCTCCGTTTTCAACGGGAAATGGGGTTACAGTACTTCAAAAAATATTTTAGACCCCTTAGAGTAGGTGTAAAATTTTTCTTTTATACTCGACAAATAGCCAATAAAATTTGCTATAAGCTACAGAAGGACCCATCCTTCTAAAAAATTTGTCCGGACCAGCGTTCAGGCTAGAATAACTTCTGCCCAGAAATAGCCTAAAAATGCACTATTTTTGGTCAGCAGATTTTCAGGCATCAGCGCCGCCACGGATAAATTTTTTAGGAACATGGTTCCTTTTGTATCTTGTAGCAAATTTTATTGGCTATTTGAAGAGTATAAAATAAAATTTCCAGACCTACCCTAAGGGGTCGAAAATTCTTTCGGAGTACTATACCCCCATTTTCAGTTGAAAACTGAGGTTTGATATCTCTGTGATGAAGATAGTTTTTGACATCGTTCTTTTTCTATTTAGAATACCTATCGATAGAAACGTTCACAGAAATTTTTGGAGAATTTTAGCTGCCTTTTAACTGTATCTATCTCAATTGGAGCTATCATTTTGACGCACCACAAAAACATGTATTTCCATTTTTCTAACATTCTTACTGAAATATTTTTTTTATTTTGAATGTTTTTGTGCTTCTTTTCTTAGAAACAATATTAGAAAAAAAATATGAAAAATTTAGAGCACTAGTTCGTAAATAAAAACCGAAAATCTAGGTGGATCTATCATTTTGACGCGGAGTGTATATTAATTAATTAAGTTAAATATTCCATTTCTGATAAAATTAATAAAATTTAATTTTAATTATTTATCAAATATAACCAGGGCTTCGATTTCTGCGGATTTTTCCTCATTTTGTGGTTTTTTGATAGAGCGATGAGGATTATTTTTAAAAATGCGGATTTGCGGATTTTTGTGGTCTTTTGAAGATTATGAGGATTTTTTGTATTTTCTTGTAGTTTTTTATTAAAATATCATTTTTTGGCCTCTTGACATCCCAAAATCCGCAAAAATTTCGCCTGCAGCTCTAAAAAGGACGATTTTTGGCTTAAGGATCCTCCAAAATCCGCAAAATTTTCGCCTGCGGCGCTGAAAAAGGACGATATTTGGCTTAAGGTCCTCCAAAATCCGCAAAATTTTCGCCTGCGGCGCTGAAAATAAAAAAATCTGGTTTCTTAGTCATCCAAAATTCTCAAAATTTTCGCCTGCGGCGCAAAAAAAGATTTTTCGAGTAAACAATTCACTATAACTAGGTATGGTGAAAGCATTGGCTCAAGTCAGCTGTAATTTTTCATTTAATTATTCGGATTTTAATAAGATAGTCATTAGTAGTGAAAAAATTGATCAATTTATTGATGGAGTCAAAAAATTTAACGCATAAAGTGATTTTAATTCAATTTTTGTGTTAGAAAATTTTTTGCGGATTTTTCATATCAAATGCGGATTTTTTCAATCAAAATTGCGGATTTTAAAAAATTCGAGATCGAAGCCCTGAATATAACAAAATAATTTAGTAATTTATTCTAAATATTTAAATAATTACACATTTATTTATTTATAATTATTTTTAAAGTTTAATCATTTTTCCATCAAAATTTCTTTCACTAATTTTTGATTTAGAAATTGTATTTAATGGGATTGAAGAACTAGTAGAAGATTGATTAATAAATTTATTTAAATTAATTCTTTCATTTGTATTTAATTCCTCCTTCTAATAAATATTTAAATTAACAAAAATTTAGATAAAAAGTAGAGTCCCGGCCGGAAGCGTGCCGGATTATCCCGGTTTTTCAAATCCCGATCCCAATTTTTCAGATCCCGAGACCGAAAGATGAATCCCGATCTCAATTTCGGTCAACTCCGATCCCATGTCGGGATCTGGGATCGGTATCATCATTTACAAAATCCCGATCCCTGTTTTTTCTCCAAATCCCGATACAACTCTAATAAAAAGAAAGTGTTACTCATTTATTAAATATAAAACCTCTCTAATATATTTTCTGTAACAAAACCTAAACCTAAACAAATATAGTCCCTCTCAATTACTCCTCTATCCCTCAATATTTATTCAAAATTTTACCCCATTATTCTCTTTAAATTTATTATTAACTACATCCCCAACAATATTTCTCTGCCTTTGTTTATCCATTAGAAATCGGTGAATTAAAATAATAGTCATTATAGCTGCTTGTGTTAATGTTAATATAGAAGAACCCATAAATAATGACATCTATTTAAAAATATTTATTTTTTTTTTGAAGATTTAAACAAACTTGTCCACCAATTTGAGCAATTAAACCCATAAAAGTAACTGTTGCTACCTCTTCTATTAATTCAAATTGTAAATCATTATAAGAAAGATCAATTCTATAAGCAAAAGGGATTGGACTTGAATTTCCATAAACAAGCAAAGCATCTATTTTCTTTTTTTTTAATATTTATTTTTTAAATTAATTAATTAAAAACCTCCATAGAAACTGTATATTCCCAACGATCACAGGCAAGTATACACTAAAAATGATTAAAAATAAGGGGTATTATGGAGGGGATTTAATGCTCGAGGAGGTGAAAGTAACGTTAAATACTTTTTTAATAATTATTTTTAGAATAAAATTATGATTTGAAGAGCACCAAAACCAGAATTTCTACGGCTTAAAAATATTAAAAATTTTGGGGAAATTTCTTCAATCGGGGGGAGGGGGGCAAACCGTTAATAGATTAACTTTAAAATGCCCCCTCTAAACGTTCAAATTTTTTATTAAATTATTTACAGATTGTATTGTATAATTAGCATTCTCTACTGCATTTGAATAATTTTCAATAATTGTATTTGGATCACAACTACAAATTTTAACAAAAATAATTTAAAAATTTAAAATTAATTTCTAAAGCCTTGAAAGTTTTGTTGGTCTAATTTCGTTCATATAAGGATATGTACAGTTTAAAGGGCCTTCCAAATATGTTTGTATCCAACGCTCAATGTAACAAATATCTTTACCTACATTTAAGTATTCATCACTACAAACCTTTAAAAACAAAAATTATTTTATTTTTAGATAATTATTTTTCTTTTTAAAAAATGTTTGTTTAATTTAATAAAAATAATTTAAAATTAAAATTACTATTCAATAATTATTTTTTATTTATTTTTTACTTCAGCAGCAGGAAAAAGTCTAATCCGACGGGCAGATAAACGCATTTTTGTCCAAACATTTGGGTAAAGATAATAACGAGGAAAAGGAGCTATTTGAGGTTTATGTTCAGCAACAAAAGCAATTATTTCCTTTAAAAATTTTTTTTAAATATTTCCTCCTTTCAAAATAAAAATAGTACATACTTTTATTTTATTTAAATTTTTATCCATTTCTGGTGGATGCATTAATTGAACTCTTAACTTTCCTAACTCGTCAAAATTTTTTTGATAAAGTGAAATAGTTCGAAAACAACGACCTCTTCGAATTAAATATATTGGTTCAAATACCTAAAAAGAAAAATAAACAAAAAAATAATTTCAAAAATATATTTACTTTACAACAATCTAATTTTGTATCCCCCAATTGACAATGTTGAAGGAATTGTTTACATTGAAGACCAAAATTATCAAAAAACTTTAAAATTAATATTTTCCTTAATATTTTTTCCAAAGAAATTCCCTTACATAATGAAAGAATTCTTCAATTGTTCTTTTTCCTCTAAATATCAAATAAAAATTGTTCATTCGTTCTCTTGCTTGTTTATCCAACCAACTCACGTTCATTTTCTAGTTTATCCACAGAAGAGAGAGTTTTTTAAAGAAAATTCCAAACTTTTATTTAAAAAAATCAAAACTTTTCCTTTTTTTCTTTCAATTTTTTTCAAAAATTAATTTAAAAATACTACCTGAAATCCAGAACCGGCAATCATGTAAAAAGCAAAATTAAATACATCCTCTTTTGAATATTTTTCAATTTGTTTTTTATTAGCTACAAAAAGATCTTTTTCCAATTTTTCCAAATCAATGTTGACTGCATTTGTTGGACAAACTGTTAGTTGAGGCAATAATAATTTATCTACCTTCAAATTAATTAAATAATAATTTTTCTTGAGATAGACATTGACCCAACAAGCTTCGATAAAAATTTGCTCGTACTTTACTTGGTACCACCCTTAATTTCGGCCTGTATTCGTACTTAACATTAACACATTTTTTGTTTGTAGTCGTACCTCCTACTATCCTTATCACGAATTTTTATACAAGTGTCGAAGCACGGGAATTATTTTTTAGTAATTACAAAATTCAGTCTAATAAAACATATCTCTAATTTAACTCGTACTAATTTTTAGATTTTTCGAACTTTCCACTTTAAAAAATTTCCCCCTCGCTCCTCGCTAGAATTATTAATTTAAACCTTCTAACCGATTTAACGTTTATAAGTGTTGCAGATGGGACTTGAACATATTCGTGTATAATTCTAATAATTATAATTTAATAAACTATATTTCTAACAACCTATAAATTGTAAAAAGTCCAATTAGAAGACAAACACTTAAAATACTAAACCACAATATTCTATACCAAGAATATCTAGCATTTAAAACACTATGTATACCCAAATAATCAAGTCCTGGATAATCTTCTGCTAAAGTTCTTCTAACTAATTCTTTTTTTCCTTGTTTTTGACTGAAATTTGAATTAACTTAAATTAGGGATTAGGGACAGACAAAGAGAACTGATCGAGGTAAACTCTGAACTAAAAAATTCTCTCCTGTTCTTCGATATTTTTTATATGTATTTTACTTTATTTTCCCCTATTAAATTGTTCATTACTCTAAAAATTTTTGGGATACAGGAAAATTTTAAAATCAGAAAATCTAAATTTAATAATTAATTATAATTAATTTTAACCTTGATGTTGAACTTTTATTCATTTTTTGCAATTTATCTAGCTCCTATTTGATAATATATCTAGTTGTGGAGTTTAATAAAAGTAAAATGGATTACAAAAATTATTTATATAAATGTAAAACAAGATTATACATACATATTTTTATTATTTACACGTATATATTTATTGACCAACAATAAATTTTTGTATTTTTACAAAAATAAATATTATTTTCTCTCACTCTTTTTTCACTCTTCTCAATTTCAATTTTTATTCTTCGAGGTAAACAATTGAAAAAAGTTTTTGCGTGGCAGGCAGTGCGTGGAAGAGATTACAAAAAATAGAATATTTGGTTAAAGTGAGGGAAATATTCTTTTGAGTTATTTAAAGAATTGTGGAGGGTATGGATGGATGATGATTTGTGAGGGAGAAAGGGGAGTAAGAAAAGTATGATTTTTGTATTCTAATTTTTTAAGGGGAGGTCGCATTATTCGATTAGAAAGGAAAATTTTGAAAATACTTGCTTAAATATTTTCCAATTAAGAAATTATTTTCAGATACCAAACTAAAAACTAATAAATCACAGAAATTAAAATTTAAAATATTTGAATAGTAATTCAGAATTGTATGGAAGAACGTTTGTAATATTAACAATTCATAAATTTACAAAAAAATTTTTTTCGAAAGAGAATTATGTATAATAAAAACAACAAATTCCTTTCAAGAATAATCTATTAACTACAAAATCAACGAAAAAAACACGAAAACTATCCAACCAAAATAATTCCAAAATTTGGAGTAAAAAATGTAGTTAAATTATTGGAGCGAACAATCAGATTTTGTTTTTTTATTTGATTGGAATTTTAAAAGTTTTGTGAAATGTAATAAATTTACAGGATTTTTTTAGAAATAATTAAATGATAATAAAAATATTTTTTAATACTATTAGAATTTTTTAGTAATATCTAATATCTAACGTAAAATTAAGTGATCTGTTTATGAATAGTGAAAAATTTTGTTAAATTTAAACGATTTCTTTTGCTTACTCATTTGTTCTAAATACGCATAAAATTTTTGGAGTAAGTTTTTGGAGCAATTAATTTTTAAATTTAAAATTATTTCTTTTAAAGAATTCCCAGAACTTCTAATTTTCCAATAAATTAAATAATTAGATATATTAAAGTAATTTAATTTTATTCTCTAAAATTGTTTGAGATCAAAATTATAAGATATATATTATCAAAAATATATAAAAAAGTTGTTTAATTAATTTTTCCTTAAAATTATTTTTTTTCTTCTTAATAAAATTAGCCAACACGCATTGCATGCATTCGATCAGTTGGGTTACGTTTAGCTAATGGTCCATCTCGCTATATTTAAAATTAATTAAATAATATTTGATAAAAAAAAGTTATTTTAAGGTTGGGGTAATTTTAAATTAATATAGACCTGAAATTATTTTGTTTAACATTGACTGAAAATTACAGCAAAATACTAAGCAAGAATAATCTCGATATCTATGTATTAAAGTTTGTATTAAATCAAGAATAACCTCAACAGATTGAAAAAGTCTACGGCCATCATTTTCTCGATAAGCAGGCATTCTTTGTACAATATCACGCCAAATATGCGTATAAAAATTTCGTTTAGTTGGCGATCCTAAAAATAGTTGATCGTATTTATTAGAAGATTTGGAAGAAGTTTGTGATGATAAAGAAGATTTTGGGTTATCTAATAAATCATTTTTGTTGACTTAAAAAAAAGAAAAAAGAATAAAAATTTTGTAAGGATAATTATTCACGAAATTAACCCCCCTCCCCTCCCCTCCCCTCCCCGCTCCCCCCCCCCCTCCAACCCTACCAACTATCAGTAATTTAAAAAATTATCCAAATATATTTTTATTAATTTGACATACCTTTCTCATTATTTTCATTAATTTCAGGCTCTTCTTGTAAAGTATTAGATGGCGGATCCAAAGAAAGAAAACGATAACCAAAAAGGGGGCTAACAAATGCCCCTCTTGCCATTGGAGCAAAACGTCGGTAGAGATTTTGGGGACGTGTTAATATTGTATCTACTGCCTCGTTTTTGTCTTTAAAGTTAAAAAAATTATTAAAATATTTTATATATTTTATTTACTTTCATCGAAATTGTAAACTGGATAATAAGCAGAAACGCTGCTTAAAATAATTAAAAATGTAAATAAAATAAATGAAGAGAATTGTACTAAATTAAATATAGTTGCCATTAATTTATTAAATTTAATTTTTAATCTATAATTTATTGAATTAGAAGAATTAGTAGGAATTATTTAGTTAAATTTAAAGTTTTCAAATATAATAATTCGAGAAAATATCAAGCATAACTAACAATAATTTTTAATTAATACTTTAAGCCCCTAACATTTTCCAATGTCCCAAAATGCCCAAATAAGGCCTTTGAACTTTTATAGACCAAGTATTTTTTGCTTAAAATTATGTGAATTATTAAGAAATTTTTAAAAGATTTTTTATCTTAAAAATTTTAAAAAACAAAGAGTATAAAGTAAAAATTATGTTAATGTATAAATCGCGTATAAAAAAATTTTTAAAAATTGAAAAAAATGAATGAATGAATGATGAGAAAAAAAAGGAAAAATATTTGGGATGGTTTTTTAATTAATTGTTTGTATACACATCATTATCTAGAGAATATTTGTATTATTTTGTTAATGTAATAAGTAGTCTGTCTTTTCATATCTTCCAACAAAAAAAAAGAGTAAATTAAATATTTGGATAAAAAAGAAGAAAAAGAAGAAAGGAAAGAAATGTTCCTCTTGTGTTTGGTCTATTTTTGAAATATTTTTAATTAAATTAATTTAAAATTATTTTTTTCCTTTTTTTGTGTTTTATTCTTTTTTAATTTTGTTTCTTAAAATTATTCTTTTATTTTAATTAATAATTAAGAGAAGAAGGAAATCATTTAACCATCAAAAATTAGCAAAATCAAGGTCAACAAAAACTTCCCCATTTTTATGTTCTTTCCTTTTATAGTTAAAATTAGTTATTAAATATTTTAAAAGGAAAATATTTAATTAAAAATTCTTTTAAATAAATTATTTTGCATTAAATTTATGAAAAATTTAAATTTATAAATTTAAATTTATAATTTAGGAATGGGAAGAAAACTTTTAGTCTAGACTTTGTATTGTGAGATAAATTTTAGTTTAAACAAAGATAAATTCAATTTTCTTTGTAATGGGGAAAATTTATGAAATTCAAAGAATTTATTACATCAGAATCTTGAAGCAGAAAAATATTTATTTGGAGTTATTGCTTAGCAATGCCTTCCTATATAAAAAATTAAGCCGTCCACTTAACTTATTTGTAGTACATATAAATAACTGGAGTAACTTCTAGAGTTGCATAAATAAATTAATTAATTAAGTTAAAATATCATTCCAAAAATTTTTTAATCTATCGGTATATTGTTTAAAAAATATTTAGGCAAAAAGAATTTCATTACCAAATTTTTAGATTTTTAATTTCTGCCAAAAATTCTAAAAAATATATACTTAATTTTAAGTTTTTCCAATTAAAAATGATTTTTATTAAAATAAATTCTTTTAAAAATCCATCATTTAACAATTATTTTTCAAAATTATTTATTTATTTTATTTTTCTTTTTAATTTATTTGAAAAATTCATTGGAGAAAAAATTAAACAAAACAACGAAAATAAAATGTTAGGAAATTTAGATGTTTTGGAATTACCTGTTAAATTATTTCCAGAACCTCATTGCAATCATCAAGTTAAATTACATTCAGAACAGGGACCTCTTGTTAAAAGGTAGAAGAAAAAATAGTTTTAAATTAAAGAGAGATTAAATAAAAATAATTTTTATTTAATAAGGTTAAAAATTATTTTAAAATAAAATAGAGGAAAATATAAATAAATAAAAAAATAAAGCTAAAAAACAGTGTGGCCTATAAAACTGAATTGACCTTTATTTATATATTCTTTTACCTCATAAAATCTAAAATATCACGCAAACATTTATTTTTTCTTTGAAGCTAGAAATATATAAATAAATAAATTATTAAAGTAAGTGGTTAAGAGTTTTTATATTTAACATTAAAAATAAAAATTCTTTTTTATTATGTACTAAAAGATACTAAAATAGTAAAGGAAAGAAATATTTTTAATCAAAAAATGATTATAAAGTGCTAATTTCAGTTAATTAATAATTACTACTTATATTTATTTTTATTTTTAACATAAATTACGTGATATAAACAAATTTTTAAATAGAAATTAGAAATATAAAAATTTATTTTTTATATTTAATTTACTTGTCAGAATTAATTTTTCACTACGTATAATTAAGTGCCTGTTTGTTTAAAGAGTATAATTTAGTAAAATAAAGTACAAATACTACTAGTAATTATGTGTGCTTAGAATTTTATATTAATTAATTAAAATTAAAAATTAATAAAAAATTCTATTTCCGGATTAAATTTCTGGTTAATTAATTATAATTTACTTAGGTTATTTAAAAATCTAAAATAAATTCAGAATAAAATTAATGGCAGTTATTCTATTCAATAAATGAGAAACTATTCATTAAAGGATCGAGGAAATTTTTGGGGATATTAGCCGTACTTCTAGCTAACTCCTTTCATTGATTAACAATTTTAATAACAAAAAAATAAATTTAGAAAAGTTTCTATTGGCGAAACAATTGTGCATATATGGAGTTGTTCTTATGGAATTACTGAGAATAATTCAATAAATAATTGGAGGAACATTAATCATAGAGATCGTACTTATTGTATGATGGTGAGGAACTGTACGGTAATTAATTTTAAATAAAAAACTATTTTTTAAATTAAATTAAATGCATTCCGTATAAGTATTATATCATACACATTTAATTAAAAAATATATTTATTTATTTTATTTAAAAAATAAAGTTTCAGGTTTCCAATCAAAGTCGACAAACAAAAAGTCCAGAAATAGGTGCCGCTGTAGTAGAAATTGTAGACGAATTTGGCTGTTCTAATTGGCCAGATATTTTACCACAAATAAAATATCATGGAGATCTTAAAGCAACATTAGAAGTGCAAGCATTTGCTTTAGAATATGATAATGTATTTTTAATTTTAAATTAATTTTTAAAGAAAAAAATAATTTTTAAGACAGAAGTAAACTTTTCTTGCCAAATTACTTTACTTTTGAAAAATAATGGTCGTTGTAGACGTCCACAGTGTTTGAAAACAAAGAATTAATTAATATAATTAAACATGTATAAACAATAAATATTATGTTATTTATAATTAATAATTGGGGGTTTTAATGTTTTTTATTGAACTCCTTAATTTGCACTCAAAACTTGGCTGTATTTATTGAACTCCTCATTATAATCTGAATTAGAAACCGAACGGGGAAGGTCGTACAAGAAATCTACGAGATATCTCGAAAAATAACAATCTCGATAAACGAAATTTTTGTTCGATATCTCCACTCGGTTCGATCTTTAGCCTGAATAATACATAATAAACATGAATAATTTAACAGAGAATTATTCAAATTGTATACTAAATAAAATTAAGAAATTAAATTAATTACATAAATTAAAAATTAATGAATATTTTTAAAAATTTATTCGTTTTTTAAATCAATCCCGAACAATTTTTAATAAAATTTACTAATTTTATTTATTTTAAATCTTATTAACGTTTTCCATAATAACCTCCACTACTCATTCCACTCATTCCCATGCCACTACTTCCCATACTCGGTCCATATCCACTACTTCCCATCCCCATTGAACTTCCACCTCCACAACAACCACCACCGCCCATATTACTTTAAATTAATTGAAATGAATAAATTTTTTAAATTTAATTTTATTTTTTACCCTCCACTAAAACTTGGCTGCCCATAATCTTAAAAATAAATAATTAAATATTTAATTTAATAATTTTTTACTTCTTATCATCCTAATAGCTTCACTTCCAACAAAAAATGCAAAAACAAAAATAAAAATAATTGAAAAGGATTTCATATTAGAAAATCAAAAAAATATTTAAAAACAATTAATTTCTAAAAATAAAATTAAATAATAAATTTAATTTTTATTAAAGAAATGACAAAAAAATACAAAAATTTCTAAAGAATTTAATTTAAATAATTTTATTAAAAAATAAATATCTGATTTAATTTTTAAAATCAAAAACAATTTAAATACTTCTTTTATTTATTGTTTTTTAAGTAAATAGCCTAAGGGGTTATTTTATTCAATTTATGTATAAAAAATATTTTTGGCCAAAACAAAAGATTTTTTAAATTAAAAAAGAACAATTTAAAGTAATTAATATTTCAATGAAATTAATTTTTAATTTAAATTGAAAAAATTTAATAAAAGAATAAAAGTACAGATTTAAAAAAATAAAATTATTTAGTATTTTTAACCGGTTTTAAATTATTTTTTAAAATTATAATTATATTTATTTTTTATTAAATTATTTTAAATTTAATTATTATTTGGAATGATGTAAACTTTTAATTTTAAAAATTGTCATGGTGGAAATTCAAAATAAATTTTTTTTTAAATAAAAATATTTTTTTTATATTTTTGAATTAATTTGAATACCGTAAATCCTCTAAAATAGGGCCCCCTCCAAAATAAGCCCCCCTCTAAAATAAGCCCCCTCTAGAGGTTGATCGAAAAAAATAAGCCCCCCCCCTTCTAAAATAAGCCCCCCCCCTAAAATAAGCCCCCTCCCCCATAAAATTTTTAATTGTTGATTAATTGTTGCGTCCCCTCAGTTGAGTTTCCATGGAGGGATATAGAAGTATTAGAAGTGATTAAGAGGGTATTTGGGAGATTAAAATTAGAATATAAAGGGATCAACATAGATATCGAGGGATTTGAAGCGATTAATCATGATATTGGAGGATTTTAGGTTTAATTAGATATATAGGGATAGTGAAGATTACTGGAGACATCTCTTAATCCTCCAAAATCCCTTGATATCCCTACTAATTCCCAAAACACAAAATGTTCCTAAATGTCTCAATATTCACCTTAATCCTCCGATATCTCCAACTTAAAGGCATATCTAAGCTTGAGGATCAATTGACAGTATTTGATGAGTTTTGGACAAGGATTTTTCTTGAAGAGATTTAGTATGCGATGAATTTTATTGAATTTTAGAAAAATTTTTTCTAAATGTTTGGTAATAAATTAAAGTTTTTCAAAAATTTATACATCGAAAAAAATAAGCCCCCCCTCCAAAATAAGCCCCCCCTCTAAAATAAGCCCCCTCTAGAGGTCGATCGAAAAAAATAAGCCCCGGGGTCTATTTTAGAGGATTTACGGTATTTGAATGTTGAAAAATAAATTTTTTAATAATATTAATGTTGAAAGAGTAAAGCTTATTAGGAGATTAATAAAAAAATTAATTGACATAAACTAAAATATTTTTATATAAATTTTTAAAATTAATTTTTATTTCCCCTTTATTTTTAAATAAAAATTTTAATATTTTTCCTATTTTTTCTTCTTATTATCTAGATAAATATTTAAAATTAAAAATAAACAATGGAAATAATAAAATATATAAAATAATATTTATTATTATTATGCAAAGCGCTTTTCTTCTATTTATTTAGGCTACTATTTAATTAAGCAATAAAAACAAAAGAAAAAATAAGTATTAATCAAAGATTTTCACATTTTATTATTTTATTCTATTCACTCTATAAATTAAAAATGTTTAATTTAAAAAATAATTTTCAATTAAATAAAATTAATTTATTAAATTATTATTTAATAATTATTATTAAATTAAATTTATTTTATTTTTCATCATCTCAACAATCTTGGCGTTAGTTTATTTTTAAAATCTTTTATATGTAGTTTAAATAATTCGTTAAAGACTGTCAATGATTTTTTAAATTAAAAATAATTAAAATAATAAATAAAATTAATTTTTAATAAAGAAAGGCGAATAAGAAAAGCAAAAAAACTCCAAAAGAAATTTTATAATTTCTTTGATTCGAAAATTTATAAAAACGGAAAAACTTCAAACTATTCGTACAATATTAAAAATAAAAATGAGAACATTCTTAATTTTTATAATTTATTAATTTTTTTAAATTCCTATTTAAATCCAATCCTTTTAAATTTTGAAGATTTTAAATAATTTAAACATAATTATTTTTTAAACAAAAATATTTTTCAGCATGTATCCAGACTGGTCCAGGAGTTGGTGTCTGTGATGAAAAAATAGTTAATAAATTTTAAATTTCAACAAAATTTAAAAGAAAATTAATTTAGCCCCCAACTCCTTGTATTCCCTCTCCAAATGATCCAAATAAACTTGTTTGTCCATCACCAGATTGTCAAAGAGATGAGGATTGTTTAACATTTGGTTGTAATCAACAAACTAAAAAATGCAATGAATTTATAGAAAAAAGTTTAAAAGAAATAAAAAATTTTTCAAATATTTTTAAAATTATTTTGAGATGTTGGAGATAGTTGTAGAACACATAGAGAATGTGGATTAAATAAATTATGTGATGGAAGTCAATGTAAACAAGTACCTCAAGGATCACCTTTTGAATTTAGCACTTTTAGTAAGTCTAGTAGTTGGAAATTTATTTTTCTTAAAGAATAATTGGGGAATAAGAGTTGGGAAATTAATTTGAATGTGTTGTAATATATTTTTGATGAAATAAGCATTTGTAAACAGTTCATTATTTGGTGTAAACTAATTTAATATAAACATTTAATTATTTATTTTTATAATTGTGTACTGTAAATCCTCCATCTGGATGTGAGGAAACGAGAGGAATGGAGGAATGTAGACCAGACCCAGATCCTTCCACAAATAGAGGTGTTTGCCTCAAAAAGAGTTCAGATCCTGCAGCTAGAAAACAACTTGATGAATTAACAAAAAAAGGTGGAGGAATTGGTGGTGGCACAACATATGGAGTTAAAGAAGGAGAAGGTAAATTTAAAAATAATAATTAGGGCTAGGATTACAAATTAATAAATTAGAAGTAATTATTTTGTTTGCTAAAATAATTTCAACAAATTATTTAAAATTAAGAAAAGTTATTTAAGATTTAAATTATTTAAAATTAAGCTTGTACAAAAGGAGTTACTCGTTGTGAAACACCTCTTTATTGTGATGGTGTTTGTAAAAAGACTTGGAATTTACGTAATGAAGTTAGTGGGCATAGAATACCTCCTCCACCTGGTGATCCAAATTGTAGAGATTCTTTAGATTCTGACGAAATAGATGAAAGTAAAACAAAATGTAATGAAGTAGAGGAACTTTGTAATGTAATTATTTATGTCCAATTAATGAAAGAACAATGTCCAAAAACTTGTGGATATTGTGATGATCCGAGTTTAACTTTAATTGATTATGATAATGAAATTGATGAAGAGGAAGAAGAAGAAAGTTATGAAAATGAGGAGAGTGATGAAAGTGAAGAAGAAAAAAGGAAAAGAAAATAGGAGGGGAATTATGTATTTAATTAATTATAATTTATGTACTGTAGTATTTATTTAGTAAATAATACAATAGAAGTGTATTTATGTAATAGTTTTTAAATTATGGTCACCTTTTAAATTGCTATTAATTCTTGGCAAAAAATTTTTGAAATATTTTAAATAATCTTTCTTCACACTTTTATTTTACTTATACTATTTTTAGATTATTTTAATATTTAAGATATTTTTCGAATTTTTTTAAATTAAATTCTTGACCGTTTATATTAATTTAATTTTTAACTATAAGTATTTAAAAATGGTTAATAATTCATCAAACACATTTTTGGAATATGTGTACCTTCCCTAAAAAATGATCAAAACCTAAAAATGTTTAAGAAAAATTTTTTCTTCCCTGGTTTTATCCTTGGTATTTTTTATAGCAACTGACGGCTTTTAAGAAGAATAAAAAGAAAAAATTTAGAAGAAAATGTGTGAGATAAAATATAAATTGAATGTTTTGGATAAATTAAATGCCAGCTGTTACAGAATTTCTCTGAAAATATTTTTTTAAACTTTTTTAAGAATTTAAGCAACAAATGTCTTCTTCATTCAATCTCCGATCGAATAAATGTTCTTTTTAAGCACTCAAATTTGTCAAACAAAACTTAAATATTTTTTCTTTATTTCAAAAATTCTTTAAAAAATTAAATAAGTTTAAAAACGCTTATGACGTTTTTTAAAAAAATTTTTTTAGAAATTAAACTACACATTTTTATGAAACATTTAAATAAAAATATTATTTCCTTTATTTTATCATTTTATTTTTAATTTTTAGAATTTTTTAAAAATTAAAACTTGGATTAGATTTTAATAAAATGTCCGCTCCACGTAGTGTTGCTAGCGGTGTTGGTGCTGCTGTTATGAATAAGGCAAGATAATTTAAATGAAATTTTCCTAAGATTTAAATTTTTAAGAAAATTTTAATAAGAAAAATTAATTTTAAGCAAGCCAGTAAATACAATGAAGTTGAAGGAGAACTCCTTCTTAATTGGATTAAGAAAGTGACAGGCGAAAATATTGCTATAAACGGAACTAGGGAAAATTTTGTGAAACAATTGAAAGATGGAACTTTGCTTTGCAAGTAAATATTTTGATTTTAATATTAATATAATTATTCAAAATAATTTAAAAATAGATTTGCTAACAAAATTGTGCCAAATTCAATCACAAAGGCACAGGCAAAGCCGAACAGCACATTCCAGTAAGCAAACTTTGAATTTATTCTTTAGATTTTTTATAAGAAATTTTCATATACTATAATCTGGATAATAATAATAAAAAATAACACTTTTTAAATCTTCACGACCCCAATAGGGCAGAATTCGGGGATTCGAAAAGTAGAGCGGCCGCCATTCAATTACTTTTATTTTTTGTTTATCCTTTCATATGAACAAATATTATTTCAATTATTAATTAAAGTTTATTAAAGATATATGAGCAATTTGGAGCTGTTCTTAACGTTTATTTCAAGCCAAGGAGTCCCTAGGGAAGAACAATTCCGAGCAGTTGATTTAGTTGAATCTCGTGACCTCTACTCTGTTTGTATGACATTAAATTCTCTTGGCCGCATTGTAAGACAACCTTTAAAAATAATTTCCAAAAATTAATTTTAAAGTTGGAACGTCAAGGAAAAACTCATCCAGAGCAGGTTAAGTCGTCAGAAATTCTTAATTTGGGTACTGGAGACCAAGTGCGCCTTCGTGTTTAAAAATAATGGAAATTGAAAGAACTTTGGTTAAGAATAATAAAAAGACATTTTATGGCAATAAAAAAATGTCAAAAAAGCTTGTCTTTTAAATATTTTGGCAAAACATTTTACTTTCACAAATTTTTAAAATAAATTTATGAAGATTTTGATTTAAAAACACCTTGACTCTATCATTGAACTTGAGCCTCCGTTAAGTCTAGAATATTTTATAAAAAGTTTTCAACTAGTTTATAAGATTTAAAATTAAAAACTACTTAAGTATATAAAATTTGTTTTTTAGTTTTATTTATCTTTTTAGAATTTTTTGTTTTCCTTTTGTTTTTTTCAATATTATACATAGATATTTTAAAATCTTAAAAATTATATTCCATTTCAAAAAATCGAATTATTCTTTTATATTAAGAAATATTTAAGTGTTAAAATATACACAATGTAGAAAACGCAAAATAAAAAATACAAAAATAAAATGTTTATTAAGGCAGATTTTAATTGATATGAGCTATATCTGAGTTCTTTAAAAAACTACAAAAATTATTAAATCTCGAAGTTAGTAACAAAAATTAAAAAATTATTATTTTTATTGAATTCTTTTGATTTTAAAATCACAAGAGGAGTGTAAACTCAAAATAAAAGGCCCTTCTTGACCAGATTGAAAAGTCATTGGTTGAATTGAATAAATGCCTGCTGGAATCTTTTCTAATTGTAAAATTGTACATCCTCGCCTAAAATAGAAAGTTTTTAAACTCAAAAATAAATTGAAGGGGGAATATAAGAGATAATTGTTTAAGAGAGATATAAAATTAAATAAATTCATTTCAATTTACCTAAAAGGTCCAGAATCTTTCCTTTCAAAATCTTTTTTTCGAAAAGAAGAAATTTGGTTAAATTCCAATCCAATACTATATTCTTTTGGTCCTTTCAAGTCAATTAAAAATTCATTTTCATCACTTCCATCTTCAAATTCAATATGGAAAAGGGGATTTTTTAATCTAAAAAAGAAACACATATAAAAATAAAATTTTAAAAATAAATACCGAAAATCTCCCCCATTTGAATCATTTCCACATCCCCCAGCCATTTCTCCCTTCCAATTACCCGTTTCCTTAAATTTATTCTTTTAAATAATTTTTCTTTATTAAAAACCTTTTTGTGGTATTTATATGGAGATGAAATATTTCCACATTTAAATTCTGAACTAGAAAAGATACGAAGACTATAATAAATTGTTTTCATTTTTTCATACTAAAAATAAAAGATTTTTAAAAATAATTTTTAATTTAATTAGGTAAAATAAAGATTTAAACTAATTCACTTACGATAATATCCCCCCTCCGCCCCCCCCCCTCTCAATAATTATAATTTTACCTGAGCCAAAACCAATGTAAATTTATTTGTACCAGGATCACGTACAATAAGTTGGCAAAGGTAGTGAGGACTATTTATTCTCGTTCCTTCCAATATTGGTTTAGGTTCATCTACAAAATTCTTATTTTAATTAAAAAATAAAAAAAACATACGAGGTAAATATACTCGTTTTCCTTCATTTTTATATACAATTACCTAAAATAATAAGAATAATATTTAATTATATATAGTAACCGTTATATATTCTTTATTGTTGGCAAAGTCATCCTAAAAATATTAAAATATAAACAAAATGATAAAATATATTTTTAGTTAGATTTTTTTGGAATTCCCCTCCTCTGTCAGCTTTCAAATCCCAAACTCTCGATTTACTTATTTTTAGGATCGAATTAATCCAAATGTCTAAACATAACCCGAAGCCTTTTTAACAAGGGATAATCTCTAATTTTCGAGATAAACTGTCACTTTTAATTAATTCCTTTACCTTATCAGTAATATGACGAGTAAGTAAAATCCAAACAGAAGCGGTTCCATGTTTATTATTAACTTCTAATAAATATTGTGGATTTTCACCAATTGTATATAAATCTCGAATTGGTCCCATTCCTGCATGCCACGAACTAAAATAAAAAGAATTTTAGAATATTCTTTTAAGAAAACAAACGAATGCAAAACATAAGAAAAGGGAAACAATTTTGGATTCCAATTAACATAAAAGACATCAAAAAAGGCACAAACAGATGGATAATCAATCCAAAAAACTCCATCATCGAATTGTTGAGCATCTTTTGGATTATAATCTAATTTGGCACAAAGTTCTTAAAAAGAGTTTATTTTATTAAAAATTTTTTAAAAATATTTACCAGGTGTCCACGTTGCCGAATCACTTTCAGAATAGCGTCCTTTCCATCTCAAATGTGTCCATGGATTTTTAACCAGTAAAAGACATTTACCATCAATTTTTCTTAAATCCAAAACAGCATAAGCATGTGCATCAACTAATCCTGTACGTTCTTGTTCACTTTTTTCTAAATGCCCAGTTGCCAAAGTTATTAAACAATGACCTGAAAATTTTTAATAAAAGGTTAGACAATAAAAATTAATTTTTAAGATTAATTTTCCACTTTTCAATATCTCATTATTTAGGGTTAAATAATTTAATAAAAAATATTTCAAAATTTATAAATATTTTAAAAAATTCATATATTTAAAAAAAACCTTGATGAAAATGTGTAAAAAGCCGTTCAAAAACTTTTGAAGCATCAAATAATTCATTCTCGTCGGGTCTAATAGGTATTCGTTCAGGTATCCAACCGGTAAGTGAATGTAAATCAATATTCTAAATTTATATTTTATTTATTAAAAATAAAAAAATAACCGAGCTAGAACCAGGAAAATCATATCCACCCATTACTTTTAAATAAGCCTTCTCTAAAAGAGAAACCCAAAGTTCACTTCGATTTTGACTATAAGAGCAAAGTAATTCTCCATTTTTTCCAATCGGAAGCAAATCATCAATTATTATCTTTTTAAATAAAAATAATTTTAAAATTTAAAAAAGACAAAAAAACTTTTCTCCAAATTCCATTTATATGTAATCGAACCATATATTTTCCTGAAGGATTATATAAAGGATCTCCATTTTTGTTTTGAGGGTAAATAATGCTGAAAAGAACGTTTTAATTTTAGATAAGTTTTTTTTATTTTTTTGAATAATAAAAACTTAAAATTAAGTTGAGATTAAATAAGTATAAAAAAATTAAATAATTAATTAAATAATTGCTAAATTAATTAAATTAATAAATTAATTAAATAATTTTAAAGAATTAAACAAATAGAATAGGATTCTAAACAATTCGCATAAAAATTGTATTAAAGTGCCGTACAAGAAACATTGTTTTCTTGGACAAGTTCAGAAAAAATAGATCAAAAATGTTAAGGCATGTTAGTTCTACGAATCTATAAACAAAATTAACAAAAATTCCCTCTTTGAACCCTCATTAAAACTGACTAACGAAAAATTTACATAACCCCCAAAAAATTAATTTACTGTGTAATTAATTTAATTCCAAAACGTCTTTCATATCTCGCAGCAATTGCAAGTGAAGCAACAAAAGAACAATCAGAAACTATAGTCTTTAAAAAGAATTTCTTTAAAGCAAAAACAAAAAAAACCTGTTTAATAGTCCCAGAATCAATTTTATCAATTATTTTTGGTTCATCTTTTATAAATTCATTAGGTCTTAGCCATCCTTTTAAATTCTTTTTCTGTTTTTCTGATAACGGCAAAAGTCCATCTTTGTCAGTAAATGGAATTGGAAGAAAAAAAGATTCATTTTTTAAATCACATTCTTCAATAAAAGGAATATATTTTCGATTATTTATAAGAGAAGTTGTTGCCAAAACCGAAATTTCATTTTGAGATAATTCTCCAAAATTTTTCTTTTTTTGATCAGACCAACGACGCCTCTGCTGTTTTCCATTATTTTTATTTTCTATTTTTGGTTTAATTATTTGTGAAGTTGATGATTGATCATTATTTAGACTAACAAGACTAAATTCTAAAATAAAAAAAATTAATTTTTTAATTAAAATTTTAAAAAACCGTTGATTGGAACTTTTGGAAATATTTTATTTAAAAAATCAAAATTAATTTCTTCTTCTACTTTTTCTTCATCATCACTTAAAATCGGAGCTGAAGGATTGTTGTAACTTTGATTGTTAGTATTTAATGATGATTTAATTTTTTCTGCTCTTTCTATTGCTAATGAAGTTAATTCTTTTAATTTTTGTATTTTTTCGGGAGTATTTGGACTTTTAAGCTAAAATAAAAATTTAAGAAAATTTTTCAGATTTAAGGTTAATTTCGGTAAATAAATTGTTTAAAATATAAATTCTTCCACAAATAACAAAAAAATTTTAAACTCGAAAAAATTATTGGTTACCTCTAAAAGCCCCAATTCAGCCCCTTCTGTATACAAATTCAAAGCCTCATTATAATTTCCCTTCTCATCATATTCCAAAGCCTTCATAACAAAAGAAAAAGAATCATTCTGTTCTGAAGCTGGTTTTACTTTAAAAAAATTAATTTAAAAATCAAAAAATATTTTTCGAATAATTAACCATGTTTTTTCAATTCCTCACATCTATTTAAATATTTTAAAGAAATTTCTTTATATTTTTGAGATATTTTTTTATTTTCAATTAATTTAAATATTTGATTTGCTGCTTTCTAAAAATATTTTTAAAAATAAATTTAAAAAAATAAACCGAATAATAAATAATTGCATTATTAAAATCACCAATATCATCATATTTTACTGCTATTTGTGCTAATTGATGTAATTCATTTATCTCCATAGAAATAAAATTTTTGAATTAAGAAAAAAATCTAAAAATAAAGTTAATTAAATTTTAAAAGAAAAGAAAAAATTTTTTTCTAAAAGACTTAATTTTTGTAACGAGAGAATTATTTTCCTTTTTCGGGAAAAATTCGAAAAAAATTCCTGACCAACAACCAAAGGTCGTTTCAGCGCCATTTAAATTCTAAATTTATTTATTTCTTTTACTATTTTTTCGCGTGGGACTTTTGTTGGAAATAATGCAAATTAATAAAGGAAAAAAAGGTAAAGAATATTAGTGATTGGAAGAAAAATAAATATTTAATTAAAGAGAAAAAAAGTATTAAAGAAGAAGAGGAAAATAGTGTTTATTTTTAATGTTCTCTTACAGCTTTTGCTAACTATCTAATATTTATTAATTAACTTTCCTCTTTTAAGAATATTTTCTTCAAGAATTATAATTCTCGCATTTAACTTCGTAATTGTTTATTTTTGGGTGGGAGTTTTTAACTCCCAAATAAATATTATTTGTTTTCTGTATTTTTTTGTCATTTTTAATGTAACGAGTTTTTTTACTCAAGTCTTAATTAATTAACTTTTAAACTTAAAATTAAAATTAAATAATGCGTTTCTGTATACATGCACCTATTTAGTGTAATTCAGGCATAGAGTTAGCGGCCCCTGAAAATCTCCTGATCCAAACCGAAGACTTCAGATGTCCGGACCTTCTATCCGGATCTGCAACCATATTCCGACATAATCCAAATAATTTACGTGATTTCAGAATTAACTTATCGTATATATCACAGTCGTTCTATTTTTCTTACCAGGAAGGATTTAGAATTCTTAAGCCTCCCAAATCTCCCGATATCCCCTCAAAATCCTCCCGATCTTTCTTAATGTCCAGATCATTCATTTTTTTAAAAATGTTACTCTAATTATTTTTGCGGGAAAAATTATTTCTTAAACACATTTACTGCCTATATTACTCACTGCCTTGGCGAAATCACACGGCACCGTTTGATATTGAATAAATAAAAATTAAAAAAAAGTAGACGTATATTTTATCAAAAATTTTTTTTAATTTTCATTAAAATGAAAACTGTAAACATGTAAATATTCACTAACAATAAATAAAATAAATAATTAATTAATTCCTTTAATTATTCTATAAATATTCTTTATTTTTTATTTAATTTTCTCAATTCTTCAACAGTCATATATTTAGATTTTAACATAAATTTAGCAGTTTCTTCCTCAGATAATTTATTTTCTTTAGCCAAAATTCTCAAATAACTTGCTTCTATATTTCTCACAAATTCTTCAAATATTCATTCTTCTTCTGATATAAATTCAAATATAGGCAATCTTTTTGTTTTAATTTTTTCATCTTTTTTAATTCCAATTAACCAAACATTACAAATCCAAGAATTATTTTGATAATTAAAAAAATATGGGGGGCATTTATTATTTTTAATTATTCTTTTTGGGTGTATATGACAATAATTTATATTTAAATTATTTTGTTTATTTTCTAAAGAAAATAATAATTGGAGTCTAAACCTCGTTTCTACAAAATTACAAAAAGAATTTCCATATAAACTTGTAGGAGAATAATAACAAATAACGACTAAATAATGTTGGTACTTGAATAAAATTAAAATTTAGAAAAAATATAATTTTAAGAAAAACCTTTTCTTCAAATTTTTTGCCTTTTAACCATTTAATCCATTCTTGTTTGAGAATAATTGTTGGTATTTTATCTTGTTTATATTTATTTAATGCAAATTCTATATTTTTTAATTCTTCAATACCTTAAATACCGTTAATTGAAAGTATCTTTTTTTTTTGAAAAATATTAAAAATAAATTATTAACTATATTTCATAGCAAACATTAAATGTATGTTAATAATTAAAGGAAATACAGCTTAATATCAAAATTTTTATTAAAATCTTGGAAATAATTATGTATGAGAAGAAAGAAGTTTAATTAATTAATTATAAAAGATTGAATTAAAATATCGTTAATCTTTTATGTGAACGGGGCCGTAAATTAGATATACCCTCCGACGAGGTATTGAAAAAATAGAGCAGCTGCCGCCCATCTAGAGAATTTCCAGTGTTTATTTTAATTTTTTAAAATTAATTAATAAACATATATTTAAATTTAGAAATATGTTTAATAATTTATTTTTAATATTTTCCAAGAAACCCCCCCCATACCTTCAATTAATTCATGTCTAATAATTGTAGCTGTAGACTGATTTATATTAAAAGCAGCATTTTGTTCGGGAAATGAAGGAGTAATTACTGCCCAAATAATTTTTGTATGTTTTTCCATTTCTGGATTTAAATTTAATTTAAAATGTTCTTTTCTATCAGAAATTTCTTTTTCAGAATTCCAATTAATTTTTTCATCCAATTCCTCTATCCATTTTTGTTTTATTATTGTTTTATTTAAATTAATTTGTGGAAAGTTTCTTTAAAAAAATAAAATTATTTATTTTAAAAAATATTTTTTCTTTTTACTTTTGTGAATATATTTCCATAAATTCTTTAAATATTTTGATGATGGAATTAGTGTGAGGATTTTTAAGAATAATATTACAAATTAAAATTGCAAGAGTTGTGCCGTTTATAAAACCAAATTTCCCTCCATATATGGAATGATCTTGAAAAAAAATTAAATTTAAATAATATATGTAGGTAATCTAAATTAAATTTTACTTTGAAACCAAAATTTCAACGTCATAAGTACTAAACGGAAAATTGTTGTAGAATATCCCAATAAATTAATAATCTGTAGATTTGCTCGATAACCTTAAAAATTAATTAAATAATTAAATTTTAATCTAACAAATACCCTAAATAATTATTTTTTAAATTCAATATTTAAAAATTTCAAAAATAAATACCAGAAAGTACAAGTAACATTCCCTTTCTTCTATCAGCCCATTTATTTGCCATTAAACTATTAACACCAATTTCTTTTAAAAAACGTTCAATTATACTATCAATTATATTAATATTCAAATGTCCATATTTAGGTATTAAATTATTCATTTCTTCATTCCACGGAAGTGTAACTATATTTAAATCAAATTCCAAACCAGAGAATAACAATTTTATTAGGAAAATATTTGATTTAATTTTTGATAATGATTCTGTTGAGGAATCCTTAAATTTTAAATTATTTATTTTAAGACATTTTATCCCAAGAATGTGCTCTTAAATATTTTTTAGCAAAAAATTATTTAAAAATATAAAGCCTACCCAACAAAAAATACAATAAAGTGACCATCCTTCACATTTTCTTGTTTCCATGTTGCATTCTGATTGGCCAAAAAATTCTTGAAAAATAATAATTTCCCAATTAATTATTTTTGGATTATAAGGTATTAATATAACACAATCAATATCTGATTTTTGAGAATAACCTTCAAATAAATAAGAACCTCCAATTAATAAAATTGAATTATTTTTCTTAAAATAATTTTTAAAAATATTTTTTAAATTAAAATAGTTACCCAAAAATTAATTATTCCTTTTATTTGTTCTATAATTCCTTCAATTTTATTTTTTCCAAAAGATTCTATTTCATAATATCCATTTTCATTCAAAACATCAATTAGCTTTAAATTAAATTTATTTAATGTGTAAAAAAAGTCAAAAATAATTTTTGGATCAGCTGTCTATAACTAAAAGTAAAAATGACGGGTTTTGATACAAGATAGTTGGAATCACTCCAAAATTAACTCGATTATTCTAACTTCACAAATTTACAAATTAATTAACATCTTTACAATAAAATAGGATTACACCCTATTTAGAAAATTGATTACATTTTTTAAAAATAAATATAAAATTTTCTAATCCTTTTTATGAATTTACTTTTTAAAAAATATTTATTTAATTTTCATTTCTCCAAAAATTATTTAAGAAAACACTTTTACTAAATTAACTAACCGTTCCCTGTTCAACTTCCATTTCCTCAATATTAATTAATTTATCCAAAAATTTTTTCAATTCTTTTTTAATTTTTTTAAAATTTTCAATTTTTTTATTTAATTTAAATTCTTTAATTAAATTCCATTCTTCATTTAATAAATTAATTTTTTTATTTAATATTTCTTTTTTATTTAAATATTTTTTTATATTTTTTTCAATATAATTAATTAAATTCCCAATTTCAATCATTTCTTTATTTTTTAATTTATTTTTAAATAAATTTTGGTAAAAATGATTAAATCCATTATTAATAAAATCTATAGGTAAAATTCTGTATTTTAATGATGAACTTGAAGGTCTTTCTTTAATTATTTTAATTATTTTATTTAATTTTCTATTTGTTGTTTTTGGTGTTAATATTTCATTTTCTTCAGTAGAAGAATAAATCTTTAAAAATTAATAAATTTATTTTTTGGAAATTTAGTAGAGGCTTTATAACTTACGACCTATTATTTATTGTAATAAATTAGTTTGGGATTTATCGAAAAATTAAAGAAATTTATTTTATTTTTAATGCTAATATTAAATTAACTAGAAAATTCCATTAAATTTCTGCATAATTCTAAATTATAATTTAATTCTAATTCAAAATTCTAATTCTAAATTTAATAACTACTCAATACTTCCTTTAATTATAATTCGATCTATAACATTTTATTTATTTTCTCCATTTCCTATCACTTTACTTTTTCCCTTAAATTTAGCTTTATTACCGTTTCTTTTCCTTTATCAATTAATTCCATTCTATTATTATTTTCATTTATTATTATTTCATTATTTTTACTTTCCTCACTATCAACAATACTAATTTCTTCTTTATTACTTTCCTCATTAATATTTTCTCCAATATTTTCGTCACTTTTAATTAATTCAGAAGAATTTTCTGAATTAATTTCAGAAGATTTTTCATTTAATTTTTGTTTTTTATTTTTCTTTTTATTTTTCTTTTTTAATTTTTCCCTTTCTTTTTTACTTAATTTATTAGTATTTTGATTATTATTTTTAATTATTTCCTTATTTTCTTCTTCTAAAAATAATTCACTTTCATTAATTTTAATATTTAATATTTTCATTATTTTTTCAAAGATATTTTCATTATATTCCAATATAAAAAATAATTTTTGCTTTTCCTCATTCAAATCTAAAAATATTTTAAAAATATTCTCCCTATTAAATAAATTAATTTAGAAAGTCTTGCCCTTCCCTTTTTGGATTAAATTAAATAAAAATGTTTTTGGTGTCGGGAATTGTGATTCTAAATACCGAGAATTTATTTCGAAAGGATTTCTGCTACACACATCCTAGGGATATTACTTCGATTAAACAGGGGTAAAAATCATGATGGAACCCCTTTAACATTTCAAAATTATTTATAGCTAATTAAGTTTAATTTTTTAATTACTTTGTTTAATTATTCGAATAACTTTCTCTATTTGACTTTTATTTATTTTTTCTTTTTCAATTCCTTCTTTATCAATTAAATTAATTAATTGTTCCCCATTTTGTTGTCCAATCAAATTAAAATATTTATCGTTTAATTTTTCAATATTATTATTTTTCTCTTTACCTTCAATTATTGAAATTAATTTTTGTTTTATTTTATAAATAATATTTTCTTCTTCTTCCTCCTCTTCTTTTTTATTTTCTTTTTGTTTTTTATTATTAAATAAATAATATAAATTAAATTGCATATTTAATAAATTTGTCATTTTAATTCTCAATTCTGGCAATTCCTCCAAATCAAAAATTTCATCATATTTAATTAATAATTCCCAATATAGATCATACCAAACATCAATAAATATTTGTATAAATTTATTATTTTGATTAGAATTTTCGAATTCTTTTTCAAACCAACGATACCAAGAGAAATAGTCAATACCTAATTTATTTGCTAAACGAGTTTTTTCGTCATTAGATGTTATTGCTTGTACAAAATGATATAGGAGACGATCATTTGATGAAAAAACTTTAAAAGAATATGTATTTATAAATAAATTATTTAAATTGATATACACATAAATTTATATTTTTTCTAGTTTTTAATTCTCGTTCTTATATTCAGGCACTAATGTTTTTATAAATAATCGTTCTTATGATTAGTTTATTACATGGTATCAACCTGGCCTAGAAGCAGTATTGTCCTTATTCTTGCGCCAGCAAAGAAACCTCAAACCGTACATTTTTTCAATGGACTAATGAAATAAAAAAACCTCTATCTAAATAGAGGCTGTGCTTTTTAACTTAAAAATTCACAATATCACAATAATTCACAAAAAATTCACAATAATTCACAATAAATTCACAATATATTAAACTCTAAAACGTTATTTATCACTCCAAATAATTAGTTTAATTAAAAATTTAAACGAACTATCAAATGTATTATTTAATTTTAGGGAAGGCATCATCTTTCTTAAACGAGCTTTTTTGCCAGGTTCAGCAGTTAAGTTTTCAAAAAGACGTTCATTTGATTCAAAAAACATTTTGTGTTGATTTTCAACAACTAAATGTACATCTTTTAGAGCAACTTCTTGTTGCTCTTCATCATTACAAAATTCTCCATTCCATTTTAATATTTCTTTTTTAGACGGAAAATTACTTTTATTAATAGCCATTGAAATAAAATGAATAAAACGTTCTAAAAAACAAAAAATTTTTGGAGACATAATATCATTTTCTTTATCATTAAAAATTATTTTTTTCGCCCATTTAATTTTATTTTTAATTATTTTAAATATATTTTTATTCTCAAATTCCATATTTTCTAAAATTATTAATTGTTGTATTAATAAAGAAATATTTATTCTCATTTCTGCATTATTTGAATTAATTTTATCATTAAGATATTTTTTGTAACATTCGATTCTCATATTTGTTTGCATTTCATCTGTTGAAGTATAAAATTATTATTAATTTTTTAAAAAAATAGAAAAATATTTTTTAATTTTGTACAGATTTTTTAAATTTATACAATTCAGTCCCTATCGATAAATAGGGACTGAATTGAACCTATGTATGTATGTGATAAAGCGAGAAATGTTCTGTGTATTTGTGGGTTAAATCTCGCTAAAACACATCTCTCGGGATCGAATTTTTCGGACGTATTAAAAACGTGTTATTGAGGGGAAGACATACCTATTCTTAATATTTCTGGATGCATTCTCTCTAATTTATCTAACAAATCTAGAGAAATTAAATCATAAATTCTATCCTTCATTTGTCTTTCGGAATTACACAAAATATCTCTAAATTGTTCATAATTTTGAATTAAATATTCCAAACATTCAAAATGTATTTGCTTTATCTTTATAACATTTAGAGTTTCTTCAATTAAATTTTCTATATCTAGTTCTTCAAATTTAACAGAAGAAAATTTTTGTAAGAAATTTAGTTCCTAAAATTAAATTTTTTATTTGAAATTTATGTGAATATATAGACAATACTTATAATAATGAAAATAGTCGTTAAAGCTTGGAATACATTAAGATATACATACATAAATGTCTTTTAATAAATTAAAAAACATCAATTTAAAATTTTATTTTACTTTCTTGTTTCTAATAATAGACAAAACTTTTAGAGTCAATCACCTCCCTTAAAGAACTATTTTTGGAGAAAAATATTTAGCTGGACCTTCTAAATAAATAGATTAATTTTCCTTATCGGCTAAAAATTTTTTTAAATTTATTTTTGGGATAATGGCTTCGAAGAAATCTTATAATTTTAGCAAAAAATTAAATTAAAATTTTTGCACCTATTTGTAATTTTATTATTATTTTTAAACAAATTTTTTAATTAATTTACCTTTAATCCCTCATGTTTATATTTAATTGCAATTTTATAAATTACTAATAAACATTTACAAACTTTCTCTTTTAATTCCTTTAAATTATCTTCTTTAGATCTTTTTAATAAATCATTTAATTCAAAATTATTTAGTTGTTTATTATTAATTTCCCTAATTCTTTTAAAATTCCACAAAAGTACTTCAACATTTAATTTGTCTAAAGCTTCATCATAAACCCGATTTTCTTCTATTCTATTTTTTATTTGTAAAAATTTTTGATAAGCTTGGATTAAATCTAAAAATAAATATATATGTATATTTTTCTCCAACTAAAAACTTTTTAATTTAAAATAAAAAATTTAAAACCTATTACTGGCAAATAGGTACTTTAAATACACTGTTGAATCCCTCCCCCCCCCCAACTATATCCCCATTAGTTGGTTCTACATACACTACAATTATACCTTCGCTTCTCAAATGAAATTTTTGTGATACTTGTAATATTAAAATTTAAAGTCTGTAAAATTTCCCTGAAAAATAATTCCTAAACATATATATCTTTAAACTTACATATTTAAAAATAAATAAAAATATTATGTAAAAGTGTTTCAATTAAAATATATTTAAACCTTCATTGTCATCATCTCTTATTTTGTCAGATTTATCTTCATTAGTTGGAGGGCATTCAAAATAAGTTAACATTGATGATGGTGATGGAAACATTGCCGTTATCTCCTTTTAACATATATTTAAATATTTTTATGCATTTAAATATTTAAATTACTAGTTTTCTCAATTTTAATTTTCTTTACATTTTTATTTAGTAAAACATTTAATTTCAGAGATTAAATATTTTACAAGAAATCAGAGAGTATCAGAGAGTAAAATCAGAGAATAAAAATCAGAGATTTTGGCAACCTTAATCACTAATATAAAAAAATTAATTAATTGACTACTTGTTCAATTTCTGATTTCATTATTTTTTCTTCTTCTTCTTCATTTTCTTTTTCATTTTTATTATTATCGTTAATCGCTTTAAATTTTCTATCAAGAGCATCAAAATCAAACTCTTAATAATGAATATTATTTTTAATATTAGTCTTCAAACCAAAGAATTTATTTAATTCTTTTTTAAATTTTAATTTAAATATTCTGTTTAGTTAATTATTTAATTTTATTATTTTTTTATTTAAAAGTGGACTAGGATGAGGTCGGGGAGGTTTACTTAAATGTAAACATTTAGGCGGGGACCGTCGACCTTTCATTTTCAGCCTCGAAAAGATTCTAAAAAAAGGAGGAAAATGGCGTAATTTCGGTTTTTTGACATCTGAAAGCTTTGTTTGTCAAATTCAAATTATTTCTAGGTCGAGATTTCCTAGAAACCCCGACCTCATATCCTTTCAAATTAAAACTTTTTTTTCTTTATTAAATTATTTAAATATTCTTTTTATTAAACTTACTATTTTTACTAATTCTTTCTTTAAATTCTTTACTTTTTTCTGCTAAGTTTTTTATATAAATTTCAAATAATAATTCTAATTCTGCTTTTTCTTTTTCATTATTTAATTCTGGTAATAAAGAAACTGAAATTTTATCAAATTTTTCTTTTTCCAAAATATTTATTTCTTCCTTTAACACAACAAATAAATCCCATTCTTTTTCATTTATTTCTGAATTTTTTAAATTATTTTCTTTTTTACTTCCAATTATTTTTCCTCCTTTTCCTTCAATAAATATTTTTATTTTGTAAATTATATTTTTTAATAAATTTATTAATTTAATATTTAATGCTTTATCTGCCACTTCTTCTTGCAAATTTTCAATTAAAAGAAAAATTAAAGAACGAATATTTATCCAATCAATTAATAAATTTGGTATATTTTCTTCAAAAAATTCATCAAATGATTTTATATAAACAAGTATATCAACAGCACTTTTTGCTTCATATATTTCAAATTCCTTTTTTGCTTCAAATAATTTTATATAACAATATTTTAGCCAATCATTTAATATATCGGAGTCTATATCTTTAAATAATTAAAAAATATTTTTATAATTTTTATAAAAAAATTTTGGGAAAAATTATTTTTTTATGAATTAATTGATTGAGGATAAGTTGGGATTAGGTTCAACCCGAACATGTCTTCGATTCGGTTTGGCTGTTTTATTTTCTAATAAGTGCTAAAAGGGGAGAGGCTAACTGGAGAATTGTTCAGTCAATTAAACTCTAGTGAAAAGTTTATGAAAATTTAATTTCGCTACTTTAGAAAAAAGGTTAGTATTTTATTTGTTTTCCCCGATCCTTCTAATAAATAAATAAATATATGTATGTATCGAAATGTTAAGGATGGAAAATTTAGTTTAATTAGAATTTAATCAAATTTTAAAATGGCAAGTATCCACCCCTAATTACCCCTATATTTCAGTCATTAAATAAATTAATTTATATATTTACCAAATCGTAAAGCAATTGCCAATGGATCCTCTTCTCTTAGTATTTGTACAACAGTCTTGTCTGTTTTAAAATATTTGTAAAGTCTTGCTCTCGATCCTTTTGTTTTATCCAAAAAATCTTTTATTTTATTATTATTGTAATTAACTAAAAACATTTCTTTAAGTGAATTTACTACTTCTGCTTCTTGAGATTTTTGATCCAAATTATATTTTTTAATAATTTCTCCCCAAAAATTAGATATTTCCTCGTTTGATTTAGTTTTATCTGATATTTTATTTATTTTTGTTTGCCAAAAATTTCTTATTTTATTTTTTGCTTTTTCTTTCCCTACTTTTTCATTTAAAATTGTCAAAATATCTTCAAATATTATGTAAATTGATATAATAACTTTAGACTTTTGTGCTAATGGTGACACAGAAGGATTAGAAAGATAAATCTTCAAAAGTTTTAAAAATTCAGTCGGCTCTAAGATATCTTTAAAAATAATTTTAATTTTATTTTATAATAGACTAAATAATTAAACAATAATTGGTGATTGGGGAATGAACATTTATCTCCTTAGTTCTCGCCAATTGATGTAAATAAGGGGTGTTAACTAGAGATCGGATCAAATAAATATTCGAATATTTGTTTGATCACTTTTGAAGAGATGAAATTTTCTCGAATTATTTCAAATATCAGATTATTTTTTGCCGTTTTTCCGATCTCTAGTGTTAACCTCTAAACAATTACAGAACTAAACTATGTACTCTTTTAAATCTTTGAAACAAAAAAAAAAGATTTTCCAACAAATTATATTTAATATTTACCTAATCCAAATTTGAAAGGATCTTCCATTTCTAAATTTAAAAACATTTCACGTCCAAATACACTACGCATTTTTTGTTTAATTTCAACACATTTAAAATACTCCATTTCTTCCATGGAATTAATATTTTTATTTAAATCAGAATTTTTATTTGTTAATAAAAGTTTTTTAAATATTTCTATATGTAATTTTTCTAAAGGAAATTCCCAAGTATTTTCATCCCATTTATTTTCTAAAATATTAATTCCAATATTTCTATTAAATTCCAAACTTAAAAATATCAATCTCTTAGCTTCATTATTCCAATTAATTTTTTGTTTTTCTTCTTTTTTTAATTCTTTATTTAATTCCTCTCTTATTTCCAAAACTCTTCCAAATATTTCTTTTAATTTTATCAAATCTTTTGATTTTATTAAATTCATTTTTCCTTTAATTTTTTTCCCTTTTCCTTTATTATTTTTATTTTCTTTTTCTATATTTATCCATTTATTGTTTATATCTCTATCAATTAAATAAGCACTTAATTGCCAATAATCTGAAGACATTTCTTCATAATTTAAATATTCATCAAATATTAATTTTAAATATTCTTTATTTAAATCTTCAATACCTAAAATTAATTTATATTTAAAAATAAATATTTTATAAATTAATAACCATAATTTTCTTCTTCTTGTTGTCCAAAAATTATTAAAATATTCCCAAATAAAAATAAAATAAAGAATTTCATAATTTCTAAATAATTTAAATTTAAAAAATTTTTTGGCAATCATATAAACAATTAAAATAATTTGAAATTTAAATTGAAATCGAAAAATGTTAATATTTTGAGGGATTTTTAGGGTATTCTTAATTGTAATGTCACAGTTACCTAATATACATATACCGTATTTCCTTTATTAGAATGGCCCCCTCTAATAGAGTGGCCCACTGGAGGATGATTGAAAATAGAATGGCCGGCCATTCTATTAGAGGAAATACGGTACTTGTTTTTATGAAGTTTATTTTTAATGGGAGCTATAAATAAAACCCAAATCTAAGCTAAATAAGCAAAATATAAATGTGTAAATTAAATATAAGTTTGTGTGGAAGGATTGGCAATTAAATTGTGTAAACAGGATAGTATTTTTTAAATTTAATAATAATTGCGAGACATTTTATTTTTAAATTTTTATTTAAACATTTAGAAAGAATGGCGGAAATAAAAAAAAGGCACTTTAATGAGAATGTAATAATATGAAAAATAATTTTATTGACAATTTTTTAAGACATAATTATTTCTCAATCTTAATTTCAAAATTAATAAAAAAAAATTAATTGTAGTAAATAAAAACTTAAACTTTTTTATTTTTATTTATTTGTCATGGAAAGATTGTAAATTATATTTAAATTATAAACTTAAATGTAAACTTCTTAATAAATTTCATAAAATTAAATAATTATTGTAAAAAAATTTGAAATTTTTACAATAATCCCATTTTTAATTTCTATTAAATAAATATGTAGCATTTATATCCTAATTTATTTCAAGTATTCCTTAATAACCTAAAGATTTTTAAAACAAATTACAAAGAATTGTTTATTTAAAAAACTAAAAAATTCTTTAAATTTAAAAAAAAAGTACAAATATCCATAAGAAAAAAATAAAAATAAATTAAATATTCAACGAGGAAGAAGAAGATTGTTGTTGATTATTATTGTCACCTTCGTGAAAACTTGCATATTGAGTAAAAACAGCAAGAAGTGATTGCCAACAAGCAATAATTCCTCTATTGCCAAAACAATGGGAAATCTGGAATTTTTTAAAGAAAATATTTTTTTAAAAAGGGCTAATTAATAAAAATTATTTAAAAAAATATATTAGCAAAAATAATCGGAGAGGGAAAATTTGTGAAAAGGAGAGGAGGAATGTTGAGTAGAGACCGGACCGAGACCTCGATCAAAAATCTCGGTTATCTAGATCGAAAATTTTTCGAGATTTCGATTCTCGTACAACCCTCCAAGTCCGATCTTTAATGTTGAGTGCATAGTTGGAGTTTGTCAAATACTCCTGTACATTATCAATTTAGTTCCCAAAAATATTTTTAAAAACTGTCATTTGCTAATATAATTTTTTTAATTTTAAAAGCATTTTTAGCTATTTAAAATAAAATAATTTTAAAAAATTTTTTGTTTGACTGGCCCTCGCAAAACGTTTAAATTGATTAAGGCTGTCAGGCATTAATTGCTGCATTTGTAATTGTTGTGGGTCTATTAATTCTCCAGGCATTGTTAATTCAAGTGTTTCTTGTTCAGTTGCTGTTTGAACAATTGAAATAGCCTCTCGAAGTATTCCCCTTTTTAATTTAAAAATTTAATAGTATTATAAAAGAATATTTTTGTTAGTTTTTGGGAAGAGCTAATGTCCTGGTAAAAATTAAAGTTCCTCATTCTTAACCATTTAAAAATATTAAAATTAGATTTTCCTTAGAGATTTTCAGGGTTATCCCCTAACAAAAACATTCCATTCAATTTTTGTCAAAGATAACAACAAAATTTATTGATTCCCAAAAATTAATTACTAAAAAATTTTCTAAATACAAACATAGAGCTTTTAATATCATCAAGACTTTGATTTCCCCGACGATGCATTTCCATAGCTATATGATGATGAGGGAATCCATTACTTGGGTCTTTAACCAATTTATCGAAATCTTCAGCCAATTGAATAGCTTCTCCTTAAAGTTTTTTATTTTTAAAAATAATTTTTAATTATTTTTTACTTTCACAAAGTGTAGAGAATGCTGTTACTAGACTTGATTTACGTTTTCCAGGTTGAAGATTTAAACCACAATCATATTTACCCAAATCTTCTCTCAAACTTTTGCCTCCATTTTTATTTTTAGCTCTGAAATTAAACAAATATTTTAAAAAATAAAAAAAGTTTTTGTCAATATTTTCTAACAAAATTATAAATTTTTTTTAAATTTCTCTGGACCCAAAGGAAAATTTTTTTTATTTTAACCCCCTACCTTCGAAGAATTCCACTCAAGTAAGAGGTATTCAAACATTCAGGCACATGCAACCTTCTACATAATTCAGCTAACGAGATTGGATATTTTTTGTTGTTATTTAACAATGAGAGGCGAGCGGGGACCTAAACTAATTAATTAATTAAATTTAAATTAATTATTTACAGATTTCTCATAAAAAATCATTTCAAGGTCAAGCAGTTGTCTCTCTCCATTATACGTAATACATCGCATATAAGGCGGGAATTTTGGCTCTAAAAATTTGTGAAAGAATTTTAGTTATTTTATATCAATAGATGTCTAATTTAAATTAAAAGATATTCTAAATATTGTAGAAAACAGAGTAGAAGACCGTTTGTGTTTCCCTTCCTATTTTTTCACCTCCAGAGAAAAAAAGAGAAAGAGAAAAATCCCGGACCCAAAATTCAACCAGATGACTTAAATTTTAAATTAAAAACTGACACGTCGTTTCGAGCTCGAATTTTGGGTCCGGGATTCGAAATAACATCTGGCATCATATTCGGCAAATCTCTAAAATATTGAAAAGCTCTTCTCTTTTCTAGGAGATGAGGAAAATGAGAAGAAAAAGGCACAAACGGGACTTTTACCGAAAACACTTTCAAAAATATTTAAATTCACCATTTAAAGCCAAATCCAAACTTTGGCCTGTTTTACCACTTAAAGCACTTTCTTCAGAAGAACCTCCACTGCTACTTTCATTCTTTTGTATATCTAAATATTTTTTAAATATTTTTCAAAAATATTTTTTAGTATACCTTTAATTATTCTTTCAATTCCTCCCACACCGCTATCTCTACTAAAAAAAGTTTTTGTTTTTATTTTAAAAAATGTTTTAATTTACGCATTGCTAAATGTTGAAGAATTGCTTAATTGAGAGGAAATTATTTGTTGCTAAAATATATTTTTTAAAAATTATTTTTAAACAAAATTTAATTTCTGAACCTGTCCACCAGATGCAAATAATCCGTTTTGGAGCATTTGCTGGGGATAAATAGAAGGATATCCATATACCCCATAAGGAGTCATTTGAATATTTTCAGAAGAACCAACGCCGCCAGTAGAGGAACTTTGAGCTCCTGAGAGATTATACTGATGGCGATTTGGGGGACGAATTGATGGGAAAACTGCGTTCCCAGCAGCTGCTGCAGCACCTTTTAGTAAGTAAATTAATTAATCATTAAAATTTATCAAAATATTGAAACCACGTATTTATAAAATTTTAATCAAAATTATATTTAAAATTTTAAAAAACAAAAAGAAAAACATCCAGACTTATGTATAATTTATTTAAAAAATTATTACCCCAAATCGCAGCATGCTGCAAATTTCGCAATGTAGTTTGCTCAAAATTATAAGGTGTTGAATGTGCAAGTGGGGCATAATGCATCTAAATAATTGGAAAAATTAACTAGGCTTAAATTTAAAAAATAATCTTAAAGACAATTATTACATTTCCAAAATTTGGAAAGGCCGAAGCAGTCGAAGAAATTAAATTATTATATCCATATTGTTGTTGAGGTGTAGAGTAATTAAATTGTTGTAGTTGATTATAATTTGACCCTCTACTTGAAGAATTTAAGCTTCGTAGTAAAGCGGAAGTGTTTTGATGTTGTTCTTGTTTTATTGGTGGAGGACATTCTGGAGAGCTACTACTGGTTCTGAAAAATAAATAAAATGTATTTATGGTAGTTAAAAACTAATATATTCTTGTGAGGGCACGCGGACATATCGGGATATTTCAATGTAAGAACAGTTACCCTACTAATTTCGGAACCTACGGTCACTGATCCGTCCGATCGCTCTTTCTATACCCATTGAAGAATAGCTTTTATGTTTTAAAACAAACGTAAACACTCAAATAAACACTCAAGAAATCACACCAATCCAGATATGTCCGCACACCCTTGTGAGATAATAAGGGGAACTTGGGGAATACTATAATAAAAGGTAACAAGAAGGATAAATATCTAAGGGTCTTCTTGGAAAATCTCATCTAAAGTGCCTCAAAATTAAAATCCTTCACTCACTTAGCCGAGCGAAGTCCCCCACTACTTTCACTTTCATCCTCAACTTCATCTTCCTCGTCTTCCGCATCTTCTTCAGCAGATCCAGAGGACTGGATATTTTCAAATAAATTCTTTTGGGTATTTAAATAAGGACGTTTATTGGAAGGAATTCCACAATTCTCCTAAAAAATAATTTTTTTATTTTAAATTTATATTTAATTTATTTTTTACTTTTTCTTCTTGATTTAAATGTTCTTCAGTTAAATGCCGTTTATGTCCAAGAGATGAAGATAAACTAGTTGAAGTTGTTGTTGGATAAAAATTATGTTGTTGTTGTTGTTGTTGAGGGTGGAGGTTGGGGTGAACAAAAAAATTTTCCTTAAAATTATTTAAATTTAATTTTTTATTCTTTCTTACATTTCCATAACTTTCATTGTTTAAATTCTGTTGTGAATTTTGTTTAGATGAAGACATTGAAATTAAATGTTCTTTTTTGTCTTGATTTGAATTACTTTGTTGATTAAACATTTACAACTATATAAAAACTATAAAAATAGTATTTTAAATTATTTGAAAGATAAAAGACTTTTTATAAGCGTTAATTTATTTAGGGTTACTTTTTAAGCCTTTAGATTGAAAAAGGAATCTGACAAAAGTTAGTAAAAGACTTGAAGAAATTTGAAATTAAAATAGTAAGTTACCTAAATTTTGATTGAAATGTTAAAACACAAATTTAATTAAAGAATTTTTGAAAATTATGTAAAATAATATTCTCTCTAAATCAATTCCAAAATCAATCAATTTATTTAAATTCAATGAATACATTAACGTTTTTGGTAAATAATCTTCTCTCCTTTTTCATCCATTAAATTTAATTTACTCTCCAGAAAAACCTCGCCTATCACATACTCATCAAAAAGAGATCAAAAGAAGGGGAGTAAATGAGTGTAAGTGCAAAAGAACAAAAATGTTAAGAAGATACATAAATTTTTTAATAAGGAAAGAGAGGTTAAAAATATAAAAAAGGAGGATTATTTTAAATAGAAAAAATCGAAAAAAATTTAGATTAATTTTTAAAATTTTTGTTTGGCATTTAACAATGTTTAGAAAATACATACAACCTAGTAAAATATATTGAGGAAAGGTGGTGATTTTCTCAACACATAATAAATATATCAAAAAATAAACAGAAAGGTGTAATTTTATAAATAAATAGTTTTTCTCACGTTTGGAAATGTAATAAATGGAAGCAAAATTTATACAAAAATTATAATTGTATAATTAGGTTAAAAGGGCAAAAATAATAAAAACATAAAAATTTATATTGATCTTGTTTCTACTCGATACACATACCCAGCCAGCATTTTCTGATATAATTTAATTTAAAATATTTTCAAAATTAGTTTAGGCTTTTAATGAAAACGAGAAAAAGTTAAATTAATATTTTAAATAAAGAATTAATTTTTCTGTTAATGAAAAACTGAATACGGAAGAAATGAGTTAATTTAAAAAAGGGGGAAAGTACTTGATTGAACACTGACAATTTATACGTCGATTGAGTGCCATTCAATTAAATAAAAAGGAAAGAGGAGTTTTTGTAATATATTTAAATATTCTTCTCCCAATCTGAATATCGACACTTTGATTAAAAATATGTACATATTTTTTAGACATTCTAGGGATTTCTAAAAGGCAAACGAAAACACTAACTTCCTTATTTGCTTTATAATAAGAAAATAAAGTTTATAAGTTTATGGGCGTTTTACCCTCTACTTGAACTATATTTATTTTCTTTTGTTCTATGTAAGAGTTCCTTTTAAACTCATTTTAACGTGAAGGAAAAAAGGAAGCAAACAATTTTTGAACGTGAAGAATTGTCTGAATATCGGCATTTTGAGAGTAAGGGAAAGGAGTAAATAAATATAGACAATACGTGGAAAAAAATAAAAAGAAAAAAGTTACTGAAGAATTTTAAACAAAATAATTGCTTAGCCGTAGGGGACAAATATCTTCACGGCAAACAATTAAACTTAGCTGACCCTTTTTATTTGATTGATAAAACAAAGGAAAGGCAAAAGGATGGGAAGAATTAAATATTTAAATTACTGTCTCTTTTTTGCTAAATTTTATTTAAAAATTTCTTCATAAAAATTCTTTAGATTTTCCGGTCCTTCTGGTTCAAACCAATATCTGACTAGCAGTGATGCTCCATTTACAGTTCCGGAACCGCTTTTTTTAATTTTGCCGGTTCCAGTTGTGGAACCGGTTCCAATTTCCCTCTCTTTTTGAGACAATTCTCAAAAATAAACACACAATTTTAACAATTAATGTATTTATGAATTAAAAATTTGTTCTAATTAGAACCCTTTGATAACTTAATTATTAACGAATAAAATTAAAATTTTTGGCAGCATTCAAGAAAAATTAGGTGATTGTTATAATCTCGTACTAGTTCTAGGGGCTAAATAAGTAAAAATAAAGAAAATTGTCCCATGAATAACCAATAAAAAATTGATGATATATTTATTAAAAAGGTTTTATAAAAACATAAGAGCACAATAAGAGATTTAAATTTGCAAAATAATTTTATTGAGAATCTGAAAATAAAAATGTAATATTTTTAATTATAAATCCCGTTCATCTGAGTTAACTGGATTGTTCGAAAATAAACGTTTGGCTTTCGCATCATCAGTTTCTTCAGAAATATCAGGAATTATCTAAAAAACATTTCATGGTTCGAAAAATATTTCAAAACCTTTAATGCGTCTCCATGTACTCTAAATCGGTAAAGACATGTCAAATAGGAACCCCAATTTGTTAGAGTTTCTAATTCAATGATATTTGTTAAACGAGAATCCCAATGCTTTAAAAATAATTTTTTGAATAAAATTATTATTTTAGCTTTACTTGAACATGAAATATTTGTAAAGGTTCCCCCTGCGCGTCATAAGTAAAATTACCCAACAACATACGAGAGAGCATATTATCCATATCTTGATAACTCTAAAATTTTAAAAAATGTTTTTTATTTAAATTTATTTTTAAAACCCCTACCCACCCAAACAAGAAAATTCTTTGGTGCTGTTCTAATATTTCCATCAGGCGATAATTCAATTGGCAAATGTTCATATGAAACAGCTGTAACATTAATCCGACCAGATAAACCGATAGTTAAAAATCCATGACCTCCATAAAATGCCCAACATTCACCAGCAGAGGCTCCATAACCTTTTCTCTAAAAATAAAAAGAAAATTTTTTAAAATTAGTTTAAAAATAGAAAATAAGTTGGATTTATCTAAAGCTTTCAATGGGGGAATATTATATAAAAAAACTCAATTTCTGTTATTAAAATTCTCAACACCATTTCCTTTCACGTTAAGGTAATTTTTAATTTTTTAAAATTAAACAAAAATGTTAAAAAACCCAAAAAGGAATTAATTGAGATAATTCTTAAACAAATTTTCTCAATTAAATACCAAAAAATACTTGAATAACAGTTCTTGGACTATAACTTGTATACCAAAGTGGAATGCCAAAAAGTTTTTGAGTTCTAGATTTTTCATTATATTGAACAGTGCAACGAGTACTTAATACAGAACCACCTAAAAATTAAAAAAACTTTTTTCATTTAAAAATATCACAAAATTTAACCAGAACTTTCCAATGCATAATCGGGCATTCCAGTATGATCAGCTTCATATAAACGAATTTCTTTTTTAATTAAATAACGAACTTTTTCAATTAATGGACTTTCATCAAATTCTTTAATTATTTGCTTAAATTAATTTAAATTTAAAAAAATTAGATTTATTTTAAAAACCCAACTTTATTTTCAATTATTTTAACAATTTCTTTTTCTTCTCTATTATTTAATTTGTCATAAAATTCTTGTTGAACTTTTCTTAAATATTTAATTTCCTTTTTAATTTGTGTATATTGATCATTAAAAACTTTATTTTGTTGCTCCATTTTCTATAAAAATATTTTAGAATTATTTAAAAATATTTGGATATACATATACTTCTCGAGGTGGGTCGGAACAGTCAGAGGTGTCGGAACTGACTCAAAATTCGGAAATCGGAAGGAAAAAAACGTCGGAAATCGGTATTCCGACCCACCTCTGTACTTCTCAAAAAGACAAGTCTCTAATTTTTCTATCCCTCAATTACAAATAAATTTCAAATACTTGTGTAAGCTTATAATTTAATTTTTTTAAATAATTTATTACCTCATCAATCTCTAATTTAATATCTTTCTCCCATTCTTCATTGTATTTTTTAAATAAATTAATTACTTTTTCTTCAAAATCATTCAATAATTTATCAACATTTTTTTCTTCTTTTTGTGAATTATTTAATTTTAAAAATTCAATTTTTACCTAAAAATTTGAAAAAAAAATTAATTTAAAAAAATTAAATTAAACATTTTGTTGAATCAATTTGTGGATATTTTGTTGAAAGAAAATTCTTTCTTTAGCAAACATTTGATAGAAAATTTTTTGAGTATTTTTGTTAGTCTACAAAAAAATAATTTTTAATTATTTATTTTTAACATGGGAACATATGCTACTGTCAACACGAATTTGATGTTTTTTGGTTCGATTCGATAGTAGACACCCGACTTTCTATTGTGCTATCCGTTTTCTTGCAAAATGACTTTGAACAGTCATAACTCGGCCCAAAGTCATTTTGCAAGAAAACGGATAGCACAATAGAAAGTCGGGTGTCTACTATCGAATGGTACCAAAAAATATCAAATTCGTGTTGACAGTAGCATATGGTTCCCCTAGTAAGAAAAACCTTATCCTTCTCCTCTTCTTTTTTAATTGACAAATTTTCCGAAAATAAATTTTCCTTCTTTTTAGGCTTAAAATCATTAAATAATTCTTTGCAATAATCAAAAATATAAAAAATAAAATTTGCACAATTTTGAAATATTTGAAGCAGGCAGCTATAGAGCAAAATAATAATTGTTTCGACTAAAAAATTTATTGAAAAAAATAAAATAATTAAAATACCAATTTGAGCACAATAACTTAAAAAATTGGCAGCTAAAAATAGAAGAACAAAGTCAATTTAAAAAATAATTTAATAGAAACCTTTTTCCCCGAAAGAAATGAAATAAATCTTCAGATTTGGAAAAATTTGTAAAATTAAATCCTTTAGATACTTGAATATTTCATCAAGATTTGAATAAGAACTTTCTAAAAAATAATTTAAATTAATATATAAATTTAGTGAAAGGACGTTTTTAGATTTTTAAATATGTAAAATGTGTCAAGATTCTATTTAAGGCTGCTAAGTGGAATTCCAAAAACCCCAGAACGAAAGTAAATATTTTTTAGAGCCAAGACCGAAGAAAATCGAGAATTTAAATAATAAAAAAATTATTGTGCCAAAGGTATGAAAAATTAACTTTTAAAAACACAAAAATCATCAAAAAACTTAATCTAAATATATTCCCTTATTAAAAATAAAATAAAAACAAACCAAAAATGTAAATAATTTTTTTATAAATATTTATTGCAATATTTGTTGTATTTTCTTTTAAGATAAATAAATATTCTGCAGTAATTGTTAGAAAGGAGGTATCATTAGAAATCTTTTTCTTCAAACAAAAAGGCCTAATTAAATCAGATCTTTGATTTTCTAAAGCTGAAAATTAAAAATAATTTAAAATTTAATTAAAACTAATTACGGCATATTTTATTTAATTCTTCCTGTTTTTCACTTTCTTTAAATTGTTGAAAAAATAAATAAATTAAATAAAGAAAAAATAAAAATATTAAAAGATTTAGAAAAGAGAATTTTCTAAAAATAAAAATTAAATTTAAAAATAATTTTTAAAAACCTCTTATTTTTAATTTTTTGTTGTTTATTTATTTTTTGTTTTCGGATTGTTGAATAATTTGTAAATTTTCTTAAAATAATTGAATAAAAAATTGAACGAGTAAAATTCCAATAACTTTCTGATTCTAACCAAATCTAAATTTAAAATATTTGTAAAATTCTAGAAATTTGGAAAAAAAAATTAAAAAAACTTATTTAAATAAACACTTTAAAATTTCAAAAGACAAAAAATAAGAATTTTAATAAAATTCTGAAAAAATTTGTTTCAGGCCAAGTTAATAATATTTTTATTAATTATTTAAAATTAAAAAAAAATATAAAATTTTATTTTCAAAAATTAACTGTCAGAATTAAAAAATAAAAATCCTTACATATCTAATTTCATTCAAAAAATTCTGAAATTTGTAATTAATTGTGTTAATTGATTTAAAAGAATAACTAGAAATCATTGAAAAATAATAATATAAAGCTAAACCTTTAAAAAATAAAAATTTTAATTTAAATAATTTTAAAACAAAAACTTTTGGAGTAGAAAAATCGCCAAATTGATGTCGAAAAATAAAAGAAATTAAAAATTTGTGAAGAAATAAAAATAAAAATTCTTTTAAAAATATTTTGTTGTTCAATTTGAGTAAATTTTGTTGGCGTAAAATGAAATTTCCGACAAAGCCTTGGATGTATATATTCTCTATTTCCAACATTTGTTTTGTAGGCAAAAGTATAGGAATAAGTATAATTTGTTTCATAAGGACTTGAAAAAATTTAAAAAAATAAATAAAGTTTAAATTTAAAAAACCTTTCTAAAATTTCATCAATTTCCTCCTTTGTTAATCGAGAATTTGGAGTTGAGCGGTGTTTTGATGGAGAAAAACTTCTAAAAATTAATTTATTAAAAATATTTAAAATTAATTAAAATACAATCGTCTGTAGATATCCATTTTAATTTAAAAAATTAAATAAATATTTTTGTTAAATATTTTATTTTCTAAAAATTAAAAAAATTAAATAAAATTTAATTTAAAAAATTTAAAAAAATTTTTAAAAAAATAAAAAAAATCCTTCGAAGTTAGAAAATTATGGGCAGACATTATACAGCGGAGAAATATCATTTAATAAAAGAGAGTGTCATACACACAATTTTTCTGTTATTTTATTCGCTTTTGGTGCCAACCATCTTGTGCTGAACTGTCAAATTTGAGTGTCAATGAATTGGGGGAGTGTCAATGAATTTTTATTTAATTTTGTAAAAACGCCTTATTTTGTTTTTCAATTCATTTCTTGTTTTTTTTAGATTTTAGCTTTTCTCAAAAATATTAAAAATTAGCTCTAATTTAAGATATGGGCGATTTAACACATAGTACTATTTCTCTGATATGTTCTGTTGAAGCAAACTTCGGAAATGATTTGGAGACTAACAATAAACCATTTAAATAATTCAAACCATTTAATTATGAAAAAAATTTATTAAAGATTTTTTTGATTATTTTTTTCAATTTAAATTATGAATTTTTAAATATTTTTTCTAAGCCTGTTAAATCTATTTAGTGCTTTAAGGAGGATATTACTCCCCCCCTTAATAAGTAGTACCGCTGTTAAATATTTATAAGACACTCCTATTTTTGAGTTATGCGAACAGAAACTAAATTAGCTCTCCGGACATATATTTCCGTTCTGAATACCTAGAAACAACCACACAAATTATTATTAATATCAATATAAACATATGTAGATAATTGAATATTTTTGGAAATTAATAAATAGAGAATAACACGAATAAATTTAATGTCAATGAATCAAATTTTCTTTAATTTCAAAAAATCAAATCTAATATTAGTGTCAACTCATTTTTGTATTTATTTAAATTTCTCATTTTATCTATTTGAATATTAATAAATTCTAAAGTTTAAGCAATGTTTCACGTATTCTGCATAATCTTTTGTGTAACTTTTCCCTTCTTTCGGCTTCAATACTATTCATGGGTATTTTACAATCATTTAATAAAATATCTGTAGTATATCCCCTTTGGATTGCCAATAATTTTTCGAATTGTGCAACGCCAAATAAAGTTAATATATTTATTTGGCCTTTTATTCGAATTGGAATTCCGTTGAATAAAATATCACTTTGAAAATGTACCTACATAATTAAATAAATTAATAGAATTTAAAATTAATTTAAAAACCTCGTTTTGTTCTGGTACTATATTTGAGTTGTTTAAATTTAAATGCAAATTTAACCCGTTGCTGGGGACTGCCTGTGGGGAAAATTTCTAATTAATTAAAGCTATTTTATTGTTTATTTTATAAATATTTTGAGAAAAAAGGTGGTGGTGTTTTTAATTAAAATTTCTGGTCGAGGTGGAAAATATTTTAAGGCTAAAAATAATTTCTGAAAATAAAACAGACGGTTCTTGAAGAATTAATGATGAATATAAAATACATACTAGATCTCAAAAATTAGTCAATATTTTGGGGAATTTTACAGGTTTAATTTTACTGAGTGGGATTTTACGAGGTAAAATTAATTTCTTTACAATATGTAGCCTTTTAGAAATTTGAACAGATTGAAGTAAATTTTGTTGTCTTTCACGTTCCTTTGCATGGGGAATTCCCGCAAAACATATCCCTCTTGTTAATTCAATTAAAAAAGTATCTGTTAATGAATTATTTTCGTCATCATTATCATTTAATATTTGTTGTTTATTATTAGACATTTTAATTAATTATAATTAGGTAACTAAAATAAATTCTTAACAAATAAAATACACAGAATTTTACTTATAATTAAAAAATATTTTGGCTGAAAATTGAAATAATTTAAATAAAAAATTTTTGTTCTTAGTAAGTAAATATTTTTTTAAACTAATGAGGTTTGGTTAAAAATAAGAAAAAAGGATAGAAAGAGATATTATCTCAAAAGGAATCTTTCCTTAAACAACCTCAAAACAAATTCCTCTAATATAGTAATATATATAAAATGAACTGTCATGCCCATTTTTATATTAAAAAGAGTAATATCTTCTCTCTTTTTTCCCTCATTAATATTACTTGCGTTGATCTGCTAAATTGATAAGATTTTTATTGGAAAAAATTTTTACTTCTATGTATTTATTTTTAAATATCGGTAAAAAGACAAATGAAAAATAAACTTGAATTAATTTTTATATAATATTTAATTTATGTTTATTATACATACATAGGTATTTGGTTTAAACAAAAAATATAGTACATCATATATTTTTTAAATAAATATGGAAATCAAAAATTTAAAAATTCAGAGCCTTGACAAAAAAAGTTTATTAAACCCCTAAAAACATCGAAAAATTATTTGTTCTTTAACCTTGTGTTTAAGGATTCATTTAGTGATTCAACCATACTCCACAGATGGCAAAACAACGAAGGTTAACATAAAAAAAGTTATTTTAAAAAATTAAAGAGAAATTCTTACAACTAAACACCTTTTTATTTATTATTTGGGGACTATAAATATTATAATGGCAACAAACAAAAGATTTTTAGGCGGCTGCTCTTACTCTTTTTAAAATAAAATTCTATATAATTCATCATTCATTATTAATGGGGCCTGGCTAATGAAGAATTTAAAAACAGTGTTTTTATATATTTTTAACTAAAGGAACAAAATTCAAAGGAAAATAATTTAAAAATAAAAAATATTTTGTCACGGAAATATAAAGGCTTTTAATTTGTTGAGACTTTTAAATCGCTATTGTAATTTATATGTGTGAAGTTAAAAGGTATTTTTCTGTCGTGTCACACCCCCTCAGCTCAGGCAATATTTATCCTGAGTGTTAAAAACAAATGATAACTTATTTTACAAGGCATTCGTGCTGAGTTGATGTGAGATGTGAGATTTTGATGTGAGATTTTTAGCATGTGAGAATTAATAGAAAAATTACAGGCGAAGCATCATTATAGCGCATATATCATTAACAGGGCTATCCAAAATATTTCGTATGCGGATATGCCTTGATGAGAGAAGCACACCCTAATCAGCTCAACTGTATTTGTTTATATGTTCGAATCGGTCCTGATTGATGACTTCCAGGATGGCTACTTCGTTAAAGATTGATAAATTAACTTAGTATTTGATAAATTAACCAGAATTCTTAATTTATTTTTAAAGAAGTATTTGTAATTAAACAAAAATTGTTTTTCTGATATTTTTCCAATTTCTACAAAAAAAGGATTATAAATTAGTTTAAAAACACATAAAACTATTTTATATTATTTAATATTATTAATAAATCAATTTTTCCAATTCTTTTATTGTAAATATTTTTATATTTAAATAATACCAGAATTATTTTATAATCCTGGAAAATTTTTTAAAAATAACCAAAAAAATATTTTAGTTTTAAAATATTTATTAATTATTATTTAATTTAATTATTTTATGTCCTATCCAGGGAAACAAAAACATATATTTTTTAGTATATCGATTCAATATTTGTTTTAAATATTTTTTTACAAAATTATTAGTAATAGTCGTGAAAAAAATAACTGTAAATATATGTAAATAAATTCTTTTATTTACATAAAAGAATTTTACAAAAAAACAAATAGACGTGGAATTGATTAACAACAACAATACTTAAATATTTAAAATAATTAGGCCTTACAAAATTATCAAGCATAATATTTAAATTATTTCTCTTTTTTAATTTAAATAAATAAAAGTTTAAAATATTTTATAGCGATCGAAAATATTTTTATTCAAAATTAAATATTTATGGCGAACGATTAAAAGATTAATTTATATTTTATTTAAATTTGTAATTTAATTAATTTTTATTAAAAAAAATTAAAAATATATTAGTATGGAACAAGAGAATATATCAAGTAAATTTTTAAAATATATTTTTTAACAAAAAAATTTTTTTGATAAAATAATTTTGGAACAAATGAATCAAATAAATGAAAATATAAAGAAAAATAAATTTTCTATAATACTTGGTGATCAAATATATGAAATATGTACAGAATTAAGAATTAAAGGGAAAGAGTTAGAAAAAACAAATAAAGGTTTGGAATTGTTAAAAATAAAACAAAAATTAATTTTTAGATGACTTAGATAAATTTTTTTCTTCTATTCGTCTTGCTTCTTGTCGTGAAGATGGAGAACTTGGATTACCTTGTAGAATTAAAATTCTTGAATTATTAGAAATTCGTTTAATGGGATGGAGAAATAATTTATCAGTTAAAAAATTTTTTAAAAATAAAATTAATTATTAAAAAAATATTTTTTTAAAGCATGCCCGTTATTATGCAAGAAAAGAACGCGAATTGGAAGAATTAAAAAATGAAAATTTATTTATTAATACATTTCAATCAAAAACTAATTCCTGTACATCATCAACTAATTCAATTTCACCAAAATTTATAAATAATAATAATGAAATTAATAATTTATATTCAAAACAAAATTTTGTGGTAAATTTTTTTAATAAAAATTTCCTTAACCAATATCTTGTCTGATTAATTCAATACAATTTTGAAAAATCAGAAGTATTCCAATTTTATTAGTTTTTCATTGTTCTGCAATTTTTAGCTCATACTAATCTCTTTAATTTAAAAATATTTGATAAGAAATTCCATATATTTCATCTCTTCTGGGGCCGTATTCAGAGAAGCGGGTAGGGTTACCCGGTTCTTTGCTTGCGCCGAAAAAATTTTCTTTTATTTAGCGCAGCGGGTAAGAAAAGGAAAAGAAAAGAGAAATGGGCAATAAAGTGGAAAAAGTGGGAAGAGAAGAGAAAGGAGAAGGGATACTGTAGAGATGCGGGTAAGATTTTAACCCTGCTCGGAGCAGGGTTAAAATTATTTTAAAAAATCATAAAAAATCGAAATTTGATGGAAAAATTATAAATTAAATATTTTTAGATAGTTTGGAATGTCCTCTATTTTTTGACATAATTTTTGGAATTTTCCCTTTAAAACTCAATTTATGAGAATTTTTAACAAAAAGTACCTCATTTTTTAGTCATTTTTTAAGGAAAAGTAGTACCTTGCAAGAAAATTCATAACTTTTAAAAAAAAAAAAAATCGGTCAAAAATTTTGATTTTTTGGTAAATCAAAGTTAACACTCCGAACTATACAGGGTGGGGCAAAAGTTCGGCGACAAATGTTTTTAATAAAATCTATGGTAAAAAAATTTATTTAACATAAAAAAATGATAAAATATAATCATTAGGATATAAAAATCATTTATTTAAAATAATTGCTCAAAAGGACCGCCCTTGACTGAAATACACGCATGCAAACGCCTACGGAAGCTACTCACAATGGTCGCGCATTGTTCATCGGTTATTTCGTTCCAGCCCGCTCCAAAACAATTTTCAGTCCCTCCGATGTGGCGTATCGGATTCGGCACACTTTTTGCTCCAGAAATGGCCAAATAGAATAATTCACTGATTTAAATCAGGCGAGTTAGAAGGCCAGATTTCTTTCCTCCAAAAGCCAGGAAACAGCTCCTCGCAGAGCTGGATTGTTGTTTTGGCTCAATGCGCGGGTGCCCAATCCTGCTGAAGCGAGAAATGGTTTTCACCAGAATGCTCTTGTGCTTTTTGACTGTTGTGGCGCAGTTGGATCGTAAAAATCTTCTCGTAGTTGAAAAGCACTCTGTTGAGGCGAACAGCTGCGACCAGGCGTTTAATCTTTCGACAATTCTGAAGCAGCTGATGCTTTATTCGATCGTTAAGGAAATTTGAGCGGCTGATCGTGTAGCTCCGAAGTCTAAGCTTCACTCTGACAATCTTCGGAGGCTCGTCGAGCTCATTCCGAGCTCTGAGGCCGTTTTTCACATCGATTGTTCAGAAAAACGGCGAATTCGGAATCTGACCGCGTTCATGTTTTCAGGAGTAACTGCGGTTACCGGCCGGCCACTACTAGTGCGGTCCTGAGTATTTCCAAGCTCATGATATCGTTTTATTGCTTTGGAAACTAACATACGACAGATATCGAGCCGTCTAGCGATGTCACATTTTCAAACATTTTTAAAATACAAAGAAATAATAGAAGCACGATTTTCTATAAGTCTGTAAAATTTTTACTTTATGAGATAGAAAAAAATTTTCAAGATAAAATTTGTAGAGCACGAATCATAGAATATGGGAAAAATAAACAAAAAGCAAAATTTAAAATAAAATTTTAAGAAAGGACAAAATAAAATTTGTCGCCGAACTTTTGCCCCACCCTGTATTTCGGTAAAAAAATTAAATTTTTATCTCCATTTTAAAAAAAGTTATGATTTTTCTCCAAAATAGGGAGAAATGAAAAATGAGCGACGCCCAACCCGATGGTAAGAGAGCAAAGTCTTTGCTTCCGTTAACGACTGCTTTTTAATTTAATGCTGTCTGCTCTACCCACTGCTCTTTAGTTGGAATGCTCGCGCCGAAGCAAATCGGCGCAGAAAACCCGCAGCTGAGGGTTGGTTACCCGTAACCCGCTTCTCTGAATACCGCCCCTGAGAGCATTTACCGTATTTACTCGATTAATTATAATTTTTAGTCAAATAAAAATTCCCCCCAATCACCACAACAACAACATAGACCACTTTCAATAGATAATTCTGCTTCTGATTTTCATTCAACAATTCCATTATTTCCAGCTCAATTCAATATTCCACCTCCCTCACTTCCGCCACCATCTTGTTTGATTGATCCAACAGTTGACAATAATGTCCTAATTTTTATTATAAAATTAATTTCCAATTTAATTTTTAAAGACTGACTATTTAATGTTGTAGAACAATTTTAACAATTTATTTGCGTTAAAATTGTTTAAAAATTTAATTTATTCAAAACAATTGACTTATTTTTAGTTAAAATAAGACCCGTAGCATGGATGGGATGGGTTTAGAAAAAGTCCGGGGGTTTCGACTTTAGAAAATTAATTTTAATATTTTAGACAGGAATGGCTAGACCAGCAAGCTTTTTCTTCATTCCATCTCAAACCGGCACATTTGTTCCTGTCCCTCCAGCTATTACTTGCTTTAATCCAACAGAGAATTTAGGAATGTTTTCTTCTCCTCCACCACCATTTAAATTTATTCCTCCAAACTTTTTTAGTAAATTATTCTTTTAATTAATCAAAAATAATTTTTTTAATTAATTAGAAGAAAATAATTCATTAAGCAATACAAATAGGAATATCAATGTGGTAGAATATGGAGTGTCTGAACTTGAATTATTTCAACCAAAAATTAAATCAACTCCAAATCTTTTCCGAGAAGAGATTCAAATTCGGAATTCTGATTCTGGAAAAGGTTAAAGGGTACTTTTAGTTTATGCGGAACACAATCCACAAAATTTTTATCCCTCATAGAATTGGTTTTATCCTAAATTTATGCTATCTTTTATCTTGGTATGAGTATATCTAATGCTGATTGTAAAGCAATAAATACATACCGTATATGCACAAATAATTACCTTGAATAATTATTATTTTAATCTCGCTGGAGGGGCTAATTAATCGAGAGGGGCGCCGAATTTGAGGTGTACATATCTCTACAAATTGCCGACTAAATTGATTTATTTTTGATATTGATTCCTAAACTGTATTACTAATAATAGTAATTATTTGCGCATATACGGTATCTTGATGATAGAAATTAATTTATACTTTAAGTAATGGGAGTAAAAGGTCGTCGTGTGGCATTAATAGAAGAGCTTAGTAATACAGTTATAAGTTTCCAAAAAGTTGATCCAAAATGTCAAAATCGCCAATTAACAATAATTGCCGAGGCACAAAATGCAATAGAAAATGCAAAATCATTAATAGCCGAAACTATTGAACGAAATATTTCACCAAATAGAAAAGTAAATTTTCAATATAAAATAGTTTTAAGAACTGGAAAAATAAATTACCAATTTGTAGCGTATAAGAGAAACTCTTATTTTGATTTATCTATTCTTAGCAAATAAAATAAATACATATATGTAGATAGTTTCGTTTATTTCCTTGAATTTTTTTAGGTATTCAAACATGAAGAAGACAAAATAATTTCAATTCCACCGGGAGATAAGAAAAATAAGATGATTAATAAAGAACAATTTAAAATTATAAGAGAGAATGAGGGTTCTTTAAAAATTGCCTCTAACGATGCTGCTCTTTTAAATGTATGTTTAATAATTTGCGAACTTATTTTCTCAATTAAATAATTACCTTTCTGCGAAGGTTGAAACAATGATTACTTAGAGCATCTTTTAGAAAATACTGGATTATAATATCTATATCCCGAAAAGTATCCTTCCGAAATCCTTCGAGAAAGATATTTTATATTACTAAAAAATAAAACTACAACTAGGTATTTAACATACGTAACTAGGTATTTAACATACGTACAAAATTAAAATATATACAAAAGTGACATAAAAAGGGAATAGATTTGGCCAAATCTCATCTCTGGACTTAATCAAGTAAAAGTTGTTATTCTAAATTGAAGGGCTGATATGGAAGGCTGATATGGAAATAGTAAAATATATTTTAGTTAGCTCAAGAAGCAGTCAATGAATGCCTTAAACAAATCTCTGTTAAAGCAATAACAACATATAAGAGTCCTCAAAACCAATTGGAAGACAAAGAAATAAAATCAAATTCAGAGACAACACTGAGGTGTTAAAGTTATTTTATTTATAGATAGGTTTTTTTTATTTTAAATGTCAAATTGATTTTCACAATAACCAAGGGATAAGCTAATATTGGATGAAATAGGTATATTTAATGTTATTCTAGCAATAAAGAAAGCAAATATGTGTATGACAGAGATGCGATGATGAAAATACGAAAAATGGTGCAAAATAGTCCTTCAATTTTGGCTGAAGCTAGTCAACAACTACTTAATAATGATTTGGATATACTTTGTTTATAATATTATTATAAAATATTAAAAACGTTCACTTTAGAATATGGACTAACTCGGCAAGATAAGTTATGGGGACTAAAATAGATATTGGGACTAAAATAGTACATAATATGTAAAAGTATTTTTAGAAGTTTTGCTAAAAATCACCTATATCATTTCTGTCAATTTCACCATCTGGCGCGATTAGCGTGTGATGTCCAGATATTTTTATGTTTTGTATCAGCTGTTTATATGGCATAATTTCTGGAACATGTATCTGGCAGGTTTCTAGGCACATATTTCAACTTCGCCGTGAATATAAGAATATTCTTTGTCATGTCTGCACAGCTTTTAATTGCGTACATATACATAGATACCAGTTGATAAACCTACAAAGTTTAAACCTACAAAGTTATTCACTTAAAATAGAATTTTGCAATTGATTGAAGCATTAGAAGTTAACCACCCAATTTGTTTTAATCGTCCCTCAAGATGATCTGGGATGACGGCAAAATTTAAAGTATGGAGAAGGGTAACGGGAGGAAGAAAATGGCTACGTAACAGAGCGTATTATGGTAGATAATTCGTAGAGAGTTTGTTTAACATCATTTATAATTTCATTAAGCTTATATTTGACATTCAATAATCTTTATGGTATTATTTGCTGTACTTGTATTGTAGTATCCATTATTAAATCTCATTTAAAATTTTATTATTATTATTAAAACCAGCATTCGGCGCGAAACGCTGAGCCGGTTTGGTTGCTTATTGGTATAAACGCTGCCTGCAGCGTTATTACAACTATTTTAAATTAATTTGGATCAACTTTCCAGTATTTGTAATATTCAGACTCAAATGTCCGTTCTCAGACTCAAGTGACACCTTTAAAAATATCTTCATTCGATTCCACATTCAATTTCCTATCGAATGACACATCAAACATATTTCTATGACTAATACTTCAAAAGATATAAACTTGAATCTACCTAATTCATAAAATAAACATGCGGGCCTTGCGCCGCAATTTTACATAGAAATTTAAATTTTATATACATATGTACAATATGTAAATTTAAATCTATTAATTTAAAAATTAATAAACCCACACCCGAAAATTCGCCCCTCTGTAACTTTTGAAAAAAATGTACAGAAAATTATAGAAAAAATATTTTTAGGGTCAAATCGATGAGAGCTTTCGATTAATAGTAACATTTGCCATATTTGTTCTCATTTTTGGAAAAATATTTTTTGGATGGAAATTTTGCCCGAAAAAATCTCCAAATTTTTTAAAAAACCATAACTTGTTCAAAGTCTAACTTTTTTAACATTTTAAAAGCCTATCATATTTTAAAAATTATTTTCTATCCTGAAAAAATACATCCAACGTAATCGCCTGCTAAAATCTAGAAAATTTATGAGAACCCGATAAATTTTCGAATTTTTAAAATTCGACCCCTACGGTCATTGATTTGAAATTTTCAAAATTTTGTTATAATTTTTTAGAAATATTGTATAACCCAAATATAAATAAAATTCTCCAACTCTGTAGAAAATTTTTTAAACTGCCGTTCCTTCCGTACTAGGCAGTATTACCATCTTTCATTTTCTAATTAAGGCTCTTCACATGCTTAAATTACACTGGATCCATGGAAATACTTTAATGAGGTCTATAATGAGATACACTTTGCCTAGTGGAGAAGAACTAGTGAAGTGGAGAAGAACCAAATTTCTGGCATAACATGACCACAATTTTTCATAGTTGTTATGTTCTGACATTTGAAATATTTGCATCGATTTGGCAACGATTTCATGGTTGCACAATCTGTAGCCTTAAATAATTCAACAAGCAATTCAAAGTATTTTTTATCTTTCCGTTTCATCTGCATTATTATCAAACTGAAATAATTTTTAAAAAATTAAAGAAATTTTTTTACAAATTCTAAAACTACTTTTGAAAAAATTTATTAGCTATCGAAAGATAACCCCTAAGTCACTTCCTGAAAGACGATGCCTGAGCCCCCAGACGCCTCGCCAATACCTGTACCATTGAACGGCTAGACACATCTGGTTAGCCACATTACATCAGGCACGATCTGCCGAAACGCAGCGGCGCTTATCTCCAAAATTTGTCATTCAACCAGAGAACTGGTTGAGTTACGAAGAACTGAGGAAAGAGTTAAACCTGCTCCTATATACTCTCCAAAAAATTGTTGTAAGTTTTAGATACATATTTGTTATATCTGATACAACAAATAGAAAAAGTCTTGAAAAAAAAATGAAAATAATGTTTGAATTTTTTCAGAATCATAATTTTTCAGAAACAAAATACATTCAATTCGTACTACATTATTTTCATTTTTACTAACACTTTATCAAATTTACAAAATAAATTCAGAAATTTAAAAAAATTTAGCTATTTATAAATCACTCATTATCTTTCCATTTATACCATTCTACATTTTCTTCAAAAAATATTTCTTCATCCTCAAAATATTGAAGTTTCTCCTGTTCTTCATTATATTCATTACTATAATATTAATAATAACTATTTTCGGGCATTTCAAAGTCTTCTGCTTCATCTTCATCAATTTCATCCTCATACTCAATTGGAAAAGCCTGTTAAATTATATTTTTGGCCTTAAAAATAAAAGTTTATTAATATAATAAATTGTTAATTTAAAAATTTATTGGTTAATAATATAAACAGTGGTAAATCATAATGATAATTTAATAAAGTAACAGTATTTATTTTTTGCATCATTTCAGTAGCTTCAGGGCAACTTGAATTTCTGTCCAGTAGTGATGTTCGAGAGTTAAAAAAAGCCGAGACTCGAGAGTCGAGACCGAGACCGAGAATCAACCCCGAGACCGAGACTCGACTCGAGACCGAGAGTCGAGACCGAGAGTCGAGACCGAGACCGAGAATCAACCCCGAGACCGAGACTCGACTCGAGACCGAGAGTCGAGACCGAGAGTCGAGAGGTTAAGAGGGATATCACTTGACGTCCATCCTAATCCCCAAAGTCTCTTGATATCCCTCATATCCCAAAATCCCTTGAAATCCAAAACACGATATTCTCCTACTCCCTCTAATATTTTCAAAATCTTCGAAATCGAAAATCAAAAGAAAAATAACCTCGGAAATCGGAAAACGAAAACCGAAAAAAATTTTTTTAATAAAAGAAATTGGAAAATTAATTTTTGATATTTGGTCTCAAGTGGATCTCTCAACATGAAATCTGTGTGGATTAAGAGGGATAATGGGATTAATGGAGGAACTTAATTCACGCATCAGGGCCTCCTCCAATTAGCGCAGGAGGCGAAAATTTTGAGAATTTTGTTAGATCCTTAAGCCAAAAATCTCCTTTTTTCTGCGCCGCAGGCGAAAATTTTTAAAACTTTGGAAGGCCAAGAAGCCAAAAACTTCCTTTTTCTGCGCCGCAGGCAAAAATTTTTTAAATATATGATGTCCGATAAGTACATGAAGTACGAGTAAAATTTAAAAATTTCCGTCATTAGGGGTGTAAATTTAGTCTCGTTTTCCGAGACCAAAACACCGAGACCGAGATCGAGACCGAGAGCTCAAAAAACCCGAGAAATTTCCCGACTCGAGAGTCGAGACCGAGAGTCTCGAACATCACTACTGTCCAGATGATATTTTAGTGCCAATTTTCGATGCATTTTATTCAATGTTTGTTGATCAAGTGGGGCTGTGAGACCCATTAAAATCAAGGCCTCATTTAAATTCATTGTTAATTTAATCAATGTTATTTCAAATTAAACCTGCAAAAATTAATTTCAAAAATAATTAAATAGCTAAAAAATTCTAAAACATTTTCGAAAAAACTTATTTAAAATCTATCGAAATATTCACCCCTATAATAACCCAGCTTACCTGCCAGACCATGCAGAGCCTCCCAGACGCCTCGACAAATACCTTTACCAGTGGCCGGCTGTACGACACATCTGGTTAGCACATTACATCTGTACAGTTACTTAAGTCATGATACAGATAAATTAATAAGTAGCATCATTACAGTCCCAACTTTTATTCTAAGTCCATGCTCAGGCACTCCAGCAGGAGTGCCTGAGCATGGATTACTTGACCATTTTCTTCTACAAATGCTACTACAATTTTTTCTTTTTATATTCCTGTTCAAACTGCACACCATTACTTCAAGTAAAATCCAAAAATAAATGAGTCTATAGTACATACAGCCAGACAATTATAGAGCAGCGTTTGCACATAAATAAAACACAAGACAGAATATTGATCATTTCATTTAAAACGCTAAAGAATTAGAGAAATAGTAGAAAATCTGCAATTCTGGGCGTGAAAGAAATGTACACGAAGTTGTTTTGGTTAGAGTTAAAAGAAGATACAAGGGGAGAGGCTTACCATAGTTGGTTAGGCGTTGGATGAGAAGGAAGGATGGCGGGCTGTAATAGTAATTTTGCTAACAAAGAAGTGTGTGAGCGACGCCTTCTCTATTTTGAAAAATGGCTTATATTCTAAAGAAGTTTTCCTCTTCATTCTTATTGATTTCCCCTCTTGTGTTGTGCTCTGAGCAGAAAAGAATGAAAGGGCACTAAGACTCAAATAGGGGTGGGGGTATAAATGAACGGTGTACGGAATTTTGGTCACCGGAATTTTGGTCACCAAGGATTTTCGGAACTTTGGTCACCAACTTTTTTGGAATTTTGGTCACCAGCGGAATTTTGGTCACCAAGTCAAAAAACGGAATATTGGACACTGGAATTTTAGGCGCGGGGAATTTTGGCGTCGGAGCGAATTTTTTGATTTATTCAAAAATAACACAAAATCAAACTACGTAACTATAGGTTACAAATAGATTTGGACAAAATATGTCATTCGAAACAGCTCGTCGAACTAGGTCAAACGACTCCAAAATCATCCCGATTCAATCATTCTCAACAAAATTATGATTAATTGAATCTCGCTTGAATAAATAATTTTGTGCTGATACATAGCGGGTAGGTCGGCATTTCAAAGCTGAAAATCAGTAAAAAGGGATAGGTTTATGTTACTGTTGTAGAACCCAGCGACCGTTGACTCCCGCGAGGCGCGTGCCGCAAAATCCCGCGCGAAGCGCGGGATTTTGCACAAGCGCCTCGCCGACACCCATAGGTTTACGTTATTAGATTTTGTGTCATTTTTCGGAAAAATTCAGTAATTCGCTCCGACGCCCAAATTCCCCGCGCCTAAAATTCCAGTGTCCAATATTCCGTTTTTTGACTTGGTGACCAAAATTCCGCTGGTGACCAAAATTCCAAAAAAGTTGGTGACCAAAGTTCCGAAAATCCTTGGTGACCAAAATTCCGGTGACCAAAATTCCGGCACTCAAATGAACAAAGTACCGAAATTGTAAATATTTATAACATTTTTAATGGTCGCATAAGCTTTCATTGAACTCATAAAATGACGCATAAACTAAAATTTTTCTTCATAGCCATAAATTAAGCTTATATTATTTTAAAGAATTTTTAGTATTTAAATGTACCAATACATAAATGGCTACATTTTTAAAGACTGAATACAGTAGAAAGAAAATGATTTTTGAGGTTTAAATTTTATTTTTTTATTTTCTAAAATAATATTTAGGGTTATGTTTATGTCCGTAATGCTTTTAGTCAAGATAAACAAACCAAATATTGGATATGTGAATTAAATGAACGAAGGGGAGAACATTCATGTACGGGCAGAGCTGTAACTAGTATGAGACCTGGGTCTGAAGATTTTGAAGTAACAGTCACTCAAAATCATAGCCATGCTCCCGGAATTGTTAGTAATTTATTTTCTATTACTTTACTAGAGTTCATAAATTTCAATTTTGCTCGTACTCGTACTTCGTACTACCCCTATTTTGGCCTCGTACATCGTACTTACTCGTACTTGAGAAAAAAGCAAATAATCTAAGATCTTTATGATTTATTGGAGTCATTTTTAGGGCCATAATTCCTCCATGTAAAAATAGAATAAATTTAAAACAAAATTAAACTTATAAAACAAGTTATTTATGGAAAGAAAAATATGAAAATTTCTTTTTCTCTAGCATTAATTTAGAGAGATGTGGAAAAAATGGAAACAATTTTATTTAAGAAATAATTTTAATAAAGTCGAACCTCAATATAATGGCCAACCGAATAAAAGAACCCTCCATATAACGAACATTTTTGTACTTGTGTAGTTTCATCTCATAAGCCCACCCCCTTTTTCCTCTCGTTCTTTCTTTAGAAAGTTATCTTTTCTTCAATCCCTTCGAGTTCGTTATATACAGTGGTGGCCATAAGTATTGCAACACCATTGTTTCATTTTTTTGTCGCAAGGTAACTTTTTTTTAAAAACACTTATTTAAAGTAATTTTATTTTATTCTGATCTATTTTTTATGCGCTTTAATATAAAAAATAAATCAATCCAATATCCTTTAAATTTTTGTAGATATTGGCCTTTTAACCAATATACCTCTAATTTTTGGTGGACAAAAGTATTGCAACACTTTTTTGGAAAAAAATATAAAATCAATTCTTCGGTCAAAAATTCTATAAAAATTTCTATGAACATTTCCATCGATACTAAGTAGAAAATTAAAAAGAACGAAGTCCGTAACTTATTTCTTCATCGAGATCTGAAATCTCAAAAATCAACGGAAAATCGGGGTACAGTACTTTAAAAAATATTTTAGATCCCCAGGGCTTAAATAAAATTTTTCTTTTAGGCTCATTTGAAAGCCCTTGAAATTTGCTACAAAATACCTCTTGGCCTCATATGTCTAAAAAAATTTGTTTAGGATATACGGCGCGTCGAATTTCTAAAAAATTAAAAAGGGCATTTTATGGGGTATTTTGAGTGATTCTGACAACGCTGTGAACTCATTGCGCTGTATATCCTAAACAAATTTTTTAGACATATGAGGCCAAGAGGTATTTTGTAGCAAATTTCAAGGGCTTTCAAATGAGCCTAAAAGAAAAATTTTATTTAAGCCCTGGGGATCTAAAATATTTTTTAAAGTACTGTACCCCGATTTTCCGTTGATTTTTGAGATTTCAGATCTAGATGAAGAAATAAGTTACGGACTTCGTTCTTTTTAATTTTCTACTTAGTATCGATGGAAATGTTCATAGAAATTTTTATAGAATTTTTGACCGAAGAATTGATTTTATATTTTTTTCCAAAAAAGTGTTGCAATACTTTTGTCCACCAAAAATTAGAGGTATATTGGTTAAAAGGCCAATATCTACAAAAATTTAAAGGATATTGGATTGATTTATTTTTTATATTAAAGCGCATAAAAAATAGATCAGAATAAAATAAAATTACTTTAAATAAGTGTTTTTAAAAAAAAGTTACCTTGCGACAAAAAAATGAAACAATGGTGTTGCAATACTTATGGCCACCACTGTATAGAGGTTCGACTGTAAATTAAAAGGAACGCCAACGTTCACCAAGCACAGAAAGTATCAGAAGTGACAGAACTGAGCCTGGAAATGTTCCAGACACTTCTGCTTTTGCTGATGAAATGTCTGAAAATAAAGAACAACAAAACGATGAAGTGATTAATGAAATTATAGAAAAACTAAATAATGAGACAGATCAAACAATTATTATTGACGAAATTAAGGCGGTAAGTACTTACGATTGTCGGGCATAGGGTTGTCGGAGAGTAATTATGGGATATAGAAGACTTGATTAATTCAGAAAATAATAATTTTCATTCACAGAGCATTGAATCTTTTCGATCCACTTATAAATTCTAACCTTTTTTTTTAATTTTTAGTCATTTTGATAAAAAAAATTATTTTTTAAACCTTTTTAAATTTATTTTTTTTAGGAAAATATAACAATCGGCCCAACACCTGATCATACAATAAACACTAGTATTCAACAACCAAATAATTCACAACAACTTGATATACCTCCTTCACTTACAACCGAAGAACCTCCACCTATTTTAGAACCTGAACTTAATAATATTTCTGTGTCAGCTTCTGATACAATTGCTCAAGTTACCTCTAATAATATTTCAACAGAACCAACCAATTCTTCTCTCCAAAGTTTGAATAAAATAAAACCCTCAACACCTAACGGTATTGCTATATTCTCTTAATCAAATAAACAATTTGCATTTTCACATGCAAACACATTTTGACTCATTTCTAAATCTAAAGGGCCTTACCATCCAATTCCTGACTCTTACATATTCACTTTCTATTTATATTTAGACCCTTAAATTGACCCTATAAATATCTCCGCCATATTTTTTATCAGATTTGGCCTAGCGACTTCTTTCTCTTATTATTGTATCCTATATTTATATGGAGATATTGAATAACTTATAGAATAACAGTCTAATATGAGTCCCCAGAATAGTAGAACCCGAGTTAAGCTATATTATTCTCAAATATAGCAGCTATTTTAATAGATTTTTTAAAATCAAAATAACTTTCTTTTTAGGCTTTTTATTGTGGTCAATAGATTATAAACGAAATAATCAATTTGGGTTTTGCGGACACTTGCGTTTTGCAGAACATTCTGAATTGCAGAAAATAGTTTGTAAATTAATAAAAAAATTATTTTTTTTAATTTTTAAAGCTGGGAGCAAAGTGGCGTACTTTACCAGATGAAGAAAAAAGGATTTGGAATGAGAAAGCGGATCGAATTCGTGCGGCTAAATCGGCTATTCACAGAATTCCAATATTACGTCCTAAAAAGAAAAAAATAAAGGCAAAATATACCCATTTAAATTTAATTGATAAAAATATTTTTTAGAGAAATAAAATAATGCAAAATGTTATTCCCGAAAGAAGTACTTCTCTACCTCTAAATCCTTTAATCTATGAGAACAATCTTCAAGAATCTTCAAGTCAACAAATAACAAATGAAGGAAATGAACAAATACAGATTATTAATAATAATTTTTTGGAAGCTCCAGATGTAAAATAATTTTTTAATCAACAGAATCCTTTCATTTAAAGTTTTTTCTTCTTCAGATTCAAAATAATTCTTCCAATAATAATCAAAATAATTCGGCATTTGACGATGTTAATTACAAAAATGAAGTTAAAAATTTAAATTGTTTTGTTGCTCAAATGTTGTTGTCTTCGTATAGAGATGGAAAATTAACAACGGCAGAACAATTACATAATGAATTAACAAATGCTGGAATATTTATTAGTATTTGGAATTTAAATATTTATTTAATTAGAATGAAGGTATATTTATTTTCCTTTTTTTCATTTCCTCTTTAATTTAAAATTTTCTTTTAGTTAGCAAAGAAGCAATATTTAGTTCCTCTTTATTCAAGTCCAAATGAAGGCCAATTTTTCCTAATAGGATCAGACCAAGAATGGCGCAAATTTAAAGCAACAAATTATTTAACCAAACATTCTATTCACGAATTGGATTGTCTTAAATGTTTAAAATTGCGAAGGAAAGAACGTTCAAATGCTTGGTAGGTTTTTAATAAAAGAATTTAAAAATATTTTTCACTCTCACTTTTTTCCCCTTTAAAACGGTTTTTAAGTAAAATTTCTTTTGTTGTTTGAAGTTTGACTCGTCAGAAGATTGAGGTCTTTTCAAAAAATATTTTTTAATTTAAATTAGGGGTCAACTTGGGAAGGCAGTTTTGCGTTTTGGAGAATTAGATGATAATGTTCCAATTTTACATCATCAAAATTGCAAAGGAGATTCTTTAGAATATTTACATAAACTTCATTATTCACCAAACAGTGCCCCAGAAATAACTTCTCCTCAATTAGAGGTTAATATTCAAGACAGAGTTTCGGTAAGCTTTGAAGTTATTTAAATTAAAGTAAAAATTCCTAATAGTCGTGAGAATGACCTTTAAAAATCTAATAGACATTCCTCGTGTTGGGGCAAATTTTTTTATAAATAGTATTAATGTTTGTACTTCAAGCAAAACCTTAACCCCTCCCCTTTTCTATTTTAAAAACTTTCTGATGTATTTAAATATTTAGAATTTTTTGGAAAATGCTACACCTCTTGAAATGTTAGAAGAAAGTGTTAGAATGGCTACTTCTGCACAAGAACAACAATTACAACAACAACAATCTCCAACACCACACCAACAACAACTATCATCATCTACATCTTCAAAAACACCTTCAGATATATTCCCACAACAACCTTATTTTCTTTTGAATCAATCATCTTCCTCTCAACAACAACAACCAATAATTTCTGAAAATCCCAATTATTTAGCTTCATCTGTTCTTCAACAATTTTTAGAAAAATCAAAACAAACATTAACAAACAAAGAAGTTATTTTAATTGACGATGATGAACAAATAACAAATAATTCAACAATAACTACAGCAACAACAACATCTAATAAAAATATAAATGAAATAAATAAAACAAATAATAATGAAAATTTGTCTAAATTAATTATTGGATTGTCTGAAATTGCTAAAGAATTATCTCTTTCTCTTATTCAACAGCGGTAATTTTATAAATTATGAAAAAAACATTTTTATAAAATATATTTACATACCTAATGTATTAGTTTAATTTTTTCTCGGGAAACTGGAATTAAAATATTGCTAATGGTTGAAAGTAAATTCTTGTTTTCATTAAATATAGAGTGCGGAAATATAGAATTTTTTCAAAATTTTTGCGGGACAAGATCCCGCTGCATTAATCCCGTAAATCCCGATAATCCCGTTCGTTGCTTAAATTACGGGATTTCAGGACAGGGTTTCGCAAAATCCCGTTCGGTATTGACAGGTATTTTGACAGATCCCGTCCGCACTCTAATTAAATATATTTTCCCTCTATCTTTTTTTAATTATCCTTCTGTGTGTACAACAAACTTAAATTCTAGAACCATTCTATTTTTTGGGATAAGTACTGATCAGTAATAAATACTGAATAAGTACTGAAGTACTGATTAGAAAATTATAAAAAAAAATTTTTAATATATTTTTCAAAATATCTCATTTAATGAAAATATTTTTAATTCCCTTTTTAAAGTAATAGCAACAACCTCATTGTTTTACCTCAAAACATCCGTGATTCAAAACGTTCCCTGTCAATCATACCAATGCCCGATAATATTTTAATTGTTAATGCATTTCTTGGAAGTATTTTACAAGAAACTTTACGGTTATTTTAATTTAAAAATATTTTAATTTATTTTTTAGTTGGTCTTCTTTAACCGATGGAATGGATCAATTGTTATATGCACTTAGGGGAAAGTGTTATCAATTCTTTTATAAATGTCCTGCTTTAGTTACCCAAGATAATTGTCAAGGAAGTTCTGGATGGATTTTGAGAAATGATCATTTTCTTTGAAATTTTGACATATTTGTTTTTAATTTTTTAAATTATTCTTTTCTTTTTTTTTGTTGAAACTTATTTATAATAAATAATAAAAATTGGGTAATATTTATGATTAATCTTTTGTTATTTGCTAGTTATAAAGGTTTTTTAAATTAAGGCTTCAACTTGATCATTAATTTAAACAATTTTGTCGATTATTATTTAATATAGGTTAACTTTAAAATTTTGTATTACATCTTAATACTTATCAAAATATTTTTTGTTCAAGTACATTTTCCTTCGAACATCTTGCAATTTAAATATTTAATTTTTGTTTTTACAATTTACTTCTTAACGTTTTTATTGACATTTCCACTTGACTTCCTGTAATAACTTTTACATATTTTTTGTAATGTAGCTCTCTAATAGTAGTTAATGCTTTTAAGTTCGTATTATATTATTTACTACTTAACAACTTAAATTTTAAGTAAATTTGTTCTTGTTTTTATGTGAACATACAAAAAGAATTTTTAAAAAGAGTCAGCAAACAAAAAGCAAAAAAAAACTGATTGTAAAGAGTGAATTGAGGATATTTTTTCTGAGATATATGTAACTCTAAACCATTATGTTTAAACAAAAGAAGATATTTTTCCTCTTTTCCAATTTTCTATACAAAAATTTCTTTAAATTACGATAAGATTCTAAAAATATTTTTGTTTTTATTATAATAAATTTGTAAAATAAATATTTTTTTAAAATTCATTTAAATTTAAAATACTTATCAAGTAAATAATTAAATAATAAACTAAAAATGGATAAAGACCCAGGTTGGCAATATCTTCGCCTTGCCCCTGATATACTTTTAAAGGCAATAAAATTATTTTATAAATAATTATTTCAATTTTTAGGAGCAAAGTCGTCCGTATGATACAAAAAAGAATTGTTGGGTTCCTGGTAATTTTTAAACTTTGATAATTTACACCTTGCAAAAATCTTCCTTCCATTAAGTTATTAATTTCTCTCTTAGGCAAATTTTGTTGGATTGCACCTTTAATTAATTCCAAATTAATCTACTCCATTTTAGAATTTAAAAATATTTTAAAGATCAAGAGGAAGGCTATGTTGCAGCTGAGATCACCTCCACAAAAGGAGATCAAGTTACTGTAAAAATAGCATCTGGTGAAGTATGAAAATAATTTAAATATTTTATTTATCATATTTTCATTTAGAAAACGGTCAAAAAAGAATTAATTCAAGAAATGAATCCACCAAAATTTGAAAAAACTGTTAAGAGTTTTTATTTTAAAAATAATTTTTAAATTAAACAGGAAGATATGTCGAATTTAACTTTTTTGAATGATGCTTCTGTTTTGTATAATTTAAGAGCTCGATATAAAGCTATGCTTATTTATGTTGGTTTCTTTTATTTTTTAAGTAATTTCCGAAAATATGTCCCACCCATAAATCGACAGAATTCGGTTTCAGTTTTATGTGATTGTGAATCCCGATTATAAAATTATTTTAACAATTTTAGTCAGAAACATTCGTTTTTAGTGCCGGAAAACCCAAAACCCTGTCTATTTTTTAAGCATTCTTAAGATTCAAGTTTTTGAAAACTTCAACAACATAAATTAAAATCCAATAATTAATAGACATATTCTGGCCTCTTCTGTGTTGTCATTAACCCTTACAAACGTCTACCAATATATACAGATTCTGTAGCCAGATTTTATATGGGAAAACGTCGAACTGAAATGCCTCCACATTTATTTGCTGTTTCCGACGAAGCATATCGAAATATGCTTCAAAATAAAGAAAATCAATCTATGTTAATTACTGGTATTAAAAGATTGGAAAGTTTAAATAATTATTTTTTAATATTAAATAGGAGAATCAGGTGCTGGAAAAACTGAAAATACAAAAAAAGTGCCTAATTAATTTATCTAATAATTAAATTAAATAATTAAAAAGGTAATTGCTTATTTTGCTTCTGTGGGTGCAAGCCAAGCAGAGGCAGCTAAAGATAAACCAAAACAAAAAATGGTTACTTTGGAAGACCAAATTGTTTGTTTTTTTTTCTTAAGGAAAAAAAATTATTATAATTTCAAAGGTCCAAACAAATCCCGTACTTGAAGCTTTTGGTAATGCAAAAACTGTCAGAAATAATAATTCATCTAGATTTGGAAAATTTATTAGAATACATTTTAATAGAGCGGGAAGAGTTGCTTCTTGTGATATTGAACATTGTTAGTACCTAAATTATTTATTTATTAAACACAATTCCAAAATTATTCTTTTTTAATTAATTACCTTATTTCTTAAATTAGATTGCGGAATTTGATAAAAAAAATTTAAATATATATTTTTTTAATTTTTTAATAGATCTTCTGGAAAAATCTCGAGTAATTCGTCAAGCTCCAGGCGAACGTTGTTATCATATTTTTTACCAAATTTGTTCTGGTTTCAAGCCTGATTTGATGAAAAAATTAAAATTAAATAAACCATTAAAGGAATATTGGTCTGTTGCTCAGGCTGAATTAACAATTGATGGAATTGATGATAAGGTAAGTAATTAAGGAATTTGGATATTACTTATATAGAGTTTAAAGGGGCCATTAAAAATATTTAAACATGGTAAGGCGATTAAACATGTCAGTTATATAGGGAGTCTATATTATTAAGAGATGCACTTATAGAGGGATTTAAGTAATTATAGAAAAAATTTTCAATCTATACTTATTGTTTTTTTATAATTTAAGGAAGAATTCAAACTAACAGATGAGGCATTTGATGTACTAAATTTCAGTGAAACAGAGAAAATGGATTGTTATAAAATGATGGGGGGAATAATGCATATGGGTAGTTAACCAAAAAATTATTAATTAATCTTGAATAAAAGGAAATATGAAATTTAAACAAAGACCTAGAGAAGAACAGGCTGAACCAGATGAAACGGAAGAGGCAAATTATGCTGCGGAAAATTTTGGTATCGATATGGAGGTAAATTAATTATATATAATTTAAATATTTTAATTAATTTATTTTTTAGCAACAATTAACAGCTTTAACAAAACCTCGTGTACGTGTAGGGAGTGAATGGGTTTCTAAAGGCCAAAATCTTGATCAAGTTAATTGGGCAATCGGGGCAATGTCAAAAGCTTTATATGCCCGAGTATTTGAATGGCTAGTGAAAAAATGTAATTTAACATTAGACCAAAAAGGACTTTCAAGAGATTCTTTTATTGGTGTTTTGGATATTGCTGGATTTGAAATATTTGATGTAAAAATTAATTTATTTAAAAATATATTTTTTAATATTTATAGTTTAATAGTTTTGAACAACTTTGGATTAATTTTGTTAATGAAAAATTACAACAATTTTTTAATCATCACATGTTTGTATTAGAACAAGAAGAATATGCACGTGAAGGGATTGCTTGGACATTTATAGATTTTGGTTTAGATTTACAAGCATGTATTGAATTAATTGAAAAACCTATGGGTTGGTTAATTGAATATATTTAAATTCGTTCTTCTTATTTCAGGAATTATTTCCATGTTGGATGAAGAATGTATTGTTCCAAAAGCATCTGACCTTACTTATGCACAAAAATTGGGTGACCAACATTTAGGCAAACATCCAAATTTTGAAAAACCAAAACCACCAAAAGGCAAACAAGGAGAGGCACATTTTGCAATGCGTCACTATGCTGGGACAGGTAATAATTTTATTTTTCTTAAATTAAATACCTATATTAAAAATCAAAAGGGAAGGAAAGTTAATCTCTCAATAACTCTCTTTCTTACTGTGGGGAGGGATAAATAGTTGATCCTTTTGACTGGATCAGAAATAATGAAAAGATTCAAAAATTAAAAAAAAAAGATGAGAAAATTTCCCAAAATTATTAAAATATTTTATTAATTTCCTCAAATACCCTCCAATTATTTTCAGTTCGTTATAATGTAACAAATTGGTTAGAAAAGAATAAAGATCCATTAAACGATACATTAGTTTCTGTAATGAAAAATGCTAAAGGAAATCAACTAATTATTGATATATGGGCAGATTATCAAACACAGGAAGAAGCAGCTGAAGCTAATAAAAAAGGTGGTGGAGGAAAGAAAAAAGGAAAATCTGGATCTTTTATGACTGTTTCAATGCTTTATAGAGAATCTTTAAATAATTTAATGAATATGCTACACAAAACACATCCACATTTTATTCGTTGTATTATTCCTAATGAAAAGAAACAATCTGGAATGATTGATGCTGCTCTTGTTTTAAATCAGTTAACATGTAAGTGGTAAACATGTAACAATTACTAGTTCAGATATTGAGTAAATTAAAAGAATTATTCTCAGAATTAATCCAATTTATATTTGTGTATAAGAGTTCAATGAATCCCACGTGAAAAAGCCCACCATAATTCCTTACAATTAACTGTATTTCAGTTAGTTGATTGATGGAATAATAATAATCTAGCTTGCTATTTATTTAAAAATCTTTCGTTTTCAGGTAACGGTGTGCTAGAAGGAATCCGAATTTGTCGAAAAGGCTTTCCAAACAGATTACCTCACAATGACTTTAAAGTTCGCTACGGAATTCTAGCTGCTGCAGAGGCGCGTTCCAGTACCGATCCAAAAGTTTCTAGTGCTAATATTCTTGAAAAGCTAGTTAATGCCAAAAGTCTTGAAGCAGAAAACTTTAAAGTTGGGCACACCAAAGTTTTCTTCAAGGCCGGAGTTTTGGCACATATTGAGGAATTACGTGATAAATGTATGAACGATTTAATGTGTATGTTTCAAAGTGCTTGTAGAGCATACCTTGCCAAGATGGGGGCGGCTAGACGTCGAAAACAATTGGACGCTTATTCGATTGTACAACGGAATATCCGTTCTTGGTGTGTTTTACGTACATGGGAATGGTATTTATTGTATGGACGAGTTAAACCTTTATGTAAAGGGGATAAACATGCAGAAGAATTAGAAAAAATGGAGGCTGATCTAAAAGCATCAGAAGAAATTTTAGCCAAACAAGAAGAACAACGAAAAGCAATAGAGGCAGAACATAATCGTTTAGCAGAAGAACGTCGAAAATTACAAGAACAATTAGAAATAGCTAGAAAAGGAGGAAGTGCTGTAGAATCAGAAATGGGGGCTTTAAATGCACAAAAAACTGAATTGGAACGTCGTTTGGAGGATGCAAAAGACAAACTTAATGAACAACAACAAAAGGCGGAAGATAATCAAAGAAGTTTAAAACGAGCAGAAAAGGACAAAGAATCACTTAATGACCAAATAGAAACATTAAATGAAACATTAAATAGAGTAGAAGAGGAAAAACGTAAAACTGAAGAAAGGATTCGTGAAAGACATGAAGCTATTGCTCAACAAGATGAAGCTATTGCTGCTGCAAATAAAGAAAGGAAAAAAGCAGAAGAAGAAAATCGAAGACTTGCAGAAGAATTGCATTCAGAATCTGAGAAGGGAGGACAATCAGTTAGATCAAAAGCAAAACTTGAACGTTCAATAGAAGATATTGAAGATACTTTAGATAGAGAACGTAGACATAGAATAGAACAAGAAAAAAGTAAAAAGAAAGCAGAATCAGAATTACATTTAGTACAGGAACAATTGGAGGAATTTAAAAGACAAAAATCTGAAGCAGAATCAAAACAACAAATTGTTGAACAAAATATTGTAGAATTAAATATAAAATTAGATGAACAAAATACTTTAGTTAGTAAATTACAACGTTATTTAAAAGATCAGTCTACACGACTTGTTGAATTAGAAGAGGAATTGGAACAAGAAAGGGTTAATCGTTCAAGAAGTGATAAAAATCGAGGAACAGTTCAGACACATTTAGACGAATTGAGTGATTTAATTGATGAAGAAGCTGGAAAAGCTGCAGCACAGGCAGAATTAGCTAAGAAAAAAGATTTGGAATTAATTAGATTAAGACAAGAATTGGAAGAAATAAATCAACAAAGTGAACAACAATTATCCTTAATTAGAAAAAGAAATAATGATGAAATAAGTGAAGCAACTGAAAGACTTGAAAATTTACAAAATGCTAGAGGAAAAACAGAAAAGGATAAAGAAACACTTAGAAGACAAATTGAGGATATTCAATCACAACAACAAGATGAACAAAGACAAAGAAATGAATACGAAAGGCAATCTAAAAATTTAGGTAATTTTATTAAATAGACTTTATTAAATAGATAATTATTTAATACTTCGGATATATATACCTCTTGGGATATATAAGTATAATAGGTACTTCGGATTGGAGTTACCCCCTTGGCTTACTAGAAAAAAAGATTTGTAGTCTCTTCTTAGGGATGTATATTTTTTATAAAATTCCAATATATTTAGAATCACAAGTACACGAATTACAAACAAGATATGAGGAACAACATAGACTTATTCAAGAATTACAAGCAGTTAAACAGCGATTACAAACTGAAAGTTCTGATCAAGAGCAACAATTAGAGGAAAGCGAAACTCATTTAGGGCAAATAGGGAAATTAAAAGCACAAGCTTTAGCTCAATTGGAAGAAGCTAAAAGATCATTAGAAGAAGAACATCAAGAAAGAATGGAAGCTAGTGCTCAATTAAAAGGTTTAGAACACGAAATTGAGCAAATAAGGGAGGCTATAGACGAAGAAATACATAATAGAGAAGAAACTTTGAAACATTTAAGTAAAGCTAAAGCTGAAACACAGCAATGGAGAGGAAGATTTGAAGGGGAAGGATTAGTTGCTGCTGATGAATTGGAAGAGGAAAGACGTAGGCGTTTAAATCAAAAATTGGATTTGAGTGATCATTTGGGCGAATTAAATTCTAAATTGGCTGCTGTTGAAAAAATTAATGCAAAAGTTGGAAAATTTATTTACTAAAAACAATTATAATTGTTTAAAGTTATTGACTGATGCAGAAGAAGCTAGGGCAGAAGCAGAACGTGCACAAACACAAATATTCCAATGGCAAAAGAAACAAGAAGCACATGAATATGTTATTAAAGATTGGCGTAGACAATGTGATGAATTAAGTTTGCAAATTGAAAGGACACAAGAAGAATGTAGAAGAAGTGTTTCTGATGTATTAAATAAATAAATTAAATAAAAATTAAGTATTTTAATATAAGGTTTTTGCTTTACAAAGTGCTTCTACTTCTCTTTCTGATCAGGCAGATGAATTGCGCAGAGAGAATAAAACTTTGTCGTTGTCATTAAGAGATCTTCAGGTGTTGATTTTTGATTAATAATTAAGACTATTAAAGTGTTAAAGTATTAGAGAGCCGGACTTAAATTATTCAAAACAAGTCTGAGCATTATGTAGTTTAATCAAAAAAATAACCCAACAGAGCATAACCAAAGCCTTAATGAAATTAATTAACAGTTAGAAATTTTTTTAATTTGCAAAGCTAGAGAGAGCACAATTAATAATTAATTAGAATATTTTGAGTTTTTTGTTATCTAATTTCCATCCTTTTTTAGGATCAATTGGCAAATTGGCATCGAAATATGCACGATATTCAAAAAAAGATAAGACAATTGGAATTAGAAAAAGAAACACTTCAACATGCTTTAGAAGAGGCTGAATCTGCACTTGAATTGGAGGAAGGGAAAGTGCAAAGATTACAAACAGAAGTGAAAATAATGAATAATAATTTAGAATTAAAAATATTTTTTAAAGGTTTCCCAAATCCGTACAGAAATTGATCGACGCATTCGTGAAAAGGAAGAGGATTTTGAGGTGTTATTTTAATTAATTAATTTTTTTTTGGGAGAAAGTTTAAGAAAAATAATAATTTTATTTTGAGCAAATTACTTCATTTTCTCTAAAATGATATGTAGGTTGAAACAATAATCGTCCTTCTCTCTCTCTCTTAATTAATTAACTATTAAATATTTTATTATTCCTTGTAGCAAGGAATTTTATTATTCCTTGTATTAATTATTCCTTGTAGCGATAGGTCATTAACTTACTTTAAATTTTTATTAAAGTGATACATGTAGCAATTCCTAGAATTCCATTTTATTTCCCAAGGCTCTTTCATAGAAAGTAGATTATTATTTACATCGAATCTTGATATACATATTTAGTGATTTTTCTTCGGTCAAAAAAAAACTTTTCAAAACTTTTCTTCGGTCTCCTTTAATTAAAAATTAATTTAGATTTTACACTTTAATTGTTCATTATTTAAAAAAAATTTTTAGAATACAATAAAGAATCATCAACGAGCAATAGAATCAATCAGAACTTCATTAGAAAATGAACAACGTGCAAAACAACAATTAATACAATCAAAAAAGAAATTAGAAACTGACATAAATGATTTAGAATTAGCTTTAGATATGGCAAACAAAACAAATGTTGAGGCACAAAAAAATATTAAAAAACAAATTGCTCAAATACAAGAATTGCAATTACAAGTTGAAGAAGAACAAAGAAAACGTGAGGAACAAAGAGAGAATTTCTTAATGAGTGAAAGGTGAAAAGAGGGAATTTTCTGGAAAAAATTAAATATTTTTATTTAGAAAATTAAATATAATAGCTAGTGAAAGGGATGAATTATTAATTCGAAAAGAAGCTATTGATAGAGAAAAATCTCGTATAGAGGCTGAAGTACAAGAAGAACGTTCACGTAAAGGTGAATATCAAGTTGAAAATGCACAATTAAATGCTGTTAAAAGGCAATTAGATAATGATTTACAAATTGTTAAGGTAAAAAATAAAAAAATAAATCATTGAAAAGGGTTTCTACAAGGAAGGGAATCTATTTCACTTTCCATCTACCGCTTCTAAAAATTCGTCCCTGTTTCCCACCCAAAATGGAAACTTCGTATGTAGGTGTAAGTATACCGAGAAGGATTTTTACTTTAAATTGATTACTGTTTTAGTAATTTATGTATATTTTCCCTTCCATAGTAAAAATTTATCAAAAACTCGATTAATCTATTACTAAAAAATATGTAATTATAAAAATATTATAAATTTTTTAGACAGAATTAGACAAAACATTAAATGAATTAAAAATAGCAGAAGAAATATTTAAAAAAGTAAATGCTGATTTAACTCGTCTTAATGAAGAATTAAAAAATGAGCAGCATCACCACGATCACTTAGAAAGACAAAAAAGATTATTAGATTCTCAATTAAAAGAATTACAACTTCGTCTCGATCAAGCAGAAGCTACAGTCCAACGTGTTGGTCAAAGGACTGTTGATCAATTACAACAATTAATTATTGCTAGAAACAACGAATTGGATAGCGAACAAAAACGTCATAAAGAAATTATTCGACAATTAAATAAAGTACTTTTTTGTATTTATTTATGTGAATATTTGGATTTAATTTCTTTTTAGTCAGAACGCGAAGTTCGTGAGAAACAATTTCAAGTTGAGGAACAACGTAAATGTTGCTCTAAAATGCATGAATTAATTGAAAAACTTCAAGCAAAAATTAGAGTTTATAAAAAACAAACAGAAGAGGCTGTAAGTTTTTTGTGAATTTAAAAATAAATTTACAAACAAAAAATTATTTAAAGGAGGAAGTAGCAGCAATGAATTTACAAAAATTCCGACAAATTCAGTCACAATTAGATGAAGCAGAGGAAAGAGCAGATGAGGCAGAAAATTCTTTGTTGCGTGTTCGTTCAAAAATAAGAGTTAACGCAACACCAAATGCTTTAAGTTCAAGTAGATCTTCTGCTCATTTACCTAGAGCTGCAAGTTCTGCTTATATATCTTCTAATAATTTAGGAAAATAATTTTAAAAAGTGGAAGGGAATAATTAAATATATAGACTTTTTTAAATAAATGTTCAAAAATAAAAGTTAATGCAAAATAACAATTAAATAATTTGTAGTTTTTTTGAATAAATTGATAATTTAGGAAATAAAATAGATAATTTAATTAATAATTAAAATGTGCATATTTAGATTTTAAATATATTTTACTCTCATTTTCAAAGAGAATAATATTAATATATGTTTTTAACTCAGAACTCGGGAAGGAGTATCCGAACCTCACTGAAAGTTGCAAATTGTTCACGGTTGTTGATGAGGGGCAACTAGGAAAATTATAGCCTTAGTTCAAACTAATCATTAAAAATTAAGTTCTCTTTGAAATTAAAAAGTAGAAATATTTATTTGCCTAAGTAAAATTGATGGTTTAATCAAGTTTTGCCTTCTTTCAGTTATTTATTGCGAAGATGCATTTCTTAACTCAAAAGACCAATAACACCACAAGCCAAACCTTTTATGTATAGGAAAATAATTTTTGAAGGATTAATTAGTATCTTATAAGGACATAATGAAAATTAATTATTTTATTTAAATAAATTATGAGTGGTATTTCATTAAATTTGTTAGGGAAAGTTCCAAGGCTATTAAATAAATTGAAAAAAATTTGAAGAGAAATGTAAAAAATGGTTATTTATCATTCACTGGTCACCTGATATGCTCGTTAATTTCTTTTTGCTTTTTTCCATTGATTTTTGAACTTATTTTTAATTTAGATGGTTATAAACAAAAAAAAATATTAGACAAAAAATTAAAAATTATTATTACTTAAATTTCAAAAATAATTAGAAATAATATTTTTTTATTTTCTTGAATTTTTAAATTTAATTTTTTAACTCAAAAATGCAATATTACAAACCCTCTCATCTCTACATAATATTTTATTATTTTATTTTCTTCACTTTTTATTGTTTTTATTCATCATCTGGTAATTACAAATAAATATTCTTACAATAAAAATTTACCCAATATTTCCAGCCTTTAATTGGAAATGTGCTGGCTGTAAAACAGGTGTTGAAGTAATTAGATATCTTTATGAGGTATTTTTTAATTTAATTTCCTTCTTTTTTAATTTTGTAGATGAATTACACGAAAACAGAAATTTTAAACACAGCAGAATATGTTTGCAGACATTTTGCTGATCAAAAATCTTTTGTTTGTAGAGGGATTACTTCACAATTTAAAGTCTAATTAATTTCCAAAATCTTTAAATTTTAAAATTTCTAGGACGAATTTCTTTATGTTTTAGAGAAATTGGTTTTTCAGCCAAGCCAACTCTGTGGATTAATTTTGAGTGGATGTGGAAATCCAATTAATCCTTTCGACACGAATTGGTAATTCTTTAACCCCTAACCTTTTCTCCCTCCCCCCTCTCTTTAGGAATATTTCTCTCCCTCCTTCTCCACCAACTTTTAAAAATTTTAAATCGTCAACAAATCAAACAAACAAAACAACACCTATTCGGATTTTGCAATTATCTGATATTCATTTTGACCCGGCTTATTTGGAAGGAAGTGAGGCAGATTGTGAAGAACCTGTTTGTTGTATTAAAATGCCGAAGAAAGGAGAACTTGTAAAAAAGAAAGCGGGATATTGGGGGACTGCAGCAAAATGTGATATTCCTCTTCGAACTGTAGAAAATTTGCTAGAACATATTAATCGAACTCATAAAGTAAGGAAATTCTTTTATTAGAAAGCTCTCTTATTTTATCCCTCGAATAGAAATTTTTGCGTATTCCAAACATATAATTGTGTTTAAATTTACAGCTTGATTTTGTACTTCTTTCTGGCGATTACCTTCATCATCGAGATTGGGGTAATTCTTTATCATTTAAATATGTTTTTAAATAATTTAATAATGATTTTAGAATATACTCGTGAAGGGCATCTATCAGCCATTGCCAATTTAACCGACCTTCTACAACTCTATCTTCCACAAATTCCAATATTTTGGGCTCTCGGCAATCACGAAGCTGTCCCAGTCAATGCTTTTGGGCCTCACTTTGTACCCGACCAATTTAGACCAACTTGGATGTATCGAGCTTTACTGGCTGATGCACATAAAACAGACAAGGGTCTTTTATCGGTTGAAGCTGATGAAGACTTTGTTTAGTTAGTTTTTATGTTTCTTTTGAGAGCCTTTGGTTCCCTCTCTCGGCACAATGTTAAAGTTCATTGTAAAAGTAAAATATACCAATAAATATCACATTGGGCCAAAATATTTTTAGTTTTGGCATTATAGGGGGGGGGGCGACGGAATATAGTAATCATAACATCTTTGTAGTAGAGGTTCCTATGCAGTTGATTATGGCAATCTTCGACTAATTTCATTAAACAACGGGTATTTTATTTTTAAAAATAAAATATTTAGTTAATTTAGTTATTGTGATAATACAAATATGTTTATTTATATTAATCAAACAGATCCGGATGGGTCTTTAACTTGGTTAGTTAATCAACTTTGGAATGCCGAGAAAAGTGGAAAGGCATGTTTTTTAAAATTGAAAGAATGTAATTTTTTGAGAGTAATTAATAGATATGGATTCTCTCATTCTTTTTTTGTTACAAAAATGTTGATTCATTTTTTAGGCAGTCTACATTTTGTCACATATTCCTCCAGGCGATGAAGAGTGCCTTGAAAGTTGGTCACGAAATTATTACAGAATTGTTGTAAGGTTAATTAGCATTTACAAATCTTTTAAAAAAAATTTCTTTCCAGATTTGAACAAACAATTAAAGGCCAATTCTTTGGACATACTCATTATGATAGTTTTTCCCTCTTTTTTACTGATATGAACAATAGAGGAACTGCACCACTTTCTGTATTATTTACTGCCCCAAGTGTTTCGACTTTTGAAGAGCTTAATCCAGCATATAGAATTTATAGTGTTAATCCAACAGATTGGGAAATATTGGATTTTGATGTGTTTTTAAATTTTTTAGAAGAAATTTCCTCTTTTTTCAGACTTATTTTTTAAATTTATCAAACACAAAAACTTCCAAAGAATCGCCAAAATGGGAATTTCTTTACTCTGCCAAAGATGAATATAATTTAAAAGATTTGAGTGCTACAGAATGGAATGAATTAATTAAAAGAATTGAAAGAGATCCCGAAATTACTAGAAAATTTAATAAGTAATTTTAAGAGAAAATTCAAAAGAAAATTATTTTTAAAAGAAATTATGTTCGTCGAGATGATGTTTTCTGTGAAAAGAAATGTTTAGAAAAGAGAATTTGTTCAATACGTGCCTCTCATCATAATCAGAAGGAATTGTGTAAGGATGAGAATAGGAATAAAAGGATAAAATTAAAATTAAAGGCAATTTTGAATTTTTTTGATTTGTAAATTTTTAAAAATTAATTTCCAGATGTTTTTGAGAATACAAATGTAAAGCTCATCGAGCTGAGTCAAATAACATCAAAATCAGCTCGAATGAAAGATTCTGATCTGAACACTTGTCAAGCTGAGTCTTTTAAAATTGTCAAGCCATATTTCATTCATTTTGGTGTCAATCGACTCAGCTTGACAAGTTCCTTTGAATCGCTAACATTTTTATTTTCGAATTTTTTATCCAAAGATCAGTTAATTGGTTAATGTTAAATTAAAAATTGGTTAATGTGAAGATATTTAATTCAAAATCACAACGCTAAAGTTAAATTAATTTACTTTTTTAATTCAACATTTTTTTATTTAAAATTATACATATTTACCAAAACAAAGAAAATATTTAATTTTAATCAATATTTATTTGTTTGGTCCAACATTCGGCTTAATTTGTTCATATCCTTAAAAATAAATATTAAATAATTTTTAAGACAATAAATTAACTAACATGTTGTATCATGCATTGTATAGGGGTGAAAAAACAATTCTTTGAAACGCCCCCAATTAATTTTAATTCCTTTAAATAATTATTGTCATTAAATTCTTTTAAATAAATTACTTGTTTTGATATTCTAATTAAAGAATTTCTGGTAATTGGAATCAAAATTTTGTTATTATCATTTTGATATGAACGTTGAAATGATCTAATTCGGCGATTTTGTAAAAGTCTTTCCATATTGTAACTAAATTTAATTTAATTAAATAAATGCTTTTTTTAATTTCTTAAAATAAATTAAATAATTCCGAAAAATATTTCTTAAACATTTTATGTTTACATATTTGTAACAATTTTTGTTTAATTTAATTTTAACAAAAAATTATTTCCTCTAGGGAAATTAAAAAAAAATATTTTTTTAATTAAGAAATAATGAATTAAAGAATAAATAAATGTGTTCTGTTTTTTTTTAAAAATATAATTGATATAAATAAAATATTAGAATTAAATTTTTCAATAAATTAAACTGATAAATAATTTTAAAAAATTTCTTAATTGAATGTTTTTAATTTTAAAAATTTTTCTTTCCATTTAAGGTTTAAATATTTTTTAAATTTATCTTTTCAATCTTTACAGGAATATTAAGAAGCAAAAAAGAATTTAGAAGAAAAAAGAAAATTAAAATTAAACATTAATTAGTTAATTACAAATATTTAATTAAAAATAAAATTAATTAATTACCAATGAGTTTCTTTAAATATCAATAAAATAATAAATAAAATAATATTTTGTTTCATTTTATTATTTTTAAACGGCAACATAATGTTAATTTATTTGTTAGTTATTCTAAAATAATTATTAAAATAATTAAATTAATAAATAAATTAATTAAAATATTTATTAAGTGCGTGAGAGAGATATTTTTTAAATTCGTTTTTGAGTAGAAATAAATTCACAATATTTAATAGATAAGGGGATAAATTGTTTTAATTAAAATAAATATCCGCCTCTTTTTTTGTATTTTTTGAGAATGAGTGGGTTGAGGTGGGGGAAAATTAAATTTAAGTAATTGTGGCTAAAAAGTAAAAATTTTAGAATTTTGATTAAAATTTTATTTTTTAAAAGAAAAAAATTATTTGTTAACAAAAACAAATTTCATATAAATTTTTGATTAAATTTTTAAAATTTTTTTGGCACCAAATAATTTATGTTTAATTTTTGAAATAAAAAAAGCAATACAAAATAATATTTCGAAATCAGACAATCTACCAAATTAACAAATTTACAATATTTTTGATTTTTGTATGAACAATAAAAAAAATAAAATTGTTTAATAATTTATTCATTTTTAATCTTCGAAAGATTACATGCAGCAGCAATACATGAAGAATTTGATCTGTAATTATCACAATTAATTTAAAGAATTCATTACACTACTTATTTATAAATTAACAAGCCTGTTTTAAGTTTACCGTATTTACTCTAATAATCCCCCAGTCTTTATTAATTCCCCAGTCTCTATTAATTCCCCACCCTAGTGATGGGTTGAAACAATAATCCCCCAGCCTCTATTAATTCCCCAGTCTCTATTAATTCCCCACCCTAGTGATGGGTTGGAACAATGATCCCTCAGTCTGTACATTTATTAAAACAATATTAATAATCAAAAAATCGTTAACAACATAAAAACAAATCAAAAGTAAACGGATTACCGGGCTTCCGGTTTTACGGGATTAATCCCGCGGGATCCCGTCCCGGTCAAATTTTGGAGAGACGCTGTAAAGGGAAACCAAAAATCATTTTTAAAAATGTCAAAAATAATTTGTTTATTATACTAAAAGATTATTTTATACTTTTTCTAATAATTTTTGCTACCTTTATAAAAAATGTCAATTTTAGTCAAAAAACCTTTTTTTCTTTTTAGTCATTTCTTCTCCACTCCATTTCCGTCAGAATTTATTTTAATAAAAAGCAAAACTTTTACTTTTAAAAAACCTTTTTAACAAAGTTTTTAGCCTTTTATTCATAACTTTTCGGCACTTTAGATTTTTAAATTATATTGTTAGGGTACGGCCCAAGTAGGCGCGGGCCAAGTAGGCGCGACCGAGTAGGCGCGACCGAGTAGGCGCAGGCCAAGTAGGCGCAAGGCCAAGTAGGCGCAAAGGCCAAGTAGGCGCAAGGGCAAATTTCTTAAATTTTACCCAGAATTTTCTTTTTTAATCTTCAAATAATTTTGCTAATTAGTTAGCTGAATAATCAATCAACTTTATGTGGACACTGGGCTTTTCCAAAACTGCCCTTAGGGAAAAAATTTATTAAGTGAAGCTCGGTGATGTTTTTATTTTTTGATAAAATAAAAAAATCTTTTCGTGTAATATTTTTCTCATAAAAGCTCCATACTTAGCTGTCGATAAGTTTTGGATTACTGGCTAAGTTTGTTAATTAGTGAAAGCCATGCTGCTTTGATAATTCCTGTGGCTTACCAATGTTATGAATACTAACTAGTTCAACTAGTTTAAGGGGGACTAACTAGTTTAAGGGAATATTATGAATAATTAACCTGTAATAACTAGTTAGTCTCCTTTAGGAACTAACTAGTTAAGGAAACATGGAGTGTTACGAACGTACAATTAACAATCAAGATAAGACTAGAAGCTAGAAAAGACCAGAAATCAAGATAAGACTAGAAGTTAACAATCAAGATAAGACTAGTCCAGCTACCGATAAATCATTAACATAAAAATATTTATGCTGAATTATTTTTTAATTTGAATATTTTACGCTAAACGATTTGCGCCTACTTGGCCTTTGCGCCTACTTGGCCTTGCGCCTACTTGGCCTGCGCCTACTCGGTCGCGCCTACTTGGTCGCGCCTACTTGGCCCGCGCCTACTCGGGCGTGTCCCATATTGTTAAAATAAATTGAATAAATAAATATTATATAATGTTACTTTTTATTTTATAAAAACTTTAAATTATTATTTAACACATTATTTTGTATAAATTTTAAATTTAATAAATAAAATTTTTTTTCAAAATATTTAAAAATAATATTATTTGTTACAATAAACAGACGTGAATGCCATAATTTTGATACTTAATAATTTAACCATTAATTTTTTAGTTCTACAATTTAATAGTATCATTACGGGGATGGAACGAGGGGGGGGGGAGAAAATTTCAGAGAATCAGGTACTCTCGAAGTTAGAAATTTGCCTTTCCACCGTTGAATAAAAAGTACAGGGAGAGTTTGGGGAACCACGCGCGGAGGAGGTGCCACTTTGAGTAAATAAATTTCAGAATAAAAGTAAAATATTTTTTATAAAATCGGAAATGTGAATTTTAAAAGAAACTTTCTTTTTAAGTTAATTTTTTATTTTTAAAATCTACGCAATCATTTAAATTTAAAAAATTCATTTTTAGCAAATGATGTACACATAAATAAATACATTCAATTCCATGCCGACAATACGTAATTTGCATTAACGTAAAAACAACTGACGTTTTCCTTTAATTTTTCCTTTTTCCCTTTTTTTAGTCTGTCGGTCGGTGTGTTAACTTTTCATCTTCTTCCTTTAAAATATTCTTCCTCTCAAAGCTTTAAAAAATCATTTTTCCTATTTTTGGGAATATTTCCTTTTTTATGTTTCCCAAAATTTCTTTTGATGGTTTGTCCTTATTTGTTTATTTATTTATTTTAAAACTTCATACAACGAAACAAAGCAAAAAACAGCTGTCCAAACATTGAGAATATTTAAATATAAATATTTAAAAAAATAATTTTAAAGTTTATAAACTACACTTTTTTGTTAAATAATTTGTAACATTAAAGTTACTAATCTGTTTTTTATATTAGGTAATTTAAATAGAATTAAACAGACAAACTTTAAAATTTTATTAATTTATTTACCAAAAACATTTAATGCCATTTTTAACATCATTCTCACACATCAATTCCCCCCTTTCCTCTTTAAAAAATCCCCTCGAAAAAAGTTTATTTCCTATCAATTCCCTATATTTAGATATTTACTTTTTTCTCGTTATTTCCTCCCCCGCCACATTTTTGGCAACTACCTAACCAAAATAGCCACTTTTGGGAGCGGAAATTACGTTTTAAACGTTTAAAAACTTTTTTTATTTTTTTGTCACTTTGCTTTATTTTTATATAAAAATCGCCCTTTTCCAATTTAGTACAATAATAAAAAAATCTTTTTTTATTATTTTTTATTTTGATTATTTAAATGGTTTGTTTTTCTAGATAATTATCCAGTTAAAAAACTTTTCTAAAAAAATATTGGAATTAATTTTACCTTCATTTACTAAATTAAATTTAAATTAAACTTTTAAATAATCAAAAATTAAACTCCTTTTCTAGAATTATTCTATTTATTTAATATATTCTTTCTTCTCTTTAAATAAAAAATATATTAAATTAATTAATTACAGTCCTTCTCTAAAATTTACATAAAATTTTATTTCCATCTCTTGCTCTCCTTAATATTTTCTAGGAATTTTTATTTTTTATTTTTTGTCTACTTCCAAGTTAAAAGAGAAATTATTTTAAAATAATCTAATGATTTATTCATTTAATTTTTTAAACATTTCATTGAAAAAGGAGCAAAAAAAGAAAGAAAAAAAGTTTAAATATTCATTGGAGCAAAATAAATTGTTTTTGGCACTTTAATTTATCTAAAATAATTAATTGGACAATAACCATAAAATTTAGACTTTTTTTTTGTTGAAAAAAAGAAAAGCTAAAATAAATTAATTTTTATTTTATTTCCTTTTTTTAATTTATTTTTTGTCTGTTTGGGTAACAACAATTTAACATAAAACTTTAATTTTAAATAAAAATTAGCAATTTATTTTATAACATTTTACTGTTTATCAGAATAGTTTTGGCATTTTTGGAAGTATTTTTAAATTTTATTTTAATTGATTTTATAAATTTATTTGGACTGATAAATATAAGGGGTTTTCTCTAACACAGGTTTTACTTTTGGCTATCTTTGATGCGAATAAATTGGTCTAAAAAGGATGGTTACTTAATTTTGGAGATATCAGTTAGCTCCCCCACCCAATAACAACCAAATTTTAGAAAATGTTTTAAACTAGGGGGTTTAAGCTGTTTTAGACAAAAATTAATAAACTGTCACTAATTATGCCACACTGAATATTCCATTTTATTTTTTCACAACATTAAATTCAATTTAATATTAAATTCTCTCATTTATTTCCAAAAAGTATGCTTTAAGTAATATCCATTTTTGCTCTATTAACATATATTTTCCTAAAGCAAAGCATTTGCAAGGATTACTTTTATTATTTAAAAACTTAATTTATTTAAATAAGCTATAAACTAAAGTTTTTATTTTTTAAATAAATTTTGATTAAATATTCTGTCATTATTTTGTCTTGAGTAAAATCTAACAAACTGATTTGAGAATTTGACAACACCAATTTTTATTTTAATAATTATGTATACAGTTGTTTCATAATATAAAAATATTTCTAATATTTCCAATTAAATTAATTATTTAAGGTTACCTATACTTAATTAATATATATTATTTTTTAAATAATTTTATTTTTAATTTTTACAACAAAAAATGGAAACAAAAATAACAAAAATTAAACAACAACAAGAAAAATCAGAAAAATTAGAAAAACTTTTTCACCAAAAAAGAAAATTATCAAAATATTCTTCAATTAATTTTTTAAATTTAAAATTGTTTTTAATGTGCTTTTTTGTTTGTTTTGACAATAATAACTGTTTTTTGTTTAAAAAAGCAGAAGCTATGCCTCTTTTACATTTATTAAGAATGTATAGAAGCAGCAATAATAATCAAAATGGTTAATTTATTTTTAATTTTTGAAATTTTATTTGAAATAAAAATCTAAGAGAAAATTTCCAAAAATAATTTTAAGTCCAATTTAGAACAAATAATCACTCAAAATTATCACATAGTTTTAACATTCCTGTAAAATCTAGAAATATAAATACTTTTCTATCCGTTTTTAGAATTTGATTTACTAAATGTGGGTGAGGGAGGGGTTGCCTAAGCGATATTCCCTGTTTAATTCTACATCAATAAATTTAAACTTTTAAACCCCTAAATTCTATTTTCTATCTAGGTCCAAATTTTAAGTAGAAAATAATTCTTTTTGTTGTTGCTTTTAATTTTAAATTATATATTTTTAGTAAATCCAAATGGATTGCTATTTACAAATACAAATTATTTTTACCATCCAAATCAAAATAATCAACGACTTAATTATCTTGGCAATACTCTTTTAAGAATGAAAAGTAGTAATGTAAAATATAACGAAATGAAGAAAAGAAGTAATAATAATATTGTAAGTTTTCTTTTATTAAAAAAATTAAAGGAAATTTAATTATTTAAAAAACTAATTGAGAATTTGTAAATCTGGATAAGTTTAGTCCTAAATCTGTGTATTAATTATTTTTTAAGTTGCCTAAATTCTGACCAACTCAAAAATATATTTAACAATTAGTCCTAAAATAAGTTGGCTCCTCTGTGTTATTCTTGGTTTCTTCTAAATATTTTGACCCTGACATTAATCAAATTCAAACTTTAATATTGCCTAAATTAAAAATATTTTTCCATTTTTTATTAAAAATTCTTATTGTACTAATAAAAAAACTTATTTATACTGAAAGTACATTATTAAAAATTTCAAAATATATGCACAAATATACCTACCTATATTTGCATAAATATCAAAAACAACATAGTTATTTATGTAAATTAAAATAAAACAAATCTTTTTTTAGTTTAATAACCAAGCATTGGACGATGACAATGATGCTATTGTGGCTGGACTTCTTCGTCAGGAAAGGAATGAAATGAATGCGGGAGCACCAAAGATGTATGCCCAAAATATTGGAGAACTTGGAAGTACAATGTTTCGATTCGGATAATTTAAGAAATTAATTTCCTTCAACAAAAAGAATATTTAGAAAGTCAAACAAACATGGAAAAATTGTCAGAAATGAACAAGAACACACTAACTTTGATTTTATTAATTTTTATTGGTTGTTGGTAATATTTTCTCGTCGATCTCTTGTCTTTATTTTGTGTACCTCCCAGATATAATACTAATAAATATGCTTTATGTTTTGTGTTTATAATAGTTATAAAAATGATTTGTTTTTACTAAAGATCTAAATTTAAGCAAAATTTTTTTTGATCAATTCTCATATCTTTTAAGGTTTAAGCTTCGTATTTGGGATCAATTTTTAAATTAATTTGTGAATATAAAACTAGATTTTTTGAAAATCAAAAATATTTAAACTTGTTTTTACTTTTATTCTTTAAATGACTAAATAAAGTCTCAAATAGAAATACAATGTAAATAAATAGTAAACATGTAAAAAACAATTTGTAGGTTATGTAAAGTGATAAAATATCCCAAAACAAATATGGGATAAAAATAAAAGGATTAACAAATGCATATACCCATAACAAGATGTAACTGAAGATTTATAGAATAAAATATTTTTAGACTATTTCTAACAATTTTTAGGGAATTTATAATAAATACAATTCCTTCTATTAAATAATTAAAGAAGTTGTTAGTAGGAGTCTATTGTTAGTATTTCGAGAATCACTCAACGAAAATTAGACGAATTTTGAATAAATTAATAAATAGTATTCTAAATAAATGTTCTATGACGAGGTTTAATTTTAAAATTTACATTTTCATCAATTCAATGATGGAGATGTGTTTGAACTTGTTACACTACCAGATACAAATCTCCGCATACGAGCACTACCAAAACCTCCATCACAAAGAACAGACCCCATCGTGATTGTCTCGATATTTTCATCTTAATAAATTTAAAATATTTTACTTTAATTAAATTATTAATACTTGACATTTCTTGCCGCTCCTCTTTTACAAGTTCAGCAAACATATCAACTTTTGATGGATTTTTTGTCAGATTTAGTGAATTAGTTGATGTATTTATGTTGTCAGAAGATTTGTTATTTACACGGCAGAAGAGTTTTCCAGTAACAGAGATGGGCGGTGGACGTGTTTTTGGAGCACTGGTTTTTCTTTGTTGATCCAATGGGGGTGAGTAAGCAATAAGAGGCTTAAATTTTAAAAATCAGAAACGTATTTAAATTATCATTAAACACTAATCTATGGATAAAATAAAGCGGACACTAATATAGAATATTTATAAATCTTAAAGACTAACCGAATTATCAAGTTGTGATAAACCAGCGGCCACTTTACGACCAATACTAATACTTGCGTCACTATCGCATTCTTCAGATTCTGTATAAATTAGTCCATCAAGTTTGTCCGTCCAAGGCTGGCTGTTTGATCTTTGTGGTGGCGCAATTACAGGTGGAGGAATGGACGGAATTATGTGAGGAATAGGCGGCGGAATATGATGAATAAGGGAAGGAATGCGTGGAAATCGTCTATCATGTTCAACAAAACTAGAAGGGTAACACATTGAACAGAGCTTAGGCCACCAAGGCCCGTCAGGAGAAGCTTTATAGTTATGCCATTTCTCAATATTGTCATGCCATACAGAAATGAATTTGTCTTTTGTATTAAACTAAAGTTTATGAGATTTTATTAACATTTATTTTTAGTTTTACCTGTGCCAAAATTCCATTTTTTATTCGAGTCTCTACAGGATTCCCAATTGCAGCAAGCGAACATATACTAATTTTCTGTCCCAATGCAAGATTACTAGTGCAGTGTCTATGTTCCAGTTTATACCATTTACCAATTTCTGGACTTCCGCTAATTCTAAAATTAGAAATATATTTCAAAATTAAAAAAGGTTAATAAACTTGTTTGGTGGATCTGAATAAACTCGGTGAGAGAATTTCCCTTGCTCCTTGTCAAAAAATAAAAAGACTGAATCGCCATTTTGTCTAACAGCCATCAAAACAGCCATAACAATCTCTGATGGACCGTGCTTGAATACAGAAGAGCTATAACCAACAACCTGTCTCTGTTGTGGCTTTACTGATATTTGATTATCCTGTTTTTTATCCTGTTCTTTTGTATCATTCATGATAATTACTGGTGAAGAAGACTGCGTAGATACATCACAATCATTATTCTTAAGATCTTTTTTATTATTTAAAAAATACTTCAAATCATCCAAAGAGAAAACAAAAGAATCGCGCATTCTCCTTGCAAATTCCTCCAATTCGCTCGGTTTAGATTTATCCTTTTGAAATTGTAAAATATAATGAATAAATTTTTCTCCCGCCGAAACTCTAATTCCTTCGCCATTATTAATATTATTTTCTGTCATACTTCCATTAGTTTTTGTATCAACCACATCAGATAAACCCGGGAAACATTTTCGACATAACCATGGCCACCAACCCATATCCTCGTAATAACAATTCTTTTCCAAGCAGGGGAAGACTGTATGCCAAACATTTAGGAATCGATCCTGCTTTGTAGAGAACTAACAAAGAATAAAACTAAAAATTTTATAGTATAATAAAAAAACCTGAGCACAAAGTCCGTCTCTAACACGAGTAGTAACAAATTTATCTACTTTGGAATAAGCAAGTATAATAATTTGTGTTTTGTTTTGTGGAATATCCATATACTCCAACTCAAACCATTCTCCAAAATTAAATTCGAAAGAAAGGCTAAAATTGTCTTAACAAATTTAAAAAAGCATTAAAAACCTTTTATGGAATTTAGCATAAGATCTTTGGGTAAATTGACTTGTCTTTGCATTATAAAAAAGAAAAACTGCATCAAATAGAACAGCTCTAACAGTCATCAAAACAGCAACAGTTTTCTTTCTTTCATTTGAAGGTATATGGAGTAAACTAAATTTCGAAAAATATCATTAAGAAAAAAATATATATTACTATGTAGAAGGTGAAGATGAATCATCTCGATTATCGGAGACATAACCATTTGATTCATACCTTACCAGATCATTGCTGTTAGACTTAAATTTTGAAAAATGAACACAATTTATACAAACATAAGACGTAAGGAAATAGTCCGAAAGAAAGGTAGGCAAAATATATGCTCTGAAAGCATGACTTATTCACTCCAAGTAAAAAACAGGATTCTTCACTTGAATAAAGTAGTAAAAAGTGGAAATTAGAGAAAAAATCAAATAACAAGAATGAGATATAAAGAAATTGCCCCTTGAAAATAATCAGCTAAAACCCAAGTTAAAAGCTATTGTTTAGACTTTAGGTACTTAACAATGCAGGTATGGCTCCGCTATCTAGTTATGAGTTTGAGCTAAAAAAAGTAAAGTACACATAACCAACATAATTGTGTAACTCAACTTACTTTGTTTTCCTTAACAATATCTACAACAGTCCATGCAACCGACCATTTAGCTAAGTGCCAAGTAGGCCTAATTTGCAGTTTCAATGGCAATTTATCATCCTTAAATTGAAATAATGATAAGTCTACGTCATATTAAAAGAAAACCTTTTTAGGATCAAATTTTTCTTTGATAATTAGAAAAGGATCCATAAGAATACCCAACCACGAAAGAACATAATGTGAAGTTGTAGATTTACTAGAAGTAAAATCGACATTCCGTAATGTCAATTCAAACTATAAATATAAAATACAAAAAATAATGCACTAAAAAATACCAAATCGCTTCTAATTTTTCTTAATTGCAATCGTTTGTCAGAAGAAACATTAACTATTTGTGGGCAATCAATAGCAATAGTAACAGGACAATCATAACAATTAAGCTTACTTAAAATATTAATATAAAATATTTAAATTAAATTAAAATTCACAATTTCCAATACACTCTACATTCACCAAATAATGCTTTTCGCCTTTCAGGCACAATAGAAACAACCATTTCTGCACTCTTATTAAGCAACATACAACAATAAAAACTCTTTGCATCCCAAGGACACGCAACTTGTTCTACCACAATTCCCTCATCACGCGAAGGTGAGCAGAAAATTGATACAAATGGGTACTGAAAAAAGTTAAAATCTTTCTTTTTAAAAAACATATCCGGACAAACTTCTTCATAATTCCAGGGTTTAATTATCCCAACATTTTGAGGTGTCCATTCAGGAAGCACTCCAACTGCATAAGATCTTGAAAAAAAAGGACAATTATTAAAATATAGATATTTATTAATTACAAATTAATTTTAAGAGAATATAGTTGATCCGAATAAGAACAAAAACCATACGACCATTTAACAGGCGAAATGAACTAAAATAAATATATTTAATCACGTCGAATAAAACCTCGTTTACATCCGTTCCAAAAAATGGGCAAATTGGAATACCAAGAGAATTTGGGTTCTTTAATGAAGGTGTATGCCCAAATACATCCATTCCTGACAAGTCTGGAACGAAAAATACTGGCAAAACCAACTTAAATTAAAAGATTAAAAGGTAAACATAAAATTTAAAAAACCTCTATTGTTGTCTTTCCAGAACCATTTTTTTCAATTTGACGAATCAAATTAGTGGGCACAAAATTGGCAACATTCTTATAGGATCTTGTATGCCCATTTTCCTCCTTATACCACTTTCCAATTATAAATTCATCATCAGATTTACACCGTCTAGTTAAAACACACATAGGATCATCCAACCGTATTAGGTGAGCATAACTAACTTTATTATCTGTAAACCCAACACCAAGACAAAGCACCAAGTCGTTCATTCAGATAGATATCTACAAATAATAAAATAAAACCAGCATTAGCTTTAATGCATTTGTTCTTAACTGAAAGAAAAATAATACAAAATCATTTTTAAAATCTAAACAAAGAAAGGCATTCGAAAATTGAAAAATCAATAACATATTAAAAAAATCGAATAAAATGTATGAATAACTCACAAAAAGACGAGAAAAAGCCACTAAAATCAAATTAAGCTCTACTATAACAAGTTGTCAAATTTAACCCTTATTGGCGAATTGTACAATTGACAATTATCCAATTTTACCCCTATTGGCAAAGTGTACAATTGTAATCGAGAATTTTCATGAAATTTCTTTACTTTTCTGTTTATTTTGGGACGTCGATTTCAATACTTTTGTTGCGATTTTATGACTATTTCTTTAAATTTTCTATAATATATTATTGAATTTATTTATAAAATATAATATTATAAATTTATAATATTATTTCTTTCAATTTATTTTTATAAAGAATCAATTTTTAATTTTGTTATTTGATTTTGTAATTTTATTATGGCTGGAATTGACTTTGGCAATATGAATTGTTATCTGGCTGCGGCCAGAAATAAGGGAATTGGTTATTTAAAAAGAATTTTTCTTTATAAATTATTATATTTAGAAGTGTTGATGAATGACTATTCCCTTCATGCTACTCCGTAAGCCTTATAAATAAGATTATTTTAAAGCTATTTTTCTATTATTCATTCTCCCGTTATTCTTAACAGTTGAGAAACGATTTTTTATTTTCCTTAGGTCATGTATTTTGTTCGGGCAACAGTCTAGGCTGATGGGATTCGGTGCACGCCAACAATTGAATATGCACTACAAAAATACTGTTTTATACTTCAAACAATTATTGGGAAAGCAGTATTCTGAAGAATTTATTCGTTTATTTGGCTCTTCAATTCCCTGCGATGTGAGCTTTAATAAATAAAGCTTGAAAGTTGTAAAATTTTAACTCATTTTAGATTGTTCAACTCAAGAATGGTGACATAGGGCTCAAGGTTTGTTTAAATCCTTGATTGCGAAGTCCCTCCATAATGTCATTGATTTTGCTTTTTCATGGGATTTTCCTTTTACACATTGTTATATTTTATTATGATTTGACATTATATACATTCTCATCTCTTTCATTTCGACAAAAACCGATTTATTTTAATTTAGGTGATGTATTTAAACGAAGAGAGGATTTTTACACCTGAACAGGTTCTTGCATGCCTTTTTACACATCTTCGACTACTTTTGAGCAAATCTTTAGGAGCTGATATTAACGAATGTGTTATGAGTGTATGTTTTTAAATTTCATTATTTTAAATATACATATTGTTTTTTCTTTTCAGGTTCCTTTTTATTTTGATGAGAAACAACGTTTGGCTGTTATCGCTGCAGGTCAATAATATATCAATTTTTCTTTAAATGTTTTTAGGGAAAATTGCTTCGTTAAAAATTCGTCTAATAAATGAACATGCTGCTTTGGCCTATAATTATGGGATTTATAAGGGAATGAATTTGCCAAAATCTGAAGAACCACCAAAAATTGTTGCTTTTGTCGATTGTGGTCATTCTTGTGTACAAACATCCTTGATCGCTCTTATTGCTGGAAATGCTAAAGTTTTTTATTTTCTATTTTTTCTTTAAAATTTTTATTCAGATACTCAGTGCTGCTCACACTTTGGAAGTTGGAGGACATTATTTTGACTTACTCTTACGCGATTATTTTGTTGTACAATTCAAGGAGAAGTATAATATTGATGTAACTAAAAATCCGAGGGCTATGTTCCGTTTATTGGATGAATGTGAAAAGGTTTGCAAATCAATATCTGCAAATTATTTTTTTGTTTTAGCTTAAAAAGCAAATGTCAGCAAATAGTCAAAATATTCCGTTTCATATTGAATGTTTCATGAATGATGTTGATGTTAGTGGAAGCATGCAAAGGTTAGCATTTTAACTTTTTCTTTTATAATTTATATAACTGTTGAAATTTTAAAATCTTTTAGAACGCAATTTGAAGAAATGGCTCAACATCTTTTTGAGAAAATAAATCTAATGCTTCATACGTTATTTGAGCGTGCGCAGATAAATGTGGAGGACGTTTCGGATGTTGAAATCGTTGGTGGATCTTCTCGAATTCCTCGAATTAAGCAAATTATTGGAGGTTTGACTTCTATCCAACTTCATTACTACGTATAATCTTTTAAGAGTTTTTCAAAAAGGAGCCGAAAACTACAATGAATCAAGATGATGCAATTGCAAGAGGATGTGCTCTTCGTTCTGCTATGTTTTACCCCGCCTACCAAATGAAAGAATTTGCTTTAGAAGATCCTTTTGATTTAGTTATGGAAGCTAGTAAATTGCCTACTGAAAAGTCTGTTGCGGAGCTACTTAAAATTGAGGTATATTACTATTTAGATATCCATCTTTTAGATAGGCCTAAAAAGGCTAATTAGAACAATGTTAGAGGGAGGGATGATTTGGTTTTATTTTTACTTCGCGAACAAATTAATCGTGAATATTTCCTTTTATGAATTTTTTGTTTAAGAAAGATATGCAGGCCGCCGATCAGAGAGCTACTGAACGTTCTGATGCAAAGAATGCTTTGGAAGAATATTGTTTTAGAATGCAACATACTTTTGAAGATACAAAAGCAGTAAATCTTTTTAAATATTTATTTGTTTAATTTTGTTTTCAAGTGCGAAGGTAAAGTGACAGAAGACGTGCGACTTTCTTGCCTTAATGAATGTTCTGAAGTATTGGAATGGCTTGATATGAATTCTACTGAATTACAGAAGAAGGTTATAGACTTTTAAAGTAATTTTTTAAAATTAACATTTTTAAGCAAATTGAGTGCCGGCATTCTGAACTTGAAAAGTATTGCAAACCAGCTCTTAGTAAATTATTTGCTGTATCTGAAGCGAAGAAAGAAAAACAAGCTGATGTAAAACAAGAAGATAGTAATCAGAATGGAAAGGATCAGCCAAATCAAGGTTATATTTTTAATTTGGAAAGGAGCATGCGAGGGGCGTAGAAAATGTTTTTAAGATATGGCCAGTTTTATAAATTGCATTTTTCCAACCCTCTTTTATTCTCCCGCGTTCTTAACAATTTTTAAAAATTATTTTTAGATATTGAAGCAAAATGTGAGGATGAGAATGTTGATAATAAGACTTCATCCAACCCGAAACCTGAATGTAATGATGCTGAAATGGATTAAGAAATATAAAATATTGATTATATAAAGGGATTCAAAGGGAGGAGAGCTTTTTGACCTTTACAATTTTCTTCATCGTTTATAAACAAATTGAAATGAGTCTCGATAAATTGTTATTTTTTGAAATTTTATCATAATCTAAATGGCTCTTGTCCAGTTTAGGCGTCCAATCGCACCTTTATACGTCCAAACAACCTTTATACGTCCAATGAAATATACGTCCAATGAAAATTTTAGACGTCCAACCGTTTCGGAACAACCTGGAAGTTTAAACGTCACCCGTTTCGGAACAACCTGGAACACTTCCTCCGTTGACGGACCAACTTCCCCGTTGACGGACCAACAACCCCGTTCACGGACCAACTTCCCCGATGACGGAACAACATCTCCCGTTGACGGAACAACATCCCCCGTTGACGGACCAACATCCCCCGTTGACGGACCAACTTCCCCCGATGACGAACAACTTGGAATGTTTTCCTTGAAAAGGAATAAAAGTTGCAAAAATAAATCCAAACCGCGTGAAAATTTGTTTGGACGTCTAAACTTTTAATTGGACGCATAAAAATTCGTTTGGACGTCTAAGGTTTTCATTGGACGTATAAAGGTTGTTTGGACGTATAAAGGTGCGATTGGACGCCTAAACTGGACAAGAGCCATCTAAATTCTAAAATTGTTGACGTGATACCCCTTAGAACATTAACTTTATTGTTTGCTAGTTTTATTTCCTACTCGAAGGTTTTGCAAGTAAGAAAAATTAACTAGATAACATTTAAACGTTTTAGCGAGTATTAGAATCTATGAAAAAAAATTTATAGTCAGCCTCGGTGAAGCGACTAGAAATTATAGAGGTTGCTTTCCCGTCCACATAAACTTTGCTCTCATTGGTATTTACTAGATTTTTAATGGATACTTAAATATTGTATTCTCGCATTTAAACACCTAGTAATTTAAACAAGTTAATTTACAACTGTCAAGATAAAAATTATGATATTAATGTCTAAGTTTCTCATAATTCTAGTAAAAATAAAAATTTTAGTCTGATTTATTCTGTAACTACTATCTGTAGATAACTAATAATTTTATGTTTATGTTTTCTGGTTAAGTTAAAATTTAAACGTGAGTAAATAACTAAAATGTTTATCTCCATGACAACTTGAATGCTAAATTTTTTGTTTGAAATCTTTGTTTTAACTTTAAATTCTTGTATGTATTGTTGAAAAAATCGCAAAAAGTATTTTTAAAAATTCTGAATTTCTTTAAAATATGGAAATTGTTAATCAGCCTGGCACTGCACTTGTATTGGAGCCGGGTGGACTCGATGCTCCTTGTATAGAAAATAATAAAATAGAGGAGATACAAGAGAATATTAATGGAGGTATGGAAAATAATTCTTTGTCAATTTTTTATTTTTCATCTCTATGATTCGATAGGTCTCTATGATTTGATAGGTCTTTAAAATGTTTTGTATATTCCTAAATTCTCTCAAAATATTCTCGTCCGACTCCATAATGAATATTACTCAGAAGTGGAGATTGTACATACACTGTGGTGCAAAAGTTTATATACACTTACTGAAAATTTCTTTAAAACAGTATATCTCTAGAAAAATTTGTTTAGATAACATGGATTATTTTTATTATTATTAAGTGAAAAGTGCTCTTTCTAATAAGCTATAGTTTTAAAAATAACCTCCAGTACTTATTGAACTATACACCAGTTTCCCAAACTGCTTCAATTTTCTTCGGTGCAAAAGTTTATATACACTTTACAAAAATTTGATTTTTAGAAAAACAAATGGCAGGAAAAATACAAAAAAAATTCTGTGGACATTTCCATTGATATTGAATATAAAATCAGAAAGAACAATATTTCTAGCTAATTTTTTCATGAGATCTCAAACCTCGAAAATCAACGGGAAATGGGGTTACAGTACTGCAAAAAATATTTTAGCTCCCTAGGGCCTTTATCAAAAATTCTTTTTGGGCCCATTAGAAAGCCCATAAAATTTGCTACAAAATACCATTGGTCTAATATTTGTGAACACATCTGTATAGTAGTTAAGTGTGGGCTACTTATTGTGAAATTAAAAATGAGCATTTTATGGGGTATTTTTGGAGATTTTCATCAAAAATAATAACTTATTAAATTAATCGTCCCTTATCTCAAGAAGTTTTTTATAGGAAAATTTAAGCTTGAGCTATTTTACTATAGCTTATTATTTTACTATAGCTTATTATACTATAGCTTATTAGAAAGAGCACTTTTCACTTAATAATAATAAAAATAATCCATGTTATCTAAACAAATTTTTCTAGAGATATACTGTTTTAAAGAAATTTTCAGTAAGTGTATATAAACTTTTGCACCACAGTGTATGTAAAAATGAGAATTAATACAAATTAAGATTAAATAAGATTAGTAAATTTAAATTTAATCTAAATGTACGTGTGTACCTCCCTAAATAGTATGTACCTTTCTAAATTATACAATAAAGAAAGTGACGAATTTAATATTTAAGAAAATCAAAATGTTGTAATTTCAACTAATCCTGAACAACAACGTGAGGCTGATGAAGAAACTATACAACTTGATGAGGAAGAAGATGAGGCCCGTAGCCGTGTTATTGTTCATAGACGTGTAACTAGAGGTGGTGGATTTTTTTCTCGACGTAAAGATAATATAATAGCAACAACTAACGAAGAAAAAAATATTGAAAGACAAAATGGTAGAAGTAATATTGAATGGCAACCGTCGGCAACAAATGTAAAACCCGGATATTCAAGTTTTAAAAGTGGTATAATTAAATTAACACCAGAAAGCTTGAAATGTAAATTGTATTGCAGGTAAGGAATTGAGAGAATTTTGAGAAAAAAAATTATTTTGAATTATAGAAATTGAAATTAAAATATGAAAAAAATTATTTAGGTGTTGAAGGGGTTAATAAGCTTTTTCTAAATTTAGATGATTGAAAAATTAAAACGGCTGAATTTTATCGAAAATTAAAAAAAAATTAATAATTACATTGTCTCCGGTTGTACCAACAAGATACTTCCCTAACAACTTCCCTCTCCCTCCTTAAATATATTTCACCTAATAAAAATAATTTTTAAAGAGGTTCAAAATGTATTTATTGCAATCCAGAAAATTGGAATGAAGAACAACAAGCAATTCGTGGTGTTTATTCTAATTGGTGTGTGTGTGTGTCTCTTTTTTAAATTAATATTTTTATTTAATAAATTAGGGTAGATGAAAATATTTTAGCTATGGCACGTCCAACAGAGAGAACATTTAATGAATTTAATTTAATAGAGCAATTTAAAAAAGAAAAAATAAAAACTTTAATAAATCTTCAATGTGTTAATGAACATGATTTTTGTGGTCCCCAATTAATTACTCATACAGGATTTTCTTATGACCCAGAAATTCTTATGAGTAAACAAAGTTCGTTTTTTAAATAAATAAAAGAAAATAAAAAAGTTTCTCTTTTAAAGTTTATTATTATAATTTTGGAATTCCTGATTTTGGTACAATTTCTGTTCATTCAATTTTAAATATTGCTAAAGTTATTTGGTTTTCACTTAAAAAAGGTGAGAGAAAAAAGAGATTTAATAGAAGGAGAATTGACAGAAATTTGAATTTATAAATACAGTGGAATCCTCCTATGCGTCACTCTCGGGACCGATGTATAAGATATGTAGATCAACGAGATTCCTTGTATGAGAAAGGAAAACCGTATTAAATGTTTTCTAGAGATTACTATAAGAAACTAAAGACTGGAGAATATATAAATTATTTTTAATATAGGCCGTGTAGCTATTCATTGCCACGCTGGTCTTGGTTTGTTTTAAGTTGATTTAATTAAATATTTACTTATTTCTAGGTAGAACAGGTACATTAATTGCTTGTTTTTTAGTTTGGGCTAAAGGGATAAGTACTTCTGAAGCTATAGATTTTGTACGTAATGCGAGGTAGTGTTTAAAAATTTATAAAAATATTGGCCTTTAATTTTATTAAAGACCAAACTCTGTCCAAAGTTTGGAACAAATAAATGCAGTTGAAGGTAGTAGAGAATTATTATTTTAAATTAAAAAAATAATTTTAAAAAGAATTTTCTTATCATGTTTATAAAAACGGCACAGCATTGCCTAATTCTTTATTTATTTCAAATAATGTAATGATAAGTTTAAGACAATTAATGACACGTCAAAGACAATTTCTCCCAAATGAACAGGCACGTCGATTTGCTCACATTCCAAAGGTGTTTTTTGGATTATACAGTGCTCCGCATATGTTTAGACTCACTAGAAAATAGTTTTTAAATTCTTAATTTTTTGTTCAAAAAATACGTTCTATATATCAATCGAAAGCTCTATTTGTATCACAGTTGACATGTTTCTGCATTTTTCATGAAAATGAAAATTGGCCGAGATAATCCGGATCTACCGGATATACCAAATCGCATAGCCTCGGAAAAAATTTTCGGAAACAATTTAACAAACCCATTTGATAGAGCATATTTTTGTGAGTATTTCCCACAAAACCGCTTAGAGATAGCTTTTTCCGGACCAGAGATATGATTTTTTGAAAATGGCATTTTTCCCTTAAAAATTGAATTTTTTGCAAAAATGGGCGAAAAATGCCCTTTTCAAAAAATCATATCTCTGGTCCGGAAAAAGCTATCTCTAAGCGGTTTTGTGGGAAATACTCAGAAAAATATGCTTTATCAAATGGGTTTGTTAAATTTTTTCCGAAAAATTTTTCCGAGGCTATGCGATTTGGTATATCCGGTAGATCCGGATTATCTCGGCCAATTTTCATTTTCATGAAAAATGCAGAAACATGTCAACTGAGATACAAATAGAGCTCTCAATTGATATATGCATTTTTTGAATAAAAAATTAAGAATTTAAAAATAATTTTCTAGTGAGTCTAAACATATGCTCCGCACTGTATTGAGAATATTATTTTTCTAAGACCTCTCAAAAGGAGAAATTTTATATACATATTATATTAATATATTGATAATATAGGGATCAGACTTTTTTTCAAAATACGTTTAAAACTTTCTTGGGTTAGATTTCGAATCGAAAAAGGCCCGGATTTCGTGTAACCCCATGTAAATAAAAATTATTTATTTATTTTAGTTACTTTACATGCTTGGAGATAATCTTCTTCGAATGGTTTTCGGTCCTCAAGGAATTTATTATGCCCCTTTAACTGATAAACAACACCATGCCCGTTCATGTACTTTTGGAACAATTCATGTAAATTGGAGAAATGCTTTTACACCTAAAGGGTTTTTTTAAAATTTAATTTAAAAATTAAAAATATTTTTTAGAAAATTACAAGTTCGCCAAGTAGTTAATTTATTTGCTCGTTGTTCCGCATTTCCTTATGAAAAAGATCAAAATTTAATTGGAAAGTTTCAACAAATTAGTTTGGTTACTATTGACTCTTTAATTAAAGAAATGGATATTTCACAATTGGTAAAGGGGGTTATTTTAGATTGAAAATTTTTATTTTCAAAAGATTTCTCTTTTAAATGCTTTTTTGGAATCAATTAAAAGGCCTTATTGTTCACGTCGTGTATTAATCGAAGTATTAGGTCAATTCTCTCCTGACAACCCAATTGAACCAAATAATAACCAATTAATTGATGAAAATAATAAAAATGAAGAAAATTTAAGTAAAAATAATACAAAAATAGAAAATGAAATGATTAAACAAATTGATGAAAAGTTAAATATTGAGGAATCTAAAAATGAAAAGAAGGAGAAGGAAGAAGAACAAAAAGAAATGGTAATTTAATTCCTTTGGGGAGTATTTAGCTAAAATAATCTGTATCACGGAAAAAAATGAACTCGGAAAAATCTGAAAAATTGTTGTAAATTAATCCCTCCTAATCAAATCAGTCCAACATCATAAAATCTAGTCCCCTTAATTATTTTCTTTTTTCTAGTTGCCATCCTCTAGCAATGATAATGGAAATGAAATAAATAATGATAATCAGAAACTTGATGAAATTACTAAACAAATTGAAGATAAAACTCCAATTAATGTAAAAAAATTTTCTTATTATTTACCCGATTATATTTATTCCAAAAATAGAAAAGAAGTTTATATTGAGAAAAAAACAAATAATCTTTTTGAAAAATCTGGAACTAATCCAAAAAACATTTAAATAAAAATTCAATAAATTTAGGAAATATCGGACGAGGCTGCTCAAAATGGGGGGACATCGCTTGATGAAGAACAAAATTTAAATATAATTACTGGTAAATTAAAAAAAAATTTTAATTATTTTTAATTTATTTTAGAAGAATTACCAGATAAAAATAAATTAGAAAAAAATTCAAAACTTCCAATATCTGCTGGAAATTCAATTGAAAGGCCGACAACAATGGATACAGAATATGATAGCTATTATGACAATAATAATGAATTTTATTTATTTGATATTCAAGATTTACATACAAATAAAGATGCTAATTTAAATGCGGTAAATATTAAAATAGAAAAAGATTAAAGGAAAAATGGAGGGGGAACAGAAAATTTAATAATTAAGCCAGAAATTTAATAATTTCTGGCTTAAAATTAAATACTTTTCAACCAACAAATATAAGTTAATTCTTATATCGAATTACCTTTAATTGAATGACCTGTCATTTTATTTTTCAATCACCCTCCGAACAGAGTAGGGCACATTCTATTAAAAGTTATAGGGTATTTGTTCACTTACTTAAATATTCTTTTCCAAATAATTACTCTAACAAATAAAATAATTTTCTTTAAGGACTGGCAATGTATTGTATTTTATGTTTGTAATATTTTAAGTTATTTAACTGGTTAATTTTTAATTATTTTTTAATTCAAAATATTTTTAGGAGAAAATTATGATTCTGTTGTTGATTTATTAACTTTTTGGTTTGCTGGGGACAGTAATAGAGATGTTAAACAAGCAATTTAGTTAAATATATAAAAAATATATATTTTAAAAATTATTTTAAAGTTGTCATATGCGGGATTTATTTGCAAGAAATATGCGTCAACAAGAGCAACAAGCAACTGCTTGGAGGCGTAGAATGGGATTACCTGAAAGACTTAAAAATTAATTTAAAAAATATTTTTATTTATTTTTCATATTTAAAATTAAATTATAGGTTTTTATAGAAAAATTATTTAAAAAATTCTTTAATATCTTTTAATTCAAAGAAACTTTTTTTGATAAAAATATTTAATTCAATATATTCCTTGAGTTGAAAATAAACTTTTGGGCCCTAAAATGAACATTTTTATAAATTTGAGAAAAAATTGTCAGATTATCGTTGCTTGTTGGTAAATTTTATATTTATTAGAAAGAGCATACTCTGGTCTAACATCTTAAGTTATACTGTAGCGAAAAAAAACATTATCAAGTGTGCATAAAATTTTGCACGACATAAAAATTTAACTTTATTTGGGAGTTAAAAACTCCCATTCAAAAATAAATTGATGATACATTGAACAACGCATTCTTCTAAGAAAATATTCGGAAAAAGGAAAAAATTATTAATAAATATTAGATATCTGCAGACATGAGTAAGAGATATATTTAAATAGATGTGAGGAATTGAAAAAACCGCAATGTAAAAATTTATTGGATTTAAATTCACAATGTTAATCCAACAAGAAAAAACAAGAAAATATTTTTCACAAAAAATATTTAGCTAATAATTACTAAAAAATATATTTAAATAGTTATATTTATTTCTTTAAAATCTATTTTTAATCATATTCACCACCAGCCATTAATTCCCAAAATTCTAAAAACAAAATAAAATAATTATTTAATTTCATTTCAAATACCTTCAAATTCAATTTTTCCCGATCCATCTTCATCTATTTCATCAACAGCATCATCCAATTCTTTATCACTAAGATCAGGGGCTATTTCATGCAAAAGTTCTTTTAATGTTCCAGTAGAAATATAGCCATAACCCTTTTTAATTTTAATTTAAAAATTAAATATTAATTAATTTACTTCTTTATCAAACAATCTAAAAGCCTCTTTTAATTCATTTCGAAGAGTTTCTTTATCTACACTATTTGCTACTGTATAAACTAAAGCACAGAATTCATCAAATTCTAATTTTCCAGAACCATCAGCGTCGAATTTTCGAATTAATCTTTTTTAAATAATGCAAAAATAATTTTTAAATAAATTTATTGAATAATAATTAGTTTTTTGTGTATTTTTCTTGCCTCATTTTTTAAATATATAAAAATTTGAAATGCGAGCGAAAAACTCAATTCTGAATTTTACTTTTTTACTATAGAATTTTTTAAATAATTTTTTTTCCTTTTTTTCTATAAAAATTACTTTCTCAAAGTTTTTTCATCATAATCCTGCTCCATAACATCCATTATTTGGCTAAGTTGTGTAGCCATTATATAACCATTCTTACCTTTATCAAACAAATCAAAAAAGTGTTGATATTCTAAATTGAGAAAATAAAATATAAATTGAAATGCAAAAAAAAGTAAAAATAAATTATTAACTAGTTTCTAAATAAATTTTAGTTTTTTTTCTAAAAATTTCAAAACCTTCAATTTGGTCTTCATCAATTTCTGCTAATATTTCCTCAATATTTTCAGCCTAAATTTTTGTTAAATTTTCAAATTATAATAAACAATTTTACACAAATTTACCATTTAAATGGAAAGAAAAACAAATAAATTATTAAATTTTGTTGATTAGAGAATATTAAAAGAAAGTAATATGAACAATAATTAATTATCAAAACACAAAGGAATTTAAAAAGTTGCTTTGACTAAAGTTTTATTTTAGAAAAAGCTTTTCATTTATTTACTTTATTTTATCAAGTATAGCTCTTTGTTTGATTGACAATCATACTTTTTCAAAAATATATTTAGAGAGATGGAAGGACAGCTGGAAGAGAGAAAGGATCTTTCCAGATTTGCGCAAACACTTTAAAGTATTTAGTAAATGGGGGAATAAGTATTTCTTTCTTAAATTAAAGCAAAAACTGATATATTTTTAGTGTAAGAATGGTGAAAGATTCTATAAGATCGACAGTTTTGATATAGTAAACAAGTTAAGACTTCATCAATTAAAGTTTAATTTTAATAAAATGACGGGAAAGAATTCAAATAAATTTATTGACAATAGAATAATTAAGTTACTAATTTCTAAGTGGCAGTACAAGATGTTAGATTAAGATGTATTTATTTCAAACAAGTTATTGTTTAACTTGAAGATAATTAACAAAAGTACTGAATTAAGTGTCAAAATATTCAGTAATTTTTTAAACCCAAATACAATGTAAATTTTTCCAATTTTGAAATTTAATAAATTCACCAGCTCTCACAAATTTGTCAGCCAATTAAATTTTGAGAGTATTCAAGATTAAACAAGTTAGACCACGAAAGAACTATAATCCAAAAAAATATCAATATAGCAGTAAACATTTACATACAATAAAGAAAGGAATAAAAGAAATAATTAAATACTCGCAATGACAAAAAACGAATTAAAAACAAAATAAATTAAAAGCACCCAAAAGGGAAAGATAACATTTTTAAAAGATTAATTTAGAAATAAAAATTAAAGTAAATTATGCTTAAGAATATTTTTCTGTCCATTCCCATTTTTGATAAGCATTAGCAGAATCACATTTTCGTAAAATAAGTAAACTAGAATCCTTTTCTTTATCGGCTGTTAAACAAGAATCAGAACTTGCAACACGAATTTGTTTTGTTTCCTAAAATTTTTTTTTGAAATAAATCTTTGATTTAACGATCCGTCCTCCCCAACCACTTGAAGGTGTTAAACACCACTCTCCTTGTATTCAAAAGGTTCAGGAAAAATCCGAAGGTGATTAATACGATAACTGACTAAAGTATGAAATAAATAAAAAGCAGTATTATACTTTTTGCTTTTTTCATTAAAAAATTTTTTTCGATTCTGCCCTTTATTTTTTCACCTTTTCCCACCTATATAATAAATTTACCTTATAAAAAAATTATATTAACTTACCCTATTATAACTAAAAGGTCCATCCACTTTTCCTTTTGGGCAATAACCACTATGTATCCGTCCTCCCCAACCACTTGAAGGTGTTAAACACCACTCTCCTTGTGTCATTTGTCCTTTTGTATTTAATTTTACAAGCTGATTCCCTCCATAACCATGACATGGTGTAGCACCAATTACTCCAGAACTTCCTTTTCCCATTGTATCAATACATTTATCTATTTTTAAATTATTAAAAATAATGTTAAATAGTATTTACCTGATGCATGATTTTTAGCTTCGCCCCAAACATCATTCGGTGGAGGTAAAGGAAAATCATTAAAAACATCATAAGCAACATTATCCATAAACCATTGAAAAGATTTACATTCTAATTGGTCACGTAAAGCAAGTTGTTTAGAAATATCACCAGGTTGACGATATAAGGCATTTGGTTCTCTAATAAAATAATATTTTCCATAATCATCCATCCAAGTTTTTATTACACGAAGAAGATTCTTTAAAGAAATAAAAATTATAAAAATTTAGCCTAACTCCTGTCAGAGTGAAAACATAGGTTTGATAATTACATAACTATTTCTGACAATTACATATTTACTCTTACAATTGTTCTAGTCAATTAATTGTCGCCAAACAAATAATCTACATAACAAATAAAATATACTCCTCAAAAACTGGAAATGTCTTAACGTTAATTGTTGACAATTAAATGACCAAAACATAAATTGATATTTTAAATAAAATAGCTAGAAATTATCAAAACAAATTTTTAAACTTACAATAGAAATAACCGGTTTTCCAGATAATTTACCAAAATTATAAGGCATATGGTGTCTATAAACATGCCCCACATGAGAACATGGTACAAAAAGAATTCCGCCTCCACATTGCCAAATCTAGAAATTATTAGTTGATTTAAAAAATTAATTTAAAAAACCTTAAAAGACAATTCATACTGCTCTCCACCCCAAATTTGTAATCCAGGATCATAATATCCAAGTTTTTCAAACCATTTTTTGTCTATTGCAAAAAGTCCTCCAGCATGTGTTGGAGATCTTTACAAATATTCGTGTCGGGCTAAAACACGGAACGGACAAAACGCGGAACGACAGAACGAGGAATTACCAAAACACGGAACGACCAAAATACGGACCATACCAAAACGAGGAACAGACAAAAGGCGGTCTTACCAAAACACGGAACGGCCAAAAGGCGGAACGACCAAAACACGGTCCAGGGAAATAATAATTCTTTATGATTTTTAAATTATTTTAAATACTATCAAAAAAATTTTTAAAATACCGGTTTTTAAATCAGAAATATTTTTTAAATCAGAATTTTTTAAAATCAATCTTTTAAAATCAGAATTCTTTAAAAATCAGAAATATGTATATTAATAATCGGAATTTAAAAAAATGGAAAAAATTCTGATTATTAAAAATAATTTGATTTAAAAATTTTATCATTTTTGAATAATCATTTTTTATAGTATTTAAAATAATATTATTTAAAATTTTTGAGTACTTTTAAAAATCATAAAGAATTATTATTTCCCTGGACCGTGTTATGGTCGTTCCGCGTTTTGGCCGTTCCGTGTTTTTGTAAGTCCGTGTTCTATCTGTTCCTCGTTTTGGTATGGTCCGTATTTTGGTCGTTCCGTGTTTTGGTAATTCCTCGTTTTGTCGTTCCGTGTTCTGTCTGTTCCGTGTTTTGGAATTCCTCGTTTTGCCCCTCACCCACAAATATTTTAGAAAAGTTAAATTTTTTTTAAAAAACCTAAAAGGTTCACTATCTTTTTGTCTATGCTTCTTTTCTCTGTCAGGCAAAGCAGTTTCTTTATATAATAATCCCCATTCAAAAATTCCACGAAAGTGTCTATTTGCTTCTCCATAAACACGTTTATATTCCCATGTATTCATATCAATACCATCAATAACTGGAACTGTCATAACCTTCCTAAAATTAAAAGCTTACAAACAGACATTATATAGAAAGAAAATAATCGACCCTACTTAGAGAAAGGAACAGAAAGAATTTTTTTTCACTAATTTTTCTAATCTATCATAGTTAAGAGTAACGGAATCAGAGATAATACAGGATCAGAAAAATTACACTAAAACCTGTACGAGTAGGACATATTGAATAATTAGTGTGTAAGAATTACCTATTTTTTCTAATTGGTGCCAACAAAGGAGGTAACCAATTTCTATTTACTTCACAATGTGCATCCAAAAAGATAACAACATCAGCAGAAGAAGCTTTTGCCCCAATTGTTCTTGTATTAATTAAACCTTCTCGTTCTTTATTTCTAACCAAAATAACTTTTCCATTAAATTGTTTAATATATTCATCTAATTTTGTTTTTAAATGTTCTAAAAAGGAATTTTTAAAATTAAATGTTAAATTCAAAAAAGCCTTTATCACTAGCATCATCAACCAAAATTACTTCTTTTAATAAATGAGCAGGACTACGCAATAAAACAGAATGAACAGTACGGAGTAATGGGGACCAGCCTTCATTATGAAAAGCAATAACAACAGAAGCACTAGGCAAATCTTTAAAAGAATTTTATTCAAAAGGTATTAATCAACATTGTGTAAGAAAAATCCAATTGCTACACCGATGTATGCATGCTAAATTTTTAGTCTTAATCCTAATTATGAAAAAAACTCGGTGCCGGCTCAAAGAAAAATGATTATTAAAAATGAAGAAAACGAAATTTCAAAACCCCCTTTAATTTTTCTTCTTGATTTCGATTCAATTAAACGATATTTTGTTGGAATTAAGAATTTTCAATATTAAGGAGCTAAAAGAGAATTGCCGGGGAATTTTAGGTTTTAAAAAAGTTTAAAAAATATTTTAAAATCAAAAACTAACCTTCCGGATAATGCCAGTATTTACATCTAAAATATTTTCTGTTTAATTTTATATATCCAAAAAACAACTAACTCTTCAATACGAACATCAGGAATTGATCTATTCAATCTCGTTTTATCACTAGCAAATGTGTTAAATCCAAATTCAGAAATTGCTTTTTGGACTTCTGCAGAATTTAAATCTGTCATAATTGGTTTTCCCTCTTCTCCTTTAAAAATTAATTATATTTTTAATTAATTAACTCTTAAAAAACCAGGAGCATTAACATCATCCGGTGGAAATACTACAGGAATTTGTTCAAAATTTCCAATAATTCCATTCTTAAAAATTGTATCGGGATCACGACTTCCTGGCAGTTCTCCAGAATTTTCTGAATATTTCTCAGCCGAAATAGATTTTTGATGGACTTTTTTGTTTATCTTTTGAAAGTCCTAAAAATAAAATAAACTTAAAAATATATAGTTAATATTAGGGTAGGACACAACCGGTTTTAAAACCGAAATCTTTGAATTTTTTTGCAAAAAATTAACCGCTCTTCTGAAATTTTAAAAATTGGGCATTTATGAAAATGAGTGATTTAATTAAAAATTCCCGTGAAATAAAACCGATATTTGACAAAAACTCAAAACCGAAAACCGGGGTCTTAAAATTTGGATTAACCAAAAACCGGTGGTACCGGGTAATAACCGGTTGTGTCCCACCCTAGTTAATATCCTCATAAAGTCTTATTTAGAGTAGTTGGTTTAATTAAATATTTTAAAATTTTAAATATTACTTTTTAAAAATTATTAAAAAAATATACCTTATCTCCATTATTCAAAGAATCAAGTTTATTATTTCCAGAACTGATGAAAAAAACAAAGCCAATAACAGAGATCAAAAATATTAAAAGAGAAAAAGGTCTAAAAATAAAATTTTAAATTATCTAATTTTAAAAATAAATTAACTGTTTGTTAATAATCCTCTTAAATTCAAACCAACGTCTTCTCAGCGACATTATAAAAAATAAGAAAATTTAATGAAGTTCATAAATAAATTAAAATCTAAAATAAAAGAGTTTTAAAAATTTCTTGTTCCTATCGATTTATTAAAAAAATGTTTATATGAAAAATAGTGCCACGTAATAAATGAAATGATAAATAAATTCTTTTGTATTCTACCAAATTTTTGAAAAGATGAATAAACTAGAGAGAAATATGCTGAGGTTAAAATTGAAAAAGAATTATTTATAGGAATTAAATGTTTGCAAAACCTTAAAGAAAACACGTAGCATATAAATATACCTATGTAAGCTTCGCAAAAAATATATGTACATTAACCATAGCGTAGGGTCGTAAACAACTGAGTGCCATTTAAATCTTATCGAGTATAACTTTTTTATGTTAGCCTTGATCCAATCTGACGAAGGCCACTGATAAACGGTATCTTTTTTACAATTGAATGGATCAATGCGGCCAAATAGTTGAAGTCGACACTCTCAATTGTTAGCACTCAACTAACCTTTACACCAGGGCTTCGATTTCTGCGGATTTTTCCTCATTTTGTGGTTTTTTGATAGGCCGATGAGGATTATTTATAAAAATGCGGATTTGCGGATTTTTGTGGTCTTTTGAAGATTATGAGGATTTTTTGTATTTTCTTGTAGTTTTTAGGATAAAATGTCATTTTTGGCTTAAGGATCCTCGAAAATCCGCAAAATTTTCGCCTGCGGCGCTGAAAAAGGACGATTTTTGCCTTAAGGATCTTCCAAAATCCGCAAAATTTTTGCCTGCGGCGCTGAAAATAAAGAAATCTGGTTTCTTAGTCATCCAAAATTCTCAAAATTTTCGCCTGCGGCGCAAAAAAAGAAGATTTTTCGAGTAAACAATTCACTATAACTAGGGATGGTGAAAGCATTGGCTCAAGTCAGCTGTAATTTTTCATTTACTTATTCGGATTTTAATAAGATAGTCATTAGTAGTGAAAAAATTGCTCAATTCAATTGATGGAGTCAAAAAATATAACACATAAAGTGATTTTAATTCAATTTTTGTGTTTGAAATTTTGCGGATTTTTCATATCAAATGCGGATTTTTTCGATCAAAATTGCGGATTTTAAAAAATTCGAGATCGAAGCCCTGCTTTACACGGATTTTTTAAAATCGACAATATGATTTATTTCAACCAAGCGATCTTTAAAGGAATCGATAATTTGACCTATTCTGGACTTTCGATATTTTAAGCGATCGATCTTTTAAGCAACGACTTTTTCGAGTGAACTCGTTTGTGTACTTTTAAAATCTGACATAAAAGTGCATTCATTTCTTTAAATTGTTTAAATTAAATTAAATTGATTTATTTTAACCACCATATACCTTTTTTTAATATTTTAAAGTTTTTAGTAAAATGGAGCCACCAGTAACGGTTAGCTCTACAAACCTTCAACGATTTAAAGGACTTTGTTTTACAACTCTAATAATAATTTCTTCGTTTCTCGGAACTATTTATGTTTTAATACCTCTAACGCCATTAGCCTGTAAGTTTTGTTCTTTAAAAAAATAATTTTTCTATTTAAATTTTAGATTTAAATCCAAAACTTTTCCGTTTAATTGTTGACTTTCTTATCGGATATTGGCTTGTACTTCCCACGGTATTTGTTGTAAATTTTTTAAAATTTAGTTGTTATTTTTTAGTCATTGGTGGAATGGTTGTTTGGGGTGCGAATTCAAGTACTTGGTGATGGAATTGACCCTAAAAGGTGAAAATTATTTTATAAAATTGTTTGTTGGGTTTTAAGGATTGAAAAGATATTTAAAATACCTACTCACGCCTGAAGCGTTTGACTACAGATGACTAGGAGATTGACTAGCCGAATTAACACCCTTCTTGGTAGTGTAATTTATGGGCTGTTTTATACGGGAATACAGACCTAAAGATTAAAAATAAAACTTCCTTTTCTAAATCATTAATTTATAAATTAACAAAAGAATTTCAATTTAGGCCAAGTCTTATAATTATGAATCACCGAACTTGTTTGGATTGGCTTTTCTTTTGGTGTGCACTTTGGCGTATTGAACCTAGCTTAATTACTACAGAAAAAATTGTTTTGAAAGGAGAAGTAAAATATTTGCCTGGTGCAGGTATTTTTTCTTTAGTTTCCCAGAAAATTTTTTAAAGGTTGGGCAATGGCATATAATGCTTTTCTTCTTTTGGATAGAAATTTCCTTACGGATAAGGCTCGTATTGAAACTTTTGTTGAATATTATGCTCGAATGGATCGAAAATATCATGTTTGTTTAATTTTTAAAAATAATTGTTCTTTTTTTTTAATTTTAAGCTGTTGCTTTTTCCTGAAGGGACGGTATGTTTTGTAATTCAACCAAAATTTTTTTGTTAATTTTTAAAGGATAAATGTCCTAGAGCAACTGAAAGAAGCAATAGTTTTGCAAAGAAAAATGATTTGGTCCAATATGAATATTTATTGCATCCTAGGACACTTGGATTTGTTTTTTTGTTACAAAAAATGCGAAAAGGTTTGTTTGCCATTATGATTTTTTTATTTTATTTTTCAATTTTCTAGAAAAATGTGTTGATTATATTTATGATGTTACTGTTGGATATGGCGACCAAATTGTTCAATCAGAAACTGATTTGGTTAATTAACAAAATCCTTTAAACAATTAATTTCAAAATTTTTAGGTTTTGCGAGGAATGTGTCCAAAGGATGTTCATTATTTAATCCAACAAATACCCGATTCTTCTTTGCCAAAAGATGATGAACAATTAGAGAAATGGTTAAAAGATAAATGGGCGAAGAAAGGTTTAAATTGATTTTAAAAGGAAATTAATCTTGAATTAATTTTTAGAGAAAATTCTTCATAATTTTTATAAAGAGAAGGGATTTCGACGTCAAAATGGTTGGTCATCACAATTTAAGAATTTTCAGGTTAAATTATATTCTTGAAAATTTTTTTAAATAGGGGTTGTTTAAATTAAAAATTAATTTTTCTGATTTTGAGAGACAGAAATTAATTTTAATTTTTTAAAGTTAACTTCAAAACTTAAATTATTGCAAATTGCTGTTGTTTGTATTTGGCTGGCAGCTACATATTTTTGGTTATATTTATTTGTTAGCTTAAATCATCAAATTTGGTATTCGCTTATTGCTCTAGTGGTCAGTTTTTATTTTAATTTTTTAAATTACGAAATTAAAAAAAATTCTAAATTCAAAAAAATATCTTTTTAGTCAATTGTTGGTCTACAAATTTATTATAATGGTTTTGAAATGTTTTTGGCTCGTTTGTCTATTCGGTGATTAAATAAATTTAAATTAAGTTAAGTTAATATTAATTTTTGTTATAACCTCTTGATAGTTTGGTTGTTGATAAAAAATTGTTTAAATTAAAGCTAGATTTTCTGAAATTTTTAAGAGATAAAAAATTTATTATTAAATTCAAAAAAATTCCTTTTATTTTTTGTCAACAACCATTCTTTCTCTCTCTATTTTTAATAGGTAATTACTTTAAAATAAGCATTTTTGATCTTCTTTCTATTATTTTTTTCTTTCTATATATAATTATTTGTTTTTAAATATGCAAATAATATTTAGTACCAAATAAGGCTATAAAAATGTTTTTTTCTCTTTTTCTAAAAACTTTTGCTCATATGTATGTATTTCTTTTTTATAAATAAATAAAAATTAATTTTTTAATTTTTTATTTAATTTAAATTTATTTATTTAAGGATTTTTTTAAATTTATACTAAACGGAAACTTTAAATTTCGCCCTTAATTTTATTAAAAAATTATTTAGACATAAATGGCTTTCTTGTATTTCTTTACTACACTTAATTTAAATATTCCCGAAAAATAATTTAATAAAAAATAATTCCTAAATAATCCAATTTTATCAATCTTTTACAAGTTATTTTTTATTCTCTTCAATTAATTGAAATTAAAAAAAAATATTTTTTCATTTAAAAATCAATTTAATTTTTCTTCGCACATTCAGCAACACCTTTAGTAGTGCAATCTACACATTTTTGTTTTGTTGCGCCAGAACCTGCTTTAGAGAAAAGTCCGTCTTTACAATCTTTTTTACATTTTTTATTTGTACATTCAACACATTTACTTGCACATTTTGTATTTTTGTTACAAGCTTGATGGCAATCGTTGATTGTTTTACTCTACAAAATTATTGAAAATTTGAAAAGAAATTTTTAAAAATAAAGAAAAAATATTAAAAAATAGAGAAAAGTCTCCTCCTCATCTTTCAAGAAATTTCAATAGAAATTTAAAAATTAAAAAATAATCTCAAATAAAAATTTTTGGGTATATGGAACAGCATATATTTAAGGTTTAATTAATTTTTAGGGTTGGACACGACTGGTTTTAAAACCGGAAATTTATGAAAATGAGTAATTTAGAAAAAATTCCTCCAAAATAAAACCAGTTAATAACCGATTGTGTCCAAGACTAATTTTAATGATATTTTTAATAAATTAAATAATTACCGATTCAACAGTCAAAATTGAAATAAAAATTAATAAAATAACAAAAATTACCAAACGTTGTGAAAAAAGCATTTTTTAATTTTGTGATTTAAATTCTAAAATATTTTTTAAAAAAATGAAATTAAAGTTTAAAAAAGAAAATTATTTTTAAACAGTTGTTTGAGGGAAGTCACATTTTAAAAAATATTTTTATTTGAAAAATGACTGAAAGGAAGAAGAAATGTTTTTAAAGAAAGAGAAAAGTGGGAAAATATTTTCGTTAAAAGAAACAAACAAATTAGTCATTTTAATTGGAAAAATGTTCTTATGAAATAAATAAAAATATTTTTAAAGGATGAAAAAAGTAAAAGAAAATCCTTTGATTTTTTCAGATTTGTGTATATATGTAAATAAAACATACCCCCTATATGCTCGAATAATTCCCCTCTACCTCCACCAGCGAGAGGTTAAAACAATAATTATCCAGGGTAATCATTCTATCATAAAGTAAGAGTTATGGAATTTAAAAATAGTAAAGGAAGTTACGAGCTTAGATTTAAATATTTTTTTATTTTTTGAATTATTGCAGTAAATATTAACAGATTTATGGACTCATTAATTTTCATTAAAAAATAACTTGAAATATTTTTAAGAATACAAATTTTTTTGATTTCTCATTTTATTTGCAAAAAATATTATTTTTTAGGTAATCAACTAACTCTTTACTTCTTTTTTTCTTTAAATTCTCGGCGATGATTCATTCTTCTTTTTTTACAAAGTCGAAATAAATAAATATATTTTTAAGATATATTTTAGAAGAAAAAATACAAATTAATGTGGCTATGACATTTTTAATTAATTAGGCGAATTGACAGCCGATAAACCCAAAAATTATGTTCATATAATTATTTTTAATTAATTTTAAGTAATTGACAAAAAGTCAGTAACCCCTAGAGGATTTCCAAATTATAATTTAAAAAAATAAAAATCCTTTAATTTTAATTAAAACACAAATTTACTTGACTTTTCTTGCACGAAATAACCGCTTCCATTTTATATTTTCTTCTAGTTAGAAAAAAAGAAAAAATACCCAATTTAAATTTTTGTCTTTTATTTCTTTTTTAAATTGATCACCTTTTTGTTAGAGCGTATAAAAATTCAATTATTTCTTAAATATAATATTTAAATATAATATTTTTTGAGAGATTTGATTATTGCCTTTGAAGTTGGCTGAGAGTCAAAAAATAATTTTAATAATTATTTCCAAATTTTCCTTAAGAACTAAAAAATTAATAAAAATTTGTAAGTCATTTAAGCCGTAGTACTTATATACATATGATTATTTAGATTATTGGGTTGTCAAATTTTAAAATTTAATTTAAAAATATTTTTAGATAATTTAAACTTTTGTTTAAGTAAATGTGATTGATTAAATGAATATTTATTGATAATTATTTTATAAAAAAAATTAATTACAAATATTTTTGTCCCAACAAATTTCACCAATTTATTATCTTCGAATTTATTGCCTTCTTTATTCTTTTTTAATTTAATTCAATTTAATTAATAATTTCTCAAAAAATATTTTTAATTTCCGTTTATTTATTTATTTATCTATTTAATTTTTTTAAAATAATAACCTTAATTTAAATTTAAGTAAATGACTCATCAAAATAATTTATTAAAAGAAAATTTAAATTTAAAAAACAAAGAAGAAGAAAATAATTATTTAATTAATGATTCTGTTAAATCAGTAGCAGCTTCTAAAAGCCCGTTCCTGACACGACAAATTAATGAAAATATTTTGGAAATTAAAGAGGCGGAAATAGAAGAAGAAGAAAATGTTGAAAATAGCAAAAGAAATAAATGGATAAATTTTAAAAATTTAAAAATAATTAAAAATAAAAACAAAAACAACAATTTTAGAATGACTGATAATAATAGGTAAATATTAAATATTTATTTCGTTTGGAACTGTCCCGGGGGTGAAAGCGGAAGAACAACATTCCATTATACCATGAATCCGCTCCCACCTTCAACAGAATTTGCTTTTTTGGCCCTTCCGCTTTTTAAAATGTGGCAGGGCCAATTAATGTTAGACACGGTTCGGTAAAACCGGTACCGTATCGATAAGATTTTGGGATTTTCGGTAATCAAGTACTGGTACTTTATGGTACTACCGGAACCGGAAAAATCCATTTTCCCAGCACCAGGCTCTGTTTTATACCCACATCTTGTAAATTTTTCTTAATTTCACCCCAAAATTTTCAATTTAAATAAATAAAAAATTTAAGAAGAAAAGTTTGGAATAAAAGAAGAATGGTTGGAATTGGAATTATTACTTTACTTCTTTTAACATGTACTTTTACAATTCTTGATTCATTTTTGGGTAACTCAGATAATGAAGGAGAAGAAGGAGAAGGGGATGAAGAAATTAGTAAAGAAGATGCTAAAGTAAATTTTAATTGAATTAAATACTTAGGATCATATTACTTTTTTCAAAATTAAAAAAAAATAAACAAAAATTTCAAAATTAATTTCCCCCTCTCTTTAAAATCAGAATTATTTAAATCAATTTGGCTACATTGAAGAACAAGAAGGTAAATTAAAAATAAAATTAAAAAATAAATTTTAAAAATGTACAGGACGTGCTCGTGACGAAGAACAAGGGCATAGAACGGCTGATCAAATGCTCGAAGATTTCTCTTTAGAATCTCTAAAGTAATTTAATAAATTTTTTTTAAATTTTATTTTTCTTTTAAAAAAGATCAGCAATTTCAAAATTTCAAGAATTTGCTGGTTTACCTTCTACCGGAGAATTAGATAATAGAACAAGAAAGAAAATGAAAAAGCCGAGATGTGGAATGCAAGATGTTGAAATGGTTAGGGGAGGTAGAGGAGGAACTGGTTGGCAAATTCCTTTTAGTTTTAGGAATATAAAAAATTAACAAGCAATACATGTTTATTGGCTAATTTATAAGATTAGAGCTCGGCTCAATTTTATGATAAAAAACGGGCCTATACTTAAGGCTAAACTTCAATATAGACATATTCCATTAGATTTTGAATACAATTAACTATTTATAATTAAAAGGTACAACATTAATGTGGAGAAAAAAGAGATTGACATATCGTTTAGAACATGCAACTAACGATTTGCCAACATATTTGCAAAGGTGGGTACATATTAGTAAAAGAATTATTTTTTATAAAAAAGAAAATCACTTAAAATGGCTTTTGATGCTTGGTCTGAGCATATTCCATTAGATTTTGAAGAAAATAATGGATATGGAAATGTTGATATTAGAGTTCGTTTTGCTAAAAGAAATCATGGTGATCCTTGGTCTTTTGATGGAAGAGGTAGAAAAAGAGGAGAGAAAATGTTGGGATAAATATATTAACTTAAAAGGTGGTGTTTTGGCCCACGCTACATTTCCGACAGATGGACAATTGCATTTTGACGATGATGAACAATGGGCATTTATGGATGCGGCAAAGATTAGAAGGTGTTAAAAATTAAATATTTTTTAAAATAATGAAGAGGAGGGGGGTGTCAGTTAGGGATAAGGAATATTTAATAGAATATTCAAAAAACATTTTAAAATATTTATTTTTAGTTATCGATATACAGATATGTTTTGGGTTTCTTTACATGAAATTGGACATGTTTTGGGACTTTCACATTCAAAAGTTGAAACAGCGGTTATGGCTCCATTTTACAAAGTATAAAAATTTAAAATAAATTTAAATTCAAAAAATTATTTTAAAAGGATCCATCAGAGTTAGTTGATTGGAGAAATAATTATAAAACACCAGAGCTTACTTATGATGATATAAAAGCAGCTAAAGCTGTTTATGGTAAAAAAAGATTGATTTAAAAATTTTTTATATCTAACAGGAAATAGAAATACTCCAAGACCAATAAAAAAAGAAGAAGATTCTCTTGATGATATGTTTCCTAATAGCGAAGGTGATAATGATAGATGGAGAAAAGAAACAAATGGCAATTATTAAATTAAAGAAATATTTTAAATTTAATTTTAGATAAAAATAATCCAGATAATAATGATGAGAATGAAGAAGATGCGTTAAGTAAAGGATTAAATGAAATATTTAAAATATTTTCAAAGAAAGGAATAAAAGCGACAAACAATAATTCTAAAATTATTTTTATTTTATTTTTAACATTAACAATTTTTCTTTCAATTTAATTATTTTTTTGAGTTAACAAAATATAATATTGTACAAATAAATATATTTTAAATTTTAATCGCAGGATTTAATCTTTTTTAATTTGTAGGTTTATTCCCTTAAACTTTTGTAATCAAGGTTATTATCGACACACCTCAAGAATCTCTCGACAAATGAGGAGGTATAGGCTGCTAAATTATTTCAAAATCCGAGTACTATATAGATTTTAAGGAATTTTCAAAATTCGTAACTTTGCAAAAATGTATACTCCGCTTTACCATTTAACCCGTACACCAAGGGTTTAAAAACTGCTGCAAATTAAAAAATTTAACTCTCAGATGGGATCTCGCTATTGACTTTGCTAATTATCATTTTTCCATCCCAGATGATGTTTTTCTATTTTCATTTTTTCCCATTTTTTATACCAAGGAGAAAATTAGGTGTCGAGAACTATTTTGGATCGTTGCTTTTCTTAATTCTCAACTAATTTAAATAAATCTAACATCGATCGAAAGCCCTGAATGCGTGAATTATTTTTCTAAAAGGAATAAAGATACATCGACTAGGGTTGGCAGATCATGGGAAATCATCGGATATCCGGATCGGGAAACAAAAATTTCAGTTACGATCCAAAATAAAACGTGGCACTCAAACATTGTACCTTGTATTACTCCTATTTGTTTCTCCCAAACTTTTGGTAATCCTAGCTTTGTGTTAAGGCCTATAGTCCCCGTAGCAAAGGGGTAATTCCCCCCTCCCTTACAGAAATGGGGAAGAGGGAAAAATTTATGGATGGGATCGGGTAAAAAAATGAATTATTTTGGCTTTCGGTCTACAAAATTTTCGCCTGGGGTACTAAAAATTTCTTGCAAAGTTACGGATTTCTTGCAAAGTTACGGATTTTGAAACCAATATTCTTTTAAAAGTTAATTCAAAAATTAAATCCTGTGATTAAAGAAGAAAATGTACCGTGGTTGTGCCGGGTCATATTTTAATAAAATTGAGGTCATCATAAAAATGGAATTTAAAGTTCACTATGCATTTCTTTGTCGATTACTTTGTTCTTTTCTTCTTTGTTATCCTCATTATTTAATATTAAGACTTCTTTTATTTCATTATCTAATTCTGTCCATTCCGGAATTATTCTCATAGCTGATTCTAATTTTGGTTCTTTTGTTTGAGGATTGTTACACTAAAAAACGAAACAGATTTTTAAATGAATTTAAAATTTACCAAATCAACAGTTTTAGCATTCGTTTTGGAAGCATCATCACACCTGGAAAAAGGCATAATTAAAAAAATTTAGCGTTTGTCGACAAATTTTCACGGATGAAAATTTGTGTGGATAAAAGAAAGACAAACTTAAAAATTAATTTTTCATTGATAAAAAAACAAAAAATAATAAAAGTTATATTTAAATAAGAATTTAAAAAATTACCAAGTTTCACACCAAAGCCATTCTTGAGGTAAAGAATGTATTCTAACTTGATGTATCATATTATTCGGTAAATCTTGATCCAAATTTGAAAGAGAATTTGGATCAGAACTAAGCCCTTGATATTGCCCTCTAAGGCGATCACCAGCAGCAATTTGTCTGAATTTTAGAAGGTCCACAACATAAAGAGCGCTAATATGGTATTTTCGTCCAGCCAAATGAGAAGCCCAATATCCACTTTTCCAAAATCTAAATCCATCCATTGATGTTCTACTATCACAAAAAGGAGTGTATCTAACAAAAATATAACAAAGTTAATTTAGAAAATAAAAAAAAATTAACCCATAAGGGGCTCCATGTAAATCAAGCTCCATTAATTTCATCATATCAGCACGGACAACTTGGTCAGCATCAACAAAAATTATTTTCTTTACATCAAGAGGGAATAAAACATCCAAAAATAGAATTTTGTAGCTAAAAAATACTAGCAATTTAAAAATATTTAAAAAATTAAAAAACCAACCCCCACATAACTCTTTGTTTTTCAGTTTGTTGATGTAACCAACGTGGCCATTTATATTCGATTAATTGATAATCAAACCCGTAATGTTTACCCAAAATTGGAAGAGATTCCTATAAAAATTATTTTTTTGTTAAAATATTTTACTAAAATATATACTCGAAATTGTGGGGAAAGGTAATTGTTGAGGAGCCAGAATTTGACTCGATGCTTTGTATTTTTTAAGACCTAAAATTAATTTGAATTAAAGGGAAAAAATTAAATAAAAATATAATTGATACCGAAAGCATCATTATGCGCAAGAAACGTTCATATAAATGTCCAGAAGCCAAAGAAAAAATATTTATTACATCATACTTTTCACCACCCAATAATTTACTAAAAAACAAATAATATTTTTAAAAAAATTAAAAAAATACTTTGACAAATTCTCAACAACTTTTTTAGGCGCAAAATTAGACCATATTGAGCCCTCCTCATCATCTTCCTCATCCCTTTCAGATTGTTCACCTGCATTGTTTCCTTTATCACTTTCTTCACTTAACAAATTTCTTTTTTCCATTCCTTTTCGTTTAGCCACTCGCATTCTTATTGTTTTTCCAGTAAAGCTTTCAACCTAATTTTGGGAAATATTTAAAATAAAATTTTAGGGAGAAATTAGTTAAAAAGAAGGCAAAACTTAGGAAAAAACCCCTAAAAAACCGACCAAAACAAAACTTTAAACTAGGCAAAATCAGGGTCAAATAAAAGATAAGAAACTTACAAGAACGTGTAATTCTTCTAATTCTCCATTAGCATTGTTTTCCAACTTTGTCTTTTCTGCACCAACACTTCCTTTTATTTCATAAATTTCTTTGGAACGTCCTTCACGAAGACGTAATATCCAGGCACCTATTCAAAGAAATTAAAAAAATAAGAATTTTATTTTTTGTTACCAGGTCCAGCTTTTAATTGAAAATATCCCAAATTAGCCATCACTATTGTATCAAACATTGCTATATTTGCACGTGTTCCTAACACAAACTGAAGACCTCTTGGAGGACTTCCATTTTGCTCATCGAAGCAATGGCCTTCAAGAAGAATATGTCGCAATTGAAAACGAGCAATAACTTCTTTTTGGACCTAAATAAAGAAAAATAAAATTTTTATTAGAAAAAATATAAAAAACCAATGCCAAACGAATATTGTCAAGGTCATGGTCAGACCATATTGGCTGCACCATCCACGCTTCTGGCACATCCAAATTTAATGTAAGAAGTTGTTTGTGAGGTAAGCCTTCGAAAAGAGCAACGTTAGGCAATAATTGTCCATCTTGATTAAAAACAGGTGTGTCAAGAAGAACATAACGATAATAACTGAAAAATAAATTACAAAAAATTAATTTTTAAATTTACCGTTTTAAAGGAAGTTCAGTAATTTTAGATTTTGGATTCAAAGCTAAAGTTAAATCAACATTTAAAACTTTGAGTAATATTTGAAGAATTGGCATCAACTTTTGAGTTACACGAGAAATTGGATTAACAATTGCAACAATTTGGAATATTGGACGGTCGTCATCTTTTGCCAACAAATTCAAAACACTTAAAAAATAATTCTACAATTTTGTTAAAATAAATTTACAAACCTTTCAAATTCCATTCCGACATCAATAGAATGGCGGCGTTTTTGTATAGCAAAATTTTCGACAAAAGAAATAATTTGTAACAAAGTATCAGTAGGATTTTTGACCTTAAAAAGTCATAAAGATAATTATTAAAGCATTTTTAATATTTCTAGACCAAATGTTAATTAAAAAATTTTAATCATTTTCATACCTTCTTGTCATTCTTCTTCCATCCTTTAACCATTTCAGCAACTTTTTTGATACCCTTTCTTTCAGCTAAACGTTCAGCCAATGCAAAATCATCAAATCCAAAAGTCTCATCATTATCAAAAGGTCCATAAACCTTTAATATTAAAAAATTTTTAATAAAAACAATTATTTAAACAAACATTAGAATTAATAATAACAGCTATTTGCCCTTCAATTAAATTCAAATCATTAAGAGCAAATGCAGATTGAAGCGCTAATCTTTTTTCAACATTTCCATTCTTTAATTCAGCCAAAATAGGATCTATATTAATTCCATGTCCACCAATTTCTTTTAATAAATTTTCAACAGATTTTTCATCAAATATTTCTTTACTAATCTTCTCAATTTCTTCTAATCCAAGTAATTTATTTAATGCTCTTTTTGCTGGAGCAGAAGAAAGACGTGTCAATATTGCTTCACAAATGTGTGCAATTGTCCAGGAATTCTTTTTGATTTCAGGTCCATTGTAAATTAAAGTTAACTGCATATAATTGCTTTTCTTCAATGCTTTTAATGCATCACGTAATAATTGCTGTCCTTTAACTGAATTTAAATCTGCGACCAACCAAACAGTAAACCAATGAATTGATTCATCAAGCATTTCATCAGAACGAACCAAATAAAACCTTTCTTTTATCAGACAATTGAATCGATTTTGAGAGCTGAAAAATTAAAATCAAGTTGTTAGTTTGGATCGATAGTAATGGAAGTTATAAAATTAGAAAACAATGTATTGAAAGGGGAAATTTTGCACAATATTTTTTAGTTTTTTAATTTTAATAATATGCGCAAACCCTTTGATTATGCGAGATAAGAAAAAGAAAATTGATTTTCAAAAATAAAACCTCATTTTTTCAAATAAAGTATTATCTTCACACGAAACATCATCATTTGAAATTGAAATAAATGGTTGTAATGTCTTCCTTTTATTATTATCTTCATCATTATTTCCAATTAATCTGGGATTTAATCTAGGTAAAACATCTGGCCTTGACATAACCCAATTTAAAATATTTTCTTTATCTGTTAAACTTCCATCCATAACTGCTCGTTGCAAAGAACTTGTTTGTCTCATAATTGAAAAAAGTATTCCATCCTCAATTCTATCAGAAGATTCTAATGCTGAATTATCTAATGGAATTCCATTAACTAAAACTGTTGGCAATTTTTTAAGTCCACTACGACGATAAAAATTAATTCCAGTTGAAAGATTTTTGCTGTAATCAGAATTAATACCAAAAATTTTGTCTAAATCTGAATCTTGAAAATGTACTTTAAAAAATTTGTGGAGTTCAGAAACTTCAATTGGTGATGACAATTCTTCGTGAATCTAATAAAAATAAATAATATTTAAAAAATAAATTTAAAAGAAACCTTTAAAATAAAATGAACTGCTTTTAATATTCCTTTCTTTTCTTTTATAAATTCAAAAACATTATAAATAGCAACTTCAACATTTGATTTTCCATCTAATGAAGGTGTATCGTCAATAACAAAAATAAAACCAATTCTTAAAGGGACTTGGTGCATGTAAAGAGAAAATATTGTTTTCAATATATCACGAGAAGAAGGCAAAGAAGGATTTAAAATACAAACCTAATAAAAAAGAAATTTTTTAAAAATTTTTTTGTTAATTTTCTAACCAGAGAAAATAAATTTCGAGCAATTGGTCGTATCATTCCTGGGAAATATGGTTGAAGAAGTAAACGAACACTATTACCCCAATCAGAATATTGTTGATCTTTGTCTAGATTCTATTTTAAATAAAAAGTAATTATTTTTATTTTAAATGTATTTTTAAGCAAATAATTTCTCAATGGTTAATGTAAGTAAAAAAAATAAATCCTTTAGATATTCTGTTTTTATTCGAACTGCTAGAATTTATTCGCTTATTCCTATGGAAATTAGGAAAAATACACCAAGAATGTTTTCTGAACTTCTTGCAATGTTGGATATTTCCACGATTTTAAATGACAAACGATATGATTTTATTTATGTTAAGCTGCTTTGATTTTTAAGTATTTTTTAGGCACATTTTTATTTTAATTTTATTTTCTATCGTTCTCATTTGTTTGACTTCAAATTGCTTTAAATTGTTTTATTTTTGACCGACACACCCTAGTGGTGTAAATAAATAAATAAATTAGGGAAATTTTTTAGTAGCGATAAAATCCAGATTCCAAAGGGCCCGTCAACAGAAATAAAATGGGGTGGATTTAAGTTTCGTTCACACCTTTTTAGCTTATTTAAAAAAATATATAATAGATTATCTAGAAAAAAAACAAAAAATATACAAACATTTATCCAATGAGGATCGCCATCTCTAAAATCCAAAGCCCAAGTATTTGACTTATCTTCTGACAAATCAATTGTTTGTAAAATATTTAAATATTCACGCTTAAAAATTTTTAAAGAATTAATTTTCATTAAAATTGGAAAAAAACCTTATATCCAATTTGCTTAAAATAATTAGCAAGTAAGTGTTCTTGTCTCAATGTTTCAAAAAGATGAAATAAATCAATAGAATCAAGATCATGCCCAATATTAATTCCATTTATCCAAAGAGCAGATTCTCCTTCAGAAAGTTCTAATTCTTTATTCCAATGATGTTGGTTAAATAAAATTTCTTCGCGAAATGATTGACTGACTTTGATTTTTGTTAATGATCTGAATAAAACCAAAGGACTTAAAAAAAAATTTTTAAAAACAAATCCCACCTTGATTTATAAGGGAAATTTTGTGATAAATCTATAAGAGAAGAAATGACATTTTCGGGTGAATTATTCATTATATGTTGAGCTGCCTTAAATAAAAATATATTTGGAATATTTTAAAGACAAAAAAACCTGAAATCCAATATCTTCAAGTTCGTCCTTCTCCAAAGGCGTTAAAATTTCTAAATCATTTAAATCAGATTGTTCTCTAAATTATTTAATTGAAAAATTTTAAATATTTTAAAAATAACCCATTATTTTCTTTTTCATGTTTTAACAAAGCCAAATCATCTAAAGCCTTATATTCAGTACTTTTAACAGCCAACTCAACTCCATAACCAGATAAAGAAACCAAAGGTGTTGAAGTAACCTTTTAAAAAATATAAAATTTTATTTAAATTATTTACAAAAAAACCTTTTTATCAAAATGTCTAAAAACATATTTAATTAATCCTTTACTAGACATTTTAACAAATTCTCTATGAAATTGCAGGAAAAGTTTTGGTCGAGCAATATTAGCATACAAAACAATAAGAGAGGTATTTGCTTCAGGTAAATTAATTGGATAAAGATGATCGATCGAATAGATTGGGCTGGACTCTCTAAAATAAATTTAATTATTAAAATTAGAAGAAATTCAAAGAAAAAATAAAACGAGGGAAATTTTCTGTCTGATAATTATGTAATTTTTAAAGATATGCTTTGAACTAACGCTTATTGTTAGCTTTGATCTTAAGAAAATTACGATTAATAATCCTGTCTAGGTCCAATTTTTAAAAACCATATTTTAATTAAGGATTAAAAAAACTCGTCCTATCAAGAAAACAATTTTCAAAAATAAAAGAAAACCTCTCATTTGCCTTTTCAAGTAATTTATCAATTTCTGAATATTTACAACTAACAATTCCATGAATTTCATAAAAGGGGCTATCGTCTGAACATTCTTTCTCTTTTAATTTTGGTAAGAGACCATTAGCAATCTTAAATTTGAAAAATAAAAAATATTTAAAGTTTAAATAAACTTGTCTATGTAATTGAATACGCGCAGAATAAAGCCTTAACGACAAAGATAATCGAAGAAGGGAAATTCCAGACTGGCCATCAGGCAAAAGATTTTCTGCAATTTTGAGTGCCAAATTAAATTCTTTTTCATCATTATCTAGTTCCAAATTTAAATATTTTTCATCCAAACATTCTTCCACAAAATTCCAAAATAAATTTCCATTTGAAATTGTATTTGCAACAAATTCACTGAAAAATATAAAAAACTTTAACAAATAATTTATTAAAAAATACCTAGTTTCTGCTAAAAACGATGTTTGTGTCCAATTCGCATCAAGTGAACTACTAACTATTTTATAACTTTTGACCAAATTTATACAACAAAAAAGAATAAAAAGTTGAATAAGTAATTTACTATTTAGATTTAAAATATTTTTTAAAAAGACTACTTTATACATTAAAAATATCTAAAAAATATTTAAAATATAAAAAATTTTGATGAAAATTTAATAAAAAATGTTAATGGGAAATAGATTTTATGAATAAATTAAATATATCTGTCTCTGATTTATTTAAAAGTGCAAAATATTCCACGCGATTTGTAAAAAAATAATTTTAGCATAAATAACGGTGACCGACAATTTGGCATGGGACAATTAGACATAGAATCGTGATTGCCCGCAGTCGGCAATCCTGTTAATATTTGGAAGGATATTTTGTAGCATTCCTCAGGCAAAATTTAATTATTCAAGATATGCCGGAGCCCGAACCCGTCCCAGAAAAAAAATAGCGGATATGCGAAAATTTTTTGTTTTTATATTTACGTCAAAAAAAGAAAAAAAAACATTTTGCCAAAATTTTTTAGAATCCCGTGAAACCCGCAATTCAAATTAAGTGATGGATTGGGCTTGTGTTTACCTTGGATTTTAACTTTTTCTTCTTAGTCCTGAAAGGAATAATTCTTATACATATTTCAACTTCATATAATTTACAAAAATATCAAAAGGAATTTATAAAAATAACTTTAAATTTTTTGTTGTTTTATAAGTGATAGAAGTAAAACATTATTATTTCCGACAGAATATTGGGAGATTTGATATTGTTATAGCTAATAATTATTTTAATTTCTTAATAAAAATATACATCTATTTAATAATCTAAAAGTAAAAGGTATGAGTTAATTTCTCTACGAAATAAAAGTATTCGTGACTGAAAAGGGAAATCTTTAACAATAAATATGTAATTGACTATAAAATAAAAAATTTATTTTAATACAATAATTTATTATTCTTTTTAAAATTTTCAATAATTTTTTATTAAAATACAATTTACACTTTATGAAAAGTATTAAAATTTTCATTAGTTAATCGAATAAAATTTCTAATATCCTTAAAAACATAAACAATTTTTACAGGCTCTTCCTCAATTTCTGAAAAATAATTTTAAATAATTACTAATTTTTATAAAATAAACTTGCCATTCTTCTCATTTATAGGATTTTCTGTTTTGCTTTTATTTCCATTTGTTGTTAATATGATTGAAAATAAAAGAAACAAAAGATAAATTTTTGTTTTATTTTTCATCAAAAAATTATTTTAAAAAATGTTAAATTATATTTAAATAAAAATAATTTTAATTATTTTTAAAGTAAGGATTATTTGTAAAAACTTCTTAAAAATATTGTATATACCTGGGATTTAATCGACACAAAAATGAAATTCCCGATTTCGGAAAAACGGCATTCCGACCTAAAAAACCGTCGGGAATTCCCGATTTTCGGGACTAGGGTCGGCGCAATCCCTTATATATACTTAAGTATTGTTTTTAAATACCTACTTAATATTGAAATTAATAAAATATTTTATTAAATAATTTGTTATTTTTAAATTTATGTGAATACATATTTAAATATAAAATTCTGATTCATTTTTATTATTGACATTTTTTCGAAAAAAAGATTTGAATTTTTTAAATAATTTAAAAAATATTTTAAATTTACATATTATGAGTTTATTTACTTATGTAATTTAAATATTTTTCTAAGTAATATATTAAATGTTTAGAAAATTGAGAGTTGGGAGAAATAATTTGATTAAATTTTAAGAGAATACTAGTTTTTTTCAATATTTTATTTACTACTTTAAATTAAAATTTATTATTTATAAAAATAAATTGTGTATATTTCACTAAAACTTATAAAAATTATTATATTCTTTTATCAAATATGTTCGAAATCAAGTTTGCAACCTCCATCCATCACAGATTTTATTGCCAGTTCCTTTTAAAAAATTAATATTATTTTTTTAATTAAAAAAACTTTAGTTTCATTAATTTCTTTTAATAATTCTTCTTTTTTTGTGCCAATATCAATTATTGCATTAAATAATATTTCTTTTAAATTTTCAGAATTTCTTTTCATAATTTCAGCTACTAAATCAATATTAACCTTTTTAAATTAAATTTAAATTCTACAAAAAAATAAAAATTAAAAACCCCTTCCTCACTATCTTTCCAACAATCATAATCTGTTACAGCAGCCAAAGAAGCATAAGGAATACCCAATTCTTTAGCTAAAACTACCTAAAATATTTTAAAAATTTTATTATTTTTTTGTTGAGATTGGATATTTACTGTATCTCCAGTTAATATACCCCCATTAACTTCTCAATTAAATAAATGCTAGTATGACTGTAATTCAGTATTAGGGCTTATTTCGGGAAACACTTTAAGCGAAAAATATACTTCAGGGCAAAGAGTCATTCCAATAAGATCAGCCTTCCATTGACGAAAAACTTCACTTTCAGCCCTTGTAGAGAATCTAGGCCCTTCTACACAAACAAGAGTTCCTTTTGTTTGGTAATTTAATTTTGTTTTTGAAAGAGAAGAAATTAAAATCTTTTTAAAAATTAATTTTTAATTTAATTTTTAATTTAAAAACTTGTCTCATTTTTTCATTAAATGTTGGGTACATTGGAATATGACAAATACCCTCAGGATGCCCAGGTAAACCATCATAGAATGTTTGTGAACGCTTTGTTGTTCTAATTTTGTTATAAAATTTATAGTAATTAATTTAGTAATTAAAGTTAAAATTAGTTTATTAATTTTAAAATAGGTGTCCGGGGGCTAATTCTAATAAACTAATACATATTTGGAAAATATCAGCAAGGGAATGTTTGGAATTTAATTTTTTAAAAATATTTATTTAATTTTTCACAAGCCTGTCAATAAAAGAATCCAAAACAGCAAAATGTCCGGGGGCTAATTCTTCTCGGAGTGATCCACAAGCAGTCACAGCAATTATTACAGAAACGCCGGCCGTTTTAAGCGCCCAGATATTAGCTCGATAATTAACATTTGTTGGACTAATATAATGACTACGTCCATGTCTAAATAATTAAGTTTAAATATTTAATACACCTAATAAATATTGAGAGCTGAAGGATCGTGCCCATGTATTTTCTATATTAATATCTACATATAGCTTAAAAGTAAAAATAACATAAAAATATTTTTGTTTTAAATATAGAACGGAAGTAAAAGGGTTCCGTTAACTGTATTGTTAACGAAACCAGGATTGGATTGAATGGATTGGATTAAACTGCTCGTGTGTTCTTGATATGCTGGTTCCTGTCAGTCATTTAAAATATATCCCTATTCTCAATACTGATTTTTAATTATTATCTGCAAAAAATCACCGCGAGAGAATAACACAAGAAACGCCATTAATATTTCCTTCAAGCAAAACATCAGAAGGATTTCCAAAAGGTGTAGTAGCAATATTTATTTCCTTTGTTTCTGTCATAATATCAGAATCTTTTATAAATCCTGTGCCTCCAATTATGCCTACCTTTAATTTAAAAATTGAAAAATCGGGAAGAATAAATTGGCGTTTATTTTCAATAGGCCTCATTATTGGCTACTTTTAGGGTTTTACAGTGAATAAAGAAGTCTCTAATTGTTATTTTATATGCAATTTGTTGAGGTATAATAGTAACTTACTTTAAAAGTTGAATTCATTGTAATTATGGCAAATTAATAAAATATTAAAAATTAAATAAGAAATTATTTAACAATCCTTTAATTAAAATAATATTTAATAATTATTATTCCCCCTTTAAATTTTTAAAATTTTACACAAAAGCTTTTAACTAATATGAAGGCATAACAGTTATAGGAGAGGGGGATATACCAAAATAAGGAAAAAACGAATAACTTTTACTAGGTATTCTCTAAATGTTTTTAATTTAAATAAAAATTTTAAAAGAAATATTGGAAGAAAATTTAGATAAAAATCTTTTTTTTTAATTTTTAAAAAGAAAAAAAAAAATGGGGGGGGGGGGGTAGTGGATTTATTCGATCACCAATTTTATATAAAAAATATTTTGAATTTTATGTAGATAATTTTTAAATTTATCGGATTTAAAATTCTAAAATCGAAGTTTAATTAATTAATTAATTAATATTTTTGTGTTGCGATTTTACTTCAAACTTTTTTTTCAAAACGGAAGATCTTAAAAAAATAAAATTTTATATTTTTAAATTTTAAAGTAGTGAGTGTACTATGTATGTATATTTATTTTTTATGTGAACACAGTTTGTGTGTCTATGTATTTTATGTATACAATCAATAGATTAAAATAAAATATTTAGTCACTAACAAAAAAAACTTTGGCTCAACAAATAATGAATAATGAAGGGGGATGGAGGAGGAGGGGGGGGGGGGGTAAATAATGTTAAGTACAAAATATTTAGATGATAACATTTATTTTTATATTAGATGGAGGATGGCGGAGGGAGGGGGGGGGGTATTAGAAACAACATAGAGAATATGAGAGGTGCCGCTATACCACACTTATTTTTAAAGTAACTTCCTAGACAGAATCCTGCATGGGATAGATAACATTTTTAAAAAATAACTACTAGTAAATGATTTAACACAATAATTTATCCTTGTAGAAGATTGTGGCAATTTAATTACTAAAATAATTTTTTATTAAGAAGGTATTTTAGTAAGAAAGTGTTTCTGTACACAAAGTGTTTGTCGGATTTATCGGAAGGCGTTCTTTAATTTCATAAGAAAATTTCTTAACGCCAAATAATCTGCGCCGAATTGTCCATTTCACTTCCTCCTACAAAACCTATGCCTTTTGGATTCAAATTTTTAGCTAAAACTTGAAGTCAAAAGGTTTAGGTTTTGTAGGGAAGACGGTCGAAGACAACTCGGCGCCGATTATCTGGCGCCGATATTTTTGTCCTAAAAATTTTTCTTTACTAAAATTTGCTAGTCATTAAGAAAAATCCTTATATCGTTAGCTTACGAATGATATAAGATTTATTAAGAAAGTTTGTTAATTTTAAAAGTTTTAGTTAAAGAAATAACTTCGGCGCCAAAATTATTAGCGCCGAATAGTCTTTTTAATCCAAAAGGTTTAGGCTTCAATAGGAAAAAAAAATTAATCTTAAAAATTAATCCGCATTTCGATTCATGAAGACTATCTGAAATTTATTTCTATTATGTAATACTAATTTGTTTCTTTTAAAAAGTAAAATTTTAATCGATGTCTTTAAGTTTTTTAAAAACTTGTATAGTTTTGCCGTTGATGTTGTTTAATTAGCAGAAATAATTTTTGAATTTCAGAAAATTATAATGGAAAATTTTTTTTCTGGTTACATTTTTTAGTCATTTTTAATTTTTCTTGCTCCATAATAATCACTAGTTATTTTTTAAATCATCCCAGGGATTATTGCGCTTTAAACAATTCTCTGAGAAACTGGTTTTTATTTTAACTTGTATGTTTTTAAATGTTAAGTAAATCCATACTCATGTAGCAACGGTGGTTCAGTGGTAGAATGCTCGCCTGCCACGCGGGCGGCCCGGGTTCGATTCCCGGCCGTTGCAAACATTTTTATTTTTATAGAATTAAGCAATAAATTTTTGAATAATTTTTTATTTTAGATTTTAATGAAATATTAATTATTATTTTTTTATTTCCTTTAAATATTTATATAAAAACGCCAATCAAAAAAATATTTTTAAGTGGCAAAACTAAAAAATCTCTTTACCTGTTGTGCTTTGCTTATCCAGCAAAGAGTTAATCCTTTTTTATACCGACAAAAGGAGAATTTTATTCAAATTAAAAAGGCAAGAAAATTGCTTTGGACATTCTACAAAAATTTTTCCAAAGCAAAATAAGGGGGTGGTGGAGGGGGGATATGGAGGCCAAATAAATTTTTTAGTTCCTTTAACTAAAAGAACCGCTTAAGTAAACAAAATATAAATATTTTTTTAAGTTTTTCATGAGCAAAAAATTAACTTTATTTTTAAAAATAATTATACAAAATTTCTTTTTGGAAAATTTTTTAGAGGAAATTATGAAAAATTTTCGGAGTACACTAAAGGGAATTTTTTGCTCTTTTTTGTTTTCCTTTCAAAAAAAGTCTAGGATTAAACTTATTTTATCTAAAAAATCTGATATAACAAATCTAGTAATTTATGTATAGTGATGCTTTGCCAAAATTCTTTGATAAATTTTGAAAACATTTCTGGATTTATGGCTCAGAATCTGAATTAGGGACTTTGGTTTCTTTCTTTGATATAATATCCTCTAATATATAATATAGTCTGCTCTATTTAATTGTTATTATTTACATACCAAACTAAATATATATATATACATATATATTTTTAGTAAAACAACAAATTAGCACACAAATACATAAACAATAGAAAATCTAAATATCGTTCTTCCTCCTCCTCCTCTTCTTAGTTTATAATCTGACAATTTACCTATTATTAGTTTTTATGCCATTTGTCTTCTTCCATTTTCTGTTGTCCCCATTTTTGGATTTAAAGAATTAAAAGAAAGGAAAAATTTTTTAAAAATTGCAGGTGTTGTTGCATAATTGCCCGAACATTTTTATGGCACTTTATTGTTTATATTTTTGTTAAATATTTTGAGAAATAATTTAAAATATATTAAAAAAATATATATTTAAATAAAATGAAGGGATTTTTAATTAATTATTTTAAAATACAAAAAATCCCCTTCTCTAAACTAAAATAATAATAAAATAATAATCCTTATTAATTAAATTATTCTCCTAAGCAAAACATCCAAGACGGTTCTTTTCCTAATATTTTTTAAACAAATTCTTCGAGGTATTGCTGAATTCCAATTCAATATAATATAAATATTTTTAAATTTATAATTATCAGAAATATTAAAAAAATATTCTCAATTTAGATACCGTAAATCCTCTAAAATAGCCCCAGCCTCTAAAATAGCCCCAGCCTCTAAAATAGCCCCCCCCCACAAGGCGATCGAAAAAAATAGCCCCAGCCTCTAAAATAGCCCCAGCCTCTAAAATAGCCCCCCCCCCCCCAAATATATACCAAATTGGTTTTGGCATTGTGTTTCTAAAGCATGTCATTGTGTCTAAAATGTTTCATCTATAAATATATATATTATTTAAATATATTTAATTTCCCATATTTTTAAAATAAATTTAGACTTCAATTTAAAAAAATGAGTCAAAACGAAGTAGTTATTAATGTTAGCGAAGGGTTTTTAAGTGATAATTTTATTGAATTTTAGAAAATTGTTATTTAATATTTGGTAATAAATTTTAGTTTTCAAAAAATTTAGGCATCGAAAAAAATAGCCCCAGCCTCTAAAATAGCCCCAGCCTCTAAAATAGCCCCCCTCTAGAGGTCGATCGAAAAAAATAACCCCATGGGGCTATTTTAGAGGATTTACGGTAATCTAATTTTTAAATTAATTTATACAAAAATTTATGTGTATTTGTTAAATTATTTTTCCTGAAATTTCCGTTAAAGAAATTTGATTCCAATAATGGTATGTAGATTTTCTCTTTTCTTCTTTTTTTTAAATTCTCATCATTTCTCTCTCTTCCATTCTTCAATCCCGCCAAGTAATAATAAGAGGTTTTGTAAAGAAAAGTCAAGAAAATAATAAAGCATTTAAATAAAATGAAGGAAAAAAGCCAATTAGAAAGAGAAGAAAAACATGAATTGGAAGGATTTGGAAGGAAAAAAAAGAAAATTGTTAGGAATAATTTAGCATTTTTACAGTAATTTTAGAGAAAATGGGAGGGACTAAAAATTTATTAAAGGAAAAATGGCTTTTCAGCTTCAATGAATTTTTAAGATTAAAAGGGTTTTTTATAACGGCAATGTACCTTTTTATTTTTTTAAATAAATATTTTAGAAAATAAGGATTATGTGATAAATTTATTTTTTTAATATTAAACCAGACTTGGTAATGGACATGGAGTTTGGTATCCGTATCCGGATATTTACGGCTGATACAGGCGGATATCCACAGGCGTTTTGAACTTATCTGTATCCATACCAAGCCTGTTTTATCCTTTAATTTTACATAAAGTTTAGATCCATTCATTACTTTCGAATTATAATTTAATTTATTTAAAATATTTAACCTAAAATATTTGTCCATAAAATATTTAATGTTTAATAGATGGAAAGTACAAGCTGGAAACCAAATATTAATAGTTGGTCTTGTGAAGGGTTCAATCAAGAACAGGTTATTTTTAGAAAAAAGTACTAAACAAGTTCTCGATCACTTTTCGAGATCTCGTTGTATTTTTTCTTTTCTTATGATTATATTTTCTTCATTATATTTTCACTGAACTTTTTGTTTAAAAAAGTGAATAAAAAAATATTGAAAATGAGTGATTTTTAAATTATTCAGAAAATATGGGAATTTTAAAGTTTTTATTAAATTTTCAGATTAATTTTGTTTGTCAATGTTTATTTCAATGGGATGAAGGAGAACGTTTAGTTAAAGTTTTTAAAAGAATTTATGTTTATTTATTTAATTTTTTAATTTAAATTTAAAGTTATTTTCAACAAATCCCCATTTATTAACCACTCCATATATTAAATCCTCAACAGTTTTGAAAGCCTATTTATTTGTTTTATTTCATAACAGACAATTTGAGGCATTCTTTAAAGTGATAAGTGAAAGTAAATTTGAAGTTTCTCACCATTCAGATCTTGTTAAACTTTGGTTAGTTTATATAAATCAAATAAAGAAAATAAGTTAAAATAGGGCTACGATTCGTACTTATTTTTGAAGTACTTAAAAACCGACCTTCGCACTTGCGAAATTAAAAATTTACTTAGTTGTAAGTACTTTAAATAAACTTTTTGGTTAAAATAAATTAAATTTAACCTTAAAATTCTCGAAATTATGCCAGCGACGCAAGTAATTTTTTTGGAATTTCTGAAGTGAAAAATAATTATGATATTATGATAAACTATGAGAATTGAATTTTTAAATTGTAATTTTATAGTGTACTTCTAAATATTTGTAAAAAAAATTTCCACGGTGTACTTACAATTTAATCTTTTTTTGTACTAGAGATTTACAATTCCTAAATATTATTTTAAAATAATTTTATATTATTATTTTATTTTACAATTCCTAAATATTTTCAAAAATGGCTAGTAAATCTTAATATTTTTTAAATTAAAGTTTTTTAAAAAAGGTATGAAGCTAAATATGAGGAAGATAGAAATAAAAAATTAAAAGAATTAGTTCCTGTAGATAAATATAGAATTAGAAAGAAGAATCCTCCGCCTAGAAGTATTTGGGATGGAGATGAATTAATTTATTCATTCAGAAAAGGTGCTAGAGAGGTAAATAATTAATTAAATTAACAATTATTTAAAATAAAATCATACCTCATGTTAAAAGTTCAGTGATTTTCTTGTTAAAATTAAACAAATTTAAATGAAAAAAAAAAAAATAAACATTCTCCATTTCCCATTTACAAAAAAAATTCTTCGAAACTGTTTTTAAATTCCTGTCCCCCCCCCCCCCCCCCCCCCACAACTCTTCAAAAAACAGATGTTTACTAAAAATAAATATATTTACATATATTTTTTTTAATTTAAGTTACTTAAAGAATATTACAATCAAAATAAATATCCAAAGTCTGAAGAAAAACGCGAACTTGAAAGGAAATCGGGTTTAACAAATACACAGGTAAAAGTAAAATTTAAACAATTAAAAATTATTTTAAGATATCAAATTGGTTTAAAAATCGAAGACAACGTTCAAAGGGCGAAAGGAGAAAGTAAAAAAATATTTTAAAAATAATTTTATTTTTATATAATTTAATAAAAATAAATTATTTTATTTGTATTTACAAAATCTTTTGGAAAGGATTTGGTTGCCTAACTTCTCTCTCTTATAAAACTTAGAATTTCAACAAATTATTAGACATTTTATTTTCATTAGAAGGTACCTAAACATTTTCTATAATTTTTTTTATATTTCTACCAAAAAATATATTCATTTATTTATTTCCCAAAAATTTATACTTTTTAAAAATTAATTAATTTATTCAATTTTTATTTAATTTCCCTTTAATTATTTTTATTTTTCATTCTTGCACCAAACGAGTATTTCCAGACGGATCTTGTATACATTTCCAAAGACCATGTCTATCAGATTTTTGTCCACCAACCGGAATTCTATCTCCCATTAATGAGACACAAGCAACAACCTTTAAATTTATTAAAAAATTTTTGAAAGTATTCTTTAAACTTATTAAAAAGGGGAATTTTCAAATTCAAAAACTATTGTTTGTTTAATTAAAATTATATACCGTAAATACTCTAATATAAGCCCTGGGCTTATATTTTTCAATAGGGTACTTTGAGTGGGCTTATATTAGAAGGGGGCTTCTACAAGAGGCTGACTTATATTGTAGTCTAAATTTAATTATCTAATTACCTTTGTTTGCCAATAATTATGGTGAACATCACAACGCATAATAAATGAACGATAAGTCTTTAATTAATTTAATTTAAAGTTAAATAAATCCCCCCTCCCTACCCATTCCTCTCCATTTCTATATTCCTTCCCTTGATGAACACAAACACCTTCTCCATAAATATTTGCAATTAAAGCAAATAAAGTAATTAACAGCAAAATTGTTTTAATTTTAGATTCCATTTTTCTTTTGAGAATAAATTTTAAATTATAAATATAATCCCAAATATCTAAAAAAAAAATTTGTTTTTATTTTTTTATTAAAAGACGATAAAAAAAACATTTCATAGTTGAAAGAGTTTAGCAAAAGTTTAGCCACCAGGCAGGATTCGAACCGCGATAGCTCACCACTGAGCTACCGGGGCGAGGGAGGCGAGGACAAATGCTTTCTCTTTTATCCTTTTAGATCGTTTAACTCCACCTAAGCGTTTTAAATGCTCTAGGTGAATCATCCTTACAGCTGAAGAAATTTAAAATCTCGTCTAATATGTTTTAACATTTCAGACTTAAATAAGTATTCGCTTATACAATGGATTAGATCGGAACAAAAATTAGTAATTAAATAAAAATTAGAATAAAATATTTTATAAAAAAAAGAGAAGATTTTTTAAAAATTAAAAATTTTTTAAATATATAAAATAAAAGTTTTAAGAATTTAACAATTGAATAAACTTAAAATTAAACTTAGAATTAATTGAAAAGAAATAATTAATTATATGAACATATCCTCAATTAAATTAAACAACAACTGTTTTAAATGAGTAAAGCTAAAAAAGAATTTAAAGATGTTGGTTGAATGATTTATTTTTTTATAAAAATTTAATTCTATATAAAAAAATTAATTGATTAATTTATTTAAAAATAATTGTAAATAATAGATTTTTTAGACATAAATACAAAAATTTAGTTAAACAATAATTTTTCAACAATTATTTTTATTTTCATTAAATTCTTCTGTAATTTTTAACGGAACAAGTCTTTTCCAAAAAAATATCCAGAATAATGCCATCAATAAAATTTCTGTTCCTTCTAAAATCCAAACAGGTCTAGGGCCGTAATTGTGGTAAAGTAACCTTTTTTGGTTTAAAAAAATTAATTAATTGAAGATTAATACTTAAGTAAAAGAAAAGGAATATTTATTTGAATGAAAAAATATTTTTTAACTTCCAAATTTTAAATTTTTCTAAAACAAAATTACAAATATTCCTTCTAATTACCCAATTAATGTCGGCCCCAACATTCTCCCCAAACCTCCAAACAATTCAAGAATTCCCTGCTCCCTTGATTGCATTCTAGGTCCAATCATTCTTGAAAATAAAGTATTCATTGTTACATTTATATTTGGAAAAGCAATTCCCATACATAAACAAATCTTTTAATTTTTACAATTAAATATTTATTTATTTAAAAAACATACAGATATATAGTAAACCCAAACATTTATTTGTTTTAAATCTTTACACCAGGATTCATTAATTATATCACAACCTAATCCTTCTGTTAAATTTGTTGAATCTAAAAATTTAATTTAAAGACTAATTTATTCATAAGTTTTATTTTTAGTCTTGGCAAAAAAAAAATAAATTTAATAATTTATTGTAAAATTTAAAAAAATCCCAAAAAAATTTTTTTAGTTCACTAACGGTTATTAACCGGCACCTCCAGTTTTCGGTTAATCCAAAATGAAAAAAAAATTTTGTTTTGAGTTTTAGATAAATACCGGTTTTATTTTGGGAGAATTTTTTAATAAAATCACTCACCATTTTCAGAAATTTTCGGTTTTAAAAAGGTCGTGAACAACCCTAATTTATATTTAATAAAATTTAAAAAAACCAACTAAAAGTAACAACATTATCCTTGTAAAAAGGCCAAGAATAAGTAATTAAATGAAAAAATATTAAAAGAAATAAAGAAAATAAACAGACAATTCTTTCATTTAATCTTTAAATTTTTAATTTTTTCGGAATTAAAAATTTCAAAAAAACCTTTTTCCTAAATTAAAAATAATATAAAAAATATAAATAAATAAAGTTAAAGCTCCACGTGCCGTGTGGGCAATAGATTCATAATTAACTACTTGTTTAGTTGTCCATAAAAACATTGTCATTGAAAATGAAATTCCAATTCTTTAATTGAAATTTTTTAAAATAAATTTTCTTTCAAGTTTTTTACGTTTCTAAATTTGTAAAAACTAAATATTGAGTAAATCTCATTGCACAACAAACAGCAAAAGCTAAACGATCATATGGAGGTAGTTTTTTGTTTATTTGATTTGGAATGCCCTTTAAATTTATTTAAAATTATTTTTCAGTTAAAATATTTAGAAAAATAAAAGATTTTCTTAAATTAATATAATTTTGTACTCGTTGTGTGTGATTTGTTCATAACCCTATTAAGAACGAGTACGAATCTAATAAATTCAGTAACACATTATTGCAAATGCTCAATTCCTTCCTAAATTTGCCCAGTATTTTTTGTCAATAAAATTTATTAATATTATCAGATATCAATAGTTTCTAGGCTAACATATTTAAAACACTGAGTATTTTCAAATATTGAAAGAATTTTGTGAGTATTCTTCTTCCCCTCTATTATTTTAAATTTCCTTACATTTAAATCTTTTTTATTTTTTCTTTTATGCACTAAAACCCCAACATAACTTTCGTGAAAATAAAATTGTAAAATAAAATGTAAAATTAAATTCATAATTATTGCAAATAAAGCAGGCGCAGTAAATAAATTCAAATATAAATTATTAAATAAAAATAAGCCAGGATCGAGAAAAGTAAATAAATATTGAAATGCTTTTGAATTAGATTAATTAATTAAAATTAAATTATTTTTTATTTTTTACTTGGTCCCATTGTAACCCCAAAAGCTATACCGCCAGTAATAAAGGCTGTGGCTGTTGATCTGTCCTTTAAATATTAAAATTGAAATTTTAATGTTAAATTTAGAAAATAAGTAGAAAGGATGGGCCGGGTTGAGAAAAGGGGTCGGATTTAGTGTAGAAATTTCACAATTTTCTTTAGATCGAGTTACAAGTTTTGGATAATCCGTGAAATTATTTAATAAAAATATTTAATTTATCTATTGTAAATTTAAAATTAAAATTAAAAATAGTTTAAAGATTATAAACACAATTTTAAGTATTTAGTTATTAATTTAATTAAGAATTAAATTATTTATTTGTTTATTAACTTTATCTAAACTTGCTGAAGCTGCATAAGAAATTAAAAGACTATTTTGTGCTTTAAAAAATTTAAAAAATTATTTTTTTTATTCAAATATATTTAAATACCTGGACCAATTCCAGACACTAAACGTGCAATAATAAATATTGTTTTAATCCAATTATTTGGAAATAATTCAACAAAAAAATAAATAATATTTCCAAACTATTTTAATTTAAATTTAACATTTAAAATTTAATTTAAAATTAATTAACCAGCATAAAAAAATTAGTAATTAACAAAGGCAATTTAATTTGTTCAATTTTTTCTGCCCAAATTCCAACCAAAGGAGTTAATACCATTTGAACTAGAGAATAACCACCAACAACAAATCCAAAAAATATTTCTGTTATTTGTGGATCTAACTTTAAAAAAATATTTATTGAAAATTATATTTTAAATTTCAACCCCACCCCCCCCCCTTCCCCCTCTTACATTTTTCATATAAGCAAATTGTGAATTTAAAAAAAGGCTAAATTGAACTTGACAACAAAAAGTAACTAAAGTACTTATATAAATAGATTTCCAATCTGTTTTTAATTTTTTATTTAATGAAGGAAGACTAGAAGATTTAGTATTTTCTTCTTTTTCTTTTAAATAAATAAAATTAATTTCTGGTAATTTAATATTATTATTTGGAGAAACTTTATTTTTATTAAAAGAATTATCAAAATTTGGACGTTCATCTGTGAAAGCTGGCATATTTATTTAGACTTTAAATTTTAATTATTAAAAAAAATAAATATATAATTTCTATTAAATAAATAATTTAAAATATAAGAATCAAAAATTAAAATTCCTCAAAAATTCTGAAAATTTTTGTAAAAATAGTTAACAAAATATATCTCGATACTAAATTAAATTCTATTAGGATTTAATTAAAAATATTTTAAAGGATAATTTGGTATCTGAATTTTTATCTAATAATTTTTTACTTTTATTAAATGTAAATAATCCTAAAATTAAAATTTAATTTAACTTTAAACATTCCCACAGAAAATTTTAAATTTAAAAAGAATATTTTTAAAATAAAAATAAAAGATAATAAATATTTATATTAACTGATTATTTTATTTATTTACATATTTTTAACATTTAAATATTTTTTGGTCAGTCTTGAGTGCATAAAACAGACATAGAAAGTCTTTTTAAACTCTGTTTGGGTGTGTCAAAAAGCACAAGACAATTAAAAAAAGGGGGAAAATATTAACTAATAAACTGGCATTAAACTCTTTGCCCCCAAAATTTGTCATTTATTTTTTTTAATTACAAAATAAATTAAAGATAAGGAAAAATCAGAAATCAAAGTAAAATTCTTATTTTTAAATATACAAGTTGCATTTTAAATATTGCATCACATTATTCTTTTAAATTAAAATTTAAAAAGCAAAAGTTAAGTTGGGGATAAAAAGATTTATTTTAAAGATGGTTGTATGAAACCAAAGAGAAGTTAATTTTGTGGAACAGCTCAAATAAAGGACAAGCAAATTTGAAGGGCTAAAAGATGAGACATGAACACAAAAGAGCAATTTTAGAATTAAATAGCGACAGATTGAAAAAATAGGAGAAAGATGAAAATAAAAAATGTTATTAACAAAAATGAATAATTTAGATTTTTAAATTACCAATAAATTATTTTCAGCTGTTGTTCCAGAAATTCCTTCCAGAAATGATTACCCAGCCTACTTGAAAAATAAAATATTGCATCTACCCGGGGTAGTTATTCAAGAATCCGAAAATTTTATTTTTTCAATTTTCGACGTTGCGGCTGTCGATTTGTCATTCGAAGCAATTTGTATTATAAAATTATAAAAATTTTCGAAAATATTTTTTAAAATTTATCAAGAATAACCAAAAAAACAAAGTGAAAATAAATATATTTTTGTAAATAAATACCGGGTCACTACAAGATACATCCTTAAAGATGAAATAATTATAATGGGGGTGGTAAAGGTACTCCAACCTGTGGCCAAACAGATTAGAAAAAAATTAGATTGAGGCGTATCTTGTAATGAGAAAAATATTATTAGGTATAGTATATTTTTGTGTCAAGGTAATTTTCATTGAGAAATAAAGTAGTAATAGTAAAATAAATTTATTGAGTGTAAATAGAGCTTGGAATAATTCAGCATTTGTATAAAGGGAATTTGAAAAAATTATTTTAGTCAAAAATTCGTAAAATTGTCATTTACGGCCACCTTTTTCCACCGTAAATCTTTCCCTATTAATTGGCCCCCTTCCAAAACAAAATAAAAATTAATCCTTTACGATTGCAAGTTGGCAAAGTACAAAAAGGGGTTGAGAAGGAAGGAAAGTGACCATTCTATTATACATTCAGGAAAAAAGTGGGGATAAAAAAGAGGCCGTAAACGACAATTTTACCAAAAATTCCCAAAACATTATTTTGTTTCCAACCTCTATTAAAATCAGATCAAAACAAAGGTAAACAAATTTTGATGGCTGCCAATGATTAAGTCCTAAAAATTATTCATTTATTTACTTCTTCAATTTCAATAATCTCCATTTTTAATTTATTAATTTGAGCAGGCAATGTAGTGAGAGAATCTTGCTTTTTAATTTTTTGTTGTGGCTGTTGAATTTCAGAAGAAGGATTTTCATTTTGCAAAACTAAAAGAGAGACATTGTATTAATTACCCTTTCCCTACCTCCAACATTTCTACTAATTGAAATTGGTTCCCCAACACTAATATTTGCGCATGCACCAATAGTAGTTTCCTTCGAACTACTCAAATTATCATTAGACGAAATTGGTGGTGAACGAGGTCTTTTTCTGTTTGCTGGGCTAAAATTAAACAAAAATTTTTTTTTCAATTTTTAAAAATATTTACGCTTGTAATCTCTCCAAAGTATTTGACAATAATTTACTATCTACATTTTTATTCTTCCTTGTAAATTCAAAACAATTAGCAAATTCCATTGATTTTTCAAATTCCCTCTTGTTAATCCGAACATTCACAGCCTAAAATTAAATTAATTTTAATTTTTAAAAATATTTTCTCTTTTAAATATTTTACCCCCTTAAATCCATTTCTAAGCAGAATTTCTTTATCTTTCTGTGTTAATTGATTGTAGAAATTTCTGACTGGTGCTTGCATTTTTGGCTGTGCTTTCTTTGCAGTTTTTCTTAAAAAAGGAGCCTTCATTATCGGCGTTTCTTTCTTCCTTAATTGTGGACCTTCACTTAAACCATTTCTTAAATGCTTAAAAATTCCAAATCCTTTAAGTTTGTGTCCAGAACTTGTTGTTGGAATGTCTGTAGCAATTGCTGGTGTCGAAACAGAAGGGCGAGCAAAAGTTGGGGTTGAAGAGGAAATATTTGATTTAGTTGTAATTGGTTCGGGTGTCTAAATTAATGATAAATATCTACAATTTTAAAGAAAATAAACCTGTACAGTGTTTTTTGTTTGAGACTGTGATTCGGCTACAATTATTGTTGACATCTCAAAATAGTTTGTCTAAAAAAATAAAAAAAATTAAATGATTTTAAAGTGTTTATTAATCTAACAATAAAAATTAAAAATAAATTAATTACATTTTTGTTTGTTTCCGGAGTTTTAGGAACATTAATTTGTTCTTCTTTTTCTAAATCAAGAGCGTTCTTAATTGCCACACTTTTTGATTTAAGAAAATGAATAGAAGGTATTGTTGATTCTGACTTAAAAAGTAAAATTATTTAAATAAAGAATATTAAAAATAATTTATTTACATGTTTATTTCCAATAGCAGTCATCCAATTATCAAACTCATTTTGTGTTGGACTTGTATCAGAAATTGAAGAAATTTTACAATGTACAATAACTCTATCCCATTCAATTTTAAGCTCCTTATCAACTGAAAAACGTCCAACAGGATATGGAATTTCACATTTATGAACACCGACAATTTGCACAATCTAAAAAACAATAATTTCAAATAATCTAGAACATTCTTGGGGACACAACAAAACGTCAATCTTTAGAAAAGAGTCATTCCGAGTTATTTAAATTTTATATATTAACAAAACAAATTTAGAAAAACCTTATATCTTAAACTGTCTTGAGCTTGAGAATGTTCACTTCTAGTAACATTAGGTAAATTATAGAGAAATCTAACAAAGGTTCCAATAATTGTTTTTGAAAAACTTTGATGGCGAACAATTTTAAGAATTTCTGAACGCCTCAAGAAAATTTGAAGTAATTCAGTATATGTAGTTATCTTCAAAAAAAAAGTAGTTAAAATTAGTAGACAAATATATATTTTTATTTACCTTATTTTGTTTTTCGTAAATAATAGAGGCTTCTTTATTGGCTAATTCATAAAGTTTAAGGTTTTTCTCAAGCAAAGAATTTGTTCGGCAACTATCAATTTTGACATGTTTTGATATAACAAATTGTAAAGTTGGTACAATTTTCTAAAATTATTTCAATTATTGGAATAAGTTGAAGAGAAGAGAAAATAATATTAACCTTAATTAATTTTTTTGCTCTAGTATTAATAGCATAAACCCATTTTTTGAATTCTTCATTTGTCGGCTGTTGATCCAAAACATTATTTAAAGATAATTCAAAGAGATCATCATTAGAATCCAATAAAATTCTTTTTTGGAAAAATAAATCTTCATAACGATAAACAATTTCAGTATCCTCAACTTTGCAAATTTTTGCCAGCTTAAAAAATAAGAAAACAAAAATAATTTTTATTTAATTAAACAACTTTATATTCTTCTTTATTTGTCGATTCTTCACTCGTTCCTTTATTTTCATCTGAATCTTTGTCATATTTAACAAAAACAAAACAATCAGTAACCAATTGATTAAATTCAGCCGAGTGTATAGTTTGCATAATAAATGTTTTTGATAAAATAATTGGCAAAATATCATCCAAATATTCAATCTAGCAAAAAAGAAAAGAATGAAAACATTTAAAAAATGTACCTACATATTCAATAGGATTTTTCTCTTTTGCTCTTTGCTTATTAGGAGACATAACACTTCCAATAATACCATCATCATCAGCAATAACCATTTTGAATCTTTTATCCTCAGTTTGATATCCACCAATTAAAGTATCAGAATTAATATAAGCCTTTTAATTTAAAGAATTAGAAAATAATTTTGAATTCAGAGAACCTGGCTAGATTGATTGTCGGACTGATGAACAACTTCATTATTATCAGATATTTGGCTGAATTCACTAGGAATATTGTCAATATTCATTCCAATGTCTGGTTCAAAAATTCTAATGTCTGGTTCTTCGGGTTCATTAAAGATCTTAAAATATAAAAATTTTCACAAAAATGATCAATTCAAATAATGATCAATATAAAATATTGCTCATTCAGTAAAGTTTAATTATCCAAAAATCTATTTAGGTACCTGTTCTGGAGCCATTTCACTAATTTCCAAATTTCCAGTTATTTCTTGATCTATAAGGTATTCATTAATTTCCTCACTTTCTACAGATTCAACAACACCACTTAAAACATGTTGAACATCTGTAACTTCTGATTCAACAATACTCTCAAGCAAACTAGTTACTTCATTTATGGAATGATAATCCACCTCTGTTTGTCTGTAAATATTTTCAAAAAAATATTTAAAAGTTAATATTTACCTTTCGGCTGGAGAAAATGGCCAGGAAAGAGCAGAAGAAATTTCAGTAATTTTATTTATAAGTTGATCAATTGAAGGTGTTGGCTTATTCTAAAATAAGTATTTTTATTTATTTTTATTTATTTATTCAATAAAAATGACAATGAAAGGGATGGACACTTAAATCATTGTCTTAATAAAATATATGATATTTGGTCAATAATAATAAATTAACTGGAAAGTCAACAAAAGTAATCATAAGGAGACGGATATTGATGTACACAGATACATAACTAGGTTAATTGTCAGAATTCATCAGAATGTTAATTGTCAGAAAATAATCAGAACAAAGGAAATTCGAGAAATAACAATAATGTCAATTATGTGAAATACTAATATTATTTTCGAAAAAAAATGCTAAAACACTCATGTAAATTTATTTCCTTAATCCTTATAATTCTCTATTTGCCCAAAAAATTTTGGTGAATATATTTTGTAAAAAATACACTTCTTTATTCGAATGGTAATGGGAAAGAGAAAGTACACAGGTCCCCCCTTTCTTCTTTACAAGTGACAAACATTAATTTTAATTAATTTAAAGAATACCTTTCTTATCAAACTCATTAACCATTGTTGAATTTCAAGCTCTTCTGCCTGGTCCTCAGAAATTACATCTAAATCAATTTCCGTTTTATCATCTAATTGTAGCAATTTCCCTTTATTTTCACCATAACATCCATGATCAAGATTATCCAAAACAGAGACAACACGTGCAATCTAAATGTATTTTAAAAAGTGTTTATTGAGTTTATACACATTAATTCAAAAAATTTTAGTTTTTGCGATTAGTCGGAAATGAAAAAAAATTCCAGAAAAATCGAAAATTAAAACGACTTTGAATTGCGAAAACAAAAACTCAACAAACAATCTTAAAATCCTCGCAATCTATTATTAAAAATCTAATACCTTACCTTATACTTTTTAATGCCTCCATCATTACTTTGATCAACAACTCGAACAAAACAATCAACAATAGTTTTAGCAAAATCTGGAGATGAAAATAATTTAGAAATACGTTCACGGCCAAGGATGCAAGCTCTTATCCCTTCAGAAGGTTCATCTGGATATTGAATTGATTGATGTGAGTCAGAATTACAATTATTTAATATTCCATTGGCAAAATTGGAAGAATATTTATCCGATTCAATAGACATCTATAACAATTGAATTGAAATAGTTAAAATGCATAAAGACAAAGATATAAATAAATAAAATATATTTTTAAATATAACAAACTTCGTAGAATTAAATTTTTTATTTTTATAAAAGAAATTTTTATGCAGACTATACAGAAACAGTTCATGACAAGACTATTAAATTTTCAAAAAAGGATAATGCCATAGTAAAAATGCCAGTACATACATCCAAAAATAAAAGTTTTAAATTCTATTAAGTATCACAATTTGTTTTTGTCCCTCTTTTTTTCGTCTGCTATTACGTAAAGACCAAAACCCAATCCACCAACTGATGGCCCGATATCTTCAATTTTTCCTTCAGCCAAAAGTTTAACTAAATGGTGTCTAACATTTAGTAAAGCGCCTAAACGTCTAGAGGGAAGAATATTCTAAAAATAATAAAAAATTAAATACCAATTTTTGTTAAACCGTATAAATTGAATTAGTTATCTGCATAGTTGTAGCAGGTCCATCATTTAAAATTACATTCAAAATTTCTTGTTCTCGTCTATTTCTGTTTTCAATATATTCAAGAATTTTTTGTTTTGGATCCTCCACAACCGGACCATGACCTAAAAATTTTGTTAGAAACACTGAAAGTTTATCAACAATCTGTACCTGGATATATTCGTTTCGGTGCTAAATCCAAAAGCTTCCGAAGACTTTTCATATAATCATCTAAATTCTCAAAAATAGCTGAGCCTTCCCCGAGTACACAATCACCACTAAATTATTACATTTAGATTATACTTAAACAACAGAAACCTAAATAATGTTCCTTCTTCTTCTAACCAAAAAACTGTGTGATCGGAAGTGTGACCAGGAGTAGAAAGAAAACTGTGAAAGTAACCAAAATATTTATTAAAGAGGGAATACTTTAGATAATTTAATATCTAAACATGCCAAAATCTTATCAGGTAGTTATACATTTCAGAAAAATTTGGAACCCAATCTTAAAACGTTTACCGAAGAGTTGTCCCTTCAACCTGAAGTTCATGACCATCCTCCACAAAAGTAAAATTAAACTCATTTGATTCTGGTTGCCCATCTGTGCGACGAAGTTTGTAGATTGGTATGTCCTTAAAAAGTCAAGAGAATTTAGTCAAAAAATGGAAAAAGTTAAAAATACTTTTTTTAAGTATCGAAGAATCTGTCCAATACCACCAGTGTGATCAGCATGCCAATGTGTCACCACAATAGCTTCTATAGTGCTGGAACTTTTACTCAGTGAATCAATTAAATTGTTTAAATATTGACTAACATTTGTCTCTCCAGCATCAATAAGAATTTTCCTAAATTTGAAGGTTAGGATTGATCAATAAAACAAATTTTTCGTTGTATTTAATTTAAAATTTAATTTTTTAAATACTTTGCTCCTTTCCCAACCAAATAAGTATTTGTGCCTTGAAGCGTAAAAGCGCCCGGATTCTGTCCTAAAAATAGAAATTAAGTCAAATTAGTGACAGAATGATTTTAAAAAATTTAAAGATCAAACCAAGAATACGTAGAACCAAAGGAGATAGTTGACTAACGTCTTCTAGTGTAGTCAAACCCGATGGAATTTTTTTATTACTTTGCAGCTTTCTTGTAAACATTGCACAACCAACAGCCCCAAAAGATAGAAGATCTCTCGGAAGCTGGAATAATATAAATCGTGTCAACATTATCAGCACATCGTAAGAAAATAAATAATACATGAGACTGAAATAACGAATTTGAATAAAAATTTGTTGGATGCATTTGAGTCAGAGCCCAAAAAATACCTATATCCAATCTGATGAGGACAAAATTGGCTAACAATAAGAAATATTTATTTCGGTGCTCTAAAATTTTTATTTCAGAAACGAAATTAGGAAAATATATCGAACAATTCTTTATCACAAATTTTAAACATAACTTGTTGCAACAAAAATACGTCTAAGCTTTTGCCGTTTATTTTTATTAAAATGCTTTTTACTTCCTTTTTCTTCTTCTATTAAACCTTCTCCTATACTATTTTTTAATCTCATTGTCAAAACACCTCTTTTAATATCTAAAATTAATCTTTTTTAAAAATTCAAAAACAAAGATTAAACCTTCCATTCTTGGAAAAAATTCTTTCTCAATACGTGTCTCAACTTGATTTGTTTTAGTTAATGCTTTATTAAATTCTTCATTTCCACACGTGTCCAATAATAGGTCTCTCCTTTGCATTTGTTCAAGTAAATTTTTGCCAACTTCCTTCCCATCAGAATTTTCAGTCTATAAATTAAAATATTTAAATTTAAATATATTTAATTTTATACATTTTTAATAAAATTTTTATATGTCCAATTATCAAATTGCTCTTGAGATATGCCCGGTGGAGCAATGCACCATCGAATTTCTCCTTGAACAACATCGCGTAAAATTAGTCGAGCAGATCTTGAACAATCCTTTGAAGAAATTTATTGTCTTATTTAAAAAATAAAATTTACAGGAATTCCTGATGAACTCATATATCCTTTTAGAAAAGCGACAGCTGTTAAAAAATCATGAGCTTGCACCGGTTCTTTTTTAGGTAACAAAATAGAATAATGTCTTTGTAGAACGTGACGAGGAATTCTGCTACATAATAAAGAAATTGGCGAATAATAATCTTGCATATGAGCAATTGGTAATATTCCTTGAAAAGACTTTTTAATTGTAAGTCATAAAAAATAAAAATACCATTTAAAATCATTTCACTGTTACTTAATCCAAAAGATGGCATTACAAGTCCGGGACAATCACACAAAGTTATCTGTTTTAAATTAATTTAAAAATTATAATTTTACAAACTCTTTCATTTGCCACAAGCGTTTGAAAATGTTTTGTTTTTCCAGGAGTAGATGAGACTGCTATCTTTTTTGTACCAATTAGACGGTTAATAGTTGAACTTTTGCCAACATTTGGATAACCAACCATACCAATAACAATTCCATTATCTTTTGGAGTTGTTGTAGCAAATGTTTCAAAAATTTGTAAAAGATCCTTGAATATAAATTAAAAAAAAATTTTTTTTAAGAAGGTAAAAGCCTCATTAAAATTTTATATTAACTTACCGATGGAGATTCAACAAAATCATTGTCGAAACATTCAATTTGTGAAGATAACTCGGTAACTGATGTTTCACACTTTTTGATAGACTCATTCAACTTTTCCTCCTCCTCATCCTCAAACTCTTCAATATTCTCTTCATCATCAACTTCTTCGTCACTCTCGTCAGACTCTTCACTAGATTCTGAATCTTTACTTCGATATTCAGATTCATTCACTTTTTCAGCATTTTTATCAACAGTTTGCTTGTTAGACCTAAAATTTTGTAAAATTTTCAATTTGTTGCTCAAATTCTACCAAAATACTGCAAAAATTCCCTTCTCCTCAAAATATTTTTTCCAGCAAATAATTTGATCAGAGCTGAGTAAATCAGCCTTATTAATTAGCAACAGATTCTTCTTCGATGGATCAACTTCTTTTACAAAATGTTCTAGGTCAATACTTCTAAAGAGTAATGGATTTCGAGCATCAACAATCTTAAAAAGAATATTTATTTTCAATTAATTTAAAGTTTAACCTGTACAATAACATCGCTCCGTTCTACTACCCGCCATAATTGACGCCATACTTCTAAATTTCGTTCAAATGGAGTTATAACGATTTTACTTCCCTATATAATATTACAAATATTTTTAATTTATTTGTAAACCTCGGAAAGTTTAGCCAATTTTCGTCTCCATTCGAGAAATTGTGACGTTTCGAGAGAGTCCAACTCCTCTGCAGTTTGATAGGTATCAGGTTTTGGCCTACGCGGTATACTTAACAAATGACCATATTTTACATGAAGTTCATCCAAATTTTGTTCTTCCAAACCTTCCAAAAGAGTAGTATCTCCTTTTGAACTAAAATTTAAGAAAGGTAAATTTATTCGAGAAATCAAAACCTGATAATTTTAAGGTCACTTCTTTCGGCTTCAAAATTTTTGTTCGCTAGTTTATAATTCGTTAAAATTTCCTGAACACTCGATTCATGAGTTCGCGAGTCAAATTTTCCAGCATCCTGCTTAAAGTATTCAAAAAATTTTTAAAAATAAAATTTACCAAGGTTGATTGTTTTTCATTAAAAGATGATTTTGTTCTAGCCTGGTTAAGTAAAGACTTTCCCAATGAATTGTTGACACCGGATGGAAAGTGGGATTTAAGTCGCCTCTTTGTCATTTATAAAGATTAATTTATGCTTTTCTAGCTATTGAAAAAAATTTTAGAATGAAAAAAACATTAAAAAATAAAAATGATTAATTAAATTACAACTATGATTAATTATAACTAATTAAATTACACATTTATAACTTAAACATTTCATATAATTTGAATGAATGTGACAACAAGAACAATTTAAATAATATTTATGTCTTACAATTAATAACTCTTTGAATAGGATCTGAATTTTGGCAAGAGTAAAGATAATCCCATCCTCCACTTTAGTGTTTAAAACCTCCAAATTTCAGACCTATTCAAGTCTTTCATCACATAATTCTTTAGTCACTTCGGAAGAATCCTTCTTGCTAGGTCGATTACGTGCATTTTTAAACCAGATCATGACGTGCTATTAATTATAAATCAAAATAGAACTATTTAGAAAATTACCTCCTTCTCGATCTCATACTTATCCTTAAAAAATTTATAGATTTCCACATGTGCATAGCGCTTCTTAACGAAAAATTTTCTAATTCACGAAGCAGATCGGCATTAAAAGAGAAGAGATGTTGTTGAGGGTCGGCAGAAACACTCTAAAATTATTTTTTATAAATGCTAGAGCAAATAAAACGAACTGCGGAAGTGCAAGTCTTATCATTCTTTCCATAAAAAAGTGCGTTGTATTGCTCCCTTAATTCTCGCCTCCAAATCTTAATTCTCGCCTCCAAATTTCTTATAGTCATTTGAGCTTCAGACAATTCAAGGTTGTTGCTGACCAAATCAACTTCCTTCTTTCTCATATCATCCTCACATTCTATAGTCTTTTGCCAAGCGTTGTTAGATTAGCTTGCAAATTATTGATCTAGAAATAAAATCTTAAACTTTCAATAAATGATTAAAAAATTACTTTACTAAAGTTTTATCCATTTACTAAAGCCTTATCCATAAAGTACCAAAATATCAAAATACAAAAAAATACTTCTTCATTCATAGCAAACACTTTTTCTCCATTCATTTCCTTCATTTGCTGAATTTCCTCATCCTTCCTTTGAAGTTGATTCTTAGCATCAATTAAAACAGCGTCAGGCTAAAAATTAAATGTCAAAATATAAAATACAGATGTTTGAAGGTCATTTTTTCTTTCACGTGTTGCTCATTCAGTGTCAATATGGCGTTGTTTTTGAAGATTTTCTTCTTACAATATTTTAATTGCCTTTTCATTATCTAGCTTTAATGTTTTGATAACTTCTTGTTGTTTTATTCTTTCATTTTCTTTACTTTTTAAGAAATCAAACATTTTGACTAAAATAAGAAACAAAATGTTCGATTTCTTGTTGATTTTAAGAAATCAAACATTTTGACTAAAATAAGAAACAAAATGTTCGATTTCTTAAAAAGAAAAATAAGAAATTGAATGATAGAGTTTAAAAAATAAAGCGAAGTTCAAAAGTAGTAAAATAATGAAATTTTTAACAAAAATAATTTTTATCAAATCTGGAAGGGTCGCAACCGACTAGTCGCCGGCCGATTAGTCGCTGATTCCGGAAATGGTTTGATTCGGAAATGGTTTATTCCGGAAATGGTTTCCGGGAAATAATTCCAGAAATTTAAAAAATATATTTGTACTCAACCGGCGGTACTCAACTGGTTACTCAACCGGCTGGTACTCGACTGACCCTACCCCTTTTACTTATTGGCAAGTTTTAAGGATTTTGCCCTTATTGGCAAGATTTGGGATTCTAGTATTATTGGCAAGATATGGGTTTTGAGCTTTATTGGCAAGATATGGGTTTGGCTAGATATGCATTTTTGCCCATATTGCAAGATATGGATTTGGCAAGATATGGGGGAGCCGAAATTTTTCCTCGTTGCTAGACAGTTAGAGTCCCATTTAGCTGTTCTGATTTTTTATTCTTCTGATTTTTGTTCTGATTTATTTATCTGCTTACCACTCTCCAGTCACAGAAATGACTTTGGACCAGGGTTGCACGCAATTGGAAAAAAATGAAATGTTGAGAAATTTTCAACAGGCGAAAATGTTGAGAAGTTTGGTTGTCCTTAAGTCAGATTTCTTCCATTTTTTGCGCCGGAAGCGAAAATTCTGAAAATTTTTGTAAGCCATGAAGCCAGATTTCTTCCATTTTCCACCGCCGGAGGCGAAAATTTCGAGAATTTTGGTAGGCCTTAGGTTTATGATGTATTAAATTATTCAGGGTGGCACTTTCCAAATCATCAAAAGGGAGCATGGCTTCCAAAAAGGGGGTGAAATCGGTCAAAAAGGGGGCAAAAAATGGGACATTATTTTCTAGGAAAAAATAACTTCGGGCGCCCAAACGTCTCGCGCCTATTCGTCTCGCGCTCATTGTCTCCGCGCCCATTCGGCCGCGCCCATTAGTCCTGTTCCGCTGCCGTGCGCCGTGTGTTGTTGCTATAAAAGAAACAATTAGTTTTTTGGGTTTAGATTTTTGCTTTGTTTTGGTTTAACATTCTTTTTTAGAAATTTTAGTTGAGAATAAATGAATACTATTCCTATAGTGCAACCTACGATTGCTGGCCAAGAAGGTGAAGATAGTCTTTATCCAATTGCTGTTCTTATTGATGAGCTTCGAAATGAAGATGTTCAGGTACTTTTATTAAATTTTTGGGAAAAAAACATTTCGAATTTTAAGCTTCGTCTAAACTCAATCCGGAAGCTTTCGACCATCGCTCTTGCACTTGGTGTCGAACGAACACGTAAAGAACTCATTCAGTTTCTAACTGGTAATTAAGTTACTCTAGCCAAGAAATGTTAATTTTTCAGACACGATTTATGATGAAGATGAAGTTCTTTTGGCTCTTGCCGAACAATTAGGAAATTTTACGCCGCTAGTTGGTGGACCTGAGTACGTCCATTGTTTGTTGCCTCCATTGGAAAATTTGGCAAATATTGAAGAAACTGTTGTTCGTGACAAGGCAGTCGAATCGTTGCAAAAAATTGCCGAAAAACACTCGGCAGCGCAGCTTGAGGAATATTTCATTCCGATGGTACTTCGTCTTGCTTCAGGTATTCTATCAGTTTACTGTTTTATCAAATTTTTTTAGGTGATTGGTTTACCTCTAGAACTTCGTCCTGTGGATTATTTAGTGTAGCGTATGGACGTGCTAATCCAGCACGGAAGACGGAATTACGCGGGTTTTTATATTTCTAGTTTTTACTATGTATAGCATTGACTTATTGTTTAAGGGCGTTTCGCAGTTTGTGCCGTGATGATACTCCAATGGTCCGGCGTGCTGCGGCTTCGAAGTTGGGAGAATTTGCTAAGGTGCAGGAAAGTGATTTTTTGAAAAACGATGTTGTGCAAATCTTTGAGGATTTAGCAAAGGACGAGCAGGTGAAAGTGGTTTTTTAATTCCCTCAATTGATACTTCAGGATTCCGTGCGTCTTCTTTCTGTTGAAGCTGGTATTGTGATTGTTGGTTTGTTACGTGATGATGCGACTAAATTAGCCCATGTGAAGCCGATTGTTAAAGATTTAGTTCAAGACAAATCCTGGCGTGTTCGCTATATGGCAGCTGTTAAAATTGTTGAGGTATTTCATTGATATTTTTATAATGTAATTAATATTTCATAACTGAGTAGATTCAGCAAGCTTTTGGAGACAAAATTCCGATTGAAGAGATTATTGGTTGGTATACTGGTCTTCTTAAAGACTGTGAGGGAGAAGTTCGAGATGCTGCGGCAGAAAAATTACAAGGTTAGTTAACTTAATATTTACGATTTAAAGTTAGTTTTTAGCATTCTGTGCGGCATTACCTGAGGATGGTCGTAAAAGAGGAATTACTGATGAGATTCTCCCTGTAATTAAACCATTAACTACTGATGCAAATCAACATGTAAAAATTGCTCTGGCTCACGTTGTAATGGGATTAGCACCATTGCTTGGAAATCAAAGTACAGTGGAACATTTACTTCCTATTTTTTTGGCAATGTTGCGCGATGATACACCTGAAGTTCGTCTGAACATTATTTCTTCATTAGACAAGGTTTGCTTTAATTTTTAAGTTTCCTTCGATACCTAAATTTATTTTTAGGTCAGTAATGTGATTGGTGCGGATGAGTTGCAATATTCTTTGCTGCCTGCAATAATTGATTTGGCCCAGGACGGTAAGTGGCGTGTTCGTCTTGCACTTGTTGAATATATGCCATTGTTGGCTGAACAACTTGGACAGAAATTTTTCGATGAAAAACTGTTAAAACTTTGCATGAACTGGCTTACTGATCACGGCATGATTTTATTTTATTCTCTAAAGATTTTGCTTTTAGTTTATGCCATTCGAGAAGCAGCTACTAACATTCTTAAGCAACTTGCTGAGAAATTTGGTGCCGACTGGGCCGTAAAGTCTGTTCTCCCCCGTGTAATTGAATTGGCAGCCGACAGCAATTATTTACATAGAATGACTTGTCTCTTTTGTTTCAATACTTTGGCGGAAGCACTGGGGAAAGAACACGTATTACATGAGATGTTCCCTACCATCAAAACGGTATTTATTTCTCTAGTATAAACTTGATTGTTTTTTAGCTGTGCAATGATTCTGTCCCAAATGTTCGTTTCAATGTTGCTAAAACTTTAACACGTATTGGAAAAGTTCTTGATGCCCAGTAAGTTTATTATATTAATTGATATTTTCTTTTTATTACATAATATTTTAGAACAATAAATACTGAGATCAAACCACTTGTCACAAAGATGGGCGAAGATCAGGAATTTGATGTTCGTTTCTTTGCAGAAGAGACAAAAGAAGGTAAAATATAAAATTTTCTGAATTGAAAGTAAAATTACTAAATTTTAGCTCTTGGATTGGCTTATTAAAAAGAATATGTAAAAGAAGAACGAATATAATTGATGCAAATTCTAAATAAATGAACTCATTCTTTTATATAGTTAAACAATTTAAAGGATCATCTCTGTAGTATTATTGAAACAATTCTTCATTTTAATACATGAATAAAATTCCAATATTTGTATATTATATTGGTTACTTTACTGATATGCGTCAGTACATTTGTTCTTATTCTTAGAAATTGTTTGAATTACACTAACATTAATGAAATAGGCTTAAATAATTTTATATTGTTCACAATAAATGCGTTTCTGTCAAATACTTTTTGGGGCAGCCAGAGTGGTGAGGTCAAGCGGTTCCAGACTTGGGAGCCCAAAAGGTCGTCAGGCTATCAGTCTTACCCAAGCTGCCGTCTCAAGAATAAAAGAACTTATTCAACAAAAACCTGGTGCTAAAGCGTTGAAGGTTATTTTACTTGAAATAAAAATTTTTTTAATTTTTATTAAAGATAGGTGTTCAACAAAGAGGATGTAGTGGATTAACTTATACTTTAGAATATGCTGATCAGAAAGGAAGGCTTGATGAAGAAGTTGAGCAGGTTTAAATTAAAGTGTCTTTAATACATTTTAAAGTAATTTTAGGATGGTGTAATTATTTGGATTGATTCAAAAGCTCAATTAACGTTAATAGGGTCTGAAATGGATTTTGAACGTTCTAAACTGGCTGCAGAATTTATTTTTCACAATCCAAACATAAAAAGTACTTGTGGTTGTGGTGAAAGTTTCAGCATGGATACACCATCAATTAATATTACAGGTGAACCTCAAACAATTAAAGAAATAAAAAATGAAAATTTTATCAATCCTCAGTCATGATATTTTTTAATCTTTATTTTTGTGTAACAAAATAGAATTTACAATTAATATCACAAAAATTTAATTCAAATTAGTTTTCGTTAATTAAATATATAAATACATTTAAATAATTAACCGGTTTTTAACATATGCAATAAATTTTAATTTAATTGGTTAAAAAGAAAATATGAGGAGGGAAGGGTGTTAGATTAGAAATATTTTTAAAAATTTTTAACCGGTTTGGAAACATTCAACATTTTTTTTCGAAAAAAAACCTTCGAGTTCCTCTATTCTTTGGTTGTCTCTAAATTATTATTCTTTATTTATTTATCAAGCATCTTCCCAAACTTCAGCAAAATCAGGATTAAAAAATTTATTAATAATACAACTTTCCCTTATTTCTCTTTCAATAAGCTAAAAAAATAAATATTTTTAAACAAAAATTAAAAGAAATTTTTTTACATTAAGATCATGAATTAAATCCATAAGTAAACCCAGACGTAATCCAGTAGCTGCAATTCCATAATTTAATATTAAATTGTTGTGTAATTCACTATAAATTATTTCTCTTGTATTTGAATCCTGAACATCCAAATAAGCAACTTTAAAAATTAAAAATATTTTAGCTTAAGTAATGAAAATTTTGTGATTATATTTCTGCGGAAAGAGATAACCGAATAGCAAAAAATTTATTTGAGATCAAAGATAAGGCTTATCTCGTCGATAAGAATTCTTTTGGATGTTTTTTTAAATTGATTTACATTCCCCCTAATGTTTTCTTGTTTTATTTCTTTCTGAAAATTTTTAGTTACCCAGTTAAGTGGAATGCCGGAATATAACATGAGAAAAAGAATATCTAAAAAATCGGGAAATCTTATTCCTCCTTCCATAACCAAAGATAAATCTTATTCAATCAGGAATAATAGAAACAATTTCAAAAAAGATTTTAAAATTTTTACGTTCATTCCAAAGAATAATAGCAGCTATAGCAGCAACTTCCACATCTCTAGTAGCCATTTCTTTCATTTTTTCAACTGTTTGCATACATCTTTGAATTGTTTTAATACAAAGTTTAGCTGTTTGTGCCGGGTCTTGTTCATCCCCAAAAAAATATTCAATTTTATTTGTATCGGCATATTGTCCATAATGAAGTACAAATCTTGTATCATTCTTTTCGGGAAATACAGAAATTGATCTAAAACACTGATCCAAATGAGTAAAACGATTGGAAAAAACACGTAAAGCAGCAACTTTTATTTCTTGATTTAAAGAATTAAAATTTGGGAAACAATCTGTTAACTTTAAAAAGAGATGTTTAAATTACTAAAATTAAATTATTTACCATTGAATACATTAATGAAATACATCCTCTTTCCATTTTAACATATTCTGAATGTTTAACTAGTCGATACTAAAATAATTAAAATATTTTTAAAAAAAGATATTTAAATTTTTCTGAAAATATTGAAAATATTTTCCCTCAAAAATAATCATTAATAATAATTTTTTAACTGTTTACACACAAAAAAGAAGTTAAATTCAAATTCTTTTAAAAATTAAAAAAAACCTGTTCTCCAGAGAATATACTATCTGGATACATAACTGTATACAACGATTTTTGTGATGCTTGAAAATTTCTATATCCATCAACTAAACGTTTAAGAATTGAATTAGAAGAAGTTGAAGGAACTGGGCAGGGTAATAATGCAAATGTTGAATTATTCTTTTTTTTTTAAATATTTTTTTAATTAAATTTCAAAAAAACCTCTCCTCCCCCTCCTCCTCCAATTAATTTATTTTCAAAATTATTTTGAATAGGCCAAATATTTTGTGGTAAAGCAATTTTATTTAAACTACTTGCATTAATTCCAATAGGAGAATTGCTGTTTTTTAATAAATGTTCAGAATTTAAAGGGGAAATTATTGGGTTGTCTTTAATTATTCTTCCAAAATTATTTATTGTTTTTATATCATTATTATTATTTATTTCTTCTTCTTCATTATTATTAATTGAAGATTTATTAACTACATTTCTTTTTCCAATTGGGTCTCTATTCATTTGAACATCTTTTTAAATAAATTAAAAAATTTATTTAAATATTATTTCAAAGTATAAGGACAAAAATATGTTTAGATAAACAAATAATAATGTAGCCAGGAGAGTACCGTACTAAGTTACATAAAAAAAGGAGGGTCTATTTTTCGGAATTTTGCGGCGGGCGGCTATTGCAAATAGCGCGATGTTGTCTCTTTTATGGGGTTCCTGTGGATGGGCAGCAACATTCCGAGCTCCGAAAAATTAACCAAACCGACCATTTTACGGTATGGCACGAAATTCAGGGGTTTCTGAAAATTTATCCCTGACATTTTTATTACGGAAAATTTTTAACCAAAAAATTTATCTTAACAATAACTTCACAAAAATATATTCAAAAAATTACCTTCTTTATTCATCCCCAACCGAATACACCGTTCAAAACGACAAGCTCTACACATATTCCTCATTTCTTTAAAATATTTTTTAAAAATAAATTCTCTCCAAAAAAAACCTTTTTTAACTGGACATTGACCATTTTGTCTACAAAAATAATTTTTATTTTCAACCACAGTTCGTCGAAAAAATGCAGCACAGGCTCTTTATATAAAAATTAATTATTTTTAATTTAAATTTAATTTACTAAAATTACCTGCAAGCTAAAATTCCAAAATGGAATCCATGACTCATTTGCCCACAAATTAAACATAATTTATTTTCTGTAGACTGATTATTATTTGAAATTAAATTTGTTTCATTTCCAGTTGTTGATTCAACCAATAAAGATTGTGTTGGGAATTTTGAAGAATTAGTTGATAAATCCATCAAAATAAATTTATAAAATAAATATTTTTAATTTATTTTTAAAACCCCTTTAAAAATTAAATTAATAATAATTTCTGTCTACTAAAAATAAAAATGAAAAAAATTACTATAGAAGCAAATTTATTCTTCTGTCACATCAAATAAATAAATACTCACAAACTACAAACATATAAAAATCAATTTGTAGTGTGTACATACTAAATTCTATTAAATTCATATAAAATACAAACTACATTAACGTCAAATAAAGTAAAAAAAAAGAAATAGTTTTTAGATAAATAATTAAAAAGAATAATTATGTAAAATAAAGAAAAAGTAAATTGTTAAAAAAGTATAAAAAATATTTTTATAAATTTATAAAGGAACTGGTATAAAATTTTCTATTACAGTAAATTCTCTATTTTACACTGGGAGGCAATATTTTTCTCTAGTAAAAGTTAAATTTAATTTTTTTTTTCATTTTTGTTGACATTGAGATTTATTTTTGTCTACTTTTATTTTAGAGAGGGAGAGGAAGAAAATTAAATGACTACAAAAATACATACTAGAATCTACAGTAATAAAATAATACAATTTTAATGTGGCCACTACGTGGGGGAGAAATGCCTAAGCAATACCCCCACTTAGGGTACCCCTCATATTCAAAATAAATCTCTATCACGTATTTATTCTAATAGAAGGACATCCATTCTATTTTTCATCTTCCATTCTAATAGAATAAATTTAATCTCTCTCTCATTACTTCTCTCAATTGTTATCATTAAAAAAGAAGGGATGTTTTTCAACACTTGAAGTAAAAGCTAATAAATTCCTTTCTTCCAATTTAGCAATTCTTTTATCTAAATTTCTAATATTTTCTGGCCAATTATTAAAATATTTTAAATCTAAGGGATTTTCAACAATTTCCAAAATAAATTCATAAACAAAATTGTGACATCTAAATAATTTATTCCACCTTCTTTTATTTATTATTTTAATTGCTATTTCTTTAATTTCTTGCATTTTTAATTTTTTTGTTTTTATTTTTTTATTTAGAGGAAATCCTTCCTTAACATAATAACCTCTAAACTTACCTTTCTCTATATTATAATTTTCGCTTTCCATTTTTTCTTCCATATTTTCATTTATTATATAATTTGTTTCCCGTTTCCGGTAAATGTCCAGTTGGCGGTCCACATGTCCGCAAAGAGAATCCGCTTTTTTCTTTCCTTTTCTTGCAATTTTGCGTTAGGAAAAGTGCTCGCTCATTTTTCCTTTTCCTTGTTATTATGCCTAATGAAAGAAAAGAGTGAAAAGTAAAATAATAAAAAATAAAAATGTAGTTTGTAATGATCAATAATTAAATTTAAAAATTAAGGACTTGGCTTGGTTCCATAAAATAAGTGTGTATAATAGATTAAAAAATTAAAAAAAATTTAAAATAAATATATTTTATGATATGTATTTATCATTTAAACATTTTTCTTAATAAAATAACAATAAAATATGCCCGTTTCATGCCCTACAAATAATACCTCAGTAGAAAAATTCTGGATCCCATTGTTCGACGATCAAACTCTTGATATTGAATCAAGGAAACCCGACATTTTAAAAAGCTATTTGAGAATGTTATCCAAAATCTATCATTTGTAAATAAATATTTTGTAAATTAAATGTAAATATTAACTTAGTTTACAAGTAGCAAAGGAAAACATACTGTATTGAGAAGTATTAACGTCAGGAAAAGGAAAAATGAGCGAGCAATTTTCCTAACGCAAAATTGCAAGAAAAGGAAAGAAAAAAGCAGATTCTCTTTGCGGACATGTGGACCGCCAACTGGACATTTGCCCCCGTTTCCTATCATAAAAATTTAAACCATCACCAGTAAAGTGAACTTTAATTATAAAAAATTTTTTAATTATAAAAAAAAATCCAATTAAGATCTACATATATTAAAGGTTGTGTCATATCTCTGACATGCGAAACTGAGTAAGAAATTTGAGGAGGAGGAATAGATTCCTTTCAAAAAAGGCAATTTCTAGGAAGAAGAAGGGGAGTTGTAAATTTAGCCTCGGTTCTCGGCGAGGTCGAAGACTTTTTTAAACCGAAGACCTCGGTTTCAAGGTCAGCAAATTCGAAACCGAATCGAAACCAAATTCGGAGTCAGCAAATCAAGGTTTGAGGTCGAAAAATCAACTAGGCCCTCGGCAACTTCGTGCTACTCTAATTAAATTAAAACATATTTACCGTGGCGCGAACTTTGCGGACCCGAATTTTGCGGAACGAAAGTTGCGGACCCGAAGGTTGCGGACACGAAGTTTGCGGACCTGATCTTTGCGGAACCAAGATTTTAGGACCGACATTTGAGTAAAAAGGAAAAATTAAAAATTTTATTTTTCGAAGATTCCGGCAGAGTTTACCATGATCCGTACCGGACTCAAGATTTTTTCTTGATTTTTCAAAATTTTTATCAACTTTTTACCTTAAAATTATTTCATAATTTAAATAATCGAGAAAGTTCCTTAAAGAATCATTTATATGGCCATTTCATAAGGTCATGATGCCTGAATTCATCCTAATTAACGCCGCAGGCTAAAATTTTTGGAATTTCCGAGGTTCAGTAGATAATAAGATTACATCTAAAAAGATTACATCTTCCTTTTTCTCCACCAAAATTATTAATTAAAATAGCCATTGCATGTCCATCTATATTTAATTTTAAATAATGATTATTTCCTTGTTCTTCATTAGGCATTAACCTTCTTTTGTTATTTTTATTTAATTCTTTTATTAATTCAAAAATATCTCTTTCTTCATCTTTTTTCCCCAAAGAACAATCTTTAGTAAATTTTATTTTTCCACCTTCTATATCTTAAAAAATATTATTTTTTAAATAAAAAATTTTTCTAATTTTTACATTTAACATCAATTCAATTATAAATTTTTAAAATATCTTCTATAAAAATAATTGCATCTTTTTCAAATTCAGTATCTTTTATTTTATGATCTTGTAAAATATGAACTTCTCCACCTTCGTCTTAAAAATATTTAATAATTCTTAATTATCTTTTTAAAGATTGTCCAAACTACATAGCTTAAAGACTAAATTTAACTAAAATTCAAAATTGCCCCCTAATCATCTTTAAATTAATAAAATATATTTACAGATTTTAACGCCAATTTGAATTAAATAATTTAATCTTTCTTCAGTCCTAAAAAATTCTGAAAACATTCCATTTGCATTAATTTTAATTAATATAAAAATATAAAATAATAATAATTGTTTTAAATACATTTTTAATTATTTACTAAAAATATTTTAATTTAAAATTTGAAAAATAATAATTTAAAAATATTTTCGTGTAAATTATTTAATTAAAAATTGATTTTTACTTCATTTTAAATCAACCACTTTCATATAAAGTTAAAGTGCAAATGCACTAACAACCTTTTAATAAAGACACGATTTTAATTTAAATTTAATTTTATTTCAAAATAATTGTTAAGAAATTTATTTCAAAATTTATTTTTTTAATTAAAAAATTACGAAAACCTCTCCTAATTACTTATTTCTAATTTTAATAAAATAACTTTAACACAAAATTTGAAAAATTCTTTAAAATTTCAATTATTCATTAATCTATATTCCGTTTCTGATTAAACAAACGTCTACTTTTCATTATTTTTACTAAAAAATATTTATTTTTTTTATTAAATGCAATTTTTCAAAAGAATAATAAAAGTTAAAAATGCGAAAGAAAAAGTTTAAGGTTATTGCAAAAATATATTAAAGATTCAAAAATAAAAATTAAATAAAAGGTCTTTTCTAAAATTTTCGCAAATGATAAAAACAAATAGAGAGATGTTTTTTGAACAGAAATTTCTCCCAATCCTGTTTCAAGCCAATTGTAATTTAGTTATACAATCGAGCCTCACTATAGCGTTATCGACTTTAGATAACTCTCCCTTTAATGTAACAAGTTTTTTTGATTGGTGACACTACAGTGAAGTCCGACTGTAATGAAAATTTTTGAAAAGATCCTTTTATTTTTTGCACTGCAAATACATACTTTTTTATAAAAATTAAAATTTAAAGCTTTTAATAAGATGCTGAGGATGAACTTTCTCTGGCAGTAATATATTTACTACTATTACTACTTGGAGATGTATCATGTTTATTTGATTCTTTTTGGTTTCTTTCTTCAATTTTAATTTTGTTTGTTTTATTGGGCTGTGAATCTGAAAATTGCTTTGTTAAATTTAGAAAGCAAAAAGACAATTTTTAAATTTTGTTAGAAAACCCCAAACAAAATAAAATCTCTAAAAAATAATTATCAAAAATACCTTCAATCTTCCTTCCATGTCGATCAGTCTGTGTTAACGATCTCTTTCTCTGTTGAATATTTGGATTGTTATTTGAACTTGATTGTTTTTTCCCAGTATCATCAGGTGGACTTGCTGTTCTCGAAGAAGCCTCAGAACTTGGACTAACCGTTCTAGAAAATTCAATGGCATTTAATGCCCGTTTGGCAGTTGGAGAAAATGGTGGAGGATGAAGTAATTGTTCAGAAGCACTAACCACAGAAATTTTTGGGCTTTTGTTGGCAGTTAAAGAAGAATGTTGATGATCAAAATGCCGTCGATTACGTGAATTAGTTGTACCAATATCATCTAAAAATTAAAAAATTTAATTTTATAAAAATTAAACAAACAAAATTTTTTGTTTTTGCTATTTGGTGAAAATTCGTTAACATCAGGAAAGGAAGAACAACGCTTTAAAGCAGTTCCTTCATAACCAAAATAATTTATCCAGAGAGATTGAACTAATTCTGTGCCAAAAATAACTAAAAAAATAAAAAGGAAATTATTCTTTTAAATTTATTTTATTCTTTTTTTACCACCAGTATGAAGTGTAAGTAATCGAATTACAAAGAGGCCATCAAGACGTAAATAATCATTAATAAAACGTTCGACGTCCTTTTTACTTTCTAATAAATAAAAATTTATTTAATTCATTAAATTTGTGATTATTCCTAAAAAGAGTATTAAAAAAGATTTTCTTAAAATTCCTTGAAACTTCTTTCCCCCCCCCCCCCCTCCTCACACCTACAGGCCAATTAAAATAAAATCCTTGCCATAAGGATCAAAGGTCATCTCACACATTTCCAAATGCATTGCAATAAATCGACGATTTGGCCAAGGGAAAATAACAACACTTAACCAAAAAAGGAAAGAACCAAAAGTTAAAGTAAGAAGGCATAAATACCTAAAAATGAATTTTAAATTAAATTTAAAAATTAAATAAATACCAAAACCAAAGGAGAACAAAAATCTAAATGAAAAATAATTAAACTTTAAAAATTTTCTTTTTAAAAACCTTTTCATTAAAAATATTTATAACTAGAACACACTGAATTGTATAATCTTGCAAATTACCCATCACTCTGACCTTTTAAAAACAAAATTAAATTGAAAATTTATGTTGGAAAACCTCAAAATCACAAAGGGAAACACGAGGGAAAACTCCACTTTGTTCCCAAGTTGTACCATTTAACAAATCAAGTAGTGCTCCAAATCCATAAAAAGAGTATTTACTTGTCTCCAAAAAACTAAAAAAAGTAAAAAATTAAATTAATTGTTTACAAGAAGTTAAGAGAAAAAACCCAATAGAGGAAAGTTAAATTAAATTTTCGTACTCGTAAAACTTAAAATTAAGAATCTTCCACGAAAAGTTACGAACCCTAGGCTCTAATAAAGCCTTTCCAAAATTTATTAATTAAAACAAAAATTATTCAACTAACCTATTCATAATTAAAAGTTGAGAAGAAACATTAAAAAGATAACAAAATTTTGTTAACAAATAAATAACAGTAACATAAGAAGCAGAATATGGCAAATTAAAAAGGCGAACAATACGATGTGGGCGAATTTGGTGTTTCTTTAAATGTTTATGAAAACGAAGAGCTCCTTGTAAATGAAGCTTAAAAAATAAAAAATTTTTAATAAACATTTGAAAAATTACAGTCATGGCACGAATATTAGCTTTCCGAATTTCCGGTTTTATGTTGTTTGGATCAGAAGACATTTTAATTATTTCACTAATTTTTATGCCTAAAACTGGGAGAATAAGAAGATAATTAATTAAGTAGTTAAGAATATTGACCTGAATGCCCAGACATGTAAGACCAAAGAAGATAGGGAAGACGAAAACAGGCGGCCTCCAACAGAAGAAAAAAAGGAACCTTTGAAAAACAATTATGTAAATATTGATGGAGTAATAACTTACCCATTGGTAATAGCTAATTCTCCGCTGTCCCCTATCAACTTTAGAAATATTCTCAACAAAAGTAGAAGGGGCTACAAAATATGTATCCTATAATTAAAAATGATTTTTAATTAACAAAAAAAATTACCTGGGCCCAACAATAATTCTCTGCATACTAAAACTTAAAAATAGAATGTTCTTCAAAACTATTCAAAAACCTGTTCCCAAGCACCAGAAAAAATATCTGGAACGAGACATTCAATCGGCTTCCCTCCAAATTGCTAAAAATATATTAGAAATTTTTTAAAATTTTAAAATTACTTTAAAACTGATAAGAATTGAGAGACCAATCAGCAAATTTGTAGTGAAATAGCTGTGTAACCGATCGACAAAATCTCGATCGTCTGTCTCCGACACATAACGCATCATTGCGAGGACCTACAAAATATACCATTAAAAGAAAATATTTTTAAATTTTAATAATTTAAACTAACCGTTGTCAACACCATTTTGCTGTATAATATTAGTTGCGAATATAATTTAAATGGACTAAAATAGACAAGTTAATAAACATCAAAAGAAAAAAAATAAGTTTAGTTTCTTCTTATCTTAAAAAACAAAGGACAATAAATTACCTCAGCGAATAATCAAAAAAAAGTAAAAAATTATTTAAAAATAATTTTTGTTACAAAAACAAAAATTCGCAAAAAATCAGACATTTTATAATGTAAAAGCAATATATTTAAAAATTGTTATAGAATTTACAGGAGAATGAAGGGAATGCGCCAAAGAATTAAAAAAAACTAAACAAATTATTTACTACAAGCTGTAAATTATAATTTGAAAAAATAAAGAATATATTTCTTTTTAAATTTTAAGTCTAAAAATATATTAAAAATCTAAATTTATTTCAAGTCCTCAGAGCAAAATGATCATAATAAAGGTATTCTTTATATAAATATTTTTAGACTCACAATTATTTAGAGTAAATTAAAGATTACATAAATTAAAAAAAGAATTTAATATTCTAATTCTCTTTATGTCAAGTTAAATTTATTTTTACAATTTAAAAGAATGAAGATTTTAAAAATAATTTTTAATATATTTGTTTTTAAATAATAGTACAAAAGTAGAGAGATGGAAGTGACCGGTGATTTGTTACATATAGCTTGAAAAAACAATGACACTCAATAAAAATAGAAGAGAAAGCTAACTGAGATTGGTGGTTATCTTTATATTTGTTTTTTAACTTCTCTCAAATTCATAAAAAGTTAAAGTCAAAAAATATAGCCAGTCAGCAACCCAAAAGTAGACAAACTTAAATTTTGAAAAATTTTTAAGCATCGAATTGAAAGGAATTAGGTAAATTAATACTTACTAGAATTAACGAGCAGTTTTTGAATGTTGAATTAACCATTGCAAGGTTATATCTAAAAACAAAAAATTAAGTTTAATAAATAAAAAATTTCGGCCTTTTAAATAAAATTAATAAATTCTTCAAATACAATCGAACATAGAAAATTAGAAAATATCCCAATCCAACTAATTATAAAGAATAATTGGACGAAAAATATCAATTAACCACAAAGGCGTAGCCAGGGGGCTAGTGAGGTGATAAACCATTCAAAAATAAATTACCCGAAAAGTGGTAGGACAAAATTAGAACACATTGAAAAAAATATTTGGAACTAACCAATATTAGACTTTTCCTTGCAAGAGATCGAATAGCAACAAATTTCGCGGTTTTGAATAGTAGAAAGATTCATCTGTTCAATTAACTGTCCCTCATCTAAAGCATCAGGCAAATCTTTTTTATTTCCAAGAACCAAAACGGGGATTGCCTCCAATTGGGGTTTATCCAAAAGTTGAATTAATTCACTTTTTGCCGCTTCTAATTTGCCCTGATCTGCTGCATCGACCTTTAAAAAACAATTTTTCTTAAAAATGATGAAAAATAAACCATAAAAACAATGGCGTTTACACCACGGCAATAACGTTCCCACATTGACCGAAAACGTGGTTGACCTCCAATATCCCAAAGCTAAAAGAAACGAGTTTTTATCTCAAAATTTAAAACCTTTATAGTAACATTGCCCTTCGTTATCTTTCGCATATTGAAACCAACAGTTGGAATCATATCCTCAGTAAATTGCCCACTCTAAAATTTGTGACAAAAAATGACAAGGAAAAAGTTAACAACAAACCGCAATAACATTAACAAAGGTTGTTTTTCCTGACCCCTGCAATCCAACAAGAGTCAACTCCATTTCTTCTTTCCAAAACAAAGAACGAATCCAATCAAGCAATTTGTTAATCATTGTAACAACGCCAGCCATTATTAAAATATTTTTTTAATTTATGTTTCGAATAAATCTAAAGTTTTAAAGGTCAACTTTATTAAAAAATAAAATAAAAAAATAAAAATAATCATGGAGGATTTTTCCTTTATTGGCATAAATTGCAAAACATAATTAAATTCCAAATTTATAACAAAAACATTTTATAAAATTCCAACAAATTTGTCAACATAGACAATTTAATTAACAAACTTATAAGTCTTAAAGTCTCTGAAAAGGATCTGGAATAGGCAAGGTTTAAAACATTAAAGTGAAGATTGAGTTATTGTTATAGTTTTGTTCAGAAAAGAGGGGAAGTTTATTGGGGATTTTTTACGGGGAAGTTTATTGCGGAGTATGTTAGGGGAAAAAATCGGAAATCTATAACTCTTTGTTTAAGCATCAACTACTTCCTTCACTTTCGACAATTTGTTCTTGTTGACGTCCCTAGCCTTACGATTCTTAAACCAGCCAAGAACAGTCTATAAAAATAGAAATCGTAAAACAAATCTATTTCTGTAATAACCTTTTTCTCAATTGGATGATGCGTATCAATAAACTGCTGCAAAAATTCATCAGTAGCCTCTGAATGTTCCTCAAATTGTTTCTCCAATTCATTGATTTGCTCATCAGAAAATTTGTGACGCTTCCTGGATTCTGAACAGGTCTTAAATTAAATAGGTTTTTCCATAGATGCAAAATTAAAAAAACGAACCGATTCAGAATTAGCATAGAAGTTCGAAAAACTTTCACACAGCAATTTATTGTTTCTTTTGCGTAAATCCTCTATGATCGAATCACGTTGTTCCAACTGAGTAAGTATAACGAGGAACCAGAAGATAATCGTGTGGAACAGCAAATAAAAACTTTTATTGAATTTAATCAACTTGAAAAAAATTGAGTACTAGATAATATTTTTAAGTGTAGATGTAGATTGTAGATGTAGAAATACCAAAAATATAATTAGGATCGGCTACAATTCTATCTACATTTGCAAAATACAAATCTACAAACTACATCTACTAATCTACATTTTAAATTTATTTGTATTGGCTACATTCTATAAATCTACAATCTACATTTCACTCCAATAAAATTTTTAGATGTAGAATGTAGATTTTAATTTGTATAGGCCCCTGGTACACAATATGTTTTTGTATTGAACCAGAATTCCGTAAAATGCTACCCAATCTTCTTTTTTTTATCATTTCTTCATTTTTATTCACAAAAAAGAAAAATGAATTTGAGACTCAAATATGAGTTGTGGTAAAGGTCGATTCAGTGTAACTAATTCAGAACAAGTTTTCACCAATTCGAATAATTCTTCAATCATGCGAAAGGCTTCGCGGTGTGGCATCTTTTTCGTAATTGGACCGATCTGATCTGAACATTCTATAAAAACATACTGCTGGACGTGTGACACCACTTATTGCCTGAAACTTCCTGTAGAATGTTCAGAACATAGTTTAAATTAACATGGAAAAGATGTGGAATTTCGAGTGGCTCCGATAATATTCTTACTTTAATATGAACTAACACAGCTCAATCTAATCAAATAACGTTTAAATCACCAAGTGGAAAAATCGAAATGAACTTTATAAATTAAAAATTTCAATTTAAGAATTATGCAATAATAGTTTTATTAATAACTAGAAAGGGAATGTGTAACAATTAATAAAAAATGAAAAGCTGAAAAATTCTTTTAAAGTTTATTTAATTCTTGCATCACCCAAGAAATAGTTTAGAAAACGGTCGATCAGAAAACAACAAAAAAGATCTCCTATTATGCAAAGAACCAAATTATTTCGAAGAAGTTCAGGTATATGAACAAGTTCTAAAAATTATTTAATAGAAAATGTATTTTTAAATATAGGTATATTTTTACCAAATTTATTATTCATTTCTGGGGCAATATTTGATGCAAAAGCAACCATGACTAGGAAGGAACAAATTATTGAATAGAACATTGGACGATTTTCTAAATATTTTAAATTTTAAAATTTATCTCTAATTTTAAAATTAAAATTTCCCAATATTTTTTTTTATTTTGTATTTTTATAAAATAAAATATTATAAAATAAAAGATATCCATTTTCCAATATCCTAAATTAACAATAAGTCGAAATAATTTTGATATTATGTAAATAATTTTCAAAAATAATTTAAAAACCTGTTAAACTTTCCATAAAAGGTTTTCCACGATAATTTACTGCAAATGTGGCTATTTGAAGTGTTGATGACATTAAATAAACAGCAGTATTTAATAAATTTGGTTTGAATTCTTTCTCGAGATCAATATTTTTTGGTCTTTAATTTAAAATTTTAATTTAAAAAAAAAATAAAAACCTTTCTTCTAAATTATGTGCTAATTTAACAATGTGAATTAAACAGGCAAAATGTACAGAAAATTGTAAAGTAATTGTTGTTAAAGTATAAACATTGAAAATATTGGCCATTGGTCTTTGTTTGGAAAGCGTCCTTAATGGTTTTGAGCGTGAAATGAAAAGAAAACAAGCAGCCAAAAAGATTCCTTGCACAGTTGCCTATAAATAAGAAAAATAAAACAGAATTTTATCTAAAAATAACCTGAGTATCAGAAAATTTAACTCCATCCAAATAAAGTACACTTTGACTATATGCAAGAACAAGAGCATTAAGTGCAAGAATTTTAAACATTTGCATTGTTGTAACCTTTAAAATTAAATACCTAAATTAAATTTAGAAATAATTTTAACAAACCAAAGTACATCTTCCTTGTTTAATTATATTGCAAACTTTAAAAAATTGTTTTCAAAATATAAAAATTTTTTTAAAAAAAGATACTTGACTGAATAGAGGTTGATTTTGATGTAAACGGAGCAGCATAAGAAGCATCACCTAATCGTACTTTAGCTTGTTCTTCTTGTTCCATTTCACGCATCATTTGATCCAATCGATTCTTAAAAAATAAATTTCAAGAACAAATAAATTTTGAAGGCATTTTTTACCTGCATCTGACTTTGACGAGTTAAAAGTTGTTGACGACCAGATCCTTTAGCTTCATTTCTAGATACGATATTCGAAGGTAAATTCACGGGAGGTTTCTTTACAGTTTTTAAATGATTTGGAACATCATTTTCAGTCATTGCCGGTTTATTTTCAATTGATTGTGGTGTTGATTTTTCTTCGTTTTTTATTGGATGTGAAAGAAGTGCAACCCCAACTTCAGAATGTTTTAAAGCTCCAACATCATTTGTTCTAAAAAAAATTTTTAAGTCCTGTTTAGTTAATAATTGTAAAAAACTAACCCGTCGCCACACATAAGAGTTACAAATCCCATACGTTTCAATGAATTTACTGCCTTTTCTTTTTGTTTAGGTGACATTCTAGCATAAACACGAACATTTTCAAGAACTATATAACAAATAATTAGACATTTAATATTATTTTTACTTATTCTAAATTTCCAAAATTCAAGAGAATTATGCAAATTTTCAAAGGAAGAGCCAGTTAAACAAAGTTCAAATTTTCGGTGACGAGCAAGCAAGTGATTTTTGGTTAAAAGAACATCTGTTGTCAAACTTGTTGTACCATCAACTGAACGCCAAAGCCATTTATCCTGACTATTTTGATCTTTTAAAAATAAACCAAAAATAAAAAATTAACAATAAAAACCTAATTGATCCAAAATTAACGCCACTCTATTTTTTCGAATAAATTTTAGTTCATTTGCAACATGTAAAGCAGTCAAGACATTATCGCCTGTGATCATTACAACCTAAATATTAACAAAATAGGTACAATTTTTATATATCAATCTACTCTATGTGAAGAATCGATTATTTCTCTAATCATTGACCGAGTGTCAGACTTCAAAGGACATGAAACAACGGCAAAACCAGCAAAACTAAGTTCACATTCAAATTCATTCCTTTAATAACTAAAATAATATTAAAAATAAATAAACCTGGGAGTTTCACGAATTTGCTGTGTACTCAAAGGACCAAGTTCTCTAATTCCCAAAGCAATAATGCGAGCACCAGCTCTCGCAAGACTTTGATAATTTTCATCATATGAAAGAGGCAATTCATGAAACTAAAAACTAAAATACAAAAATAATTAAACAAAATCCCAACCATTCCCCGAAGAATTTCTGGTGCTCCTTTCACTGTAACAATACAATTTGTTGTAGTTTGACCAGAACTTTGATATGCAGAAATAACTGTCATTCGTTTCATTTGACTCGAAAAGTGAAAACGACGAAGAATTTTAATTGGAGGAACCTTTGTAGTTTTCTTTATGGGAATGACAGAATCTTCTAAAATAAAAAAATATTATTTAAACAATAAAAGACACTAACGTTTTGTAACATTCCAATCAAGCCATTTAAGAATTGCTTTCTCTAAAGGATCACCAACTAATTCCTCATCAAAACGGACTAAAGAATGACATGAAGCAAGAGCACGAACAGAGTTTAAATCACAATTAGAAGGTAAGCGAACAATAGAAACATCATTCTCTGAATTATTTGAGGAAGTATTTTCGAGTACCTCAGACGATTCACTAAATAAAATTTAATTAAATTATCTCAATTACAAAAAAAACCTCTGTATGGGAGTTAGACCGGCAACTCCTTCCATTACTAATTCATCTGTTGTTAACGTCCCAGTCTTGTCAAAACAACAAACATCAATTTTGCCAGCAAAAGGAATTCGAAAAGGTTCTGTACAAAATATCCCCAATTTTTGTAAAGCAAGTAATGAATTATTTACAGCCAAAGATAATTCAATTGGCAATTCCGGTGGGATTACACTTGTTAAAATAAGCACACATTCCAAAAATAATTTATAACGAGAACGATTTTCATCTTCGGTTCCTATTTAAAATAATGAATTTAAAGAAATAAATTATTTAAAAAACCTTTAATCCAAAGATATGCGGAAGCAGCGATAGCAAAAATTAACAGAAAGAGAATAAAGGCAAATGTTTCCAAATTGTTAGCACTAACTCGTTTCACACCAAACTTTAAAAAGAAAAATCAAATTTGAAAAATTTTCTTTCTAATTGATATTCCGACCGAAAGAGGCTCAATGATCGAAACATTGTAAGTTAAGTTAATAATTATAAAGTATGTACCTAAATTGATACTAGTTCTAATCAATTACTAACAAGCAAGGCTTATTTTGAATAAACTATTAAAGGAAGGTCCATAAAAATTTCTAATTTTAACTTAAACAAGTAATGAAATTATTTTACAAATTATTTAAACTTCAAAACAAACCATAATAGTTCTCAATAAACTTCCTTGGTTTGTATTAAATCCAGTTCTTAAAACATAACAAATAACACCATTATCAGGGGCCTTTGTACCGGCCTCATTTTTTGCTAAATTTTTTAAAAATAAATTAAAAAAATAAAAAAACATACCCGGAGGTGTGTGTTGAAGAATTTTAGTTCCTCCAAACAAAACATGTAAACGGCTATCAATATTTGAATCAAAAATTCGTTCCCTTTCCAATTCTTCAATTGATTCTTTCATTTGAGGAATAGATTCTCCCGTTAACATTGCTTCGTCACAAATTGCATGACCTCTCAATACTTAAAATATTTTTAGAATTAAATTAAAATCAAAAAATTAACATAAAAGATCGCAAGGAATTGATTTTTCTTCCCCCGCCTTTGTTGAAGTAATTGAAATTATATCGCCACAAATTAATTGATCTATAAATACAATAAATGTTTTAAAAAAATATTTAAAACCTGAAGATAATTTATTCCATCTCTTCCCACGATAAACATTAACCAAATAAGGCTGTGAACCCATATTTCTTAAATTAAAAAATTTTTAGAAGTTTTTTCGAACGAATAAACCTAATTTCCGACATATTACGCATTTGTTGCTTGACAATTGTGACCTGAAAATGATGGCAAAAGTAAAATTTTTTGGAAAATTTCATACCTCGAATGTGACTAACATGAAAAGAGTTAAAAGAGAATAATACCACATATCTTCTAAAAAAGTAAAAATATTTTTAGACTGAAAATCAATAAGTTAGAAAAAATTGTTTACAGGACCTACACCCAATTATGAGCTATTTTAGGGAGGCAAAACATCTTTTAATTTTCATGAATTTCAGAAAATATTTTTGAAAATTCTCATATTGTTAAATAAAAATATCGAAATAATTCAAAATCTTCCAAATATTAAAAAATCAAAATATACCTAAACACCATAATCCAACACAAAATACTTGAAAAATAAAAAATGGTGCAGTTGCTCTTTCAGTAAATAATTCAGCAAATTTTGGGACTTCCATTTCAACTCTTTAAAAAACAATTTAAAATTTATTCAAAAAATATACCTATTATTTCCATATTCAAGTTCTATTTCTTTAACTTTATCCTCATTTTCAATTCCTTTCCAATCTTGAAATATTCGAAAAGGCAAATTTGTATTAAACGTAATTGCCTTGAACTAAAAAATTTTTAATTAAATTTTTATTCCAAAAAACAAACCTCTCCCAAATCTTCATTATATTTATAATGAATTTTTTGAAAACAAAAAGATAAACGTAAATGGCCATTAGGAAGCTAAATTAATTTTAAAAAATTACTTCAAATATTTATTTTAAAGCAAACCTTTGTTCTAATAAGAGGGACAAATTCAGTCCATCCATTATTTGGCGTCGGTTTAACTTTAACTAATTGTGCATCATTTACAAGATTATTTACTTTTACACAATTTAAAAAAGAATCAACTTCAACAAACCAATAACAGAAAAGTGCAGTTAAAGCCTTTTAAAATATTTTTAATTTTAAATTTAAAAAAATACTTGTAAAATTAATATTCCAACAAAAATTATACACCCAAATTCCCAATAATCTTCAAAACCCAGATTTTGCCAAAAGCCGAGCCAACAAGCGTGAAAGACCAAAAAAGGAGTCTAAAAATAAATTACTTATTTTTTAAATTTAATTTATTACTATAAAAGCATGCATAAAAATAGGCCGTCTCCGATAAGCAGAAACATTTTCAATAAGTTGATCTATTGCCATAAAATTTTTTTAGCTAATAGAGTAGATAGAGAACAAGCTAAAGATAAAATTTACTAATTTAATATTTTACATATGTGAGGTCACGTATTTCTTAACAAAACAAAGCCGATTTGGCCACGTCTTATTTGTTAGTGCCCAATTGGCCGCTCTGAGGCACTCAACTAACCTGTAAAGGACGATTCAGAGTCGTGATTCAGAGAACATATCAGTTCAGTACAATTTACCGTAATTTATTATTTAAGATTCAATCTGAACAATTTATAAAACAATTTTAACAAAGCTCGATAAATAAATTTGTTTTTTAAGTGAGATGAACCGATCAGATAAAAAAGTTCAAAAACTTTAAAATGATAAATTTTGTCCATACCATAACTTTTCTAAAACAAAAATTATGGTCAAGAATGGCCGGTAGCTGCAGACATTAAATTATATTTATATTTATTTTATTTATTCAAAAAAATGTCAATGAAGGGGAAACCACTTACACATTGACAATAAAATAACAATGGGTAAAAGACATGGCAAAAAAATAATAAATTATGTATGATATATAATTTTTATTTATAATTCCTTCTTTTAATTCCCATTTCTATTTTAATTGGAAAAACATTTGAATTGGCTTGTTTTCTTTTTGTAGCCATTGTTTACCCAATTAAGGTAAAAAAAGAAGGCTTAAATTGTCAAAAAAGATTGCCTTAAAAATTAAATTAATTTTAAATATAAATTGAAATATGAGAAACTTATAGGCTTAAAAAACAACAAAAGTCAAAATAACAACAAAAATCACTTAAATAATTGATTTAAATAAAAATATATTTAATTGCATTAAAAAGGAAAATAAGGAAAAAAAATGGGTGACTGATCATTTCGTCAATGATGAGTTCGACAATGATTAGTCCGTCAAAATCAGTTCGTCAATGACTTTCGTCAATGATTAGTCCGTCAATAAAATAGTGACAAATTTAAATTGTTTCAGTTCGTCAATGCTAAGAACTTATTAAAAATATATTGTGAAATAGTAATTTTCAGAAAAATTCTAATTCTCAGCTAAATGATAAGAAATTGTTCGTAGATAACGAACAGGATCGACAGCCGATCTTCAAATTCTGCAACTAACTATTGAAGATTACTATCTTGACGAAGATATATGTATAGCGTTTCTCCCAAGCTTATACCATTTCCAGGTATCTGTAATCTGTTACAATCCTATCCTAATAAAAAATTGTCTCTGGTTTTGAAGGACCATTTCTTATCAACAAAGAAGCCTCACGTTTAGACTTAACTTCAAGCAATTGAACTGGTCCAGGGTTTTCCATTTCGTTAGCAGAATTATTAGAAAAATATTCACCATCAGTGGAGGACTGATTAAAATTACTATCAGATTAATGAATTTTGGGCGCTGCTCTATATCTACATCTATCATCTTCTTAGATCATTATCTTTTCAAAAATTAATTTTTTTTATCTTTTCATATTTTTTACAATACGAATATTGATAAAGGTGTTAACTTAAGTTAACAAATGTAAACTAACAATTTATTTCCTATTCCTTTCAACTTGAAAGGAATATTTATTCCTATTTCTTTCTATTCAACAGTGACGAACTGAAACAATTTAAATTTGGCACTATTTTATTGACGGACTAATCATTGACGAAAGTCATTGACGAACTGATTTTGACGGACTAATCATTGACGAAAGTCATTGACGAACTGATTTTGACGGACTAATCATTGTCGAACTCATCATTGACGAACTAATAGGGAACCAAAAAATGTATGTATATATTTTGTAATATATGGATTTTCTAAAAAAATAGACAAAATGCCAATTTATTGTTAAATAGAGTCTGAATAAATAACTTGGTTTTTTAAATTTTTGAAACTGTTTAATTTAATTTTTCAAAATATATATATATATTTTTTCCTCATTTCTTTTTTTTTTAAAAATTAAAGCTTGAATAATAAATAGGGTTGGCCTGTACACAAAAAATATTTTTTAATTATTGCACCAATATGGATTTTAATTTATTTTTAAAGGATAATGGGGAATTGGCTAATATAGTTTGACTATCAAGGACATTCCAATTTTTAGTCACTCTATTTACAAAGGATTTTGAACTAAATTTGTTTTGACCTTTAGAAAGAATTCTAATTTTGGAGGATTCATTTCTTCTGTTGGATAAATTAAAAAATTTAGTAGGATTAAAATGGGTATATCCATTTAAAATTTTATAGGTTAAAACTAGATCATAAATTTTTCTCCTATTTTCCAATGTTTGAATTTTAAGGTATTCTAACCTATTATAGTACTCGACGTAAGGAAGTCTACATTTTTTAAATAAAATTTTGGTAAAATATTTCTGACATTTTTCTAATCTAGTTATATCGCTTTTTTGCAATGGATTCCATGCTTCAGGTGAATACTCTAAAAGTGGCCTTATATAACTTTTGTAAATCGTAATCCATGTTCCTGTAGTTCTAGACTTAATAACATTGAAAACAAATCTCATTCTAGAATAAACTCTTTGTATTATTTTATTTAAATGTATATCAAATTTTAATTTATTATCAATAATAATCCCTAAATCTCGTATTGATTCAACTTCATTTATAATATTTGCATTTATTTTATATTGATCTTTAGGGTTATTTTTTCCAATATGCATAATAAATGTTTTATTTGGTGAAATATTATCAGAAACGCACAATTCGATGTCTTGTTTGCTGACAATTAATTTAACGAAGACAAGAAAATTTAATATAATATTTTATTTCACCTTAAACTTGGGTAATTAAACCGAAAAAACAATGAAAAAACGCGAATAAAAATAAAAATGTGAAATGTATGAATAAATCGCGAAATTATAATGTTATGAGTTTCTAGTTCGGGTCAGGATCACCCGTCAAGGATTGTTGTCAGGGCGCCCCTTGCCGGTACCGTTCTCTCGGCCAAAGAAGGCTAGGGAACGGTCACGGCAAGGGGCGCTTGTTGTTGTCCAAAGTAGAGAATGAAGTGTTGTTGAGGGGTGTGTGCTTCTTTAAATAGTGGGGGTGGCTGATTATATCTTCTTTAGAAAATAATTTATTTACATTTCAAAAATTGTTGTGAGAAAGTTGGGGGAGAAAAATTGTTTGTTGAAAATAAGGGGGAAATTGTAGGCCAAAGAAGGCTAAAAATAAAAAGTCTTTTAGTAAAAGAAAAAATTATTTTTTATAAAAAGAAATATTTTTACACAAAAATTAAAGAGTGTGTGAATTGATTGGTCGATGATTCACTTTCTTACCACCGACTGACAAAAGAAAGAAAAAAATAAATAAATTTTATTTTACCCGGGAACGCCCGAGTCTCGTTTCTCGGGCGTTCCCGACACTCCCCACATTGTAGCTATTCCTTCAGGAATTGGACCTTAGTTTGGTCCTTGTCCTTTAATTTCCGCATCACTCTCGTTGATATTCGGTTCAGCTCGTATCGACTGAGGGTGTCGGGTGTTGAAGTTGTCCCTAGAGGGGTTTCTTCTTTTCTCTCGTGTAGCCGAATTAAAGAATGTCTTCTTGTCGCTTCGTCATTGTGTGTGGCCTCGATCAGATTGGTCCGCTGTAGGATCTTCTTTATTCCCCATGGGAGAATGTACAAGTACAGTATGGATAAGAGGTTGTATACGACCGTGAGTTTGAACGCAATTTCCCACGACATCCATTGAGTTAGGCTGAAGGTGTAGGAGAACTGTGGGTTTTCGTAATTTTCTGTGGTACTTTTGTCATTCACGATTGCTTGCATGTGTTGTCCTCTGGCGAAAGTTCGAAAAGAGGCTAACAACTTGATGGTTGGGTCGGAGTCGTTCGTTAATTCTAAATTTTTGAAGATGAGCGTGTCCAAAGTTGGTAAGCTCGAGCCATTTAGTTGGTCCAAAGTTATGGTTTCGGCCTGAGGATGATTGACTACGTGTCCTTCCAGTTGGTCTATTGTGAGTAGTTCTCCTTCCCAAAATATTGTTTGGCTTCGGTATTTCTTGCAGCTTCCATTTTTTGATTCTTCTCGAATTATTAATGACACGGGATCTAAATAGGCCTTGAAATAGTTGTTATAGATGCTGATGTTGACTGGGATGAACTCGAAGCAGTTCTTTTCTTTGTTAGGTAAGAAGTACACGTGCTTCTTTTCTATACGAATACACTTCTTTACCTCCAGGAGGTTTCGTTCACTGTTGGTGATCCATCGTGCTTCGATTAAGTCTTGTTGGAATATATTTCGAGCGATCGTTGTGGCGTCCATGGATGTGAACGGGAGCCTATGTAGGCCAGTGTTCAGCAACCAGCAGACTGTAGTCTTTAATTTGGTTATACTATTGAGTTGTGCCGCTGTGAGTTGGCTTGCGAGTTGCTCGGTTTTGACCGTCGCTCTTTTGCTTCGTATCCTCGTGATTCTGTCGAAAACTTCTTGTTTTATCAAGTATCCTTGGTCCGACATTACGTATTCGTGTCCACAATCTTCTTTTGTTAGAGGGTCTGAAGTGAACGATAATGCCAGATCTTCTTTGGTCCAAATTTTTTCGGTTGGGTAATAATCTCCGTGCCAAGTGGCGAGATATGTGTACTTGCATCTTACTTCATCGGTGGGTTTCTTCCAGACGATTAGTGATCCTCCTTCGGTTGGGCATTCTTCATCCTCTAGTGCGCACTTGGCCATGTTGTCGATTGGCGAGTGAAGTGTTTCGGTGGACGGATCAAAATACAATTTCTCGTCAGTTTGGAAACAGTTCGTTCGTTGACTGTACTGTGTGGAGAAGTAACTGTAGTCTATTGTTGGATTGAAATCGTTCAGTGTCCTTTTGATGCCTTCAGTTGCTGAGAGTGGTCCGTATTGGCAGTGGTTGGTCTCTGTCATTCTGAGGCACTCTTCTTTCGAGATGGGAAGTGTTTCGCTGGTGGTCACATTTCTTCCTTCCCCAATTAAGTTTTCCCAGTACTCTACCTTCTGTTTTACAATGACACACCTACTTGCCCTAACTTCCCTGGCTTCCATATTTACCCGATACACTTGCAGTCTTATTTTGACTTTGGTACCAGGTAACCATTCAGCACAAGACATACCTCGATGTTGCAAGTCGATCACTCTTGCTGGAGCCACCTCATTGCACATCATTGCCGCCTGCCCGACGGTCCATCTGAACTTGGAAATTAATAAAATTAGTAAGAGTAAGGTCCAATAAAGTCTTTTCTTGCCTCTATTCTGCGGCCCAGGAGGGCTTGCAATTCCTAGCAGGTCCAAAGAAGGACGCGCGGCAGGCCAGATGAATCTGTCCAATTGTCTGCCCATGGTAGTTGTCGTTTTCCTTAAGGTTTCGCTTGTTACATTTCTCGTCACATTGTTGTTGGCGTCTGTAGGGTCGCGCACAAAAATTGGGTTGGTCCCATCTTCCGGGGTTCTTCGTTCCATTCCTTCTGCCGTGATGACCATGCCCTGGTACGGAAAGCGGGCAAAGTAATCAAAAAAGCCGAGAAGTTTCCAAGCCGTGTCTTTTTTCAGCTGCCGAGTTCTGTTGTGGAAGTGGGCCACCATGATGTTCCAGGCGTAACTGTTCAAAAAGTGATGTGTTGCGTCGTTCAAACCCTTCCCTTTTGACCAGATTTTGAGGATAGTGCTTAAGGTCGCCAAACGCTGTTCCTTGATGTTTTGCTTCTGCCATCTGGCGCTTTCGATTACTTTGTTGCCAGCGTAAGAAATATCGATTTCTAGCTCTTCTGTCATGATGCGGATGATTTGAACGTTGCGGGAAAAAATTCGAAAACAATGATTGAACCAAGCCTCCTGCCTGTGGGACGCCCATAAAGTCCGTTGAATTGATGACAGTTCTCTTCTTTTGGTCTCAGTTGTGATTTCGCCATGTATTGCTCTCTCGGGCAGCACTGTGATGTCAAGGTCACTATCTTTCAAATCCAATTCTGCTGCCGAACTTCCGTACAAGTGAACTCTAGCCCTTCCCCATCGTTCAGATATAATTCTCTCTATTTTTCTTGCCAATTTCTTCTTTTCTTCTCTTTTTTCTTCACTGAGGAGCCACGCGTTCGCAACGAGATCTAGATCTGCAGAAAAATCATTTTCGCCATATTCTCTCCAGTAGTTGGTGATGAGATATTCTCTCCAGTAGTTGGTGATGAGATTTCCATAATACTGGGGGTATTCCTCTGTCACCTCCGGCCCAAGAGGGCTTGGAGGGACTTCGGAAGAGGGCCCAGCTGAAGTTGTTCGAATATGGAAGATGTTTTGCAACCTGCTTTCTAATGACGGTCTGTCGGACGTGCCTGGTGTGTCGTCTGCGGGAGGCTGCCAGTTGTTGGACATCATTTCTTCTACTAGTCGCGTCACCGCGGTTGCTCCACTTGCCGTTAGGAACCCTTGGCAGTTGGTCCAGTCTTGGTGATTTGGTACGATGATCATTCGGAACGTTGACTCGGTTTGGCGGGCGTCCTTTATTAACTTCTTGAATCCTTTCTCATAATCCTTTCGGACAGACGTGACTTTAGTTGGTGGGAGTATCCAAACAACATTGCGCCAAAGGAGGCTCAAAATGTTGACTAACGGTGTGGTGTCGCGATTGAATACCTCCCACGGCGTTTCCCTCAGAATGTGTGATGTCCCTAGCGTGATGATGACCCAATCGGTTATTGGCGAATAGAAGAGGGTTGTTAGATGTTCAGCGCTCTTCGGAATGAGTGTGTAGGCTCCCAGATTTCGCCCAATTTCCGCACAATATTCCTCAGTGATATGAACCTTCTTTGCCTCTACCATATGGGCGTCCCCGATGAAGAACTTTGCTTTCATTCGATTGGCCAATTTCATAACGCTTCCCTCCATCAGGTGAACAAGTTCATCTAGTCCTTCGTCCTCGATCTGTTCTCGCACCGATTCTGGTCGAATTGCGACGTAGTTATTCTTCTCTATGGGATTTGCGGCTCCTTTGCAGTAGATCCTCCAGACTTTCAAAGCTTCTTGCAACTCAGTGAGTGTCCACCATACGAGATCCTTTTGTCCGATTCCCTTCGTTCTCTTTCTCCATTTCTCGTGGTTGGCCGGGATGTCCGATGTCTTGTATCCAATTTTCATTATGCCCCCTATCTCCTGCCTTGCTTGGCGAGCCATCCACAACAGTTCTTCCGATGGCGGCGCTTCACAAAACCTTTGAACCCACAGTTTTATCCTCTCTTCATACTTTCCATGCACTGTTGCCCATAGAACCAAGATCAAATGAAGAATCGATGGTATAGCCCTTTCTCTTTACTCTTCCATGTGTATGAAGTTTGTTGTCATCAGGGCTTCGCATCTCCTATGTCCTGGTTGTCCGGGGTTGCATGTCGTGAATAACCCCCAATCGTTTGTTTCCAGGGTGCCGTTTTCAAGATTCGCATCTTGATACTCTGCCATGTCCTGCCAAGATGATGGGTCCTCAGGGTCCTGGCCAAAGGAGGCTTGGTCCCCTCGGACCTCTTCCTCACCCGCCCACATGTCGTCGTCGCTGCCTGCCAAAGAAACGTCCTCCATTGCCTGCAATTTTGAAAGAATACTAAAATTATGATTTAGTTTATCATTAGATTTAGTTTATCATTATACCTCGAATGTGACTAACATGAAAAGAGTTAAAAGAGAATAATACCACATATCTTCTAAAAAAGTAAAAATATTTTTAGACTGAAAATCAATAAGTTAGAAAAAATTGTTTACAGGACCTACACCCAATTATGAGCTATTTTAGGGAGGCAAAACATCTTTTAATTTTCATGAATTTCAGAAAATATTTTTGAAAATTCTCATATTGTTAAATAAAAATATCGAAATAATTCAAAATCTTCCAAATATTAAAAAATCAAAATATACCTAAACACCATAATCCAACACAAAATACTTGAAAAATAAAAAATGGTGCAGTTGCTCTTTCAGTAAATAATTCAGCAAATTTTGGGACTTCCATTTCAACTCTTTAAAAAACAATTTAAAATTTATTCAAAAAATATACCTATTATTTCCATATTCAAGTTCTATTTCTTTAACTTTATCCTCATTTTCAATTCCTTTCCAATCTTGAAATATTCGAAAAGGCAAATTTGTATTAAACGTAATTGCCTTGAACTAAAAAATTTTTAATTAAATTTTTATTCCAAAAAACAAACCTCTCCCAAATCTTCATTATATTTATAATGAATTTTTTGAAAACAAAAAGATAAACGTAAATGGCCATTAGGAAGCTAAATTAATTTTAAAAAATTACTTCAAATATTTATTTTAAAGCAAACCTTTGTTCTAATAAGAGGGACAAATTCAGTCCATCCATTATTTGGCGTCGGTTTAACTTTAACTAATTGTGCATCATTTACAAGATTATTTACTTTTACACAATTTAAAAAAGAATCAACTTCAACAAACCAATAACAGAAAAGTGCAGTTAAAGCCTTTTAAAATATTTTTAATTTTAAATTTAAAAAAATACTTGTAAAATTAATATTCCAACAAAAATTATACACCCAAATTCCCAATAATCTTCAAAACCCAGATTTTGCCAAAAGCCGAGCCAACAAGCGTGAAAGACCAAAAAGGAGTCTAAAAATAAATTACTTATTTTTTAAATTTAATTTATTACTATAAAAGCATGCATAAAAATAGGCCGTCTCCGATAAGCAGAAACATTTTCAATAAGTTGATCTATTGCCATAAAATTTTTTTAGCTAATAGAGTAGATAGAGAACAAGCTAAAGATAAAATTTACTAATTTAATATTTTACATATGTGAGGTCACGTATTTCTTAACAAAACAAAGCCGATTTGGCCACGTCTTATTTGTTAGTGCCCAATTGGCCGCTCTGAGGCACTCAACTAACCTGTAAAGGACGATTCAGAGTCGTGATTCAGAGAACATATCAGTTCAGTACAATTTACCGTAATTTATTATTTAAGATTCAATCTGAACAATTTATAAAACAATTTTAACAAAGCTCGATAAATAAATTTGTTTTTTTAAGTGAGATGAACCGATCAGATAAAAAAGTTCAAAAACTTTAAAATGATAAATTTTGTCCATACCATAACTTTTCTAAAACAAAAATTATGGTCAAGAATGGCCGGTAGCTGCAGACATTAAATTATATTTATATTTATTTTATTTATTCAAAAAAATGTCAATGAAGGGGGAAACCACTTACACATTGACAATAAAATAACAATGGGTAAAAGACATGGCAAAAAAATAATAAATTATGTATGATATATAATTTTTATTTATAATTCCTTCTTTTAATTCCCATTTCTATTTTAATTGGAAAAACATTTGAATTGGCTTGTTTTCTTTTTGTAGCCATTGTTTACCCAATTAAGGTAAAAAAAGAAGGCTTAAATTGTCAAAAAAGATTGCCTTAAAAATTAAATTAATTTTAAATATAAATTGAAATATGAGAAACTTATAGGCTTAAAAAACAACAAAAGTCAAAATAACAACAAAAATCACTTAAATAATTGATTTAAATAAAAATATATTTAATTGCATTAAAAAGGAAAATAAGGAAAAAAAATGGGTGACTGATCATTTCGTCAATGATGAGTTCGACAATGATTAGTCCGTCAAAATCAGTTCGTCAATGACTTTCGTCAATGATTAGTCCGTCAATAAAATAGTGACAAATTTAAATTGTTTCAGTTCGTCAATGCTAAGAACTTATTAAAAATATATTGTGAAATAGTAATTTTCAGAAAAATTCTAATTCTCAGCTAAATGATAAGAAATTGTTCGTAGATAACGAACAGGATCGACAGCCGATCTTCAAATTCTGCAACTAACTATTGAAGATTACTATCTTGACGAAGATATATGTATAGCGTTTCTCCCAAGCTTATACCATTTCCAGGTATCTGTAATCTGTTACAATCCTATCCTAATAAAAAATTGTCTCTGGTTTTGAAGGACCATTTCTTATCAACAAAGAAGCCTCACGTTTAGACTTAACTTCAAGCAATTGAACTGGTCCAGGGTTTTCCATTTCGTTAGCAGAATTATTAGAAAAATATTCACCATCAGTGGAGGACTGATTAAAATTACTATCAGATTAATGAATTTTGGGCGCTGCTCTATATCTACATCTATCATCTTCTTAGATCATTATCTTTTCAAAAATTAATTTTTTTTATCTTTTCATATTTTTTACAATACGAATATTGATAAAGGTGTTAACTTAAGTTAACAAATGTAAACTAACAATTTATTTCCTATTCCTTTCAACTTGAAAGGAATATTTATTCCTATTTCTTTCTATTCAACAGTGACGAACTGAAACAATTTAAATTTGGCACTATTTTATTGACGGACTAATCATTGACGAAAGTCATTGACGAACTGATTTTGACGGACTAATCATTGACGAAAGTCATTGACGAACTGATTTTGACGGACTAATCATTGTCGAACTCATCATTGACGAACTAATAGGGAACCAAAAAATGTATGTATATATTTTGTAATATATGGATTTTCTAAAAAAATAGACAAAATGCCAATTTATTGTTAAATAGAGTCTGAATAAATAACTTGGTTTTTTAAATTTTTGAAACTGTTTAATTTAATTTTTCAAAATATATATATATATTTTTTCCTCATTTCTTTTTTTTTAAAAATTAAAGCTTGAATAATAAATAGGGTTGGCCTGTACACAAAAAATATTTTTTAATTATTGCACCAATATGGATTTTAATTTATTTTTAAAGGATAATGGGGAATTGGCTAATATAGTTTGACTATCAAGGACATTCCAATTTTTAGTCACTCTATTTACAAAGGATTTTGAACTAAATTTGTTTTGACCTTTAGAAAGAATTCTAATTTTGGAGGATTCATTTCTTCTGTTGGATAAATTAAAAAATTTAGTAGGATTAAAATGGGTATATCCATTTAAAATTTTATAGGTTAAAACTAGATCATAAATTTTTCTCCTATTTTCCAATGTTTGAATTTTAAGGTATTCTAACCTATTATAGTACTCGACGTAAGGAAGTCTACATTTTTTAAATAAAATTTTGGTAAAATATTTCTGACATTTTTCTAATCTAGTTATATCGCTTTTTTGCAATGGATTCCATGCTTCAGGTGAATACTCTAAAAGTGGCCTTATATAACTTTTGTAAATCGTAATCCATGTTCCTGTAGTTCTAGACTTAATAACATTGAAAACAAATCTCATTCTAGAATAAACTCTTTGTATTATTTTATTTAAATGTATATCAAATTTTAATTTATTATCAATAATAATCCCTAAATCTCGTATTGATTCAACTTCATTTATAATATTTGCATTTATTTTATATTGATCTTTAGGGTTATTTTTTCCAATATGCATAATAAATGTTTTATTTGGTGAAATATTATCAGAAACGCACAATTCGATGTCTTGTTTGCTGACAATTAATTTAACGAAGACAAGAAAATTTAATATAATATTTTATTTCACCTTAAACTTGGGTAATTAAACCGAAAAAACAATGAAAAAACGCGAATAAAAATAAAAATGTGAAATGTATGAATAAATCGCGAAATTATAATGTTATGAGTTTCTAGTTCGGGTCAGGATCACCCGTCAAGGATTGTTGTCAGGGCGCCCCTTGCCGGTACCGTTCTCTCGGCCAAAGAAGGCTAGGGAACGGTCACGGCAAGGGGCGCTTGTTGTTGTCCAAAGTAGAGAATGAAGTGTTGTTGAGGGGTGTGTGCTTCTTTAAATAGTGGGGGTGGCTGATTATATCTTCTTTAGAAAATAATTTATTTACATTTCAAAAATTGTTGTGAGAAAGTTGGGGGAGAAAAATTGTTTGTTGAAAATAAGGGGGAAATTGTAGGCCAAAGAAGGCTAAAAATAAAAAGTCTTTTAGTAAAAGAAAAAATTATTTTTTATAAAAAGAAATATTTTTACACAAAAATTAAAGAGTGTGTGAATTGATTGGTCGATGATTCACTTTCTTACCACCGACTGACAAAAGAAAGAAAAAAATAAATAAATTTTATTTTACCCGGGAACGCCCGAGTCTCGTTTCTCGGGCGTTCCCGACACTCCCCACATTGTAGCTATTCCTTCAGGAATTGGACCTTAGTTTGGTCCTTGTCCTTTAATTTCCGCATCACTCTCGTTGATATTCGGTTCAGCTCGTATCGACTGAGGGTGTCGGGTGTTGAAGTTGTCCCTAGAGGGGTTTCTTCTTTTCTCTCGTGTAGCCGAATTAAAGAATGTCTTCTTGTCGCTTCGTCATTGTGTGTGGCCTCGATCAGATTGGTCCGCTGTAGGATCTTCTTTATTCCCCATGGGAGAATGTACAAGTACAGTATGGATAAGAGGTTGTATACGACCGTGAGTTTGAACGCAATTTCCCACGACATCCATTGAGTTAGGCTGAAGGTGTAGGAGAACTGTGGGTTTTCGTAATTTTCTGTGGTACTTTTGTCATTCACGATTGCTTGCATGTGTTGTCCTCTGGCGAAAGTTCGAAAAGAGGCTAACAACTTGATGGTTGGGTCGGAGTCGTTCGTTAATTCTAAATTTTTGAAGATGAGCGTGTCCAAAGTTGGTAAGCTCGAGCCATTTAGTTGGTCCAAAGTTATGGTTTCGGCCTGAGGATGATTGACTACGTGTCCTTCCAGTTGGTCTATTGTGAGTAGTTCTCCTTCCCAAAATATTGTTTGGCTTCGGTATTTCTTGCAGCTTCCATTTTTTGATTCTTCTCGAATTATTAATGACACGGGATCTAAATAGGCCTTGAAATAGTTGTTATAGATGCTGATGTTGACTGGGATGAACTCGAAGCAGTTCTTTTCTTTGTTAGGTAAGAAGTACACGTGCTTCTTTTCTATACGAATACACTTCTTTACCTCCAGGAGGTTTCGTTCACTGTTGGTGATCCATCGTGCTTCGATTAAGTCTTGTTGGAATATATTTCGAGCGATCGTTGTGGCGTCCATGGATGTGAACGGGAGCCTATGTAGGCCAGTGTTCAGCAACCAGCAGACTGTAGTCTTTAATTTGGTTATACTATTGAGTTGTGCCGCTGTGAGTTGGCTTGCGAGTTGCTCGGTTTTGACCGTCGCTCTTTTGCTTCGTATCCTCGTGATTCTGTCGAAAACTTCTTGTTTTATCAAGTATCCTTGGTCCGACATTACGTATTCGTGTCCACAATCTTCTTTTGTTAGAGGGTCTGAAGTGAACGATAATGCCAGATCTTCTTTGGTCCAAATTTTTTCGGTTGGGTAATAATCTCCGTGCCAAGTGGCGAGATATGTGTACTTGCATCTTACTTCATCGGTGGGTTTCTTCCAGACGATTAGTGATCCTCCTTCGGTTGGGCATTCTTCATCCTCTAGTGCGCACTTGGCCATGTTGTCGATTGGCGAGTGAAGTGTTTCGGTGGACGGATCAAAATACAATTTCTCGTCAGTTTGGAAACAGTTCGTTCGTTGACTGTACTGTGTGGAGAAGTAACTGTAGTCTATTGTTGGATTGAAATCGTTCAGTGTCCTTTTGATGCCTTCAGTTGCTGAGAGTGGTCCGTATTGGCAGTGGTTGGTCTCTGTCATTCTGAGGCACTCTTCTTTCGAGATGGGAAGTGTTTCGCTGGTGGTCACATTTCTTCCTTCCCCAATTAAGTTTTCCCAGTACTCTACCTTCTGTTTTACAATGACACACCTACTTGCCCTAACTTCCCTGGCTTCCATATTTACCCGATACACTTGCAGTCTTATTTTGACTTTGGTACCAGGTAACCATTCAGCACAAGACATACCTCGATGTTGCAAGTCGATCACTCTTGCTGGAGCCACCTCATTGCACATCATTGCCGCCTGCCCGACGGTCCATCTGAACTTGGAAATTAATAAAATTAGTAAGAGTAAGGTCCAATAAAGTCTTTTCTTGCCTCTATTCTGCGGCCCAGGAGGGCTTGCAATTCCTAGCAGGTCCAAAGAAGGACGCGCGGCAGGCCAGATGAATCTGTCCAATTGTCTGCCCATGGTAGTTGTCGTTTTCCTTAAGGTTTCGCTTGTTACATTTCTCGTCACATTGTTGTTGGCGTCTGTAGGGTCGCGCACAAAAATTGGGTTGGTCCCATCTTCCGGGGTTCTTCGTTCCATTCCTTCTGCCGTGATGACCATGCCCTGGTACGGAAAGCGGGCAAAGTAATCAAAAAAGCCGAGAAGTTTCCAAGCCGTGTCTTTTTTCAGCTGCCGAGTTCTGTTGTGGAAGTGGGCCACCATGATGTTCCAGGCGTAACTGTTCAAAAAGTGATGTGTTGCGTCGTTCAAACCCTTCCCTTTTGACCAGATTTTGAGGATAGTGCTTAAGGTCGCCAAACGCTGTTCCTTGATGTTTTGCTTCTGCCATCTGGCGCTTTCGATTACTTTGTTGCCAGCGTAAGAAATATCGATTTCTAGCTCTTCTGTCATGATGCGGATGATTTGAACGTTGCGGGAAAAAATTCGAAAACAATGATTGAACCAAGCCTCCTGCCTGTGGGACGCCCATAAAGTCCGTTGAATTGATGACAGTTCTCTTCTTTTGGTCTCAGTTGTGATTTCGCCATGTATTGCTCTCTCGGGCAGCACTGTGATGTCAAGGTCACTATCTTTCAAATCCAATTCTGCTGCCGAACTTCCGTACAAGTGAACTCTAGCCCTTCCCCATCGTTCAGATATAATTCTCTCTATTTTTCTTGCCAATTTCTTCTTTTCTTCTCTTTTTTCTTCACTGAGGAGCCACGCGTTCGCAACGAGATCTAGATCTGCAGAAAAATCATTTTCGCCATATTCTCTCCAGTAGTTGGTGATGAGATTTCCATAATACTGGGGGTATTCCTCTGTCACCTCCGGCCCAAGAGGGCTTGGAGGGACTTCGGAAGAGGGCCCAGCTGAAGTTGTTCGAATATGGAAGATGTTTTGCAACCTGCTTTCTAATGACGGTCTGTCGGACGTGCCTGGTGTGTCGTCTGCGGGAGGCTGCCAGTTGTTGGACATCATTTCTTCTACTAGTCGCGTCACCGCGGTTGCTCCACTTGCCGTTAGGAACCCTTGGCAGTTGGTCCAGTCTTGGTGATTTGGTACGATGATCATTCGGAACGTTGACTCGGTTTGGCGGGCGTCCTTTATTAACTTCTTGAATCCTTTCTCATAATCCTTTCGGACAGACGTGACTTTAGTTGGTGGGAGTATCCAAACAACATTGCGCCAAAGGAGGCTCAAAATGTTGACTAACGGTGTGGTGTCGCGATTGAATACCTCCCACGGCGTTTCCCTCAGAATGTGTGATGTCCCTAGCGTGATGATGACCCAATCGGTTATTGGCGAATAGAAGAGGGTTGTTAGATGTTCAGCGCTCTTCGGAATGAGTGTGTAGGCTCCCAGATTTCGCCCAATTTCCGCACAATATTCCTCAGTGATATGAACCTTCTTTGCCTCTACCATATGGGCGTCCCCGATGAAGAACTTTGCTTTCATTCGATTGGCCAATTTCATAACGCTTCCCTCCATCAGGTGAACAAGTTCATCTAGTCCTTCGTCCTCGATCTGTTCTCGCACCGATTCTGGTCGAATTGCGACGTAGTTATTCTTCTCTATGGGATTTGCGGCTCCTTTGCAGTAGATCCTCCAGACTTTCAAAGCTTCTTGCAACTCAGTGAGTGTCCACCATACGAGATCCTTTTGTCCGATTCCCTTCGTTCTCTTTCTCCATTTCTCGTGGTTGGCCGGGATGTCCGATGTCTTGTATCCAATTTTCATTATGCCCCCTATCTCCTGCCTTGCTTGGCGAGCCATCCACAACAGTTCTTCCGATGGCGGCGCTTCACAAAACCTTTGAACCCACAGTTTTATCCTCTCTTCATACTTTCCATGCACTGTTGCCCATAGAACCAAGATCAAATGAAGAATCGATGGTATAGCCCTTTCTCTTTACTCTTCCATGTGTATGAAGTTTGTTGTCATCAGGGCTTCGCATCTCCTATGTCCTGGTTGTCCGGGGTTGCATGTCGTGAATAACCCCCAATCGTTTGTTTCCAGGGTGCCGTTTTCAAGATTCGCATCTTGATACTCTGCCATGTCCTGCCAAGATGATGGGTCCTCAGGGTCCTGGCCAAAGGAGGCTTGGTCCCCTCGGACCTCTTCCTCACCCGCCCACATGTCGTCGTCGCTGCCTGCCAAAGAAACGTCCTCCATTGCCTGCAATTTTGAAAGAATACTAAAATTATGATTTAGTTTATCATTAGTATTTATCCCTATTGTGCATGTTTTAATAGTTTGATTATTATTTATTTTGTCATTTATTTCGAGATTGTAAAGTTTATTAATTGGTCTTTTCAGGAATTTCCCTTGAACTTTTACTAATGCACTTCGTATTTTGTTGTCGGCTCCTGTATATAGCTTCTCTATCTTTCCTATTTTCCATTGATTCCTTTTTCCCTCACTTTGCTCTATCAAAGTGAGCTCTCCCACTTTAGGAGGTTGATTATTTTCTATATTTCTTCTTTGTCTTTCTAGTAAAGATGGTAAGTATTCTTTCTTCCATAAATCCCAATAATGCTTTGCTAATCTTCTGTTCTGTGTGTATCTTTTTATTAATTCTGCTCTTGTGTCTCCTCTTGGAATATATTCTTCTTCTTCTTCATCTATTTTTAAGATTGGTTCATTATCTGGGTATGGTACTAAAATTTTCCATGGAGTTATTACTTCGTTTATTTCGTTTTCTGAAATGTATGTAAGTGGTCTTTCGTTTACATACTTTTCAATTTCTGTAAGTAATGTAATCATTTCACTTAATTTTAATATTCTTCTTCCAATTGTTTTGCTTAACGGGTTTTTTACCATTTGTATTGTTCGTTCAAATAACCCTCCTTGCCAAGGTGCTGCTTCTGTATTGAAATACCATTCTATTCCTTTATTAATAAGTGTGTCGTTTGTTTCTTTCGGCCTTTGCCAAAGTTGGCTTATGGCTTTATTTGCTTTTTTAAATGTTTTTGCGTTGTCTGACACGATTAGTTTTGGTGCTCCTCTTCTTGCAATAAATCTAGTGAATGCGGCTAAAAATTCGTCTGCCGTGAGATCAAACACAACTTCGATATGTATTGCTCTTATTCTTGTACATACAAAAATCAAGCCCCATATTTTTGATTGTTGGTTTTTGTGTTTAACTATAAATGGTCCGAAGTTGTCCAACCCGATTGAACTAAATGGTTTTTCAAATTTCTCTTCTATTCTATAAATAGGTAAATCTGGTGGGTTGGGTAGTTGGTATGCTTTTATATTTTTCTTTAAGCATGTAATACAATATAGTTCATTCTTTTTATTAAATATTGTTGTCCTGATTGTTCTTCTTGCTTGTGGTACCCAATACCTTTCTCTTAATTTTGCGAGTACTATATTTGTACCTGAATGTTTCATATCAATATGCGTTTGTTTGATAATCATTGCTGTTATTCTTGCCTTCTTTGGTAAGAATATTGGTTGATTTGCTTTTTCATGCGCTTTTTCTGCTCCCAATCTTCCTTTACATCTTAATATTTCTTCATTGTCTTCATATATATTTAAATTTTTTCTTTCCTCCTCGTTTGGCGGGTATGCTTTTTGTATATTTTTTATTAATGCTTTTTCACTTCTTTCTAATTCTTTTGCTTCTATTGGTCTGATTTCTTTGTTTTTATTCTTTATGCTTTTCTTCTTCCACCTTAATGCTAAAGCTAGCACTCTTTTTATTTTTATCCATGATGAACTTCTTGTCGTGTCTATTTCTTCAACTTTTTCTTCTATTATTGTCATTAGTGTTATTTCTGTTGGTTTGATTTTCCTTTCATGTTCTTTCGTGTCGTAATATGTTTTTGTTTCTGGCCATTCTTCTTTATCTTTTTTCAACCAACTTGGGCCTTCTAGCCAGTTTGTGTTTTGTATTTCGTTCATCGATGTTCCTCTTGTGGCAATGTCTGCCGGATTTTCTTCACCTTTTATATGTTTTACATTGTAATTTCTAATTATTTTTGCCCTATTTTCGATGAATGTTTCTAATCTTTTATCCGATTTTAGCCATTCTATTACGTCTATTGCGTCTGTCCAAAGTTGGATTTCTTCTAATTCTAAATCAATCTCTTTTTCTAGGTATTTTGCTATTTTTGTTGCTATTTTTAGTGCTTGTAGTTCTAGCTTTGGGATTGTCTTATGTTTACTTGGGACGCTTTTTGGGACTATTAGGCTTTTTGCAAATAATAGTTTTGTTACAGTTTCTTCACCTGTTTTACATCTTAAATATGCTGCTATTCCCATAGCTTCTTTTGATGCGTCCGCGAATATTTGTAATGAGTTTCCTTCTTTATTAATTTTATTTTTTGAAATTTTTCTTGGTATTTCTATAGGTTCTCCTTCTTGCTTTTTTGTTATTCTAATCCATTCTTCTTCTAACTTTTTTGATATAGGTTGATCCCAATCTGCTTTTTCTTCCCAAATTTTATGTAATAATATTTTGTATGGTAATAGCACTGGACTTAGTAACCCAAGAGGGTCGAATGTTGATGCGTAATGTGCTAATATTGTTCTTTTTGTTGTTATGGTATCTTCTTCCCATTTTTTCAATTTAATCCTGTATATATCTTGTGTTGGTATCCACTCAATACCTAATAACTTTGTTCTTTCATTATTGCCTTTATCTTCTTCAGGTATTTTATTTATTATTTCTTTATCACTTGAAATAAATTCTCTAATGTTCATCTTTGCTTTATAAAATACTTCTTTGAGTTGGTGATATATTTTTTCTAATTCTTCCAACTCGTCTGTACCAACTATTATATTATCTACATAAATATTTTTGAGAATGTCTTCTTCAATCATGTGTGTGTTTTTATTTAAATGATGTTGAACTACAATCCCTAAATGTGCCGGACTGCTTATTATTCCAAATGGGACTCTTTTGAATCTATATGTTTTTATTTTACTTTCTTCATTTGCAGGTTCGGCTGGCCAAAGAAAGCGTAGCGCGTCCCTGTCTTTCTCTCTTAGCGGTAGCGATCAAAGCTAATATAGCTTTGATCGCTACCGCTATCGAAAAAACAGAGTACCTTTTCTTCTTTGTACGGTATTTTTGGGTTGAATACTGTAATTGTTGTTGTTAGTAATATACTTGTTTGATTGCTTTCTTCTTTGTTTGTTCGCACTGATTGTAGTTGTATTTCTTCTTCAATATTGTTATTTATTTGCTTACTTTCTTCTTTCTTTCCAAATTGTTTTAAACAAATGGCTTGATGATGGCCTTGTTTCTTACAAAACCAACATATTTTGTTTTTTGTTGAACATTCTTTACTTTGATGTCCTGGCCTTAAACAGTTAATACATAACTTCTTTTCTCTTGCTAGTTTGTATCTTTCTTCTGCTGTTGGAATTTTTCTACAGTCCGTAGACCAGTGATTAAGGTTGCAAAATGGACATGGCCACTTTGGTTTGCTTCTTTCTTCTTGCTTTGGTTGAATTTGGTTTTGTATTTTGCCTTCTTTCCTTCTTGTTTCTTCCTTTCTTTGTTCGTTTGTTGTGTATTGCATTGTGGTTTTCCCAAATTTATATGGTGTTTTTTGTCTTTTATCTTCGTTAAATTCTTGATGTGATTCTTTGTATACTTCATTGACTGCTTGCTCTTCTTTTATGATTTCCGATAAATTTTTTATTAAAACTTCTGTATTCCATTCGTTTGCTTGTCTCTTCTTACTTAGCATTTGCCTTAAGACGGCTTTGCTTAATTTTTGCTCTATCATTAACGAAATTGCTGGAATATTTATTGTTTGGTTGTGTGTCTTCATTAATCGATTGATTCTTTGTAAGTCGCGTAGCAGTTTTATGTCATCGTTAAAATTTTGACTTGTCTTCAATCCTAGTAATTCTTTGTTTAATTTTCTTATTTGTGTCTCTTCTTTTTCGAATTCTTCTTTAAGAATTTCGATTGCAACTTCATAATTTTCTTCTAGTGGTTCTATACCTTTTAATACGGCTGCTGCTTCTCCTCTTATGTGTGCGAAGAGTTGACATATTTTTTGTAGCCTTGGAATACTATCATCTTCATGAATTAATAGTTTCCATATCGGCCAAAAGTCTGACCAATTAGGTCCTTCTAATGTTACTAATTTTAGTAACGGTGGTTTTAGGCCGTGGGTATTTCCTCTAGATTCATTCATTGTTGTATTTTGTTCGTTTTGTGGTATTGTTGGTTCTTTCTGAGACCTCATGACTAAGTAGTCTGTCTCAATTGAATTCCAACTTCTTATTTTTGTTTTTGCTATTTTGTAAGTACCTTCTATTTGGTTTTCATTAATAAAGTTTGTTAGTTCATTTTCCGCTTCGATTCTTTCACTTGTCTTCAATTTTTGAATGTTTGCTTCCCACTCATCTTGAATAATCTCAATTTTTCTTGAGTTGACTTCTAATTCCTCTTTTATTGCTTTTATCTTCCTTATCTGACCTTCGAGTATATGAATATCATCTTCTTTTGGTCCTTTGACCTCTGTTGCGATTAATTCTTTAGTGATCTCGATGATATTTTTTAACTTTCTTTTATTTGATGTTATCGAAGACATTTTTATTATTTATTTTAATTTATTTTATAAAATTTTATTTTTAAATTTTTTCCTGGCTCAATAGAGCTTGGATTTTTATTTTGGATAACTTAACTTACTTTTATTGTCCTTGCTAACAATTTGCTTTTATCCCCCACTTTTCTTTGAATTTGTTGTTGGGTTCCAATGAATAGGTTCCCCTTGTTGTTTTGTTGTTTTTGCTGTGAATTTATTACGAAATCGTTCGTTGTCGGGGCTCCAGATATCAGAAACGCACAATTCGATGTCTTGTTTGCTGACAATTAATTTAACGAAGACAAGAAAATTTAATATAATATTTTATTTCACCTTAAACTTGGGTAATTAAACCGAAAAAACAATGAAAAAACGCGAATAAAAATAAAAATGTGAAATGTATGAATAAATCGCGAAATTATAATGTTATGAGTTTCTAGTTCGGGTCAGGATCACCCGTCAAGGATTGTTGTCAGGGCGCCCCTTGCCGGTACCGTTCTCTCGGCCAAAGAAGGCTAGGGAACGGTCACGGCAAGGGGCGCTTGTTGTTGTCCAAAGTAGAGAATGAAGTGTTGTTGAGGGGTGTGTGCTTCTTTAAATAGTGGGGGTGGCTGATTATATCTTCTTTAGAAAATAATTTATTTACATTTCAAAAATTGTTGTGAGAAAGTTGGGGGAGAAAAATTGTTTGTTGAAAATAAGGGGGAAATTGTAGGCCAAAGAAGGCTAAAAATAAAAAGTCTTTTAGTAAAAGAAAAAATTATTTTTTATAAAAAGAAATATTTTTACACAAAAATTAAAGAGTGTGTGAATTGATTGGTCGATGATTCACTTTCTTACCACCGACTGACAAAAGAAAGAAAAAAATAAATAAATTTTATTTTACCCGGGAACGCCCGAGTCTCGTTTCTCGGGCGTTCCCGACAATATCAATTTTCCATAATTTAGACCATTCCTCAATTTCTTTTATTGCAAAGTTTAATTGGTTTCTTTCAATTTTATTACTATGAACATTATATATTTTAACATCATCAGCAAACATTTTAAGTTTTATTTCCTTTGGCATAACCTCAGGAAGGTCATTTATGTAAATCAAAAATAGTAGAGGTCCAAGTACTGAACCCTGAGGAACACCTGATGTAATTTTTCTTGTTTGTGATACCTCATTAACAATTTTTACTTCAAAAGTCCTATATGACAAAAATTCTGCAATCCATTTAATTATTTTTCCCCGAATCCCAATATCATAAAGCTTTTTTAATAGATCATGTGGAACCGAATCAAATGCTTTTTTAAAATCAATAAAAATGCAATCTATATTCTTTTTTTTAAACATTGCATCATACCAATCTTCTAGTGTTGTAATAAATTGCGTTGTTGTTGATCTTTTCTGCATAAATCCAAATTGATTTTCATTTATTAAGTTATTTATCATTAAAAAATTTGTTATATATTTTGATAATATTTTTTCCATGATTCTACACATGCAGCATGTGATAGAAACAGGTCTATAGTTTTCAGGATTTGATTTATCTCCTTTTTTAAAAATAGGAATAATAATAGATTTTTTCCAGATATTAGGAATCTTTCCTTCATCCAGTGATATTCGAAAAAAATCTAATAAATAGGGTGCTAGAATTAGATATGAATTTTTGATAATCTTATAACTTATTCCATCTGGAGAAGTTCCATCTTTATTAGGTAGCTTTTTTAAAATCGAAATAACATCTGTTATGTCAAAGTTAATATCTGTTAGAATATTTTGCTGATTATTTGAGTCAAATCCTTCAACATTATACGTTGGTAGATCATTACTATTACAAAGGCTTGTTTGGAAAAGTTGTGCAAATACTTCAGATTTATCATATGAGTTGATAATAATTTTATTTTCAAAAGTTATTGCAGGAATTTGATTATCTATTAACTTAAATTTTCTCATATAGTTAAAAATATTCATACGATTATTATTAATAATTCTATTCTGCTGTTTAGCAAAGAAATTTTTAGTTTGAATTTTAATGTGTAGTGAGATACTTTTATATTTTTCTTCAAAATTAATTTTATCTAATTTTTGAAGCTTATATAATCTTTTCTTTTCTTTTATGGAAGCTAGCAAATGTGTAGGATATTTGTGAACCTTTTCTTTATTAGTTAAAATTTTTATTGGACAAAATTGTTCTAATCCTTCATTTATAATCTTAGTTAAATTATTATATTTATCCTCTACATAAAAATTAAAAGTATGTAGATTTGGTATAATAGAGGATAAATATAAATTAAGTAATTTTATTTGATTAGTATTAAATTGTCTATATTTTATAAATTGTGTATTAGTCAATCTCAACAATTTTTTAAAATTATTAAATATTTTAAAAAGATCTTTATATGTTTTTCTGATCATTCTTTTCTCTCAACACTAACTCTCCGTTCTTTCAAAAAAATTATTCATCTCGTTCATTCTCCAAATAAATAACTACATATATTCATATTTTTCAATCCAGCTGGTTCTCTCCGCGCATTTTTTTTAAAAATTTCTTTTACTAAAACTAATAAAATAAAGAAAAATATATATTTTCATTTTTCTGTTCATTTATTCTTTTAACAAATACAGGGTGGGGCAAAAGTTCGGCGACAAATTTTATTTTGTCCTTTCTTAAAATTTTATTTTAAATTTTGCTTTTTGTTTATTTTACCCATATTCTATGATTCGTGCTCTACAAATTTTATCTTGAAAATTTTTTTCTATCTCATAAAGTAAAAATTTTAGAGACTTTTGGAAAATCGTGCTTCTATTATTTCTTTGTATTTTAAAAATGTTCGAAAATGTGACATCGCTAGACGGCTCGTATGTTGGTTTTCAAAGCAATAAAACGATATCATGAGCTTGGAAATACTAAGGACCGTCCTAGTAGTGGCCCGCCGGTAACCGCAGTTACGCCTGAAAACATCGACGTGGTCAGATTCCGAATTCGCCGTTTTTCTGAACAATCGATGTGAAAAACTGCCTCAGATCTCGGAATGAGCTCGAGGAGCCTCCTAAGAATTGTCAGAGTGAAGCTTAGACATCGGAGCTAAAAGATCAGCCGCGCATATTTCCGTATCTATCGAATGAAGCATCAGAAGCTTCAGAAATGTCGAAGCATTAAACGCCTGGTCGCCATAACAGAGTGGTGAAATGTAAAAATTAATGCTAGTCTAAAAATGACATTCTGAGGGGGATTGAGCATCCATGGCCATTATAGCTTTACGGAGAAAACCAATTCTCGCTTCAGTAGGATTGAGCACCCGCGCATGGAGCCAAAACGACAATCCAGCTCTGTGGGGAGCTGTTTCCTGGTTTTTGGGAGTAAGATTTAAGGCCTTCAAACTCACTGGATTCAAGTCAGTGGATTATTCTATTTGGGCATTTCTGGAGCAAAAAGTATGCCAAATCCGATACGCAACATCGGAGGAACTAATGTTGTTTTGGAGCGAGCCTGAAACGAAATAACCGTGGAACAATGCGCGACCATTGTGAGTAACACCCGTAAGTATTTGGATGCGTGTATTTCAGTCAGGGTCGATCATTTTGAGAAATTACTTTAATAAAATGATTATTATATCCTATTGATTATATTTTATCATTTTTTGATCTTAAATAAAATTTTTTTACAATAGATTTTATTAAAAACATTTGTCGCCGAACTTTTGCCCCACCCTGTATTTTTCTCTTTTTTTAACTAAATAAATTTAATATTTAATTGCGCATTTAATCGATTTTAATTTTTTGAAGTTTAATTTTTTTAAATACGAAAAAAACTGTTTAGAATAAAACACGTGGATTTCAGCATTTAAAATTTTATTAAAGCAATATTTAGTTGTTTAAACAAATAAATGAGAGAGAAAAAGTTTTAAATTGGGAGAGAAAATAATTTTTAGTTAGAATTTGCCAAAAATTTTAAATTATTTTTAATAAAAATAAATATTTATTTATTTCCAAAAATAAATTTAAATATATGTAAATTATTATATTTTTAGTTTTTAATTTTTATTGAATTAATTTGCAAAGAAATAAATTTAAAATATTTTTTCTCGTTTTTCATTCATCCATCCCTTTCTCCAAATTATTTTGATTATTTTAATCCTTTTAATTATTATTTAATTATAATCATTTTTATTTTTTAAAACTCCTTGTAATAGTTTAAATTAATTTTTAGTGACAAATTTTTATTTTTCAAGGAAAGGTGTTAACATAATTTTCGTACTGATTTTTTGTAATACTAAGTCTTCGCCAAACATAATCTGACACACATTTATTTTTTAACTAAATTTTTTAGTTATTTAAAATGTCAATATTATTCAAAATAATTACTAATTTAAATCCCTCCTCCTTTTTAAAAACACGTCTTTTTAATTCAAATAATGGAGAACAACCTTTACTTTGTAGTTTTGTAAATAATGAAGACGAGGAGGAATTGGAAGATTTTGAAATGGATTTTAGGCAGGGAAATGGATGGAAAAAATCTGGTAATTCTTGAATTTAAGAAAAATCTGAAAAAATTTTTAGTACATTTTAAGTGTAAATTATTATCTTTAATCATTTATTTTTTTAATTAAAAAATGTGATTATTTTGTAAAAAATAAAGGGGAAATATTTAATAAAAAGTACTAAAAAGTAACAATTAAATATATCAGCAATTTAATTGTAAATAAAAATTATTAATAAATAATCAATGACATTATTTTAAAAAATTTTATTGAGGGGATTTAGTTAAAAAATATTTTTAATACAAAAAATTATATTTTGATTTCCCTCTTATTTTATGCAAAATATATTTTAACTATTTTATTTAAAATCATTATTTTAGTAAAAATTTAGTTGTAAATAAAAAATATATATTTTAACTGATTTTTACAAATTCAGAAGATTTTGAAGATATAATAATGAATGAAACTGAAAATGTTAATGGATTGAAAGAATATTCTTGGCCTAATGGAAAGAAGAAAAAGGTAAATAAATATTAAAAATATTTGTTTTTAATAATTTGTTTTGTTTAACGACTGTCCTTCTAATTATAGATTTTATTGTTAAATTTAAATCCAAAGAATATCCCACCCCAAGAAAGACCTTTAATTATAATTGCTTTTTATTTTTTAAATTAAAAGTACCCAGCATGTTCATATGTACAACGAAGGTTAGAAACGGGCCTTAATTGGATAACAGCTGCACTTTTTATTATTGCTGATATGGCTGGTGGAGGTGTTGTTGCTATACCTATAGCTTTACTTAATTCGGGTAATTTAAAGTATATTTTTAAATAATTAATTATTATTTAAGGTCTTTTAATTGGTTCACTTTCTATTTTATTTATTGGAACAGCTTTTTGTTATACTGCACATCTTCTTGGAGAGGTAAGAAGATTTTAGTCAGGGGTGAATACACATAAAAGAATTTATAAAATAAGCAATTTTTTTACAAAACTTCCTGTCCTCAGAACTAAAAATTAATTAAAATAGTTTAACACAAAAGACATACCTCTAGTTAAATTTATAACTTAGGCCACCCTTCCGAAAAGGGACACTTGTGTAGGCAAGAGGGATGTTATTAATTCACATTAATAAAATTATTTTCAAAGAATTGGATGACAATGTGTAGACGTTGGCCAGAAGTTTATGGACGTGAACATTGTAGAAAACCATATCCTGGTTAAAAAAGATATTTGTTTCTAAATAAAAAATAATTACCTAATTATTTATTAGAAATGGCATTTCGTGCATTAGGTGAAAGAGCTCGTTTTTTAACTTCTTGTACTTTAAATGTTATGGTAATTTTTGGAGAATTTTTGGGGAAAAATTATATTTTTTAAATAAGCTTTTTGGAGTTTCTGTTGTTTATCTTTTATTGGCAGCAAAAATAACGAGTGAATTGTGGGCATCATTTAGTCCATCACACAGTTTTGGTCCCTGTGTTATGACTTTAATTTTGGCTGGGGCTTTATTGCCTGTAACGTTTTTAAAATCTCCACAAGATTTTTGGTAAATTAAAAAGAAAATATTTTTAAAGAATTAATTAACTAGGTGGGCAGTTGTATCAGCAATGTTAACAACCTGTTTAGCTGTTTTTATAATTTTATTGGGAACATTATTAGATTTACCAAAATGTTCTTCTTTTGCTAAACAACCAAATTTTACTTTTAATAATTATTTCCTTTCTATTGGAATATTTTTCTTTGCCTTTGGGGGACATGGAGTTTTCCCAACAATCCAACATGATATGAGAAGACCGAGAAATTTTACCCGTTCCTCTTTATTTGCATTTATTGGTTATTTTAAATAAAATAAAATAAATTATTAATTAATTAATTATTTTGATTAATTTTGAATAATTTAATTAATTAATTTTAAATTAATATTAAAAAAATATTTATTTATTTATTAGCTGTTGCTGCAATGTATATTCCACTTTCATATTTTGGTTATTTTGTTTATGGGGATTCATTACAAGAATCAATTATTTCTTCTATCCAAACATCTATTCTTCAACAGGTACATAATTAAATAATTTTTAAAAGTATATTCTTCGTTAATTAATTCTTCAATAATTTTTGGAAGGAAGGAAAATTGACTTAAATTCAGATAATTTTTTTGAGAACCCATACTTTCATTTACCTTTTATCTCTATTAATCCTTTATAAAAATATTTATTTTAATTTAATTTTTTAAATATTAGCTGGCCAATTTATTAATTGCACTTCATTGTATCCTTACAATAACAATTGTAATTAATCCATTAAATCAAGAAGTTGAGCATTTTATTGATATTCCCCATCGTAATAATTTTAAAATTATTTTACAAAATTTCCTCACAGATTTTTGTTGGCAAAGAGTAATTATTCGAACTTTTGTAATGCTTGCTGTGGTGTTTATTGCATTAACAGTCCCTAGTTTTGGGCCTATTCTAAATTTAATGGGTGGAACTTGTGGTAAATTAATTTTTAAAAATTAAAAGAAGTCCGCTATAATAAAAGCGAGGTGGATATGTAGTAGTTATAAATTTTGTAGTTATCCAAATGCGAGGCTAAAATGAAGTGAAATGTTGGGAGAATTATAGGAGTTAATCGGGAAAAATGACGTCACTAAATATTTCCTCGTGAGGAGAAAAATAAGGAACTGGGAAAGTTTAATTAAGATGATAAATAGGGATATGAAATAAAATGGATAGGTAATTTCTATAATGTGAGAAAAATAGCCTCACTGTCCCCTTCCTTATTTTTTCATTATCTGCTCAACCAAACAAAAGTCGATTGGATAAACGGCTAAGAATAAGAGCTAAGAAAACTGTTCATAAATCATCCAAAAAATACAAAAATATATTTTTAAGTTTCTTTAATATCTGCTGTAATGCCTTGCCTTTTTTATCTTTATTTACACGCATCAGAAGATAAATCAAATCCAAAATCAAAATTAGAAAAGGATTTACCAATTAATGATCGGCCAGTAACTTTTATTAAGTAAAATTTATTTTTAATTTAAAAAAATATTTTTTCTTTAAAGTGTAATTAAAAGAACACCAAAATATACACTTTTAATAAATATTTCTGTTATTGGTTTGTTTTTTAAAAATAAACCAAAAAATAATTTTTCAAATAATTTAAAGTAATTTCTATTTTGTGTGGAATTGCTGCAACAAATTCTGCATTTTTAGAATTATCAACTAGTCGATTTAGTGGTCCTTGTTATTTATCCCTTTCTTCAGAAAATAATAAAATAATTAATTCTGTCCAATCTTTACATTGTTGTGGAACTTTTAGAAATATTTCTAGGTTAATTAATTATTTTTTGAAAATAATTTTAATTTTTAAAAATTTAAATAGATGGCCAGATAAATTTCAATGTCCAAGTTATGAACCTCCAAATTAATTTTAAAAAGAATGTGCTAATTAATATATATTTATATTATAATAATAATTAAAAATCATTTACATATTTTAATTTTTTAAATTTTAATTTTTTACTTACATATATTTTAATTTTTTTCCCTGTGAATATTTTTTTAAATTTTTTTCTTTAATAAAAAATTATGGTTTTTGATTAATTTAAAATATTTTTTAAAAACTATTTTAATTTTATATTTAAATAAATAACAATTAATATGTATATAAAGAATAATTGTGATAAATATACCTAAAATTAATGCAAACTTCCGGAGAGCTCCAAACCTAAAATTTTAATTTTGTAAATTTCAGAGCTATGTAGTTATTAAAAAAGGGAGACGTTGAAGATACTACATACAATTTACATAAAATTATTTAATATTATATTTTAAAATTATTTTGAAATTAAAAAAAATAAATTTAAAAATTCTAGAAAGGGCAAATAAAGTGTAAATAACAACTAAAAAGACAATTAGGAAATAAATTAAGCGGGTCTTTTAATATTTGATATTCACGTGAATTTAAAATGAATTTAATATTTTTTTATTCATGTGAAATTAAAATTAAATTTTAAAATTTTATTTAGAAATATTTGGCAATAAGAAGAGAGAAAGAAATGAAAAATTAAATTTTTCTATGAAATAAACAATTACTTATGTCAGGCTTGTCTATTCCTTTTTTTGAATTTCTTTACAAAATTTCCAAAGTTACGTAAAGTGATGTAAAAACATTAAAGAAATTCTTTTATTTTCAAAGAAAAGAAAGATTTTCAACGAAATGCCCTAGACAACCCTATGATTTTTCAAAGGAAATCCCCGTCTTTAATGTCGGCATATGGTATTTCTTTGCCCTTTTACATTAATGCACTTAAATGTAATAATTAAAAAGTCTAGGATATAAAAGAGGGAAGTAAAATAAATTAAAAACATAATTAAATTTAATTAATTAATTACTTAAATAACCTTTTAAATACCTATTATATTCCTAGTCTCAAAATAAACACTCAAAATATTTTTTATGTTTATGCTTTTGACTCTCGTTAAAATCCCAACTTAAGGGAATGAACGTACACGAATGACCGCAACTGACCACAATACTTGTAAATTACAAAATAAAGTCTTTCATAGCTCGCGGCTGAGGCAGACTGTCTCAGATTAACTATTACTGTCAGAACAGTTAGTTAACGGATCTGGGCCAGTCCATCTATGATTAGAGTTTAGCCTGGTTGGATTTTGAGGTCAAGTAACATATACAAAAATGAATAATAAGTGGGGATATGACATTGCTTTCATTCTCTTATGGGGGATTACGAAAGTCAAAGTATTTTTAATCAAAACCTAAAGCTACATTTTATAAAAGAATAATCTTTCTTTAAATTTAGAGAATTAAAACAAATATATAAAACTTTTCCACTACAAAAAAGACAATAATGCGTCATTGCCGTGCAAAAATTTCTTTTGTAGTGTTTGTTTTCTTTTTGATTTTGGAGGTTTGGAATTCTTCATTTGCCTCACCTCTAGCAATTCAACTTCTACCCAATTTAAATTTAACCCCTCAACATTTACTGGAAGCAAAGAAATTTAATAAACAAAAAAACAAAATTTCTGCTTCTTCCCAATCCATTTTATATCATCCTGCCATGCCTTCTTCTTCTACACTTTCGAAAACATTGAGTAATCCTTCAGCAATAATTGTGGCTCCCCCCCCTAAACCAATTACTATTAAAAAAGATAATGAAATGATCAAAAAAGAAATTGAAACTTTAAAAATTATGGAAGAAGAGAAGGGTTATCTTCCATTAGGAGAGTTACTTGGAGATTTTCAATCATATCAAAAAGATAATTTGCCACAAATAAATGTTTATGTTGAAGGAAGTAATCAACAATTTGTTATTCGAAAAGTAGAAAAAAGCCAAGATATATCTAGACTTTACTACTTACTTTCTTACTACTTACCTGAAGAAAAAAGTGAAAATGGAAATTTAACTAAAGAAGATGTTATTCAAATTATTTGGGATTTAAAATATGGGAAAATTAATGCTTTAGTTGCTGTACAGACAAATGGTAGTAATTATGAATATGGAATTGAAGGCTATATTTTATATAATTATGCGGCTTCAAGTACACGCGGAAAGGTTTTTTTTTAATTTAAATATGATTGAAAAACGGGTAAAAATTATTAATGTAAGGGAGAGGGAGGAAGTAATACATACTTTTGTTCAATCAAATTTGAGCTAATAAACAAAAATATAATAGAAATCTACTATCTCTTATAAGTATTAAAAGCCAGATTTTAGGGTTTTGGAAATAAAAGTTCAAAATTCCGGAAATGAGAATGGGGAATTGAAAGATAGAAATTACGGGAATCGGCTTAAGAGAGGAATTGCATGGTAAAATCGAAGTGGGATCTTGACAATCCCTCTATTTCATCATCATTATTATGAAATAATATACATATTTATTTTTTAAATCTGAATAAAAAACATTTATAGGTCATCCATCTTCAAGATATTTTTGTAAAGGAATTGTTCAAAAATAACCACAAACTTGTGATGAAAGGATTGCTTGAAGGAATTGTTAAAGTTTATTTAAATAAATTTTATAAAAATAATTAACCAATTTAAGGTTTCCAAGCAAATAAATGAAAACATTCCAAATATTTTTTGGACGGCAACAAAAGAAAATAATAAAGTTGGGGAAATATTAAAGGAATTAATTCCAAATGTTAAATTTGGAGTAAGAGATTTGTGGAGATTAGACCTTTCTGCTTTTAAAAATATTCTTAATGCTGATGATGATAATAATATTGTAATTATAATTTAAATTATAATTTAAAATTCTGTGGGCCTTCCTTCCTTTTTTAATTTTAAAAATGAATGAATGGCTTGTTTGGTAACGTAAATGTCTCATAATTTTGTTGGGAGGGAACATGGATAATTAAAAGCTATAATTTAAATCCATAGAAAGTCAATTTCGGTACAATCTTAACAAGCTGAATTGAGTAATACTAAAATTGAAAGGATTTGACTTTTATAAAATTATAAAAATAAAATCTCTGAATAATTTTCTTAATAATGGGGAGTTAACTATTATATACTTATCACAAACATTTTATTAGTTTAAAAATATTTTTTCTTTAGTTGATTAAAGAGGAAGGTGGAATTCGTGTTGAAGAATCTAAACAAATAGCTGAAGATTGGAATTGTATTGTTATTCGCAATAATGGTAATAAAATATATTTAAATATTTTAAACATTAAAAATACCCAAAAGGTCGCCCTTCAAGTCCAATACTTTCCGATTTAATTAATAATGGCCGTGAAGGTGGAATTTGTGCTTTACGTGCCTCTATTCTCCTTACAAACAATCTTGTTGGAATGGCTTTATATAATTGTGATGCTTATTCTGGAAGTTCTGGAAGATATTTGTGGTTGGATAGACTTTTTGTTGAAAATAGTTTAACTGGAAAAATAAATGGGGAAGAGACAGTTATTGCTATTTTGGCTAAAATGGTTGAGGTAATTAATTGGGTAAAGTAATTTATAATTAATTTAAATAAAAAAAGGTTGCAAATGAAATGAATGCTGTTCGTATTGAATGGACAGATGATTCTAATGAATTGGCTAATTATGAACATTTACTTCATTCTGTAAGTTTTGAATGCTGTTTTTGAATTGAAATAATTTATAATATGGGACGGGATATTTATTAGTTTGTTATTTCATCTTCTATTATTCGCTGTTAGATTATAGTGAATTATGTAAGCCTCCCCCATACCAGTAGGAAACAAACAACCTATTCAAGATTTTTTAAAATTTTTTTCAAAATTTAAAGCTCGGTGCTGTTAATATGAAAGAAATTAATGGAGAATTTCTCTATCGTTGGGATATTACTAAATATCATTTGCTTAATGAACCATTAACAGTCGAGAAGAAAGAAAAGAAAGAAAAAGTTAAACAAGAATTTATTCCAAAATATTATTGAAGAAATGGAAGATTGAAGAATTAAATTTAAAAAAAAATGAAAAAAATTGGGGATTGATTTTTGTAAATAATTTTGTAGTTTTTTAGTTTTTGTAAAAAATATTATTTTTAATTTGTATCACCCCATTTTATGAAGAAATAAAGATTTTTTAAATTAAATATTTTTGGTTTTTACTCGAAAATTGGCAAAGATTAAAAATTAAGGAAAATCCGTGTAAATAAGCAATTTAGTCATTTTGCCTACAAATCCTCTAGAATTGGATTGTTACAATTTTTGGAGTACTTAAATTTCAAAAAATCAAGAAAATAAATTCAAATTTAATTTTCAAAAATTGATTAAATATACAAATATTGATTGAGGTTATTTTTAATTTAAAAACATTTTAAATGTTTTTTTTAAAAAATAATTTAAATTAGGTACTTCATTCATTCATTCTTACTTAAAATTCGAAGGAATTGAAATATTGAAAACAAAATTAAAAGTACCCCCACCACCCCCACCACCATTTCCATTTGTATTAAATGGTGAAGCTAAAAAGAAATTATTTTTAATTAAATAAAAATTAAAAAATAAACTATTATTATTTGTAGAAAAGTTGAAAGGATTGTTTTGTTGTTGTTTAGAAGAACAAAAAATATTTTTAGAATTTAATTTATTTCCAAATGAATAATCGGTAAAACGAAGTTCCTAAAATTAAATTAAAAAATAATTTTTTTGAAATATTAGCTTTTATTAATTTTTAAATTTTTTCTTCCAAAAATTCCAAAATTTTTTCAAAAAATTTAACCTCCAAACATTTATTTTCAAAATTCTTCATAGCACTAATACACATCATTTTTTCATTAATTTGTGTTCGTTGACCGTTATTTAGAATTGGCGGTACTTTAAAAATAAATTTGTATTTTTAATTAAAAAAAATCAAAGATTTGAATACCAAAAGACCCAAAATTTGATTGAGGAGGCTGTTGTTTTTGATCAAAAACTTCTTTAACGGTAAATTGTCGACCATTTAAACCAACATCACTAAATTCACCAACTAAAACATTTGTTGTATTACCAATCTCAGCCTTCTAAAATAAATTAAAAATATTAAAATAAAGACAAGTATACAGTCAATGGAAGTCCGAAAAGTCCTTTTGGACGTGATGGTGGTGCTGGCTCACTAACCTTAGATGGAATTCTAAAAAATTCTTTTGGAGGTGGTAGTGGTAAAGGAAGTTCATAAGGCTTAAAATATTTTAGAATTTAATAAAAATTTTAAAATAAGCGAAGAAATAGAAAGAATTACAGAATCTTTGAAATATCCAAAATTCGGCTTAACTAGTCCCGGGACACTTTCTGTTGCATAAGCTGAACCTCCAAACCAACTAGGCGCAGTTAAAGCAGAAAATAAAGTTGGTAGTGTTTTCGAATTAATTGAAGAATTAACACCAATTTTTGTAATAGTTGTGTTATCTTAAAGAAGTTAAAAATTAGGATTGGGTAAATTTGTTTTAATCAGTATTTTTAATTCCGGATTATTTTTATTTTGTCAAATAGAAATTTTATTTTATAGTTTTTTTTAAATTAATCATTTCTGGAATTTTGTTTTTAAATTTCTATGAAATTAGATTTCGAAACAAAATTAGGCAATCCTTAAGATCATTGATACTGAGGAAAAATGAGCAAAAAAACAATCCAAATTACCCAAAATTAAAATACTAAAAATTTTCAAATCCCAAAAAACTATTAAAAATTAAAAAATGTTTGAAAACAATCCAAAAAGTTTAAAAATATTTAAAAACCTTTTTGTTTTTGTTCAACTTTTGAAGGTTGAAAAAGCGTTGAAATTACTTTCTTTCCCATAAAATAATCAAAATGACGAAGTTCCTTAAACAAATTTAACAAAACAAAAAATCTTCAAAAACCTCCAAACTTTTATTTTCAAATTTCTTTATAGCACTAAAACAAAAGAATTTTACGCCAACATATTGTTGTACACCCTTCAACACCATAGAATCACTTGCAATTTTAGGTTCAAATTTTACTTAAAAATTAAAAAAAGAAAAAATTATTTTTAAAAAAATACAAAAACCTTCTTCAGAATTTAATAATTTTTTGCTAAAAATATTTCCAAATGGTGGAAGTGAAGGATTTTGTAAAGAAAAATTAAAATTTTCATTGTTAATTCCATTATTGGTTTCAGCTGTAGAAGCCTAAAAATTTAAATAAATTTTATTTCGGATATCCCAATTAAACAACCTCCTCATCCTTAACAACATATTTCTCGCCTTGGCACATTCTTGATGTTTGGATTGTATTTAAATTGTTCAAAAACTAATTAAAATATTTTGAAAAACTAACAAAAAAATTAAAACAAAAAATAATTTATAATCAATTTTTATAAATTTATGTAAACATGAATACCTAAATAATGATGAATGAGACTTTTATGAAATTTCCTCTTTCTTAAACAAATATTGACCTTCCTAATTCCCTTTTTAGACACTAATACACCAGCGGAAAATTTTAACTTGAGGCAGATTTTAAATTTTCCAGTAATTTGTCGGAAAATTTAAAATTGCCGTAAAAATTTATAAAAAACCAAAAATTGAGTTATAAAATAAAAATTAATAAAAAGATAAAAAAATCTTTTCTTTGTTTTCTAAAAGCAAAAATTTATATAAAATAATAATACTGTATCCATAATTAAGAATTAATAATTTTTGCTTTACATTTTTATAACTCAATAAATAATGCATGAAAATAAAAATTATTATGTATTATTTTATAAATTTATTTAAAAAATAATTTCTTCTTTTTTCAATTTCAACAATTATTTTTTTTAAATTCTAATTATTTTTGTTAGTGTCGTTGATTAATAAATAATTCTTTTTGTGAATTTTCTGCAAAATTTGGTAATCCAATTGGAATAATATTTGTTACAAATTCTTTTAAAAGAAATTATTGTAAATTTATTATTTTAAATTACCAGAATTTAGTGGAAAGAAAATTTGTTGAGGGGAATTATTATTTGATTGAAATAGAGCAGGAGGGGGAAATTGAGGGGATGGATGGAATTGTTGTGGGGGTGGTAATATATTATTTGGATATTTGGAATCTGTAGAAGGTGAAGAAGGCGATATTTGTTGAAATTCGGGTAAAGGAATTGGCAAACCTTTATTGAAAAAAAATTAAAATTACAAAATTATTAAAAAATTGCCAAATGAAGGGGGTTTTGGAGATGTTGAAATATTAATAATAATATTTCTGTTTGATAAAAGAGATGAAGAAATTGCAGAATTTGCACGTTCTGAGGCAGCAGAAGAACCAAGAAAGGAAGTTGTTTGAATGTAAAAATTGGTTACTTTAACACAACGACAATCATGCTAAATAAATTAATTAAATTCCTTTAAATTCCTTTAAATAACCATTAATTGATTGCCAAAATCAAAACAATTTTGACACCATCCAACACGAAATAAATCTCTAAAATTTAATATAAAATATTTTTTTATAAATAAATTTTATACTTGCAAGATTGACTTAAAAATCCCAACCACACCCAAGTTGCTCATATTGTTCGGGCTGTTTACTTTAAAAATTAGAGAAAATATGAGGATTTTAATAAAAATTAATTTAAAATTGTTTTTTAGTAAAACAATTCTTTAATAATATTAAAAAAATTTTTTCAATCACTTTTAAAATTCTGTAAATTTATTTTAATTTGTAAACTATAAATCTTTAAATTAAATCACAAATACTTTTGAGATAGAGGCAAAGATGTTGGTATTTGTTGTGGAATTGGTAAACCAGGAAAGGTTAATAATAATGAAGGAAGTTGAGGAGATAAAGGAGGAGGAGGAGGAGATAAACCATTTAAATTTATTGGCTAAATTAATTTAAATTAATTTAAAAAATTAAAGAAAAACTTTTAAAGAGGGTATTTGTGTTGTTGGTATTTCTTCTATAGAAGAATATTCTTTTGTAGTTAAAGTTGTTCTTTTCATCATTTTGTATAATACTTCATCTGATTTAATATCTAATTCATTTAATGCCAAAGATTTTAAATTCTAAAAAATAAATTATTTAATTATCGATAAAGATGATAGAATTCAAAGAAAATTATTATTGTTTATTTTACGCGAAATATGTAGATTATTAATAAATTTAAAAATTAAATCAAAAATAATCTTGAAAAGTCTTAAAATCAACTTTGTTAATTTTTAAATTTCTGAATTCTCTTTCGAGCACACTTTACAGATTAAATATTATAATTTAAATATTTTTTATTCCAATTTTTACATTAAAATAAACTTCCTTCTTACCAAATAATTTTCATTTTCAGATTTAATTTTTTGTTCAGACCTTCTTATATTATTTTTTGATAATTTTTTATTAAAAATATTATTAATATTTTTACTATTTTCTTTTCTTTCTCTAAAAGAATTATTACTAATTATTTTTATTTTTTCTTTCCTTCCTTCTTTCGTTGTTAACCACCAAAATTGGTTTTGATTATTTTGCTTTTTAAAATTATTTAATGGAATTATTTGCTTTTTGTTCCAATTAGTAGTTAGTAATGATTGTTGAATATTTGTTGAAATATTTTCTAAATTAAAATAAAAATATTGAGAAGGGACATTTTTAAGAGAAGGGGACTGTTATTTGTAGGGGGCGGATTTTTATTGAAATAAATTCGCGAAATATGGCCATAAAATATTGAAATAAACTGCCAAAATATTGACAAAAAATGCCAAAAATTAGTGAAATATTGAAATAAATAATGGCCTATTCACTAGTAAAAATCAAAAAAAAATGTTGAATTTTAGAAAAAAATTAATCTCGTCTATAAAATTGCATATTATGTTTATGTTAGGGTTGGTCCCCGACGGGGGGGGGGGGGGCCACGGGGAAAATTTTGGGGGGGGCAGCGCCCGGGGGGGGGGGGCGGGGACGGGGAAAATTTTTTCATTTTTTACGGGGGGGGGGACGGGGACGGGGGAAAAATTTTTACGGGGAAATTTCGGGGAATCAAAAATTTTTTTGGCGCCTTCGGCGCCAAAAATTTTCCATTTTTTGCGCCGCAGGCGAAAATTTCGAGAATTTTAGACCTTCAGAAGCCGGATTTCGTCCATTTTTTGCGCCGCAGGCGAAAATTTTTAGAATTTTGGAGATCCTTAAGCCAGATTTCGTCCATTTTTTGCGCAGCAGGCGAAAAATCTAGGTTTTTGAAGTTTAAAATATAATATTAAAGGTTTAAAATCGTTCTCATGAATCAAAAAAGTTAAAATACTCTGAAAATAAGTCTAGGCCGACGAGTAGTACTCGAACCTAACACTCCTTTAAATAAAGACAAGCGCCTTAACCACTCAACCAACAGCCTATTTAGTTATTGTTGAAAGAAAATGTGTTTCTCTTACTGAGAAAAAGAAATATCAAGTGAAAGAAAATATTTTTAGTTCTTCATAAAAATTTCGGGGGAGCTCGGGGAAAATTCTGCCACGGGGGGGGGGACGGGGACGGGGAAAATTTTTTCATTTTTCACGGGGGGGGGGGGGGGGGGGGACGGGGACGGGGAATTTACAAAAAATCTCTCAAATTCCCCGACTTTCGGGGACGGGGACGGGGACCAACCCTAGTTTATGTATACTTCAATAAATTGAGTATTTTTACTCTTGTGCATTTTTAGATGGCCAAATTAGGGATGGGTCATTTTGGTGATTTCCTTCAGTGGGACATTTTGTGGGTTTGGTTCAGCGGGTCAATTTGTGGATTTTTGTTCAGGGGGCATTTTGGGGGCGCCAGCTTCAATATAGTCTGTGCGCCAGTTGTTTTGGCAATTTTTTTAGCCGATTTTGCCATAATAAGCCCAAATTCCCCTTTTCAGCGCCGCAGGCAAAAATTTTTAGAATTTTGGAAGGTCAAGAAGCCATATTTCTTCACTTTTTTCCTAAAATTTATGAAAAATCCCAAAATTTTGGTAAAAATATGCAAAAATATTGAAATAATTTGCAAAATGTACAAAATATTGAGATAACGGAAAAATTGGCAAAATATTGAAATATATTGAAATGTAACTTTGTTCAAAATCATAATATCGAAAAACTAATGGCATATTTGGGCTTTTCTCGACAAAGTGTGTTTGCAAAAAAACATTTTATTTCAATAAAATCCGCCCCCTAGTTATTTATATTGTTCTAAATTATATATTGAAGGGGACAAAAAAATTTTTTTTTATTTGGACAGTCCTCTACTACAAGAGAAATAACAAAAATAAACGTTAATATTTTTTAAATATTAATTATTTTAATAAAATAATTAAAAACTTTGAATTTGTTGAGTAGTAGAGACAAAAGATAACAATAAAAATATTAAACTAAATTTATTTAGAATTGCACAATATTGTAGATTTTCTATAAAAATAATAATTTTAAATAATTCAAATTATTTTTTAATAAATTTTATACGTAATTTAAAAGAATTTTTCTTTTAAGAATTGTGAAGTAATTATTTTAGTAAAAAAATAATTTTTAAATTTTTAACAAACTTTTTTCTTTATTCTTTTCGTTTCTGTTGTAAAAAAGATTTTTTGTTATTTTTAATTGCATTAATTCTTGAAATAATTTAAATTAACAAAAAAATAAATTAAAGTTTTTGTCTAAAATATTTTAATTTATAAATAAAATTGCCATTAATAATTAACTAAATCCCCTGGAAAGTTCCTGGATTTTTAAAATTAGAAAAAATTTTAAAAATAGAAAAATTAAAAATTTCTTTATAAAAATAAATTTTAAGGAGGAAATTGGAATAAAATAAAATTAAAAAATAAATAGGTAAGTAAATCTCCTTACAATATCCACCAAAATTCTCCTTTTCATTTATCTTTTTCTCTTTATTAAAATTCGCTGTTACATCGATTGACTCAAAAAAGGAAAGATTTTAGGGGATCTCGCCGGAGATTTGACGACGCCGTAAGACGATTACGTTTATTTCTTTTTATGATTTTTGAGCTTTGGGGGATTTATGAGAAATAAAATAGTAGGTATTTCTTTTTGAATAATTAAATAATGATATTAATTATTTTAAAGAATTTTAATTAAATTTAAAATAAATTTGAAAAAATATAAAAGATTTTTTAAATTAGCTCTCAAAAAATAAATTTCGATTTTTAAACCCTAGGCACATATTTGGCTACGTGCCTGTATTCAACTTTGTTAGGTAAATAATTAATCAGTGTAAATTTATATTAGATGCTTGCACAATCCTATTTTTTATTTCATATATTTTTATGTCTAAAAATTTATCCAAATAATTTTTACAAAATTCTTTACAAAAAAATTTTATCCAAAGAAAATTATTTAAAAATTGGCAAAGATTCTTTTCTTTCAAAAACATTTTTTCCGGAATACATAAATCAAAAGTAATTTCTTTTTACATAAATATGTTTTTCTTTTTTTATTTTTACATACTACATACACATTTTTACAAATTAAAATACATTTGTTTTTACATTCCTTGTCACTATTCTGGTTACATTTTTATCTCCATGTGTCGAGTTTGGTGCTACACGAGAGTTGTTGAAATGAGTAGTAATTCTTGTAATATTTGGGTCAATAAATAAAGATTTAATACTTCGACGTATATATTTATTAAATGTTATGTAAATTAAAGGAACAAGTCCTTAAAAATATAAAAATAATAATTTAATTTTATCTATTTTTTTAACCTTGAGATGTTATCCAAGCATAACTTGCTGACATTACAATCCAAATGGGAACAGGGAAATATTGCATATAAGTGTAGAGAAGTGTTACAAACATGTGTAACATACCTATAAGCAATACTTGAAGGAAGACCTTAAAATTATTATTCTTAATAAAAAAGCAGGACGAATGGGATCTCTCTCAAGATCTTAGGTTGTTACCCAATAAATCATCTATTACAGACTGGTAATTTTCATTTAAGTTTTATTAATTAGAAATTTACACTTTTTCGATTATTAACTTGGATTCTCTATAACAATTACAGTTCTAAAAACCCGCAAAATTAAAGTTAATAGTTAAGAATTAAAAGGAATTATTAACAGAAATTTTTTGGGAAATCTTCTTGCTACTAGGGCGCTTATTTCATTTAAAGAATTTTAAATCCAGCTTAAACTTTTAGAATTCTAAACGAATCTTCTCACTCTCTCTTAATTTAAACTTACATTAACTTTACTTTTTCGTTGTTCTGCGCTTTGTTGAACATTTCCAACTAATTTCATTTTTCTATACATTAAAACATAAAAAGTTGCATAAATAATTGGCAATCCAAACCCAATATAAATATTATGCCCAGTGAAAAGAATATTGTGATAATAAAAAAATAAAAATTTAGAAATTATTCAAAAAAATTCTCATTTACCACTCCTTCCAAATCTTGAAAATAAACAATATGTGGATTCCAAAACCAGCCAACTAACAATCCATTTGGCATTGGGGGAATTGTGAAAAACCCCAAAATAAATCCGTAAATTAATGAAGATATTATCCAATAAAAAATTTTATTTCCCGAAAATATTTTTTCTGCCAGTTGATGGTCATACATTTCGATACAACGATTTAAAGCAAGAACCATTGCTATGAGAGATTCAGAACAATACAAACCTTTTAAAATAATTTTTAAATAAATTTGTTTAAAATAATTAAAAGGTAAGTGGCAATGATGAGACCAGCTATATTTTAAAAAACGAATGACAAAATATGGAAACAGAGGAAATCCCATCCCTATTAGGTGATTTTTGAATGTTAATATTTTTTAGACGAGAGAGAAATTTTTAAATAAATATCCCCCTCAAATTTAATAGGAAATATAATTTTAAATTAAACTTTTTTCCCTTACCAAAAGCAGGCATTCCAATAATATAATTAAATAAAGGTCTACTACAAAAAACATCCCCTCTAATTGCATATATCCCGATAATTAAACCGCTAGAATTTATATTAATCATTGACAATATTCCCATAAAAAGCATTAATTTGTAACAAGATTCTCGAAGATTTTCTTTTTGTGCAAAAACCCCCAAACATGGCAAATATAAAACCTTTTTTTGAAAATTAATGAAAATTTTTTGAATTTAAAATGAAAAACTTCAAAAATAACATAGAGAATCAACAAAATTATGCCAACAATTAAATTTCGTCTATTCTCTACAGGAATTGAATTATAATCATAAAAAGAACAGTTATAGTTACGCTCAAAATAATTATTGTCTAATAAACTTTCCATTTAAAAAAAATAATTTTTAATTAAAATGTATGTATTTTTATTCTAAAAAAGCAAATAAAAAATTTTTTTAAATATGTACGTGATTTTTTAAAATAAATTTTTATTAAAGTTAATTTACAAATAAAAATTAACAAAATTATAAAAAAATAATTTTGTGTAAAAATGTATTCAAATAAAAATATTTAGTAATTTATTAATCATTTTTATTTGATATTTGATCCCTTTATTAAATTTAATTTGTTCTCTAATTTATTTAACACGTTTTTATGCTCGTAATTAAACTTACAATTTAATACCCAAAGGAAAAAATTAATTAAATTTTGTAAAAAATAATTTTGGACTTTGATGGTAAAAATATTATTAAATTAAAAAAAATTAAATTAAACATAAAAAATGATTCTATCCGAAATAATTTTCCATATGAGAATTTGGTTTTTAAAGTTTTGGCTATGATAATTAGATACAGAGGACATCGTTCCTAAATACTCCTAGATTTTAGTAGGTTGTTTTAATTTGGTTGGCTACTAACATAAGTGGGGATGCCTAAACGATATCCCTTTCTTATATCGAGATTCTTGACTCAGAAAATGTCGGGAATTTTTCGAGAATCGGAACAGCAGGATCTACATATGATATATAAAATAAAACTATTAAACAATTTTTTGTTTATTAATACATAAATTTTAATTAAAAATTAACATAATAAACAGGAAATATTAAAAAATTGTTGCTTTATTTATATAGAAAACTATAATTATTTTTTTAATAAATAAAATATATTAATTTATTCTTAATTAACAAAAAATATTTACAAATAAATTTAGAAGAGATTAAATAAACAATTCAGAAGAGATCAGAAAATTAGTAGTTGGATATTTGGATAAATTTAGAGATTTAAATTGAGAATATAAATCAATCATTTCGGCAATCCAGGAGAATTGGGGTTTCTTCGAAAATAAAGTTTAAAAATAAGAAAAAGGTTTTTTCTAGGGTAAAAAAATATGCTGATTACGAATCTGAACTCGGATTTTGAAAAAGTCGAATCCCGGACCCGAATTCGGAATTTGACCCCGGACATTGTCTGACATTGTACAAAATGGTCATTCTTTCATATCCAGGTAGAACTCATTGAGCTGCATCGAATGACACCAAAATCAACGAAATCCGACCTGATTGGACCGAGATACAGACCCCGGAATATTGAAAAACCATAGGGGTAATTTTTTGTAGTAAAAAAAGTTTATACAAATGATAGCTCATTCGAAAGAGCTCGTCGAGTTGAGTCGAATGACACTAAAATTACTGTGATTGATCAAGTTTTGACAAGGTTATGACAAAGTTCGCCGACTCCCACAGTACTCCCATAGGTCTAATTAATGTCATAACTTTGTCAAAACATGTCGAATCACGTTGATTTTGGTATCATTCGATGCAGCTCGACGAGCTCTTTCGAATGAGCTATCATTTGCATATTCGAAATTCGGGTTCAGGGTTCGAAATTCGGTTCGGGTCCGGGATTCGACTTTTTCAAAATCCGAGCTCAGATTCGTAATCAGCATATTTTTTACCCTAGAAAAAACCTTTTTCTTATTTTTAAACTTTATTTTCGAAGAAACCCCAATTCTCCTGGATTGCCATCATTTCCATTACCCAAATAAGCAAAAAACCCCTAATTAAAGGAATTGTTTTGACAAAAGGACCTTAGAGTAATTAAAAGGGGATGACTCTTAATTTTTTAATTTTTTAATGTTTTTTTTAATTTCAACAAAGGTGTTCAAATTCATTTTCCTCCTTCTTTTGTATTTCTGATGAAAGATTCATTAATAAAGAAGGTGAATTGACTGTATGTAAATTATAAATTATCTTCTCATCATTAAATGTTAATTCATTATAAATTTCAAATAAATCTTCAATGTTATTATTTCCTTTAGCTAAACGAAATGATTTAAGTATTTTTGCTGCCAAGTGGATTTTCTCCCTTAAAAAATTATTTTGAAATTTTTAAAATTTTTGTTAAATAACCAATTAATTAAATTTTGATTTTGCAATCCTTCATAAATAAAGTCCAATTCCTAAAAAAGAAAAATATTTTTGATTTTATTTATAATAAACAGAACTGGTCGGGAAAATATAAAAAAGGCCATTGATGAAATGGTGGGAGATAAGGAAATAATAGAAACAGAGAGGAAAAGTTGGAGTTAAGCCTGCCTCTTTCCGAGTACCGCGAGATGATCTCGGACAGGACGAGGGGGGTCACTCAGCCCATCTATGATCTCAGCTTAGACTGAAGCTTTATGTAATCCCTAGGTTTTTTCCTCGATATCTATTTATTTATTCTTTAAGGAACATACTTTGAGTATAAGCGGAATAAAAGGCACAAAAGGAGTTTTTAAAATATTAGACAAAAAACGATAATTTTTATATCCACGTTTAGGGCTCAATAATGATTGGCATTCAGAATGTTGTTTAAATAAATGATTGGGTAATTGATTCCAAAGATAATTTAATCTACTTATTGGCAAAGAACTTAAGCCAAAATTTATAGCAGCCATAGCAAATAAATCCCTTTTTGTTTTTGCTAATTGAGAGAGTTGAATAAATGAACAAAGAATTGAAAGACGTTGATTTAAATTAGAAGCAAAAATAATTTCTGTAATGACCCATAATTGAATTTGATTAAAACGTCTCATTAAAAGGTCCAAATTGAATGGGGCCAGTCGAGGGTGGAACTAGAAAAATAAAAATTTTAAAATGAGAGAGAAAAATATTCAAAATATTTTGTTAAATTATTCTCAAATTCCTGACTAAATTTCTAAATCTAGAAATCTTTCTTGTCGAAAAAATTTATATACTTTATCTCTTCCAACCAAATGAACAATTAATTCATTTTCAGATGTAGCAAAAAATAATTTAAAATGAAATAAAGCCATAGCATTAGATAAACGTTCAGGTCCTAATTGAAGAATTAAAGAAGAATAATTAGAAGGAGGAAGGCTTAACGGGAATTTAATTGTTGAAGACTTTAAAAAATAAATAATTTTTTTAAATAAAAAAAAGGAAAAAACATTATTTTTTATTTTTTCTTCTTCCTCAGTTAAATATAAAATACTTCCACAAGCAATTATTAATGGAATAGAACATTCATTTTCATTAATTAATATTTTACGTCCATCAAAACATAATTCAAATAAAAATAATTTTTTATTTTTATTTTCAACTTCTTTTTGTTTTAATAAAATATTTATTTGATTAATTATTTCAAAAGTTTTTTGTCCAAGTTGGATTTTTTGTTTTATTTGTTTTCCAGAAGAAAGTAAAATTATTTGATTACCTTTTGGAATTTGTTTAAATTATTTTTTTAAAAAATATTTAAAAATACAAAAATCTGAAGAAATTAAAGAATCTATTAAATTAGTTGTTGTTGAATTATTTAAATTAATATATTCACCACAATCAAATACAATTTTTGGTGGTCGAGCAAGTCTTGAAAATTTTGAAAAAAAAATTTTAGTTAATTATGGGATCAAGAAACAGCTATTTTTAATAGAAAATTAGAAGTAATAATAATTTCAGATAAACTACGATTGAAAATGTTAAAGATAAACAAAAAAAACTTTAAATATTTATTACTTTCTCCAAACCTAAAAATATACCGAATAAGGGTGTGAGTTCGGGACCGAATCGAAAAGCAGAGGATTTTTTGTTCGATTTCAGATATTCAAAAATGCCTAATACCAAAATATATTTTAATTTAAAGAAAAGTACCTTTTCATAGAATTTTCTCTAAAAATCATTAATTCCTTCATTTGTTCAAAAATATTTAAAAATAAAGAATTATTTAATTTATAATCCTCTAATAAATAACTAAATAATTCTTCAACAAAAGAATTAATTATTGGATCATAAAATAATCTATCCCCAATTAATGAATGCCAAATTTTTAAAAAATTAATTGTTCTATATTTAGCTGTAATTAATTTATTTTCAAAATTTTCTTCTTCAAAATCTTCAAAATTTTTATTTAATTGTCCATTTAAATAATATAATTTTAAAATATCACAAAGTTTATTTGATTGAATCCAAAAAGGTAAAGTTAAAATAATTTCTTCAAATAAATTATCTAATTCTGGACGAGTTTCTAGAATATACTGTGAAAATTAAATTAAATAATTTAAATTTATATATAAATTACTTCAATTATTTTTTCTGGCAAACCAGCAATTTAAAGAGTAGCGTCTAAAAATTAAAAAAAAATATATTTTACTTATCCTAAACAAATGTTTTAAAAATTAGAGAATGAAATTAAAGAACGCTAAATTTCAGTATCGGTAATTCAGACTTTTGAACGAGATCTCATCTCAATCAGATTGCTAATAAAACAAAACGGCCGACCCGTCGGAGAAAATAACAAAATTTGTGGGATTTGTTAGGTGCAAGGGTTGTTAATCGCTTAGCCTTTCCACCATCAGCTGATCGTTTTCATTTTTGCTTTATTTTATAGACCGAGGGGAGGAGAGGGGGAGGGGGGTTTCATTAAAGAAAAAAATAATTTACAAATTTTCAGAATCTTTCTGTAAAATCAGAAAATCTTCATTAAAATCCTGTATTTCCTGTTTTAATCTAATTGTTTTTGACTCAATTTCAGAAATTAATTGTTTAAAATCAGAAGAATTTATTTTTAATAATTGACAGTCATTTTGTGAAGTTAAAACTGTTGTTTGTCTTAAATTATTTTTTTGTTGATTTCCATTTTTATATTCATTATTTAAAATTGATAATTTTCCAAAATCATCACCCTCTCTAATTATTGACTAAAAATTTTAAATTTTGAGAAAAATTTTTTTAATGAAAAACTTTTTTTCCTTCAGATTTAGCTTCTAGATATCCATTAAGTACAGTATACCTAATAAAAAAGAGGATTAATCTTGGAATATTTCTAAATTTATTCACAACATTTACAGAAAAAACTGAAGCTTATTTAAATAGAAACATGGGGACAATCTTTTTGTGAAAATATTATCTTTAGTAGACTATTAGTAGATCTCTTTAATAGACTAATCCCCGAGAGGAGGATGAGGAGAAGGGTAATAAATATGTGTTTAAATTAAATTAGCCTCTTTTTAAAATTCAAAAAACAAACCAGCAATTAGCTAAATCTCCTTTTTTAAAAATTATAGTGCCCGCATATTCAACAATTTCTAAACAAATAATTTTAGCAATTCCTCTTTTAATTCCTTTACTTAAATAACTAAAACCGCGAATATAATTAATTTCTTCTAAAATTAATTTTAATTCTTCTTCTGTTCGATGATCTTTTCTTTAAAGGAAAAATTTATTTTTTAAAGTTAAATTAAAAAAACCAACGGTTTTTTAAGAATTGTTTGTAAAAGAGAATCCCTTCCAGAATTTGCAAGAAAAATTAAAGAATTAGCTAATATTTGTTTATCAAAATATTTTAATTTATTTTCTGATGTTGAAGGTAATGACCAATAATAAATTGAAGAAAAATTAAATTGGGGATTGTGATCAGAATTTTTTGAAATAATTAATAAAGAATTGTCAAGCAATAATTGCCCTATTCCCAATTCTATTAAATAATTTGAAGGTAATGGAATATTAAAACAATCAATCCAAATATTTATTAATTTGTCACAAAATTCTGAACCTGTTAACTAAAAAATTAAAAAAATATTTTTTTAAATTTTTATTTGTTAATTTTGAGATTAAAGTTGGAAAGAATTGGGAATATATTCGAAAAATTTACTAGGTTCTGTCTACGAATTTTCTCTAATCTTTTTTTGAACATTTAAACTAATCCCTTATCTGATTATATTTTTTGCTTTTAATAACAAATTACAAAAAAAACGGGTTATTTTTCCAAAAAAATGATCCTAGTGGAATAGTACATGATAGTTAAAATCTTTAACAAACTGATGCGATTTTTAAGGAACTGATTAGAAAGAAATCGCTGATTCGATTGTTTGATGAGAGAGGAGAGATCTCTTTATCTTTAGTAATTTTTAGAGCTTATTATAAATCCCAAAAAATTTTTAATTAAAAAAAATTTTCTTTGCCTGTTGACTACAATTAGACATTTCATTTGCAAGAATTTCAGAAGCAAAAAATAATTGTTTATCATCATATTGAAATAAATCTTTTATTTCCAATAAAAACCCATTTTCAATATTTTTACTTTCAATTTTTTCTTCATTTAAATTATTTATTTTTTTATTTTTTAATTGTTCATTTTGTTGTAATTTATTATTGTTATTATTTTCTTTTTCTTCTCTCATTTTCCTTTTCTTTTCATTTGGTAATTTTGGAAGTTGTCTGTTACTTTTTGGGGGGTTTTGAATATTATTATTATTTAAATCTTCCATTAAAACAATACAAGATTGTAATCTGTCTGCCCATTTCTTTAAAAAAATTTTTTTTTAATTTTTAAAAAAATTCCAAACATTATAAATGAGAAGAAAATTATTTTGGGGAATTCTGACAAATTCTGCATTTTTTAAGATTTTTGATGAACAAGAGTGTTTGTGACATGTTTGTAATGCTCCAAATAAAGTACCCGGCCCTATAATTTTGATTTGTTTTTCAATAAATTTATTTTCGTTTTGCGATGTTGTTTGTTCAATGTATAGTTGTACTTCTCCTGAAAGAAGTAAATACCATCCTTGCACACATTCGCCTTGCCGAAATACTGAAAATTTGAAAAAAAAATATTTTAAATTAAATAGAATAAGGAATACATATTTCCTATAAAATGACTTTATTTTAAAATTATGTTTAAATAAAATATTTAGTTTTAGTGCTAGGTATTTGACCTCTTGCTTCAAGCTCTATGAAAATAAATCAAGCTCCAGCAATCTCAAAGAAGGAATTTTAAACCCGTGATTTCTTGGGCTACTTAGGTATTCCGAGCAGTTTTTCGACTCTCGGGCGAATGACCTAAATAGTTTCAGTAACCAATATTTAGGTCAATCAAAAATTAATTTAAAAATTACTAAAACTCACAAATAACTCCTTTTGGCACTGAAATAGGCACAGGGTCAGATTCAGCAAGTAAATAACCAAATAATTGGTCGGGTAAAGATTTTAGATTATTTAAAGAATGTAAACGATCGAGAAGTCTTTGATATTGTTGTTCCCGTTGTGTGTACATATTTTTATTTGGATGGAGGTAGTGAAAACAATGAAAAACAATAAAAAGAATTTTTTTATTTTGGAAGAAGGCACTTAGTATTAGTAATTTTCTTCAAGTTAAATTAATTTTAGAAAAGTAAAACAAAAAAGTTTGACATAAAAATAAAGGAAAGAGACAAAAAAATGTAAAAATAAAATGTTGATAGTAAATTTTGGAAAATAAATTAAATAATTAAATAATAAAGAAAATATTTTTTACAAGAAACATTTAATGTAAAAACAAAATTTAAAATTATTCTACTATTGTCTTTTCACATTCCTATTGTCTTTTTAATTGTGGATTTATTTTTATTAGCAGACCACTTACATACATAAATATTATTTATTTATTTAGTTTTTAAGAAAAAAGAAAGTAAAATTATTTTTAAATTAATTAAATAGTATATTTTAGAATAATAAACTCATTACTGTAAGGAAGAGAAAGATCCAGCTGGCTAGCATTTAAAACGAGGTCGGAGGATCGAAGCCTGCCCGGGATTAAACTTTTACCTCGCTCTTACTTTACTAAAATTTTTTACTTAAAAATAGTCCAAAAATATTTTTTTACAAATATTTAGATGTAAACAGCATAAAAACAATGTTTTATCCCAAGAGAATATTATAATAAAATTTTCAATGTATACAAACATATAAATTGAAAAAAAAATAAAAGAAAAGAACAAATATATGTATATATCTTCGAAAAACAATACTAAACAAATAAAAATAAATTTATAAAAAAAAATAATATAAAGCATAACAAAAGGGGAAGGGTTGAATAAAATGCCGATTGTCCTTTTGCCGGGTGGATTTAGTGTAGCAGCTGGCATTATTTATATCGATTTTTTTCTGCTCAACATGGTAGTGGCAAATACAAAGGTATAAAAATATTGGCTTTAGATATGCATAAAATTTTTAATTTGGGGGTATGTGTATATTTGTAATATATTAAATTTAGATTGGAAGCTCTCAAAAGATCTCTCCAACGTTTTTTGGAGAGATCTTCGATTCCCGAAAACTAAAAAAATTCACGCATCGGGTATCTACATATATTTTTCGTTGGCAGGATTAACGATCTATTATTATCAACTAATATGACTGGACATAGGCCACCAAGAGATCATAAAACCTTTAAAGCAATAAAAACAACTATCACTTCGGGTCGTCTTTTTTTCATTTTATCCAAGACGATCTTTTGTCTTACAAGGGAACATTCTTTACTGTGACCGCGAATTTGGTATTTTTTTTGGTACCATTCGATAGAGGACCCCCGACTTACTATTGCAAAGTGCTATCCGTTTTCTTGCAAAAAATTTTTAAAAAAAGTTATGGCCAGTCAAAGTTTCAGTCCCTGGGAGTGGTTGAGTATAAGCAGAAGAGCGAAAATGGTGCTATATAATTTCGACAGTGACTAAATTCGACAGTGATTAAATTCGACAGTGAAATTCGCCAGTGACTAAACTCGACAGTAACTAAATTCGACAGTGAACTATTTTTTCTTTTTTCACCGTTTTCCTCGATTTTCGTCAGTGATTAATTTCGACAGCGACTAAATTCGACAGTAAAGCCTAATTTTTAAAAAGTGAGTACTTAGAGAAAAAACTAAAAATTTTTCAGTAATTTAGAAAGATCTCAATAGGCGCTATCATTTTTTCGACTAGAAAGATCAAGCCTAATCACTTATTAAAAACTACGAAACGATAGGTGCAATTATTTGGCATTTTTCACATTTATCGCGTTATAATTTTTTAATGATTGATCAGATTTGATCCATTCATTTGAAAAAAAGATACTGTTTATCGAGGGCTTTCGAATCATATATGATTTACTCGGATTGGACTACGGCTTAAAAAGTTATAGCGATTAAAGACGAGTGGCACTCAGTTGACGGCGCTCAGTTGGCCCGTTCCGCAGCAACATAAGATGAGAAAGGCCTTTAACGAAAATTCCTCGCTTTTTTCTCTAATTCTCCATACTTTTTAAAAATTAGGCTTTACTGTCGAATTTAGTCGCTGTCGAAATTAATCACTGACGAAAATCGAGGAAAACGGTGAAAAAAGAAAAAATAGTTCACTGTCGAATTTAGTTACTGTCGAGTTTAGTCACTGGCGAATTTCACTGTCGAATTTAATCACTGTCGAATTTAGTCACTGTCGAAATTATCAGACACGGCGAAAATAAGCGCGCTATAACCTTTTTTTCACTCTCTCTGCTTTGTTCACTTTGTTTTATAAAGAGGAAAAAAGAAAGCAAGAGGCTTGAGGAAAAAAGAAGGGAGAAAAATGTTAGACACAATATACAAAGAGAAAATGGGCGTGTCGTTTTTTGAGGATGAAAAATAAGAGAAGAGAGAAAATGAGCGAACTATGTCCTTTTTTCACTCTCTCTGCTTTCTTTATATCGACTTACAAAGATGAGAAAGAACACAAGAGGCGCGAGAGGAAAAATGTTATACACGGTAAATAAAGAGCAGATGGGCGTGTCGGTTTTTTGAGGATGAAAAATAAGAGAGAAATTGTTTATTTACCCTATAAATCCAGACTCTAGCGGTCTAACTTTGAACGGCCATAACTCGGCTCAAACTAATTTTGCAAGAAAACGGATAGCACTTTCCAATAGTAAGTCGGGGGTCCTCTATCGAATGGTACCAAAAAAAAATACCAAATTCGCGGTCACAGTAAAGAATGTTCCCTTGTTAGCATCTTTTGTCAAATGGTAGTTTGTCTCACGTTTATCTGGCTGCAGACACTTAGGCGCAATGAAATTTTGTCAAGGAAAAACATCGGAAATAATTTTTGAAAACTTGAGGCACTGATGTGAGCAAAGTTTTGAGTGCATTTCTTTAATAAAGATGTTTTCCCTATTCAAATCATTCCCTCAAAAAATATTTTAAAGTTTTTTTGTTCTTTATTTTATGTAGGTATTTTCCCAAACATTTAATTTATTCCTCTACATTTTCTTATCAACCTTTTTCTAAACGCATAAATCAAACTTTTACATATTTAACCTTTCTTTACTTTCCGTTCTTTTCACTTATAAATAGATTTTTGTATTTCTAATTTCTTTTTGTAAATTGTTTTATTTTTTTCAAATTTTATTATTGGTACTTATTCCCCAGCTTTTTACTTGATGTATGAAATGGCCAGTCATATCTTGCATAATTTAAAAAATTTCCCTGTGGCCTAATTCATTCCTTCAATAATTTCACTTTTTATTTGTAACCGTCTTTAAATATAAAAAATAAACATCGATTTATTCAGTCACATTTACTTTTGGCAAGGGCAAACTTGTGAGACAGGCAATTAAAAACAAAAAAAAGATGTCTGAATTGAAGGAACTCCAAATGGTCCCCCTATAGAATTTTAAATTTTTCAATGGAGTTTTTTGCGGGTTTATATCTCACTGAGTTTCGTCTTCTAGAAATAATTCTTATATTTATGAATATGGGAATACAGCACGGGTCTAGCCGACCCGATTCCCGAAAATCGGGAATTGAATTTTTATGACGGCTAGATCCCTGGAATACAGTGAGGATTACCTTTACTTTTTTATTTATTTTAGATGTTTTAGTTATTAGATTAGTTTCTTTTTCTTTCAAATTGGCACTTCACTAATGACAAAATCTTGTGTAAAAGATTACTATGAAATTATAAATGTTTCTATGACAGCATGTAGTGATGAAATTAAAAAAGCATACAGAAAACAGGCTCTAAAATTACATCCAGATAAAAATCAAGATGACTGTTCTGGGGACAAATTTAAGGTTTTAAATTTATTTTAAATTTCAAATTATTTTTAGAAAGAGAATTTTCTGATAAAAATTAAATTTATTCTTAAAAACATTTTTTCGTTCTAGTTTTTCATATTAATTTTAGGCTTTGCAAGAAGCATATGAAGTTTTATCTGATCCTGCAAAAAGAAGAACTTATGATGCAAAACTTGGAAATACTACACATTTGGCAGATATTTTTAATTCCTTCTCGTTTACAAGTAGTCCAAGAGCAACTAATCGTCACGTTTGTTTTTTAATTTTAATCCATTCTACTTTTTAAATTTAGTTTAATGGCCACACTTTTACAAATAGTAGAGGTTCTCATACATCTACTAGAGATGTCAGAGGTCGCGGTAAAGCTGGAAACTTCCGACAATCTCCAACATTTTCAAGACCAGCTTATCAGCCACCTCCTTGCTTTTCAACTCCGCCATCAATGCAGCGTGCTCCTCCTCCACCGCCGCCTCCACCACCCCCGCCACCACCACCTCCTCCCAAACAAGACGAAGCAATATTATATGATGTTAAAGTTAATTTAGAAGAAATTTGTAATGGATCGACAAGAAAAATTCGTATTGAAAGGTATTCTATTTATAAAATATAATAAATGATCACAAATAGGGAAGGGGTTTTTGGTCGGGCCGACGTTCGAGTCATTTTTTTGTGCCTCATTTTTTATCGGGCCGGCCCGACCGAGTCGATTTCTCGCCAAAATTCAATGCCCGACTCGATCTTTCGGATCGGGCCCCAACCCTAATCACAAATATAAAATTCCGTACATAAAGTACCAAAAATAAATTTATTTTTTTGTCATAAAATTTTCAACTTTTTTAGAGAAGTATTTGTTTCTGATGGTATTTTAGTAAAAGAAGAAGAACATTTGTCTGTAGAAATTAAACCAGGATGGAAAGAGGGCACGAAAATAACATATCCAAAGAAGGGAGATGTTTATCCTGGTCGTATACCTGCAGATATTGTCTTTTTAATTAAAGAAGAAAAACATTCATTGTTTCAGCGGGATGGATCTACTCTTAGGTTTTTCTTTAACTTTTCAAAAATTATTATTTTTTTATTTAAAATAGATGCAATATGGACATTCCTCTTTGTGATGCTTTGGCTGGGAAAGTGTTAGTACCAAATTTGGGTGGACCTGATTTTGACATTAATTTTGAAAAGCCAATACAGCCTGGGACAATTCATTGGTCTGATTTTTTATTATAAAATTATTTTTTCTCAAAATGTTTCCCCTATCCTAAAAATTCAACCATATTTTTTGTAAATATATTTACAATTTTAGTATTTTGGGTGGCGGATTGCCTGATCGAAAAGATGATTGTAAACGTGGACAATTAGTTGTGACTTTTAATGTGCGCCTTCCTGAACGAATAACTCCAAATGTATTGAGGTTAGCTGAGGCTACGAGAGAATCTCGACGAGAGGATGTTGCTCGATGGAAAAGAACGGGAATAGAAAGCACGGATTGGAGGCAAAAAGATAATTCAAAAAACGGAGACTTCAAAGTGAATTAATTGCATTTTTATTTGAAAATTTTTGGGTAGATTTTGCCTTTTTTGGTTTGTTTACAAGTGCTTTTTTGTTTTTTTTTTCAAAAATTTTTTAATCTATTTATTCCAGATTTTTTCAGTTAAAGTTATTTAAAAAATTTAATTTATTCAAAGTTATCATATTTTATTTTGACTGTTTTATTTATATTATGTTTTCAAAATCTATTATCTCAAACATAGCCAGCCATACATGTCTTACTTATTAATCTAAATTACGGGCTTTTGTCAAATCTGCTTAAAAATATTTTATTAAACTTGTTTCTTGCCTTTATTGGCAAAATTTAATTCAGGTATTTTCCTATATCTAAATTCATTTACATCATACCCAATTGATTTTGAGCATTATACTTATTTTTGAAAATTATACATGTTATGAGAATCTTTATCAATTTTTTGAATCGTTTAAATTATTTTTTTAAAATATTATTCTTCGAATAAAACAGTTTCAAATATTTTTTTTATTTTCTTTAATTTTATTTTATAATTTAATAACTTTTTAAATTTTTTTTCTCAAAATTGTTCTTTTCTTTCATTAGATAAATGTCACAAAATAAGAATAAAAAATATTTACGACCAGATGATGACGTTGAATCAGGCTCGAGCGTTAATGAAGAAAGTGATGAATTTGAGGATGAAGCATCCGAAAATGAAATTACAAAAGCAGAAACTTCATTAAATTCTTTTGCATCAGACGAGGAGTTGGAAGAAGCTGAAGAAGGCGATAGCTCTTCCAATTGGTTTGTGACAAATTTTAAATTATTCTCGGTTGGGGCCATTAATTTTTAAATTGCTGAATTGACAAAGCAGATTTGGGGTTTTTTGTTTTTGCTTTATATTTAGATGTTTCCACATTTTACATCTAATTTTTAATTTTGAAGTTATGAAGAAGACATTGAAAGTGTGGAAGCAGTTGAGGCTCGTCGTAGAAAACTTCCAAAATCTGTTGTAGATGACCAATTTTTCAATTTGACCGAAATGGAAGCATTTTTGGATGCTCAAGATAAAGCTGAAGAAGAACAACGAAAGAATCCTGAACGCAATTTGGGTGATTTTGACATTGCAAAAGAGGTATTCAAATATTTAATTATTTAAATCAAAATTTATTTAGATGGATTCAATAATTCAATCTTATGAAGAAGAAAATTTGAAGCCAAGGAATTGGGTTTTACAAGGCGAAGTCGTGGGCGAAGAACGCAAAACTGATGAATTATTAGAACATTTAGTCGACGTTGATTATCAAGTTAGTGCACCACCTACAATTAATGAAGAAACTACTCAAAGATTGGAAACAATAATTCGAAAACGTTGCAAAGAAAAGGTTTTTTTCTTTTTTATTCTTTTAATTATTTAAAGTTTTTTGATGATGTTGTTCGAAAATTTCGTGAAAATGAAGCAGCTCTAATACCGACAGTTTACCGAAATCAAACAGAAATTGAACAAAATGTTAGAAAATCTTTGGCTGAAGTTTATGAAGATAAATTGTCTAATGCTCAAAAGGAAGATAAACAACAAGAAAAGGTTTTTTTTGGTTTTTATATTTGGGCCATTAAGTATTTTTTAAATCAGATTACTGCTGAATTGGATCCGCAAACAGCTGAGATTCAAAAGGATATGAATTCACTTTTTCTAAGTCTGGATGCTTTGAGTCATTTTCAATTTCGGCCACAGATATTACGAACTGAGGAGGCAAAAATTGTTAATAATATGCCAAGTCTTCGAGTAGAAGTTTGTTTTTTATAGGTTTAAAATTGAATTTTTTAAATGTTTTTAATTAGGAAGTTGGTCCAACAGCAACTACAGAACCGGATGTTAACTTATTGGCACCAGAAGAAATTGTTCGAAGGACTAAAGCGATACCAAAATCTAAAATAGAACGGACTGAAACCGACAAAAAGAGGGAACGCCGTCATAAAAAGAAGAGACAACAGTTTGTTTTTACTATTTTAAAGCTTTCCAAAAATTGTTGCTGGTTTTTGAATTTTCAGAACGAGAAATTTTAAACTCATGCCTTTCTAAAAAAACTAGTTTTCCTAGTACATATATTTAAAATTGTTTTTTTAGTGTTATTGCTTCAATAAATGCCATAAATGGGAAAAATCGAGATGAAACAAATGATGGAAAACCGGTTAAAAGAAGGCGATTTGAGAAAAAACTTAACTTTGCCGCTGATATGGATGCATTGTTTGAAAAAGCGGGTAAAATGGGAAAGAAAATTAGAACCAAGGGAATTGAAAGAGCAAAAATGGTTGATATTTAATTATTTTTTTTTTCAAAAAATTGTTTTAAAATTTTATAATTTAATAAATTTGTTTTAAAAATTTTGTAAATAATAATAATAATAATTTACTCGAAATTTTAATTAAAGCGTTGACCAATCAAAATTAAAATCATTAGACTTGAACGGATGAGCATAACGGCGGGCACCAAAAAAGTCTGTTACACGGACTTCTTTTAAAGATTTATCATAAAGATCCCTCCTTACTCCAACAGTTGAAATACATTTAGATTTATCACAATACTGAAATAAAGAATGTATTTTTCAAATCAAAAAAATTTTGTAAATAATAATAAAATTTTAATTAAAGCGTTGACCAATCAAAATTAAAATCATTAGACTTGAACGGATGAGCATAACGGCGGGCACCAAAAAAGTCTGTTACACGGACTTCTTTTAAAGATTTATCATAAAGATCCCTCCTTACTCCAACAGTTGAAATACATTTAGATTTATCACAATACTGAAATAAAGAATGTATTTTTCAAATCAAAAATTAATTTAAAAATACTTTGACAAAATTTTCTAGAGAAGAATTTGATTCTAAGGCAAGTACTTTTTCATCCAAAAATTGTTGCATATAATAAGCGTATCTAAAATTTAAAAAAAAATATGAAGAAAATATTTAATAATATTACCTATCAATTATATAAACACCTATGGAACGATCATTATGATGTGACAATGAATCTTCTCCAACCTCAAAAATATTTTTTTACAATTAAAAAGAATTTAAAATACCAAGCTAGAAGATGTAGCTAATACATTGGGAGAATAAATAAGTTGATACATTGATTCACTTTGACAAGTGTCGGCAATTAACATAAGTTCATTATATCTAAAAAATAAAACATTAATTTGGATTTTAATAAAATTATAGTAAATGCGAGGCTGATTCTCTCTTTCGGGTAATACTTGAGGATTTACTTTTTTAGATAACGTTCCAAATATTTTTTTTAAAAAATGTCCAAAGACCCATTTAAAGTGTAGAATATTTAAAATATTAAAATCTATTAATAGATCTACCTTTTTTGTTGCCACATCGTTTCAATCGCATCAGCCAAGTCTTGACTAGTTAATTCTTCAGCATCTTGAAATTTAAGAAAACCTTCACCCCCATGTCCAGTCAAGTAAATGAGAACATTACTTTGTGAATCACTCAATAAACGCCTATAAAATAATTTTAAAAAATTAAAATTAATTATTTACTTATTTCTTGGAGTAGAATTAATTTGTCTACTTGTAAGTAATCTAACTAAATTTTCAGCAGTCACTTCATAACCACGATAATCAACTTCTGTATCTTCCAAAAATAAATTTTGATGAGAATGAGCATTATTATAAATAGCAGCTAAAAATATTTAAAAATTAATATTTTAATTTTAAATAAAACCTGGAGATGGATTTCTGGCGTTACAGGGAATATTATCAGCCAACATCAAAATAATATTACTAAAAAATATTTAAAAATTTTTAAAAAAGTTCCAAACCTGTCAGGAATTCCCAATCTTTTTAAAGATTTATATAAAGAAAGAACATTTGACACATGACGATAATTAAACCAAAAACGAGAAGAACAAACTAATACAGCCCTAATTTAAAATTAATTTTTATTAAAAATATTTAAAATAAAACCAATTATTTGTATGTGTTGATTTAGCAAAAAATTTATTTATTGAGGAACATTCAATGGAAAATAGAAAAATTATTTTAATTAAAAATAAAAAGAATAATTTATTTTTATTTAAAAGCATAGCAAATTTACATAAAAATTATTCGAGGATTTAACGATGAACCAATATTTGCCATTTTCTAATTTTGACATTTCGAAATTATTTTGCTGAAGTAATTTCGAAATGTCAACAAATTAAAAATTTTCCTAAGAATTTTGATTTTAATTGGGAATCTCGATTTTAAGCGACAAGGGGCAGCGATCCCGTTACGGGATTACGGGAATCGATTTTACTGGCTTATAATTTTAATATTTCTTAGTTTTATTTAGATTTTAAAATGTTGAAATTTATTGGATCGTCTAATTTATTTAAATATTTTGGTCAACAATCGAGAGGTTTTACTACTTCATTTGTTAAATTATGTCGTTATAATGAAAATTATAGTTCATCTAATTACGAGGTTATTTTAATTTTTAAAAATTTTAATTTATTTGTGGGGTTGTTAAGTATTAGGTTTGTAAAATGACATTATTTATCAAGATTTAATCTAAAAAACTTAAAAAAGTACTTAAAAATTACCGGGTCTATTATTGGAGGATAGAAATAATTAAAATACTTATTTTTATATATTTTTATAGAGATTTAGCTCGAATATGTTTATGAATGAAACAAAATTTCCAACTGGAACAAGTATTTAAATATTTTTTCACAAAAATCTGTATCCGTTATTTTATAACCAAATGTTTATGAAAAAAAAATATCGACATAATTATATTTAAAATTCTTCTCCCCCTCACCTCTGTTAATTTTAAATAAAAATAATATTAAAATTATTTTTTAAAATTAAATTTTTTAGAGTCAATTAAAGACAATATCGTAAGACAAAACTTACCTCTTGGAGCTAATGATAGTGTGATTATTAAATTAAAACAAGGAAGGACTAGAAAAAATTTTATTGAAGTAACTAAATCATTTAGAGGACAAAATACTGGTTGGAAATATATGGATTTACCTACTTTGGATGTGCCAGAAGAGGCTTATAATTTTGTTAGAGCTCTTGATGAAATTATTATTGCTTGTGATGGCAAAAAATTCTGCGAGTATTCAAGTTAGTTTTTAGAAATTTTTTTGTTGATAACATAATGAGTAAACGGAAACATAAAGTTCAAATTCTATTCATTTAAGTATTTTTTTAGTCGTTTAAATTTTTTAAATTATGAAATTCGTAAAGCTTTAATTAGTTTTTTGAAGGTTTTTATACATATTTCTTTCATATTTCCTCATTTCCCCTATATTTTCTCTAGCGTTTACCAGAAATATTTTAATCCATATTTTGATATTAAATTGTCAAAATTTTCTTTTAATATTCTGAAGAATTAAAAAAAATTTTAGATCCAAATGAAGAGTTAATTTCTCTAAAACTTTTCACAAAATTCTATGATATTTTTCTCAATTTACTGCGAGATCAAGAAGGCCGAATTTTTTTAGAAGTTCTTCAAAAAATGGAAAATAGTGGAATGTATCGACAATTTTATATCAAAATTGATGCTTTGCCGTGGATTCGAAAAACAATTGCGGAAATACTTAGAGAATATGATGATAGTGAGAAGTTGCTACCCATGCCGATTGTTGATTTTCCGTTTAGTTATAAGAGATTAGAAAAGAAGAATAAATTTTGATGAAAAAATTTATTGTTTAATTTAATTGGTTTTTTTGAAAATAAAATTTTCTTCAAGCATTGGAATGTTTAATTATGAAAGTTTAGTTTAACTACTTTTTTTAAAAATAATTTTTATTGTCTTTCTAATATTTTGTAGATTTTAAAATGTTGAAATTTGTTAGATCGGCTAATTTATTTAAATATTTTGGTCAACAATCGAGAGGTTTTACTACTTCGTTTGTTAAATTATGTCGTTATAGTTCATCTAAATATGAGGTTATTTTAATATTTAAAAATTATAAATTAGGAGAGAAACATTCCTTTTTTGAAATGTAGAATTAATGGATCCGTTATTGAAAATTGTGGGTTATTTGAGCAGGATAATTTGTTTATATTTTTAAAAAATATATTTTTCAATTATAGAAATATATTAATTCGAATATGTTTATGATGAATCAAACAAATTCTGGTATCCAGAAAGGGTAAATGTCCAGTTGGCGGTCCACCTGTCCGCAAAGAGAATCTGCTTTTTTCTTTCCTTTTCTTGCAATTTGGCGTTAGGAAAAGTGCTCGCTCATTTTTCCTTTTCCTTGTTATTATGCCTAATGAAAGAAAAGAGTGAAAAGAAAAATAATAACAAATAAAAATGTAGTTTGTAATGATCAATGACCTACAAATAATACCTCAGTAGAAGAATTCTGGATCCCATTGTTCGACGATCAAACCCTTGATATTGAATCAAGGAAAAAGTCTCAATTGCTAGTTATTGAATATTTACAAGGTTTTCAATTATTGAAGACTGAAATGATCTGCCATAAATGCAATACCAATATGAACATAAAGTGGGTCGATGGGTATTTTTGGAGGTGAATTATTATTTTAAAACAAGAATAAATTTTTTAAACAATGGATAAAATTAAGGTGTCCAAAAAAATCATGTCATACTAAAGTTTCAATCCGTAAAAGGTTGTTATCCACCAGACATTTTAGAAAGCTATTTGAGAATGTTATCCAAAATCTATCATTTGTAAATATGTAAATATTTTGTAAATTAAATGTAAATATTAACTTAGTTTACAAGTAGCAAAGGAAAACATACTGTATTGAGAAGTATTAACGTTAGGAAAAGGAAAAATGAGCGAGCACTTTCCCTAACGCCAAATTGCAAGAAAAGGAAAGAAAAAAGCAGATTCTCTTTGCGGACAGGTGGACCGCCAACTGGACATTTACCTCCAGAAAGGTATTTTTTAAAAATTGTTTAAATTTAAATTTTTCTAGAAGCAATTAAATCCGATTTGGTTCTAGAGAAATTACGGATGGGACCTTATCTTTGTATGAATATTAAATTAGAGCAAGGAATTTCTGGCATCAAAACAATTAAAATAACAAAAATATTTAGAACACCAAATACTGAATGGAGGTGGAAATTTGTAGATTTACCTAAATTGCCTGTGCCAGAAGAGGCTTTTAAATTTGTTAGAATTCTCGATGAAATTATTGTTGCTTGTGATGGCAAAAAATTTCGTGATCATTTAAGTGAGTTTAAAAAATATTTTTGACAAAGTATTGGTAAGAATCCATAATATTTCCGTTAAAAAATTCCAGCTTTAATGCTATAATTTTATTCATGTTTCTAGCAAGGGCGTAGCTAGGGGGTCGATTTCAGGGGGGCTAAAATTAAGTGGCGCCAAAATTTTGGCGTTTTTTGCTCAATACTCTCCTCAAATTTTTCCCTTTTCCCCATTTCGGGGGGGGGGGGCTTTAGCCCCAGAAGCCCCCTGGCTACGCCCTTGGTTTCTAGTATTTTACTAATATTTTACAAAAAATTTTTTTTTAATTTTTTAGATCCGAATGAAGAATTAGCATTTGAAGAGATTATTTCAAAATTTTATGATATCTCTCTTTATTTAGTTCGAGATCCAAAATACCAACTTTGCATAAAATTAGTTCAAAAAAAGAAAACAGAAAATGGAATATTTAATTTTCCTTATATTATCCCAATTAATGCTGTTCCTTGGATTCGAAAAACTATTGCACGAATACTTAGAGAATATGATGATAGTGAAAGGTTGCCGCCAATGCCGACTGTTGATTTTCCGTTTAGTTATAAGAGAAATTAGAAAAGAAGAATAAATTTTGATAAAAAATTTATTGTTTAATTTAATGGTTTTTTTTGAAAAATAAAATTTATTTAAACATCAGAATTTTATTTAAAGCTTTAATACTATTTAATAAAAAAAAATAAGGATTTTTAAGTAATTATGTAATTATAGCTTTTTTAATTTGACTTTTATAAAAAAGTTTATATAATAAAATAGGTATATGTATTGAATTTCAAACCCTAAAGTTTGTGAAAAAATTCTTAAAATTAAATCAAATAGTAATTAGACAATATTTTTTCTTTTTTACTTTAACTTCCACGAGGTTCCACCCAAAAGTTTTTTCTGTTAATTATAGGTATATATTTTTGTTTAGGTTATAAATTAATAATATATAAAAAAGGTTCCAAGTAAAATAATTTAAAAATAACTGTGAAACTAAAAAAAGAATAATTTAATTAAAAAAAAGATTTTATTGCTTTACTGCCCACCCTTTAAATATTTTTTTATTTTTATCGTGCAATTTATATTTACAGTTGATTGTGAGAATAATAAAAAAAAAAACTAAAAATGTTCTCTTACTCAACCTGTCCTTGAATAAATTGTAATTTGCTTTACTGCGCAGTGCCCTCAGGCGGAGGAGAAGCAAAGCATCTTTTTGTAAGAAAAATGCGTAAATATTTTAGAGATGTTTTGTTTGAGTAAAACAGCGGTCGCGCAAAAATGCGAGGATGCTTGCCTTTGTTGAAAAAATGTTCATGAGAAGAAGGAAAATTACCGAATGTAAATGGAAGTAAAAAAAAGAATTTTTTGGGAGGAATTGATGGCCGAAAAAGCTGGTTTGTTTTCTTCACAGCGAAAGTTCTTTATGTGATTGTGATTTGCCTATAAAAGAATTGTGTATTACCAAATGAAAATTATTCCTTCCACCATAATAATTTGATTTTATATTTTTAAAAAATATTTTTGGTAATTTTCTTTTAATTTTAAAGTAAATAATGAACGAGGCAAAGTTGGTCATTGGGATTGCTTCCGCATGTTCAATCGCTTCGATTTTGGCTGTGTTGGTGGTTGTTCCCCAACTTTACAACCAAATGAGCGATGTGAATTCTCGAGTATTCGATGGTGTTCAGGCTTTCAGAGTTAATACTGACTCTGCATGGACATCTTTAATGGAGGTCCAAGTCAGCGTTACTCCACCATCCAAGCCACGCGAAAATCCATTCAATTCAATCTTCTTACGTCAAAAGCGTGGCCTTCCTGGACATTGCAACTGTGGTCCACCAATCCAACCCCAATGCCCACCTGGTACACCAGGACCACCTGGTCAGAAAATAATTTCGTTCCTCTTTAATTTCTCTTAATTTTAGGTCCTCCTGGACCTTCTGGAAATCCAGGAGGCCCTGGTCAACCTGGAAATCCTGGCCCGCCTGGAGTACCGCCAGCACGTAATGTTTTAATATTATTACTAAAAATATCTAAAATAAAATATCTCACGACTTAAAATGTTTATTAGATTTAATAAATTTAGATATGAATCCGATTAATATTTAATTAATAAAATAATAGAAAATTTTAATGACAAAGTAATCTTAAAAATACTTTTACAGCCTGCCCTCCACAAACCACCAGTTGCCAAAAGTGTCCTGCTGGACCACCCGGTCAACCTGGAGGCCAAGGCCCACCTGGACCGCCTGGAGGAAACGGACCTCCTGGTCCACCTGGTGGAGGAGGAGGCTCAGGACCACCCGGCCCGCCTGGTCCACCCGGTCCCCCTGGAGGACCTGGTCAGCCTGGAGGACCTGGACAACCCGGACCAGCTGGAAATCCTGGAGTCAAAAGGTAAAATTATTTTGAATGTTTTAAACTAAAGCAATTTTTCAGCACTTCTGTTCCTGGACCAAAAGGACCGCCTGGCAATCCTGGAGGCCCTGGCACACCTGGAGCACCTGGAGGACCTGGCCAGCCTGGAGGACAAGGTCCACCCGGACCTCCTGGTCCCCCTGGAGGAAATGGAACCCCTGGCCAGCCTGGAGGACCTGGACAAGCAGGACCAGCTGGAGTACCAGGACACGATGGTAAATTAATTTTGAATAATTATTAATTAATTTTCTATCAAACAGGAGCATATTGTCCTTGTCCACCACGCACAAGTGTCTTTGCCCGCCGATCACGTGTCAAAGTATAAAAAGAAAAAGAAATGCTTCAAAAATTTGGAAATACGAAAAAGTAGAGAAAGTGATGAAAATAATAAATTTATTTTTTACTTCCCTAATTTTAAAAATAATATTTTTAATATTTTATTATTCCAATTATTTAAAATTGGATATTTAATTTTAAATGGGAAGATTAATAAAATAAAAGATTAATTTAAATATTTGCTTTTAAGGTTTATTTAATTGAATAACTAAAATTGATTAAACAAGAATTTTTTTGATCAGAAAATTATGTGTAGATATCAGGGTTGCGTCGTAATTACGAATTACGATTACGAATTACAAATTACGGCGTTTTTTGAGTTACGAATTACGATTACGAAAATATCGGGAAAAATTACGAATTACGAAAATAAAAAATAAAAATTACGAAAAAATATTATTGCCCTCCCTTACTTAGTCATTAAATTTTCGAAGGAAAAGGGAAAGGATATTTATATTTTCTCTTACACTCCCTTTTGTTGATGGGTGGTTGAGTGGTTTAGAAGTCAGGCTTGGCCTAATTTGATGTTTTGTGTGGTTTGGTTCGAGTCCATGATTGGAAAATAAAATCTTGACAAATCTTTTTTTCAAAAATAAATGTATTTAAATTGTGATTTAAATTTGTAATTTTTTTTAATATCTTAAAATTGAAAAAACTTTAAAAATTCTTAATGTGGCCATGAATTTTCTAAAATTTTCGCCTGCGGCGCAGAAAATCTAAGAGTTCTGGCTGTATGACCATCTAAACTTCAAAAAGTTTTGAGCTTCCGGCTCTAACAAATGAATTTTTTCTCCTAAGACTTTCCAAAATTCTCAAAATTTTTGCCTGCGGCGCAGAAAAATTGTCTGAAATTAACAAGGATATTAAGAGATCAAAAGAAGTTGGGGTTTGGAAAATTTCACGGGTCGTTTTATTTTTACTAGGATTGAGCGAGAGTGATATCACATGATATCAAACTTGAATCGCATGATTGATTGAAGATATATCGGGGGATTAAGTAGGATATCAGGGAACTAATTGGGATGTGAAATAATATTAGAGCAATAAGAGGACTTGGAGGGATTAATGGGAAAAACAGCAATTATTAATAAATATTTGATTTTTTAAATTAATTTAAATATTTTTTAAAAATTACGAATTACGATTACGAATTACGAATTACGGCATTTTTTGAGTTACGAATTACGATTACGAAAATTTTTTAAAAATTACGAATTACGAATTACGATTACGAAAAAAAATTTTCGATTACGACGCAACCCTGGTAGATATGAGAGATTCGAATTGCTTATGAGAGAATTAAATAAAAGACAAAGAAAATCACAGCATTTTTTGTTTGATTTTGTACTTGAACTTTAATAAATAAAAACAAACATTTATTCAACCCTTCAAAATTATGTAAAATAAAAAATATCTCTAAAAAATATTTAAAATAATAATTCATTAAAATATAAACTACATAAATGCACAATTAAAAGAATTATTAAAATATGTTTTAAGCCTTATTAAAATATTTAGTACATTTATTTTTTAAAATTCTTTTTTTATATTTTTGTGATCAATAAATAAATATTTAATTGTTGTTCATTTTTTTTGAATTTTGTATTAAAATTTTATCATTTTATTTTTCTTTTTATTTTTATTTATTATAGTTTGGAATTTTTAGTTAAATTTTTATAAAATTTTATTTTAAATACCTATTCGAAAAAATAATTTAAAATAATAAACTATAAATTTTTAAATTAAATTATTTTTTTATCAGTTTTTTGTTTAAATTTTTTAGCTTATCTTTTATAATAATAACAACGTCATTTTAATTAGGAGTTAACGGGTTTGTGTGTCACAAACTTAGAACGATTATTTAAATTTAATTTTTAATTAAAAATTACCTATAATTCTTTAAAATGTTTAATAAATATAAATAAAATTTTTTTTTAATTACTTTGTCTATAATTTATTTTTTAAATATTTTTTTCATTAATAATTTAATAAATATCATGCATTTTAATACAATTTTTAAAACATTTTTTATTTTTAATTTAATATTTTATTTCTTAAAAAAATTATTTTTTTAATACAAAATTAAATATTAATTAAATTTTTAAAATAAAATTAAATAAAAAATTATTTAACTTTAATTTTTTTGATTTGGTGAATTTAACTTTACATTTAATTTATAATTATTTAATTTATATTTCATCAATTATTTAAAACAAAAAAAATTATTTAAATTTAATATTAAATAATTATATACATATTAATTTAAATAATTAGAATTAAACACCTGCTATAAAAAATTCATTTTTCTCTTTTTAAAATTTAAATACATATTTTAAAATAAATACTAATTCAATAAAAAGTTTGAATTTTTGAATAAATATTAAGAAATTAATTTTTAGATTTTTAAAAAAAATTATTTTAAATATGTATAATATAAAATAAGAATATTTTTTTAATAAATATTTTATTTTTAGTATGTATTAGTAGTTTGTATTTAAACATTTTTATTACTTTCATTTTCCATAAAAATTTGTGGATAATAAAAATATTTGTAAATTTTTAACATTTTTTAAAAAATATAATTTTTGGTTAAATAAAATAAAATAAATTTTTTCCTTTTTCTCAAAAGTATGGAAAGCCACACAATTATCCCTTCAATTAATTCCCCAATATTAAAAACTAATTGGAAATCTATTTATATTGTTGCTATTGTTTCATTTATTGCTGCATTAGAATTTGCAGCAAGCAATGATTGGAATTATTTTTGTCAAGTATTTTTTAATTATTTTTTTCAAATTATTTTTGATAAAATTTAGTTAGACCCTTCTGCTACAATTACATTTTATGGCATTTTACGTACAGTTGGGGGGTTGAGTGGGGGGATTTCGACAATATTGGCTGGCTGGTTATGTAATCGATTGAAAGACACGAGGTGCTTAAATTTATTTTAAAATATATTTTACATTAATGCTCGATTTTATATAAAATCTCATAAATATTAAACAAATCCAAACTTTATTATGGATAGGATCTCTTCTTACGTTTTTTTAAAATGCGGCGAGCCCATCCCTGGTATAAACAGGGAACGAGCCGACTCGATTACCGAAAATCTAGAATTTAAAGGGAGATCGATAATTTTATTTTTATGTTGGCTCGTTCTCTGGTAAATACGGTGAGAAAATTCCCTCGAATTTATTCCATGTCCAGTTTCTAGGATCAACGGTTTTCCAAATTTCTCAAAAAAAAGTAATTGAAATTTTCTTTACAATTTTTATTTTTCTTTTAATTTTACAAAATATTATAATTTAATTTTAAATAATATTTATTGCGAAATATAATTATAATTTAATTCTAGACAAGTACTTATAATATCCAAATTGTTAATATTAATCTCTACATTATTCTTTTTGGGAGCTGAATTAGTTAAAGGATTTGCATTTTATGCCTTCTTTCTTTGTTATAAAATTTTGATGGGAATTGCTAGTGGTCGAGTGAAAATAATTTTAAATAAAAATTCATCTCTTTTTTAAAGGTGGGGGAAGTATGTCAAGAACTCATGTAGCTATGGCTAGCACAGAAAAGGATAGAAATAAAGCAATTGCTTTAACAGCACTTTTACCAGCCGTTGGGTTGCTTGTCGGATTTGGTTAAAACTTTCTAAAAAAATTAAAAATTTCCCTTTTTTTGTAGCAATAAATGCTGGAACAAGTTTTATGAAATACCCAGGAATTGAAATTCCTTTAATTAAAATTCATTTAAATTTATTTACTACCCCAATGATATTTTCAATGTTTATATTTTTATTGGCCCTTTATTTGTTAATTTATCATTTTGATGGAAAATGGCATATTTATGAAAAAATGCAAAAAATAAATAGTAAAAATAATTTGGAAATGATTAAAAACGAAAATAAAAATATTCAATGTTGGATTCCAAATAATTTAGAAAAATTAAAAGAAAATAAAAAAGGTACTAATTAAAGAATATATTTTTTGAAAATTTATTTTTAAAAAATTTAAAAGATATACACGCAGAGAGTAGTTATTCTTTTGATTGGATTGCTGTTTTAATTTGTTGTTATACACAATTAGTTATTAGTATGGCTATGCTTAATTTAATGACGTCGGTTTAAAAAAATAAATTTATCAAGGCTCAGCGGCAAACGAATTAAAATTAGTGTTAAGAACAGTTCAGTTGTACCAGGGTACTACTGAAAGTATCGGACCTTTACTTTAAAGAAAGCTAGATAAAATAATTTAAAGTATTTAAATAATTGACAACTAAATAACTCCTCACTAAAATTATTTATTACAAAAATAAATTTAAAAAATTATCTTTTTCTTAATTAAAGTATCAGTTCACCATATCAACAATTAGCTTTTCAATGGGATGCTTCCCAACTTCAATTTTATGGTGGATTATGCGGGGTAGCAGTAGCGATTCAACTAATTCTTTGGCCAGCTGCTTATATGATGTTTGGATTAAATAAAATGTTTTTTGAAATTAAAATAAAAAAATAAATAAACAATTTATTAAAGAATATCAGAACGTCAATCAGTTATGTTAGGGTTGATAATACTTATGGGAGGTTATTTATTAACATATTCTTGGCCATTTTTGTCAGAAACATTTCCATATGCTTTAAATTCTTCACCTTCACTACTCTCCACTTTTTTAAATAATAAAACAGAAATAATAGAAAATATATCTAATTGTGGATCTGAAAGTCATCCCGGTTGTCCTTCACATTATGAATGGTGTGGAACTACTACAAAGTAAAAAAAAATATTTTTTTTCTGAAAAATTATTTCTAAATTTATGAGTTTTGAGGGTTCTATTTACTGTCAAATATGGGCGGAGGTGGGTCGGAATTACGATTTCCGATGTTTTTTTCCTTCCGATTTACGATTTCCGTAATTTTGTAAAATGTCGGGACCATGTCCTTAAAATTTAATTTTAGAAAAGGACATTTTAAAACATCCTCTTTCGAACGCTATATAATTTGCCATAAATGGAAAAACTATGAAAAAAATAGAAAGGAAAAAAGGGGAAAAACCTCTGACTGGTCCGAACCACCTCTGAATATGCCTCTCTATATGACATCTCTAATATTAAGTACAGGAATGGCTATGCCAGTAGTTAGAATGAATTTAGATATTTTATATTCGAAAATACTTGGAAATATTAAACAGGTATATTTTAATTAATTAAAAATAAATTTAAAAAATATTAGGGTGTAATGCAAGGAATATTTTTTGTTTGTCAAACAGTCTTGGAACTTTTGGGTGGACCTATAGCTGTTAGGTAAATTTAGAAAAAATATTTTTAAAATAATTTAATGCTACGGTTACATAAAAATCGCGCGCGTCTTGAGACAGACGCTCGGCGACAAGACGCGCGCGACAGTCTCTCCTCTTTTTACATTATCTTTTCTGTCGCAAGACGCGCGCGATTTTTATGTAACCGTAGCATAGGATTTGTAAGAATGGTTAATTATCAAAAAAAGCGTTTAAAATTTTAATAAAAAAATTTTTAGAAATAAATTCTTTTTAAAGTAAATTCAAAATTTAATTAAAATATTATTTAATTTAAATAATTAATTTATTTTTAGTTGGGTTTTTGAAAAATATGGACCTAGATATATCTGGCAATTTATTGGTTCTCAATTAATTCTTTGTCTTTTTTGTTGGTTAGTATTTTATAAAAGAATGATCTCAAAAGCAGAAATGATGGAAAATAATGAAAAATCAAAAAATATTATTTTTTCTTCTTCTTCTAATTTAAAAGAAAAACTTTAATTTTTTTTACTAATTTTATTTTAATTTAAATTAATTTTTACTTTTCTTATGAATAAAATTGTACTTTTCCTTTGCACGACCGCAAACTGAGTATCAGCCGACTTTCACTGAAATAGTAAACATTCATTGGACTACTAAGCTAGAATAGAGCCTATTTCCCATATACATTACGCAAAGTAGTATTTTTTACCCATTTAAAATAGTAAAATATTTTAAGCATAATAATTATACAAAAATTACAATAATTATTTAATCGGTCTTAAGTAAATTTTACGCACACTTTTAAAGTTTTTGCCCCATATATTGTAATTGTAATTCATTAAATAAATTTACAGAAAAGATAGGTGAAAGTAAAGCTATTCAATAGCCAATATTTAATTAATTAATTATATTTCTATAAAGATGGGGAGAGAAGTAAGGTTAAAGCCTAAAATTGAATCGGTCTTAAGTAAATTCCCACAAACTGTGTGACAACCTCAAAATTTAATTTCTACTTTATTGTTATTCTGAATATTCCATGTCGGGGAATATTCTACCTTATTCTTTTTATAATCACAAACCTTATTTTACCAAAATTAAATTTTTAAATTTATTAATACTCTAGCTTTTCTAAAAATTTAATTTTACATTTAAAAAGCTAATTAAATAAAGATTTTTGGAAAAATTTTTTTAATTTAAAAAATCTTTTTATTTTACCAATTTAAAAACTAAATAAATGATTAAATAAAATTCAAATAAAAATTAATAACGATTAAAATATATAATCCCTATTTTATTCTTTTTTTTTTTATTTGAAAAATAAACGATTCCATTTTTGTTTTGAAATACCTTACCCCCATTTCCCGATGATTTTTGAGATTTTGAATCTCGATGAAAAAGTCATTTATAGACTTCGTTCTTTTTACTTTTCTAGTAGTAGAAAAATGTTCTCAGAAATTTTGTAAAAATTTTCAATATGAAAATCGAAAATTTTTCAAGTGGCGTTATAATTTAACACCGCTTTTTGAGAAAAAACTCGATATAAATCGCGAAAGTTAAAATTTTTTCAAGATTTTTCGGATATAATGTCAAATATGCTTATAAATCACATATTAAAATATAGAAACAGAAAAAATTAGGTGGCGCTATAATTTCTTAATACACCGTAGTATTATAGACTCATTCAAATATAAATGTGGTTTTATTAGATATATTATTTATCCCGAATTCCATCCTTTATTTTCAATTTCCATAGAAATTTAGATACTACATAAATGTATTTTTTCTGTTTTTTCGGTTGTTTGCCAAAAATTAATAAAAATTAGATAATTAACTATCTAAGAAAAATTAAATCTATAGATAAGTATGTATTATTACATAAGTAACGTTTAAGCAAGGTAGCTGTGTGTCACCCTCAATGCAAAATTAGTGTTTAACTAAATTCTATTATCTCTCAATGTTTAAAGCTAGACAAACAGTCGAGGGTTTTTCATTCACCATTTACAGATTTTAGCATTTTATTTCTAGTAATCTAAAAACTTAAAAAATTATTTACGTGAAAATGGATAAAATTTTCTCTTTAAATTATACTGTATATTATTATAATCGTTTTTAATTAATATATTAATTTTACTTCCTCGATAGATCGAGCTCGAACATAACCCATGACTCGTTTGTCAAAAAATATAGCTCGACAAGGCTTGTGCCGATTAATATTGGCTCGCTTTAGCTCGAAAATCCAAAAATCTTCGCCTGAGCCGCTAATACATATAGAAGGATTTTAGCTGGTTTATAGTGCTGTTTTTTTGGTTCAGTACTTTAGTTGAGGATATAATACAGATTAATCGCGTTAATTTAAAAACAAACCCAGTCGAGAATTGTACCACAGTGTAATATATTCAATAAATGCCTTTCTTTTCATAATTTAACTACACAAAATGGAATAGTTGAAGGGTTGTAATGAAAGGTTGTATAGTAAAGTTACACCGGAAGTACATTCACTTTGTCTCATTTGTATATTTTAGGAGAAAAGAAAGGATAAGGTGTACATAAATTTTAGTTTATCTTTTAATATACAAAGCTGTACAAACGGACGTGGATTTTTCATTCATTCTTTCTAGCTTTTTAGCAATCTATTTCTAAATTTTTGTTTAGAAACTTAAATTTTATCTCGTGACTGAATAAATTACCTCTCCATTTCAGTTTTAAAGTCATTCCTTTCCTGCTTTTTAATTTAAAATATATTCCCATGTTCAGCAACTCATACTAATATAAAATTAACGAATACCTACTAAATTACTTATTAAATTATTAATTAATTTTTGATAGAGCTTCAGCTTTTTTAATAATTATTTCTAGTAAAATGGAGAGAAAATTGGTTAATAAATGTCAAGTTTGCGATTCTTCTTTGAAAGTTTCACGTCAATATAACGTTAATTGTTGTAGAGTTTGTGCTGCATTTTTCAAGTTTTATAAATTTAATTTTAAACAAAAAATATTTTAAATTTTAAAAAGGATATATTTAAAAAATAAAGAACAAAAATTTGAATGCAAATGTTTAACAGCTTTTGGGAAAATAAAACTAAGGTTGATAGACTGTGAGCAATGTTATCTTAATAAATGCTTTTCTGTGGGAATGAAAGGACCCGGTTGCCCTAAAAAATATTCAACTAGACAACAACAAATAAATAAAAGTTGCGAAGAACAAAAGGTTAGAACCTTTGATATTTTTTGTAACACTCAAAAATGTGGCAAAAATAGGGAAAAATTAGTTTAAATGTGGCACAAAGGATTGGGGATATTTTAATCCTTTTTAATTAAAATCCCTAATAAAAGATTGTACTAGTTTTAATTGAAATGAGCAAAGCGGGATCAGTAATAAAGAAACTTAAGCCTGTATAGAAGGAAAAACATAATCGAGTTTAATAGAGACAAGTGATTTAATTCCTTTATTCAGTTTCTCTTTTCCTTGTTCATATTCTTAACAGAAAAAACTGCCCACAGTATGAAAAAAATATCGAGAAAAATTAGGGCAAAAGTTCAAAAATAGTGAATACCCAACATAAATAGTGTATGTATAACAGCCACACTATAGGGCATATTTTATGTGCTACTAATTGTAATTTTGTAGATCGTTGCTGTGATTGTTGATAAATCTGCTAAAGAATGTAAAGAGATTAATTTACTATTAAAAATAGCCGAGGATCAGAAAAGAATTATGCATGCTTTTAATGATTTCAACGATAATTTGCTCAATGGTTCAATTTATTGCGAGGATATTATACGTTCAGGCTTTAATATTTTCGATCATATTGAGATGTTTTCGGTAATTTTATATTAAAATTTAATTAAAATATTTCTTCAATCTTCAAGCAAAATCCTCACCCTATTTCTCAAGAAGAAATGCGTAGCTGGGAAATAGACAATGAAAGGGAAGGATTTTATAATAAAAGGACTCATAAATGTATTCTTGTTGATCAACTGATAGGTGTTGCTATTGCAAAATCAATGCCTGTATTCGAAAAATTATCTATAACTGACAAAGTCCTTTGGGTTAGACTGAGTGATTTTAATGATTTTTTTGCAGGTCGCATTTTGCCGGCACGTATCGCGTATATTTCAATGCTTCACAAGTTCATTTATATCATGTGAGCTTGGCGTAGATACCTGGGCACGTAAGGATTGTGTTATGCCCGCTCTTGGTGTTATTAAAAATAATTATTTTATTCAAGATAAAAAGTAAGCTTTTTCTTTATTACTACACTGTTAGACCTTAATGAGAAATACACATTATTGTTACCCCGGACACGAGACTTGATACCTATTTTCGGAGACTTGATACTTATTTTTGGAAGTCGGATTAATTGTTCAGACATATTAAGAGGAATATAGACAGATTTGTGAGGCTTAAGAGATATAAGAGATATATCGAGGTTTGTAGGATTAGCTGTATATCGTAGATTTGTCAGGATCCCGATGTATATAGGGGGATTAAGAAGGAGGGAGGATTAAGAAGATTTTTCTTCGGTACTCGTCGGTACCGGTATTTTTACTCACAAATCCAGAACCGTACTAGTAAAATTTTGTAATTTTCGATACTCGGGCGGTACCGAAACTTTTTGGTACTACAGGTACCAGTACCGAAAAAACCATTTGACGAACACCTGCACTCCTCAGTTTTTGAACAAATTTTAAAGCCATAACTCTGATATTGGGTTTATATTTCTAGCGAGGTCCATTTGTATTTTAATATTTTATTTTATCAAATTCGATTTAAATTTATTTTTTAAATAGATTGTTTATCTTGGTTGATCGAGTATTTACCAAATCTGTTATTCCTTTTAAAAAAGCTGCATTATCTAAGGAAGAATATGCACTATTAATGGCTATTTTATTTTCAAACCCAAGTACATACATATAAAGCAAAATAAATTTAAAATAAAATATTTTTATTTATAAAGTTGTAAAAGGTCTATCATACCAAGGAAAAGAGTTGTTGTACGAAGAATATTTTCGATACACTAAAATGTTACTTCAATATACCCAGAATAAATTAGGTGTGATTGATGGTGCAAGTCGATTAGATGAATGCATGCTTTTAATAAATACATCAATACAAATAAATCAAGCATTTGGTGAAATGCATAGCTATATGCGTGAAAAATATTCTAATACATTTCCCAAGTTTTCTAAACCTTTTTGAATCCCAACATTAGTGATTGGATTTTTTATAAAATAAAAATTTTATACGGAGTACCGAAAAATACCGATACCGAAAAATACCGATCAACTTCAAAATTTTGCCGTACCGTATTCCGTGCCGTACTACCGATACGGAATACCGATAAATACCGAAAAATACGGCTGTAGTACGGTACGGTCCGATCTCTAATTATTATATACATATATTCTTGCTGTGAAAACATTCATTGGTCCGGATATGGAATACTAAAATCGTCATCGAAATAACCCAGATCAAACCAAAACATGTGATGATTTATTTTTCTTCCTTCTTTTTGCAACTTGGACACAAAAAATTTATAATAAAAATAGTAACCTATCAGGTTAACCATAACTTTTTAAAAAGTGATCAAACTTGATCTACATATCCTGTAAGATAAAAATAGAGCTTATCGAGAGCTTTTGAATGATATTAAATTCATTTGTATTGAATCAAGTAACAAAAAGTTATAGCTGTTCAAAGTTGGCTGATACTCAGTTTTCGGTCGTATAACGAAAAAGTACCGATAAAATTGACTAGTATTTTAAACAAAAAATTTTTTCAGACTTTTTACGAATTTTTATTTTTTCCTAATGATTTACTATTTTATGTACATACATATGTATATTGAAATTTATTTAACCAATTAAAACAATATTTTATTAAGTGCTGCAGGCGAACATTTTGTGGATTTTGGTAGGCCGTAAGAGAGGATAAAACGACATTTTATCCTAAAAACGACAAGAAAATATTAAAAATCCTCATAGTCTTCAAAAGACCATAAAAATCCGTAAATTCGCATTTTTAAAAATAATCCTCATCGACCTTCCAAAAAACCACAAAATGAGGCAAAATCCGCACATATAGGAACCCTGTCATAAACCCTTCAAAGCTTTCGAGCACACCAAACACGACCATTCCATTGGTGAGAGAGAAGATATGATAAGAATGATCCTAGGATACTTCTCATATCGAGATCTCGTTGTTCTTAAAATGTTTAATTTTATAGATTTTTTTGGTTTCCTCATTATATTATATTTAAAAATTAAAATTAAATTACCTATTTTTTAGATTTAATAAATTTAGAATTAAAATCAAATGCCAGATAATTTATTTATTTATTCAGCTTTAAAATAATAAAAAGAATTAAGAAGTCTGTCAAGTGACAATCTAATGAAATTTTCTATTGAGAAAAAGAGAAAAATTAGTTGATTAATTAAATTAACTTTTAATACTTTTGGGGATGAGACAATTCAAAATATTTTAATTAAATTAAAGATTTTTTAAAGAAAAAATTAATTTGATATATAAATTACCTATTAATTAAATAAAATTAAAAAAATAATTTTTTTAGAATATTAATCTTTATTTCCCTCAATAATCACAAACTATATTTTTAAATTTATTGATACCCTTCAGATCTTCTAAAAATTTAAATTTTACAAAGCTAATTAAATAAAATTTAAATTCTAATAAATAATTTATTTTAATATAAAAACTGTGCTAAAATTACACAATGTACCCATCATTAAATTAAAATTTAAAAATTTAAATAAATTTAAAAAAATGACTAAAATATTTAATTCTTATTTTATCCTTCTAATTTTTATTGGATTAATTGTGATTGACCAGATAAATATTGTTTCTTCTTCACCAACAAGTAAAAAAGAGGCTAATAATGGGGTATATTTTAATTGAAAAATATTACTATATTTTTTATGAAAAATAGATTCAGGGTGGCTTTTTTACATATTAAATCAGGGTGGCCTTTTCCAAAACTCTAAAATAGAGAACAGCCCCTCAAAAATAGGGGAAAAATAAGGAGAATAGGTCAAAAAATGGGGCAAATCCGCTATAAATAGGGTAGGTAAAAAGTCATCCTGTATTAAATAAATTAAAAAAAATAATTTTATCTTAGAAGTCTATACCTATATAATTTTTTAAAATAAAGCTAATTTTATTTGAAAAATTTTTAGAAGGACAAAAATACTGGAAATAAAAGCAACAAATCAAAAATCACGACAATAAAACCTACAACAGAAGAAGTTAAACATCTTGACTATGTTTATGATAATGGGGGGAGATAACGGAAAAGTACCATCCCGACTATGTTTATGATAATTGAAAAAAGAATTAAAATTAAAAATAAATAAATTATTTAATATATAAGAATGATAATTTGATAAATAATAATATATTAATTTAAATTAGTTAATCCTCTAATTACTGTAATAATTCGTATATTTTAATAAAATTTTTTTAGTCTAAACTTTTTATAAGTGTGTCGAAAAATTAAAAGACTATTTTAAAAAAATATAAAAATAAATAAAATATAAACTATATTCTAGTATTTTTAGTGATTTTATATATTAAGTGTTGAACATTTACGTATTAGTTTATTGAAAAATATTTTTATTTTGTAATAATTAAAGCAATTTATACACAAAATTAAATAACTTTGTTTGATTAATATACTTCAATATTTTTTATTTAATTAAAAATATTTTTAGTAAAATCAAAAATATACATATGTATATGTATCTCAATAATCTATGTAAAATTCCCATTTAAAATCATCGACACAAAATTAAATAAAAATAAATTTTATTTAGAGTAAATTGAATGATTCACCCAATGAAATGATAAAATTCATATTCTAATGTTATATTTATAAAATTAGATTAGTAATTATAGTATTTATTAATTTTTAATTATTAATTAACAATAAATTTTTAGAATTCTTAGTTCAATATATTAATGAATATTAAATATAGGACTAGAATTTCAAATACATTAAATTGTACTTAAAATTAAGTGTATTAATTGTTGAGAATAACAATTAGTAAGTATCTCCTTCCAATGCCTAACAAAATTAAAAATGCATCTTAAATTGAGGCGTATTCAATACCGTATTTACTCGATTAATTCCCCCGAGGAATTATTTTTTCAACCCATCCGTGGCATGGGGAATTAATAGAGGGTGGGGAATTATTCGAATTTTGAAATTTGAACGTGTATTAGGGTATTTGGGGATGGGGAATTATTTTTTCAACTCATCCGTGGCATGGGGAATTAATAGGGGGTGGGGAATTATTTGAGAGTGGGGAATTAATCGAGTAAATACGGTATTTTAAAATTATTAAAATTTCAGAAAATGGCTTATAAGATTCCTTTAAGAGCATTTCCGTCAATTTTGTTTTTAATATTTAATTCAATAATAACATCTAAAAGCTCAATTGATGATTCAAAATTTACTTCTCTGAGTAAAGTTTATAAAGTCCGCTATAAGGATATGCTTAACCAAAATATTCCGGCAGATAATATAACAAACTGTAAAGGGTAAGTACATTAAAAGCTGTAGTAATTATTTTGGTGTGACAAATTATTTTTCCATAAAAAATTTATTTAATAAATACATAAGAAATAATATTTTAAAACATCTATTAAATATTAAAAAATATTAGATACTACCAAATAAAATTTACTTTAATATATTCTTATAAAAACAATAAAAACAAAATATTTTAATAAAATTACAGCATACTTATTTGTTATCAAAGTCATCTAAGTTTGCCTTCCAGAAGAAATTGGAAACCCAACAAACGATTTGAATTAACAAAAAAAGGAAAAAGTCAAATGTGCGATAATTCACAAATGGGGAATTCTACAAGAATTAAAGAAATTAAAAGTGCTGAATGGCACGGAATTATAATTATAAAGAAAGGAAAGGGAATTTTGGAAGTTCATTCAGATATTTTTCCAGAAGGGTTAGTTAAAATGAATGAGTTTTAAAAGAACGATAAATCTGTATAAATTAATAAAATTTAAATTATTTTGAAATGAAGAAAAAATTAATTTTGCAGAGAAACATTGATACTACGTGAAATAAAGCCTTATGAATTAATATCATTCCTCCTTGGAAAGGATGATTCTCTCAAACGTTTGTTTTTAATTAATATTAAAGATAATGATAATTTAACATAATGGGTAAGGGGCGTGTAATGGTTAGAAGTTAAGGACTTCTTGTCCTAATTTCATTTCAATTTTCGAAAATATTATAGGAAAGATAATTAATGCTAGCAATGTCGATAGTAATCTGTTTGATGGCTCTAGAATGAATAATGAATATTTAATTGATGATTATGCTGGTATATTGGCTTTGAAATTGGAAATGATGCTTTTATTATCTAAGAATATCCAGACAAATAATGCTGAAACGACATTATTCTTTTGGAAATATGTTGGAAATTGCCTAATAAATGAGGCAGAAAATTATTATTATAATGATTTATATTTACAATATAACACCATAATCTTTTTAAACTTTTTGAATTAAAAATATTTAATAAAAATAAATTTTCTTATTAGGATTTGTATAAAAAGAAGTTATATAATGAACACAATATTTTGGAAATATATGCTAATATTTACGAGATTGGATGCATTCCCGAAGTTTACAATAAAGTGCATCGTAAAGATTTACATAAACAATGCAAAGAAATTGATAACGAATATAATAAGGATTGCGAGGAGTAAAATATTTTTTTATTACTTATGTTAAATCATATAAGGATTTTTAGAGGAATGTGGTCAAAGCTAACAATCTGTTACGAATCCAAATTGGATCCAAATATATTAGACGATGTAACTGATGATCGAATTAAAGTAAATTTAAATGAAAGTTCTCGTTTATTCAATATTTCCTTTTCCAGCTTAAGAATATTCCATATTCTGGATATGGTAGAAAATGTAGGAAGTTAGGCCAGCACGGTATTGAAGTTCGTGTTTGTGCTAGGCGTAACTCGTTTTTACGGGATAATGACAATAATGCGTATAAAATTGAATATAAAATTAATGTTAAACTCGGTTTCTCTTACTCGCACAAAAGGTGGGAAAATATACTATTTAGTGTAAAATAAAAAAACAGACAAAAATTATCCAATCTGATGGAACCGTAGTAACATTAATAGTTACAAATTATTTAATTACAAGATTGGATAATTTCTCAGAATTATCATCATTAAACCATTTATTATTTAGTATCTTCTTTGAAAAAAATTTAAATATTTTTGGAACTATTAATAAAACGACTAATCTTCTCGAACATCCAAGTAAAGAAAATGCAACTATTTCTATTCTAAAAATCCAACTTGGTAAAGATGATACAATGTTTGCGACATTAACTGACATAAATGAAAAAGAATGGGATTATGCTTCAAGTACAAAATTCCTGATAAATAATATGCTTGCCAGTAAAGATCGAGAAGGAGAAAAAACTTTGTATAAAATTGCTGAAGGAGTAATTCTTTAAATTATTATTCTGAATTAAAAAATAAATAAGGAATTAAGGTTAAGTATTTAATTTTTTAATCAAAGAATGAAGCGCTTTCACTTCTTGGGTTGGATATGGACCTTTGGAATGAAGGGTCTACTATATTAGACACTATAGAAGTTCCAGACATGCCGTGTCATTTAATATTAAAATTTAATCAGAATAAAATTAATGCATCTAGTCAATGTGTAAGAATTTTATTTTAAATATGATACATTGAGGAAAAATTAAAATATAACAAATCGACTATTAACTTTAAAATTTAAAAATCATTGTATCAAAAAATTAAAATAATTTTCGAAATTTGCTCATTTTAAGGATATTCTCAGCAATAAACCCTCGATAATTAATCAATTCAAACTTAAAGTTAATTTGTTCAACTTAGCTTGTAATACAATTGAATATAGAAAACATGATAATAAGGGATTGAAGATTCCTAATTATATATGCTATAAAAAATCTGGTGATGAGAATTTACTAAAAGAGTAAATAATTTTTATTTAAATTAATAAATCATCTCTTCGCAGTTGGAATTCATCCAACTTAACTCTTTGCTACATATCAAAATTTGGAGAAAATGTAAAACGATTTTTTTTATTTTTAAATGAATAAATAAAAATATAGGTAATCTAATTTGAGATAAAGGCTCCCAAACTTACCGATTTTCCCGGAATTTTTATTATTTTTCTCGAAAAATTTTTGAGAAACAGGTCGGCAAGATATATAAAAACAATTTTGTGTTTTTTAAATTTAAAAATCATTCAGATAAAAAACAACCCTAAAAGTGATTTCGCCAAATCTTGTTCAAATAAAGGTCCTGGAAGACACGGAATTGAATTTCGCGTCTTTGCGACCAGAGTTGAGTTTAAAATTTTTAAAAACGAAGGAAGTTATCAAGTAACATATCGAGTTGATGTGATTATTGGATTTTCGTTTTCGGAATATACGTAAATTAATTTCTTATGTATATACTTAAATAAATATGTATATATATAAAAAATTAAGGATTAAATTTGGTAAAATAATTAGTGCATCAGGGAAATATTTAAAGGACGGATTTTTGTGGCCAATGGAAACATCACCTATAATTTTATCAATTTCAATTGGAAACTCTGAAAATAAATTTGCTGTTCTTATTGATGAGTTAAACAATGTAGTTTATGATTATGGTAGAGCTGTCCTCGCAAATTTTAGAGAAAAAAACATAAAGGAAATTCTTAATAAGGTAAAATTTTAGGTATTTTTGATTATTAAGTATGCCTCTTTCAAATGATAAACATTGAAATTCAGTGTAATGTCATCCAATGCCATTCCTTCCAAACCACATTTTTTATAACGCTCCTAAAAATCCATTTGGTTAGTCGATTCGGAAAAGCCACCAAAAGTACATTTGTGGTCGCCGACTGTATTACAAAGGCACGAAAAATCCGATCCGATAAAATATGACAACCAATTTTATATTTTATCAATATTCTATCAAATAAAAATACTTAAGGAAGGAGCCCTTGCCATGGTTGGTCCAGATATGAATTTAAATGATGAAAAGATTGATGCGAATTCTATAGACATTTTATATGTATCGCAAAAAGTATGTGAGGCAACACTTAATCTCGAATTAAATGGAAAAAGGATGAATGAAAGATTTGATTGTGTAGGTTTTGATGATTTTGTACCTTGTCTTTAGTAGAGATATTAAATATTTTCTAGTATAAGCGACCGAGAAATTTGTGTGACATTCTCGGTTTGGAGAAATTCAAGGAATTGAGCAATGCTTTTGACGAATTAAAGGAATTAAAGAAGACTTGCCCCTGTCGTGATGAACCTCGTCCTTCACAAATTGTAAAAATAAGCTAATAATTTAATGTGTTTTAAATTTATTTTAGCAAAACATACATAAATAATTAACTAATATTTCTTTTGCGAAAAGCAAATTTCTAAAATTTTCAGCCCGATACTTGGTTATATCCAAATCCAAAAAGTAGGAATAAAAGGAGTGCAAATGTTTCTTTAAAACTTGGTGAACGTGATGAGCATGGACGTGTAAATGGCTGCGAAAATGCACCTCGAATTGCTAAAGGGGATCTTTACCTTAATCTCAGGCAAATAAATGAACTAAAGGAAGATCAGAAGAAATGTAAATTTAATAATTTATATTCTGTTAAAACAAGTGCTGGTTATGGTTATAGAATTTAACTCCGGCTCTGACCGGGGCCGGAACTTTATTTTAAAAATACAGAGCCAGGATTCTAAAATACTTGGAGAAGTTCATTTAAACGAATGGGTGATCCCCAATGCTGAATGAATAGGCCCAGACATTAAATTGGCCATAGAAATAATTAATAATAAATAATTACTATAATAACTGAGTTCAAATATTAAATCATAAAGCTCAGTTAAATTAATATATTTAGGCTGCAATAATCATTCTAGAGATAAAAGACAACTAGATAGTACTTCTTCTGAAATTTTATGGGGAATGCCAATTTACTATGCATTTGATTCGTTTATATTTGGTTTATTATTATTATACATATTTGATTATTTTGTTTTTAGTTGGATTATTAGATGATATAATTTTAAAATTAGTTTAATTTTTACATAAAATTAATTTAGATCAATGGAGAGAAAGGATTGAGCTTGGTTTAAAATTTATAAGGTTTGATACTTTTCAGGATAATATTACATATAATTTGAATAAGTTTTGCTTCTTTAAATTACAAGATGCTTAATAACGAAAGTTTCTAATCAGACGCCATAAAATAAACATTCGTAGAGAAATCAAAGTCCATTATCTAACCTAACTTCGCCACTAAGTTTCCTTAAAGAAATTAATACATACATGTATATGTAGACTTCACATATCGGAAAGAAGATCATGATGTTGAAAAGAAGAATCATAATAGGGGTATGTGCGATTCTGTTAATAACACAACGAGGCACTTGAATACCGCCCAACCGCTTTATTATATACATTTTTTCGATAATTTTTTAAATTATGTAGTGATAAAACCTGCATCACATTTGAAAAGATTGATCGTAATTCGAAAGACAAATACATCCTATTTGATGCTGACCCCGATTGTGGAACAATGCTTGGTGCTAATGGATATGATGGAGCAGAACATGTAATTGACTTGTCAGTTGATGGATGCCCTGATGTATGTAGAATAATCTTAAATAATAAATACATATAATGTAAGGGAGTTTAAACTTGTAAATTTAGAAGAGAACTCTCAGAATATCTAAGTTTCTCGACAAAATGTTAACGAATAAATACATATAGTATTTGCTAAAATAATTACACAGGGTAATTGTTGTTTAAACCTCTCGCTGGAGGAAGTAATTAATAGGGAAGGGGTAATTATTTAAGCTTTTTAGTAAGGCTAATTATAACTATTTTTAAGGTGGTAATTATTTTTTGACCTCTGGCTGAAGGTGATAATTAATAGGGCGGGGGTAACTATTTGAGACAGGGACATTATTTTAGCATATACGGTAATGTAGGAAAAGGAAATAAATGTAAGATTATCAAAATCTTACAATACTTAAAGTAAGACAAGTATTTTTGAAATACTTTATACTATTAACCAGGGTTGTTTTTTTACCCTATTTATAGGGGATTTTCCCTATTTTTGATCTTTTCGCCCTATTTTTCCCTATTTTTAACTTTTGCCATATTTTGCCCTATTTTTAACATTTTGTAATATTTTCCAAATTTTCTGGGATTTTGTAAATAAAATGCGAAAAAACAAAGAAATCTGACTCTTGGACATAAAAATTCCCAAAATTTTCGCCTGCGGCGCTGACAAAAGAGAAATCTCTTCTATTGGTCTTCTTAATTTCTCAAAATTTTCGCCTTCGGCGCTAAAAAAGGAAAAAATCTGGCTTCTTAACCTTTCAAAATTGTCAAAATTTTGTTAGAAATAAAAGAAATTTGACCTCTTGGAAATTCAAAATTTGAAAAGTTTCCCCGTGGCGCTGAAAGGGAAAATACAGCTTATTATTAGAGGTAGACGAGAGAAATTAAAGTCTCTCGTCTTTCGATTTCAAAAATTTTTGAAACTTCAATTTCAATATTTTATCGAGTTAGAATTTTCGAATATATTTGCTTAGCAACCGCTTCATCCTGATCAGCTCTATTTAGTTAAAACTAGTGGAAAACATGCGGAATAAAGCTTTTTATTTAAGATTTTAATTATTTTTATGTTTTTAAAATAATTCCCTATTTTTTGCCCTATTTTAGACCGATTTTGCCCTATTTTTGCCATATTTTTGAGTGGCTGCGCCCTATTTTAGTGTTTTGGAAAAAACAACCCTGCTATTAACTAAATATTTTATAAAAATATAAGGTTGGAACTGTGTCTCATGAAGTTATGCATGCATTGGGTATCCATCACGAAATGGAACGTGCAGATCGGGACAACTTTGTTTGGATTAATTATTTGGCCATATCTGAAGATGTAATAAAATTAGTATATTTAAACAATATAGTTAATTAGGTAGTGTTACAATATAAGTTATGTATTAAATAAAGAGTCAAGTGTTTTTTTAAATTCCGTTTTATATTACTAACGAAATGGAACGTGCAGATCGGGCAATTTACCAAATATTCCAAAATTCATCAGTGCCAGACGGGACATGACTATGTCTGAATTGTCCATTTTATATAATTTGCGTTCTAAGGCATATGCCGAAAACCAGAAATGTGGCCAATATAAATATGTTGTAAATGACCTTTCAATTAAGGAATTGCCTAACCCAAAACCATTCAAAACTCATGCATAGGGATCTCCGAGCAAACCAACTAAAATAAATAAACAAATGAATAATGATATAATTCCACGAATTTCTTGTATACTTATTAATGCGAGGTCTATATTAAACAAAATTGCTGATTTAGAATTCTTAGTTAATAAGCACACGCCCGACATACTTATCATAAATGAAACATGGCTAAATACCAATAATACGATTTGTTCCGAGCTCACAATCATGGGCAAATATCAGTTAGTATTAGCCAATAGAACTATTGGTAGGGGAGGCGGCGCTTTAATTTTAATTAAGAAAGAAATTAGTTTTCAAGAGATATTCTCAGGAACAAAATTCCAATGTGAACTTAATCATATCAAGATTCTAACAGGAATAAAACCAATCCATTTAATTAACTTATACAGGCCTCCAAATTGTTTATTAAAAAATACAAAAAAGTTACTTAAACATCTTTCTAATCTAACAGAATCAGATAATTTAATTTATTGTGGGGATTTTAATATAAGACATATTGATTGGCAAGAAAATAAACTATCAGATTTAAATGATCCCGTAGCAAACTTAATGCTAGAATTCATAGACAAAAAACAGCTAAAACAGTTTGTTAGAGAACCCACTAGGGAAAACTCAATTTTAGATATAATTCTCTCTAACAATATTAAAATTGTTCAAGAAGTTGAAGTTCTTGAAAATTTTTCAACATCAGACCATAAAATAGTTAAATTTAATATACTAACAAAGATAGTAAGGACTAAGCTAACCAAAATATACAAAAGAGATTTCCAAAATAAAAACTTTGTAAAGCTAAACCATATACTAATACAAAGTCAGATTGAGCATCATATTTCCAATAAATATGATGTAAATCAAAAATATTTAACATTTATAAATGAATTATTAGAAATATATAATAACGTCATACCAAATAAACCATTAAATAAAATAATAAGAAACTCTTATCCACAACGAATAAGGGACCTATACTCTAAGAAACTAAGGCTATATAGAATAAAAAAAAATTATCCAAATAATAATGAAGTCAAAATAGAATATAGAAATGTATCACGAGAGCTTAAAAAGCATTTAGATAAATTTAGGAATGAATCTGAAATAAAAATGATTTCACGAGGTCAAAATGGTTTTAATAAATATATTAGAAATAAACTTAAACCAAACAAAGAAATCCCAATGTTAATTGATTCAAATGGTATTATCCAATCAGATAAGAAACAAAAATGTGAATTATTTGCAAAAAATTTTCAACAAATATTTAAAGAAAAAACAGTTAATATTTTAGACAATCACAATGACCAAGTTAATAATAACAGTCTTTCAGATATTGACATTAATTTAGGAATAATTTGGGATATTCTTAAGAAGCTCCCAAGTCAAAACTCAACATCGCCCGATAACATTCCTTATATTTTACTTAAAAAATGTCCAGAATATTTGACAAAAATTCTAGGTGATATATTTAGACTATGTATAGATGAGGGTAAAATACCAGAACTTTGGCGAAAATCTATTATAATACCAATATTTAAAAAAGGATTAAAAACCGATCCAAAAAATTATCGACCTATTTCATTGACAAGCACAGTGTGTCGAGTATTTGAAAGAATTGTTTATAATCAAATATTAGAGTTTTTAGATGGAAAAAACTTTTTCTGTAGTGAACAATTCGGGTTTATGAAAAAAAGATCCACAACGCTACAGCTGTTAGAAATGACCAATGAACTTTACGATGCCATTCAAAATAACTGCAATGTCGATGTAATATACATCGATTTCAAGAAGGCATTTGATTCAGTTCCAATAAATTTATTATTGTATAAACTAAAGCGGGCTGGAATAACCGGAAAGTTATTAACTTTTCTAGAAAACTTTTTAACAAATAGAAGCTTTAGGGTCAAAATAGACGATGTATTATCTGAAAATAAACCAATTCACTCGGGAGTACCGCAGGGTAGTGTTTTAGGACCCTTATTATTTTTAATATTCATAAACGATTTACCAAACTATATTTCCGAAAATGTTGGGATAAAAATGTATGCAGATGATGTCAAATTATATAAAGTTCATAAAAATGATAGGAGCACAGATCTCACCAATGCCCTTATAAAATTAGAAAAATGGGGACAACTAAATGGACTAGAAATATCACCCGAAAAATGTTTTTCATTATACATAGGTAAATCTAACATTATGGAAGACTATTATCTTTATGAAAAAAAGATTCAGAAATGTGAAAATATCCGGGATTTAGGTGTAATAATTGATAATAAACTAACATTTACAGATCATATAAGTAGAATAGTTAGAAATGCCTATTTAAAAAGCCATCAAATATTAAGAATAATGAAAACAAGGGAATTAAATACTTTAATACTTGCTTACAAATCATATGTCCGATCACAATTAGAATACGCGACAGAAATTTGGAATCCATCTCAAAATAAAGATATAATAAAAATAGAGAAAGTTCAAAAATTCTTTACAAGAATAGCATTTAAGAAATGTGGGTTAGTTTATAAAAATTATAAGGAGCGGCTAAAAATATGCAATTTACATGAACTAAGTACTAGAAGAACAATATCTGACATGACTACTACCTTTAAAATAATTAAGGGACTAACATGTTTAAATCCGAATAAATGCTTTATCTTTTCAAAAAGATCATTACGCAGGCCATTATTATTAAGAGTAAGAAGTCACACAACTAAAAGTCAGAGGAATTTCTTCCATAGAATAGTAAAAGAATGGAATTGTCTTCCCTCGGAGACTATTAAAATTAATAAGCACAAGGAATTCAGGGAATTATTAAAAACATTGTACTGAGTTTTGAATGGAATTTACAAATTTAACCTATATATTTGTTTCACATATATATTTTTAAATTTTCAATTTTTTTTTTTACTGATTTCATTTAATTTAATTTATTTTGTATGACTTTTTTTTTAATTTGTATTACCTTCATTTGTATTTTTTTTTCACCACTATAATTGCGCAAATGCGCTAGTGGTTTGCTCAAATAAATAAAATAAAAAATAAATCTGGATCATCCATAAATCTTTTCATTAGATCTAAGATATAAATAAAGGATGAATTCTTTCAAAATTTAGAATTCATGGTTATTATTAATATACAACAATTTTAGATTAATTATTCCATGATTATTTAACCTAAAATTTTCAATTATAGTTTAAAAACCAATATCACCGCCAAAAAACTTCAGTACAACATGGGCAGTCATATGATTTTGGCTCAGTCATGCATTACGATCCAATGGGATACAATGAAAAGTAATGATTTTATTTATTTATTTATTGAGCAAACCACTAGCGCATTTGCGCAATTATAGTGGCGAAAAATACAAATAAATGTGTGAAAAAAAAAATAATTTAAAGAATTTTATAATTACTATTTAGTAACAAACTGAAGTCTGGCAAAAATTTTATTATTTCATTGTGTTTTTTAATGTTTTATCATTTATTTTCGCTTATCTTAAGAACTCCAATCCGGTTTAATTTAAAATTAGAATTATTAAATCTAACATAAAATCAAGAAATGTCCATATAATTTATTTAAATTTCTAATTATATAAATTATTTTTGTAGATATATTTTTAATAGATTTAGCATTATTGCGCTTTCACGTGATTATCAGCAGACAATGGGCCAACGTGTTGATATTTCATTTAAAGATGCAAAACTTCTTAACAGAATTTATTGTAATAATATTTAAATAATTTTTCCCACTTTACATATTTAAATTTAATTTATCTAAAAGGCACGAGCAGTTATCCTCATAATGGAAAGTTTGTAACATGTAATGTTCGCTCATATGAACTAAACGAAGGTGAATGTAAAAATGGTGGTTATCCAAACCCTATGAATGAATGTAGATGTCGTTGTCCTTCAGGATATGCCGGATATATATGCACATTACATAAATGTATGTGATATAAAATAATTTAAAAATCGGAAATAAGTTCAACTTAAAATATAAATTTTAATTTGTATAGTTAACGATTGCAAGGCTATCGAATTAATACCATCAGTTAAAAGGCAATATATAACAATTGGAGAAGCTGATAATTTCAATTGTTTTTGGTTTATAAAGGTAATTTTATCAGACAGTCTACTATAAAATAATGTTTTGAATAAGCGTAAAAAACCAGAATCTGATAAAATACAAGCAAAATTCACATATATAATTGTGGAAGAACTTAGTGGATTTTTGTGTGGATATCCATGCGAGGAAGGATATATTGAAATCAAATACAAAAAGGATAAAACAGCAACAGGTAAATATTCTTTAGCATAAAGACTTTGGCGATTTACCTTACATTACATATTTAATCTATAGTTTATTTATTTTGTTAAGAACGCCTTCAAAATGAGGATATTTTTAAATTATATGTAATTTCTAGGAGCTCGACTTTGTTGTGGAAATCATATTATGCCTATTATAATAATTGCTGACGCAGATACAGATATTTTGATTATGAAAAATGGAGAAGGATTTGCTAAAATAACATATCAATCAGGTAAAGCAGGCCTGTTTTAAGTTAATAATGATTAATCCTACAAAGTCAGCTAATGTTTATTTGATATTAAAAAATAACTGGAGAGCGAACAGTTCATAAATTATAACCAATATTAATGTCACAGTATTGTAAAACACATAGCATTTAATCCCTAATGCGGCAGTAGTTGGCGTGGTGTAAAGGATAACACCTCAGTCCGGTCTACTGAAGATGCTGGTTCGCACCCAGCCGCCGATTAACCTTTTGCACAAACTAAAGGAGAGAAATAGCTATAGCCCAGCTGCTTTATAGTATTATAATTAATTTGACTAACAAAACACTGACTTTTATTTTCAAATTTTTTATTTACAAAATTAACTAATTTCAGAACTTAAACCCTCAGTCCTGTCAACAAACTGCAAAGAAGTGCGTGAATCAGTTTTAGATCTTAAAAGTCATCCTTTTGCAACAGGACTAGGGAAATATGGATCTCAAGTAGCATCAGGGCCAAATTATGGCCCAACATTTGGATTTATTTGCGATGGGGACCGGGAATTAATTGTTTGTCTCTAAAAATATTTTTAAATTAAATTTATTTTTAGGTTAATGGCCGTTATAAAATTAAAGATTGGTTTTGTGTTGATCCTCCCAATAGAGGTTGTGGTAACGCGTTAGAACTTCTCTGCCTGGTTTTATTTATATAAAATCAAACTATAATATATAATTTGCAATTAAGAAAGTTGAAGGATCAGATGACTCTTTTTGGTATTTGCCAAATTATCAATGGACTCTTGTCTCTTCCATTTCTTGTCACCCACAAAAAGACAAAGATGGTAAAAAGTAGAAGCTATGGATTAATTTAAAAAGATTAGAATCTAAAATTTAAAAAAATAATTCGAATTAAAATTGTAATATTTTTAACTCTGTAAATATTTTTAATTAATTAAAAGTCTGAAAAAAAAACTAAAAATAAAACATAAAATTACAAAATCATGTAACTCATCACTTGATACAATTTAATTTGAAACAACTAAATATCGCGAGCATTTTTAAGATTTGCTAAAAAAATTTAAAATTTTACCCAGAAAATATTTAAATAAAATGTAACATTTTAACATAAATTTTATTAAACAAACTTTAGAAAAAATTTTAATAAAAAGATTAAAATAAAGTGCACACTTAGAATTTATTTAAACATATGATTTAATAAAAAAAGGTTCATGTTCGAGTTAAGTGTTAGAAACTCTGATATTCCACGTCCTAGCTGTACGTCTAAGAATTTATTTAAATTAATTTATTTACAAAACCAGACATTTAATTTTATGGCTAGACTTTTAATAAAAATTTTTAATCCGTTTAAACATTTGATTAAACATAAATCTTCTTAAATTTAGTTGAATAAAAAGCGGCAAAAATATATAGATATAATTAAATTAATATATTTATTTTATTCAGTTTAAAAAAAAGAATGCAAGTAAAACAATTATTTATTTTATTTTTAATTATTTTCCAATTATTAATTACTCAAGGAAAAAAACATGGTAAAAATCAAGATAAATTGTTTCATCATCGACACCCACGTGAAGCTATTTTAGATGATGCAAATGAAAATATGGCTGATATGATTTTAAGTTAAATTAAGTGATTTTAATTAATTTGGATGTTTAAATAAATATTTTGGCAATAAAATTGTTAATTTGGAATTTATTTTGATGAATTTAGTAAATTATAAATAGATGAGAATGTTTAAGATTATTTTTTATATTTCCTTATTAATTTGAATTTTTTAAAAATTTTTTAAAATACAAATATAAAAAACCTAAACACTTAACTTTGTTTTGTGTGAGGCAAATTTTTTCGTTAAATTAGTCAAAATTTTTTATTTTTGTTGCTATTGGCAACAGATGAAAATTTTAAATAAATAAAAATAATAAAAAATAAAATACCTATTTATTAAATGTTACCTGTTTTAACTTGGTAAGAAAATTAAAATTTTAAATTAAAAATAAAGGTAAAATTTTTGAATTAAGGATAGACAAACATTCTTTCGAAGATGAGGACGAAGCTGAAGCTGGGTTAATATATATAATTAATTAATTTATTTTATTATTTTTGTTAAAGTTCATGTATTTATTCGTTGGCATTTAAACCAGATGGCACACAACTTTTAGTTGCTATTGGAACACGTGTTATTGTTTATGATCCAAATGACGGCTCTGTACTTGTATCACTTCGTGGTTATTATTTTTAAATTTAATAATTAAATTGGTTTGTCTCTCCCTCTCTCAAATATTTTTTTTTAATTTTTAATTTATTTTTAATTGATTAAAAGTTAAAATATTATTTTTTAATTTTCAAATTTAATTGAACAAACCATAATAAAAAAAAGCTGAATAAAAACGGAAATAAGATATTTAAAAAATATGAACATAAATTTTTGTTAGATTCTTTGATTAAAATTTAAAAATATTTCTGATCTATTCCAAATCTGGCAAATACACAAAGACGCTGTCATATTTAATTTTTCCTTTTTTTAAAAAAATTATTAAAATTAATAAATTTTTAAAAATATACCTATGTACATATTTTAATTTTCCCATTTTTAGGTCATAAAGAATTAGTTTATGCCGTTAGTTTTTCTTTTAATGGTGAAAAGTAATTTTAAATATTTTTAATAAAAAGATATAATTTTGAAAATTATTTTAAAGATATGCTTCAGGTTCTCAAGACCGTACAGTTATTTTATGGAGTGAACAACATGAAGGATTACTTAAATACTCGTTTTTAATATTTATTTTTTTTAATATTTATTTATTTAAAGCCATAATGATGCCATTCAATGTTTAGCTTTTTCTCCAACTTCAACAACTCTTATTAGCTGTGCAGTTACTGATTTTGGTTATTTTAATTTTGTTTTTTAATAATTAGTATATTTTTAAAGGTATATGGACACAAAGTGATAAAAATGTTAGGTAAATTATTTATATTTTCTTTAAAAATATTGGGTATAGTATAATATATTTTCTGAATAAGTCGTCGTAACTTTTCTAAATTTTTAAATTTTATTATCTGGCAAAGTTGAACAAACTCTCACAATAACAATTTCAATGTTTTTATTTTGTAATTATCCTACTTACTATATAGATCAGTCACAATTAAGCCACAATTAACAATTCTGATATTAATCATTCCACAAAGACTATCTCTTTCAAAAAGATAAAATAATTAGAATAAAAATATTCAGATAAATCTCTCTAAAATATTTATACATTTCCTCTTTTAAAGTAAGCAGAAAGTCCATTCAAAATGTACAAGTTGTGCTTGGAGTACAGACGGTCTCTTTTATGCTATAGGTTTTTATGATGGTTCTATAACTGTTCGTTCATTATCTGGACCGACGGCAAATATTTTTTTAGTTAGGAAAAGATAAATAATTATCTATTTTAAGTCAACAGGAGAGGAAACAGCGAGAGTTGAAAGGCCAGGTAGAGAGCCTATTTGGTCATTACAATTTGCACAAATAATAACAAAGTAATTAATTTAGAATTTTTAAATTATTTTAATAATTTTTGAGTGAACATGTAAGTAGTGAATTGTTGGTTATAGCTGATTGGGCACAATCTATTGGATTTTTTACACATGAACAGGGGAGATTGGTATATTTATTTTAAAAATTTTTCTTAGAATATTGAAGATTTGATAATTAAAAGAATTGTGTTTTAATTTAACTATATCTAAACAATTTTCTATTGACATAATTATTCTCGTATTTAAAAAAATATTAAAAATTAACTTGTGCTAATACTAGATAATATATAGGTAGATTAGTTTAAAGATCACCCATTATAAGTGTTAAAATTAATACACATCAGGGGCGTTCCTAACCGGATTTTAAAAAGCGAAAGACCAAACGGCATAACCCTGATCCTTATGTAATACTTTTCTCTAAATATTTCTTCAAATAGACGCACAAAAGTGATAAACAATTAGATTACGACCCAACTGGAGTTCATTTATTTAATAATGGCTGTTTTTTCCTTTGTACTGGAAGCAATAAAAAATTAAATTTGCAAACAGTTAATGGTAAATTTAATTAATTATCAAGATTTATTTTAATAAAGCTGGGGATTTGGGGGCAATGGCACAATTAGATGCTTGGCCTTGGAGTATGGCTGTGCTTAAACAACGTTGTGTTGTTGTTGGTTGTGTAGATGGTTCTTTAGCTTGTTATCAGTTAATGTTAAATACTATACATGCTTTACATAAAGGTGTTTCTTTTTAAATTAAATTTTATGAAGAAATTTTTGAAGACTATTTTTTTGAATAATTTTGATTATTATTTAATTGAATAATTGCTTTAAATTTAAAATATCCTTTTATTAAATTCAAAAAATATTTAATCACATTTTTATAATTTAACTTCAAAATTATATTTTTTTATTTTTTTAGATCGTTATGCATTTCGAGAAAATCAAACAGATGTTGTTATACAACAATTACAAAAACAAAAAAGTACAAGAATTCGTTGTAACGATCTAGTCAGAAAAGTAGCCATTTACAATAATAGATTGGCAATTCAATTAAGTGATCGAGTTTTAATTTATCGTCAATTAACTGGAGACAAAGAAGGAGAAAGTTTAGAATATAAATTGATGGATAAAATTAATCAAAATTTTGAATGTTCCCTTTTGGTTATAACTAGCCAACATTTAATTTTATGTCATGATAGAAGATTGACTTGTTACGATTTAAGAGGTATTAAACAAAGAGAGTGGATTATGGAGTCTTTAATTAGGTTATTTATTTTTAAATATTAAAAAAATAAAAATAATTGTAGATATATTAAAGTAGTTGGAGGCCCTATAGGAAGAGAAACTATTCTTGTGGGTATGCGCTTTGGATTAGTTTGCAAAATATTTGTGGATAATCCATTTCCTGTTGAAGTTGTTAGACTTAAATCTATGTACTTTTATTTTGTATTTAAAATTAACAAACTCAGACAGAGACAATTTTGTGTGATTTTTATTTTTAAGGATACGTTGTGTGGATATTAGCTTAAGTAAAAGAAAATTAGCTACTGTTGATGAAGAAGGGATTTGTGTTATTTATGATACAGAGAAGAAAGAAATAATTAATCAAGTAATTAAATATTGACAGAAAAAAAAAGAAATTTCTTTAGGAGCCAAATATGGCGAGTGTTGCTTTTAATTCTGCAAATGAGGACTTGGTTTGTTATTCTGGTCAAGGAGTTTTAAATATAAAATCTCATTGGTTTACTCCATATCAACAAAGATTAGAACCTTCTCAACAAGGTTTTGTTGTTGGGTTTATGGGTAAATGTGTTTATATTCTCCATATGTATTCGATGGTAATTGTATATAAATGTTTTTTTTAAATATTTATTTTAAGCAAAGTTTAGAAATACCTTTAACAAGCCAATTATTACAGTTTTTGGATAATAAAATGTTCAGGTAAGAGAATTTGATTTTAAAAAATATTTGTGTTGCTCTAGTTAAAAAGTTTTAAATATTTTTTAAAATTTTCTAGTGAAATATTTTTATTAGTGGGCCCAATAAAAAAACTTTTTTAATATAAGACTATTAATTAAAGAGAAGCATATGAATTAGCATCACTTGGAGTTACTGAACGTGACTGGAAGGTTTAAAAACTTTTAAATAATATAAATTTATTTTCATAAAAAGATGCTTGGATCAGAGGCTTTAGAAAATATGGAATTTGATGTTGCCAGAAAATCTTTTTTTAGAATTCGTGATTGTAGATCTTTACTGTTAGTTAATGAATTAATTGTTTGTTTTCTAATAAAAATAAATTTAAATAAAAAATATTTAAAAGGAAATGAAAAATAGAGGTTCCTCAATAAATGAATTAAAAGCTCATTTATACGCCCATAATAAAAGATTTCGTGATTGTGTACAATTATTACAACAAATGGGGGCAGAAAATGTTGCTCTCGAAATGTTTGCTGATTTGAGGATGTTTGAACAAGCACAAGTAGATTGGAATTAAATTAATTTTAAAAATATTTTTAAAGGAATTTTTGTCAAATTCGAGTGCCGAAACACAAAAACTTCTTTTACGAAAAAAGGCAGATTGGGCACAAACTTCAAATGATCAGAGAATGGTTTGTATTTACATTTGGGATACATTTACATAAATTGTCTTCCTCTCTCTAAGTACCAATTTTTTATATATTTTTGTCTTCAAACTTAAAAAAATATTTTAATTATTGAAAATTATCCATAAAATTCTAAAAATCAACATTTTATACAAATTTCGGATTATATTTGTCTGAATTTGACTAGAGATAAACTGTTTTCCTTACTCTTGGTCAATGCAAGATTTCTTTCTTTGAACAGTTTTTTGTTGATTTAATTTTTAAATAATAAAATACCTACATAATTATAATCTCATTAATGTTTAACTAAAAATATTTTTTTATTCTTTTCTTTAAAGTTAGCATCAGTTCCAGAATTATTAATGTCTTCGGGTGATTATGACAGAGCAATCCGTTTAATGATGGCAAATAATTGGGTTGAAAAGTTTTTTTTCTCAATTAATTTTAAATTAAAATTCTTTTTAATAAAAAAAGAGTAGCAAATGCTGCAAGAAAACTCGACAAATCAGATGCAAATCTTCTCAGAGAAATTGGCCAATTTATGGCAAAGAATGGAGAATATATTCAAGCAACTTCTATTTTCCAAAGAATTAACGATTTACGTTCAATTATACAAATGCATGTAAATGCCGAAAATTGGGATGATGTAAAGAAAATTAATTAAAGAAATTAATTAAATTAATTAAAGGCGTTAGCATTAATTAATAGAAATTCTTCTCTAAGTAATGATGTTTATTTACCCTATGCACGTTGGTTAGCTGAACGTGATCGTTTTGATGAAGCACAAATTGGTTTAAAAAATATTGAAAACTTGTTTATAATTTATTTTTCAAGCTTATAACAAAGCTGGACATGAAAAAGAAGCTTCTCTTGTATTAGAACAATTAACTAAAAATGCTGTTAAAGAAAATCGTTTTAAAGGTAATAAAAAGGAAAAAGAAAATATTTTTCATTAAAAAAAGCTGCTTCATTTTATTATCGAAGAATGGCTGAACAATTAATAGAAAAAGACGGGGGAATAAATGGAAATAATATTAATGGCCATTCATTATTAGAAAGTTTAGAAAATTGTCTAAATTTAGCAGATATTTATTTTGCTTATGAGCCTGTTTATAAATATGTTGTAAGTTTAAATAAACATAAATATATTTTTCCAAAAGAATGGCATTTTGGGGGAAAGGGTATATAAAAAATAGGCTGTTATTCTATTAGAAAAAAATACATATAATATACCTATTTAAAAATATTTGAAGAAATTAAACAATAATTAACTTAAAAATTTTAATTTAAATTAGTTATTATTTAATTTAAATTAGTTATTATTTAAATTAGTTATTATTTAAATTAACACAAAATTAAGGCTAACCAAGAAATTAAAAAAAAAATTAAACACAGAAATCACTTTAATAATCTAATAAATTTGAAATTAAATTTTTTTCTAAATTTATTTAAGGTAGAACCATTTACAGAAAAATCCTTAGATATTCTTTTTCACGCAGCACGATTCATTTCCTTACATAAACCAACAGAATATGTTTCTCGAGTTACTGTTTATTATACTTTAATGAAATTAAGTAGACATTTTGGGTGTTACAAAACAGCCAGACAAGCATTAAATCATTTACATAAATTACGTTGTCCTCCCCAATATCAATCACAAATTGATGTAGCTACTCTCGAAATTAGAGCTATGCCTTTCTCTGATTCTGAAGAATTTCAACCAATGTGTTATAAGTAAAAAATAAATATTTTTTAAATATTTTTTGTTAAAGCTGTGGAACAGCAAATCCAATTTTAGGTGGACATGAATGTGTACATTGCAATCATTATTTTATTTATTCTTTTATTACTTTTGGTAGTTTTTAATTTATAAATTTTAAATTATTTTTTTAAAGAAGTTTTACCTTTAATTCAATTTCAAATAGATGATGATGATATTTCTGATAAAGAAGCGGTAAATTTTTAATATTGAAAATAGAGAAAGGACTGGGAGAGTTGTAACAGAAATTTCGATCCCGATAATCGATAATTCTTGATCTGATCTCTATTTATAAAAGGACTTTTGATTGAGAAAGAAATTTGCTAGCAAATACATAAAATTTAAACTTGAGAGGAATCCAAAATTCTTTTCGTAAAAATTGTTAAAATTTTAAAAACAGAGTTCCCTGTTTTTTCTCTAAACAAAACGAAAAATAATTTTTTCGATCGAAAAATAGAATTTTTTAAAAATAATTTTGAATTTATTTAAAAAAAAATAATTTTACTTAACAAACATGTATATTTAAATAATTTAAAGATTGAATTAATTAATGCCGAACCACCAGATAATCAAAACAATAATTTTATTACAAATGAAATAATAAATAATAAAGTAAAACCCTTTACGGTTTATTTTCTTTAAAATTATTATTTCTTTAGAAAAAACAACAATTAAAACTTTCACGTTCAGAATTATTAAATTTAAATAAAAATAATGTTTTTAATCAAAATGTAAATTTTAAATAATTATTAATTATATTTTTAAAATTTATTTATTTAGATTCTAAAATCAAAAAGAATTAAATTTTTTCTTAAAGTTATTGATGAAGTTAAAATTATTAAATGCCAGTTTTGTCAAAAAGTAAAAATAAAAATAAAATTTATTTAAATTAAATTTTTTAAAGTTTTTTAATTCTGATGATTATCAAATTGCAATTCTCCAAAATGGTTATTGTCCTGTTTGTCAAACAAAAATACAGACTTTTAATGATCAAGAATTTAATAAAGAGGAAGATGATATTTAAATATTATTTATAAAATTCTATATATTTTTAAACCTTTTAAATCCCATAAATATCCCAATATTTTGAGTCCACTCAACATACCCATAAAAAATAAAAGGGCTTTTATGGTAATATTTAGGTATCTGGTCAGATTCTGTCATTCTCTTAAAGAAAGGAATTATGTGTTTTTTGCCACTCTAAAATTCTCAAAATTTTGCCCGAGGGGATAAAAATAAAAATTTTCGTGCCTTCGGCACCTTTCGATTTTCAAAAATTTCGCTTGCAGCGCTAAGGATGTGGAGGTTTTCATGGCCTTCTGAAAAATCCAAGAAATTTAATTTATATAGGTATGTGCCTTAAAATATTGGAAATGTTAAAAAAATCCCCTTCGGCGTTAAAAATTTGAAATTCTTATGTCGCTTTTTTCTTATGTATGAGTAAGTATGAGTTATTCGTACAAGGTCAAAATTAGGGTTGGTACGAAGTAGGAGACTTTTAATAAATTTTATATATAATTTTAAATTAGGTACTTATAATTCAGGGCTCTTATATGTGCGGATTTTCCTCATTTTGTTATAATTCTTATAATAATTCTATTCGATGAGACGAGTAAAGTGATTTTAGTTCAATTTTTGTATTTGAATTCTTTTCGGATTTTTGATATAAAATGTGTATTTTTTAGATCAGAATTGTGGATTTTTAAAAATTCGAAATAAGAGCCCTGCTTATAATTACATATTTTTTATAACAGTTTAATATTAGCATTATTTTATTCTCCTCCATCCTCTTCTTTTTCATCTCCTCCTCCTTCCTCTTCTTTATTTTCTTCTCCTCCTCCTTCTTCTTTATCTTCTTTCCCATCTTCCTTTCCTTCTTCATCTTCACCATCCTCCTTTTCTTTCTTAGGTTTCTTTTTATCTTTTTTTGCTTTTTCTTTTGTCTTTTTAGCTTTTTTCCCTCCATCTTTCATTTCATCGCCCTCATCCTCATCATTATCACCTTTCTTTTTATTTTTAGGACACTGATTGCAAAAGCTGAGACAATTTGTAATTACCATAAGTCTATACAATTTATTCGCACAAATGTCTTTACCCCAAAGTTGGCAACTTAAAAAATGTGTATTAGTAATGTAAAAAATTGTCGGAAATACTAAGAGAATACTAAGAGAAATAAATTCTTAATTTTTTTACTTACATTTGTTTCCGTCATCTTTAATCGTTTTAAGTCGACGAGTATTAATTCGTTATTCCTTTAAATAAAACTTACTCGTTAGGTCGAGCGTCCACACAATCCGGTGATTTTGTACAATAACCACACGATTCATTACAACTTAACGACATCAAAGGATAATATTCCTTAAATAGGATACGTTTATCTTAGTTAAAAAAATAATTTTGACAAATATTTTAATAATTTAGTAAATACCTAATAACCTATTTAATTATAATTCTATGTACTTTTATTTAATTCTAAGGTCCAATGTCTAATCTAAAAATAACTCCATATTTTCTTGAATACAATCAACAAAAATAAATTTATTTATGTAGGTATTTATTTAAATTAAAATTTAAAACTTGCAGAAATTGCACAAAGTGCCTGAAAAGCAAGGCATTGAACGGGGTTAATATTTATGCAAAATTTGTCTGTAAAAATATACAAAAATGTATTTATTATGGCAAAAGTCTTACCAAAAATAGGCACTAAATCTCTAATTTCTGCAGAAGTCAATTTTTTTTGCTTCTTTTTATTTTTTCCTTCTTCATCTTCGTCTTCATCATCATCGCGACCCTTTTTCTTTTTACTTTCCTTTTTTCCAGCCTTTTTTCCACCCTTTTTTGGCTTCTTTTTTTCATCATCTTCCCCATCAGCATCATCTGTTTTTCCTTCATCTTCTCCTTTGTCTTCTTTATCATCTTCTCCTTTATCATCTTTTCCATCACCTTCTCCTTCTGGGTTATCTCCATCTCCTTCATCTTCTCCTTGTCCTACAAATATTTAACTTTCAACAATTTTAATTAATGGATTAATAAAAAATATTAATCTTTAAAATAATAAATTGATCATGCCCATCATAAAACAAAAATACTAATGACTACATAATGGATATTTAAGAATTAGCAAAACAATTCTATTATTATTTGCCAACCATCAATATAGTAAACACTAACTTAACAAATCGACCTTGTATACCTTAAAAGATATACATCAAAGGTTGGTCGGAATTCCGATATCTGAGTTCCAACGTATCAGATGTTCCGAATCAGTTCTAATAAATATATCCTTTAATATAAGTAAACTAACCAAAAACGTGAGAGATAATAGAAAATAAAAGAAGAGCATTTAAAAGAAATAAAATTTTAAAGTTTATCCCCTGCATTTTCTAAACGAGAAATATGTAAATTAATGCAAATTAAATTAGGTACTTTCTTAGAACTTAAAAAATACTATATTCTTTAATGCTTCAACGAGATTTCGATCACGGAGCAGGAGAGAATTTTGATATTTATTATTAATTACAAATCAATTTAATTTTTTAAAATATAGATAGTTGTGTGAAGTATTCTATCAGGTATATAAATGCTGGTGATATGCGAGGATAATAAAGAGAAGCGATAAATTAATAAAGTGAAGCTTATGACCCTCGCATGTCTTTGTTCTTGCCAATATTTATTTGATTTGTTTGTACAGCCGGTCCATGTGAATGAGAAATATAGAAATAAAATTAAAAAAAGGTTTTTAGAAAACGTGGAATTAAAAATTGGCAGACTTAAAATTTATCTTAAACTTATGGAAATGTTATTCAAATAAAAAGTCATTTGCCTTAAAACTTTCAAGAAAATTGAAAGTACAAATTTCATTTTAATTTACTTCATTTTCTATAATTTTACAATTTATGGATATTATGTTATAATAAGTGAGGAAGATACTTTAAATGGGAATGAAATCCTACTTTTTTGTATTGATAACAGGCCAAACATTCTATACAAATTTTTCAAATGTAGAGAATTAATTAACTAATCCACAACCTAAGTAAGAGTCAAAATCAAAACAAAAATATTTTTCACAATAGAAATATAAAACAATCTAAAGAAAAACAAATAATAGGTGTTAAAATTTTATATCTACATTATAATTCATTAATTTCATTAGCGGTTTCAAATAAGAATGTTAACTACAGAATCTAAAATGAGACAATTAAAAACCCAAATTTTTAAATAACCAAACCCTAAAGCTTCCAAGACGACCATGCAAACTTGTGCCTTTCCAGCCTTTTTATTGCTAGAAGGAAGTGATGGTGAATATTCTACACCATTCAATACAGCCTTTAAATTTATAGAATTATTTTTGTATTCGTTCAAAACATACCTTCCAAAGATAACGTCTATTGTTATGTGGGCCCATCTCATCACAAACAAATTCTGGGTTCATCCATCGATTACGGCTACAAACCTCCATTAGAACCGAAACTGGATTTTTGCCTGAATATTTATCATGGGTAAAATGTAAAAAACACAAGCTAACCAGTTGGATCAAGAACACTTTCACGTTTAGGAATTCGTTCAAGGTACTCAGAAAAGAAGCCTTTAAATAATTATCTAATATTTTTTTCCATTTAATATAACCCTTTTTGTCAGCCTTAACATCCAAATATAGAGGCTCGATTGGACCGGCAGCATTTCTACCTAAACCCTGTCCAGGTTTCCATCCCATTTTCTCCATCAAACGCATACCAATTCCCCCATTTAATTCTGGAGCATTTTTGAATTGATCCTAAAAATAATTTATTTTACAAAATAAGTAAAATTTAGACAAAAAAAAAGAATAGAATTTCTTGACATAATCTAAAAAACGAAAAACAATTCAGACTCCCTAAAAAGTATAATTAAAATAAACCCTAAATTAACAGGAACAAAATAGAGAAATGATTCTTAAGTACTCACCAGTAATAAAACTTTTAAGACCTAATATATGTATAATTTGCTGGACGTCAAGGCCAGTGACAAACATTCATACTCTTTAGAAAAAATTTTAGTTATAAAATCATGGATAAAAGACAGGAGAAAGTTAAAAAGTAGTAGAGACATTTAAAAATTAAAATCTAAAATTAATCATTCTCTCCTGTTTATATTTCCATGATTTTATACTTAATCATCAAATCATTTGCTTTGATAGGGATACATTTGCAATAATGAAGACTTTTAATATAAAAAATAAACATTTTTAATGTTATATATTAAGCAGAGCAGAAGGATTTTGATATTAAAAGTCATTCAAAATAGCAAAAGTACATATCCCATTTATTTTTTATTTGATGCAGAACAATTTGAGGTAGGCCTCTCTTTCCTCTTAAAATTTTAAACTGTTTATGCAGAAATTTCTTTAACAATAGACTTAAGGTCTAAAAGTAGTTTTTTTATGGTCAAGAAAATCAATTAATAATAAATTTTAAAAAAAAAAGTAGCATAAAATTTTAAAGGAAAAGGAGGCCAATTTTTCCAACAGCAAAGTTGTATCAATAATTTAAAGAGCCAATAAATCTAAAAATATTGACAGGTAACATCTCATAATCTCGCAAATCAAATCATTCAACTATAATAAATGCTTTCTGTTAATTACTCAAATTCAGCTAATTACTGAAAAACTAGTGCTAATTACTTGAATATTTGATAAACAAATGCCGATAAGCATATTAGATTGTTGCGAGATTATGAGCTTTTTGACATGAAGATAATAAATTGCTATAAGTCGCTAGAATGGGGTGTAGTGCTACAGAAATAATTAAGATTTTAAACATACTTTTTTCGCCCATGCATGGAAACGAGGGTCGCTCGGTTCCAACTCCTTCTCTGAAAGAACACGAGCTCCAGTATGACCAGTAAATTCGCCAGGTAAAGCGAAACCATCCTCAGCCCATTTAGACATCTAAAAAATATTCATAGAAATTTTTTAAACAAACCTGATCGTCTACATCTTTCAGTTTCTTCCTTGCATCATAGTCGTTTGGATCTCTTTGTAATCTTTGAGTGTAGCGTAAACGTTCAGAGATAAGTTCGGACACACTTTTTGCCACCTACCCAGACAAAAATAATTAACCAATGTAAATATAAAAACAAAAATATACTTTTGTCGCACCAATCGGATCCCTAGATTGTGAAACAGTGGAAAAATAAGCAGGCGTCTCACTTTTGAGAAATGTAGCTTGAGAAAGTTGAGCTGATAAAATAGTTGCATGAAGAACAGATTCAGCTTTTTGACGTGCAACCTTTTAAATTTTATATTAAAATTCTTTTAGAAAATTGAAACCTGTGATTCAACATAAGCCTGAACTCTATCCATTAATTCTGCTTGAGAAGGATTATCTTCCTTAATATCAGCATCCTCCTGTTTAGTGATTTTAGAAGTTGAAGGTAAGCTGACTTGAATTTTTGATGGAATGGATAAATTAACATTCTTTGTTGAAGGTTTGACCGTCTGAAAATAAAGGAATATTTGTGAGAAATAAAAACAAAGAATAATTACGTTAGGTGCAACAAATTTTTCATCAGAGGCCGAAGAAGTCAAATTAGTTTTAGAACTAGTCGTCGCATCTACTATTAATTTTAAAAAATAATTAAAGATTTTAGATTAAAATTAAATAAATTACAAATGTCACGACTTTTAGACTCAATACCTTCTTGTTGTTCATCAGCAATATTCGTAACACAAGATTGAATAACAGATTCAACATCAGACATACATGGTTGCGGCTCGTTAATATTCCGGTTTACGTGATTATTAGTTGTATCAATTTGAGACTTGGCATTTTCTGTAGGGTTTTCTTGTAAAGTACCAATTTTCTTCAGAAACGCTTCTCGAGCAACTAAAATATAATTTTCTAATGAAAAATATAAAAAACAAACTTAAATGTCCAGGTTTGTCCCAAGAAGATACAGCAGGAACATCAACAAGTTCAGGTTTTAATTCAGTTTTTAAATTACTTGGATCGACCAAAGGAATAGCAGGTTTTTGTTCAATAGGAATAACAGGACCGATAAATTCTGAACAAGTAGCCAGAATCTGTAAATAATAATTATAAAAAATCACAAATCATTAGCAAGGGCGTATCCGGAAAAAATTGCTGGGGAGGGGCTGAAATGGAGGTACGCCAACGTGTTTCCACGTTTTCTCTATTTCGGAGAGGGGAATACGCCCTTGAAACTTAATTTACCGGTTCTTTTGCCTTATCCTTTTTCAGCCTCTCTGCTGCTTCTAAAGCAATTTTATAAGCACTTGGACTAACAATATCAGGTGGTGGAGGCTTAAAATTATAAAATATTAATTTAAAAAATAATTAAAAAAACATGGTTCACGAATGAAGCAGCAAGAGGTTTTTCTTCAATTTTTAGGGCATTTTCAGGAGGGAGTTGAGTATTTAGACTTGTACTTGCTTCTTGAATAGCCAACTAAGAAGTCCAATAAGAAAATTAAAAATAGATAAAATACATAAGCCGATGGTATGTTTGTTCGAACTTTAGCCAACGCAGTTGTTAATGGCCCAATCTCACCATATCGAACTAAAGGCCCAGCAGTTCCTTCATTTGTTGGAACCTAAAATAAAAATAATTTAAAAATATACAAATATAGTAAATTTTTACATTAGTTGCTACACGATGCTTAACGCCACTTGAAACTGGGAAAGTCAAGCGAAGTTTGTTTTCTTCTCTCTTAACCGCCTCTTTTCTTTGTTCCGCCTCAACTTTCCGTCTGTCAGGTGCAGGACGAACTGCTCTATTAGAGAATTCTCTATCTTTGGATCTATCCCTCCGTTCACGATATTCATCATAACGTTTCATATAACGCCTGTCTTCATCTTCGCTAGAACTTCTACCTCTTGGAAGTAAATTTTCCTCATTCTGAAGCTGTTTGCAAATAGCTAAAAATAATAAAAGTTAAAAGTAAAAATAATTTAAAATTTTACCGATAAGTTGATTGACAGATTTGTTAGTCATAGACTTAACTAGTTCTGCACCTTTTGGCAATTTACCTTCCTTTAAGAGCATTCATTTAATTAAATTTAAAATATTTTACCATAGCTAGTCTTGTAGCATTTTTAGTCGCAATTTCAAGTAATTTTTGTTTATCAATGAGACCATGTTTATCCATATAATCAGCTTTACTGAAAGAACTCCTCCGTGATGATCTGTGCTCTCGTATAGGTGAAATTTCCCTAATATAATTTAATTTTTTTTTAAATTTAAAATAAAAACCTTTCACAAGCTCTAACAGAATGTTGAATTCTTCGATGCCATGATTCTTCAATTAATCGTTTACGTGTTTCAAACGCTTTGCGACGATCAAACCGTGGTAGAGGAGTAAGAGAACGACTACGGCTTCCTCTATAAGAACTTGGACTGCTATAAGTGCGAGAACTTGAGCGAGACCTAAATTAATCGTTAACACAAAAAATTCGAATAATCAAACCGGCGTGATTTTCTGTAAACTGACGTTTTATGATGATGACGAGAACTAAAAAATGAATTTTACGGATAAGAGAAAATTAATACTTATTTAGAAATTCTATTAATCGATGTAAGAACAGTAAGGACGTATTCAATGGTTCAATTTCGTGGGTTTTAATAATTTTAATTTTTAATGCAGCATGCTGAACTTTTGGGATATTTAGTGTTAGGAATGCAATAACTAGCATGCATTAAATAACTACATTTTAAAGAAAATGATCGAAAAACACTCAATTGCATGAAATTTGTAAAGAAACCCGGTTAACTTACCAAAATTTAAAGTGTAACAAATCGATCAAAAATAGAATATTAGCGCGAAATACATAAAAAATACCTTGATCTTGAAGAAGAACGTGATGACTTTCTAGATTTTTTCCGATCGGTATCTGCATCATGCTTTTTTGTACGTTTAGAATGACTCGTAGTTTTAGAACTAAAATAATTATTTTTATAAAAAGATTTAAAAAAACCTTTCACTCTTAGATTTCTTCTTTTTATGACTTTTTGATTTTGCCTCCTTTGCAGTTTTATGTGATTTTTTATGTTTAGTTTCGTCCAGGTTATTTTGATTCTGTCGTAGTTTTTCTCGCCTTAATCTTTTCGCAGCTTTCTTTGCTTTTTTCTAATTTTTTAGATGATTTGAAATTAATAAAAATTATTTACTCTTGCTCTGGCTTCTAATTCTTCTTTGTCAACATCAGCTAAAATTTGTCTTGCCAATCCTTCATCAACATCTATCAATTCATCGTCATAATCAAGGTCCTCGTCTTCTTCAAATTTCTCTTTATTTAAAGACCTAAATAAATTTAAATAATTTCTTCAAATATTTTTAAATTAAAGAAAACCTTTCTTTATTTTTATTTTCTGTTTTAGCTCTCCATTCAGAAACAGCAGCTTCTCGATGAGCTTCTGTCACCAAACCCATTTGTGTGCTTCCCTCAATTAAGCTAAGAATTGAATTTGAAGTATCATGAAATAGAGGACTAAAAGAGCTATCGCCATTTTCCTAATTTTAAATAAAAAATTAAATAAAAAATTAAAAACAAACTTCAATCGCCTTTTTAAGTGAAGCATCAGAAGCACGTTGAAATAAGGTTTCTGGTTTGGAAGATTTTGAGGAATCTTGGACTGCTCTTAAAAATTAGAAATTTTAAGTGTAAAAATAAAAAAAATTTTACTTCGAAGGAGAATTTAGATTTGTCCAATTTTGCTGTAATTTGATTGTAAATTGTTTATTTTTTTGAAGAGGTGGCGGAGGCGGAGGGGGCGGTTTAGTATCTTCAGACTTATCACCAATAATTGGTTTCTCGGGCACAACCGAAACGCTAAAAATTAAAAAAAAAATATTAACATAAGAAATACGTGATATCTAAACAAAACAGTCACCCTCAAAGTTATTAAGAAAACCTGGGTTCAACCAATTTTTCTGGTTCAGTTTTAGCATTTTCTTCAGCATTTTTTACATTTTCATTAGAGAAAAGCCAAGGAAACACAGGTGGAGCTTTCTGCAAAATTGAGGACAAATCGTGTTTCTTCTTCTTTTTTTCTTCCTTTTCAATTGATTTTTCTATAGATTGATCATCTTGAATTGTTGGTGCTGGCCTTTTTTTATTAGGTTTTACCTTCATTTTATTTTCTAAAACATGTAATAAAAATTAAATAATACATATACATGTTGAAAAAATGGGAAATTACGATTCGGAATTAATGGTTGGCGCGGGAAAATATCTGCGGTGAATTTTGCAAGATCCTGCCCAGTAATCTCGTAATTTTTTCTCATCTACGGGATTTTGTAGACTAAATCCGCTAACTTGCGGGATTTTTGTATTTAGCGGGGTTTTAGAAATTTTGGCAAAATGTCTTCTAATGTTGGCAAATTGTTTTTTGCCATTTCTTGGCGTTTTAAAAATGATTAAAAAACTATGTTAACCGTTCCCGTTTAAAACGTACGCGTCAAACCCAAAAATTTCAGAAGACAAAAATATATTTTAATTTATATAATAGAAATTTTTTAAAAATATATACATATCACATTTAATATAATTTAATTATTTTATAAATATACATAAATGTTAACTAAAATTCCAACAAATAACATAATTATTTTTGATGTTTCCAATCCAATAACTATTCCTTTATTGCAGCTCAGTTTTTGTTTCTGGAATTTTAAAATTTTTTCATAAAAATTTTTTATGTAGATATTATAGAATATCTTACAAAATTTAAGTAACTTACTTTACTCATTTTATCATCATCTTCATCAATTTCATCTAAATGATCACTTCCTTCTTTACTTATTGGCAATTCTTCATAAATCCCACAATGATGAGGAAATCCTTTTGGTGGGGATGGTATTTCTTTATCTTTACCCACACGAAAAGCAAAATTCATTCCATCCATGGAATGCATTAAAAGGTGACAATGGGCAAACCACCAGCCAGGATTATTCGCTCGAAATCTTTATAAATCTTTTTTTAGTATTTTTAATATTTGTGAGAGATAAATATTTTATAGGACATAGAGCTAAATTAAATACTAATCGCATTTCAAATTTAAGATAACAGCGAGAGGGAGAGAATTTATGGTTTCTGGATAAATGATAAGCAGGTTCGGAAATTACTATTCTCCGTGATAGGGCTTTAATTAAGAAAAATATTTTCAAATTAAAAAATATTTACCTTATCACTACAAAACCTTTAGCAGGTACAACCACGGTATCTCTCAATACTGGATTCTATTAAATAAAAATTTGATAAAAATTATTTTTTGACTTTAAGTAATTATTACTTTATTTATTTCTGGAATTTCACCTTCTTCCCAATCTTTATTTGACCATTTCATTTCTGCACAACGATTAGACTTTAAAAATAAATTGAAAAATTAATTATTTACTAATTTAATTACTTTTCCCAAACATTCCAAATGTTTATTTAATCCTTTTAAAGTTCCATTTCCATTAAATTGTTCAGCAAATCCCATTCGAAGGACTACAAATCTATGTCCATGCAAATGAAAAGGATGGGGCATTCCACCAGCACTTACTGCTATTATCTATTTAATGAAAGACTTTTTGTGAAAATGTTAAAAAGAAGAGTCGGTCCTTTGAAAGTTTCAATTTAAAATTAAAAATGTGAGTTGCATGAACCGAAAGAAAATCCCCTCTTCTTTACAAGTGTCTGGGGTTTTTTAAAAATTTTACCTGAATTATTTCTCCAAAATTAAATTTATAATTAATAAAGCATTGACAATTTTTATTATAAAGTACATCATTTGCCCAACGATCACATTTTTTCTCATCACACTCCTTCTCTTCTACTTTATCAATTTTTCGAAAATATGGGATACCTTTTGGATCCAAAAATCTCCATCCATTCAAACCATCGTGCAAGTTCACAAAAATCTCCTAACAGAAGAAAATCTAAGAAATATTTTTTAAAATAAAATTTAAATTTATTTTTTAAATTAAAAAAAATAAATTTTATTTTTGTTATTTAAAACTTTAATTTTTAAATTTCCAACCCTAAATTTTTGTTTCTTATTTTCTTTTGGTGAAAATAAAGCTAATTTAATAGCTTCATTTATTATTTCCTTTTCTTTAATTTCTTCTTTTGAAACATTTTTTGTTTGATTTTTTATTTCTAAATGTTCATTATTATTTGTTGTGCTTTCTCCTTGTAATTTATCAGCATAAACACAGCTCATATTAAATGATGATGGAAATTGTTTAAATGGACAATTAAAAACTAAACATTTTTTATTTTCTGTACAATGATTATGTGTCCAATCAACTAAAAATTATTTTTTAGCACTACTTTTTTGGTATATAAAAGAGAGAGAACGATCTCTTGAAGACAATTTTACAGACTGGAAAAATTGTCTCCAAGAAACCAAGTTCTTCTTTACAATCTCCTTTTTTAAAATTTTACCCTGATCATTATTATTTTCCTTTTCCACCGTTAAATTTTCATATAAAATATTAGCTAATCCAACTGTTGGTTTTCGATTTTTCCAAATTCCACCCTCCATTTCCTTCATTTGTTCCATTAATTCAAATATTATTCTATATATTTTTCTTTTTGGATTTGCTAATCCTTTAATTATTATATCATATCTTTCACCAGAAAACATTAAAAGAGAATCCACCTAAAAAATTTTATTTTTAATTAAATAAAATTTTAAGTCACTTTAATTGGTTTTATGTACGAACCATCAGCTGCAACAATCCAAAAGTCATGATCCTCAATCCAAACAAATACACCTCAATATATTTCTAACTCTTTCCCTTTTAATTTTTAACATACCTTGTGATATTCCAGCATTAACCAATCGCAACATAATATTCTCTCCTTAAAATAATTATCAATAATATAAGCCTTCTCATTTTTTCTTTAATCACTTTTTTCAAAGAAATCTTTATTATATTTTTCGTTAGTTCTAAATGCATAGCTTTTTTCACCATATTTTGCCACGTTTTTCTTTAAAATTTTTTCTTATTTTTGTTTATTTCCGTTTCTCATTTTATTTGTTATAGCATTATTGATATCTTATTTCTCCCCTTGTATTTATAGTTATTTACCTATTTCAATACCAAAAGTAGTTAAAGGTAATCTAGATGGTCTATTAATAATATCTGTCTGATTATGCCATCCTTTATTTCCAATAATTATTGCAGAAACAGGTATTTCTCTTGAAAGGGTTCCATCAAATGTTCTTTCAACTCTTTCACAACCAGTTCCATCTGGCAATTCTTTCTCATTATCTAATGAATGTCCAATCCATTTACGTCTCCAATGTAGTCTATCTAAATAAAGTTGTGAAGGATCTGCTGTTGATAGGTCCTTTAATTTGCTTAGTTTCTTATAAAAAAATCTATTCTTATGCCTGAATTAATGTCAAATATTGTCTTCCAATTTTCAACTTTTCTTTATTATCTACTTCAAATTCCATTTTTTCATCAGGTTTTAATACAACAAAACCCCCTACTAATCCTTCACCGCTATCTTCCATTAAATGACCTACAAATAATTTTCTAACATTGTTTTCTTTTTCAAATGTTTTTACCATGATACCAATGTGTGCCAGGAGTATCAGCAATAAATCTATAAGAATAATCAGTATTTGGAGAAATTGGGCATTGCTGTATAAAGGGAACGCCATCTGTCCACCAACGATTAATTTTATCAACACCATGTACATGAACAGTGAATGATTTTGAATGCATTCTGTTTTTTATACGAATAACAACTTCTGCTCCAAGGGGGACAACTATTGTTGGTCCAGGACTTTAAATTTTTTTTCAAATTTTTTTAAATAATTCAATTTATTTTTACCTAATTCCATTAAATGTATTAATCAATCTATGTAATCCATTTAATTGAATTAAATCTTTTAGTTCCTTTTCTTCATCAATTCCATTAGTTGTATTAATAAATGCCCATTTTAATCCACATTGAGTTCCTCTATCTGGATCTCGTTGATACCATTGTAACTAGAAAATAATTTTTTTCTCTAAAATTTAATTATTTACATTATCTGGAGAATAATCAATTACTGGAGTTGATAAATTTTTGAGCATTAAAGTCATTGAAAGTGAATGTTCAACAATAAAATCAAATTCATAAATTCCTTTCTATTTAAATTAAACTTTAATAAACAAAACTTATAAGTTTTATTCCCCTTTTTATTTACATCCAATAATTCCAAATTGTCCAGAAACATTTTTTTGAAGGTTTCACAGACTTGTAAAAAATAGGTCCGTCACTTATAAATTTATTATCTAAACTTTTTTGTGTGTTTTCTAATTTTGAAAAAATAAAAAAAACTAGAGTGGAATGCCACAAAATGAAGGTTTAAAGGTAATATACTTCAAATTAATTAAAATTTCTTAAAATAATAAATTTTTGCCAAGATAATAAATTTTTGCCAAGAATAATAAATTTTTGCTAAATTTTTGCCAAGATATGTATAATTAAAAAATAACCACCTCATTTGGTTCAGATAATTGAAGAGGACTTTCAAGAAAATTCCAACAAATAGATTTTCTAATTAAATTTAATAAAATAATAAAAATTATTTTTAACATTTATTTTTGTTACAATAATATTTAATATACATATAATAACTATTTAAAATTATTATTTAGAAAAAAAAGTTTGAAAAAATATTTGTTTGTTTGTATTTTATTGAAAAATGAATTTACATAATATATTTTATTTAATTCGGTTTAATTCTCGTATTTTTTTATTTTCAGCCAAAAAAGTTTTTAAATAAAATTTTTTGATTAATTTTTATTTTTATATATTTAAATGATTGATTAAATTAATATATATACACATAAACTATATATTAAACTTAAAAGAAAAAGATAATTTAAAATAAAATCTTTTTAATTTAAAAATAAAAATATATTATTTTGTTAAATTAAAAGAATTTAAAAATTAGGTATTTAAACTTTTTTTAAATTAAATATTTAATTAAAAATCAGAAATTTATTTTTGATTATTATTTTTGAAAGGAAGTTATTTCTCTTTCATTTACGTAATTAAAGAAAAGCAATTTCCCAAACTTGGAATTTTTTTCTGATTTTTTTTGTTAAATTTGGTGACTAATCTTTAAATATTTATTACTAAAACTTTCTTTTTTTTTCTAATTTTTTAAATTTTTTAATTAAAACTTTAAAAGGAATTTTTTCTGAATTGATAAAAATGGCGGGAGAAATGTTTTATTTATTTTTTTCTTAGTAAAAAGAGAAAAGCCATAAAATTTTCTTTTTTCTTTATAACAATAGGATCGAACATTTATTTTTTAATTTTTTTTCTTAAAATATTGTCCAAGTACAAAAAAAAAAGAAAATTGATTTTAACCTTATTTTTATATTTTATTGGGTTACACTCTAAATTTATTTAAAAAATAAGAGCATTAAATTTATCAAAAAATTGGATTGCAAATTGTGTTAAAAAAGTTTTTACATTTTAAATATATGTACATACTTGTTTTGTAAGAAAATACAAAAGAAACAAAAGTAACAATGCAAAAAACGAGAAGAAAACAAATTTAATATTTTTTACACAAAATTGTAATTTTTTCTAAAATTTAATTGGAGAAATAATTTTCCAGCAGAGTTTCGTTTGGAAAATAAAAAATCTAATTTACAGTTTAAATTTATTTAAAATTATTTAATTTAAAAATCGAGACAAATTGATGAATTAAAATTTTTGTTTAAAATTTAAAAAATTATTTTTTCATTAAATTTGTTAAAAAATCATTTAAATCTGTTGAAAAACAAATTCTAAAAATTTTTCTTCATATTTATTTCCAAATCTCTTGTAATTGTTTAAAATGTAATTTAGCCTCTTCTTGTGCCAACTTATTTTTAGCAAGCCTACTTCTATATCTTTTAATATAATTAACAAAGCTAATATAAACAATTAATGTAATAGCAGTATGTACAAATAAAAACTAAAAATAAAAATTAGAAAATAAATTTCTTCAATTAAAAACCGTATCATCAACATTATAAAATAAAATATATTGGGTAAGTGGCATTGAAGATTTATATGCTCGAAGAATAATAGCAAATACAATGTAAAAAGAATAAAATAAAGCATAGGATAAATCGAGAGGAAGAATCAAACGCATAGAAAGTGTATTTTCATTTAATTGAAAATTTTGGCTTAAACTATATTTTGCTGAATTTTTGCTGAAAAAAATTTATCTTTAAATTTTTCAAAATTATTTTACGTTAAATTCTTTATTTTTCTATTTAAAATAGTAATTCTCCAATCACATATTGTTGTCACAATCATTAATATTAATGTAAAGATTGTCATATAAAACATTGGTAAAGCATTATATTTTGATGTAATATAGATCAAGCCTTTAGGCTGACCAAATTCCTCTGTGTCTGCCAAGGCAGCCAGAGAAATGTAGATATAATAAATAATGGATATTAACCACTTAAATTAGAACTTTAATATTAAAATGCTTCGAGATAATTATTGTAAACCCTCTAAACCCTAATCTACAAATAATTCCGTCCTTCTGTGATAAAGTTGGCTCTTACAACTTACATTAGTCTTAGGAGTTAACAGCCGAAAAGCTAATTATAAATTTTATCTTGTAACCCACCTATTATTTTCTTCAAATCTTTAGCTTTTATAATAAGTACGGTAATATCCGTAAAGTTTATTTCATCAGAGGCTATATATGTATATGTCTAGATTCTGTATACTTATCGTTCTACCGAATCTTATTTAGATTTTTGGATTACTTAAAGGATAGGGTACATATCAAAATATAAATATTCTTTTAATTTCCAAAAAAACTTACAACAGCCAAACTCATATAAATCCCTAATAAACGCCCTTCTTTTTCATATCTTTCAGCTAATAAAGTAGCTCTAGCACGTTCAATCATAATACAAAAATGAAAAAATGGATATGCAATAGTATTAATAAAATATGGGGCATAAATTGCTACAACAAGCCAAACTGGAGTTAATAAATCACAAGGATTTTGATATGTGTATAAAAGAATCTAAAACAATTTTGAAAATTAAAAAGTAAATTTAATTAGAAAATGCTGATTTTATTTATGTAATTAACAGTTTTATTTAAAAAACTCTCTTATTTTTCTTTTGTTCATTATAATTTTATTTAGGTAATTCAAATTATTAATCTATAACCTTATATCGAATCAAACAAAAAAGCAAAACAATTGTCTGAATAAAATATAGAGCAATTATATTAGGAAATAATATCTAAATTTAATTTTAATTAAAAATATTTAAATTTAATTAACCATTAAATTTCCGTGTAAATAAAATTTATTATTTTTAAAATAAATAATTAAATAAATAATTAATATCAAAATAAAACAAAGTAAAATAATTTGTATAGGCATTAAAATTGAATATATTTTATCAGTTAATAATTGTTCAATTTCTACACAATTTGTTGAAAAATTTGGATTAATTTGTGACATTTTTTTAAATAAAATTCAAATTTTATTAAAATTATATTCTGATATAATTTGGCGAATTTTGTTTTAATTTTTTATTATAATAATTATTAGGTATATAGCTATAATTAATTTTAAAATAATTGAATTACATTTATTTTTAACTTAATAATTTAATTTTTGCCTACTAAAAATGGATAAATTGCAAAAAATATTGTTAATTATGTATTATAGTTTGATACCTTCTAGAAACTTTTATTGGTTAAAATTAATTATATATAATAATTTATATTTTAAATATTTAATGATGTAAAATTATTAGTTATTTTATAGTATTTCTGCAGTTAAAAAGAGATAAAGAATATACAGTGTGGCACAAAATAATAAGACCACCTGAAATTTTTAAAATTTTTTTAACTTCCACATAAGTTTAATCAAAGAAAATTTGCATAAATGTTTCTTGCCACAAATAATAGTTATTTAATAAATTAAAAAACTTAGAACGGAATGCGAAATTTAGCGAAATTTATTAAAAATGAGAGACAAAAAATAATAAGACCACCCCCAAGTTTCGACATTAGGGGTGTTATTAGGACTGCAAATGCATCCTTAGTATGCGGATAAGCCTTAAGTAAGAAGATCGTGTATGTTTTTATATTGGTCCGAGCATTTTAGGACCCAGTTTTTAATGCATGTTTTTGAATATTTTGCATGTTTTGAATATCGTTGCATATTTTGGCAAATTTTGCATATTCTAGTCCATATTTTGGCATCTTTTGGTGAATTTTAGTAAAAATTGGGCTTATTTTAAAATAATTTATAAAAAAATTTTTTTTATTAATTTTAAGTCTATAAAATCTTTAATAAGTACTATTAAATTGCAATTTTAAAGGTTAAGTTTGTGTTTGTACTAGGGTTCAGCGGTATCGGGATCCCGACCGGTATCGGGCGGTATTATACCGGTCTCTTTGAATACCGATACCGATTTTACTGATACCGATACCGAAAGATAAATCCCGATACCGTTTTTTCTGATACCGATACCGACGCCGGTATCGGTATCGGTATCGGGATTAGCGTTGGATACCGACAAAATACCGATTTTGTAAATATTTATTTTTACTATTTTTGTTGACTATTTTATTCCATATTTTTCAAAATTTTCGCCTGCGGCGCAAAAAATGGATGAAAGCTAACAATGGGTCCTCCAAAATTCTCAAAATTTTCGCCTGCGGCGCAGAAAGGGATTTGATGGTAGAAGAGGGATTCGGGTCGAGGTTTGAAAAATTCACAAGTAGGGGGTTCGGGTTGAAAAATAGACCAATCTTAGGTAGAAATATTGTCCTTGGACATTAAAATGCTCAAAATTTTCGCCTGCGGCGCAAGGAATGGAAATAATAGGAGCATTTATGGCTTCAAAGCCTTCTAAGTTTCTAGAAGTAATGCATACGACCCTAAAAATGCAGAACTATATGCCGTTGACCCTAAAAATTCACAAAAATTTTAAATTTTTTGAATGTTTCCCAGGTATGAGAAAGTACGAGGTACGAGTTCTAGTCCCCATATTGAAGGATATCAGTCGATTATCGGAGGTATCCCTAGTACTCCCAAAAGTCCCCAAAGTTGATTTGAGTTATAAAGTTGAATCTGGAGTATAACCTTGGATCAAGATGATATTGATGATTAAAGTGGATATCGATGGATTTGAAAGGTCTTCTATTGGCTCCTGAGATGTTTTTGTATTCGAGAATAGCTTTATAGCGCTAGTTTATCATTTACTACTGATTAAAACCTTTTTCAAAATGCAAAATGAATTTATTTATTAAAGATTAAAATTAATAAAAAAATTTTTAGGAAATACCGATACCGATTTTTAAATCCCGATCCCGAGTCGGTATCGGTACCGGTATCATTAACTCAAATCCCGATACCGATTTAGGCTAATCCCGATCCCGAGTCGGTACCGGTATCGGGATCGGTATCATCAATCCGAAATACCGATACCGTTTTTTTCTCGGAATACCGGTACCGCTGAACCCTAGTTTGTACTTTAAATACTGATTTTCAAAGTAAATTTTCACCAGCTTTTGCTGCCAATATTAAAAAATACCATATTAATCTTTTGATCAAAATTAATCGAACAATTTAAAAAATTCTCTAGTACTTTATACTAACGGAATTAACTTTAAACATGTGTTCAAAATATAACAATTTCTTGTAAAACAAAAAGTTTTAAAAACGCCTTAAGATCTTAAGTATCAATAAAAATGATAAAGTTAATTAACTAAACAAAGGAAAAAAAGAATTTCAACACATTTCATTCTTTTAAAAGTACATATATATGCAGTATTCTTTAAATTGTTATTTAGACAGCAGATAAAAATCCTTTAATGTTTATTATAGCATATACAGGAACGACCTGCGTCCAGGTAACAAGGACGGAACTATGAAGCAGTTAAAATTTTGGGGCAATCCGGAATCGTGGAAACAGTTAAATTTTTTGTAGCAGAACATCACAAGTTATATAAAATTATACCTCGTTATAAATTGGCAGTATTAAAATTCTTTTTACGTTAATTATAAGTTACAATTAAATAATAACGGAAAGCATTTAAAAACTTATATTTTGATCTTCTAAATATGATCACATTAAGAATATAACAAAAAATATAATAAATTTACTAATTTAGGTGAAAAAAATTCTTTTATAATCGAAAATGAGTATTCTTAATTTTCTTCAAATTGCTGCTTTCATCATTTTTTCTATTCAAAATTCTGTAAATTCAATTGAAGGAGTTGCTATAAGTGAATATGCTAGTACCGAAAATTTTAAATGTTTGAAAGAAAATTTTACAATTAAATTTGTTATTGTTAGTGCAGCAAAAAATGGAACTATTGATGATCTTGCTAAAAATAATATCAGAAATGCTTATGCAGCGGGGATTGAGGACGTTGATATTAAAATCACAATAAATTTTGTTAAACCAAGGAAAATAGTTAATCATACTCCAAGGTAAAATTACTATTAGTATTTCTTATTTGAATAAGAGTTATTGTTAAATAAAAAAATTAAAATATTGTCTTTCACTAACAATAAAATAAAAACACTTTGTTAGACAGAAATTTGAAAATTATACAAAAATCTTAAATACTTAAAAAAAGTGGAAATAGGCTACTGAGAATTCATTTATATTCTTCCACAATTTTTCATTTCAGAGAAATAATTGTTTCAATTCTTAACGAGCTCAATAAAAATAATCTAAAAATTGGTAAAATTTGGTTTGATATTGCTGGGGATGCTGGAATGAACAATGCAAATAGGACTTATCGTTGGTATGAAGATAAAGAACGGAATATTAAATTTATTGAGGTATAATCTAATTAAATATATATTAAAATATTCGTTAAAAGACTCATTCGTGAGATCAGAAAATTATAAATATTTTTCTACTTTTAATTAAAAATAAAAAATAATTAATCAAAATTAATCTTATTTAAAGGAAATGATTGAAATTTTAAAAGAAAATAATAAACTTAATGGTATTTATTCATCAAAATCTCATTGGACATCAATTACAGGAAATACTCAAAAATTTAAAGAAATTCCATTATGGTATAATAGTTTTGATGAAATAAATAATTTTAATGATTATACTAATAAATTTTTTGGTGGTTGGAAATATCCTTATGTCAAAACTTATGATTATAGAAAAGATGTGATTGATAAAAGTTGCGGGACAAGGCCTTATTTCGCTTACTGTTGGAAGACTTAAAAATATGAGAAGATTAAAAGAGGGTTAAAATTTTTAGAATAATTCTAAAATTCTTTAAAGTACCTGATAAAATTTATCTGAATAAACCTTTAAAATAAAAATTAGCATTATGCTGTCATTATCTTTAAAAAATATAAGAATAATCACACTAGGACCTCATTATAATATATCTCTTTTGGACTTAAAAACTGAGGAAAAAAAATTGAAAGAAGTTCCTTAAGTTGAAAAGAGTCCGAGAGCTGAAAAATCAGGTCATTTTTAGTAAAGTAATCACAAATGAGGGGTGAGGTAAAGAGTGATTCCGGTAAAGAGTGATTCTAAGTAAAGAGTGATTCCGGTTAATAATAACTGCATGAAAAGAGTTACCATAAGGTACATTATAGTTAGCTTTCGTCAGTATAAAAATTAAATATCTTAATTAATAACTAATTAATTTTCAATATACCAAAATATATACCTAGGTAACTATAATAAATAACTATTTTATTTACATAATTATATTTATGTATTTATTTCCCTTTTTAAATTAATTCAAAAATAAAATTCTTTGAAGAATTTTTATTTAATTATACAATTAGAAATAAATTTATTAAAATAATTTAATAAATTTTGGGATTTTTATTAATTCAATCATGCTGAACCTTAAATTATTTTTAACAAAAAAATAATAAAAATGAACTAAAACTGATCTAACTAGTATGGAAAATTAACAAAAAATAGAGAACATTTGAGAGTTCTAATCAAGATTAACTACATATCTCAACGCAAAAGCCTCTTATTAATTTTAAGGAAAACTTTTTTAAGCTTAGAAATTAATTGATAAATAAAATACAGTTAACAAAAGTTTGTTAAAGATATACAGGGTGCGACAAATTTTCCGCCACTTTTGCCTTTGCCATAACATTATTCAAAGTGATTGAAAATTGCTAATATTTTTTATTTCATTCCCAACACTTTAGGCAAATTTTTGTTACCAAAATATTCACAAAATTTTAGAAATTAATTTGCTTGTTTTTCCTTCAAATTTTTTAGTTTACAATCAACTATGTAGAATTTAATAAAAAACTCAATTTATTTTAGAATTTTCTAAAAAAACAGAATTTAATTAAAACAGCTTTTACATAAAATATTTTTTAGTAAAAATATTAAAAATTAATTTTTATAATTTTTTCAAATAAATTTAATTATTTTTAAATATTAACTAAAATTATAAAAACTTAATTATTTATATAAATTTTCTTGAAAACAATTATGTAAATATTAAATTATCTACAAAAATAAAAATTATTTTATTAAATTTCCTTTAAAAATTAAAATTTTATTTATTAACTTCAGTGTGGTATTTAATTTAAATTTTATTTTCCTTAGAAAATTTTTATTTTAAATTTAATTATTTTATATCTATAAAGAATGGAATATTTTAGTTTTTAAAATATTTTTAAATAATTGATGATTTTTACTAGATATTAGAAATTAAAATTTTAAGAGATATCCAGTCTATCTCTCCGCAATCATACGTCGGCTCAATTCAGTTTTAAAAATTTTTAAATTGCTTTTGATTCTAAAAATGAATTTTAAATTGCTTGATTTTTAAATTGCTTTTGAGCCCACCTCTGTCTAAAAACCACGGATTAACGAGATTCTAGTGTGTGTATATAGTAAAGCAGCTGGGCTATAGCTATTTCTCTCCTTTAGCTAGAGCAAAAGGTTATTCGGCGGCTGGGAGCGAACCAGCATCTTCAGTAGACCGGACTGATGTGTTAGCCATTACACCACGCCACCTACTGCTCAGCCTTAGGAATTAAATAGCTATATGCTTTACAATATACATTAAACAAAACAACTAATTCTTTAAATAATTTAATTAACTAATTTACTATTTATCTCAATCTTCTTTTCATAAAACTTTATACTCACAATTCCTATTCCTCCGCAAAAATTAACTAAAATTATTTATTCAAACAAATATTTTAATGTAAAAATTTTAAAAAATCAAAATCTCCAATTATAATTTAATTAAACTTGTAGAAAAAAATTAAATTCAATATTCACACATATCCTTAATGTCAATTAAAAATTTTCTAAAAATCAAATATTTATTAAATTTAACCAATTTTTATTATCAAAAATAGATTTTTACATAATTTTAATGGGAAAATAAAAGAAATTTTTAAAAATTAAACTAGAATAAATCAAACTAAAAATTCCCAGATTTATTTTATATTAATGTGAGAAAATAATAAATTTTAAAGTTGCGCGTTTATTTCTAAATATAGCATTTTTGGTATTTAAAAATTCATTCTACATAAATAATATTTGCCAGATGTTTAAATATTTTTTGGGTAAAAATATTTTATTTTTAACATTTTTTTATATTTTTAATAATTAACAAATACCTAAATTTAATAAAAATAATTTTGTAGTTAAAAAATTAATAAAAATAGAAAAATATCTCGTTATAACCGTGTCCGGTAGTTTCGTCAGAGGTTAGTTTCGTCAGAGGACATTTTCGTCAGAATCAGTTTCGTCAGAGGCTTTCTTCGTCAGAGAACAGTTTCGTCAGAGGGTTATCTCGTCAGAGGTTAGTTTCGTCAGAAGTCCTTTTCGTCAGTAAGGCTCCCTTTTTAAAACTCTAATTAAACGGTGGTATTGTGACTTATAATAAGTTATTTGTTTCTGGATCGATTTTAACAAATGAGGTGTCATTCGAAGGAGCTCTAAGAACTGAGTCGAATTAGTTGTGAAAGAAGTCAATCAGACATTCCTAGGCCGAGTTTCAGACTCCTGAATATTGGAAAATGGTGTAGTGAAGCTCAGTTCGCCGAACCGATTCAACTCGTCGAGCTGGGTCGGTTGAGCTATCATTTATAAAATAGAATTTTTATTCCAAAAATCAGCTTTTAGAGCTCCTTCGAATGACACCTCATTTGTTAAAATCGATCCAGAAACAAATAACTTATTATAAGTCACAATACCACCGTTTAATTAGATTTTAAAAAAGGGAGCCTTACTGACGAAAAGGGCCTCTGACGAAACTCATCTCTGACGAAACAACCCTCTGACGAATCTGACCTCTGACGAGAAGGACCTCTGTCGAAACTAATTCTGACGAAAATGTCCTCTGACGAAACTAACCTCTGACGAAACTACAGAGCACCGTTATAACGAACTCAATGTGGCCAACGAAAAGTTCGCTACAACGAGATATGTATTTCTTATAAAATTATAGCGGCATTCGGCTATAATAAATAAATTAATTTAAAATTAATTTATAGACAAAGAAAATAAATTTCGTGACAAAAAATTAATAAATTTTTTAAATAAAAATAATTAAAATTAAAACAAATATTTTATAAAAATTATTTTTCCATATAAAGAAGCATTCTCTTTTGTTTTAAAATGTTATTAATTTATACTCGAATAAATCTATTTTTAATTCTTGTTAAATTAAAAAATATTTTATAATTTTAATTAACATAATTATAATTAATTTTAATTAAACCAAGAAATTAAATTCTAAGTATAAAATAAATTTTAAAAATTTATTTTGTTCTTTTATTAAATTTTAATTTAATTTTTTTAAATTTCATTAGATACCTCCTCCCTTCTTTAAAAATAAAAAGATTATCAAAAAAATATCCGAAAAATGTCATCAACATCAAAATCCGCAGTAGATATTTATATAGGCCAAACTATTGGCGCAATAATTTCTGTCCCATCAGTTTTACTTTATTTAATTGAATGTTGGACTATTGTTCGAAATTGGAAACAATTTAATTCGAGTTTTTATAAACTTTTTCTTCTTTCTGCTTTTAATGTAAGTTTGGTTATTATTAAAATATTATTGTAATGAAAGATATTCTTAAATAATAACAGAGTTTTTTTGGATCGGGCAGAAAAAATATTTTGAGTGAAAAACACTGATTTATTAAATATCCCTCATTGACTAAAAATTAATCTTTTTAAAATTTTATTTTTTACAGAATATTTTTATGAATTTCATCCCTTCAATAATATTTGCACGATTAATTCGTCTTGGATGGATAAATAATTTTTATTTGGGATTGCCTAATTGGGGGCCTAATTTACTTATTTTTTTGATGTTTTACAATTATCATTGCGAGAATTTTATTACAATTTCTACCCTCTTGCATCGTTTAAGTGTTATTGCAAAACCTTTTGATTACGAAAAGGTTTTTTCTGAAATTACCTATTTTAATTTTCTAAATTTTTTTCAGAGTTGGCGTTTATATCTTCCCCTTTGCGGAATTCTTATATTTTTTGGTCCTTTATTATTCACATATCGTTTTGGATATTGGCCTTTAATTTTTGATGTAAATAAGGATGATTCTGTTGAAATTGTGATGAATATAAAATCAATCGAGGAAAGACCCGTAAATATTTTTAAATTAAATTAGGAGATTTTAATGAATAAAATTCTCGAGATAAGCACATTTTTATCCCTAGAGAATTAATCTTTAATTTTTTTCTTGATTTTAAAATTATTTCTAGTTAATAACAAATTATATGGTTATGCTAATGACATCAATTGGTTATTTATTTGTTAATATTCTTTTAAATTTGGCCGTTTATTTAATTTATCGTAAAAAACAATCAAATCTTCCAACAAATACAGCTAACGATAAAAGTTCTCGTCTTTTAGTTTATACAATTGCTATTTTCTTTGCACAATTACTTTTATGTCTTTTTTGGGTATTTTTTAAATTTAAATTAAAATTATTTAAATTCTTTAAAAAAGCTTTTTCTAACAATTCAAGTACTTGGAAATATTTTTACAGCAAATTTTAATTTAATACTTTCGAATCAGTATATTTGGTTAAGTGATCTTCGAACAGTTGCATTCCCTGCATGGTTTCTTCTTTGGGCATCAACTGAATTAAATGATAAAATTAGACAAAAATTTCCTTGGATACCCACATTCAAGTAAATATACTAATTATTTTATTATTAGTTTCTTAAAATAAATTGTATTTGAGTGAGGATATAATTTAATTCTATTCGGTACTGTCAAGTTGACTCCCCGCCTGTCCGCAAAGAAAGTCTGCATTTTTCACCTTTCTTACAATTAGCATTTCTGGCATTAAGAGACTAACCGAGATTTTTATTTTACAGATCATCTAAAGTTAAAGTACTCAATAATTCTGTTCAAGCAATGGGTGTTGGAGGATTAGCTAAAGTAAATGTTGTCCACCCTGTTCGATCCTATTCAAGTTCAAATTCTCAAATATCGCCAAATAAAAGACAAAGTGTACCGACATATGCAGGAATTCAGAATAATATTGAAAATTGTGGAATTAATGGATGTGAATTGAGAAAATAAAAAAAGTGAAAACTATTTTTTGTAGATATATGTAAATATTTGTAATATTTTATATCTTTGGATAAATCTATTTAATAAATTTTTTAATAGATAGAATTTATATTTAGTATGTAGATAAATTTATTTATTTAGAAATTTTTCAATAAAATAATGGCACAAAATAAATATTTTTTTAAATTTAATTTTAAAATAATTCTTATATTTTAAAAAATTAAAAACAAAAATTCTTTTTATTTGTTGTCACCAGCCACAGTAATAACAGAACGAATACTAAAAATTAAAAATAAATTTTAAAAAATAATTTCCCCACCCTCGAGAATTCTTTAAATGTTCAATTCCTTCATTTATTTGAATTAAAGGAAATCGCCAGTCAATAAACTTCTCGAGAGGTAATTCCCCCTTTAAATATTTTTCAACAAGCATCGGCATTGCATCACGAGTTTTATATCCTTTTTAGAAATTAATTATTAAATTAATTCCTCTTCCTACCCCCAACAACACAACCGCGAATAGTTCTTCCAAAACATACTAATTCTGCAGCATTAATGCAAAGATCTCCATCTGAAACCCCAATAATACATGTCTGTCCAACAGATATTTTTGAGCAATCAATAGCTTCTTTCTAAATATTTTTTTGAATAAAAATTTTTTTTTAATTTCTTTTAAATTAACCATAGCTTTTGTATTTCCTGTAGCTTCAAATGTAAAATCAAAACCTCCTTCATATTTCTTTCTAATATAATCAACAAATGTTTTTGTATCTCCAGTTAAATTTTTTGGATTTAGTGAATCAGTTATTCCGAAATTTTCAGCTAAAAAATATTAAAAAATTAATTTAAAATTTAATATAAGAACTAAAACCGGAGATCGCTTTAATAACCGGTTATATCAAACTTTTAATAACAATAACTAACCATTTTTTAATCTTTCTTCATTACAATCAATTCCAACAATTTTTTCTGCCCCTTTTGCTTTACATCCCAAAACAATAGATAACCCAATTGCACCCATTCCCCAAACACCCACAGTGCTGCCTTTTGTAACATTACAAGAATTAAAAGGAGCACCATAACCAGTAGTTACTCCACAACCAATTAAACAAACTTTGTCCAATGGAGCTTTTGGATTTATCTTTAAATTTAATTTAATTTTAAAAAGTCACCAATTAATTGTCCAATACCTATATTAATTCTCTAAGGTATCATATAACAAACTTTGGATTTGGAACAACTGGTTTAGAACAGGATAATAAAATCTTAGATAATCTTCCATCTTGGGTTGGGACTGAAAGACGTTTTTTCTTGGAAAATAGGCTTAGTTAATCTAATCGGTTCTTTTTATGGATCCGCTGAGTGAAGAAAACAATAATTCGTACATTATCAAAATTATAAACTTTAAAAGGCTTAGAAGTTATATGTACCTATATTAGTTTTAGATAATTTTTTGTCAATGGACACATCAATTAGACAGGAACCGAATTTTTAAAAATAACTAGCCTTACAAACAGCAGCCTCTCTAACAACAGCATACTCACTAAAAGTACTTAAACCAACAAAATGAAATATTTGTTTTCCTTTACAATTAAATCTAGTTTTTCCATCATCCATTATTTCGCTACGAATATTTCTAAAAATATCATTAAAAACTTTTTTTAATTATTAAAAATTACCCAAAAGTAAATTCTTCACAAATATTTCCATTTGGATTTAAACAAATTTTACATTTACGGCATTGAGGTAAAGGAGAAGGAATTACATAATCACCAGCAACAACATCTCTAACACCCTCCCCAACAGATTCAACAATTCCTGCAGCTTCATGACCAAGAATTATGGGATAATTAGTCTTATTGCTTTCCAATGCCTAAAAATATTTAATAAAAAATTAAATATTTTATTTATTTATACATAAATATCTGAATGACAAATAGCTGAATAACAAATCTAAAAAATAATTGAAGAGATATTTCCAAATTTTGTGATTACCTTTATTCGGACTTCACCTTTTTGTGGTGGACTTACTTCAATTTCTTCAATACTTAATGGTTTATTAGCTTCCCAAGCAATAGCTGCTTTACATTTAATTATTTTATTTTTAGTAGACATTTTTATTTGATTTTTTAGTCAAAAAAATTAAATTAATTTTAGTCTTATTCTGATAATTTTCCCTTAAATATATAGGTATGGGAATAACTTAAAGTTTTCCCATACCCATCGATGGACTCTCTCTTACATTGCCGATCCTTTCTCAAACTTATTGACTGATACTAAATTTAAAGACCGAAATTTAATTCAAAAATTTAATAAAAAATAATCTATAAATTATTTTCATGAGAAGTCGTATAAAATTAAAAAAGACATTTGAGGGCAGATTTGTTTAGAATAATTTAGAGTTCGTCCGAGTCCGAACGAGTACGAGTATACTCGTGTCGTTCGCTCGGGTTTTTTGCTGTTTTACTCGGACTCGTTACTCGGGGTCTTAATACTCGGCGTTACCGGTACTCGGTAACTTAATACTCGGCAGACTCGGCGTAAACCGAGTATTTTTATTCCCCTATCTGCGGCGCGATAAGGAAGATTTTTGGCTTAAGAATCTTACAAATTTCCCAAAATTTTCGCCTGCGGCGCTGAAAAAGGAAAAAATTTTGTTCTTGGCCTTCCAAATTTCCCAAAATTTTCGCCTGCGGCGCTGAAAAAAAAAGAAATTTTGTCCTTGGCCTTCCAAATTTCCCAAAATTTTCGCCTGCGGCGCTGAAAAAGGAAGAAATTTTGTCCTTGGCCTTCCAAATTTCTCAAAATTTTCGCCTGCGGCGCTGAAAACTAAGACTTATGTGTATATTGGCGTATGTGAATGGATTGGGTGGATTTTAGTGATAATCGTATATTTCAAGGGAAGGATCTGACCTTCCGGAACTTGGGTGTTCCTCTTGGCCTTCAGAAATTCTCAAAATTTAAGCCAGCGGAGCGAAAAGAGAGGGATAGAGCTACGGATCTCGTGATTACCTTTCGACGACTTACCTAATCCAATGATATCCCAATTAATCTCTCGAATTTCCCCGGAGCCAGCATTGATCATGGGGGGTGATTGCTCATTGATCATGAATTGATCAAACCAGCATTGATAATGAATTGATGATGGTTCCTATCATCATCAATTCCATGGGCGTATCATGGAATTTCGTCGGATTAAGAGGGATATAGGCGGATTAAGAAAATAAATGGTATTTGGATGATGATCCCCTGTATTACTGTCAACAAATGCCCAATACCCAGCACTGATAATGAGTAAAAGTATTGTTTTTGTTAAAATTATTTTAGAATACTGTTTTATAAAAATTACTCGTTTTACCCGTTTTACTCGTACTCGGGCTCGGGTCAAAAAATAAAACTCGGACTCGTTACTCGGGTTTTTCAAACTCGGCTTTACTCGGACTCGGGTTCTTCTCAAATACTCGGACTCGGACGAACTCTAGAATAATTAATAAAATTATCATATTTATAAATTATACGTAAAATATTTAAATAAATTTTTATTATTTATAGTAATAGTTCTAAGTACATATTTCTTATCATTTATTTATCTAAACAAATTATTTGTGTATAATCAGCAAACGAAATGATAAAAGAATGGATAGATAAATATTAAATATTTTTTTGACAAATTATACATAAATATTTATGTACTGGTAATACTTGCACAAAAAAACAAAAATATTTAATAATACATACTGGTACTTAAATATGTAAAGAATATATTTTGGAATATTAAAAGTAATTAAAGATATTAAAATTTAAAAAATATTTTTGGGTAAATAGAAGGACAAAGAAATAAAAGGTTTTTGAAATTTAAATTCCTTAGACAAAAAATTAAAATTTTGAATTTATTTAGCTTTTTAATATTCAAATAAATTAAATATTTAATTATTGAAATCCCCTATATAAATTTATAATAAACGTTTAAATAAATAAAATTATGAGAATCACTTCTGTGAGGGGTGTTGGCAATTTTTATTCAGAATTTTAAATTTTATTTTAATAAGCTTACTTTATATATAAAATAAAAATCAATTTTTTCTATTAATTTAAAGTTTTAATTTTATTTTAATAAAATTTTAAATCTTTGAAAAATAATTAATTAAGTTTATAATATCGTAAATTCTCTATTAGAATGGCCGTCTCTATTAGAATGGCCGTCTCTAATAGAATGGCCCCTTGGAGGATGATCGAAAAGTAGAATGGCCGTCTCTATTTGAATGGCCCTCTCTGATAGAATGGCCCCCTTTTTATGATTGAATTTTTTCAAATATGAAAGGATAGTTAATTTTAAGCGTTTCTTATAACTTTTTCTTACTATTCTGTCGATTTTATTAGGGTTGAGTTCTTCAAATTATCAGGGTTGGGGTTTCAATTTTATTATGGTTGGCTTTTTCGGACTTTTTATCGGGCCGGCCCGACCGTGTCTTTTTCGGCCTCGTTTTTATCGAGTCGGGCATAATAATGAATAAAATGCATCACCGGTCAGGATTCGAACCTGCGACCTCATGACAGTTATTGCTAGGCGCTTTCGCTCACCATATACAGGACTCACCATCTACACTGAGCTCCAGGGCATCGAATAATGCTTTCTCTTTTTCCTTTTTAGATAGTATAACCCCCGCCTAAGCGTTTTAAATCTCTAAGTTAGTCATCTTTACATAATCATCTTCATCGCTTAATAGATTTATATCAAACTCATATTCTTTAAAACAAAACTTTTTTTCTAACAAGGAAACATATCGAACTGTAACCTAAAATTTTGAATCCTTATAACTTTTGAAACGGGGGTCAGGGCCAAATAAACTCGTATAGCCCGACTCGAAAAAGTCAGGCCCGAAAGTAACTCATAAAGGCCCGATTTGATAAAAATAAGCCCGGAAAAAATGCCTCGACCGTCGGTCGGCTCGAAAATTTTTTAAATTATAAACTTTTCTAGTGATAAAAAATTTTGAAATTACTATCGAAAAATAGAATGGCCGTCTCCATTTGAATGGCCGTCTCTAATAGAATGGCCCTTTGGAAGGTGATTGAAAAATAGAATGGCCGGCCATTCTAATAGAGAAAATACGGTAGATTATAAAAAAATAAAAATGATTTTAGATATTTTATAATAGATTATAAAAACAAACAAAAATACTTTATTAATTTATTAAAAATTCTAAATAAACTCTAAATGTATAATATTATTTTTATATTTTATTTATTATTTTTATTAGAAATTAATTTGACTTTATATACATTTGCGAAGAAAGGTAACAAATTAAATTATTAAATATAATTAGATTAACATTGATATGGATATTTAACATGTCAATCTTGTACTATATACTAGGCATGGGATGGGATCCGTTTTTCTCAAATTTCGGATTGATGAGATTACTTGGTTTTCGGGATTGGGTAAGTTAATCAATCTTGTTATTTCGGAATTCGACTAAAATAAAATAATAAATGATTTTAAAAATAATAAAGCCATATTAACGTATTTTCTTGAATAATTCCCCACTTTCGATTAATTCCCCATTCCAGTGATAGGTTAAAAAAATAATTCTATGAGAGAATTAATCGAGAATATATTATAAGAATAGTACACATATGCATGTTTTTAATAGATTTTAATTGTTTAAATAAGGGAAAATTTTCCTAATTATTTAGAAATAATTATAAGCCCTCCTTGCGGCTTTCAAAATTCTCTACTACCTCAACAAACATCTAATAAAAATACTGATGTTCCTTTAAATCTTTGTGTTCCAACGTTGGCCTATGATCAAACAACTATAACACTTGTTTGGAATAAACCAAAAAAATATAAAAATATAATTGATTATAATATCTATATGAATGGAAAATTAATTGGGGGAGCTAATGAAAATAATTTTAAAAATTCTCCTGCTTCTCCTTACATAAATCTTTTTTATAAAGAAGATAAATTTAATTATCACACAAAAATTAATTATCATTCTTTTCTTGTCAAAAATTTAAAACCTAACAAAATATATTCGTTTATTGTACGTTCTGTTGATAAGAAGGGAAAAGAATCCAAAGACAGTAAAGAAGTTGTTCACAAAACTGTTCCGAAATATAAAAAGGTTTTTTGTAATTCTTTATGTTATATTTTTTTGATAATCTTGAATTGTATTAAGTAATTAGAATAATAATAAAGAATAGGCGAGCTCGACCATTTTTGGCTGACTTCGCCTTATTTTTGCTCTATTTTGAAAGAACAACCCTGAACTCAACATAATTATAAGTAAAATGATTTTTGTACCTTCAGACTCAGTCCGATTATTAACACTGATCGGTATTGGACATTAAAATTAGAAAACCCTATCTTTATACAAAATATTTTTAGTTTATTTTGTAGGTCTCTTCTTATTGGAAATTAATTTTAAATTAATTTTTATCATTATATTTATGTTAATAATTTATTTAAAATTTTAAAAGGTTTTTAATGTCTCAAAATTTGGAGCAAAAGGAGATGGAAAAACATTAAATACAGAAATAATTCAAAGAACTATTAATAAATGTTCAAAAAATTCAAAATCGGCATTTGACTGCAAAATATTAATTTCTGCTGATAAATACGGAAAAATATTTTTAACTGGTGCTCTTTATTTACGTAGTAATATGACTTTTGAAATTGATAATGGAACAATTTTACGGGGATCTTCCAGTTTTGCTGATTATCCATTGGTTAATAATGTTGTGGCTGCACTTTTATATGGAATAAATAATGTAAGGGAAGAATTTAAATCCTCTAAAAATATTGAAATTTATTTAAGTTAACAAATGTTAGAATTGTCGGATTAGGTACAATTGATGGCCAAGGATGGCAAAGAAGCTCTTCTGACACAATTGATGAATTGGGAAACCATTTAGCATATTATGAAAATAGTTATTTTAGTACTTGGAATAAAACGGGAATTCTAGCCCGCAGCCAGATGGAGGCAGCTATAAACCGTTCAAATGGAAATATGAGTAATTCTGATTTGGTTAATGCTTATGCAAGTGTTCGTTCAAGTCTTATTACTTTCTATTATGCAACAAATATTTTTATTGGATATATTAGATTAATAAATCCAGCATTTCATGGAATTAGATTTTTACTTGGCAAGAATGTGGTAAAAATAAATTTTAATTAAACAAATACTTTTTTCAAATACTAAAAAAGGTTTGTGCTTATACAAAAACTGAAACATATAATATAAATAATGCAGATGGAATACAATCACAAAGCATAAATACAATAATTTTTAATAATTTTATAAATAGTGGAGATGATTGTGTTGTGTTTAAAGCTGGGCAAGGCCAATCTGTTGCTAATTTCCCTCCAACCCAATATGGATGGGTTTTTAATAATTATATGAGGGAAGGTCATGGAGTAGTTGTTCTGGGAAGTGAAACTGGTTCTTGGATTAAGGATATACTTGCTGAAGTAATTTTAAAAGTTTTTTGATGGGTTTTTACCTGGATACTTATTTCACCCATCTTTATTTCAAAAACCTCTCCATCACTCATAAATAGGAGTTGTTGAACTTGAAATTTTATATCTTCAACAGTTCGCAAGGATCTTTCGCAAAAACTCCCTTCTTTACAAACCTTATTTAAATTTTAATATATACATGTTTAAGGATAATGTTGCATTTTTAACCGAGAATGGAATGAGAGTAAAAAGTACAGCACAAACGGGTGGAGGGTGTAAAAACTTTTATTTCCGAGACACAGCAATGAGGGAAATTGGCACAAAAAATATAATTGAAATTAATGGCCATTTATTTAATCGTTCAAATGTTATTTATCAATCTGGCTCTCAATGTGCTTTTGTTCTTTCAATGACGTATAATTTGGGTTCTACAAATTGGATTAGAGCTAAAATACCTTCACATTTTTTGGATATTAATGTGAAAAGTGTAACGGTGGATAATGGTAATACAGCTACAGGAGGGCCTATGATTAGTGTGACGGGATATTCTGGTCAAGACATTTCTTTAGGATATCCAGAGACTTTTAGTAAAAATGTGGTTAGTTTATTTTAAATATTTTTTAAATAAATAATATTTATTTTTTTAGACTTTTGAGGATATTAAAATTATCAGAGCCAGACCTGCCAACATTAGTCGCCTTCAAGATAGTTTATTTAAAAATATTTTGATTCAAGATTGGGGAAATTTTAACTCACCATGGATATTAAATAATACTAAAAATTTAAAATTTATCAACGTTCAACCAATGCCTAATTAATTATTTCAAAAATTTCAGTTAATTAAAAAAACAAAAAAAATTAATTTTAAAATTTGCCTATCTTTCATATTTGTTGCGTGATTATTTTAAAAATAAATTTCCAGATATCTCGTGACATTTAAAACGACATTTAATTAAAAAACTTTAATAGTAAATATGTAACAATTCTTATAATATTTATTTAAGTATTTTTTAATTAAATATTAAAACTTTCCGGTTAATTGTCCTTGTAATGCTTAGGAAGTCGAAACAATTTTATATTATTTTATTAAATAATTTTTAATATTAAAATTAGATATTTGCAACAAAAATAAATTAAAAAATGGATTATCTATTTAATATATAAACAGATAATTTTTTACATTAATCTGTTAAAATAGAGATCTTTTTAAGTAAATTTCCTCAAAAATATTTAAATCTAACAATTTAATGTATTTGACAATTAGAATTTTAGATTTTCTGCAAAACCCCTATGCTTGTGGTGAGGAGGAGAAACGAGTAATTAAAGCAGGGGGATATTCAAATTAATAAGGTGTTTTATATTAAATATAAAAATTTATTTTCTAAATTAAAAGTATAAAGAATAATTGTTATGTTAATTTTAAAATATTTCTAGTTAATCTTTCATTACATAAATACTTATGTATTAATTATTAATATTCTCTTATGAGCTAAATAATTATTAACTTTTAGATGAAAAATTAAGCTTTCCAAAAAGAAAATTAGTTTTTAATGTTCGATCTAATAAATATTTTAAATTATTTATTTGAATTATCTATTTATATTTACGAAACAAATTAGTTTTTATTTAAAAAAATTATTTTTTTATTAAAGCATTTTATTAAAATTTAAAAATTAATTTACTCTTTTTATTTCAAATTTAATCTACTCAATTTATTTTATAAAAAAAATGATTTAAAAAATGGAATTAATGATTTGGCGCCCTCATGAATTTAATCGAAAATATAATTGTGTAAATATAGACGTTGATTATATACCTATTGAAACAAGAAGAAGTCCAATACTTGGAAGTATTTTGATGTTGCTTTTTATTATTTATTATGTAAGGGATTAATATATTTTTGAAGGATGCCGAAATAGCTTTTTCTTAGCATTAAATTAAATTTAGAATAAAAGTTGTGGAAAAACTTAAAATTAATAAATAACAAAAAAATATAAAAGAAATCTCGATGTTTTTAAATTCTGAAATCCCAATCACGATTTTCCGAATCATACTTTTCGAAATTTGATATTCGATGTAATTTTTCTTTCAATTTTCGATTTCAAAAATTTTAAAAATTATTTTCGATTTCGAAGATTTTCCTTTTTCGAAACAGCTCTGGTCCGAATCCCGCAACTTAATCACCACGAATCCCCCAACGAATCTCTAAAGTCAAAGTGTATAAACTATGTATATTTCATATTACATACATATTTTATTTAATTTAAAAAAGGTTTTATATATCCCTTGTATGTTCTCATTTTGGAAACATATTGATAATGCTTGCTATAAATTCCTTTTTTATATTGGAATAACCGATTTATTAATTCTTTGGATATGTGGATTTGAAACTGCAATTTTTGGAATGACTGGAGTTGTTTTTTGTTCTTCCCCTTTACTTGTCTATATTAGTGGAAATTTGGGAAATGGTTTTTTAAAAAATAATTATAAATTTTATTTAAATTAAATTTTTAATAGCAATTTGGGCAGCTGAAACAGTTGCCGAGGCAACTTTGGCTTTTAACAGATGTTTGGATACAATATCCCCGAGAATTTCTTCTGCACTTTTTACAGGTAATTAATTAATATTTTTAAAATTAAATAATAATAATTATTGGAAATAAAAAAATAATCTTTGAAAAATGAAGAATTTTTGAAAGTTCAACTATACAAGGTTACATAAAAGAAATATGACACATTATTTATGCTATAACTTTATTCAAATTAAAGATTATTAGATGAAATAAAGTTTAAATGATAGAGAATTTCCAAATGCCAACCCATTGCTTGGACAAATTTACCACCTTGGGTGATATTTTCCCCCATTACCACTAGTAATTACCGAATTAAATTTAAAAATATTACAAAAATTGAATTATTAATTACAAAGCTCTAATTAAAAAGTTAAAAATATTTTATTTATAAAAGGTAAAAAAACATGGATATGGTTGTCTATAATAACTTTATATGCAATTTATTGGGTTTTTTATATGCCACCAGTTTTATTTTCAAGTTTATATTTTGCTTGGTTTTTTGAGCCATATGTTGGGGGATATAAAAATGTTACAGAACAAGTATTTTTTTCTAAAAAAATAATTAATTAATTAAAAAAAGTATTCATCAATTTTACATTCAATTCACAACATGTCTTTAGCATTTTTCTTTCCAATTTGCTACATTTGTTTTGCAATTGTTTTATTTATAAAGAAAAGAATGTATGGGGCATCAGCTCCAAATCAAGTTTCGAATGTTGATTTAGTGGTAAAATAAAAATAAATATTTTTCCAAAAAAAATATTTATTTATTAAAGATAATTCTTCAAATATTTTTAATTAGTGTAATTAATTTTACTGCGGCAAGTTTATACGATTATATGCAATATGCAGAGGTTAATGAAGCAATTATAATTACAGCAACATTTAGCTGGTTTCATGTACATGGTTTTTAAAATTAAAATTTAAAAAATATTTTTTATTTTTTAAAGGTTTTCCACCAATTATTTATTTACTTTTAAACAAAACAATTCGAAATGACAGCAAAAAACTTTTTTATAAAATATTTAAAAAAGACAAAGTTACCCACATTCATGGTGTTACTGTTATTGCTAAAAATACTAAAAATCGTATTGGAGCAACAAATAATTCAAGAATGTTAACTAATACTAATCAATCTAGAACAATAACAAAACAAACAAATAATTTACCTAATACTATATCCGGAAATTGAAGAAATTTTTTTTAAGAATTTCATTATTGTGTAAATTTTTTGTATAAAGTTGTACATATTAAAAAATCTCGAGAATAAAACATCAGATAATAACCTCAATTTTGAAATATTTAAAGGTCTCCATATTTTGAAATATTTAAAGGTCTCCATAAGGGATCCCTGTAGATCCAGGAGTTTTTATATTATTGTTTCACATTTATTTGTGTTCGATAAAAAATTTTTTTTTGTTATTTAACAGAACTTTTTTCATATTTCGTTTATTGTAAAATACCAGAACTTTATTAATTTTGAAAAAAATAATTTTAAAAGAAACCGTTTAAATTTTTGGAGTCAATCCTCCTATTTCAAAAATAAAAATTAAAATTACTTTGTTAAATAAAAAAAAAAGAAGCGGCTATATATATAGCTATACAAAATTAATTTTCTATCTCTTCATTATAAATTTTAAATGTTAGAGAAATAAAGATATAAAATCAATCATAAAATTAAATGATTGTGAGGAGTGAGTGATTATGAATTGCTTTTAATTTCATAATTCCCCTTGTGTTTCTTTAACAAGAGTTGCCCTTCTTTTTTATTTATTTATATTTGTCCTTAATGTTTTGCCCTCACTTAAAAAAATACTTTTATTTATTTCAATTTTGAATTAAAAAAATCTAAATTATGATTATTTATTATTTTATTTTTATTTATTTATTTCTTCTACAAAATAAAGAAAATTATGTCTATGGAGATAATTTAACAATAAATATAAAAATTGTTAATTGGATAAATATACCTAATTTGAAACATTTAAGAAAGGTATATTCTCCTCGTTTTGAAATAAATCTTTATAAAATTGGAAAAGAGGAAAAAGAAATTGGAAAATTGGAAACTAAAGATTATGATATTGCTAGTTTTAATTTTGAAGAAAATATTGAAGAAATGGGAGGGAAAATAAAGGAAGAAGGAAATGGAATAATTAAATTAACAAAAAATAATAAATTTAAAATAAAAGTTTTTAAATTAAAGAAAGAGGGAAATACAGAAAAGAAAAATAAAGGGGGAAATACTAATACAGAAAAGGTTATTATAGTTGAAAATTATTTTAAATACACACAGAATTATTTAAATGCCCGTAGTTTAAAATTTTTCTAACCTTGATTTGACTATGGTTAGGAGGTCCTCTTTGTCATAAAGGTCCTCTTTGTCATAAAAAATTGGATGATTACTGATAATCCCTCAATATCTTTAATGAATCCCTTTTGTTTTCTCAAGTTTTTGTGTTTCTCTCTCCCCAAATCAACTGATATCTTCTTAATCTAGGACAGCAAGGTATTTGGAAGGATTAAAGCGAATATCGGAAGATTTGGATGGATATCAGGAGACCCCTAACGAAGCTAACCTCTGGCGAAACTAATGGACACGGTTGGTAATGGGGAGGGGTTTAGTATTTCAATTTTTCCTGTAAAAAATGTTATAAAGTGAGTTAATCACAGTTAATTTTCAAGGTATTATTTACTGGAGAATTTAATTTGCAATATAAAGAAAATATTGTAGAAGTTTCTTTAAAAGAGAAAATTATTACTCAAAGAAAATATGAAGACGATGTCGAGATTCCTTATAAAAGTCTTGAATTTAAATTAAAGTTTTTAAATCATAAATATATAATCTATTCTATTGGATGTACAGAAAAAATTAAAAATATTAACGAAATAAATTCATTTGCTGAAGAAGATGGTGGTTTGTTTATTGCTGGAAGAGGGAGAATTTGTCCTTTGAATAATTATTTTATTACTTATAGTAAAATAAATAACGAAAACGGATCAAATAAACGAAAAAGGAACAACGGAAAAAATGATGAATATATGGTAATTATTAAATAGAAAAGTAGTGGGAAAAGTTTTAGACAATGACAGCTTATCTTAAACAAGGAAGTCCGTAACTGCGGATTTTCAGTTGCGATCAAATTGTATTTCTGATTTAGGCCGTGTGAAAAACTTTCGATTGAGTTCGAATCCTATTCTATTCGATTGATTATATAATCTAAGTTGACTGTTGTAGATAAGTAGGAGAATAATATTATAGAAAGGTTAAGTTATTATACCAACTCATTGTCAGTAAAAATGATAATCAAAGTGATAGTCTAAGTTTGTGAAGGAAGATAAATAATTAAAATAATTTTATGTTAAATTGTTACTTTAATTAGAAAATAATTATTAGGGATTTTTTAGGTAATTGACTAAAAATCAAAAAAATCAAACATATTAAATTCTAATAAAGTAATAAAAATAATATTAAAAAATTTAAGAGGGCTGAATTCTTATGCAATGAAGTAATTTTTGATTATAATATCTTTATTATAAATTATGATATAAAACGAACAGGATTGCTGGAATTCAGTTGTAGTTTGGATATGAAAAATTCAGAAGAAAACTCAACAGTTAATACAAAAGTATATAAATTTTTAAATACAATCTGACCTCAATAAAGTTCACCTTTCTTGCACATAACATTAAAGGGAGAGTGACATGCAATCACTCACATTTTCAGACTCTCATCAGAGTGAAAAATGTTATTTAGTCTTTAATGTGAGACTACATTATATTGAGGTCCGCCTATCTATTTATTTCTAAATTAATTTATTTAAGAGCACTCGGTCTAGAATTAAATCATTAGATGAAATAAATAATTCCACACAAAATTCTCAACAAAAATATGGACTTAGAAATAATTCAAAAAAAGGTTTTTATATTTACATATTTTAATATTTAATAATATTAATTTTTTAGGAAAACAACCAGTTTCTGAAATTAAAACAAGAAAATCTAATGAAAAGAAAAATGAAAATAAAATGAAAGATTCGAATAAAAATTTGAAAAAAGAAGTTTTTAATGTTAAAAATAAAAATAAAATTGTGTTAGAAAAAGGAGAAACGAGTAAAAGTAAGCAAATTAAAAGTCCAAGTATTCGAAAATACAAAACTAGAAAAAGTAAAAAATTAGAAGATGAGAAAATTGCTGAGGAAATTGCCCTTGGTATTCCTTAAAATATACAAATTAAATTATTTACCTAATTAATTTTTATTTTAATATGCAGAGGTGCTTAATAGCAAGTTTAGTGAGAATAATAATGATATGAATGAAGATGTTTTGAAACTAAATGAGAATATTGAAAATAAAAAAGATAAACAAATTATCGAAACAAATCAAATAATTGGTAACCAAATAAATATATTTATTTTTGTAAGGGTGGGTTTTTTGTATTTTTTGTATTTTGTTTTTTAAATTGGTTCCGGTATACACTTAATTTCTGTCAATAAATTAATTATTTATAAATATTTTTATAGAAAATGATGTTTTAGTCAACAGCTCAAAAACATCAGAAAATTTGAAAGGTTAAGTTATATTTTATAAAAGTTATTTTAACTGATTTTCAAAAAAGAGGCCTGATAAGCTTACGAGTTTACATAATTATTAAAAATTTATTATTTTTTTAAATTCAAAAAAGGATTTTTTTATAAAAATAGGTAAAGAGAAAGAAAATATTCAAGAACCAATAATGGAGGATAATGAAAATTTAGACGAAGAAACAACAGAAAATGATTCGATGCATCATTCTGAACGTAATATTTAAATTAATTTTTACAGAGATTTACTTACCTATATTATTTTTTTATTAAATTTTAAGCAAAAAATTTAAATTCCTTATATTCCAAAATTAAAAATAAAATTATAAATTTAAATATAAATTTTACAAAAATTCTTATATAAAAATAATTTTAACAAAAATTTTTTAAATATAATTTAGACAATAATGAGATTATTGATCCTCCACAACAAGAAAATCAGGAAGTTGAACAAATGGCAATAGAAAATAATGAACAAATAGAGCCATTAAATGGTTAATTAATTAAAATATATTAATATTTAAATTAGAGTTGGCCGAGGTCGAGGCCTCGCCGAGACCGAGGCCGAGGTCCTCGCCCATTTTCAAACCTCGACCTCGATTTTGCTGATCTCGGGCCTCGGAACCTCGTCTCGGTCCTCGCCCAAAACCTCGCCGAGGACCGAGGGTAAATATACACTCCTAAAGATGGACTTTTTTGTAAAAAAAAAGGATGAAAACCTTCTCCTTGACCTTCCAAAAATCATAAAATTTTCGCCTGTGGCGCTGGAAAAGGAAGAAATATACTGCTTGGACTTCCAAAATTCTCAAAATTTTCGCCTGCGGCGCTGTAAAGGGAATAAATCTGTGGTATAAGATGAGAAGAGATCAGAGGTCATGCTCGCACGTTTTAATGCTACAACTTGGTTTGATGCTTCCTCGAAAAATATGATGCTTACTCGAAATCTCCTCAAACCTTCTTTTTATGCGGCGCCTTTTTCAATGCCGCATGCGAAAATTTTTGGATATATGTGGAGGTCAGTCCTCCTAATTTCTTAATTCCATAGGCGTCAATTTTTAAAGTTGGCAGGGCCAAGAAGTTAGATGGAAGCTCAATGGATTTTGAGGATATATGGGCCATTAGGGGATATGAAAATTTTGAAAAGTTGGGATGTCAAGAAGCCAAGGATGCATTATGTCAGGGTATACCTCTTTGATCCTTCGATATCCGTCTAAATCCACTTTACTAAACGATCAAATAGTTTTAAAGTATTTGATCATATAATTTTATCCAGTCCTTTAGCCATCAAATTTTAAAACCAAAGTATTTGAAAATTTTTTAAATCAAATTTATGAAATTATTTAACCAAGGATTTGTGTTCTTGATCTATACTGGGCCATCTACTGGCTCTGAATCAGAGGAACATGTTAATGTAATAATGCGTTAGCGAATATTTGATAAATTTTATCAAATCTAAGTAGATTTTGAAAAGTTATACAAATTTTTAAAAACCTCGGTTATCCTCGGTCCTCGACCTCGGTCTCGGGTCCAAATTTGACCCTCGACCTCGATCTCGGCTTTTCCAGCCTCGGTGATCCTCGGCCTCGGCTTTTTCCAAAAACCTCGACCTCGACCAACTCTAATTTAAATTATTATAGGTAACCAATTAAATGAAAATCAGATTGAGGAAAATATTAACAATGAAGATTGTATTATTTTTCTAAATAATTTTAAAAAATTTTTTCATTTTTAGCTTTCTTTGATGATTTGGAAGACATTGAGTTTTTACCTGAAATTTAAAAGTTAATCAGTTCGAAAAAGTTATAAATTAAAAGTTGATTGAAGGAGAGCTTTGATTTAGCTGAGAAATTTTTTAAAGAATTTTTATTTATTAAAAATTAAAATTTTTGGGATTGTAATTCCGTTATCTAAATCTAAATTTTATTTTTCATTTTTATTTTAAAATTTTTCAATTTAATTTTACAAAAAATTATCACTGAAAGAGAAGAATGTATTTTTTCAAATTCTGTTTAAAATTAATTTTTTTAGTTTTTAGTTAAATCACATTAATTATTATATTTTTCTAAATTTTAATTGTAAATGATAAACAATTCACACAAAAATTGTTTAGAATTATACATAATCATTTAAGCATCCCAGGTGAAAATTTTGGAGTCAGAAGGGCAAGAAACCAGAAATTCCTCCGTATACCCACAGTGCTTTCTTTTTTATGCATAATCTTTTTTCGAATTTTATAATCATTTTTTGAATTCTCACAAAAATATTTAGAAAATAAATTTTTAAAAAATTATCAATGATAAAAATTAATTTGAATTTTATTTTTTATAATTTTTACTAAATAACAATAAGAAAGTTTAATATTTATTTTATATTTTTAATCTTATTAATTTTCAATTTTGTTTAATTTCTTTTCACACACTTCTTCCATTAATTTCCCCAAATTAATTGTTCTCCATAAATATAATTTAATAATTTAATTATTTTTAAATTAATTATATCTAATAATTTTTTAAATTCAAAATTTTTATTTTCCCATTCTTTAAATAAAATTTTCTTTTCTTTTACAGCCAATTCTTTTTTATTTTCCCATTTTCCAAATAATTCATTACATTCGTTAATTTTTAAATTAATTAAATTAATTGGCTCTTTCAATAAAAAAATTTCCAGAAATATTTCAAATTCTTTATTAATTGTAATTAAATCATGATATTTTAATTCTCTTATAGATAAAGAATTTAATATCACCAAAATATTTCTATGAATATTCCTTATAAAATGTGTTACAACTAAATAAATAGATATAATCATTAATTAATTGTTTAACTTATTAATATTTTTATAGTTTGTTTTTAATTTAAAGAAGAAGGTGAAGTATTTACTGCCAATCAAGGGAAATTTCGATTTTTCTTTCACTCGTACCCTCTCTGATTTTCAACCTCGTAACAAGGACAAGTACGATACCGTTTACCACACTGTATTTCGTAAAAAAATAAATGGAAAATCGGAAATTAAATTCTTAAATGAACCAAGATCATAATTTCATAGAATTTCTAGTTTTAATTTTTTATTTCTTCGCTTAAAAGATTTTCTAGGGTATTTTAAATTTTTTTAATTCCACGGTATTTTAAGTTATTTTTTATAAGGCGGAGTTCACGTATATCCAGGACCTTAAAGGGCTAAATTTAAATTAACAACCAAATTTTTATTTTTAAATAATAATCACACCATTATAACTTTGCCATTTAATATTTAAAGCTTCTTCAAAATGTATAAACACTTCCGAACCTACTAATTCATCAATAACAACCGAAAGATTATTTTGAGCATACTCTAAATTTTTTATATTAAATTTATCTTTTAATTCTGCCTGTAGATTTTCCAATTTTATTTTAATATTTAATGGTTGATTAAAATATAAAATAGCATTATTTGTTAATAATCGAAGTAAACGTCCAGCAAGTCTTGTTCCAAATTTTAAAATTACAATATCTGGCTTTAATTCTAATTTCTTTATCTCAGCATTTTCCCAAATAATTTCTAAAAGTCGAGTAGATAAACTTGGAATATATTCGTTTGATAAATTTGTAAATATATTCTATTTAAATAAAAGAGAGAATATTTTAAGAGTTTTTTAATTTAAAAATAAACCTCATCAAGTCTATTATTTAAAGCATCTTCCATATTCATCCAATTATGGGCAATCCATTCAAGTGTCCAAAATAATTCTCCTATCCAAAAACTTTTTTCTGACAATAACTTGAATGTCAATAAATTATCTAAATAATTTCTAATTAGTTACTTTAACAATTGTTGTAATTAAACTATATCTTGTTATCTAGGGTTAACCTTAAAAACTTCATGACTTTCGATATAATTTTAATTAGGCTCGGATTTCTTTAAAAAAGAGGTTCCTTCTTATGTACTTATTTTATTAATTAACACAAACCTTCTCTAACTAATTCCTTATCCTTACAATTTTCTTTCATATCAAAATATATTTTAACAGAATCTGGAAATGCCATTTCAAAAACACTTTCAGTAAATACACCTCTATATATCAAATTAAATTAATTTAAAAATATTTTAATTTTAAAAAACTTCTCTTCCTCTTCCTCTTCTTCTGAATCAAATAAATCCAAACATTTTATAGCTTTAACAAATTGAACAGATAAAGGCTGTTTTGTTTCATATTTATTACTTTTATTTGTCATTTCAATTAAATAATTACCCAAATTATAACATAAACGCTCAAAAAACTCAAAAAACCATTTAAACATTAATTTTTCTTTAATCGGCTCTGTCTCCCAAATTGTTGGTTTTGTTTTAATTAATTTTCCTTCCCAAAGAAATAAATAAAATCCTCCATTAACTAAATATAGTTTTGCTGTTTCACGGCATTCAATACCTCTATTTGCTTTTGTATTTATTTTAATAAATTTTTTTGTTAAAATATCTTCAACATCTTTAATTTTAATTTTTATATTTATTAAAAAAGAAAATTTTAATAATTTATTTTTTAACCTAAATCTAATATTTAACTTCAAAATAATAATAACATATCAAAAACCCCTCCAGATACCAACAAAATATTAATTATTAAACAATTCAATCAATGGGATTCTCATAATAACTAATTAAATTCCAAAAAAGATTTTAAAAACCTTTAATTAATGCAACAATAGTTGGAGTAGGTAATTCAATTATATTTACTAATTCATTTTCTTCATTAATTTGAATTTCCCCATTCGAATATTTCACTAATATTTTACGGAGTAATTTCCCAAATAATTCTTTTTTAGAATTTTTAATCAGTATTTCTGATTTATTGTCTGGTGGATCATTTGTTTTTACATAATTAATTGAAATAATTGTTAAATTAAATAATAAAAAATATTTAAATAATTTAATTATTTTAAACATAAAAATATATTTTAAAAGAAATTTAAATATTTTTTAAAAATAAATATTAAGATTTTTTAAATATTTTTGACATTCTGTCTTTTAAATATTTAATTTTGTTTGGGTGTTTTTGTTTTTGTCTAAATAATTTTTCTGGCAGACGTCTAATTAAAAGTATTTATTTTCCGATTTTTTGTTAAACAGACTACCTAATTGATTGATTGACTGTGTAGACGTCTAATTTTGAAAAAATTATTTACATAATAAAGTGCAAAATTAAATATTAAGAAATAATTTCCTTTGAAGTGTTTAATTTATTTCCAAAAATTTAAAACAATTAAGTCATCCAGGCTTATGTATTTTTCAGAACTGCTACTCTATATGGGCATCAACTTGAGTTCGAATCTGGCCGGGCCCATGACTTTTCTGCTGAATTCTGAAAAACTATAATAACTGAGGTTTATCAGTCATGAATTGAAATGAGAGCAACCATTGTAGCGCAAAGGCACAGAACATATTAAAAATAACAGAAAATAAAGTCTTTGTTTATTGTTTTATCTTTAAATATAAATAAATAATAAATACATAAATCTCTATTTAAAAATACAAAAATAAATTCCTAAATAAAATAAATAATACATTTTTAAAGCCTTCTATTTCTAATTGAATGTAATCGTCTTTTATGGTTATTCCTTTGAATTTTTTGTTTTTCTGTTGAATTTTCTTTTTTCGGTGATAAAACTCTGATTTCTCTTTCAGCAAATCTGTGGCAATTAACAGGAGTAAAGAAACATTCTGTATTGTAACGCCCAATTGTAGCTGCAGGGACTAATTTTGCTTTTCGGAAAATATTTGATTTTTGTTGTTTATTTCTATTAATTAAATTTATAAAATAATTTTTAATTGGTATTGAGAATTGGCAGAAATTTTAAGTGTTCCGTGGAAAGGCTGTGACCATAAATTAGAAAAACAGGTTGATCTAGGCTAAATTTCGATAAAATGAGTTTAGCCCGATATCGTGAGTTTGCTTGTATTAATACAAAATTATAATAATCGGTATCGTGCTAAACTCACTTTGGCTTTTTACAGAATTAAATCACCTAACCATTTCTGAAGAGCGAATAACCTCTAGGTTTTGTTATTTTAAATTTTTAAATAAATAAATACCTATTATTTAAATTAGTGTTGAGAATTGCTTGTATTAATACAAAATTAAAAATACAAATAAATATTGATAAATATTTTAACATTCTTCACTAAAAATATTTTAAAAATTAAAAGAATTATTATTTAATTTTTAAAAGTAAAGATTTTTGAAAATACTTATAAATTTATTAAATTAAAAAATTTTTTAGCTTTTGGATTTTAATCCCTACATTTCTTTTAATGATTCATCAAAAACAATCAAAAAAATAAAAAGAATTTAAAGAAGCTAAAAAGGAATCTGCGTACATAAATATTTAATTCTTGAGTTTTTTTTTCATAATAAATTTGTTTCATGAAATGACTTGGAGATTAGAACAAAGTACTAAGAAATCCCTTAATTATTTTTGATAGACAAATTGCGTCATTAATTTGTGATAATAATAACGATTTTAGATTTAAGGAAAATATATTGCAAAAAAATTTCTTGTACTAATTTCAATAGATTAAAGAAAATATTTTAGTAGCAATTGCTTATTTAATTAACTATAATTAATTTTATAGGACTAAAGTTGAATTAACATTTCAAAAAAGGAGGAGCAAGCTTTAAGCTGTTAGCGACCCCTATGCATAATTTAAAAATTTTTTAAATTTAATCTAATATACATATTAAAATAAACAAATATATAATCAAATAAATAGGCGGTATAAAGATATTTTATCATCAAAATAACCATTTTTTATTATAATACAAAATTGAAAATAAAATAGATTAATTATTTAATAAATTAATTCCTTTCAATTATTTAAAAATTATAGCAATACTTTTCTTTAAATAACAAAAATATTTAAAAACAATAAATAAATTATTCTATTGTTTTCATAAAAATAAAATGAAGAAAAATAAATTTATGAATTTAAATTTGCAAAATTCTAGAATAATAAAAGAAAGAAAATTTAATTTTAAGATATCAAATAAAAAATATTGCGTGATTAAAAATTAATTGGATAAATATTTTATATTTTATCGGAAATACAAAAATATCAATTTAATAATTTAATTAACTTTGTATTTCTATATTTATTTATTTAATTAATTAATTATTTTTTAAACAATTAATATCACTTCCATTTCCTTTAATACAAAATTGGAAATAAAATAAATAACTAAAATAGCTTATGTAAAATAAAAAATTTTAACAAAAGGAAATGATTCATTATTTAAATTAACTAATTAAATAAAAATAATTTAATTATTTTTATTTCAAATAAATTCAACTTCTAAATTAATTTTAATAATTTTTTAAAAATTTTATAGCTTTATTTATTTAAATCAGTCATAAATATGTAACACTCATTTAAATATTTTCATTTTTAGAAACAGGTTTTGATTTTGTTATTTAGGTAAGTATTTCTGTGGAATTAAATATTCCCAGTTTTTTGCTATTAGAATTTTTAAAGAATAAATATATACGTAATTTTGGTTTAAAAACCGGTTGCCGGTTATTTAAAATTTAATGACGCGTATAATTAATTATTCAAAAATATTATTAATATTTTTTAAATTTAAATATTAAATATAAAAATAATTAATTAAATTTATTGAAAAAATATTTAAATAATTTGTAGTAAATGGAAGTATTTATTTATTTTATAGAGAATTAAATGTAAACTTTCGACTTTTAAAGCAAAAGAGATTAGTAAATTTCAGAAATTTTTTAGTATTATTGCTTTAATATTTTTTAAAATTTATTTGTTTTTAATATTCAGACAAAATATTTTTAAACGCCCACATTTTTAATATTTCCTATTTATTAATTAAAATTTATTCTTTAAAAAAAGCTAATAAAAATAAATAATCAAAAATAAATTCCAAAATAGATTAGTTAATAAAAATGAATGAAATTAGGTAACATTGTTTAATAATAGAAATACGAAAAATTTTACCTTAGCACTGCAAAATTTATTTTTAGTTAATCAATCAAAAAAATAATTTTAAAAATCTATTTATTTTAATCTTAAATAAATTAACAATTTTAAACTATTTTATGGAATCACTTGCCAGTCTTCTGGTATAATATCCGGAATATTTGAATTAGAATTTGTTGATTTTTCTTCTTTGCCATTTGATTTTTCTGTAGCACGAGAAGTTGAAAAATAAAGATAATCTGGAGTATTAGCAGAACTTTCTGCCAGACTTTCAGTTTTGGGTGTTGTGAGGCTTATTGATGGATCTGTTAAATTTATAAAGATTGTTTCTGGTTCGATTGATGAGTTAAATATTGTTGGTAATGTTGTTGAATTGGAATTGCTTAGTGCTTGTTGATTTGTTGTCATTTTCGACGAAGCTAATGACAAATTGAACAATTTTGTTGTCATTTCTGTGGGAAGTTTATTTGTTGTGTTTGATATTGTTGGTAAGATTGATGATGAGATTATATTATTGTCTGTAGATATAGTTGTTTCTGTTGGAATATTTGTTAAATTAATAGTTTCTGTTATTTCTTTTAATGTTGTTTCTGTGTTTGGTTGTTGTTCAGTTAATATATTAGCTGATGTTGTTAGTAAATCCAATAAGTTTATTGCTGGGGTTGTTGTTGATGGCAATAATAATGTAAAATTTGATGAATTAATTATTGATGGTTGTGTTGAAGAAATTGGTATTGTTGCTGGTATTGTTGGGATACTTGAAGTTTTGTTTGTTGGGAGCTCGATTGCTTCTGTTGTCGTTGTTGTTGAAATGTTCTGATAAAATTCTTTTTCTACTTGTTGATTTATTGTTGTACTCTCAAAATTCAAATTTATAAACTATAATACTTTTAATAAATAAATTAAAAACCTCAGAGATAATTGTACTATGATCAATTCTTTCACTTGTAATAAAAATATTTGTTGTAGTAGTGCCGTTAATTTCCGACAAATCAAAAGGGGTTGTCATCTTTGTTATTTCTCTTTCTCAAAAACAAATTTAAAATTATTTAAATTATCCACGCATACCTTTATTAATTTTATAATCGTTTTTATCTATAATTCCAAGAAATTCATCCAAATTAAGAACTCTATCTTTATTAAAATCTCTGCCAAAGAAAATTGAATTCATTTCAATATTATTTGATAATGTAATTTTTTGGTTATAATTATATCCATAAATATTTGAAACAAAATTAAGAAATTCGTCAAATGTTATTGTTTCATCACCATTTTCATCCATTGCTTGAAAAAATAATTTCCCCAATTGTTTTCTGCTTATACGGGAATTATCTAAAAATTAATTATTAAAAGAAGAAATTTATTTATAAGGGATATGAAAATAAAATCATAGCATTCACTTTAAGTAAAATTAAAAAATTTTTTAAACTAAAACGATGAGATATGATTAAATTTATTTAATTTTTGAATCATAATTATTTAAATGATTTACTTATATCATAAATAAATTCATTGAAATTTAACAATCCATCCTTGTCAATATCCATTTGTTTAAAATGTTCATATAAATAAGGCAAACGAGTAACTCTATTTATTTGCTCTCTATCCAAACGATTTCTAGCTCCCCAAGCGGAAGAATACTCTGAGAATGAAATAAATCCATCCGAATTTGCATCAGCCAAATCAAATAAATAGTTATCTTTCCAAAGAATATTCTTATTATTCTCTGAATTTATTAAATATTTTATCAAAATACAGTCAACCACATTATAGACACCCTAGGGACAGCCAAAAAGTGTTGGTTTTTCTACCAAAAAATCATGTTTGAAATATTCTAGGTGGGTCAGTATCTTTTATTTTAACTTCTATGTGTCCAGTTTGGCTGTCCGATAATCTATCCGATAAGCATATTTATTACAAGTAAGAACTAAATAAAGCCTTTATTTTTGTTATACCTTTTTCTGAAGGAGATAATTCGTTAAAATAATTAATTTGGAATGATAAGATAGAAGATAACCAAAAATAGTAAAATAATATTAAAATATAAATAAACATTTTTATTTTTTAAATTTATCTTTATGTTTCAAGTGTTGAAATAAAAATAAAAATTTGGTCTTCTTTTTAAATTTTTAAAGTTTTATGTTTTCATTTTAAAGGTTATTTTGAATGAATAAATTTTAATAACAAAAAGTAACATTTTATTTTTTAAATATTATTTATTCTTTTATTAATAAAAGAAAATATAAATTTACAAAAGAAAAGTTTTGTTGTATACTCCGGTATACACAAAGAAAATAAACCGAAAGGTCAAATAAATATTTATTGAGAATAAATAAAATATAAATAATATCAATCAATTGACTTGTGTGGGAACAAGTAAAATAAAATGATTGGGAAATGGAACAGTTTTAACGTGAGGGTCAAAACTTATATAGAGCGAATGGGGGCGGAGAAAAGACAACAAAATAATAGGGATGGAATGCCAAGGATAAAATGTCATTTTAATTTGAATTTCTGTTTCCATCTCTAACATCTCCCTCCTTTAAGATGAGCTTCCCACCGGGGCGAAGTCATATTGGGGCTTGCTTGGATCAGGATTCAGTCGGGTGATAGGTCTCCGTGTTCTTTGAGGTCGTCTCTTCTCTGGGCTCGGACTTTTGCGGGCTTCAAGCTGTTTTGGGGATTGGTGAGCCTGTTCAAGAGGCACTTGAGCTTCTTCATCTTCAGGCATATCCATTTCGACGGGATGCCGCTTTCTCAGTTGATTGGCATGTCGGTGGACGTCTCGTCCAAGAGCCGGGACCTTGATTCTATAGGTCGGCGAATTTTTGACGCGCTCAATGATGGTTCCTTCCAACCAGAATGTTTTATTGAGCCGGTAATTGAGTAAAAAGATGGGTTCCCCTGGCTTGAAGATAGCTTCTTTTGAGCCGTTTTTAGCGTTAAATTGTTGTGCCATTCGCTGCTTGTGAGCGTTTTGGAACTTCAAGAACTTTTCTTTGTCGACCTTGCTCGACATCTTCTGTCCCTCCGGGTGAACGAGAGTCAACCTTGTTCTGAGGTGACGTCCAAGAAAAAGTTCGTCAGGTGAGTGACCATTTAATGCAGAATTTGGTGTGGTTCGGTAAGCAAGAAGTGTTTCCTCAATCCAGTTCTTTTTCTGGCCACACTTTTTCATAGCTCTTTTAAATGTATCCACAAATCTCTCAACTTGTCCATTAGACATTGGATGATAAGGTGGAGTAAAAGTGTGCCGAATACCAAATTCTTTACAAAATGAAGCAAATTCGGCGGACCGAAATTGACGTCCATTATCAGAGACTAGTTCTTTGGGAATTCCTAGTCGATGAACAATTGATTTAAGGACCGAGATGGTGTCCTTAGTCGTGATGGAATCCATTTGACATACTTCAGGCCATTTACTGTAAGCATCAATAAAAAGCAGATAAGTGTATCCATCAGAGCATGGACCTGCGAAGTCTACATGTGTCCTTTCAAAAACTTCTTTTGGAGCTGTCCAAGGTGTCAACAACGTTTTTGTCGCGGTTTTGGCTGCTCCTTGACATTGTTCGCATTGCCTAACAATTCTTTCAATTTCTCGGCCGATTCCTGGCCAGTAGACGTGTTCTTTAGCAATGGCTTTCATACGCACAATTCCGGGGTGTGCTATATGAAGTGTTTTCAGTATGCGTGATTGAAGCGATTTTGGAATGATCATCCTTTGACCATAGACCAAACATCCTTCTATTTCAGAAATCGCATCTCTTTTTGGATGAAATGCGGCAAGTTGGGGGTTCTCATTCTTTTTGAGCCAACCTTGGTTGATGCATTTCTTGACCGTTGACAAGACGGGGTCTTTGTCGGTCTCTTCTGCTATTTCTTGAGCCATGACTGGGAGTTGGTCCAAAACAGAATTGAGAACGGAGTTGATGTAACATTCAGTGTCTGTGCTGATGTTAGCGATCAAAATATCTTCTGTTGGCCGTGGGTACTCGTCGATCAGTCGTGACAAAACATCAGCTTGTCCAAAAGATTTCGTGTTGATATACTGGATATCGAAATCATAATTTGTGAGGATCAATGCCCAACGTTGGAGTCGGCTTGCAGAATAAATGGGAATGCCATTCTTTGATCCGAAAATTGCAACAAGCGGTTTGTGGTCAGTTTGCAGGGTAAACTTTCGACCATAGAGCATGCGATGGAATTTTTGAACAGCAAATACGAGACCTAGAGCCTCCTTTTCTATTTGGCTGTAATTCCGTTGTGCTGCTGTGAGAGTGCATGAAGCGTGTTCAATCACCTTTTCTGTCTTGTCGGGGAAGACGTGACTGATTGTAGCTCCTATTCCGTCTTTGGAAGCATCAGCTGCTACGACTATTGGCAGTTTTGGGTCGTAGTGAGTCAGCAGTAAATCCGAAAGCATTATTTCTTTAGCCTTTTCAAATGCTTTTTGATGGATTTCGTCCCATTTCCATTCAATATCCTTTTTAAGAAGATCATCAAGAGGCGAGCGTATCTCGCGCATCTTCTTAATAAATCTTCCATAATAAGTGAGAGCACCTAGAAATGATCGTAGCGTGCTTTTGTCGTGTGGTGCAGGCATTTTTCGAATAGCTTCAGATCGTCCAGGATCTGGCTTTATGCCTTCAGGTGACACAATATGTCCTAGAAAAAGAAGCTTTTCCTGGAGAAAATCACATTTTTCTAGTTGCAGTTTGAGGCCATATTCTTGAATTCGGTTAAAGAGAATATTCAAGGATTTAGTGTGTTCTTTAAAATTTTTAGAAGCGATGACAATATCGTCTAAATATCCAAAAACTCCTGAAATGCCTGAGATCAGTTGATCAATCAGATGCTGGAAAATTGATGGTGCCGATTTTACACCAAATGGAAGTCTTTGACATTGGAATAAGCCTCTGTGTGTATTGATTGCACACAATTTCTTTGATTCATCGTCGAGCTCCATTTGAAGATATGCGTCACGTAAGTCAAGTCGTGAGAAGACTTTTGCTCCGTTAAACGACATGTAAATATCTTCAGGGCGAGGGAGTGGATGTCTATTCAACTCTAAAGCATTGTTTAGGCCAGTTGAAAAATCAATGCAAATCCTTGTTTTGCCATTTTTCTTTTTAACTGCAAGAACAGGTGCAGCCCAATGACTGAAGTTAATTGGCTTGATTGCACCAATTTCAACAAGTCTGTCCAATTCGGCGTTGACAGCATTCAAGGCGCCATAAGGAACTGGTCTTGCTTTGCAGAAAACCGGTTTAGCTCCTTGTTTCAGAAAAAGGTGTGCCTTGACCTTTTTGATGTGTCCTAATTCTGTGCCGAAGACATTTGGAAATTTAGATTGAAGTGATTTAGTTAAAGAATTCTTGTCAGTAATTGGCAAATTTGCAGAGACTGTTTGAAGATGAACTGGCTGTATGATTTCTTTTGGGATGATTTCCAATGCCTTAATCCATGGAAGTCCCATTAAATCATGTTGGACTGCTTCGCTGACGTAAGCAGTTAATTCAATTACTTTGCCGTTGACATACGAGACTTGACAATTGAATTTACCCTTTGTGGCAAATGGATTTCCATTGCAGTTCAGAGTTTCGATGTCGGCAGTAGAAAGTCGAGGACTTCCTAGCTTTTTCCATAACTTTGTAGTGATGAGGGTGGCTTGTGCACCCGTATCAACATTCATTTGATGGCTTAATCCATTAATGTTGATCATTACATTCCACCATTCACTGTTATTATTTATGGTGAAGAAAGTTTTGATTGGCTTTCGCACAATGCTGATTGAATTTGTGGCCATTGTGCTACGACAAGCCTTAGCAATGTGTCCTTTCCTTTGACACTTATGGCATATTGCATCTTTGAATTTGCAATCGTTTCGCCAATGATTGTTTAGGCCGCATGAGGCGCAAGCTTGATTTGGTTTTCCTTTAGCGTAGTGCTGATTTTGTTTCATTTCTGCCGGAGCAGAATATTTTGGCTTCACTTGGTTACCCCATTTGGGTTTGCTTTTCATTGATTTCTCCTTTATGTGCTGTGGTTTGGCTCGAATTGCAAACGTGTCAGCTCTTTGAGTGTTCAATGACTGTGCACTTTCCTTCACGAGCTGATAAGCTCGGCATTCTTCTCCCAAATCCTTTAGTTTGATGCTCTTTTTCTTGATTCTAGCATCCTCTAGAATTTGTAAACATTTTTGACGAATGTCATGTGATTCGTCTCGAAGCGCCATCACGAAGATTAGACATTTTAAATCTTCCTTGGTGAGTGACATTTCAGCAGTTTCGCAAGAAACGTTGATTTGCCCAATCAACGAATCTATATCCTGATTAGGTTGCTGTGTGATTTTCAAACATTCGAAGCGGCGGACAAATAAAGATCGAGAGTCCGCGAAGAGTTCTTTCAGATTCTTCACAGAATCTATGAATGAAATTGAGTCAGGCGTGTCAGGTGCTACACTATTGCTGTACTTGGTGTACTCCTCTTCACCCAATTTTCCAATTAAAAGTCGAACTTTGGCCGAATCACTGAGATCCTTTCCATCCTCATTAATTAAGGTGCCAAACCTTTTAAACCAATTTTCAAATGTTAAACCCGTTTCCGGGTCGTAGAGGAAGGTTGTAATTCGAGCGCTCAAAGCTGAGGCCAATGTGGCATGATTAGCAGTTGGGTTGACTAGTGCTAGCTGACGTGCTTCGGATTGCTTGAGGACTGTCTCCAAAATTGTTTGAAGTTGTTTGGCGTCCATATTTATCGATTTGCGTGGGAAGAAAAATTGTTTGAGCCGCCTAGGCTAAAATTTTTATGCTGTCTTGAGAAAAACTCCGCAAAGGAGAAAGTAACCGCCACCAAGGCTAGTATTTTTTTTTTGGAAAAACTCCGCCTAGGAGAAAAAGTACTCCGCCTAGGAGATTTTTTTTAGATCTGAGTTTACTACCGCAAAGGTCAGTAAACTGTCGAGATGTCGGTGTGTTGTCCGACGATGAAGAATGTCCAAATTTGTTGTGTCGATTGGAACAAATTTGTTGAGTCAATTAGAAGCCAAAATAAATTTAGAATTTGACGAAGTAAAATTTAGTCGAAAATTGAAGAATGTCGACAAGAATAAAATTCCAAATTGGTTCGGTGAAGTCGAACGAATAAAGTAGAATTTGAATAAATACTTCGGTCAAATAAAAAGTCGACCGCGCCAATTTGTTGTATACTCCGGTATACACAAAGAAAATAAACCGAAAGGTCAAATAAATATTTATTGAGAATAAATAAAATATAAATAATATCAATCAATTGACTTGTGTGGGAACAAGTAAAATAAAATGATTGGGAAATGGAACAGTTTTAACGTGAGGGTCAAAACTTATATAGAGCGAATGGGGGCGGAGAAAAGACAACAAAATAATAGGGATGGAATGCCAAGGATAAAATGTCATTTTAATTTGAATTTCTGTTTCCATCTCTAACAAGTTTAAATAAAAATAGAATTTATTTTGCTACAATTTTTTTGGGGAATTTAAATAAAATTAGAAATTTATTTTAAAAAATCTTTCTCTTCAATTCTTTAATTAATTTTTAACTAATTCATTAAAAGTAAAATATCCATCCCCATTTTTATCTCCTTTCAAAAAATATTCTTTAAATTCCTCATCATTTAATAAATATTCACGTAATCCTTCAATTTTTTCAGCTTCAAAAAATATAATTAATAAATCAGTAAATTCTGTAAATTCCCATTTTCCATCTTTGTTCAAGTCCAAAACATTAAATATTTCTTGTAAAATTGTAGTTTTTGTTGGTTGGTGTTTTTCAACTTTAAATGGAAAATAAAATTACAATTAAAAAAGATAATTTAGAGAGTTAATAGTTTTAAACACTAAATATTAAAATAAAACAAAATTCTAAATGGATAAAAAATGGATAAGAAGTTGTTCATAATTAGCTTTTTTAATTAAATAAATTAATGAAATTAATTTATAAACCTATTCAGAAAATGTTTAAAAAATTTTTTTGTTAATTTCTATGATTAATACTTACATAAAGCAGCCATAAATTCATTTAAAGTTAATTGATTATCATTATTTACATCCATTATATTGAAAAACAATTTAAGTGCATAAGAATTAAATAATTCTTTCTTCGCTTCTCCATTTAAATTTAATAAATTGGCCATAAAAGAAATAAATTCATCAAAACTAAGCTTTTCATCAAAATTTCCATCTTCCCACAAAAACGATAATTTTAATTGTAATAAAGAATTTTCATTAGAAGAAATAAAAGTTGATGTTTTTGGTGTTGGTTGTGGGGGAGATGTAGCTTAAATTTAAATAGGAGTTATCACGAAGTTGTAAATATATGTATGTCCAAAATAATATACAATAGAATTTGAAATTTTCACATTTCCGCGCCATTTTGATCAACACAGGGATTATCGGAGGATTTACAGGAATTAAAAGGTATCCAACGGAGTAATGAGGATTTGATACGATTTAAAGAAATATCGTGGGGTTGATGGATTTACACGGGATTTGCATGTATTAAGAAGATTTGAAGGGATTCTCTTGGATTTTGGGCGTGATATTTTTATTACTAAGTAAAAACAAACTTTTAATTTCACCTCCAAAATATATCCAATTTAATATATGATCATCAATAATTGTTTCTGTCGTTGTAGTTGTCAAAGATGGTTCCTTTTTAATATTTTGGTCTTAATTTATTTTAATTAAATATATTTAAATTTATAAATTTAAATACCTTTAATTATTTTAATATTTTCAGATTTTTTAATTATTTCTGGCTTTTTAGTAAATAATTCAAAAATTATTGGAAATTTATCTTCTTTACTATTATTATTTAAATCTGTTGACGATTCTGATAATATTTTCATTTTTTCCTCAAAATATTTAATTTCATCAGTCTTTCCATTAAACTCCTCAATATTAGGGTAATTTTGTTCTTTTCTTAATTTAATTAATTTTTGTGTTGTTTTTGGCTTTTCTGTTGCTAAATTATAATTAATTAATTAAAAATTAATTAAAATTCAAACTTAAATTAATTTCATTAAAATCACTCTCAAAAATATATTCTTCAATATCAATTACTCCATCTTTGTTTTTATCCTTTTTATCAAACAATTCCTTCATTATTTTATCATTAACTAAATTATTTCTCTCTTGATAACTCATATCTTCTTTAGCAGCAAATATATCCACCATTTCCTCGTAATCTATTTTTCCATTTCCATCCTCATCAATTATTTCAAAATATATTTTATAAATTGAAGAAGGGTCTTTATGTTCTGAAAATTTTATTTAAAAATTAATTTTATAATTTATTTTACCAATAATTCCTTCTTTAAATTCCACTTCATCTAAATATCCATTTTTATCTTTATCGGCCAAATCAAAATAATTTTGAAGTTCTTGGGATTTATAAGCTCGGGAAATGTGGGCGCTCGAAAGTTGATGTGTGATAAGAAAGGTATTTATGAATTCCCAAAAAGAAATACGTCCATTGCTGTTTGAATCCGTTAAATTAAATAATGAATTTAAACATTCAGAATTTTCTTTAAAAATTATTTAATTTTTACTTTAATTAATTATTTATAAATTAATATTACCCTTATAATTACAAAGCCCAAATATATCCTCAGAATAAAGTTTTTCAAAAGCGACAGAATTATTTAAAAATATTAGAAAAATAAACGAAAATAAAATATTAAAGATAAAATAATTCATCTAAAAATAATTATTAAAAATATATTTAATTTTGTAATAAAAAATTATAATTTAATTTATTTTATGTTTATTCTTTTTAATTTTCAATCATTTAAATATTCCCAAAATGTCATTGTTTGCCCTTTGTTTAATATTACATTTTATATTTTTTTAATGCTACCAACTTTTCTTAAATAATTTTTTAGCAAAATTATTTATTTATTTTTTAACATTTCTTTAAATGATTCATAAATAAATTATTAAAAAAATTTGTCAAATTATAATTGTTGTTAATGTGTGGGTAGTTTTTGGCCTTTTATTCCAAAATCTTGTGATTTTGACATGAATAAATGTAAGTTTAATTTTGCAGGAAATTTATTTTTAATTTATTTAAATTAAAATAAATAAGTAATATTTATCTTTTATAACTTTATTTAACTTTCTATATATGAATATTTAGGATTTATTATTATTCAAGGATTTTAACACATTCTAAGAAATGTCTGGTTTGTAATGTGGTTAATTACGACTGATTTTCTTTAATTTGCATAAATATTGTGATTAATCGAAAAATAATTTATTAACGAAAAATAATATTTAATGATTATGAATATTTTTAAAATATAATTATTTTCGAAGATCATTATTCTTGTAAACGTCTTCATTTTCTTTATTCAATTCAAAAATTAATGCAATACAAGGTTCTAATTGTTCTTCATTTCTTGCCATCATTTTGGTTTTAAAATTTCTAATTATACTAAGCAGATTAGCTTTTAACTCTGTTGAATTTAATGAATTAGTAATTATATTTAAAATGTCTTGGTTATTATATTGACATGATTCTGATGATAATATTGATAATTCTTCGTTCAAGAAATGCTAAAATAAACATTAAATTCTTATTTTATATGTAGCAAAAAAATAATTTCAATAAAAAATAAAAGTTCGTTTTTATTTTAAAAATAATTTTGTTTTGATTCAAAATATTTTACATATTTTAATCTATGGATTTGTGTAAATATCATTTATTAAAAATTACCAAAAATCCATTTAAATCATTAACAGCATTATCAAAAACAATATTATTATTCAAATAATCGTCAACATTATAAACTATTTTTACTAATATTCCAAATAAATCCCCACAATTGTCAATAAAATATCTGCACAATCCCTCTCGTTTAATCCTTGAATTAGGCAAATATTTAATTTCTCTTTCGAATTTTGAAACACAATCAAGAGAAGATTTAAAATATAAAGCTATCTAGAAATTAAAAATATTAAAATAAATCCGAAGAGAAATTATTTTATAGACTACTTCCCAACATCAATCTAGCTTTCAAATTTTTTTAATTAAAAAAAATTAATTTTTTAACCTCATGCTCTTTTTCTCTTTTTTCTTCATCTTCTTGATTAATTAAAATTCCAAGAATCGGTTTAAAACATTTAATTTTATCTTCAAAATTGAAAGGCTTAAATAACCCTAGTAATTCTCTAATTAATTTAATTAATATTTTTATATCTTTTATTGCCTCTTTTTCATTTAATTCAATTAAAGGTTCTGATAATTCTTCAAATATTTCTTTATTTTTAAATAAATGTTTTATTTTATCTTTATTTTTTATATTATTGTATTTAATTATTTCTTTTAAATTTATTGAATAAATTTTGTCGAGAAAATATTCAACACCTTTAAATTATTTAAAAATAAAAATTGACAAAAAAATTTTTTTAATTATTTTTATATTTTTGGAATTATTTTGTGGATGTTTTTAATTATAAAATGAATTCTCCCAATGTATAATTTCAATTTTAAAATTAGTATACTATACCAAAATTATTTTCATTTCCAATTAATTTCTGTAATGGATGGTTATTACTTAAATTTTTCTGATTTAATAACTTTAATTCTGCTTTTAAACGTTCTAATTGAGGAAATAATTCTTTTTTAAATAATTTTTGAAAATAATTCCAAAATTCATTTATTTCCTCCAATTCTGGTAAATCTTCAGATTTTATTTGTTGAAGAAAGGAAATTAATTCAAGTTGAATGGATGCAAGAAAAGTGACAAGCTAATAAATAAATTAATTATTTTTTAAGTTATTAATTTTAAAGTCTTATTTTTATTTTTAATTTTAAATAACATTTTTCATAAAAAAATAAAGATAATTTTTGGCAAATATTTTTTTAAAGTTTCCACTTACCTCTTTATTATTTTTACACAAAACAAAATTGTTCTTTCCATTATTTAAATTATTTGTTTTATTAAAAGAAAATATATTTCCAAGTAAATTATCCATCATATCAACATTCAAAAATTTAAATAATAAATTTGGAAATATAATTTTGAAAATAATAAATTTAATTAATTTCATTATTATTTTTCTAAAATATAATTTATAAATTTAAAACAAGACAAATTTAAAATTTGAATAAGCAGACAAAAAAATTTTTATTTAATGTAAATATTTTTTTATTTAATTATAAAATTTGCACTTTAAAAAATTAATTGCCCTTTGAATGCCCAGACATAAATTAAATCAAAGGATTTCTCAATAAATAACTTTAAAATTAAAAAAAATAATAATATTTTGTAATAAATAAATTAAATTGTTTTAAATAATTACGTGAATTATTTTGGAAGTTATGTCGAATAAATAGAATAAATGTGATGAAGTTTTTATTTATTATGTAAGAAGGTTTACTTTTGTAAATTTATTTTTTTGATAAATTTATTTGAAATGAAATCATTAAAATAAATTTGTTTTCCAAAATTACGAATGTTTGAAAAAACAGATTGCAAAGATAAATTCTTATAACCGAGACAATTCTCTCTAAAAATCTTCCTAACTAAGCTTTTCTGACTCTTAGCTAAACAAAAATCTTTTCAAAACCTTCAATTTTAAATTTAATTATTTAGACAAAAATCTGGGTAAATTTCACACAAATATTTACGAATCTAAAAACATTTCCGTTCAAATTCCCGGGATCCCGGAACGGGATTGGGTTTTAAAAATTCGACCGGGACGGGATCCCGAGGGATTAATCCAGTAAATCCCGGTAATCCCGTTTTCCGCGCAAAACCCGGGATTCCGGGACGGGATCCCGTAAAATCCCGTGCCAGATCCGTCCCGTGCCGTCTCTAATTTAAATATCTTTGTACATAACAATACATAACAATACATAGCAATATCTTTTTACCTTGTCGTTAATTTCTCTAACTCTCTAAAGCTAAATTCTCTAGAAAAATTTTTAAGGCTACCTTAAAAATCACAAATTCATTTTTAAATCATAAAATTTATTTATTTCTATTCTATCAATATTCATTGACAGCTAATTAAACAAAGTTAGTAAATTTTATTAGTTAGAAATAAATATTGTAGTTTATGATTGATTTAAAAACACTAATGAAGAATTTTAATCTTTTTTGAATAAAATAAAACAAAAAATAAATATGAATTTGGTTTAAATTAAATTATTGAATAAATTGAAGAATAATAAAAAATAAAATAATATTTTTAAGTAACATGTAGAGAAAAACCACGAAGGGAGCAAGGAGCAGACTAGCCCAGCCGCCGAATAATTTTGGACTAGCTAAAGGAGAGAAATAGCTACAGCCCGGCTGTTTATTTTATTTATTAATTAGATTTACTATTGTAAATTTATTTGAAGATGAAACCATAAAATAAATTTGTTTTTCAAAATTACGAATGTTGGAAAAACAGATTGTAAGGATAAGATGCACGCATTAAATTCTTATAACCGAGACAATTCTCCCTAAAATCTCCCTAACCAAGCTTCTGACACTTAACTCTCCCTCACAATCCTTCAATTTTAAATTTAAGTATTTAAACAAAAATCGTTTCCATTTGGAATTTAAATAGCGAATCAAAAATTTATAAAGGATTTTGCCGTTAGATTAAAGATTAATTTATTCAAAACCAAAAAATAACTTTATTCAATCCCAATTAATATTTTTACTTTAATTAATTAATTAATATTATCCTTATTTTATAAATCAATATTTATTTTTAATTTTAACATTCATTCCTTCTTCAATTTATTTTTTTTATTGTGTATAAATATAGTCAATATGTTTTTTATCCTCTGTTGTAGGATTTATTGTTGTAGGTTTTGTTGTTGTTATTTTTATTTTCTTTCCTCCATTTTCAACAGCTTTTTTCTTCTAAAAATTTTTGATTTTAAAATTAATTTTAATTATATATTTTTATTTTTATTATTTAAATTTCAAACAAATAGGAATAAAAATTCTTGTTTTTTTTAATTTATAAAAAAATTTATATTTTCACACTCCCTAAAAAGAAATTATTTTTAACTTAATAAATTTATTTTCATGAAAAATAAATTTATTTTTTTAATTATTAAAATATACATACCCCATTATTAACCTCTCTTTTATTTATTATTGAAGAAGAAACAATATTCATTTGGTCAATCATAATTAATCCAATAAAAATTAGAAGAATAAAATAAGAATTAAATATTTTAGTCATTTTTTAAAATTTATTTAATTTTATTTAAATTTTTTGAATTTTAATTTAATTATAAGTATTTATTAATTTTTGATTTAGCTTTTATATTGGTTAAATTAAACAAAATATTTTTTTGAATTTAAAAAAATGTACCAGAAATCTTTATTTAATTAGCTTTTTGAAAATAAATTTTTAGAAAAGGCTAAAGACTAGCGATAAAATTTAAAAAAAAAAAATTAATTTTTGGCAAAAGAGAATTTGAGCTTAATTGGAAAAAATTGATTAATTTTTTAAAAATTATAAAGAAAAAATTATTTTTTAATTTTTAATTTATTTTTATTTAAATTTATTGTTTAATATTAAATTAATAAAATTAACAATCTTTCCTTTAGGGAAATTTTTTAGAAAATAGATGGTAGAAGTTAAACAAAAATTAAAAACAAATAAAAACGAAACTATCCATTATCTTATAATTAAGGTATATAATAGAATTTATTATTATTTTAATAAATCCTATTTTTCTATCATCCATTTATATTATTTTATAGTCTATTATATTTTATAGTTATATTTTATAGTCATTAGAATTTTATAGTCATTCTATTATATATAGTCAGTTATTTTATTAGAGATTCTAATGTAGTTATTTAAATTAATTTAAGATATTTAAGAAATTATTTTCAAAAGACCGGAAGTCACGGGAACTTTGTTTAAGCGTCGTTGGAGTCAAATAAATAAAAAGATGAAAAAAAAGTTTTATAAAACAATATTGAGGATTTTGTTTCCTTGAGACCGAGAATATCGGTATCGGTTTCAAGAACGAGAATGGAAAAACCGAGACCGATATTGGAAAAAAGCCGAGAATCTCGGTATCAGTCTCGTCTTTTCCAACTCTACTATCAATATTCATTGACAGCTAATTAAACAAAGTTAGTAAATTTTATTAGTTAGAAATAAATATAGTAGTTTATGATTTAATAACACTAATGGAGAATTTTGCTCTTTTTTGAATAAAATAAAACAAAAATTAAATATGAATTTGGTTTAAATTAAATTATTGAATAAATTGAAGAATAATAAAAAATAAAATAATATTTTTAAGGTATGATTAAAATAAATAATTATTGTACTTTTTATAAAATAAGCATTGGGACATATTTTATATTAAATATATTATATATTATTTTGAGGTACTTATTCTGATGTTGTATTAATATAGATTATAGTATGACCGTAGAATATTCTGCCTTCAATAAGTGCAGAATAATTAAAATTTTATGTCTAGTTTTGAAATAGATTCATCATTATAACAATATAAAATTTATTTTTAATGTTAATTCTAATCTATTTCCCTATGATAAAAGTAACTCTTGATAGATTTTTGCATAAATCGAATCAATTTAAAAACAAAATATATAAAAATTTATGTTAAATTGATAAAAGCTGTAAAGCTTTCGAATCTAGAATGTTCTTTAAGTAAATACATCGGAAAACGTCCTTCGCCATTTGAACGAAGATTTTTTCCACGAATAAAACCATCATTGAGTATTGGAGTTTTAACAACTAAACAAAGTTAAAAGATGAAATAACGATAGGGATAACATTATTCACCAAAGTATGTCTCGTGATTTGATCACGGTCATCAATAGTATCTTATTAAAATATTACCTATAATATCTCCCTTTTCGGCATCAATTTCTTCAGGACTCAAAGGATATTCTAAATTTTATTTAATAATTAATAGTTTTAATTCAGAGTTCGGATTAACAAAATTCAAGTTGTTAATAGAAATTTTAACTGCAAGGAAGATAAGAGGAAGAAATTTTCAAATAAAAGTGTTACAAAATAAAATTTAAAGGATTTATTGCAGGGTTTCGATCTCGAATTTTTAAAAATCCGCAAAATTGATCGAAAAAATCCGCATTTTATATCAAAAATCCGCAAAAAATTATCAAACACAAAAATTGAATTAAAATCACTTTATGCATTGTATTTTTCGTCTTCTACAATTGAATTAAGCAATTTTTTATTACTAATGATCATCTTATCAAAATCCGACAATTATCTGAAAAATTACACTTGCATTTTTGTCGCGGAAGATGTCGTAAATTTTTATTTCTTCCAATTTTAGCGCCGCAGGCGCAAATTTTTTTAATTTTGGAAGATCCTTAAGTCAAATTTCTTCCTTTTTCTGCGCCGCAGGCGAAAATTTTGAGGATTTTGCAAGATCCTTAAGCCAAAAAACGTTCATTTTCAGGCCAGCAAAAAATTTTGAGGATTTTGGAAGATCAAGGACACAAATTCCTCCTTTTTTTGCGCCGCAGGCGAAAATTTCGAGAATTTTGGAAGGCCAAGAAGCCAGATTTCTTCCATTTTCAGCGCCGCAGGCGAACATTTTGAGGATTTTAGAAGGTTTTAGCGGAAAAATAATGGCATTTTTGCTAAAAACCACAAGAAAATATAAAAAATCCTCATAATCTTCATAAGACCACAAAAATCCGCAAATCCGCATTTTTAAAAATAATCCTCATCGCCCTATCAAAAAACCACAAAATGAGGAAAAATCCGCAGATATCGAAACCCTGATTTATTGTCGTAAATTCCTCGATTTTTTCTGTGCTTTAGCACACTATATTCAGGAATTGAATCTTTTATCCAATATTTGTCTTTCAAAGGACTTTAACAATTTAAATTTTAAAGCACGAAAGTCTATCTTAAGACACTGTACTTTCATTAAATGTACGATCCGAACCCGGCTTTAATTAAATAAAATCTGAAATAAATTATAATTTTATACCATGTATAAGCTTATATTCAGCTACAGCTTCCATTTCATTTTCTAAATAAATTTAATTTTTTATTACAATTTTATTTATTTATCTTTGTATTTCTTAGCGAATATGTAGAACATTTTATTTACATTTCCAAAAAAGAAATTTTTGGGAATAGTCCACTTAGGCTATATTTTCCCACTATAGGCTATAATAGATATATTAAGCGTTCTATTCGCCCATTTCTTTGGTTGGCAATATAACGGATTATTACACATTTTACTTACCGAACCAATACTCCGCATAAAAATAATCTAATGAATGTACATTTTCACTAGCGTCACCTTTGATGGTTTGCATAAGTTCATAAGTTAAACGACAAACCTATGAGTATAAAAATTATACTAGTATGTATTATTCCTTATAATATTTGCACTATGAACATATCATGTTTTTAAATCCAAAACTTTTATTATTATTTAAATAATACAAACATTACTGCTAAATGTACAAACAACGAATTGACAGTTTGAAAGAATACGAAGTTCAGATAGCAATTCAATTAAAGCTTCCCTTGATATTCTTTCAGGATCATCATGACGATATCCATCTAATAAAAATAATATTCGCTACAAAACAAATATGTTAACAAAATTTAATTAAAAAATAAACGAGCTTTTTTAATATGCTTCAAAAACAATTTTTAAATTTAAATTTGATGTTAGCCATTCCTATTAGTTTTTTTTTCAAATTTCACCTTTGCCACAAAACTATTCTCATGTACATCTTAGTTTTATTTTTCTAACTTCTCATACCCAAAATAAAAAATAAAGTGTTGAGAATCAGAATAAATATAATAGGTAATTTAGAAATTAATTAACTTTTCTAAACTATGTATACATATATTTTTATCTATTACATTGTAAATCCTGTTTGCCATGATAAATTTCGTATTTATTTCCCCATTTTCTATTAGCTTCTTCTAAAACAGAATTTGGTTCATCCGTTGCAATAAAAAGCTTTCGTTTATTTGTACAGTTTGAATTTATTAAATGGTCATTATCTAGGCTTTGTTTAGGTCCAACCATAACATCATACCAAAAATCTACCCATTCCTTTATTTTTAATTTTATTTAAAAATTAAATTTTCTGATAAACCATATAGTCCTCAAGATTGTGTAATTTAGTTTCTGCTTTTTTGTCTGTTAGTCGAACGTGAATTCCAACGATTGGACCTTTTAAATTTTGGAAAATCTTTAGTGAATTAAAAAAATCATTTTTTAATTCTATATTAAAATATGATTTTAATCCAGATAATTTAATCTTTGTCGATCATAATTTTAAGGATAAAATTAATATAAAATTAAAAATATTTTTATTTTTAATTTTTTACCACATTCAAAAGGAATTCTCGAATAAATTTGATTTGTCTCATTTTTTGTTTTTTCATTTTCTCTCCCAGCATATTTAATTAACTAAAACTTCAATATTAATTTAATTTCATAATTCAATACTTGTCCTAGAAACCAAAGTGGAGGGTTTGGATGATTTTCCGAAAGAAAATCTTTAATTTCAGATGGTGCTACTTCAGGTGCATGAGGTAATTCTTTTTTCATTACCTTAAATATTATTAAATAATATTAAATTTTGATGATTAAAATAGGGATGCCAAAAATATTTTTTTGAAAAATATTTTTGTCAAAAATTTTCTTCCAAAAAAATTCTAAAAAATTATTTTTCGATTTTGTTATTTAAATTTTATATTTTTAAGATTTTACCCTGCACATGTCCCAACGTCTATCCAGAAATACTATTCTATCGGACTGCCCAGGTTCAGAATAAATTGGTATTGGAAGAAATGGTTTAACCTGAAAGTAAAGGATGAAATTCTTTTCACTTTTAAATAATTACATTTTCTAAATAACTACAATTAGTTATTTGCTCGAATATTTCATTCCATTGGACATTATATGCCCATTTATTACCCTCATCTTCAAATATAAGTGTTCGACCTGAGCCAGAAGCAATTGAAAGACAATAACTAGTAATTATAAAAAATGAAATAAAAAAATAACAAATAATATTTTACCTAACATGATGCATTACACATCCAAAACCGCAATTCTGCTCTAACTATTTTAAATTATTTAATTTAGATATTTATATAAAATAAATTTTTAAGAGAAATAAAATTCCTTGATTAATTTTATACTTACTTTACATACAAGAATACGTGAATTAGAACAATTATCAGGATTTTGTATTCGATTTAAAGCTGATTGAATTTTTTCCCCCATAGCTAAAAGTTCCTTTTCCTTCCTATTTTGGATGTAAAGTTGTTGTTCTGTTGATAAATGACGAATTATCTGAAAAAAACATATTATTTCATTTTTTTCTAGTTTTTATTGCTCAAAAACCATTGGGGTTCGAGCTTTCTCGAGCATATGTAATTATGATATAGATTGTAATATATCATTCGAAATCTTTTAAAAAGTTTATCAGTGGATAATATTTTTTTTTAAATTTCATGAAATTTTTTATTAAAAATTTAAAAATAAACTTGTCTCTCTAAAATTCGTTTTTCTTCTTTACTGTTTTGTGTAGTAGTTGATGTTAAATTTGATTCAAATAATCTCAATAAATATATTTTCTTTTGTACAAGAGTCATTTGTTCGTATGCCTCCTAAATTAAAAATAAATTTAGCTTCGCTTAAATCTGTCCATTTTTGCCCATAAAAATTGACTAAAAATCACCTTGCTTGTTTTTATCTCATTATTAGCCAAAAGAATTTTAGGCAAAATCTTTGTAATATTATTATTTTTATTTTCAATTTGTTTTAAAAATAAAAAATAAATAAATAAAATTAAAATTATTATAATTATTAAATTAATTATTATTTTAATTTTATTATTTGAGTGAATATTTGTTAAAATTATTTCATTTTTATCTGAAATGTTGTCAATTTCGTTAGAAGAGATTTGGTGATATTGTGACATTTTTATAATTTAACTTTTCAAATTATTTAGCTTTAAAGATTAACTAAAGTATAAAAATAAATAAATAGCAATGCATAAAAGTTATTTTATGTCAAAATTTTATCACTTCAATTAATACTTTTTTAACTTTACTTGGATTTTAATTAATGCAAAACTTGATAGAAATTTTTTAATAATTTTAAGGGCCCAAATCTTCTTCCCGGACCTCTAGAAGTTAACCACATTAAGTATTTACATGTCTGTATCGTTAATTAAAGTTAAGCATGCAATTAAAAAATAAATAATATATAAAATAAATTCCGAAAATAATTTATCTTGTCTTAATCTTTACTTTAAATTAGTATATATTTGTTAAAAGACCACACAAATAGATTTAAGAAAGGAAATAGGTTTTTATTTAAATTTTGTTTAATAATAAAGAAAAATTACATATAATAAATTTTTTAATGTGGATTATCTTTCAAATTATTTACAATTAATATGTACTTTCTATAGGTAAATCAAAATATACTAAATGTTTGTAAATATTCGTAAGAGATTTTAAAAATTAACTACAATTAGCTTTTCAATTTCTTAATTTTAAAAATATGTACATTATAATAGGTATTTTATCATTTTATAAATTTTATCATCTTCAATTCAATTTATATCTTCATTAATGTTTTATTGTTAAATTTGGATATGAACGTACACAGGAAATTTGATTTGGCATTGGATTAACTCGAGTAGTTGAACGGATATTGTTGGCCACAGATTGGCGTTTATCTAATTTAAAAGCCAAAAAGAAGAAAATACTTCCAAGCATTATTCGGCAATCTGTTCGAATTGTTTTGTTGAAAATTAAATAGATAACTGGCGGGAGACCTGTTTTTAATGTTTAAAATTATTTTAAATTAGAACAATAAAAGTTTATTTTGTGGCCATAAAAGTAAAGAATTTTTAAGAAAAAAATTTTTTTTAATTTACCAAAAACAAAATAATTGGTATAATATCCAAACAAAATTAATGCTTGACTTATGGGCAAATACTGCATAATTGAGAAGAGAAGTGTACAAGAAATATTTAACCCAATAATTATTGATACTTGGAAAAACATCTTTAAAAAATTATTTTTAATTTTTAAACTGATTTCCTTTTATTTTTTACCGATATTTTCCAACTTCTGTGACTAACATTTGAAATTGCTCTAACTTCTTTTAATCGAAAAAGAAATAGCAAAATAAATAATAAATAAAATGCCGGAAATCCAAAAGTCAAAAAAGTATCATAATAAATAGTCATTGGATTTATATACTTTAAAAAGATTATTTTAAAAAATAAAAATAAAATAAATTTTACATTAGTTATATCAACTTTAACTGTTGGGTAGCTTTGAAATCTAAAAATATTAATTTAATTTAATTTAATTTAATAATTTTTAAATAAATTACGGATTAATAAACCAATTCATATTAACTCCATCATAAATCCCAGGATTAACATAAAATAAATAATAAATTGATAGACTAATCGAGAAAAACATCCAAATTAAAACACGTTTACCTTTAAATCGAAATTTAAGAATAAATCATATTTAATACCATCAAAGAAAAATTTTGAAATTTTTGGAGATAAAGAGTCTGCACATCGATCCAAAGCAAGGAAAAAATTTGCGCTTGATTCCAGTGCAAAAAGTGCTTAAAATTTTGTTTAAATTTAATTAAATTTAAAATAAATCCCTACCCCCAGCTAAACATGCTGTAATATAATTAAATTTATCATTTGGGCAAAACATTTCTCCAGTAAAATTAAAAACCCCAGTTTCCAATCCTTGTATAAACATCATTAACATATCAGCAATTCCAATGAAAAAAAGAAATTTGTAGCATGAATGCTCCATATGTTTATAAATTGAACATAAACATGGAAAGTATAATACCTAATTTAAATAGATATTTATTTGCCTATTTATTTAATTATTTTAAATATTTAAAAACAATTTTTTGGAAGAAAATTTATTATAATTGCAAATTCAAAAAATTTTTAAAAGTTATATAAATACCTCAAAGAAAATAAACAATAAAATTATAATAGAGCCATTAAGAGGATGATAACGCATAATAAAAGGAATAGAATCTACATTTATTTGAGAACAATTGTAGAGACTCTCCCATTGATTGTGACGAAATAAATATAATTCCATTTTAAATTTCTCTTTAATTAATTAAATATTAGTACAGAGTTGATATATCTCGGATTTTTTCAGTTATTCTAATCTCTGTCAAGCCAACTCAATTAAATTGTCAAAAAAGAGGGCGCGGCTTTTGTGTTTCAGATAAGTTTTTGATAAATAATATTTAATATGACAAATATTTTTAAGAATACTTGTTAAATACTAGTAAAATTTTTAAAGAATATTAAGCTTACTAGTTATTAAATATAAAAGTGCATATTTGATAATTTTAAATAGGAACTGTGACAGATGTTTATTTGACGGTAGCTATTTAATGTCTGTCAACTAACAATAATATTTACAGTAATAATAAATTACTTAGAATTATTAAACAAAACTTTTAAATTAAATTTTATAATTATTTTATTTTATTAGTTTTTTTTATTTAAGAAAAAAGCTAAGAAAGAAAAATATTTTCATTTTCAATAAATAATTAAATGTTAGTAGAAGAATAAAAAATTAAAGAAAATTATTATGTTGAACATTTAATTAAATATATTTTTTTTAAATTATTTTTTGCAAAAATATTTAAAATTTGATTAGAAATTTTAAGAAATTTTAAGAATAATAAAAACAATTTTAATTTTATAAACAAAATAATAAAACAAAAAATAAATTAAACTAGAAAAAACAATATGTATTTTTATTAAATTAAAGTAAAATTTATTGAAAAAAATTTTATTTTGAATTTACAAATTTTTTATTTAAAATAAATATTAAAATAAAATTAATTTACATTTTTTAATTAATTTTTGAAATTTATTTGAATGAGTTTTAATATAAATGAGTTAAACAGACACTTTTCGACTTTAAATAATTATCTAAAACAATTCAAGTTTAAATAATTTTGTATGGATAAAAGGGTATTAACTAGTAAATAAATTCGTTATTATTTAATATAGCATAAAAAGCAACATAATTCTTAATGAGATAAGGAAATAATCACATATGTATTTATTTAAGATTCATTATAAAAGTATAATACATTTTATATTTCAATTATTAAATACGAAATTTAAAATTATTAACATATTAACATAAATATGACGTCATTAAAATGAGCCATTAAATTCTTAATCACTTAACATGAAAATTTAGTTAATAGTAAAATATTTACATAAAGATTGTGTTTATTATTTATAGATATTATTTTTTAATTGTCCTGTCTTAATTATTATATAGAATTGAAGTAAATTAATTTGCTATTTTTGCTTTTAGAATCTAAAATTATATGTTAATTTATATATTAACTTTTTAACCAATTATTATTTTCAAAATAAATTCTTCAAAACCGAACAACAATTCAACAAAAATTGAGGTATATTTAAGTCTTTATGATAGTTGGTGAAATCGCGAAAATAAATGAATGCAAAATTTGGCCCAAGTTTTATAATTTTTCATATAAAGATTATCTTAATGATGTTACCTAATTATTAATTAATTTTAGATTAGGTGTTTAATCCCATAGAAAATGTAATTTGTACATATAAAATTTTTAAACATAATAAATGCTAAATTAACGTAAATACTTTATTAAATACTCTAAGTAACTATTGTTTCAATCTCTCACAAAAGGGGGTATTTAATGGAGGCGGGGTAGTTATTTAAGAGAGGGTATCTAATACAACATATACGGTAGATATCAGTATTTTAATCTGTGTTTCTATTACAATCTTAGTTCAAAAATTCTTAAAATAAGATTTAACTAAAATAAAATAAAATTGGAATTATCATTGCCAGATATGTTTATCAATAAATATTTTAAATTTATTTAAATAATTAAATTTATATCTTTATAAAATTCCCATTTTATTTATATATTTTTAGACATTTATAGGAGTTGGACAAAGCTGGATTTACAACCGATAACAAATATAGGGCCTCAAAGAAATTTAAAAACATTAGAAAAGATAATTTCATAAAGGGGTAATTTTTAAAAATTTAAAAACGATGTTTAAATAAATGTCAAAACTGAATCTGAGGTTATCGGTTTGTAAAAGCTTTGTCTAACACATACATATTTTTATTTGTCTTTCAATTATTCTCATTCTCATTGCAATTTTTTTCAGTAGTTGTTGTTACTAAATTTAAAGAATTTAATACATAATTTTTTAAATAAAATTTAATTTTACCTGTAACATCTTTGCATTTTTCAGGTAAAATACACGTTGCGTTCTTCCCATAAAATTCTCGAACAAGACCGTCCTTGCATCGGCAGCCAGGAAAGCAACGAAGAGAAAAACACAAATGATGAAGTTTTTTCGATAAAAGGGATTCTGTTGTGGTTATATGATTTTGTTGTTCTTCCTTAGCTACATCCTCACAATTTTTATCTCTAAAATGTTTATATTGAGGGCATAATCCAATACAATCAAAATATTCCTCGTTTAATTCATCATGGCAAAAGTTTGGTGGGGGAGTTCTTTTGGGGAAAATAAAGTCAAATGGAGGAATAATTTTCTTTGTTACAGATGGTGTATTTGTTGTTTGATCAGAAGAATTGCCATTTTCTTCACAAGGAGGCTCAGTTTCTTGGCAATAAATGAAAGAAAATGTTGTTGTTAAAAGAAAAATATTTAGTATTAATTTAATCATTTTTCCTTAAAATAAAAATTTTAGTGAATCAAATTATGATTAAATGTTAATATTTATAAATATAGAAAGCTTGCAGATAAATTTAAATTAAATTAATATTTTGATTTAAAACCAGCTAAAAAGCGATATTGTTCACTTTTTGAGGATTTTTACGGTCAGAATTCGTTTAAATTTTAATGTAAAAATTTTATTGTAATATAATTTAATTAAACAAAACAATTAGCCCCTATAAAGTTCACAAATTGAAATTTACAAAAATAATATTCTGATAAAATATACTGATCTGTCAGTTCGAATAGATTAAATTGAATAAATTTAAAATTAATTCCTTTTTTAAATTTCTTATATAAATTAATAGAATGGCAATTAAAATAAAATATGGAAGAATATTTATTTAATAAATTATTTATTAAATTACGCAATGTCTATTAATGTTTAAACAAAAGATTTTTTTAATTTTAAATTAAATAAATTAAATTTTATTAAATAAAAATTATTTTTAGAAAGTAGCGGAGAGGGAAGCCTCCCCACAAGTTTTAAAAAATATTTTTGCCGCGTGTTCTTTTCATTTTCTATCCAAAAAAAATTTTTTTTAGATTTTGTTGACGTTTTCTTATTTTTCTGGTAGAAAATGGTAGAAATTGAAGAGTATTAAATTCTGTAGTTTATGAAATAGTCTTTTTTTTAAATTTAATAAACAGATTTACAAATAAAAAAGGAATTTTAATATAATTGGCAACTCTAAAATAAATTTAGAAAAAATTTAAAAAAATTTTCCACAATTAAAAAAAAATTAATAATCCATTTACGTAATTAAAAATTCGATTTGAAGAGGATTAGCAAAAAATATTTTTTTAATTTTATTAAATATTTTTTGCAAAAAAAAATAAAGAGCTGATAAAAAATTCTATAAATGTTAATTAGAGTTAGGCATAACCAGATATTAACAGGTATCCCTGGTCTAACCCGGTTTTTCTACCCGGAAACCCCGGTTTTCGATTTTGAGTTTTAGATAAATTAAAAAATCATTCATTTGCAAAAATTTTCATTTTTTAATATTTTATAAAAACGGTTTTTGTCAATAAATATCTAAATTTTGGAGTTGAAAGCAAGTCGTGTCCAACTCGAATTTTAATTTTACACCAAAATGTTTTAAATCTTTTTACTACAGGAAGATAAAAAAGTAAAATAATTTAATTTCTAAACCCAATTTATTTTTATTTATACATAGGTTTTTTATAAATTGTACTTGGAATAAATAAATAAGTTTAAAGAAAATTTTTAATCTTTACTTTGAAAAACATTATAAAATATAAAAGATATTTTATTAAGATAAAGAAAAAGTTTTACAAAAAATTTATTTAATGTTTGTTTCCACGTATTTACTAAATAAAATGAAAGGTTTATTGTGGAGATGAAAGAAAAGTTTTTTTAATTTAAAAAATATTTTTTTAATCTTAATTTTAAATAATTAATTATATTATTCTTTTATTTATTTCCGTTTTTCTTCTAAATATTTATATTATTCCCTTTAATCATATAAATAAGAGCACGTTTTAAGATTGTTGATTTTCCACTTTTTTCAATTGCTTGTTCTAACGGTACCTGGAAAATATTTTAAAAATTAAATTATTTAATTAAAGATTACCTTAAATCTCTTAAAATATTCATCAGCAATATCCCCCAAATCTAATTCCGAATGTGCAACAACCAAATGAATTAAAGTATCGTCTTTAACTCCCTTCTAATTGAAAATATTTTGAATTAATTTAAATTATTTACTTGTATATTTTTATGTAACATTTCAGCTACTTCTCCATATATTCCATTACGAACAAAATTACAAATAGATAGTAAAGCCTTACAATCATCACCACTAAATTCGGATTTTATAGCTTGTTCCATTGAATGTTTAGTTAATTTTTGGTACTGAAAATTAAATATTGAATTTAATTAACAAATTTTGCGGTTATTAAAATAAATAAGCTTTAAATTTTGCAAAATAATTATGTCTATATTAACTAAAAAAGGACCTAGACTAAGAAGATATGGAAAAGATAAATGCTGAATTAATAAATAGAAATATTAATCAACGATTAATATTAAAATCTTTTAATAATTTTTGGTATAGCAAATAATGTACTAATGCACTTTTACATTAGTTTGACTGATGAAAATAAATTGTTAAAATAATAAATTACTATTTTATTATATATTTACTACCTCTTCAAAAAGTAATGAAAGTTGATTAAAGTTTTGATTGGCCAATATTTTAATAAATACAGCCTCATCTGTTCCCCATTTCTTTTCTCCAGCTTTGTATAGAGCATCAGCATCCTTTAAAATTTAAAAATTATTTTTTTCTTTCTAAAAATATTATTTTAACTATTTTGGCTTGTTCTGGACTTGTTCTGAAACTTTCATCTCTATTAGCTTCCAATAAATCTAAAAGTAATGCTTTAAATGTTCCACTTGTTTCTGAAGCAATATCCTTAACCAAATCTTTTCCATATAATTCTTGATATGCATGTTTAATTTGTCTCAATTGAATGTTACCACGAGTTACCAAAATCTTTTTTAAAAATTGTGCATAAATAATAGAAAAATTAGTCATTTATCTAAAAAATGCTAAGATTCTTCATGTCCTAGCAAAAAAGAATTTAAGATATTCCGGTAATTTATTCAATTTCATGGTTGGCGGATCTGAAAATTATCGGGTCGGATATCCGGAGATTTCCCAGGATCCTCCAATCCCAATTCTTATATTCTATTTTTCAACACCTCACATTATATACAATTTATTAATTTATATAACCTCAATTAAAGCATCTTCATCAGTACCCAAACCCTTAAAAAAGGAATATTTAAAATATTTTAAAACAAATATATATTTTACTTTCATAGCTTTTTGTAAATATTTAGCATCATGAAATGCTGGAGTGTCTAATAATGCCAAAAATAATTGGTTAGTAGCCAATTCACTAGGAGGTAAACGTTTCTTTAAATCTTCAACCAAATCAGCTCCGCCATATTTTGAACGATAAATTTCTTTTAATTGTTGACGCTTAATTTAATTTTTAAAAATTCTTAATTAAATACAAAATTATTTACTTGTGCATTACTTGGCTTTACAAAAAAAGAAAAATAGTCATCATAATAATTTGGGTCAGCTCCCGGTTTAGTAGTAAAAAATTGGTAAATTGTATGGACTTCTTGGTCGGCGTGAAAATTTTGTTTTGGAATTATTCGAGGGTTTGGCATTTTTTAAAATTAATTTAATAATTTGTAAGTATTTCTAAATTATTTATTTAACTAATTTCAGGTAACAAAAAAATTATTTTAAATTTTAAATAAACATATTGTAAAGAATATATGTAGCTAGTTAATTCCTAAGGCTGTGCAGTAGGCGGCATTGTGTGATGGATAACATATCTGAATAAAACCTTTTGCCAAGCTGAAGGATAGAAATAGCTATATCCCAGGTATATATTTTTAAAAATAGGTAATTAACAAAAATTTATTTAAAATTATAAAATGAAATTAAAAATATAATTTTGATTATATTTATTTAATAGAGCTGTTACGAATGAATGAAAGAAAAATAAAAATTTTGAGAGAAAAATAAAACCTAAAAAATAAATGTATGATTAAATAATAAAAAAATGTTTTTGATTAATAGTAAATAGAAATGTGTGGCTGATATACAAATGTGTAAAAAATTTCAAAAAAAACCTGTTTGTTTGAAAAATGGGAGAGAATCTTTCTCTTTAAATATAAAAGAATTAATCATCAAAATTCAGATTTAATTTTGTTTATTTATTCATAGAAGGTAACTAGACAAATAATTTTGAAAAACAATAAAAAAATGTCAATTAAATACGAATACTTTAATTTTAAAATTCTTAGAATTTAATAGTATTAATGTACTTTAAAAAATAATTTAATAAACGGGGAATTTTTTAGAATCTAAAATTTAAGAAAAAAAATGTTTAAAAGACAAAAAATTGGTGATATAACTCTCATGATGCAAACTTTCGTATTTACAAAAGTTTTCATGTTCTGAAGATGAAGCTATATTGTTCCATCTGAGATGTCACGTATATCGTTTATTTCTTACTCCTAACAATTCTGGCTCCAAATTCTGGTTCCAAAAATCTGCCGACGTAGTAAAAGTATTAATTTATAAATAGTGCTTTTTAGTTGAGACACCCTGTATAATTACTGCCTATAATAATGTACAGATTTTCCTTAAGTATAATTACTCATAATTATGTAGTACATATTCACATTCTTTTATTTTCCCTAATTTTACCACAGAGTTCAGCTGCTAAATTTTTCTATGTTAAAAAATTATTTTGTTGATCAAATAAATAAACAACAACAAAAGAACATTTGGCTTAGCTTAAATGTAGTTGGGCACCAGATGGATAACAACCAATATAAATTTAATACTTGCTCATTAATAAATAAATATTAGGGTTTTCTCGTTATTTTTTTCATTGTTTATGATCCAATATATTTTTAGGCTTATTTACCTTTATTTTTTTAACAATAACAAAAATATCGATAACATTTATTTTTTTAGCTTCATAAAATTTAAACAAAAAAATAAATAACTTGAATTGTATTTAATAACAAAAAATGTGTTAAGCTAAAAAATAATAACAAAAATAGAATAATAGATAGAATAATAAGCTTTAAGTATTTATTTTTAAGCCTATTACTTAACAAATACATTTCATTCTTAAAATAATTAAAATTTTAAAGTCAGAATTAACTTTTTTTATAATTTAGTGAAAATTTTAAGAAATGAAATACATTTATTTTATAATCGAATTGATAATTACAACCTTTGTTGTTGCTTTGATTAAAGGTTCGAGAGTAATCTTACTTTATTTTACATAACATTGAAAGTTTACCACGAAATACATTTTTAAAGTTTATTAATATATAAATCTCAAGAATAAGAGTATATTAAATAAGTAATGGATATCTAAAATAATTTGTATACAATATTTGTAAGCTCAAACAAAAGTAGAAAAGTAAAATCAAAATTTTCAAACATTTATTTTATGATTAGAATAAAAGATATTTTTAGGATAAAAAAATATGAAAGTTTCTGATTCAATTAGTTAATCGGTAATTTTAATAGTTAAATCGTAACTGAAATAAATATATAAATGTTTTTTTATTATTTTTCTTATTTTTATGTTTTTTATAGAACCTAAGGAATATAAATACAATTTACTTGAAAATCCAAAAGGTTTAATAGTTGTTTTTACAAATGAGCCAGATAACATAATTTTATCTGGAAAAGAAGAAATTAAAGAATTGCCTGATGATTGGATAAATATTTGGAATGAGGCTTCTCTTAAAGTAAAAAACTTTAAATTAGTTAAATAAATAATTTTTTTGAAGATTTGTTTGGAAGAAGCAGCGGATAAATTAAAAAAGTTTATTAGTAAAGACGGAAAAATTAAAGACCCGGATATGATTATTGGAGTAATATTTTAATAGTAATTATTTTTATTTTTTTTAAAAATTAAGAATATGGATTCGATGAATGCTGAAACTAAAAAATATTTTGAAGAACGCCCAAATGTTCAAATAATTCAAGTACAAAGTCAACATAAAACAGACCAAGAAAAAGTTTAAAAATTTATTTTAATTTTTAAAATCTTCATTAAATAAAGGCAATGGATATAATTAATGAACGTATTAAAGAGAAAAAAGCTAAAGAAGAAAAACAATTTGAGGGAATTATCTTTTTGGGGCCCACACATGGACGTATGGACAAAGTTTTATGTACTCAACACACAATGGTTTTATTTATTTAAATTAATTTTTTTGGTAAGAGGGATTAGTCTAAGAAGTATTTATTTAAAGATGGTCTTTGTATTAACCTTTTTTTTAATTTTTGTCAAATGAATGCTCAAGTAGAATGAAATCATTGGGAATTGTGTGAAGTAGAATTATAATTATCTAGACCACGATTTGTCGTTAAAGATTTATTGTTGGAAATAAATAAAATGAATTGGGAAATAAAAATCAGAATTAAATTAGGAAATAAAAATCAGATTTTAATTCAAAGGCAGTAAATGTTCTTAAACATCCTGATATTCCAATAATGACTTTAGATGGAATTAACTTTATGGTAATGATCCCACCAGGTTAATAATAATTTAAATATTTTATTTTTTTATCCTCTTAAAGGAAAAACAAAAATTAATTTGGAATTCATAGAAAATACAAAAAAAGCTGGGATTTTCCCAGTCCGTCAAAGAACTACAAAAATATTGACAAAAGGATTTAAGTGGAATTTTGGAAACGAAAAATCAATGGTTGGTGGAGTTGAACATCCAGAACGTGAAATAATTGAATATGGAGGGAAATTAAGTTGCTCTAATAAAATTGAGGTTAAAAATTAATTTAATTTAAAAGAAAAATTAATTTTAAGTCATTAAATGATATTTATGTTGATGCTACTGAACCTGTACTGATTACAATTGAATTAAAGAAAAATAATGTTTTGATAAAAAAAGAAAAATATTGATGAGGAAATTATAAAATTAAAAATAAAATATACCTCAAAAATTATTTTTTAAATTATTTTTGCACAAATTCGGTTTTGAACTCCGAAACTGAACTTAATTTTCTGAAGAATTAAAAAAGGCAATTTCAGAAAATCTATGATTCAAATTATTTCCTCCAGAAACGAAACCGTTATTTTTAAATAATCAGTAGGAGTGTTATTATTTAACCGATTTTCTGCAGCATACATATTTAAAGTAATTTAAGACAACTTTATTTGTATTACTTTTATTTTTAAAGAAAGATAAATAGTAGTAAATAATATTTTGATTCTATAATATAGTAAATAACTTAAAAAATACCCTAGATAAATATCAGGGTTGCGTCGTAATTGAAAATTTTTTTTCGTAATCGTAATTCGTAATTCGTAATTCGTAATTTTAAAAAAATTTTCGTAATCGTAATTCGTAATTCGTAACTGAAAAAATGCCGTAATTCGTAATTCGTAATCGTAATTCGTAATTTTTAAAAAAATATTTAAATTAATTAAAAAAATCAAATATCTACAATAATTGCTGTTTTTCCCATTAATACCTCAAAGTTCTCTTATTTTTCTAATATAATTTCACATCCTAATTAATATCCTGATATCCATCCCTCTTAATATACTTAATCCTCCTATATATCTTCAATCAATCATGCGGAATCATCGTCCCAGATTAAGGGTTTGATATCATGTGAAATCACTCTCACTAAATTCTGAGCCAAAACTTTTAGATTTTTGCGCCGCAGGCGAAAATTTTTAGAAAATTCATGACTATAATAAAAATTTTAATGCTTTTTCAAACTTAAAATATTAAAAAAAAAAATTTAAAAACCTAAAATCAAAATCAAAGTTTAAAAACATTTATTTTTGAAAAAATGAATTGTCTAATGTTATTTCACACACATGGATTCGAACCAAACCTCCCAAAATGTCAAATGAGTGAAGCTTGACTTTTAACCCACTCAACCACCGATAAACAAAAGTAACTGCGAGAGAAAATATAAATATTTCAAGTATTTCTTTCCCTTTTCATTCTAAAATTTTATGGCAAAGTTATTTTCGTAATCGTAATTTTTCCCTATATTTTCGGAATCGTAATTCGTAATTCGTAATTTAAAAAATATTTTCGTAATCGTAATTCGTAATTCGTAACTGAAAAACGTCGTAATTCGTAATTCGTAATCGTAATTCGTAATTACGACGCAACCCTGATAAATATTAATTTATTTAAACAATTTTTTAATCTATTTTTAAAGTCCATTCTTCTTTATATTTACTTTTTCCATATTGAATAGCCCCAATAGTTTCATAAAGTTTTTTCATTATATTTATTTCTTCTGGTAATTTATCATAATTTGGAATTATTAATGTTTCAAATTCTCCACTTTTATTGTTTTTATAAATAATTTTGGATATTGGCATTACTCCACAAGCTGTTCCTGTTCCAAAAAATTGCAAGACCTTTTTAAAAAAATTTTTAAAGAATTGTGTTTAAATACAGGAGGTATAAGAAACTAAAAATAAATAAAATTTAAAATTACCCTTTCATCATTTATGGCTTCCTTAATTTCATTTATTGTTGGATAACGTATACTAACATTAAATTCATTCCATTCTTTAACAATCTCCAAACAAGATTCTCTAACTATTCCTTCAAGTACAAGTCCATCTTTTGTTGGAGGTGTAATTAATTCCAATTCTTTTTTTAAATTTTAAAAATAATTTAATTATTTTATTAAAAAATAACCTCCATTTTTATCTTTTATTAATAAAAAACAATTCATAACTCCAACTTCAGTTATTTTTTCATCATCCCCAGAAAGCCACAATACTTGATGACACCCCATATTTTCAGCTATTTTACTAACATAAATTGTTGGGGCATAATTACTTTGAAAATATAATTTAATTTAAATCTTCTTTTACACAGAAAACCTTCCCATTTTATAATTTCCAACACCTCCAGGGAATGCTCTAGTATATTTAGAATCAGCCATCACAATTGCCTGTTGAAATCCAGACTTAAAATAAGCACCGACAGGACATGTTATTATATATAATTTGGCACTTTTTGGACTTGTAAGATCAAAGGAAGCATCTGTTCCAATAAATGTTGGGCGAATATAAAGAGCTGAGGATGGTTGATTTGGGACCCAGTCAATTTCAATACGAATAAGAGAAATAATTAAAAACAAAAGTTCTTTTGGGTCAAAATCCTTTTTTTTTATTAAAATTATTTTTAAAATAATTTTTAAAAAATAACAGGAAGGGAAGCTCTAACAGCACCACGACGCATTCTGGCAACATTCTTTTCTGGTCTAAATAATCTAACAGAACCATCTTCTCCACGAAAAGCTTTCATTCCTTCGAAAATCTCTGGCGCAAAGTGAAAAACCTTTAAAATTATTTTTATTTCTTTAATCTTTAAAAATCACTTTTGCCGCTGGATGTAAATTTAAATTATGTAAAGGACAAATTTTTGGTTTGCCCCATCCTTCTGATTCCGTCCAATCAACTTCCGCCATGTGATCAGAGAAATACTCACCAAATCTTACTTTGTTCATATCAGTAGGTTTTGGTTTTATTTCATTGGGCGAGCAAAGGGTAATAATTAAATCATTACACTAAATTAAAATTAAATAATTTATTAATATATTTTTTAGAAAATTCAAAGCTTTAATTTAATATTTATTTTAATAAAAAAATTATTTTCTTACATTAAATGAATTAATTTTTTCATTTCCCAACAAATTATTATTGCTCACATTTGTAGATTTATTAATTTTTAATTCAGAAAATTTATCCATTATTTTAATTTTAAGTTAATTAAAATTAAAAATTGACTTTGCAATTATTTTTAAAATAAAAGAATGTATGTACTATGTAGTACTTTAAATTTAAAGATAAGAAAATTTTTTGCTGAATAAATAGAAAGACAAATAATTCTTATGATTTTTAAGCTTAGTTAATTAATTAAATATATCGATCAAACAATAAAAATTTTATTAAAAAGTACATTATTGAAACATGAATTAATTTTTTAATTTATTCGAAAGTAGGAAATTAATCGAGTAAGGGGAATTAATCAAGAAAGTATACATACATTTAGTTGAAAGAATAAAAAGAGGGGCTCTTATAGGCTGGGTCGTAGTACTTGGAATTTAGTGGGAAAAGGTTTGAATAGCAGATGTTAGGGTAAAAATTAGTAAAAGATAGAAAAGTAATTTTAGATCAAAAAGTTGAGAAAAGTTCTGAGTATTTTGCAATGAAGAAATCTTTAACCTTCAATGTTTGAGTATGTATATATCACACAGGTGTGAACATAACTGTTAACATTTATTTATACTTGACATTAGAAATTTAGTTTTGAGATCGTTTAAATACATACTATATGCATATTAATATCGGGAGTGTGCTAGTTTAGCTTTTTAAGGATTTCGCCCTTTTTGATGTTTCGCCTTTCGCTTCTTAAATTGACTTTCGCCTTTTGCTTTTTAAAATCTGTTTCGGCACACCCCTGCTATATATCTCTTTTAAATTCAATTGACTAGCTTCTGCTCGTTGCTTTTTGCCACTCTCCTCTAAATAGTTGATCAAATGTAATATCATCACTCATAATGCTTGGAGAAAGGACCTTAAAATAAAATAAATTTCTAAAATAAATTTATCATTGAATCTTGTACATAATTAATTCTTTTTTTAATTTTTTTGTTAAGTTATTAAACGTTAAAATCACCTGAACGGTGAAGTTCCCCTTGCTAAGAATACTTGGCGATAGGATATTTGGACTTAACACTGTAACTGCAAAATTGGATGGCGAAAGAACTCGCGGAAGTAAAAAATCTGTGTTTTATTTAAAAGTAAAAAGATTATTAATCTAATTATTTTTAATTTTTTAAATTTATCTATAAAAAATAATTTTCTAATTAAATAATAGTTACTAACTTGGAGTAAGAACACCAGCATAGAATGTTGTTGGGTTTAACACTCGGAACTCAAGAAATTTGGGAGAAAGTACCTAGAATATTTTTCATATAAGAGCTTTCTAATAATTAATTTCTTATAAGTTTACTTTTTGTTAATTTTTGTTAATAATTTGCCAATAAGTTAATTTACTACATAATATCTTTTTTACCTCTCCAAGCATCGTTCTCGGCGATAACACCAAAGATGCAAGAGCTCTAGGCGAAAGTATATTTGTGTGAAAGAATTTTGGTGAAAGGATTTCTGTCCATAATGTATTTGGCGTTAATATATTTGCAGTAAAAGCGGTCGGCGACTAAAATTTTATATTTTTTATTTATTAATTTATTTGTTAAGATAAAATTTTTAACAAAAAAATATTTTCATTTGCTCACCAAAACAGTAAGTGCCATTGCCTTTGGACTCAATATACTAGGTATAAATGCTACCGGACTTAGAACATTCAACTTGAATTAAGACAGGAATTAATTTAAAAGATAAAGAGATACTAACCAACATAAATTTTGGACTGAGCAAAGTTGTAGCAAAAGCTTTAGGGGTAAGTATCTGAATAAGATGCAGCTATAAATGTAGCTCTAAACTTACAATATTATTTACACCAACAACAGCATCTTGTCTCAAAATATTTGTGTAAGTAAAAGGTCTCAAAGAATTTATTTGATCCGGGGTATCTTCCCGTGATGAGTTCTCAGAATTTCTTTTCATTCGAGTGCCTAAAACTTTTTACTTATTTTATTAAACATTTTAAATATATCCTTATACAGGATATATTCACATTTTTAATTTTTAAAAGACTGCTTACTTTCCATTACCGCCATTCTACGAATTTCTTGCTCAAACAATTCCTCGTCTAATATCGGCCATTTCCTTATTTTTCCTCTGTTGAATAATCTCCCAAACTGTCTCTTATCTAGAAAAGTATAGCCATGTATATCAAGCATTTTATTCTGCTGCGCTGTGAGGCTTTAATAATGGGGAAGTAAATTTTTTGTTTCATATCATTTACTTATTTTGTATAGCCTTCCAACGCCTTTCCAAAAGTTCCAATTTTACCAAAGCCGGATATAGTTCATCTTCAATCATCTTAGCTTTTGTTTCAATTTCGGCAATTAATTTATCCAAAACACCGGATACCCCTGATAATTCAATGAATTTGTCGAGAAGTTCAACAAGTTCTTGCTCGTTGCTCGAAGCATACTATTTTAGTTTAAATTTATTATTCTTAAATTCTAGAATTACCCCAAATAATGTAGGTAGTGATAAAATCCCCTCATTTTGAAAACTCAACAATGTGGGAGAGAGGAATCCATTCATATTTATTTTATCATTATTCTTAAAGTTTTGATTTGGAAATAACGAAAAAAGTTTTGGAGATAAGATTGGCAATGCTTCGAATGAATAATTAGAAAGAAGATTTTGCAATTCCAAATCCAAAGATTCAAGTTTTGAACTATCCATCAAGAAACGAAAAGACTGAGAATCAACTGGACTTTGTGACTGTGTAGAAATAATATCCTCAAGAAAACTTTAAAAACAATTAGAAATATTTTTAATTTGAAATTTTAAAAGTAACCGAGAATTTGCATCTCCCATTCTCGCCAAATGTTTTTTACAAAATTCATATTTTTCTAAGAAGTGCTGGACACGCCGAAGCTTTTCAATATTATGTGTATTGTTGATATTGGAATTCTTTTTTATATTACTAAAAACTAAAGATTTTTCCTAAAAATTTGGATTTAATTTGGATAAACATAATATGTAGGTATGTATTTATTTATGGAAATAGATACTTATTGTTTTTAAATATAAAATTGACCGTCTCCGTCTCATTTTATTAGGATTTACGGAAGTCAAATGTGACGGCTTTTTACGATTTTTGTTATTTCTCTTAGATTTTGTACGATGGAAGTTTTGTTGCTGTAGTGCAGATCGAGATTTTCTCTGAAATAGAGTCAAATTAATGAGGTAAAGATTAGTAAAAATTTAGTAAAGGTTAGTTACAATTTATTAAAAATTAGTTGAAGACTCACCATAACCTTGCGCATCCTTAACGTCTTAACTATTTGTTCGAATCGCCCCGCTTTAACATTCGTTTTATCTTTCTTAAACATAGCTTTCCCATTAATTCCAATACTTTCTAATCCATGAATTAGCCATGACCCAAGCTGCCCAACCAACCCTCGTTCTTCTTTTGCTGAAACAGTTTTAGTAATTCGAACTTCATTTTCAATATTATTCACTTCTGTATTTCTTTTGTTTCCTTTTTCTTTTAATAATGGCACAATACACCTCGCTAATTGTGCTGCTGTTGTGGCTATATATTTAAGGGATAATTTATATTTAATTAGATTGGGTTAATCACTTTCTAGACGAAAACTACTAAGTGTATACTATAATACTAAAAATCTGTAGAAAACCACCTTCCTCCTCACATTGTTCGTATAGTTTCTTCTCCGCATAAAGAAAATTTGGCAAAGAGAGTAGAGAATGAGCCTTACTCTGATAAATACATATAATTTAAAATTAAGCAAGTAAATGATTATTATTTTAGCATTGATCTAATATTGTTCTTTTTACCTTTAACAAGCTAAAAATAGCAACATTGTAAAGGAGCAAGTCCAGCTTTTCAGGATTTAATTCTAACTTGCTGGTGGCAATTCGTTGTTGTTCACCCATTCCATCCTTTTTTTGTATTGTTGTAGTAATTTTTGTGAAAGTTTTGTTAATTCTTGCCCAACACTCTCGACAATATAAATTCAATGGAAACAAGATTACAATAATAAATAGTATGGAATAATTTTCATAAGAATAATTCATTGTTGCTAGATTTTATAATTTTTATGGTCAAAATAATTATAATTCATTTGCCTAGTAAAATTGATAATGAGAATTGTTTCAGAATTTTTTGTTAATTATATAAAATTTCGAGGTAAATTATGACAAAAAAATACATTTAGGTGTTGATGAATATATTTTTCATTTTTTATCTAAATTTGGCATTAAATAATTATTTATTTGAATGAACTAACAATAAACAACCTGTGATTAACCCCATCGCTATTACCGCTTAAAACTTCGATAATATATATCCAGTTTTACCGGTATCTAAATGCAAAAGGAAATTTTTTGTTAAAAACGGTGAAAGTGTAATCCTGTGTCAACAAGACGCAACAACACCTACTAAAAATATAAACATATGTATGTAATTCTGATCTAAAAGAATAAAATTTACAGAAGAATTTTTATTAAATTATTACAAATAGGCAAGGGTTCCCTATTCTTTAATTTTTACAAACATGCTAAAATTACACTCAAGAAAATCTAGGAATCTTTTAATGCTAAATAATATTTATTTAACAAATTAGACTTGTATAAACTGAAAAATCAACAAAATATAAATATTTATATATCCGCATTTTTAGTTCAATCTTTTAATGAAAAATATTTTCAAATGTCTGTTTCAATGAGATTATCGTCTATATTATTTTTATTGTTCACAGCTTTGGAAATTTCATTTTTTTTATTAAACGCGTGACATTATTATGTATAAGCTAACAAGCTTTGACATAAAACTAAATTTATAGGATTTTAAACTTATATGTATTAGAATTATTGTAAAAGTGCAGATGAGGTTACCAGTAATTTTTAGAGAATTGATCAAAACGTTTATTTTTGCATTACAATTTTTTAAATAATAAATTTAATTTTTAGTAGATTAATTAAAAATTTATTTAACGTTTTCCTTCATTTTCTTCATTCGTTTTCTTCAAATTCCAAATATTGTGTTCAATCTCGACGCTTCAAAACAGCTTTTGCATGGCTTAATTGAATGAATCCATGTTTTCCATGATAATTTCCGATGCCGCTATTTCCAACACCGCCAAAAGGCAAATCTGGAATGCCCGCATGCTTAATTATATCGTTAACTGTGACGCCCCCGCTGGATGTGCTATGCAAAAATTTCTCCATTTTCTTGTCATTCTCTGTGAACAAATATGCACCAAGAGGCTGTAAAAATAATTATTAAAGATCTTAATGAATTTTTATATTTTTATTTCTCGAAAAACATTTTTAATTTTAAAAATTAGATTTTTACCTTCTCTCCATCATTAATTATGTCAATAGCCTCATCCATGTTTTTTACTGTCAAAATAGGAAGAACTGGGCCAAAAATCTCGTCTTGCATTAGAGAATCTTTTATGTCAGCTTCAACGATTGTCTGATTTTTAAAAATATTTTCAAATGTTTCTTCACTTAATACAACTCACCGGTGGAATAAAAACATCGGCCCGATCGTGTTTACCTACTTGATGAATAACCTTACCTTTGCTAGCTTTCATCATCTCCATGACCCGATCAAAATGACGCTGATTAACCATTCGAGAATAATGAACACTTTTTTGTGGGTCAGAACCGTACATTTTGTTGATAGATTTTTGCAACGCTTCAACCAATTTTGGCTTAGTTTCAGGTGTGGTCATTATATAATCAGGTGCCAGACATGTTTGTCCACTATTAAGCCATTTGCCTTCAGTAATGCGCTGAGCGGCTTTTTCAATATCAGCATCGTTCTCAACAATAACGGGACTAAAAAGTGCTTTTATTTACTTAAGAATTTTTGGATTAAAAGGATTTTTCTCTCTACTAACCACTTCCCACCCAATTCAAGCGTAACAGGAGTCAGATATTTAGCTGCAGCTTGCATAATTATTTTTCCAATATTGGGGCTACCGGTGTAGAAAATATGATCAAAACGTTCATTCAGTACTTCTTTTGTCTCTTCAGCACCACCTTCGACTACGGCAATGAAGTTCTTGAAAACAAAATAAATTTAAACTTGAAAGATTTTCCAGACCTTTGGAAATGTTTTATCAAAAAGCTCCTTCATTAAATGAGAAGAGTTTGCCGATACCTTAAGAAAATTTTCAATAAAAATTAGGTATATAATTCTATAACAATTTAATTTAATACCTCCGAAGGTTTGATAACAACTGTATTGCCTAATTTAATAAAAAATAATTTCTAATAAGGTAAATTTAAAAGAAAATTTTTTTCCAAAATTTCCAACAAACCAGCAGTTATTGCTTCAGCAGCAGGTTGAATTACCAACATAACAGGATAATTCCAAGCCCCAATTACTAACACAACTCCTTTTGGCTCATAATGAATTTCTGGTTCACCAAGTTTATTGGTAGGAACCTTTTTTTAAGTATTTAGGTATTTTATTTTAACTGATAACAATTTACTTTTTGAGGTTTTGCCCATTCATCAATATTTTGTAGACACAAGTCTATAGTTGCTTTTGAGCCTCCAACTTCCATTTCCTTATTTAATTCCTTGTTGCGGCGCAAATCTTTATAAACTGCTTCAACTATACGATCAACATTATTTTCAATCATAACACGCAACTTTTGAAGTTGTTCCTTACGAAACGCTAAAGATTTAGTAGCGCCTGTTCTAAAGAATTTTCGCTGATTGGCGACAATCTGTTTTTAATTTTATATAAATCTATATGTGTTTTTTGTATGTAATTTAATCACCTCGGCTATATTTGTTGCCATAATTGAGTTAATAAAAAGTAAGGATTTTTAAATTTAATTCTATAATAGTAAATTTAATTCTAAATTAAATTTAACCTCTGATAAATAATATGAATGAAAATAAAGTTTATGATCACAAAATATAAAATGAATGGTGAAAGAGATTGATAGGGGAATAACCATTTTTGACAGATTACTCTGTAAATCAAGAATATTTGTATTCGATTTTATTTAGAAAATAGGAAAAAATTTTTGAGAGTTTAAAAGATAATTCCTCCTATTTACATAAAAATATTCGAAAAGAAATAAATAAGAAAATGGCCTTGAATGGAGATGAAATTATTATTTATATACATAAATATTATCAGAAATATAGTTTGTTATTAATTACTCCGTTAGATAATTTATTTTCTTGTCAGCAAAACAAATAACAAAATAAAATTTTTGTTGAAGTTTGTGGTTTATTTATTATTAAATTTTTCTACTTTTATTTTTGCTGATCCAATCAAAATAAATTATTAAAATGTGTTGGGGAAATTAAATTTTACTTAAATGTTTTTTATTGTCTCTACTAATATTTATTTCATTTATGTTGATATCTATGGAAACATTTTTATACATAAACTTTAATAAATATTTCTAAAAATAATTTCAATAATTTTATGAACATTTTTTCAAGTTTTTATAAATGTTTCCATAGAGATCAACATAATTAAGAAATAAATATTAGTAGAGACAATAAAAAGAAAACTTTTAAGTAAAATTTAATTTCCTCATCACATTTTAATAATTAATTTTTGATGAAAACACAAAATAAGAATATATTTATTTTGTGTTCATCTGGCAAAACTGAATACATAAAATAAAATTACGAAGTCAGCAAAATTAAGAACAAAAGAAAAAAGACAGGGAAATGAGACCGGATTCAGATTCAGTTTTGAATTTACATACGGTAGTGGGGGCTGAAATGGAGTGGGTTTGAAACTGAAAAGCTGAAACTGAAACGTGTCAACTTAAATGTGTTGGACCGACACTTGATGGGAATTTAAGAAATATAAAATTCGACTTTTCTTTAAATTATTTTAAAAAATATTTATTTAAACAATATAGATAAATATGTGAATATAAAATTACAATTGAAAAAACATCAAAATTTTTAATTAAAAATTTATGTAAATAGTTTTTCTAACGAAAATTAAAGGCAACAAAAAATATATAACAATTTATTTAATTAAATTATTTAATTTCAATTCGTTTTAATTCTTCAGAAAAATTTTGCCAAGGCCATATTGATTTAATTTGTTCAGTTAAATCAATTAAATCTGATTTTGGATTATTTCCTTTAAATAAATTAAATATTTATTTATTTTTTCTTCTCAATTTTTTACCTTCAATAACTGCTTTACGTAAATAAGGAACTAATTTATCATTCCAAAGACGAATAAACCATTCTTTGGCTTGATCTCCATCTAATGGGCATTGCAATAATATTCTAGGTCCTAAAGTAACATTAGAACCTCCATTGGCTGTTCTCTCAATAAATTCATTAATTAAATAGAGAGAACGATTTAGAAAGTCAATCAAAGAATCCAAAGAAGTTAATGATAAGGAGGAAGATGGGAGGGATGTAGATAATGAAGATAATGTTTGTTCAGCCATTCTACGGCGTAAATATCGTCCAAGATATCCTAAATAAAAAATAATTAATTTGAAGTATGTCTCTGAAATTGATTGAAGTCTCTGAATTTTATTGACTTGAAAATCAAAAAAATGCTTGTAACGACCGGGGATCGAAAATTCGTCGGAATAACAATAAATTATCAAATCAAATTTATTCAGCAAAAAGGACTCTAACTGAGTCTCTTACAATTGCAAAAATAGAGTTATAAAATATTTAAAGTCAAAAATGAATAAGCATTAATGTTTTACGAAAATATTTTATCAGTAGAAGTATGAGGGCGCTTATTCATTTTGACGAAGAAAAAATAGTCAACAGGGCACTTATGCTTGAAAAAAGTGCTAAAAAATATAAAAATTAAAAAATTTCACAAAAAATTATAAATAAGACTCTAACTGAGTTTTATGTTATTAAAGACATAAATGAAAGCCCCTCCAATGTATTATTCGTTTAATAAAAATTTATTTAGCTCAAACTAGCCGAAAATAAATATATTCAACGCATTAGGATATCAACAGAAACCAGTTTTGAAGAAACGAAAATATATGAGATAAAATAGTAAAAATAATTATTACTAATGTAGCAACGGTGGTTCAGTGGTAGAATGCTCGCCTGCCACGCGGGCGGCCCGGGTTCGATTCCCGGCCGTTGCAAATATTTTTTATTTTTTAAATTATAATTTATAGAGGGTTTTTCGTGCACATTTTGCCGCTCCCCAATTATAAAATTATCGAAAAATTTTTCTTTTATTTTTCAAAATCTAAACAAACCATTAACAGCTTCCATTTTTTGATTAAGAGGGCAAAGATGGAAATTATGATGAATTTGTAATTTTTGTATAATTAATTGTTCTGTTAAATTCGTTCTATTAAGTGTGCAAATAATAAAAGGTTTATTATTTGATGATTTATTTTTTAAATCAAAAGATTGAAAAACATCAAAAACAATTCCATTTAAATATTTTAAAGGTAAATTATCTAATAAAATAAATGTTGAGAATAAATTATTTTGTTGGGAATTTAATGAAGTTAACAATTGCTCTTTTGCCTGAGAAAGAATAAAAATTTAAATTTAAAAATAAATAAATAAGTACTTGTTGGATTTTAGATTCATTTTCTATCAAATTATTATTTTCTGTAGGAAAATGTATTTCAATTAAAGATTTATTATTTAATTCTATATTAAATTTCATTAAATAATATTTTGCAATTAAACGAGCCAAATTAGATTTTCCAATTCCGGCAGTTCCAAAAAGAATTAAACGACGATATTTCTCTAATTGGTCAAGTAATTGTTCAAGTAAATTTCTTGGAAATAAACTTTCAAGAACTAATGAGTCAACTGAATGTTGTGCTACTCCTTTAAATATTTATTAAAAATCGAAAATATTTATTTAGAAATAGTGGCAGCTAATGAGATTGTACCAATCATACTACTTATGTAATAGTTGGAGGAAGTTAGCAAATATCCGAAATACACTTCTGTCCGTCAATTAAAATTAGAACGAAGTAACCCTAGTTGCCAAAAAATTTGAAAAAGAAAATTTGGTTATAGAGATGGTCTTTGTTAAAGAGAATACCAGTAACCTATTGAGTATTAAATTGTGTAATCTTCCAAATTATGCTGATTTTTCATTTTAATTTATTAAAGGTTACCTCTCAATCTCAGTCTAATTAAAGTTCCTGGTTGTAACACTTCTTCTGGAGATAATTTTGGAGTTAATTCTTCTGTTTCGCTATTTTTTATATTTAAATATTCATCAACTGAATTTCTTTTACGAATTAACCATTCATTAGGTAATCCCAAAGAATTTTTCGGAATTATTTGATAACCAATAATACTCGAATAAGAATCAACACCCAATGACAAATCTGGATCTATTCGGTCTTTAGATTAATTAATTAATTAATTCAATTTTTTAATATACTAACGAAGATATTCTTCCAATAAAAGCCCTAATTGCTGATCTAAATCATTCCAATTAATTCCCTCAGCCAAAGGAAGATTTAAATGCCCAATTGACAATTCTCTACGTTTATTTCCACATCCACTTAAAGCACTTCCAAGAGAAGAAAGTGTTGAAGAAGAACCAGAACTTGCACGAGAAATTGAAGTTAAAGAGCAAGAAGAAGATGGAGGAGGTAGAGCTGATGAATTACTAGAAGAATCTATATTTAAACGCCCACTCATATCAACACACAAAACAACTTTAATAAATTGTTGCTGTTGTTGGTGATTTGCTAAAAAAATATTTGGATAAAATTGCTTTAGAATATCTTAAGTGGACCCTCCGTTGGTTAGAACTAATAGGAGCACACTAAAATTTGTCAGAAATATAAAAATATTCCCAAAAAGTTCCGCTATTTTTCCGGTCCTATATTTTAATAAATAATGATTATTTACACACATTTTGAAATATTAGACCCAATACTAGTTCTCTGACTTTTATTACTACGTGCTTCTAAACTACTTCCTGTTGTTGTTGTATTTACAGAAAAATCTCCGCTAGAAGGAGAAGAAGCAACAATATCATATAAAGGTAAATTAGAATGTTCAGGTACTTCTAATAATTGGTTAGCTGCCTAAAAATTAATTTTTATTTTAATTATTTTTTAAAAGATATTAATTTTACTTCTTCCAAAGCATCAACATCCAATTCCCCACCTCCACAATCAGGAGGACCACCAGAACACAAGTTTGTATTTAAAGATATATGAGAACTTGCTCTTGATTCAGAACGAACACGACGTTCAAGTAAAGAAAAATTATATTTTAACATTCGATTTTCATGCTAAAAATAAAAATAATTTTTAGAAATATTTGACAAAATGTTGCTCCGATGACAGAAAAAGTAGTTGTGTGTTCCCCATTCCTTCCCGGTAGTTGGACAACCTTCCCCAGTAATTGACAACCTTCGTCGTATTTGTAATAAACTTCCATACCTTAATAAACATTCTCGCGCCTAAAAGACCCGAACCCAATTGGACCGAGTTATGGTAAAAACAAGTTTTATTCAGACCGACAATTGGTAAGACCGAGTTTTGTCCGACCGAGTTCTGTCTGACCGAGTTTTGGTAAGACCGACTTTTTCCCCTCAACCTTTTTAAAAATTAAAAATTTAAAATACTTGTAATTTATTAACAGTTTCTCTCAAAATATCAATTTCTTTAGCCTTATCAAGAGCATCTAATTGGACATCAGTTAATGCCAATTCTTTATTTTCTAATTCTTTTTTTAAAGAATTAACATAAAAAGGTTGTTCATTTCTTTAAATTAAAAAAGAAATAATTTTTAAAAAATTATTTTTTAAATTTACTTTTTCCCATTTTCCTCGTTTATTTTTTGTTGTTTTTCTTCTTCATTTATTTGTTGTTGGGTTTGTTTGTTCTTTTTGCTACTTCCTTTTTGAAAAGCACGAGTAAAAGAACTTCGAATCTAAAATAATAATTAGTTAGAAATTTTAAGAAAAAATTTTAAAATAAAAATATTTATAAACAGACGAATATTAAAAAATGTGGCAATAATTTATAGAGAATATTTTTAAATAAGCGGTATATTATGAGAGGTATCAGGCTTTTTCGATATATCAGAAAATCGTTAGAAATTTATTGAAGAATTTTTTTATAATAAAAAAAAATTTTTTAATATAAAAAAGGACAACCACAAAGACTATAACCACTATATTTACACTACACATTGCCACTAACCTGATTATCTACAACTACATTAGATTTCTTAAATTTTTAAATTATTTATATATATTTTTTAATAGAATACATGATAATTTTTTATTTTGTTAATTAAAAAATTTACCCATCCAGCTTTTTTCTGTCCTCCTCCGTCTGTTTGTTCCCCTCTACCAACAGAAGAAGATTTTTCATTTATTATTTTTATATTTTTTTCTTTTTCAATTTCTTTATTATCAGAAGGTGGTGGCAAAGAATTATTATTTTCTTTTTTACTTAAATTTAATTGTTGTTGTTCTTTAGGCACAACACCGGCACTAATACTTAATGAACGTAAATGCTCAATTTCTCTACATAATCTTTCAACCTCATTTCTCTTTAAATTTTAAATAAAATTTTATAATTTAAAAAATATATTTAACGAATTATCGCGTTGAAATTTTATTTTCCCGCTATTTCTTTACATTCATTTTTCTCCAAATTGTCAGGGTATAGAGTTGTCGTTCAGAACCGAGCTGAGGATTTTTTTTCTCAATTCGGTTTCGAGCCCAAAAATTTAATGGATATCTATTATTTTTTTCTTGGGATTTCCGTTCTTGGACTAAACTTTACTTGAAGAAATTGCAGAAAAATAGAAAGAATAATGCAATATACCTTAACATGTCTTTTTTGTTGTAATTTAGACAAACTCAACATAATTGTTTGTAATTTCGAATCAAATATTTGTAACATACAATTATATCCACTATGTCTTTGATTAAGTAAAGAAACTGTTGTTCTATAAGATTCTAATTCATTTTGAAGTTTATTAACTTCCCATTCATAACGTTCTTCTATCTACAAAAATTAATTTTTAAAAAAATTCCTAAAATTAATTTATTCATTACAGTATTTGTATAAGCAGAACCAAGAGAAGAAACTAAAGAAAGTTGTGAGCCTGGTTGTTGAATAATTTCATCTGAAGAAATTAATTGAATTTTGTTGGGGGAATTTAAACAACTATTATTTGCAGAAGAAAACTTTTGTTGTCCATTATTGTTTTGAAGGTTTGAATAAATACGTGATGAACCTAGAAAAATGTTAAGATATTTAAATATTTTATCAGAAAAATAGAAAAAGGGGGAATTAAATAATAATTTTTAGAAAATATATTTTTAATAATTTGAAGCAAAGCTTTTAAAAAATATAGTTTTTGGAAATAAATTAACTAAAAAGTAAATTAAAGCAAATAAAAAAAGGAAAGAGCATATATCTGCGGATAAAGAATAATTATAGTTATTGAGGAGTTGTGGACAAAATAAATAATTATTAGGGTTTCACCGGAACCGAAACTTTGAACAGAACCGGATCCAATTTGAGTTCAGGATTCCGGAACCGGAAATTTTTTTGGTTCCGGCCGGAACTGGAACCAAAAAATGCCGGAACTTTCCGAAACCGAAACTTCCGCTGAAATCCTAATAATTATCCCTCAACTAATAACCAAAATTTTTTATTCAAATAAAATATTCGCAAATATCGGACAACCAAATAAAAAAGCATATGCATATTTTAAAAAAAAAGCTAAAATTATTACCATCATTTTTAGGTAAAGAAAGAGGTACTCTCTGTAAAAAATTAGGGGATATTCCTGTCCTTCTTAGAGGAGGTAAAGGTATTTGTTGTTGTTGTTGTTGTCTTTTAATATTTCTTTTATTTTGTAAATTAATTAATTGTTGAATATATTCAATTACTCTACTTTCTCTACTATTTTCTAAATAATTTATTAAATTATTTCTTTCAGTAATTTTTTGTTGTTGTTCGTTTATTTGTTTTGTATCATTAACAACAGTTACCATTGAACGGGACATTGCTGAAAGAGAAGCTGAACGTTTATTTGAAATATTATTTTCTTCTTCAAAAATTGCACAAGAACGTGCTGAACTTTGTGGACGATAATTTTGATTTAAATTATTTAAATTTAAATTGTTGTTTTGATGAAATTGAACTTAAAAAAATAAACAAAAGAAAGGCTTTGAAAGCAAAAGCAAAGAAAACAAAAGAAAAAAGCTTTTTTAGGTTAATTTTTATAAAATAAATATAGAAGGGTTAGTAGTTGTTTTAGGTAAATTAAAAAATAAAAAATTAATTTAATGAGCTTGTGACAAAATATCTAATTAGTTACCTAGGTAAATTTTTAGTTATACAATTACCCCCCCCCCTTCCCCTTTGGTCAATAAAATTTTATAAAATGTTTATTTAATGGTACATTATAAAGAGCGATTCGAGGTGAATCGAAAGGCACCAAAGTCAAGCAGCATAATTTTTTAAGCTCTTCACAATTTTAAGTCAAAACATGGTAGGATCAAAAAACTATTAAGCATTCAAGTTAAAGGGGATAGGAGAGACGGGGAGTAAAAGGTATATATGTATAGGTAATTTCTATCAAGTTTATTTAAAATACCAACCATTATTTGACCCAATTTTCTTATCTTGTTGTATCATTTGGTTATTTGGAGTAGATGCAAAAGTAGAAGATGGATAGGCAAAATGTCTTGGACTTATTAATAAAGAATTGAATTGATTATTATTTGATGGAAATTGTTTGGATTGGTTAGTTGTTGTTGTTGTTAATTTAATATTTCCATTACGGATTGGATTATTATTAATAACTCCATTATGCACTGGAGGGATTCTTGGCTGTTGAAATATACGTAAATGTGCATGACGGTCTAATGAATGGGTGTGATAAGCTGGGTGACGAATTGGAGAATCTTTAGAAAAAAAATTTTTATAATAAAAAATTTATAGTCAAGAAATTTTCAGGGAAAGTTTGAAAATTTTAACACATTCTAAAATTTTTAATTTAAGCTTCAATATGAGAATAATTTACAAATTATTTTATAACCCTTAATTTTAAAATTACCATTAATATTTTCTCCAATTTCTTGTCCATTTACTTGAGGACGTCGCCCAAATGCAGAAGAACGCATATTCCCCAATATTTGTTGTTGTTGACCACCAATTTCACCAGCAGCAACACTCAACGTATCACCATCATCACTGAGTGCCATTAAATGGTGGGGAGGGGAAAGAATTCGACGTTGCTAAATTTTTGGGAGAAAATTAAAAATATTTTGAGAGATTTAAAACTAAGTAAAATTCTTTTGCTAAATCAGTATTTCAGAAAAAAAGATTTAAAATTACTTGATTTCGTTGATGTTGTATTTGTTGAAAATTAGCGGAAGTAAATGTATGATAAGCACGAAAATGAGAAGATTGTGATGTGGAAGACTGAGGAGAATATTCTTCAAAAGCTCCTCCAGAATATTGAGGAGGTTGAGCATAAAAATTAATATTTGTTGATTCTTTTGGATCTGTCCATTGTGTTCCAGAATTATTTACAGAATTACGCAAAAGGATATGACCACCATCACTTGAAGAAAAATGTTGCTAAAAATATATTAATTAAAAATAGAATTCGAATATTATTTCTGGAAATGGTTTCTAATTAATTGTAAGTTTTGATTTTAAGAACCCAAAAAGACTGAATTAGAGAAGGTCCTATTTATGAGTATAAAATTTTATTTTAAGTAAAAAATATTTTTAAAGTAAAGGAATGCTTATTTTGACACTTTTGGACTAGAAATGAGTAAAAATAAAATCTCAGAATGGCCAATTTCTCCAGTTAGTAGTTGTTGGGGCCTACCCAAATATATAACAACTCATTGGAATAAAGGAAGAAGACACTTTAACTCTTTCCCCCCCCCCTTTGCCCATTTTTCTATATTTTAGTGTTTCTTTTTTTCAACTGAAACGACAAATTAGCCTTTTACATTTAAAGCTATGGATATAAAAATTTTGATGAGAAAGCAGTTGAAAAATGCAAATGAGCTCTTTCCGAGAAAATACTTTTTTTTTCAAATTTTATTTTGTTTATGTCCATCTTTCCTTTTTTTTCTTTTAATATTTTGAGTAATTCTTTTTTTCTTATATTTTTGCCAAATTTAAGAAGAATTTCTTTGCTCTCGCGCTCCTCCTCCCTTTTTTGGACATTTTTTGACAATTTCTCTGAGGCTTTATTCTTTCATTCCTTCGCGCTTTTCTTGTCAATTTATTTCAAATAAATTTATAAAACCCAAATATTATTTCATAAAATACTCCAAATTTTGCAATTTTTTATTTTCTTTCTTTACAACTTTTATAAAATCCCTTCATTTATTTGGTTAAATTAATCTATCAAAATGTCAAAAAATAACCAATCCCGGAGGGGACAAAATGAGTGGGTAGCAAAGATTACTTTTTTAACCCCAAAAATAATGCAAATTTAAAGAAATTGCTTATCTTATTTAAAAAATCTTTTATTTTTTAAATTTTATTTTTAATAAATTAGCTAAAATATTTTGTAATTAATACTAAAATTAATACTAAAAATTATTTGGGGTTTTTAATTTTATTATTTTTACATCTCATTAATTTTTATTAGCAATTTTTTATATTTAATATTTTAGTAGATTAGTCATCTAAAATGATTGGATAGTCAAAAATGAAATCATTAAAATTGTAGAAAATTAGATATTATACATATTATAAAAATATCAGAAAATATTAAATATAAAAAGCTAGAATTGTAATTAAAATTAATTTATAATTTTTTTAATCTGATAAAATTAAAAATTAAACCAATTTAAAATTTAAGAAGAAATTTTTATTTTTATAGAAAATATTAAGAAAATACTAATTAAAAACTCACAACATTATTTCCACTACAGGATGTTGAAGGTCTTGTAATATCAGAAGTTGTAGCAACACTATAACGATTATTGTTGTTTAGTTGCTGCCATTGTTGTGGATTTGTTGGCATTTTTTGTTGTTGAATCCATTTATTTGAAACAGGCATTGCGGTCCCTAAAGGTCCCATTAAATTTGAAGGAGAACCTCTGAAAATAATTAAAAATGAGGAAAATGTTTATTTAGGCTTTACCTATTTTGGATTGTGCGCATTTTTGGTGGTTGGAGAAACTGTTGCTGTCTTTGAGGGGGATGGGGAGCTCGGAAACCAATAAATTCCATATTTGGATGTTTTTCTGGAGAATTTTGATCGCCTGAAGAACTTGCAGTAGTTAAATCAGAAGTAGAAACTTGGTAATCGTCTAATGGTTCGGAAAGGGCACTGGAAAGTGAAGAACATGAACTGGCTGCATAACTAAAAATTTAATAAAAAATATAAAAATTATGACTAGAATTAATAAAAATGATGAATAATGATTTTTATAACTAAAAGTTAAAATAGTGATATTATAAAAATAATATTTATTATTAAAACACAAATTTAGTCAGAACCTTTTTAGTTAAATTATATATAGAAAAATTGTCAAATTGGCCAAAATATACTTTTTTTAATATTGAGTGACCACTCTCTCTTTTAAAATAAAAATATCCACTCGTTGGCCAAGTCTCTCAATTATTTGACAATTTCCAGCTAACACCCCCCCCCCCCATTATTTGCACCTTTAGTATGTTACTACCCGCGAATTTATTCACTCATGCAGCTTTTAATGTAAATATTTTTATAGAATTAAATATATAAATTGTTTGTATTTAAAATTAAGCAACAATTCAAAAACGCAAAAAGAGAGAGAAAAATATTTTTTAATATTAAAAGTAATTTTTGCAGCAGTTTTGTAGTTATTTTAGAGAAAATCCTCAAAAGCATTGTTTAAAAAAAGCAATAAAAAGACCAAAAAACGATTAAAAAAGAAATAACCATACAAGTCTCCATGGGATAAAAAATACTTTAAACTTCAAGTGAATGGCACGGACAATCCCTTTATATGTTTTAAGTTGTTTATAATAATGACCCATACTTAAAAAATTGAAAATTAAAAAAAGTTAAACATTAATAATTCTTGGGATTTTAAATAAATATATTTGAATAAAGTAAAAAAAGAATGAGATGTACATATGTAAGATGGAGATGATCTTTTTGGGGTCAAAACAATATCAAACCAATAGGTAATAAGTACTATTTTGATTATCATTTTATATTTTGGAACCAAAATAATTAAACAAAAACGTGTCTAAAGACTGATTGCAGCATTTTTTAAATATACTATATATATCTAAATCAAATAAATCTTAAAATTTTTCAAGAAAATAGAAAGTATAATAATAATCCTTTTATTGTTAAGCAAATTATTTATCAAAAATAAACGAAAATAACAAAATCTCTCACATCGGTGTATTAATTAAACATAAAAAGACGTTGGTAGGTGGTCCATAAATAATTTTTAAAAATATAATATAGGATTATTATTTTTCTGTTGCAGCTGTTAAAGAACATAAATAAAGCCAAACACAAAAGAATAAAGAGCGCGAATTTTGAAGGAGATTTTGGGATTTAATTCTGTCGCCTGCTGACAGAATTAAATCCTTTGAGGGCAGGCAGAAAAGGTTAATAGTAAAAGAGGTAAAGGACGGAAGAAAATGAAATTGAGAGGTAAAAAGAAGATCGGATGACTAAACAAAAATATATTTAAAAAGGCGCCAGATTCCCTTAAAAGCGGTGACTGAAAAGAAATTAAAAGAATAAACTCAAATAAAAGCCTTATAAAATGTTTTGATTTAAATTAAATTATTTATACAAAGACTTTATTATATATTAATTTGAAATTAATTTAAGAATAAGCCGTAGAGATTAAGATATTGCTAAATATTGTCAAAATAAAAATAATCGCAACATCTAAAGATAAACATATGTTAAGTAAAGGAAATGTAATGAATACAAAAAACAAGTCCAAGAGTTGTTGGAAAAAGAAGAAACAAATGTGCGGATGTTTTTTATAGATAAATCTTGTAATTAAAAGAAGAAAAAAGGAAATGTCTCAAGATGTTTGTAAAACAAATTAAGAACATAAAAATATAAAAAAATTTTAAATTTTAATTGAGATATATTTTAAATATTTATGGGTGTTTTAAATTAAAATAAAAAATGGGAGGAATTTAGAAATTTACAAATATATACTAACAATTTTTGGTTGAAAAAAATCGCGCAGCAGATGTGTCAGTAAAAGCAACAAAAAAATGTAAAATATATTAAAAAATTGATTGGCCTTGGATGTTTTGAATTTGTAGGGAATTGAGGGAAAATTTGAAGGTAAAAAAAAAAGGATTTGTCAAATAATTTATTTTTGGTTTAATTTTTTTTCTTTTTTTTATTTTTTATATAAAAACTTTGTTCTCAATTTTAGGAAAGAGATTGCAAAATAATTTTCTTAATATAAAGGTTCGCATTCCAATATTTTAATTAAAAAATTGTAAAAAAATTAGAAGGAAGAAATTTTAAAGTTTGGAATAAATTAATAAATAAAATACTTTCCTCTCTTGAAATAATTAAATCAAAATAAAAAAGGAAAAGTTGACTATAATTATAATCTATCTCAATGGCATATATCTTTATAATTGTTATAGACTAAAATTCATCAATTCGAGGCTATTCCCCAAAAATCTAACCGGAACTAGTAACATTTATAACTTATAATCTCTATAAAGGATTAACTCCCACTTATATTAACCATTGACTGAAATGGAGTTATAACGGAAATCAACTTTATACGGATTAAACTTAGTAAATATACATGGTCATTCTTCTATATTTTACTTTTAGGGTTGGCTGAATAACCCAAAACAAAAGATCACCCAAATGGGGATATTCACTAAAAACCTTTATACTCTTCAAAATATATATTCCCGAGAGAATTGGGCGGTTTGTAAAGGTTATATAGATATATCTGTTGGTGGTTGTGACGCCAAAAAGATGTGAATGCGAAGTGCTTCTGTTATAAAAAGGGCCAAATAGTAAATTCTAGGGCCACTGACCGCCATATTCCTTACTACTATATTTTGAGAATGACCAAGTAAGCAAAACATTTGTTTTAAATCAGTAAAATTGAATAGCAAAAATCTGGTATTAAAGTTTTTTCTAAATATTAATATTTTTTTATGATTTTGAATAAAATTGAACAATAAATACTAGATGGGATTTTAGAGGTTCTCGGCTGACTCTTAATAATTCGAGTAAGAAAATATTAAATATGAATTAAAGTTCATTTCCGGTCTCGGATTTGGGTGTGACTAGTTTTTTACTATAGTTGATTGCCGAGATACTCTATTTTTACCTCCGAAATAACAAACAAAATTTTTCCAAGTTTTTCGATGAACTCTAAGATTAAATAGTTTTGATTATTTTACTGACTAATCCTTTTATAAATAGATAGTCTGTTTGTTAATTATTAAATGTCAACTTAATAATTCATTAAATTTCCCTTATAAGCTAATTAAAAGGGAATAATTAATACCTAATTTAGTACATAATTTTATAAGAAAAAACACAATTTTTCTATATAAATTGGTTTAGCTAAAGGGTGGTCAAGAGATTTTAAGAGAAGAAATGGACAATAAATAAATACTAGATAGGTTTTTTTAGAGGAAAGAAAAATCGCCAAAGATTTTTTCCGGTCATTAAAATAGTAAATGTGAAGAAAAATGCTGTTTAGACTAAGGCCAAAAAACGAAAAAAGCCATTTTGGTATTTCACTTCTGGAGGCAATTAATGACCAAAAAATAAAGAAAAGGAAGAAGATATTTAATAGTTGAGAGGAAATAAGCGGATAGAAAAGATTTGGGAAGGTTATTTATTTTTTTATAATTTTTTAGAGTAAATCAGGAAAAAAAGATGGAAAATTAATTGCAAAAAATAGTAAAAGTAAATTACTACTATTTAATTAATTAATTAAAATGTCTAATTTTTAATGGCAACTGTGTGGGGAAAAAGTTTTTTGGTTAAAAAAGAATAGAAAAAATTAATTAAAATAATGTTAAACGTTTTCTCAAAAAATTAAAAAAAAAACTTACAAATTAATACAATCATCTTTAGCATATAGAGAATTTTAAGTTCCGTCAGATTTAAGCATTGAAGAAATAGTTGTTGATGAATGTCTTGTAGAATTACTAATATTATTTGTAGTTGAAGTTATTCGTGGTTCTGATAGCCTTTCAATTACTTGTTTGTTGTTAATTAAACCTTAAAAGATTTGTTAAAAAAATATTTTTCGATGAATTTTTATTCATTTTTAATTTAATAAAATTAGATTTAAAAATATTTGTACTAAATATTAACAGAATATAAATGATTTAAGAATTATTCTCATCCGTTCTCTAATAGAAAATTAAAAAAATTTTCTTTTAGAAGATTAGAGAACAAAAAATTAAAACATAAAAATTATATAATTGATGTTATTATAATTTAGTTGACAACTTTACCCTAATTTTTAAAATTAGGGTAATTAGGGATTAAATAAAATTAATTTAAAAAATATTTGTTCTATTTATTACCTTTTTCATTTGTTTGTTCATTTTCTCTTCTTTTCAATGTCAAAATTTCAGAATTTTCTTTTAAAATTTCTCCACTTGTCCCAGGGATTGATTCTAATTGTTTTATTTTTTGTGGCATTTGTTGTTTAGAATTAGAATTATTTAATTCTTTATTCGGACAATGAATTGCTGTTCTAACAGAGTCTAACGAATCCTGACTTGTTGTGGAATCATTAGAAGCAGCAGTTATGGCCAAACGAAAATGTTGAATTTGTTGTTGATTTTGATGTAAATTTTTTGATAAAACTTCTTCCTCGTTGGGGGAAGAACTTGAAGAAGAAGAGGAAATACAAGGAAGGGCTAGAGAAATTTTGAAAATTAATTTAAAGGCTTTATTTAATAATAAAAAAATAAAAGAAAAACAAAATTTCTAAGCCGATCCTTGGCCTATTTACTATATTTATTTATTTTCTCTTTTATTTTTTTCTTCATTTAATTCATTTTGACTAGCCATAAACATAAGTAATGCAATTAGTAAGTACGCGGACAAGTGCCAATTTTGTGGCCAGTCGAGAAGTCGATATATTAAAAATAGAAAAAAGGGAAAGGATAAAAATAGAAAGAAATACGCGAATAAATAATTAATAATTCTTTTTTAAAATATTATATAATATTTGGAGAAAATATATATTTTTAGTAAATTATGGAGAAAAATACAGTCCTCCACATAACTATACAGCCACCCTATTTTTCGAAACTTTTCCCGCTTAAATATGAATTTGGAAATTTTTACACTTAAATATAATAGACAAGCAGCAAATAGACCGATTATTATGCTTTTTCAGAAATTATTAAGTTTTATTCAGTTATTTTTCACTTTACCTGACAAAATTACCTCCACATAACTATACAGCCACTTGTATTTTCGACCTTAGGAGTGGTCCGAAAAATCTACAAAAATTCCTGTAAACATATCCATTGATATGTATAGAAAATACAAAAGAAATGAAGTTCATATGTACTTCTTTCATCGAGATCCAAAAACACAAAAATCAACGGAAAACTGGGGGTAGACGTCTTTAAAAAATATTTTCGACCCCTTACAGGTGAAATAAAAATTTTATTTTGCTTGAAATTTGCTAAAAGATAGCATCAATTTTATTTTCTGAAAAAAATTCACCTTGAAGACATAATGTGATAAACTTTCAGGTCATAAAAATCACCAAACGCCCCCCAAAAAGTGATGAAAAAGTAACTTACAAACTAAACTCTTTATTACTCAAAGAATAATTTTTTCTGGATAATGAGATGAAAACTATCTTGTAGCAAATTTCAAGGGCTTTCAAATAAGCCCAAAATAAAATTTTTATTTCACCTGTAAGGGGTCGAAAATATTTTTTAAAGACGTCTACCCCCAGTTTTCCGTTGATTTTTGTGTTTTTGGATCTCGATGAAAGAAGTACATATGAACTTCATTTCTTTTGTATTTTCTATACATATCAATGGATATGTTTACAGGAATTTTTGTAGATTTTTCGGACCACTCTTAAGGTCGAAAATACAAGTGGCTGTATAGTTATGTGGAGGTAATTTTGTCAGGTAAAGTGAAAAATAACTGAATAAAACTTAATAATTTCTGAAAAAGCATAATAATCGGTCTATTTGCTGCTTGTCTATTATATTTAAGTGTAAAAATTTCCAAATTCATATTTAGGCGGGAAAAATTTCGAAAAATAGGGTGGCTGTATAGTTATGTGGAGGACTGTATATTTACTAATTACTCTTTAATCGTTGAAATATTTTTTTCAAAATTATTTAAAAAATATTTTAATTTTCTCCAAAAATAAATTATTCTGTTCATGCAAAGAATTGCGCGGATATATTAAATTAATAAAAAAAGACAAGAGAATGAAAAATTACATTTAAAAGAAAATGTTAATATTACTGAATGAATTGAGGATATACTAAATGATAAATTGACTGAAAATGAAGAAATTATTTTTAAAAAATTAAGAGAAAATTTTAAAAATAATTAATTAAAATATTTTTTGTAATTATTAAAAATAATTTATTTAACCTATTATGTATAAGTAGATTTCTTCAAATATTCAAAACTTTATAAATAAAAATAAACAAAATCAATTACTAAATAAAAAAATTTTTATTTTTGTGTTTTGTTTATTTATACAAAGTTTTACAACATTTTTACAATAAATTTATTTTATTATTTAACTAGAAAATAACAAAAAAATACAGCCATTTTTCTTTTTAAAAAATATTTTTTGTTATACATGTAGATATTTTTTGCTTGTTGTTCAGAAAAAAAATATTTAGATTAGGGTCAGACTATTAAATAATTTTTTAGCATATTAATAACTGAAACAGCATGAATTTTCATTTTTTATTGATGCAAAAAATATAAAAATGCGCAATATTTTTGAGAATTAAAATGGTAAAGGGGAATCAATCCCGATGCAGCCCAAAAAGATAAGTTTTTTTAGTTTGATTTGACTCCGATCACATGCTTATTCTATAGATATTTTTCTTTCTAACCTCAACAAAATTCTGCATGAAGAGATTGCATTATATTGAGGAATAAAATAAATGAATGGACACAATGTATTGTTCTATTTATTTTTTGAGTTAATTAGTAAATCTTAAAAATGTCTAGTTGGAGAAAATAAATTGATAGAATTAACGGAAAGAACACAAAAATGAAGAAGAAGGAATGATTAAGAGCTGCGCCAGAAAAAAGGGGGATTTGAAGAGATTAACAAAATTTTGAACTAAATAGAAGATAATAAGAACTCAAGAGGGGGAAATGAAATAAATATATGTATGTATGTAATGTAGTATATGAATATTTTATTTAATAGGGGGAGGGGAGGGGAGGTGGACAGGAATAAAAAAAGTTTTTATTTAAATAATAATAGAATTTTATTTCTAAAAAAGTTTTCTTGTAAAGGTCAAATTTAATAAATAAATAGGTAAATTCTGTCTATATAATTGAGGAAAATAATAGAAAAATGAGAGAGAGAAAAACAAACGGAACCTGTTTTATAAAATAAATATAAACTAATTTTTAATAATTCACATAATAATTATTTATTATGTTTAACTATTTCTCCCTCAATAATTATTTTATATTAAAATAAAAAGAAAATTGGCAAAATTAACAAGCATAGACTCGAAAATAAAAATAAATTTTGAATAGAAATAGGTTTAGAAGTTTTAGAAAATTATTTGGATACTTAAAAGTAAATATATAAACTAGGGTAGCAACCAGACCCCGAAAACCCCGACTCAAAAGTCAACCCCGACCCCGAACCCCGACATGCCTTCCCCATCCGCCCCCGAAGGGTCAGGTTGCTACCCTAATATAAAATTTTAAAATTTTTAATTTTAAAGCTAGGTTGACAAAATTTAGGGTCTTTTTTGAAGAAGGGAATTTTTTGGATTTATAAAAAACCCCAACAAAAAAAAAATATTTATTTTCATTAAAAACTTGCCTTGTAATTCACCCCTCAATTGCCCATTATTACATAATTTTGTTGGTGCTAGAGGTGGAGGCATTAAAGGAGATTGTGGACATTCTTCTTCCTCTCTAATTATTTTTTCATTTCCTTTTGGTAAAATTTTAGTTGTTTTTGTTGTTAAATTATTTTCTTTTGTTTTAATTTTCCCAATTTTTGTAGTTGATGTACTCGGTAATAATATTTTATTTAAATTTGAAGGTTTTTTTGTTAAAATTTTCTTTTCATCTTTTTTTGATGAATTTTCTTGATTATTAATAGAATATGAGGTAGAAGAAGATTTTTGTTTGATATTTTTTTCTTCATTATTATTTACTAAAAAATAATTATTTTTAATTAAAATATTCCTAAATATTTAAATACTTTTTTCTTTAAATTTGAGGGGCTCTTCCTTTTCTTCCATCAAAGGAATACCCATTGTATTATCAATTATTGTTTCAGCATTGTCCAACGTTCTGTCTTGATCATTATTTAATAAAAAATTATTTTCATGTTTTTGTAACATTGGACTAACAACACCAACTGCCACATTTTCTTTATTTCTTTTTTGTTGTTCAACTAAAGAAGAATCTGCAGATATATTTTGATCTGTAGAAGGTGAAACTATATTTGTTGAACAATTAGAATTTGAGGGTCGACGTCTTTGGGTAGCTGGTGTTGTTGACAAAACAGACACGCCCTTAACAGCTAGCACTGGTTTCTTCTCCTTAAATAAACAATTTGAATTTTAATTAGAACACAAGCAAAACTTTTAGAGTGTTACATATATGGAAATGAAGAGGAGAAAATTCACTTTTTTTGTAAAACAACCCAAATGTTTGCTTAAAAATCTCGATTATAATTTTTTTAACCAAGACCATTATTACATAATAAAAATAATTTCAACTAGTATTCATGAAACATAACATGAATTAAATTTATCTACCAAAAATAGGCGGCGAAAATCGGCTGCGCCGAAATGTTCAAAATAAGCCTAAACCTATTGAAGCCTAAACCTTTTGGATTAAAAAGACTATTCGGCGCTAATAAATTTGGCGCATAATTATTTCTTTAACTAAAACTTTTAAAATTAACAGACTTTATTAATAAATTTTATATCATTCGTAAGCTAAAGATATAAAGGATTTTTCTTAATGGATACCAAATTTTAACAAAGAAAAATTATGAGGACAAAAATATCGGCGCCAGATAATCGGCGTCGAGTTGTCTTCGACCGTCTTCCCTACAAAACCTAAACCTTATGACCAAGTTTTAGCTAAAAATTTGAAGCCAAAAGGTTTAGGCTTTATAGGGGGAATTGAAATGGACAATTCGGCGCAGATTATTTGGCGTTAGGAAATTTTTAGAACCTTAAAGTTAAATTTTACTGCAAGAATAATAATTAATTCACCGTGTTATTATTTTGAGGAGAATTTGTTGCTGAATAGCCCGATTTTGTTGATATTCTTGACATTAAAGGTTTCCCTCCAGAATTTGTCAAAATATTAGCTTGTTGTTTTTCATTTTGTTTTGAATTTTTATTTGTTGTCCTTCCAATATTGGAAGGGCGGATTAATTTAGAAGATTGTAATGGAAGTAAGGATTTAGGCCTGTCATTTCCAGAAAGGAGAGAAGAACGCAAAGAGGCGGAGGCGGTTGATGTACTGGCTACCATAGATTGTGTTGCGCTTGTTGGCATTGAAAAACACTTGAAAAATGAATAAAATATTAAAAACATTTTTCTAAACAGTTGAGGCAGTTTCAATTTTTCTGGTTCCGACAGTTCCAAGCATTTAGGAGCAATCTTTATATAATTATTTCCCAAAATAAGTACTTAATCTCGAATAAATTCAAATCAAAAATTACCTGTTTCCTTAGTTTTGTTTTATTATTTTCTGTGGAAACATTAGAACATTGGCTAATATTCAATTCTGCAGAATCTGGTGGAGATAAAATTGTAGAAGTATTGCTAGAAGACATTTGTGTGGGGCAAGGAATTGTTGAATTATTTAATTTATTTGAAGGTGATTTTTGTTGTAAAGAAGACGAATATTTTCTTGTAGAGGAAGAGGGGGTTATTAATGATGAAGTATTGTTATTAATTCTTTTATTATTTGATAGCCCTTGTTTTGATAATGATTGTTTATTTGTTTGTGGTGGCATTATTTCAGAATTTTCTTTTTTGATTATTTCCCCTTGTTGTTGTTGTTGTATTTCTTGTGTTGATTTTAACTAAAAATTTCTTTTAATTAAAAAAAGATCTATTTAACAATTAAAATCTAAGCAAAATTTCTCAATCGATTTTAAGTAAAATTCTATCAACTTTTTTTGTCATTTATATTTATAATTATATAAATTTATTTTAAAAGAAAGTTTGTCCAAGTAATTGACAGACGATGATCTCCCTTCTCTCATTTATAAAAAGAATTAAAAGAAAAGAAAATAATAATCACTATCTTTATAATCAATCATTTTTTAGCTAAAAATGTCAAAACAAATTCTAGGGATTTATAAGATAAAAAGTTCTGGTCATTTTTAGGATAATTTAATAAGCATGTAATTGAAAATATTTTTTCAAACGTATTGTTAGCCAGTAAAAATTGAAATTAACAAAAATTCCTAGTTTAACCTTTAATTCATAGAGTTATCAACAATCTTATAATCTCTATTTTACCTACATAATTATTAATTAGATTTAATCTTACTACCTCTCTCAACTAATTTAATATGTTAAAAAGTCAAAATCATCAAAAAGCGGTAAATCTCTTTGAGGATATGAAAATAATAAAAATTGAAAGAGATAGGTATACCTATTTATTTACTTTATAGTTAACTACTACATAAGAAAAAAAGTAAATAAATAAATATATAAAACTCTCCAAATGCCCACTTTTGAATTACCAACCGAATTGACAATAATAACATATTAAATACAACTGTTGCTTATTTAAAATAAAAATAAGGAACTGAATGATGAGTGAAAGTTTTTGGAAAAGGAGAGGGGAAAAACAAATGGACGATTAAGTTACTAAAAAGAATTAAAGGAATGGCCTTGAGGGGAAGAAAAAAAGCAGAAAGAGTTAATATTTGAAATATTATTACAATTGCAGCTGTACAAAATGAGGAAAAAATGAAATAAACACTTTCCCTCTTTTTTTTGATTCAAATGGAGTGAAAAATTAGTTTTTTATTGAGAGAATTAATATTGTTTTGATGGAAATTTAAAAATATTTAATTAATTAAAAAACATTTTAAAAAACTTTTTTACCTTTTCAAATTCTTGAATTTTTTCCGAACTTTTAATGCTTCTAACTATATTTGTTTGAATATTTTCATTTTCTTCTTTTCTCTCTAAACTTTTAGTTTTTTCTTCTTCAATATTTTTTGTAAAATTCTTTGGATTTTGTTCGGGTTCTGAGCTAATTTGTGGAGTAGACTGAATATTAATATTAATTATTTTATCATTTTGTAAATAGTCATTGGAATTTTCTGTAGTTAAGACATTCTAAATATAAGATATGATTAAATTTGATATTAATTTTAAAATTTACTTTTTCTTCAATTCCATCTTGTTTAACATTATTTACAATATTATTTTTAATATTTCTTCCAATTAAATGTTTTGAAGGCATTCGAAGTGCTGATTTTGTACATAATATAGAAGCTGGTTGACTAGATGTAGACGGGGAAGGAGGAAAGTTTAATAAAGGTTTTTGAGGTAATGGAGGAGGGAGAGGGGGTTTTTGGGGTTGTTGTTGTTGATGTGATTCTTGTTGACATTTAAATTGAATTTTTGAAGGAGAAGGATTTTGAATAGAAGAATTGTTTATATTAATTGTTGAGGGTAATTCTTCGTTTAGATTTAATTGGTTTGAGTTGAAAAATGAAGAATTAACATTTTGTTGGCTAAAAAATAAAATTTCTAAATTTATTTTTATTAAAAATTAATTTTGAGGTAAAAAATAAAAGTAAATTAAAAATAAAAATATGTTATTTTAGCTATTAAATCATGCAATTTTTACAGACATTTGGGGGAAAAATAAAAATTTCTTTTGTTAATGCACCTATATCTTTTTATTTGTACACATGTATGTATCAAAATATTTATTTTATTATTTTTTGAAAAAACATTTAATAAAAAATCTAATAAAAAATAAAAAAATATTCTTAAAAATAAATAAATTTATTTATTTTTAAAAATATTTGTAAATTAATTAAAAAATAAAAACTTTTTCTGTTCATTTCCATTATTTACAACAATAACTTCTTTAACATTTTTATCACTTTTCAGATTATTAGGTATTTTTAATTGTGTTTATTTGGTAAGAGAGGTATTGTTTTGTTCTGATTTATTGAAATTTAGTGTTTGACAAGAATTTTTTGGAGAAGAATATTGAATAGAAGGAGGTGGAAATGACGGAGGTTGAGGACCTGGAATAAATTTAAAAAAAAAGAAATTTTATTGTTAAAATTAATTTTAAATCAAGTCTATACTAGAAGTTTAATTTAAGAGAATATTTTTAAAATTAAAAATAAAATATTAAATTAAAAAAAGATTTAGTAAAAATAAATATTTTTTTATTTTTCTGTATATCACATACAATTTATTTTCACATTAAAAGTGTTTTTTAATTTGTAAATATTTAAAAATTGATTAGTAATTGAGAACGATTAATATTTTCAAATAGATTTTATGTAAATGTGTGAATTTAATTTTAACTACCTATATTAAATAAAAAAATCTTAAAAATAATTCTAAAAAATAAAATTAAAGCTTTGAATATTTGGGCAAAAGTAGTAGTAGTAACTAAATAGTAGTAACTTTAATAAAAACTGAGAATTGGAAAAACCTCTTCAATATAAAAATAACTTAGAAAAATATTAATTATATTAATAACATTTACAAATTACTTTCTCTCCTAAATAAATAATTTTAAAATAAATAGTGTTGGGAAATAAAATATTTTATTAATTATTCTTATCAATTTAAATAATTTAAATTCTTACAATTTTGTTGAGTGTTTGTTGAATAATTTTTATATTTAATTGGAAAATTTGAAGCAATTTTAGATTCTTTATTTATTGAATAATTATTTTGATTTAATTTTTGATAAATTCTTTGATTATTAACATTTTTTGAATTTTGTAAAAATTGTTGTTCTCTGTCAGAAATTGTAGTAGTAGGGGAAGAATTAATAATTATTTTATCAGTTTTAATTTGTTGATTTTGGAGACGATTAGTAATTGGAATTTTTTGAGGAATACGAAGAGATGATGATTGGGGTGTGCTGGAAATAATTAAAAATTATTTAAATTAATTTTTATAAAATTCTCTTTAATTTTTTAAATTTATTTTAAATTAAATAAAATTAAATTTGTGTGGAAAAACAAAAAAAATATATTCAAGTTTAATTTTAAAAATATATACTTTTATTTATTTAATCTCCAAACCAATGCCGGCTGGCACTGAAGGAGAAAAAAAGAAGAGTACATATATTATAATATATAAGAATATAAATTTAAATATAGAGATGTCACTTGTCACCACCCATGACAACACAAAATTATTATTTTAAAATATAATTTTTGACCTAAAACATTGGTCAAAAAGAAGAAAAAAAGGAGAAAAACGGGAAAAGAAAAAGGAAGAAGAAGCTATATACATATTCAAGTTTAAAGCTATTAAAAAGTGAAAAACTTAAAAAAAATTTTTAAGAGAAAATAAAATATTTTAAAAAATAATTTAAAATCTTTATTTAAATAAAAATAAATCCTCGATCATCTCGCAATATTAAAAATTCAAAAAAAGGAAAGGCTAGAATAAAATTAAAAAAATTATCTTCAAAAATATCTCAAAAGATTTTTTTTTGTTTGAAAAAAATCTTACGGGCAACAGTTTTACGCTTGGAAGATGCTCCCATCAAACACATCAGAATTTTTTGTATTCAAAAAGCAATGATCGAATATATTTAGAAAAAAAGAAGCAAAACAAGCTTCAGAAACAGCTATTCCCCCTTCAGGGAATTAAACACAAATTTTTTTTCTTTCCGCGCCACCCAACTATTTTTGTTTTTAGATGGACAACGGCACAAAAAAATGAAAGCTTGGACGTTTATTTAGTCGGTTGGCAATATATACTGACATTTTTGGGAGGATTTTTGTTGGAGAGAAGGGAGGGGGAGAGAAGGAAAAGGCCATAAAAAATTTTCTTTTTTTCTACGTCCGTTTTGTGATGGTCAGTAACCAATTAAATAATGGTTTTTATTTCAGAGACTTTTTAATTAGAATAAAAATTCCTTTAAAGTGTATGAAATGAGGAAAAGAGAGGGAAATTAAAATTGAGAGAAAATCATTAAAATTTAATTTAAAAAAAATTAAAAAATTAGGTAATCGATTAAAATTAACAAAAAAATTTTAAATAATTATTTAAGAAAATTAAATTAAAATTTAATTATATTTTTTTAACAAAAAAATCCTTTACCTTCCAGAACGTTTCTCTTCATTATTTTTATTGTCACTATTTGTTTCTTCATTATTTGAGCGAAAATTGAGCAAATTTGGAGGCATTTTAAAGGCAACTCTGTGCTTTTGTTTTGAACGTTTTTTTGATTCTTCTTCCTCCAATAGATTATTGTTGGATAATAAGATTTGTTTTTTATTTAGTTTATCAGTTGTTGCTTCTTTTAGATTCTTTTTGTTCTAAAATTTATAAATAAAAGAATTAATTATTAATTTTTTAAATAATTTAAGTCGGACTTATGTAAATTAATAGCTAAATAATTATTTTATTATATTAATTTCCGTTTTTGTTAAGAATACTTTTCAAACTGCTAATATTTTTCGAACTTGCCACAAAGCTGGTTTAAAACCCACAAGCTGCTCGTATAGGTTTTCATTAAAACTTAAAATTTGGTCATACTTAGCAAAGAACTAAAAAGCTCGGTTATCGATATCGAGATTGTAAAATTTTCTCTTCGATCACTAAAGCAGGGTCCTTAATCATACATTGTCTTCATTCTTTATTTTACTCGTAATTAAGTGTAAAAGCTTTAACTAGTTCAAAATATTACAATATTAAGAACCCAAAATAAAACGCGCAAAACATAAAATCCGACTTAACTAATCGCCCCAAATAACCTTTAATAGGCCCTCCTTCTCAATACTTCCATTAAATGTAGAAGAATTTCCACTAATATTTGTGTGACAAACACTGCCGTAGCCAGATGATGAACTGCACTGCTCGTAAATGTGTGAAGATGATGTTTTTGTGGAAGAATTAGAAGAACAATAAGAAGGATTTGACAAATGTTTTGGTGACTAAATAAAATAAAAAAGAATTAATAAATTAAATGTTTTTGTTAAAAATTAAGGAAAATCATGTACATAGGTATATTATTTATTAAACAACTGTTTTTTTACAGAATAAAAAATATTTTTTACTTGTTGCTGTTGATTATTGAAATGGACACGTCTTTGATTAATATTTTTATCTTCTACAATTTTTCTCTTTTGCCTTTTGTATTCCGAAAGTTGGTGGAGATACTGTAAAATGGCACCTAAATGCCCGTTTCTAATATCTGAAAAAAATAAATTGAATTTGAATGATTTGAATTTAAAATTTCGATATTATCTTGATCGGTTTCTAGGTTTTTCCTATCTAGAAATTTCTAGGTTCTTCAATAGTTTCCTCAATTTAGAAAATTAAAATATTAAATTTAAATAAAATAAACATTAAAATAATTAAAGAATTTTTAGATCAATAGGCTAACGGATTTCAACCTAAATTTAAAAACCACAAAAAATTTAAAACTTAAAAAAATCATTTTTAATACATAAAATTAATTTTTAATAAAGACTGCAAATTTAAAATAAATGTATTTTTTCTAATTATTCGAGAAATGAAAAAAAGGGTGATTAAAATTTATTTAAAAATGAGTAACCAATTGTTGTTAATTATTCTTCAGGAGAACGGAAAAATTTAGGCGGAGAGGGGGGGATATAAAAATGAGTAATGGGTGTGTGAAAATGAGAATAAAATAACTAAACATTGGAAAAAGAAGTGGGAAATACTTGTTTTTTTTGTGGCTTAAAAATTTTAATAAAAAAATTAGTGTTAAATAAAATTAAAATAAATATTTAAAAAAAATAATTAAAGAATTTTTAGAATAAAATAAATTGTTAATTTTTAACGATGAGAGAATTGTGTAATATTTATATTAAATAACCAATTGTTTAGCTACTTAATTCCTACAAACGACCTTTTCTTTCTTAAAAAATTCTTTTCAAGTCAATTAAAAAATAAATAATTTCCCTGTGTGATTCATTAAAGCATTAAAGCAATCTTTAATTTAGCCATTAATTTATTTGTTTTTGGAGGAAAAACAAGGGAAATTTTTGTTAAAAATTTGTGTAAAATTGGCTATTTTAATGAGAGAAATTAAAGAAAATTAAAATTAAATTAGAAATAATATTCGTTTAAATGTCTTTAATTTTTTATAAAATTTTAAAGTTGAAAATTAAATGGGGATTTTTCAATATTAATCAAATTAATTATAATAATAACTGACACAAATATATAAAATCAAAAATATATATTTTATGGGTGGTAATATAAATAATAAAAAGGGATTACAAGTGTCGCCAAATATTGGCGACTTTCCAATGTCTTTTAGTTAATTGTCCCCCGTTCACTTCTCGTTAATTTTTAGCCGTTCACCCCTTATTTTTTGTTGTCCACTCAATCTTTTTCCCGCCAAAATTCCTTTCTCTATTTTTTAGTGACAGCCTGAGCCTGTCACCACTTAATTCTTCCTATTGTTTTTCCTGCTTGTTTTCTCTGCCCCGTTCTCCCTCCACATTTTGTTTTCTATAATCTATGTACGCATTATTTTCAAGTTCGCATTTTTTTGAATTTTATTGCCAAACCCCGCCTTTTTTGTGTCTATTTAAGAAGCAGATCAGCCCCGCAAATATCCTCATTATCCTCATTATTCTCCATTCAACCACTTCAACAACCTTCAATCGCGTGTGGCTAATCTGCTTCGCTGGCCCTTGCTGGCCCTCAACTTGTTCGCTGCAATTGTTTATTTTTGTGTGGAAATAAATTGTTTTTGGTGGACTTTGTGTTTTTTTTTTGGTGTATTTAAAAGTGAACGTGCTCCGTTCACTTCTGCTTCCTTGGTGAACCGCACTACGTTCACCACGTCTATTCCTTGGCTAAAGTGACTCGTGCTCCGAGTCACTCTACTGCCCCTTCTTCTTCTTCTTTTGACTGTTGGCACTACCAACAGTCTGGTGCTAGTGCCACAATTCACTAGCTGGTGCCACGACTCTCCTCCTCTCTCTCCAAACCAATTTGTCGGGAACTCCCGACTCCCGACAAATTGGTGCCACGACCCGGGAAGACGGGGACGACAACAACAGCTACCACCACTACACCACCAACAACAGTCACCACCACAACAACCACTACTACAACAACTACACCAACAACTTCAACTACTCGTGTGTGAGCTGCACTACAGCCACCACCACAACTACAACAACCACACCAACTTCAATTCTTTTTGGTTGAACTGAACATCAGTCGCCACTTCAACAACTACATCTACTCCAAATCTTTTTTGGTTGAGCTGAGCAACAGCCACCACACTACAACAACTACAATCACTTCAACTCTTGGTTAGTGAGCTGAACAACAGCCACTTCAACAACCACCACCACAACTACTATTGCTGAAGTGAGGTGAGCTACACCCACAGCCTCCTTGAATGCTAATGACACCACTGTGGATGAAGATGCCCGTCTTGAAGCAGAAGCTGTGCAACTCAGAGGAGCCGCTCGAAGAGCCCAAGCATTCATTGATAAATGGTATGGCGTGATTGCTAGACTACTACCAACACAGCAACAAGAGGAAATGGATATTCTCCAAGCCTTCCCGCCGCCGAGAGGCGAAGTCAGAGAGGATGATGAACCGACAGCTTTGGCGCAAATTGAGCATTCTTATGAATTGGTGGACCTGGTCAATGTTTGCCTCCAGCAACGAAGAGTCGGAAATCGGGGTTCAGTCTCCTCACGAAGAACTGAGAAGTCTGTCACCGTTGGTAAAGAACAAACTGATAATGCACGTCACCAGGCTCATCACACACAAGCTAATGGTCAAGAAAGTTACTCACCTGAACATCCTGATGGATTTACCCGTCGTCCACCTCAAACGCGCATTAATGAACAACAAGCAGCTGGAACTGGTAATGGAACAAGTGCTCACCACACCAATTCTGCAAGTCAAGCCGGATTTTCACCATACCAACAACAAGGAATTTACAATGGTGCACCAATCTATTCAACCTTCAAACTATTTCGACTGGAACCAATGAAGTTTGCTGGCGATCCAAAGGAGTGGACTGCATTCTGGTTGGCCTTTGATCGTGCCGTGAACAGTCAACCACTCCCGCCGTTCGAAAAGCATTTGTGTTTACTTCAAAGCCTGGTACCTGGTTCGGCTGCTCGTCGTGCCATTGATGGTTATCCACCGTCTGATGAAAACTATCCCATGGTGGTCAGTATACTGCGACGTCAATTTGGAGATGGAAAAGCCCTGCGTGAAGGCTTAATTGCTGAATTACTACACCTGCCGTTGGCCAATAATTCACTGTTCTCCCTTCGCAATCTCTATGAACATGTTGAAAGAATATGCCTGCAACTGGAATCACCAGAGGGCTCGAATGCAACACAGGACGAAATTGTGTGTGGAATAATCCGATCCAAACTACCACATGAAGCTCTGGAGACTCTGATTGGCTGGGAAGAAGATGAAAATGCTGAATGGACTCTAGCTCAACTCCGCAAGGGACTTGGACAACTGGTTCAACTCAAGGAGCGATTGGAGCTCACCATCACCACTCTTCGTCCAAACAAGTTGGAACAACCAACCATGCTTGAGGAGCACCCTCACTACAACCAGTCGACTGAACGAAGTGATCACCACGAACCAACTGATGTCTCTTACTCATGTATGACCACGCAATCACCAGGCCCACTAGACGGACAACATGAACTACCTGCTCGTCCACCACAATCACCAATTGAATATGGTTGCTCACTGTGCAACACTGGGTCAACACACAAGCCAAGTCGATGCCCGATGTTCAACTCCCGCAACAGACGCAAAGCTCGTCTTCTTGAACAACGACGGTGTCTCAACTGCCTGTATGATGGTCACATGCTCAACCGATGCCGTGCTGCTAATAAGTGCCGTAGATGTGGAGGCCGACATCATTTCATGTTGTGTTTTCAACGTCAACCTAAAAGGCGTCACCACGATGGGTCGTATGAAGCAAACTGTACACAACGTCAACCGAAAAAGCGAGTGTACTACCCAACTGGTCAACACGATGGACCATCCGAATCCAACTGGAGGCAACCCCAATCTAAAAAGCGTGTGTACTATCGGACTGGTCACCACAAAGGATCATCCGAAACAAATTGGAGAGTTCCTACACCACCGCAGCCTGAAGTGACCTACTCTGGAATAGTCTTCACTAGCTCAATCAACGACTCTAAAACTGACTCCAAGTCGTCAACCAGCTCAACTGTGCACAACGAAGGAACCAACTGTCAACGTCAACGCAAATTGTGGATAAATTCTAAACTAAAAGGCAATCCACTCAACTCAAAGTATGGAGCCTCTGCAGCTGCCACTGATCAAACGTTTACGAGCTTTTCTAACGCTGGCAAATTTTTGTGTGTTACCCAAGCTGTGACTACCGAGGCTGTCACGTGTGGAATTACCGCGGCTACTACTGAAGGAGTTACCGAGTCTGCTACTGCACAAATAGCTAGAAATTGTTCTATCGCTGCAGAAACAAATGCGTGTGCTACCCGAACGGGAACTACCCGAGCTGTCTCAACCAAAACAAATTTACTATCTGAGTGCGCATCACGACATCGGCCATGGAAAAGTTGTTCATCACGACAAGGACGACAACGAGAAAGCCAGGTAGTGGAGTGCCGCCCCTCACCAAAAGCTCTTGAAAGGGGAACAAACGAAAGCGCACTCCACCACCATCATCACTGCTCTGGACCACACCATGCGCCTACTCAACGTGCTGTCAACCTGTCTTCGGCACTGACTCAGCAGCACTGTGACTCTACAATATGGCAGATGAAAAAAGAAGACGATGACGATGATGAATTTTTGTGATGTTTGTTGGGCGGGGGGAGTGTCGCCAAATATTGGCGACTTTCCAATGTCTTTTAGTTAATTGTCCCCCGTTCACTTCTCGTTAATTTTTAGCCGTTCACCCCTTATTTTTTGTTGTCCACTCAATCTTTTTCCCGCCAAAATTCCTTTCTCTATTTTTTAGTGACAGCCTGAGCCTGTCACCACTTAATTCTTCCTATTGTTTTTCCTGCTTGTTTTCTCTGCCCCGTTCTCCCTCCACATTTTGTTTTCTATAATCTATGTACGCATTATTTTCAAGTTCGCATTTTTTTGAATTTTATTGCCAAACCCCGCCTTTTTTGTGTCTATTTAAGAAGCAGATCAGCCCCGCAAATATCCTCATTATCCTCATTATTCTCCATTCAACCACTTCAACAACCTTCAATCGCGTGTGGCTAATCTGCTTCGCTGGCCCTTGCTGGCCCTCAACTTGTTCGCTGCAATTGTTTATTTTTGTGTGGAAATAAATTGTTTTTGGTGGACTTTGTGTTTTTTTTTTGGTGTATTTAAAAGTGAACGTGCTCCGTTCACTTCTGCTTCCTTGGTGAACCGCACTACGTTCACCACGTCTATTCCTTGGCTAAAGTGACTCGTGCTCCGAGTCACTCTACTGCCCCTTCTTCTTCTTCTTTTGACTGTTGGCACTACCAACAGTCTGGTGCTAGTGCCACAATTCACTAGCTGGTGCCACGACTCTCCTCCTCTCTCTCCAAACCAATTTGTCGGGAACTCCCGACTCCCGACAACAAGAATGTTTGTGTCTTCTAGTAAAAGAACAAATGCGGAACTGATTGGCATTTCGAAGGAAAAAAAGGTGGTTGTTTGTAGGTAATCAACGGACAGTTACTAAATATTTAAAAACAAACAAGAGTTTATTTTATTTAGTAAAAAGAAGAAAAAGAGATTTAGGTAAGTATGTAGTAGTTTGGCGCCGTTAAAAAAAGAAGAAAAAAGCGGTGGAATGCTTTTGACTTTAATTAATATATATTTATTTGCGCACCAAATAAAAATAAAAAGAAGTTCACAGAAATGGTGATTGAAGGTATATTGAACACTAATGAGTGGTTTTGATGAGAAAAAAAGAACAGCAATCAAGAATTGAAAGAAATAAATTATTAAAAAGGAATGGTAAAAATATATAGGAATATAAAGTACTTTGTATAGAAAAAAAAGTAAAAGTTGAAAATGTTTAAAGGTTATGTGATTTGGGTAGGGGGAGAGGGGCGAGAGTGGAAAAGATAATTGCAAGAAAGTCACCCAAGATTATGATTGTCTTTTTTACTCAAGAAGGGATTGTTTTAGCCATGAACCTGAAGTTTTTTTTGGTTGGACAACCCAGATAGTTGTATGGTATAATTAAATATTCCATCCAAACTAATTAACAATTTTAAATTAAATTAAAAATTTTAAAAATTAAATTATTTTCGTGGAAGAAATTATTCAAAAGTTCTTTTATAAAATCATTCAAAAAAAATATAATCTAAATTGAAAAATAAATTTATATTTCTTCAGATTGTTAACCAAACTAAAATATTTTTTAGATAAGCAAAAAAGTATTAATAAAAGAATTATATTTTGTAAAATAAATACAGGGTGTCCCAACTAAAAAGCACTATTTTAAAACCTAATAACTTTTTAGTGCGTGGACAGATTTTAACGATTTTTGGTATTTTCTATCTATAATTTATGAGAATTTTTTTGACATAAAAATTATGTCTAAATTCGAACCCTAACCCGAGATAATTTCGTACTCTACCGTTCTGTTTTTCCCTTTTTCCGCACATGCATTCTTACTCCCTTTTGTTTTTTTTGAGCGGCGATAGACACTAGAGTAAACACTAGGCGATAGACACTGCATTTTCAATACAGTATCCACTCTTCGCCATACGCAGGAAAATAAATGAAGTAAGATAGCACACAATGAAAAGAGGGAAAAAAGAGAACGGTAGAGTACGAAATTGAAATAATGGGTTAGGGTTCGAATTTCGACATAATTTTTATGTCAAAAAAATTCTCATAAATTATAGATATAAAATACCAAAAATCATTAAAATCTGTCGACATAGTAAAAAGTTATTAATTTTTAAAATAGTGCTTTTTAGTTGGGACACCCTGTATTTTTATTTGTTTGTTTTACATATAAAATATGTAAAACGATCCTTACTTGAGTAAAAGGAAGGTGTGAATGATAATAAAAAAATAACTAAAAAATAAATTTTTATTTTTAGATAATAATTATTTTTATAAAATTATTTAATCTTTAATAATGTCCTTGACATATTTAAATAATAATTATTTAGAAATAAAAAATAAATATTTTTTTTTCAAAACTTGAACATAAGAAGATTAACTTTTCTGTAAAGAGAAAAGAATATTTTTAAATGATGATATATTTTTTGGACACGTTGACAAAAAGAAGATGATCCTTCCCTTCCGTCCAGATCTTTTCTCTTCAAAAACATTTTTAAATTTTTTTTATTTATCTCCGCTATTTGGCCGTGACTGCCGACGGCTGGTGAGCTCAAGCAAAAGCTTAGTAAATGTGAAAAGAACTAAAAAAAAGTTGATGGAAGTAAATATTTTAGTAAATAAAAATGAAGAACAAAACAAGCATTTTTTAAATAAATGTTTTTAAAAGTTTTATAGAGAAAAAATAATATTTTTTGTTAGGATTTTGTTTTAAAAGTATACTATTTTACTGAATGATTTAAGTAAAGATTTAAAATAATAAATAAAATATTTTTGAAAATAATTCAAATCTAATTATTTTATTTTGAATAACTATAAAAAAATTTTATATAATTTAAATATTAAATAAATATTATATTATTAATTGTTCAATATTATTGTAAAAATATGTACAATAATGCTTGTTTAGTTGGCCAATCAATTTTAATAATAAATAAAAAATGGATAGTTAAAAAGCTTATAAAAACTATCTATAAATATACAAATAAAAAATACCTAAATTATTTTAAGAAATAATAGAAAAAATAAAAAATAAAAAATATTAGGTAATTATTTTGTTTTAATACAATAAAAGGAAAAAAGAACAACAATAGAAAATAATCTACTCCTATCAATTAATTTGGCTTAAACAAAAATATTTTTATTATTATATAAACATTTTTATGTCCAAACAAATTTATTTAAAGGCTGTTAATTCTGATAAATAGAAAAGTTAATTATTTATATAGTTAAAGAATGAGGGATTAATTTACTAATCATATGAAGAAAAAATAAAAGGATTTAATTGTTTGCAAAGAAAAAAACAGGAAAATAAATAAAAGGTATTTAGTAGCGATAAATAAATATTTAAACCAATTAAATATATTTATTTGTATATTAACAAAAAGTCGAATTAGGTAAATAAAATTTAGGATAACTCGAAGTAGGAGTTTTGAAACGGTAATTTAAAAAAAGTCGGAAATTAAAAATATAAATTTCTATTTTTGTTAGTTAATAAATTAAAAAGTTTTTTTAAATCTTTGCATTTTAGCCGGCCAAAATTAATTTAGATAGGAAATTAATTTAAACGCAGACAAAAATTTTAATTTTTAAATATATTTCTTTAAAAAATAATTATTTATATGTACCTCTAGGTTTAATATCCTCAATATGCACACCAATATGCCGACAAAAATCTACACAATTCTCAATAATTTTAACTGGCTCCTCTGCTGCCATTTTGCTAATTAATTGTTCTAAACTAATATTGTTAAATTCAACAACTTTAAAAAATATTTTTAAATTAATTTAGAAAAAAATCCACAAAACTTATTGAATAAATTAAAGGTATTAATTTATGTGGAAGACACAATTCGCCAGTTAAATCTGTCAAAGGAGGTAGTTTAGCTCGTAATAAGTGATGATTGGCCCATTCTGTATATACCTAATAATTTATTAATTAAAAAATATTTTTTAAATTATTTTTAATTTTATTTAAACTTTTAATAAAAATAGGAAATTAATAAAATAAAATTAAAATAAAATTATTTATTTATATTTATGTATATTTAATCTGTATTTTTATCAATATTTACTAATCTAAATTTATTTTTTTCCAAATTTTTTATTAAAAATATAACAATACAACTTGTTTAAGAATTGAAAGAATAAAAAATAAATAATTTTATACCACTCTAGCCTGAATTAAATGGTTAGGAAAAATATTTTGCTGATTTTTCCGTTGATTTTTAGGGAGATAATGTTTTTCATTAATTTGATGTGTTGGAACAGAATTTAAATTAATGCCGTCATCCATATTAGATTTAAACAATTTTCCTCTTCTTTGAATAAACGGAGAGGATTTTGGTAAGGGAAAGGGAGAACGAAGTGAGCCGTGAATATTGGGCATTTTTTTATATTTAAAAAATGATCATTGGAAATAAATAAATATTTTTTAATTTAGTTTTTTTGAGAAAAATTTAAAAGTACAGTCAACTCCGGGTCTTTTTAAATTTTCTATGAATATTCTGTCTATATACCAAATAAATATACCTATTTTCCATTCACCTAATTTTAGAGAAGAAAGTAAATTGATAAAGGAGATGAAAATAACTAGAAATATTTTAAAGAAATGCAAATGACAACCAAATATTTTCCAAACTTTTCCAAATCTTTTTTTTTTAATTTTTGGTAAAAACTTTAATTATAAACATTTTAAATTAATATACATAAATATTTATAAATTAATTAAAAATTAATTTTAAATCTAAAAAGAAGCCAAACAAAAACGAAAATAGAATTTACAAACCAAAAATTTAATAAAAAGTATGAAAATTTTCTTTAAAGTAAAAAGAAGGCAAAAAGTGTAGAAAAGTGGATGAAGCCATTTATTTAGCTTTTTTGTCCAAATAATTTTTCTGGACTTTTTCCAAAAACTCTACATTTGCGCAAAAGCTTTTTAACTACTAAAAATGTGTGAAAAAAAAGAAAATAAAAAAATCTAAAATTGCTAAAAAGTAACGAGAACAAAATTTTGCGCAGATTAGCCTGGACAGGCTTCTAATAAGTCAGTCAAACTCAGAAAAAAGTTAAAGTGGACAAACGAAATGAAATGGAGGGGAGGGAAAGGAGGGGAAGGGAGGGGGAGGGGAGGTTGAGGGTGTTCTTTGTCAATGTCCAGTTAGTTACAAATTCCCTTGCCTTATTTATTTATGTCCAACATAAATTAGTTCATAAGACGAAAGAATTTTTCAATTAAATTATAGCTAAGGCAACAAACAAATTAAGTACAACCTAATAAAACTGGGGAATGGGCAAAAATAAGGGAAGGGAAAATTGGCGTTCATTAATTATAGAAATCTTAGTGGTCGTTATTGGAGTTATTTGTATCAAGAAATTTATTGGGAATATGTATATAATAATAACAAATTAAATAATAAAGAAATTGAAATTTTGTATTTTGCAAAGAAAATATAAAAATATTACTTTTAGATAATAATTTAATTTTGAATAAAGCTTATAATTCTGGGTAGATGAATAAATAAGAGAAATTTCTCTGATTCCATCTTTATTAAAATTAGCTAGAATTATATATTAGAGTTCGAACTTTGTACTTTGCCAGGCCCGGTATCGGATTTTTCTTCCAAACTGACCCGAAAACCTGAAAACACCAAAACTCTGATTTTATCAAAATCAAAAAAAGCTACATGCCCGGAATCCCGGTTCTGGACTCGACACAGGTTCGAACTTATTAAATATATGTATTTATCAAATAATTAGGTTGATATTTGGTAAAAAAGTTAAAAATTTTGAGTTTTTCTAGTGAGCTTGTTAAATCAAAAATTTATGGTTAGCTCGGAAATGTTTTTCTCAAAATTTTATTGAAAATAAATCGAAGAGGTAATTTAGATTATATTAAATAATACCTTATATTTAATATAAAATACAAATATAAAATATAAAAAATATAAAATATAAACCTACAAATATAAAGTCTTGAATATTAACTAAACAAAAATGAGGTTAAATAAGTTATTTTTTGCACTTCCGTAACTTTTAATCTTTTTCTAGTTACTACATAGAGTTGTGCGTTTCTTTATTTAAAGAGGATTTGTGAATGGACATGCTTACAGGAAAAAGCAACGGAAAAAGCAATAGACATTTAGTAAAGTGCTAATAAACCGTTGAAAAGAAGAGATTCTCGTTTATAATATATTAATTTAAATTTAAAAGTAAATTTAATTTTAATAAAAAAATTTAATTTAAAAATTTTATATATTTATTTTTTCTTTAAACTTCACAAAATTCCAAAAATAACTTAACACTAATTTTTACAAGTTTAATTAATTTTGAATTTATTTTTGATTAAATTATTTTTAAAATATTTTTTAAAAACTTACAGGAATTAAATCTCTATTATTCGTAGTTGTGCATTGTTGTTGATCTAAATTTTGTTGTAGTTCAATTTGTTTATTATTCTTTACATTAATTTTTTTATTCATTAATTTATTAAATATTTCTACATATTAAAAATAAATAAAAATAAATAAATATATATAAATATATTAATTTTTATTTACTCAAACATTTTTCGCTTAAATCAATGAATGAGGATTATTACGTCCAAAAAATTATGCAAAGCTTCTTTAAAAATTTCTTGCGCTTGAAATGATTTTATTGGGCAAATATTTAAATAAATAAAATAGGTAAATACATAAATATAATAAAATTAATTAAATTGTATAAAATTAAATGATTTGCTTTAAATAAATTTATGAAAAGATCATCTTTAAAAGACTATTTTTTGTTTTCAATTAAAAATTCGGCCGTATCTGAAAATAATGCTGCAATCATATTTTTTCCTTCATTTTTTCCTTTCCATATTTTTCCTTATTTTGTACAGAAAGGTCAGACTTTTTCACTCGTTCACTTCCGATGAATTTCCCTGTGGCATGTTCAAATGTAATTATAGAGAAAAGATTAAAAGCAAAAATAAAAAAAAATATTACATTTTTGTGTTGTAAAACATGGACAGACAAAACACGGACGAAGACGGACAGAACATACGGACGGACACGGACAGGCAGACAAAACACGGACGAACTCGGACAGACAGAAAAAGTAAATGCTCACAAAATTGAAGAAAAATAATCCTATTGCGCTTATAGTCTTAAGGCACAAATCAGAAATAGAGAGAAAAATATAAGAAAATTAACCTTTTTAAGAATAAGGAAAAAATTTGATTGCAGCATTATTTTCAGATACTGCCAAAAATTCCCTCCAAAATATTTATTTTTAATTAAAATTTAAAAGCTTATTTTGTTAGTTAGGAGGAGGAATGGCTATAAGAATGAGTCATTTCAAAAAGAAAAATATAAGAAAAGAATAATGAAGTAAAAATAAATAAATTGATGGGACACGTGCCGAAATGACAAAAGGAGAAAATTTATTTTTTAAATGAAAATAAAATAAAATTAAGGAGAACGTTCATAAAAATTTGTTGAGGAAAGGGCACTTAAGGATTGGGAACATTTTTTGGTTAAATATGTTTTTTCTTCCCTTACATCATCAAAGGAAATTATTTTAAAAATAAATATTTATTTTTAAATATTTTTAAAAAATAAAAAAATAATCTTTATTAAAGAGAATGAAATTGCCAAATTGTTAAAAATCATTCTTTTAGTAACCAGTAAATTTAGCTCATTTTGGTTTTATGGCGGTAGATGTTGAAAAAAAGGGAAGAAAATTGTAAGTAGTATAATACGGGTGGTCGGGGGAAGAAAAGGAAAAGATGGTCTTGAAGAAGAAGAAAAAAACACGCATCAATGGAAAAAGGAATTGGCCCATTTGTTGAGCAAAATATCTCGCAAAATATCTCTTTTTTGGGTTAGTCCAGTGGTCCTTTTATTTTCTTTTTTTTCTTGAACCCCACGGGCCATAAAAGGACCCTTCCTTTATATCCAACATTTTCTCTTTTTATGTTTCCAATGTTTTTTACTCGATATTCTTTTACGTGCAAAAGCTCTTCTTTGTTGTTGTTGTTCGAGATATATTTTAGAAGGATGTGCTAGTTAAAAATATTATTTTTTAGAAAATAACTTTATTTCATAAAAAATTATAAAAAGAAATAACTATTTAAATATAAATTATAATTAATATTTAAAATTAAATAAAAACAAAAAATGATTTGCAACGGCCGGGAATCGAACCCGGGCCGCCCGCGTGGCAGGCGAGCATTCTACCACTGAACCACCGTTGCTACATTGGATTTTGCAATTTGTTATTATTTAATCTTGCACATATTTTTTTCGAAAACTGGTTTCTGTTGATATCCAAATGCTCACATATATATTATTTTCTTTTCAGCTAATTTGAGCTAAATAAATTTTTATAAATGAATAATATATTGGAGGGCCTAATCCAATAATTCAAAATCAGATTTAATTGATTTAACAGAACAAATTAAATCAATATGGCCTTGGCAAAATTTTTCTGAAGAATTAAAACGAATTGAAATTAAATAATTTAATTAAATAAATTGTTATATATTTTTTTGTTGCCTTTAATTTTCGTTAGAAAAACTATTTACATAAATTTTTAATTAAAAATTTTGATGTTTTATTTAGAGTTTTTTCGAATATTTTTTTTGAATTGTAATTTTTATATTCACATGTTTATCTATAATTTTTAAATAAATATTTTTTAAATAATTTAAAGAAAAGTCGAATTTTATATTTCTTAAATTCCCATCAAGTGTCGGTCCAACACATTTAAGTTGACACGTTGAAGTTTCAGCTTTTCAGTTTCAATCCCACTCCATTTCAGCCCCCACTACCGTATATAAATTCAAATCTGAATCCGGTCTCATTTCCCTGTCTTTTTTCTCTTATTCTAGGACGGAAGTATTGATGTCATGCTACAAATTTGGCTTGTGCAGATTTCTAAAAAGGATTTTTAGAGAATCTTTTCGAAAATACGGCAGAGGTAAAGAATGGGGTAATAGTTTGGAATTCGCCCCCCCTTTTTTTCCTCTCTATTTTTTCTTAGTTTTTTTTTCATTTTATGGCAAATTATATATCATTCGAAAGAGCTCTTCGAGCTGAGTCGAATGAGATTAAAATCAATGAAATCTGACATAAGTGAACAAAGTTGTGACCACCTATTTTATTCACTTCCATTGGCACAAAAAGTTTACCCAAATAGGATTTAGCTTCATAATTTTGGTAAGAATGATCAGATCTAGCCAATCATGGTATCATTCGACCGAGCTCGTAGAGAGCTTTCGAATTATATATGATAAATTATGTATCAAACAAAAAAGCTCAAAATGGTCAGGGAAACGGTGAAAAAAGGGGGGGGGCGAATTCCAAACTATTACCAAGAATGGGAAAAGATAAGGCAATGTAAATAAAAATGGTCATTTAATTTTAGCAGAAAATATTGCATAACGCAGATATTTTTTTAAATTCAAAGTCGGCATTAACGAGAATAAATTTTAATTAGCTAATATATCCGTCATATAAAAAAGTTTATTTCAGAGAATAATCGAAAGAATTTGTATTTTATATGAAAGAAAATTTTTAATTTGTATTACTTCCATTCTTCAGTAAATTCTTTACTTTCTGATATTTTGTGTTGCCGTGACTGCACACAATCTTTAAATTTATTTTTCATTTCCGTGTTGGTTTATTGTTTAACTAGAAACGGTAACTTTTAAAACATGTTTAACATTTTAAGATTAAATTTGCCTTTAATATGTATAAAATGTTAGCTATTTTTCATCTTTCCTTCAGTCAATTTCCTAGTTTGTCCTATTTTTTGACCTTATTCATTTTTTCTTTAAAATTATGCATATTTCTACTTAACAACTGTAAGTGACTAATTTAGAGTCCTTTTTGCTAAATAAACTTCCTAAGCACGACTCTGTCCAATTGTTCGAATAACCATTAAAATTCTAAAAAACAAATCAACTCTACGAGAATTCGACAATCATTAAACATTTGTGGTCTGATACAGTAGAAATTATAGTAAAAGAAGGGACTTTTGTGTTTACAATTTCGAACAAGATTGTACATAAAATGGAAAAATGTTTTAGATGACAAATTTTTCAATAACAATTTAAGAAATCGTTTTTAGTTTCACGCCGAAACAAACTACACGTTGAATTTGACGCACCTTTTACATTTAATTTAATAAAAAATATTTCTTGAAATAACTAAATTATTCATAAAAAATTATTTTTGAAATTTTCCCAATAATTTTTAATTATTTCCTTGAGAAAATTAAATTATTTATATTTATTTCTATTTATATATTTATGAAAATAAATTATTAATATAAAATTTATTTTATTTATTATTCAGATATAAATATAATTTTAATAAAATTTAAATTTTATTTAAAAAATGTCACAAAATAATCCAAATTTTTCAACAAATTGTGTAGAAATTGAACAATTATTAACTGACAAAATATCTTTAATTTTAATGCCTATACAAATTATTTTACTTTGTTTTATTTTAATATTAATTATTTATTTAATTATTTATTTTAAAAATAATAAATTTTATTTACATGGAAATTTAATGGTAAATTAAATTTAAATATTTTTAATTAAAATTAAATTTAGATTTTATTTCCTAATATAATTGCTCTATATTTTATTCAAACATTTGTTTGGCTTTTTTATAACGTTCGATATAAGGTAAAATTATATTTAAATACATAAAAACAACAAAAGGAGTGAAATTCCCTTTAAATGATCGAGGCCAAAACTAACTTTAAAAAAACTTATTTTTGTATTTAATCCTAAAATTAATCATAATTTTAATATAATTTCATAGCTTGTATAAACAGTCCATGTTTTAAAAACTCAATTTTACAAGCAAATATTTTTAAAATTAAGTTAAAATTGTTTTAGATTCTTTTATATACATACAATGATTCTTGTGATTTATTAACCCCAATTTGGCTTGTTTTGGTAATTCATGCTCCATATTTTATTAATACCCTTGCATATCCATCGTTCCATTTCTGCATTATGATTGAACGTGCTAGAGCTACTTTATTCGCTGAAAATTATGAGAAAGAAGGGCGTTTATTAGGAATTTATATGAGTTTGGCTGTTGTAAGTTATTTGAGAAATTAAAGGAATATTTGTAAATATTGTGATATCTACTCTGATAGTAACCAAAAATCTAAATAACATTTGAAGGAATGAGAATTATGCATTGATCTAAATAGACCTGGGACGAAATCCAAGTCGCTGATAATCGAAGAACTATACGGGCCCTAACCACGAAATTATGAAAAATAATAGATCACTAATAAGGGGTCGAAGGATTTTTAGATGGGAAACCAAAATTAACGAGTTTGGAATATTCTTTCAATTTTACTAAAAAACAAATAATACTTTAATATATTTATAATAACAACAAAAATTTTAAGTGGTTAATATCCATTATTTATTATATCTACATTTCTCTTGCTGCCTTTGCAGACACAGAAAATTTTGGTCAACCTCAGGGTGCAATTTATATGACCACTAAATATAATGCTTTACCAATGTTTTATATGACAATTTTTACATTAATATTAATGATTGTGACAACAATATTTGATTGGAGAATTACTATTTTAAATAGAAAAATAAAGAATTTAACGTAAAATAATTTTTAAAAATTTTAAATAAATTTTTTTCAGTAAAAATTCAGCAAAATATAGTTTAAGCCAAAGTTTTCAATTAAATGAAAATACACTTTCTATGCGTTTGATTCTTCCTCTCGATTTATCCTATGCTTTATTTTATTCTTTTTACATTGTATTTGCTATTATTCTTCGAGCATATAAATCTTCAATGCCAATTACCCAATATATTTTATTTTATAATGTTGATGATACGGTTTTTAATTGAGTGGAATTTTTTTTAATTTTATTTTTAGTTTTTATTTGTACATATTGCTATTACATTAATTGTTTATATCAGCTTTATTAATTATATCAAGAAATGTAAAAACAGGATTACAAAAAATATTTTTGCACAGGAACAGGCTAAAATACATTTTAAACAACTACAAGAATTTTGGAGATAAATTTATTTTTTTTATAAATACTCATTATTTTACATGCAAAAGCTTTTTTTATTAGGAATATTTTAAAAGGATGTGCCAGTTAAAAAATACAACATACCAATTATTAAAAGATGACCTTACGTTACAAAAAATATATGTACTATAGACAAATCAAACTAAAAATAATATCTGTAAATACTTAATAATTTTCTGTAATTTTATTTTAAATAGAGAATTCATAAAATTTGCGGTAATCCTTAAGATCATTGGTCCCTAGGAAAAAATGCTAAAAAAGTGCTCTTTCGATATTTTTAAGGCTTACCAGTAGGTAATCGAGTGTGCTGAGTCTGAATCTGAGCTTAGAATTAGTTTATTTCGAACCCCGAACCCGAATTCGACTAGTTGAATATGGGGTAAAAATTCGAAATTTCAAATTTTTTTGTTTAATCAGACACGACTTTTCGAGATGAATCGATTGGTATCAAAATTATTACGTTTCGTCATCTTTAGACTATGTTATGGTGTCTGATTTATATCCGGAAGTCTAACCAAGCGTGTATTTAAAATATCTTAACTCAGTCTAAAGTTGTCGAAACAAAATAATTCTGATATCATTCGAGTCAGCTTGAAGAGTCGCGTCAAAATAGTACTAGCCTGATAGTGTCGAATTTTTACCCCATATTCGACTTGGTCGAATTCGGGTTCGGGGTTCGAAATAAACAAATTCTAAGCTCAGATTCAGACTCAGCACACTCGATTACCTACTGACAAACCTTGAAAATATCAAAAGATCACTTTTTTAGCATTTTTTCCTAGGGACCAATGATCTTAAGGATTACCAAATTTGCTTTAAAATATTCAGAATTTTGTAAACTATCTTAGATTTTTTAATCTTGGTTTGAGTCAATATAATTTTTATTTTTCATTGCACAATTAAAAATTAATATTTTTTATATAAAAATTAAAATACAACAAAAAAGGCGTAATTAGGGAAAAATAAAAATATTGAGCAAACAATAAACTTTTAATTTTATATTTTTTAAATTAATTTTATGACGGTTTTCTATGTGATAAATATATTTCTGTACGCATTTCCATTAAACGAGAAACAGTCCTTTCATAAGCAAATATTTCTTCTGATCCATCAAATACATTTGCATGTGCAGATTCCTAAAAAGAAAATTTTTTAGGGAAGAATAATTTTAAAAATTAATTTTCGAGACATCTTTTAATTTTTTCGATTTTTGAGAAAAAATTTTTTCTTATTTTAATGTTAATATTTTTTACCTTGAATTTCGAAAATTATAAAAAAATAATCTTTTCCGAGCCAAAATGATTCAAATTTTCCAATTTAAATTTTAACAACCTCTTGTTCATTAATTTTTAAATCATCCATTAATATTCTTTGAGTATCACTTAATTCTGTTTGTTTATTAATTTGAAAAAGATTTTCTAAATCAACTTCAGCCGAACAAATTACTTTAACCTAAAAAATATTTCTTTAAAAGAATTAATTTAAAATTAAACTTTTTGATCATAAAATGTATCAATCATTGTTATAAAGCGACGAATTTCTGATAAACGTGTTTGGGTTAATATTGGAATTTGTCTGAAAATATTTTTTAATTTTTAAAAATTTTTTAGAAAAATTATGTGTATATAAAAATCAAATTCTTTGAAATTAAAAAATTATTATTGTAAAAAAATAGGACAATTTTCGTCATATAATGGAAAAAAAAAAGTATTAAAATAAATATTTCCCAAACTACTACAAAATTCCTAATAAAAATTTTGAACAGGTAAAATTCGTAGCGTTACTCTGAATTTAATATTCAAAGGAAAACTTTACAAGAATTGAAAAAAAATGCAAGAAATGTCTTAAGCTTTCTCTTCCAACAAAAAAAATCGGGAAACCAAAAATTTCAATTGTGCCAATTAAAAAATAAATTCTTTAATTTTTTATTAAAATAATTTTTTCCGAAAAATTACCCCCCAAAATTCCTTCTAAATACATTCCTGGGACGAGAAAAATTTCTTAAAAATTAAAAAACCTAATAAAAACTGTATGAAAAACCCTAGCAATAGCCATATAATCGTTTGAACTTAAAGGTCTTCCACAAAGTTCATCAAAATGTAAATAAGCAATACGTCCACAACATTTTTCAATAAATAAAGTTCTTCCCAAAATATTAATTGTTTTTGAACCAATAACTAGAAAAAATTTTTAATTTAAAAACTTTAGAAAAACCGTCATTTTCTTTTGTACACAAAATTTTAAATTCATTTTCAATTTTATTTTCAGTTTCAGCAGATTTTCCAACAAAAAACATTCCTTCTGCCTGTGAAGATGTCTAAAAAATTTTAATTTTTAAATTAAAAAAAATAAAAAAAACTTTTCTATAATCAATTTCTGAGTCAAGAGAAATTATATGACATTTGTTCTCAATTAATTCAATAAAAGGAATAAATTGATGCCTTTGAAGACCATTCTTATACAAATCTTTTGGAGGACGATTTGAGGTGCTTTAATTTAGTAAATTAAATTAGAGTGAGAAAAAGGTTTGGAATATTTATTTAAAAAAATTTTTAGAAATTAAAAACTCTAAAATATTTAATACATGTAGGTATTTCGGCCACCCTTGACATGACATTATTCCATTAAATTTATTTGCCTTTTCTTTACCATTACTCATTTGATTCTATCACAGGCAAATTTAATGGAGCTGAACAAGGAGAAAATGCTGTCCATTATGTCAAGGGAGGAAAAAATTAATGAAAAAAAAACGATTCCCAACCTAATTTCATATAGGGCCGGTTTTACTCTCTAGATAAACCAAAAAATTAGGAACTTATTTAAAAAAGGATATTTAAATATTTAAAAAAATATTTTTTGGAAAAATATTCTAATCATCTTCTTTAATTTTTGGTTAAATAAAATAATTTCGAAAAAGGATATTTAAAAATTCTTACAAATATTATTATAGATTCAATTTTAAAATTAAAAATGTGTGAAATAATTTTAATTAAAAAATTAAAAAAAACCCTACGCAACAAGTATTAATCCCAAATCAAATAATTCAGTAAATAAACGTTTCAATATCATAGCATCAGCAATATCCACAACTTGGAATTCGTCAAAACAAAAAAGTATCGATCTATTAATTATTTCTTTAGTAATTTGAGGGATTGGGTCTTTCCCGTCTTTTGAATTAATTTTTAATAAATGCAAATCTTTTTTAAATTAAAAAATTTTTAAAATTAAATTTAAAAAATACTTTTGTGAAATTGTTGCATAAATTGATGAAAATGAATACGTTCTTTCCTTTCAATTGAAATATTTTGTAAAAACATATCCATTAACATTGTTTTTCCGCCTCCTTTTAAATTAAAAAATTTTTGTTTTTTTTTCCATTTTTGGAATATTTTAATTAGATTTTTGTGTGCAAAAGATTTTGGACAAATCTGAAATTACTAAAATATCAAAAAAAAGTCAAGACAAATTTTTAAAAAAATTAGTGGAATATTAAATAAAGCTGTTACGAAAAAAATCTTCGAAACTCAGAAATCGAAAATAACAACACAAAGTCGAAAACAAAAATCGAAAGAAAACCCCCCTTAAGAATCGAAATTCCGAAAAAGCTTAGATAATGATTACTAAATTCCTACTAATATTTTAGTAACAATATTGTTATCAAAAAAACTACAAAAAATCTGTCCAAAAATTTAAAAATTTAAAAAAAACTTAAATATACCAACAGCTCCATATAAATAAATTCCCTTTGGAGTATTATTTGCTTGCTTATTTGTAAATAATTTGTTGAAAATACGTCCTTGAAATGACAGATTTTGAGATTCAATTGAATTAAAATTTTAATTTAAATCATTTAAAAGAGAATCAAAATAATTAACAATTTTAATCTAAAAATAAAATTTATTTTAGAAAAAATTATAATTAAATAATTAAACTTGTTTTTCATCATATTTTAAAATTCCTTCATTTACATAATTCATATAAGCATTTGAAACTGATTGTAATGAAGAACATGAACGAATTAAATAAATATTTTTATTTGTAAAATTAAACATATATTCTAAATATAATTGAGTTAGTAAAAAATAAATAAAATTTTATGTAGTAAGAATTAGCAAAAAATTTATTCTGCAAAAAAATATTCTATAATTATTTGAGTCTTATAAAAAACTTTTCAGTATTACAATTAGAATTATTTTATTCTTTTATTTTACCGTATAACCTCAAATAATTACCCTGTGTATTTAATTATTAGGGCTCGGATTTATATTTAAATAAATCACTGAAGCGGCCCTGCCCGCGAACTGACCACTGTCTCTCCATTTTTTTATTACATCTATCACCGGTCATTTCTGTCTTTCTTCTATTAGAACTCAATAGTCAGACACCGGTCAGTCAAGGCTTGTTCATGGCCAAGGTCGTTTTTGTGCCCTATTTAAATATAAATCCGAGCCCTATTAGGTAATTATTATTTCAATCTCTGTTTGGAGGAATAATCAATTGGGAGGGGACAATCATTTGAGAGAGAATATAATTCTTTTTCGAGCATGTATTTAAAAAATACATTACAAAAAATTCATTCTCTCTAATAATAACTTAATTTCAATACTTTTTTCTCCTCATATGTCAGAAAACCCCATTTTAATTTTCAATAATGAGGCGATCTATTAGAGAGCTTCGATTGTAACATAACAAAGGAACAATCATCTGCTTGATTTCTTTTCTTCTTTCTCTAAAATTTCTCACAAAATTCTCTCAAAAAAACTTTTAATTTTCAATAATCGTTATAATAGCCGGCTTATATCGAGCAATTGCCCGAGGGAATGTTCTGCCTCTATGCACTGCGCAACTAACAAAAAACTAACAACATAGGAAGAAGCTCAAATCTTCTTTTCTTTGTAAGATAATCACCATTTCCCATTTTTGTATAGCCAAAACCACAACTCCTCATAAAATCGAATAGTATTATAATTGCTTTTTCTTATTATTTTAGCCGCTTTCCGACATAATTCTTTATATATTATTACATTCAATAACTAAATAATAAGTTTCCTTGATTTTTTCAAAGGATGCCCTAATTTCTTAAAAATTATAGATTTGCTTGTATTTTTGAGTGAGATATTTTTAATTTTTATGTATTTCCACTTTTTCTTTCATATTTTTAAATACCAAATCTTAATCCTTGTAAAAATGAAAGAATATACACATCAGAGGTTTAGCCGCCGATTCGATTCTTGGAAATCGAATCGGCTAGACCCGTAATTGACACCGCAATATGTAAAAATATTCTAGCCATTTCCTATATAGAAATTACGGTTTGATCGAAATAGGATCTCAATCAAAAATATTTGTTATCAAGAACGAGATACTCTGATTATCACAGTTATTTCTCTTTAAAATATTTGAAATATTTCTAATATACATATATTTTTTTCTCATTTTATTTCTCAGATTATGTTATAGTCAATAAAATAAATATAATTTACAGATTATTCTTAATTATGTTGGTAGAATCTGAATCCCGAGAATCTGCATATCGATTTGTGGTACTTTAAAAAATAATTTTGGATTTTATCAATTATATTAAGGTTTATACAGCAATTTCTTTCTCACTCGCAACTATTGTAGCTATATTTATAACTTTACCATTAGCTAATAATTATATAAATAATTTACATTTACGTGTACAACATGAAATGGATTTTTGTAAAGTGAGAATAAAAAAATATTTTTTAATTAAATCCATAAAAATATCTTTATTTCTTTTTAAAGTTATCTGCTCAGGAAGTTATTTTAGAGATGAGTGATATAGGGGAAGAAGCTGGTTTTCTTTACGGAGGCGAATTTAATGAGGCGCCTTTAGCATTTCATCAAAATAAAACAGATATTCACCGATTCCGTCGACAATCAAAATCGCAATGCGAAGGCAATAAAAATTGAAAAAAAGGATCATTATTTTAAATCATTTTAGGGTGTTGTATTCCTGGATTGCCAGGTCCCGCTGGTCCTCCTGGACGAAATGGGATTCCGGGTAGACCAGGAGCTCCTGGCGCCCCTGGGTTTCCTGGACGACTTCCAGCTATTTGTGAGGAGGTGACACAACCTCCATGCATTGCCTGTCCTCCTGGAGAGCCGGGCCCTCCAGGTAAAATATTCTTTTATTATATCCTTAATTATTTTTACTTTCTGTTTTTTCGTTTAAAATTAAGCTTAACAGAAATCTAGTTTTACTCTAACATTATATTGTTTTTAGGACCACTGGGCGATCAAGGCAATCCCGGCCCTTTAGGGCATCCTGGACGTACTGGAAATGATGGAACTCCAGGTTTTATACATATGAAATTAAATAATTTATTAAATATTTTTCAGGGCCACAAGGTCCTCCTGGCCCTCAAGGATCACCTGGCACTCAAGGAAGAGACGGGGCAAGAGGTGAAGCTGGCCGACCAGCAATTTCCACCCCAACTATGCCTGGAGATCCGGGGCCTCCTGGAGAACCGGTCATTATATTTAGTTATTACAAGTTGATAACAATTTTAGGGTTCTCAAGGATTGCCTGGCGATGCTGGAGAGCCAGGACGTCCAGGTTCTGAAGGACTTCCAGGCCCGCAAGGACCACCTGGACCGGTTGGTCCTGCAGGGCCACCTGGAAAGTCTGGGGAAGAAGGGCAACCTGGACATCCAGGTGCGCCTGGTGAGAGAGGAATCTGTCCAAAATACTGTGCTTTGGATGGAGGGGTATTTTTTGAAGATGGAACTAGACGTTAAAATATTAAAAAATAGAAATATATTTTATAACAAATTCAAATTATATATTATGATAAAACAATTTATTAATTAGTATCATATTTTATTAGCTTTGGTTAACATATTATTTAATAAATTATTTATGGAATAATTATTATGCTTATATTTATTTTTTAAATAATTTAATTTACTTCACATATATTCCATCATTTTTTGCATTTTCTTCCAAAAAAATATTTTAATACCTATATTTATGCCAAAGGATTTTTCTTCATCAATTCACTATCACTTTGTACCATTTCATGTACAAGTTCCTAAAAATTAAATCTTTAAAAATTTTTCGAAAGAATTTTTACTTTAAGACTAATTTTAGCACTCCAACCAAGCTTTTCTTTAGCTTTAGTTGGATCACCAATTAATTGTTCAACTTCTGTTGGTCGATAAAATTTTGGATTTACTTTAACACGCAAAATATTTGTTCCTTTCTCTATTCCAATTTCATTTATTCCTTCACCTTCCCACCTTTTATTTTAATTAAAATTTAATTAATTTATTCGAAAATACAAACATTATTTCTTTTCCAATTTCTTTAAATGCCAATTCAACAAATTCTCGAACTCTATAATTATTTAAATTAAAAATAATAGGTCATTAAACGGTTAAATTTATTATCATGTTCTCAAAAATTATTAAATTTATACCGTATCTATTCTAACCAAATGCCCCCTCCCCCCGATTGAATAATAATTTTGGGGTATTCAAAAATTAGAATAATCTCAATCTAAATACACATTGGCAGTATTTATTTTGTGAACCTTCAAATCATTTTTGGTAGGGTTAGATCTTTTAAACCGGACCGACGTTCGAGTCATTTTTTCGGGCCGTGCCGTTCGAGTCTTTTTCGGGCCAAAATTCGATGTCCGGTTCTATCTATCGAACCGAATCGGGCCCTCAACCCTAATTTTTGGACTCACACCGTTAAATACCTATTTACTCAATTTTATCCAAATTAATTACGTATAAAATTTTCCTGTAGCGATAACAAAATCATCAGGTTCATTATGTTGTAATATCATCCACATTGCCTCAACATATTCCCGAGCATGCCCCCAATCACGGCGAGCATTTATATTACCTAATTCAATAAATTGTTGTTGGTTAAGTGCTATTTTTGCAACTCCTCTAGTTATTTTTCTTGTTACAAAAGTTTCTCCTTAATTTATTTTTAATATTTAAAAATAAAATTTTATTTTGATTTTTACCTCGTCGTGGACTGAAGAATTAATTTTTTTTAATTAGAAAAAATTATTAATTTAAAATATATTAACAGTTAACCTTTCGTGGTTAAAAAGTATTCCGTTACATGCAAACATTTTATATGCCTCTCGATAATTAACTACAATCCAATACGAATATAATTTAGCAACAGCTATAAATTAGGAAAAAATAATTTTATTAATAAATTATTTTTATCTAAAACCATAAGGTGATCGAGGATAAAAAGGCGTTGTTTCCTTAAAATTAATTAAATATTTTGGATTATTTTTTAATTATTTTTTTAAACTTTTTGTGGCACTTCTTGTACTTTTCCATACAATTCAGATGTCGAAGCCTGATAGAAACGTACTTTATTAGACAATCCACAAGCGTGAATTGCATCTAATAAACGAAGTGTTCCAACAGCATCTACCTCTGCTGTATATTCAGGCAAATCAAAAGAAACCTTTTTTAAATTTATTTTGGAATTATTTGTATTTATTTTTAAATACTTTGACGTGACTTTGAGCGGCCTAAAATAATTTTAAAAAATTTAAAGAATTTTTTTTTTTTTACCAAATGATATATTTCTGTTGGTTGAATAGTGTTGATTAATTTTATGAGACCTTTAAAAGTATATCATTTTTTGAAGTTTAAAAAAAATTATTTTTTATTTAAAAAATATTTTAATTCATTTTTTGTCCCAAAAAATTGAATTAAAATAAAGTATTATTTAAAAAAATATTTATAGTTTTACAAGATGAATCTGTCATATCTCCATAATGCAAAGAGAAACTGGCACTTCCCTCATGAGTTTTAGGATCGGAATAAAGATGTTGAATACGAGCAGTGTTAAACGATGAAGAACGACTAGATAAATACAAAAATTAATTTAAAATAAAGATAACTGACCGAATAATTCCGTGAACTTTATATCCTTTTGAAAGCAAAAATTCAGCCAAGTAAGAACCATCCTTTGAGAAATCGTGTAAAAAAGTATTTTTTATGTTTAGTTACTTTTATAATTACATAAATCAACACAAAACAGTGAGATATGTATTAGGAACTAATTAAAAATAGAGGGATGCTTAGATATTTAGTTATTTAGAATATCCGTGTGTCATTTAATTAAGTGCATTTCTACCTATTGCCATCATTTTCAATTATCAACATAAGTCGAGCATTTGCCCGGTTCAAAAAACACTTGTCAGGTTCGATATCTGGCGCAGTTGGTGGATGCTTTTATGTAGTCTCTTTATAGATCTTACACAGGTGGCACGTTACGAGTGGGGAGGCAATCGGGTCTTGTTTTGCTTGTTAATCCACAAGTCATCAAGGTAATGACTACTGCTAACAAGTTTGTAAAAATTTATGGTTGATTTAATTCCACCAAAAACCCCATTATAATCCACTAAGTAACGTTAAAGTAACATATATTTCAATTAAAAATTATTACCTGTCCAGAAATACCAGTAATTATAGCTACTTTTCTTGCTCTAAACACAGCTAATTCATCTTCTGAGGTAAAACCAGCATTAGGTGAAGATTGCATACAATCTTCTTCGAATTTAGTACTTTCTGTCATTTTTTAATATTTAATAATTTTTTTTGATATTTTGAAAAAAGAATGAAAATGGGGAATGAAAGGGAAAAACTAACTGATTTTATTAAGCGATAGCAAGCGAATATATTAAAATTATTTGAAAAAAAATTTTCTATTCATTTTTTATTATTTGTGTCGTGTTGGCATTTTAATAAAAATTTACACGTTTTGGATTCGAGAAAAAAAAGTGGAGAAATGGGAGAGAAAAAGAAATATTCAAAATAATAAATATTGTAAAATACAACGTTCAAAATTGAAAAGATTTTCACAGGTGATAAAGAAGAGAAGAGAAGAGATGAATCAAACAATCCACGATTCATTTATTTTACAAAGACAAATAAAAAATTAAAATAAATTTTTTTAAATTTAAAATGCTAATCCATTTAATTATTTTTTTAGAAAATTTTAATAAAAATTAGCAAGGGAATAAAGCAAAAATAAAATAAAATAAATTTTTAAAGTGAGGACAAAAATGGATTGTTTGCTGTTTGGCCAATGCTTATAATAAAATCAATAGGCAGCATAAACATTTTAGCTTGACAATTTATTATTTAATTTTTTAAAATTAAGGAAAAATTAATAAAATATTAATTAAATATCTTTCAGTAAGAGTAAATGAGTAAATGATTGGAAATGGGAAAGGAGTTGCAAAAATATCTAATAATTAACCAATAATATAATTTTGGATTTTAATTAAGCATTTAGAAATAAATTTGTTTTTAATATAAAAAAAGATTTTTTAAATAATTATTTTTCAAGTAAATTCCCAAGATATTTAGCACAATCAAAAAAGTTTTAAAAATAAATTTATTAAATTGCTTAGTAAATGTGAAGAGTAATTTTAAATATATTTTTATTTTAGGTATATTAAGTAAATGAATATAACTTTCTATTAAGTATTTATTTATAATAATTTGTTATAATTGTTCTCATCTTTTTAAAATCAAAGAAGGTCTCGTTCTTCTTTTGCAAAAATAGTTTCAAGATTTAAGACTCCGCTAAAATTTTTAATAATTTTAAAGCAATATTAAATTATTTAACAAATTTAATTTTAAAAATATTTTAAAACATACACATCAAACGTGCGTCTTGCTAAACCTCCAGAAGAGATGTACTGTGAAGGAATACGCAATTTAACCTTAATACTTGGATAAATTTGGGAATATTTTAATAAAGCTATTTAATTTTAAGTTTATTATAAAAAACTTTTTAATTACAAGCCCTGTAAACTTTGATAATTTTTGGGGAAACCGGACCCGCAAAATGGAAATTCTCAACTTGTAAAGTGTAACTGAACGTTTGGTAGCTCGGCCAATTGATTTTTAGAAAAATTAAACTTTAACAAAAATTCCACAATACCTAACCAACTCACCTTTCTTTGTCCAGGCATTATTCCATCATCACAATCATGATAAATTTTTAGAACTGGATCAATAGTCGTCAACTCACCTTTAAAATTTTGAATAATTTTTAAAAATAAAATTAATTACGAGTAGATCCACGTAATGAAAAAGACCCAGAACCGTCAGTAAAAGCCTGTTTTATTTAAAAACAAAAATAAATTTTAAATTTTATTTTAAAAACCTCATCCAAAACATCATCTGGATCAGGTCCATCATCCTTTTTTAAGAAAAAAACTTTTATTTAATTAATTTACATAAATACTTGCTTCGTCCCAAAGTTTCACTTTAACACCCCCAGCGGGACGATTACCACATAATAAAATTCCTTTAACAGCTACAGCTTGTTGTCTCATTCCATTGACATAACAAGCAATTAAACAAAGAAAAATAATTATTTTAATTAACATTTTACTTTCTTTCTTAAAAAATAATTTTTTAATTGAAATTGCCTAATTAAAATAATAATTATACCTTAATTTCAGTCAGACTGTTGACTAAATTTATTTACTCTTTTTAATATTAAATGATTCAGAAATGAACAAAAACATTTATAATTCTTATCAATTTATATGTTTAAAAATAAATTTAATTACCTGCTTATCTATTTATAATTTCATTTAATTAATCAACAACAAATGCTCTGGATTTTTAAAGCAAATAAAGAGAAATTAAAAAAGAAATGTCTAAATAATGAATAATAATAAATATTTTCACTTCTTTTAAATTTTTTAACGTTCAAACAAAAGCCATTAAAAATTAAAAAAAACAATTAATTTATCTATGTAAATCCCTCTATCTAAATGATTTATTATTTTAAAAATATTTTAGATATTTTTAACTAGCTATGGGTTTGACCACTGGGGTGCCTATTACAATACTCTGGCAGTAAAATACATCGGGGGGTTCTTTAGGTTACGATACTTCTGTCCGTTGGAAAGCCTAACGGCTTTGGGGGCGCGCTTCGCGCGCCGCTAGCGATTTTTTATGCCTGGTTCAATTTACTTGACATTTAATTTACTTGACATTTATTGGTCAGCTCGGGCCTTCGGCCCTCGCCTTCCCTTTTAGATGGGTGTCAGCTCGGGCCTTCGGCCCTCGCCCTTCCTTTTAGATGTGTGTTCAGCTCGGGCCTTCGGCCCTCGCCCTCCCTTTTAGATGGGTGTCAGCTCGGGCCTTCGGCCCTCGCCTTCCCTTTTAGATGGGTGTCAGCTCGGGCCTTCGGCCCTCGCCCTTCCTTTTAGATGGGTGTTACAGAGTTGAGATAATGGGCTGAAAGTTTTACATGTCCAAGTCAAATTTTATGGGGCATATGGGAAAAATACGGACGGAAAATTTTTTTACCCCCTTGGTACCTAAATAATACAGGTGCCGGGGCTATCTCGGGAATGGGTGGGGTTAGAAGAAAATTTCTGCTGGTAGGATTTTAAGTTGGAACCAACTAATATATGTAGGAAGAAATTCGAAGTCGAAATTCGAATTGTAAGGGTACTTATGCTTGACACCAAATTCAGACATTTTCGGTGAATTGCAGGTTTTGTCGGACTTGAAAATTCGCGTTTTTTAAAAATAACTCGAAAATGGATAAAGATGGCGAAAAATTTCTGCTGGTAGGATTTTAAGTTGGGATAGGTAGATATATGTAGGAAAAATTTCAAAGTCGGAAGTCGAACTTCAGGGGTACTTATGCTTGACAGAAAATTCTGGTAAGAAAACTGTCCGACAGAAAAATGTCGGATTTCTTCAATTTGAGGAAAGCCGGGGGGCAAATCTCATAGTTGAGAGAGAAATTTTGATTGATAGGAGAAATTGGAAGCAGAAGCAAGTTTCAAGTTCAAGTAGGGGAAGTTGAAGCAAATGGGGGGAAATTCGAAGCAAGGTCGAAATTAGGGATTCAGGATTTCGGGATTTTTAGGGATTTTGGAATATGGTCGAATGAGTAGTCATTCGAAAGCGGATAATGAAGGGAGTTGAATGGGATAAATGATAAAGCCGAAAGTCGAAGTTCGGAGTTCGAACTTCAAAATCCGGGTTTTTCGGGGTTGGGAGGTATGGGTGAGAGGGTAGTCGTTCGAGAGCTGGGAGTGAGGGGAGTTGAATGGCATAAGGGATAATGTCGAAATAGCGGCGCGCTTCGCGCGCCGCTAGCGATTTTTTATGCGTGGTTAAGTTTTCTTTAGATATATATATTTTTTAGTTTATTATTTAATTAATTATTTTTTATTTTTTGATTTAAAAAAAATTATTAATTAACTTTTTCATAAAAATTTTTATTTAATAAAAATTTTGACTCCCGTTTGTACCGTGCTTAGCCATTGTTTTACAAAAGTAAAACAATGCCCAGAGTACACCACGTGGAGGTGCACGGTGGTAAACGGGCAAACCCTGTACTCCTGGGGAGGGGGGACGGAGAAGAGGGGGGCAGTGGCAAGGGGGACAGTGGCTTATATTTATATTTAAATTAATTTACAACCCTTAACACGAAAGGGAGGGGAATTACAACCCTTAACACGAAAGGGAGGGGAATTACAACCCTTATCACGAAAGGGAGGGGAATTACAACCCTTAACACGAAAGGGAGGGGAGGAGTTACAACCCTTAACACGAAAGGGAGGGGGATTACAACCCTTAACACGAAAGGGAGGGGATTACAACCCTTAGCTTTAAAGGGAGGGGAGTTAATACACTAAACAAAAAAAGGAAGGAAGTAGTTACAACCCTTAACACGAAGGGGAGGGGAATTACAACCCTTAACACGAAAGGGAGGGGAATTACAACCCTTAACACGAAAGGGAGGGGAGACGATACATCTCTTAACGCGAAAGAGAATCATCGTCTGGAATAATGAATAAGGCGAATTAGAACCCTTAAGTGAGAAGAAGGTGGTACGTCCCTTAACACGAAAGGGGAATCATCACCATGAAATAAGGAGAGGAAGGTGGTACGTCCCTTAACACGAAAGGGGAATCATCACCATAAAATATGGAAAGGAAGGTGGTACGTCCCTTAACTTAAAAGGGGATTCATTACCAAAAATAAGAAGGCGGTACATCCCTAAACACAAAAGGGGAATCATCGCCGTAAATAAAAGCTTAGGGTTGAGTGTTTAATTATGGCATTCATTATTTTAAAAAATTATTTAAAAATTTCACAAATAAAGATTAATCAAAGGTAAGACCGCGAGCAACAACATTATTAATGAGAACATTTCCATCTTTATCTTCGGGTTTATTAGGGGCGAAAACTCGAATGAATTTACTATTTGTAGCACGTGATAATGCTGTATATAATTGCCCATGAGCAAAGGGCTCATCTGAAAGATCAATTCCAAGTCTTTCACAGGTTTGGCCTTGAGCCTTAGTAATGGTCATTGCAAAAGCTTCACGAACGGGAAATTGAAAACGTTCGAAGCTAACACCGTCTGGTCTTTCATCAACATAGGAATTACAGACACGAGAAATTCCAATTGTCATACCAGTATTGGAACCACAAATGGTTTCGGCTGAAATTAAATTCGTTTGAAGTTTTTTGACAATAAGTCGTGTACCATTACATAATGATTTACTTGTATTAAGATTTCTGAGTAGGACAATAATCGAACCGACTTTAAGGTGTAAATGGTGGGCTGGTATGCCAGCTGGGGTAAGTTTATTAAGCCCTGCTACGTCAGAGTCAGCAGCATAAGGAGAAAGTGGATTTTCATTGGTGCACTTATCAATGGAATAATAGTCCATAGATTCAGTATTAAAGGAAGACAGGACTATTGAATTATTTAGATCAACAGATCTATTTAAAGTGGTGAGCATAAGTCTCTTAAGCATATCGGAACTTGGAATATCAAAGCCTTTATCGAAAACAAATTCGATCAATTCTTCTCTTGATTCAACAAACATAGACTTGGGGATAGCAATTTTATCACCGGATGTATCTGTTCCGAGTTTATATAGCCACTCTTTAAACTGTATCTCAGATGGCTGGAGACGCATATTCTGTGTAAGACGAGTCTTATGAAACATAGGATAGAGATTGGAGGTCTGAAGGCAAACTGCCACTTGAGCTTCGGGCGAACGGGAATTTTTAACAACAGGAAGTGATTGTTTCCAATCACCGGAAATGATGACAACCTTTCCTGCAAAAGGCAAATGCTGATTTTTGGGTACCATTATACGGCAGAGTTTATCGACATTTTCAAGAACAGTCTTTTCAAGCATGGTAATTTCATCGACAATTATAAGGTTACTTTCAATTATACGACGACCAAAATAACTTTGGAATGGAATAGAAGGAATTCGGTCAGGCTCATTATTAATACTCAATCTAAATGCAGAATGTAAGGTCATTCCACCTGCATAAAATTTAGTAGATGCAATACCAGTTGAGGCGGTAGCAAGGACTTTATTTCCTAATCGACGTAAGTTAAATAGAAGGAAGTTTAATAAAAATGTTTTTCCGGTTCCTCCGTCGCCGGAAAGGAAGAACAAACGATTTTTAGAATTTGGATCCATGACTGCATCAAGGACTAATTTATAGAAATTTTCCTGTTCATGATTTAACTTCGCTTTTTCAAAGGATGTATCAACGGTCTCATCAACATCATCATCGTTCAAATGCTGGGGAAAGAAGAATTCATCAACAGCTTTATTGGGATCATCAGTTAAAGAATTAGAAGGAAGGGGAAGTCTATAATCTTTCATTTGCTTGCTATTTGCAAAAAGATATCTTTCAATAATAGCTAATGCTCTGTCAATTCGGCGCTGTTTTACTGCGTCAGTACAATTCCTTTTATCAATCATATGTTCTTTAAACATTTCCCATAATGACAAGGAATCTATTACACAATTTTGTGTAGAACCATGGATAAGAATATTTACAAATAATGAACGCATCTGTGAAGGGAGAAGAGAGTTAGAAGCCTCCTTCAGAGTTTTTTCCCATACAGAATTATCTTCGAAAAGACCGCGCATACGAGCTGCATCTGCAAAGGTATCGCAAAAGGTTCCATTAATATTTTTAAGATGGTCTGGATCACCTGGGAAATGTCTCATAAGGACATAAAGAGCAAACCTTTCTGGCTCGCGAGGAGAAACAGTATAGATTCTGCCAATAGTTATTTTGCGGTTTTCTATATTTTTCTTAAGGGTAGAAAATATTCTTGGCTTCCAGATTTTATCTTTGTCATTCCAAGAATATTTTTCAGGCATATTTTCATAAAAGATATCCTTGTCAATTTCATTATTTTTCCACATTTTCCAATATTGTGTTAAATGGGTTTCTGGGAGAATGCCGTTTGCTGCATTATTTAACTTCTCTGCATCTTTAAAATAAATATTTTGTTTACCAGGTAAATGAATACTTAGAGGAATTACAGTATGAGAAAGATAAGCGTATCTTTGAGAATATATACGACAATGAGCTTCTGGCGGACTTCTGTAAAGCATACGCGCATATTGGGCTGGCTCATCTATACTTACAGTACCGTCCTGGCATTTAATGTAGGAAAAACTTGGACCCTTGAAAGGGTATTTCAAGGCATATTTCAAATTATCAGATTGTCCGTATGCATATTCCAAATTATGGTGGCACTCAAACATTACAAGGATTAAAGGATTATACGGTACAATTCTTGAATTAGTATATGTGGTTTCGGTTGATCCATATTCTACTGTTAGAGTATGCCCGCCATCTTCGGGACTTGGGCGTTTGTATTCTGCTGGCTTGTTAGCATGAAGAATGGTCGTGCGGCTATAAGGTTTGGGAAATCCTTTTAAGCAACGTCCATTACTGCCTTTGCAGTGATCACCACAATCATGAATCTGGAACTTGGGTAAAAGTTCTAAAACTTTTCTAATAAAATTTGCCCATGAAGATTTATCGGAATCAGCTGGTTTTTCTGGAATGTGTGCCCAAATTACGCCATCGATATTTTCTGGTGTTGCTTCAGTTTCAACACAGAAAACTCTGTGTAAATGTGGCCCACCAATTCTTTTTTGAAACTCCATACTTTCGGCATAACCGAGAATTTTACCAAATATATTTTTTTTATCAAGGAGAAAGTGGAGCCTGCGCAACTTATCTGCATATACACGGCATAAAATATCAAATCGGTCGACAATTTTTTGGCCTTTGTGAAAGAAATTACGGGAAATCTCTGGCCAGTAGGGATTAGTAGTAAAAGTAAACATGAAGGATGCGAGTCCTGGCTTACGAGTACGAGCCATAATAGTTGTTGCATCGTAAAACATGTCTTGAAAATATGGACGGGTTCCGGGATGATATTTCCGAAATAATACAACGCTGCCTATTTTACTGTTTGGTTGTAGATCACCATCCCTTCTCATGTGGTCGAGAACATCAGGTGCTGTCGTTTTAAGGAGATTAAATTCGGGTTGACGCAAATAGTCTGCCACTTGAGCATCAATTCGTGCTGCATAATCTAGTACAAATTTCTGGCTTAAGCCACCTCCTGCACTCCAAATATTATGGGGCGAATCAGTTCGACGAATTGCAAGTCGGTAACGAATATATTTTCTATAAGAAATTGTTTTCTTAGGTTCTATATCAATTTCCAATTCATCATCGGTTTTTTCATTAGTTATGTCTTCATCATCATTTATAGTATTATTAGATTTATTTGCATACTTAGGACTATTAGGGTTAAATGGAATCTTAGTATGATATCCATCATCACCGTATGGAAAAAGCAGGGGATAAGTAAGTGAATCAACACGAGCATTATATGGTTTGACCTCAAATAAACATCCTTGAAGATCAGTTATATATGTTCCTTTAATTTTTGGTGGCTCAGAGGACTCCGTCCAAACTGAAAACATGGCTTTTTCTTGAGGTAGATTAACCTGTCTTGGATGTAATCCTTTACCTCTAATTATGGCAGGAGCAGCTCTTTCTTCTATGATAGTAAGGCGAAAGTTCCTGACTGCATCTTTTCCGTCCTTTTCAAGAACAGACATATATTGGGAATGAAAATTTTTATAGACCTTTGCAAATGGATTTATATTTCTCAAAACAGAATCTAAAATTTTTAAGGTTTGTGGATTAACTCTATCTCCTCCACAGAGGGTATTTTGGGTTCGTAAATTAAGTGCTTCATTCGCATCTAAAATATATAATTGGGAAAATGATGGTGTTAAATGTCCAGAATTCATTGAACTTATATGTCGGGAAAATTCTCCGTTTAGCATAAAACACACACTCCCATGAAGGGATGAGTCCTTATGGCCAACGGTTATCGAAGCAAAAGCTAACAATGTGTTATAAGTATTGTGATTAGAAAGGAACTCTTTAGATTCTTTAGTATCGCCTTTTAATAAGACTTTCAATTCATTAGGATGCTCAGTATAGGGAGGAAGAGTAACTGTTCCGCAGCTACAACAAAGTGAAGAAGTGATAACTTTAAACTTGGATTTATGACCTTGATTAATTTCGGATTCTAATAAAAGTGCTTTACAATAATGACATTCAAATTTGCCAATGTCTCCAGAGTCATAATACTCAGCAGTATGGCGAGCTCTAGTATCAGCACAAGGAAACCCTTCATGCGTACTGAGGCATTTATTATTATCGGTAATAGGATTTTTCTTAGAAGAGAGTATATTTTTAATGCGTTCAGATTTACGAACAGGCACAGATTGACGAACAGGCATATCTGGAGGATCAGGGGCTAAAAATATAATCGGTTCATCATTAATAATTACACATTCATCAGGAACAGAGTCACAAATAGATACTTTTCTAGGTCTTCCGGCACCTTTACGAATTATTTTTCTTGGACGACCCCGACCCCTTTTAGAAGAACTACAGATTGGTAAAGCACAAGAGGAATCAGAATCAATGTCAAGACTAACAATGGACTCGTCGTCAAGACAACTAACGTTAGACTCATCAAATCTACTAACTTTTTCTGGACAATCAGATCGAATCATTGTTCTTGAGGACAAAAAGGGAGAATCATTTGAGGTTGAAGGAGAACCACCCATAGCGGACAAAAAAGGAGAGTCATTTCTAGATGTTGTGGCAGCAACATCCATAGAGGACACACTCAACCCTAATTGTGACACACTAAAAACATTACCAGAGGATCCTGCGTGTCCAAAGTCCTATAATTATGTTATAATTTAGAAATGAAAAAATTTTTATTTTAGAAAATAATTAAGTTTAACAAAACAAATTACCCAAGAAAACGGTATAGTTTAACTACTACATAAGTATTTGAAAATATAACCGAACTTCACTTAAAAAACTAAGTCAACAATAGATTCCTTATAACTCAATACACGATTCACTTTTGCCTAAATACCAATGTGACTTAAACAGAAACTTTAAATTTTGATATGTTTTATTGTACACTCTTGGGGGGGGGGGGGGTTTAAAATGAGGTTCAACTGTATTAGGTGAAATTGAACTTCATTGTCCCCGCTTTCCCTAAAATTATTAAAAAAGTCTGACTAAAAATGTTGTAGAAACAATAATATAAAATCCTATAAAAATGTTTCAATCCCTAGATTGTGAAGAAAAAGAGGCGAATGAAGTTCAATTTTACTTTGTATTTATAACTTATACCGGAACTTCTTCGCCGCGCAATATCACCGCAGTTGAATCAGGATTGACCTGATAGTCCTCAAAAGGACTCTTTAGATCCTTTGCGCTGCGTTGTTGTACCATTCTTTTTTCACGCTTTATTTGTTGTTTGGAAGGCATTTTTAAAATTTAAAGACTAAATTTTATCTATAAAAGTAATGATTGTTTTAAATAAAACCATTCGGTAGAGGAAAAGATAAAATTTAAAAAGATAAAATTTAAAACAAAAAAGATAAAATTAAAGATAAAAAAATAAAAACAAAAAAGATAAAATTTTGATAATAACTCTCATGCCTCTATCTACGTTCCCCAAAAATTTCAGAATTTTTGATCAAGAATTTAGGAAATTGTGGCCAAAAATGTTTCGCAGTTTATCGACTATAACTTCAGAAATATTCGATGAAAAATTCTGAAATTTCTGGAGGAGGTAGTCAATGATGTTAAAGAAATTTGAGAAAATTTTTATAAATTTCGGTTTCGCCTAAATGTCAGTTTCTAGTGCTGGCGCCCTAATGGCCCCGCGCCCTTATGACCCCAACCCCTTAAGAGGCAGTGAGGAAAAATAGAAGGAAAAAATTTTAATAGAAGGAAAGAAAAAAAGAATGGAGAAGTCGGAGCAATTCATTTATGTCCCGGCTCAGTTCAGTCCTCAGCTATAACTGGTGAAGGGACCCCTCTACCCCTTAAAAACCCCATCTTTGTCCGTAAAACCAAAAAAACTGAACCAAATTTTCATAAATTTCGAAAAAAATTTTCATAAATTACAAAAAATATTTTTCAAAAATTTTAACGGGAAAACAAAACACGACGATCCGAATCAAAAACTGAACAAAAATCCCACCTCACTGGACTTTAACCCACCTCCATATATTTGTCTATAAATTCATAAAAGCATAGGGGGACCAAGCAGATTTTAGGGTGAAAAATTCGATTATACAAGATAGTAGATTTCGTTAATTTTAATGACATTCGACTCAGCTCGAAGGGCAAATTATATAGGGAAAAGGCGACTTTCAAACTTTTAAATATACAATAAAATTTAGAAATTAAGTAAATTTTCAATGTTATTTAAAATGATTTTTAAAAAGGAAAACTTTGAAAATAAGGTTTGAAAATAAAAATCAGAAAAAATTAAAATTACACACAGCAAAAAATTAACATTAAATAAAGAAGTAAATGAAAATGAGAAAAACAATATTAAGAGGCAAAAGGTCAAATTTGAATTTTCTTCCCTACTCTTATTCAAAACTTGATAAGGGAAGAAAATTCAAATTTGACCTTTTGCCTCTTAATATTGTTTCTCATTACAATTTAATCCTTTATTTTTATTTTTGATTTTTGCATAGAAAATATTAAAGAAATTAAAAATGGAAAACAGAAAATCAAATTTGTTAAATTGGGAATGAAAGAATTGAGAAAAAATCGGGACGGGGTTTTGTCTTGACCAACTTTGAACGGCCATAACTCGGACCTACTTAATTTTGCAAGAAAACCCGCCTCATTAATTTATACATATAACCCCCATCTCTTAAAGCCGCAGAATAATCTAAAGGAGTTCTTCTACTTTGATCCATTGAGTTAACAGATTCTGAGTAATTACGAATTAAATTCTTTTAAATTAAAAAATAAATTTAAAAAAATTTATGTTTCAAACTTTTCTGTTTGTCCAAAAAACAGCTTTATTTAAAGGTGCAAGTCCTTTACTATCTCTACAAAAAGCTAATTTCTTTCTGTCAGTTAATAATTTTATAGCACGTAAATTTCCCTGTTCTATATTTGGGAAAATACAATTTTTTTAAATTAAATTAAATTTCCAAAAGAATTAAATATTTAGGCTTATTTTAATATCTTTTCGATGGGCAAATTTTTATCAAAATAGCCAACGTAAACCTATGGAGAGTAGGCGAGGCGCTTGTGCAAAACCCCGCGCTTCGCGCGGGGTTTTGCGTCACGCGCCTCGCGGGGAGTCAATGGTCGCTGGGTTCTGGGCTCGTAACTTAATCCTATTCTTATCATCGATAACATTGGTCATGCCAGGCTTCCCCCGCAGCAGCAAAAACTCCACGGATGCAATAGGTAAGGAGCTAAAATAAACGATCATAACTTTGTCTAACTTGTTAGATCAGCATAATGTAAAGCTGTTCTGTCTGCCTAGAAATTTTTTTATTTTTAAAAAAGCAAAAAAAAATAACAAACATGATCTGTTTCGTTAACACAATGAGGGTATTTTGTTAACATAAATCGAACCTAAAAAACAGATTCTGAGTAATTACGAATTAAATTCTTTTAAATTAAAAAATAAATTTAAAAAAATTTATGTTTCAAACTTTTCTGTTTGTCCAAAAAACAGCTTTATTTAAAGGTGCAAGTCCTTTACTATCTCTACAAAAAGCTAATTTCTTTCTGTCAGTTAATAATTTTATAGCACGTAAATTTCCCTGTTCTATATTTGGGAAAATACAATTTTTTTAAATTAAATTAAATTTCCAAAAGAATTAAATATTTAGGCTTATTTTAATATCTTTTCGATGGGCAAATTTTTATCAAAATAGCCAACGTAAACCTATGGAGAGTAGGCGAGGCGCTTGTGCAAAACCCCGCGCTTCGCGCGGGGTTTTGCGTCACGCGCCTCGCGGGGAGTCAATGGTCGCTGGGTTCTGGGCTCGTAACTTAATCCTATTCTTATCATCGATAACATTGGTCATGCCAGGCTTCCCCCGCAGCAGCAAAAACTCCACGGATGCAATAGGTAAGGAGCTAAAATAAACGATCATAACTTTGTCTAACTTGTTAGATCAGCATAATGTAAAGCTGTTCTGTCTGCCTAGAAATTTTTTTATTTTTAAAAAAGCAAAAAAAAATAACAAACATGATCTGTTTCGTTAACACAATGAGGGTATTTTGTTAACATAAATCGAACCTAAAAAAGGTTTTTCATTAAAAAAATATTTTTGTATTAATTTTTAAGTAATTGTTTGTCCATATAGAAGAGCTTTATGTAAAGGAGTCATTCCCATTTCTACAAAAATAATTTTTAAAAAATATTTTACAAAAATTTAATATAATTACCGTGACTGTCTTTAACAGTTGCAAGCATTTTTCTGTCAATTAAAGATTTTACTCGACGAACATCTCCTTCTTCTACACTTCGAAATACGGGATTTTCGGGCTCAGGAACTATTGGTGTGTTTGTATTCATTCAAAAGGGATAATGAGGGTATATCAAAGGGATAAATAATAGATACAAAAATCAAAGTTCGGAGTTCGAACTTCAAAATTTTCGTGCTAGGAAGTATGGGATATGAGTATTCATTCAAGAGAGGATAATTAGTGGAGTTCGGTGGGATAAAAATTTATGACGAAAATTATAACTTTGTAGTTCGAACTTCGTAATCTGGGTTTTTAGGGATTGGAATTTCAGGGATTTGACATTTTTAATTATCCCACTAAACTCCCCTCATCATACCTTTTCGAATGACTACCCATTCGACTATATTTAAAAATTTCGAAAATCCCGAAAATACCGGATTTCGAAGTTTGACTTCGAACTTCGACTTTCGACCTTATACCTTATCCCATTCAACTACCCTCATTATCCCCTCTTGAATGACTACCCACTTGCCCATATCCACAAATCCCGAAAATCAAGGATTTCGAAGTTCGACTTTCGGCTTTATCATATATCCCATTCAACTCCCCTCATTATCCCCTCTTGAATGACTACTCATTCGACCATATTCTTAAATCCCTAAAAATCCCGAAATCCCGGATCCCTAATCAACTTAACCTCCCTCAACTCGAAACTTGCTTAGGTTTCGAAATCCCACTTTTTGAAATCGAAATTTCACTTGTCCATTTTTGAAATTCCGACTTTGAAATTTTTCTCTCTCACCTATAAGATTTGCCCCCTGGCTTTCCTCACTTTGAAGAAATCCGACATTTTTCTGTCGGACAGTTTTCTTACCAGAATTTTCTGTCAAGCATAAGTACCCCTGAAGTTCGACTTCCGACTTTGAAATTTTTCCTACATATATCTACCTATCCCAACTTAAAATCCTACCAGCAGAAATTTTTCGCCATCTTTATCCATTTTCGAGTTATTTTTAAAAAACGCGAATTTTCAAGTCCGACAAAACCTGCAATTCACCGAAAATGTCTGAATTTGGTGTCAAGCATAAGTACCCTTACAATTCGAATTTCGACTTCGAATTTCTTCCTACATATATTAGTTGGTTCCAACTTAAAATCCTACCAGCAGAAATTTTCTTCTAACCCCACCCATTCCCGAGATAGCCCCGGCACCTGTATTATTTAGGTACCAAGGGGGTAAAAAAATTTTCCGTCCGTATTTTTCCCATATGCCCCATAAAATTTGACTTGGACATGTAAAACTTTCAGCCCATTATCTCAACTCTGTAAGGACTTATAAATTTTTTTCCAAAACTTTTATATAATATATTAATTAAACACATGTTGATACTAAAGTCGTTCTTGAGTTTACGTACACCCATTTACCTACTCTCTATTGTCCGGATAATTTTTTAAATTAATTGGCTGAGGTTAGGGAATGTTCCCAGGCATTATTAGCTTCACTTCATTGACTCAACTTAATTAACTTCTAAAATTTTATTCTCAATTTCTCGCTTAAATATTTTTAAATTTAAAAATTAAAAACCCAAAAAATCTTTACTCAAAAACAAAAAATACATTGTATAAATTGTATGCAAAATAAATAAATATTAATGTTGTTCAGGACTGGTTAACCCTACGGTGAAACGAAAAATAAATTTTTAACTAATTAACTTCCTTGAACAACATCATTTTAAATCTTTAGTTTTTTCATAGAAAATAAATTTGCTATTTAAAATAAAATTTGAAAATCAAATATCCCAATAAATAAAAAATTGTTACATAAATTTTCTTAAAAATAAACTTAAAAAAATAAACCCAATAAAATTTAAATAAAATAACCCTACTTTTAAAAAATATATACTAGTGATGTTCGGGAGAAGAAAAAACCTGGGAATCGTGAAACGGGAGTCGGGTCGGGAAATGACCTTGGGAGTCGGGATTGGAATCGGAAGGCCAAAACTCGGATAAATTTCCCGAGTCGGGAGTCGGAATAACCAAACATCACTAATATACTACATACATAGTATGTACTCTCTTTTAAATTTTTGCTGATTTTCAATCATTTTTTCCATGTCCTGAATAAATTTTCCTTTTAATAAATTCAGAATTCTCTTGCCCCATCCAACGAGAGATTGACAAGTCATAATTTCAGCATTTACGATATTAGGTTGTTCACTTTAGTTAACCGAATGGAAGTTGAAATAGAATCGAACACAGAGATAACAAAGAACTTGTATGTAATTAATAAGCTTTAGTGAACAACCCTAATACAGATTGTGTAATTTGTTATGCAAAATAAATTTTAAAAAGTGTCCAACAATTAGGACAGATTTTGAATGCTTAAAAAAATCCGATATCCCAATAAAAATGTTACTTAAATTCCCTTAAAAATAAAAAACAAAAAAAAATTTAAATAAAATAACCCAATTAAAAAAAATCTTTTACTCTCCTTTAAACTTTTACTAATTTCCAATCATTTCTTCCATAGCCTGAATAAATTTTCCTTTCGATTCATTCATAATCTCCTTCAATGTGTTTGTATTCTCTTCAAAAGCTCTAAAAATTGAATTTTAATTATTTTTAAATAAATAAATAAATAAATTACTCTTTCCAATCTTCATCATTCAAAACTTTTCCTAAAGCATTTTCTAAATAGACTACTAAATTTTCATCTCTAAGATCAACTTCTTTAACATATCCACGTGATTCTGCTGCATATGCATTATATGGTTGATCTGAATTATTTGGGATACAAACCATTGGAATTTGAAAATAAACTCCTTCAAGTAAAGAATTATATCCACAATGTGTAATCATTGCTTTTGTTGATTTATTAGCTAAATATTTAAAAATTAAAAATATGTGGTTAGGCAAGATTTGATTGTGTATTTAATAATACTCATTTTCGCGATTAATAATTAATTATGTACTCCAGAAGTTTTTTTAATATTTTTAAATAAGAATATAAAAAATAAGCGAGATTTGATCCTTTTCTCTTCATTAAACAATTACTCACCCTTCGCCTTTCCTTCAAAAATATAATAATTCCCCGTAAATGATCTCTTTCTACACTCACTCTCCTTAATAATTACCCTGCAGTTATAGAGCATATTTATTAATGTAAATATCCTTTAACATGTTATTGGACCTTAACCTAAATTAATCTACCGATAAGACTAATTTCACATCTTTTCAAATCTTTGAACATTAGTTTTTATATAAAAATATACCTAAAAGTGTTGTTTGTTGAATTAAACCTTCTTGGATTTTAACATTTTTTGGGATACGAACTTTTCTTTTTGGGTCTTCATTATCATCATAATCAAATTTCCAAATAAATGAATAATTTTTAAAAGATTTAAAGACATTTAAATATTTTTTGAATAAAACAACCGACATTTTTTTAGTCGAAATTAATGTTCCAAAACAGACAATAATAATGCCTTGAAATTCTTTCTTTATCGAAGCTTCAGCGAGTTCGAGTAATTCCTCCGTTTCCTTTATTTTTAAATGATTTTATTAAAGTTTAACTGGCCTATATATATGAGTCCAATAAAAATGTTTAATTTCCTAGTTCAATCTAGATTGTTTTGAAAAGTCGGACTCGGGAATTTTGGATCAAATTTTTAACAGCTTTCTCTGACCCAAACATACTTTGTGTATTGTCTTTTTTACTTGGGAGCAGAGGTGGGTCGGAATGTGGGTCGGAATTTTTCCTTCCGATTTCCGATTTCCGAAAAAAGATTTTGATTTCCGATTTCAGAGTTCCGACTTTTGAGCTCAAAGTTTTTACTCAAAGTTCCGATTTCCGGCTCTTCCAATTTCCGACACCTATGTCTGTTCCGACCCACCTCTGCTTGGGAGTGCAATTTCTGTGTCTAAACTGAATCGTCCTAGATGTTATAGTTTGTAACATCGTTTAGAATGATACATAATATTAACAAAACACTTATAGGACTCGTAACACTGCAAAAAATTACAGGCTTAATTGGTTCAGGCTCCGTAGCAATAATTCCGCCAATAAATTTAACTTTTTCTTTTAAAGCTCCTCTATTTCTTGAAAAAATTTCTTCAACCTTTTTAAAATCTAATTTTGGTTGAAGATTACAAAAAATATATTTTGTTTCCTTAATTAAATCTTTAAAATTTTTAAATTCAACTCCAATGTTTCCATAAATTATTTTAAATGCTTTTTCAGCATTTTCATAATATATTTTATTTGTATTCCATTCATTTTCATAATCATCTCTAATTCTGCCTGTTTGTGTTAATGCTTCTCTCCCAACATCTAATAATGTTCGTCTTTCTTCAAAATGAAACAAAATTATTTCTAAAAAATCTACATACAAATTTACCAGGAATATTTTTAGAAATAATTTTCTCATTTAAACCCATTAAATAATAAAAATGGGTATCAAAAGGCAAAGTTCTCGTCAAAACAATATTCTTTGTTGAAATACCAACAAGTGGAAAAATCATTAATGCTCCTATATGAAACATTTCACATAAGCCAATTGTATATTGTGCTTCTTTTAATTCATTTATAAACTTTGTTTTTTTGGCTAGCACTAAAAATAATTTAAAAATAATTTTATTTATATTAAATTAAATAATTCCATCATCGAAATCCAGAAACCCGAATAACGACCTAGAACTAGGGTAAATGTCTTTGAAAATAGTTTCCACCCTTTATAGGCCAAATTAAATTTTCATTTGATACTTTTCTGAAAGCCCATTAAATTTACTACAAAACGGTGTTTATCTCGTTATTCTAAAAAAATAACCTTTGAGACATAATGTGTTTAGTGTAAAGTTACATTTTCGCAACTCTTTGGGGCGTTTGAGAGATTTTTATGGCCTGAAAATTAATCGCATTATCTCAATAAATAAACATCCTGTAGCAAATTTTTAAAGGGCTTTCAGACAAGTAAAAATAAAATTTTATAATTTTATTTTTACTTTAGAATAAAATTATAAAATTGACTTATAATTATTTAACAGAGTGTAACACTTATTTTTTCAGTAAATATAAGAAGCAAATAAATAATTAAGAATTTTATAAAAAACTTAAATTGTAAAACGTAAAAATCATTTTGAAGACGAAAATGTTTTAGTTCTTCTTTTGAAGGAACACCTTCCCAATTCCCTCCTTGTCTATTCATTACTGGAACATTTTGTAAATTTTCAGATTTTATGAAAAAATCTTTATTATCTTCCTTCAATTTAGAAAGACTTAATTTTATACATTTCATTTTAACAATTTCATGTTCAAAATATTCCGGACATTTTCCATCAAGAACAGGAACAACAATTAACTAAAATTATTTTTAGATTATTATTATTCAATTAATTCTTTAATATCAAAATTTTTATTTGTTGGTCCAGATGTTATAGCCAATAAACTCCCAAATTGGAACTTTTTTAAAAATCATAATTTTAAAATTTATTAGTAGATTCCCTATTTCGCTCATTAACGACTCCTCAACTATAATTTCCAATTCCATCACTTCTACAACTTACAATAAATTCAAGATCCTTTTTTAGATCACTATCCGCAATAATCAAAGAAATTTGTTTTGCAAATTTGTAATGGCTTTGTATAAATGTGTTATACGCAGCAATGACCAAAATTCGATGACTATTTCTTTTCGAAGAACGTAAATTATAGTCATGTCGACTTGAAGTTTCAGGAGCTTTACCTTTTCCCTTGCCTCCTCCAGCATTTAAAGTGTTTAATATTGAAAATAATAAAAGCAATAAAAATATTGCTAAATTAATTTTCATCTTAAATTTAAATTAAATCACTTGAAAGAAGCAAATCAAGGAATTTAAAATTCATTAATTATAATGCTGTGGTTACATAAAAGTCGCTTTGCGTTTTGCGACAGAAAATAGCATGCAAAATGATGAGAGACAAAATCGCGCGCGATTTTGTCTCCTCTTTTTCCATTATCTTTTCTGTCGCAAGACGCGCGCGATACAGAAGAATCTTTTCTGTCGCAAGACGTAGCATAACAGAAAACAATCAACTATTATTTATTTTACCTACAATCAGCAACATTAATTTTTTACAAGTAAAAATGCATTTCTATATTACTACCAGTTGAAAAATAATTACACTCCTTAGAAATTTAAATTTCAAAAATCAAAAATTTCCCGGTTCTACTTAACTTTAAGAGTCCAATTAACTTTATGAGTCCAATCAAATTTTTGTGAGCTACTGGGGTAGGTCTGTGAGCTACTGGGGTAGGTCTGTTAGCTACGGGCTCACAGTAGGCCCGTAGCTTATAGTAGGTCTGTGAGCTACGGGGATAGGTTTTACATTTTCAAGGCTTAGATGCAAAAAGAGATAGGTCTATGTTACTTCAATTGAATTTTGATTAATTGAATCTCGCTGGAATAACTGTTTTTGTGCTGATACTTTGGGGGTAGGTCGGCATTTCAAAGCTGGAAATCAGTAAAAAGGCATAGGCTTATGTTACTGTTGTAGAACCCATCGACCGTTGACTCCCGCGAATTAACCTATGGGCGCCTCGCCGAGCCCATAGGTTTAAGTTGTTTGATTTGTTTTCGATAAATTCGAATTCCACAGCCCCCCCCCATCAGACACTATTAATGTCTCTGGTTCTATTTCTGGGCTAAGTTTTGTTTAGACTCATAAGTTTGTTTGGACTTATAAAGTTCGACTGGACTTAAAGTCAAGTAGAACAAATTTCCCTCCCTCAATTATTGCTCCTTCTTGTGAAAAGCTGAAAGAACAAATTATTCAAGAAAATACATGCTCAATCTCCTCAAAAGTCGAATAACCCTCTGACTATTATAATATGCTAATATTTTAAAATTTCATAAATATAAAAATTTTATATATTTTTTATAAAAAAATTCTAAAAATTAATAAAATGAATAGCATTTATTGTGAGGGGGGGGGGGGGGAAGAATTTTCTCCCTCTAAAAATTTACTAACAAATTTTCATATGACATCTCCCCTTCCCTCCTCCCCTCCCACATGCCAATTCAACAACTAACAGTATGCAGAGGGGAAAAGGATGTTGGCATTGCCACATGATTGAAAAATCGACTTTTTTAAAAGCAGCAATCAATATATTTAAATAAAACATTCTAAAAATTAAACAAATTTAAATGAATAAAATTTTTATCAAAAACAAATTCCACAAGATTTTGGACAGATTTTATTATATTGTTGTGGAGAATCATCTAAATAATAGTTAAGAGAATCAACTTCTTTTGGAGGTCCAATTTTATTACACAAACCAGCTTTTTTCCATTGTTGGCATCTTTTAAATTAAATTTAAAAAATAATAATAATTTAAAGAAAGAATTACTTTTCATTTTTATCTTCACATTCCCTTTCAATTCTTTTTCTATCCTTTTCTTGACTTTCTACTAATGGCTGAATTACAACTTGAAGAGGATTTTGTGGAGACATTTCATTTATTATTTTTGTCTTCTCCTTCTTATTAACTTTTGTTGTATCACATTTTAAGCAAGTTTTTGTACAAAATTTAATCTTTAAAAAAGAAAAAAAAATAATTCAAAAAGGGTGTTTTAATCCTTTCATTTAATTATTATCCATTAAGTTTTTTATTGGAAAGATTTTCTTTTTTTTCTACATGTGTTTTCTAAATTATAACAGAATCGTTAAGTACCATCAATGTTTATAAATTTCAGATTTGCTCGTACTCGTATTTCGTACCTAAGTACGAGTACGAGTACGAATTTTGTACGAGCTTATAAACACTAATTACCATATATTCTCCATAAACAGGACTTCCACAAAGGTGAGCATTTGTTGTGCAATTCCCAACTTTGTCTGAACAATCGGGAACTGTTAAACGATGTTGTGATAGAGGACCTTTTAAATAATTGTTCGGAAATTCTTAAACAAAGCAACTAACGTTCAACAACTACAGGTTTTCCATTATTTTCTGGCAATCTTTCATTTCCATTATTTATTTCATTTTCTTCTCCAACAACACAAAAACCACAAGTTCTCGCACAATTTTCGCGCATATAATCAACAGAATCAGTTTTTAAACATAAAGATTTTCTTACACGGCAAGAATTATCTAAATACTTAAAGTTTTGAGCTAGTGATGACGAAATATTTTGGTCATTAGTCTCTGCAATGAACCAGAAATTCTTGAAAATTTATAAAAAAAGTCTATCTTGGCCTTTATCTTGGCATTTAGATTCAGCCCGATCTCAAATTCTGGTTATTGCCATTATTATAACAATAATTCTGATATTTTTGCTTATTTACTTGTATAATAATACAAAAAATTGAAGCAAAAATAATCATAATTTAAAAGAATAAAGTAATACAATTTTAATAAAAACGGAATACTAAATAGTAACAGTCTGAACAGTTTGACAGTTCCATTTAAAATATTTGATTACCATAATCTCTGCAAGAAGTCATTGCACAAAGTCCACACGATCCGGCACAAAAACGTGATAAAACTCCAAACCATTTTTTCTGATGGCATTTTTCCATTTGTCTTGAACAATCAATTATTCCATCTATACAGAAATTATTTTATATTTAATTTAATTTCCTAAATACTTTTATCGTCTTCACAAGCATAATTAATATCTTCACAACAAATTCCACAAGTTTTCCTACAAGATTCTGCTATATCTTCTAAACCTTGTAAATTACATTTAACATCACGACGCCCGTTTCTTTTATCAACTTCGTGAAATAAATAATTACAAACCTAAAATTAAAAGAAAAAAAAATTTTTTATGACAAAAAACGTTTTTTTAATATTAAATTTCAGAAAAAAACAAAAAAACATTCACAGTAACTTATCGCTACGTAAATTATGGCAAGCAGTAGCTGAAGGAATTAATTCTCGTGTATCCAAATCTTGACAACGCAACATCATTCTTTATTTTTAATTAATTAATTAAATATTTAAAAATTATTTATTTACGCTATTGGTTGTTCTAAAGAATTTAATTCATTCCAATTTGTTGTTTTCCTAAATCCACCTATTCCCCCAATATTTCCATGTTTTATTGAAGTTTTTGTTTGATGCCCATTAATTTTATTATGTGGACGGCGAGAGCTTAGAGATGTTTTATTATGATTATTCTGATTAATATTGATGAAGATCTTATTAAAAAAATATATAGGTATTTTTAGAAGACATGTACATATTATAATTAGACATTCTTACTCCAAACTCATACATAGCTAGATTTCCATAATATGGAAATCTTGAAATACCTATATAGTTTTAGCTCTGTTTTTCGCTTTTTACAATCGACTTTCGTCTTTTCAGTGAAAAAGCTTGTAAAAAGCGAAAGTTGATTATGAAAATTTAAAATTCAAAATACTAAAGAAAAACAACAAAACGGTGAAAATTCAGCGAAACACATTCCTGGTGAATTTTAAAATTCAAACCTAAGCCTTCCCATAATGGGTGTATTTTTAAATATTTAATTAAAATAATAATTACATACTTTCTCTTCTTCCTCATTTTCATCTTCTTCAGATCTTTCCTTTCTCTCTTTATTTAAAGGGGTTTTTATTGTTGTAGTTGTTATTAAATTAGAATGTTGGTTTGTTGTTTTTCTTTTATTTTCTTTTGAAAAAGATTTTGTAGAAAATAAATTTTGTTTTTTTATTTCGTTTTGATTTAAAGACTAAGAAAAAAATAATTTTTGAGAGAAAATAATTTTAAAATTATTTTTTTACTTTTAAACTTTTTCCTTCTCTTATTTTAAATTCATCAGAACTTCTTTGATTATCCACCAATTCATTACTAAATTCATTTATTTTTTCATCAAAATATTTTTTTCCATTTTTTAAAAATTTTTCTTCATTTTCTTCAGATATACTAATTAATTTTCTTTTATTTTCTTCATTATTTTCCCATCTAAAATTTTTAAATTGAATAGCTTCTGCAAAAAATGTTGTTTTACTTCTTTTTAAATTAAATATTAAATTTATATTATTTTCTTTTTTAAATTTATTTTTTTTATTAATTAAAAGACAAATATTTGATTTAAAAATAATTAAACAACAAATTGATGAAGAAGGCAAAATTGAGCAATTCTATAAAAAATATTCTTTTTAATGTTTTAGATATTTTTTGTTTTTATTTTAAAGGAAAATTTTATTTGTAAATTTAATCTGGAGATTTTCTCAAATTTTGGACATACTAAATTATAAAAGTTATTTTTCTATTAATTTTTAATATTTAATTCTAATTGGTTTTTGGCTCGATATTCAATCTTCAGAGTTCATGCAATATTGGAAATTCGGAAACAGACTTAGGACGCTCGTACTAAAATTCGTACTAAGTATTTGGTACGGAGTACATAAACGGTCAAAGGGTAGAGTGGTGTGAGTACAGCAAAAGAATAAGATTAGGCTAGCTTTTGCTGTACTTACGAGCAAATCTGAAATTTCCCCGCACCGTTCGGAATTGTTAGAAATATTTAGAAACGTTAAAATAACATTATTTTTAATAATAATTTTAAAAAATACATTATTTTTATGTTGAGGAATATAATAAAAATCATTATTAATTAATAAAACAATAAATAAAATAATAAATAAATGAGAATAAAATAAATTTTTTATTTTAATATTATTCATATTTTTATTAAAAAGAAAAATATTTTAAATAAAATAATATAAAATTTATTTATTATGATTTCTCTTTAAATAAATTTTCTTTCATTTATTTTTTTCTTTAATTTAATCATCTGCGCAGATATATTTAAAGTAGCCAGTAAATAACTACAGCAAATATATTGGTAAAATTAAATATTATTTTAGTAGTGCTGTCCACAAATTCTATAAAAAAAGCTGTTCACATATAATCGGCGAATGACCGTTTAAAGTACATTAAATAAAAATAAATAGATTGGATTTTTTATTTTTAGATTTATTTTTTTAATTCTGGAGACATTAAGGATTTATACAATGGTTTTATATGTAGTTTGTCTGGCATCATTAGAGAATGTGAAAATAAAACAAAAGTAGTATCATGATTGTATTAATTTAAGATGAGAAAATTAATAACTTACAATTAGATAGATTAAATATGTAAAGCATATATAGCTATTTCCTAAGGCTGTATAGAAAGCGGTGTGGTGTAATGGATAACACATCAGTCCGGTCTACTGAAGATGCTGGTTCACTACCAGCCGCCGAATAACCTTTTGCACTTTTTGAAGAAGAGAAATAGATATAGTTCAATTAATATTTACATAATGTCTAAAGCTTCTAGATTCAACTATCAATATTCAATCGTCTTGTTCTTAAGACGTACTATATAAACGTTAGACATTATTCTGATCCGTTTACTGTCCTCAATTATATTTAGTTTCGTTTTTTCCTCTTTTTTCATTTTTTTTCTTATTTCACCTCTTGAACTAAATCTTTATTTTATAGGTATTAAAAATACTTTTAGAAATTATGTATTCTTTACCTTATGGAGCCTTAGTTGGCACTTTAAAATGCCTCAATTTCGAACAATTATTCTCGTTAAAACAAACCAATAAGTATTTTAATGGATTTATCGGTCGATATGAGAAGATATTGCCAAGAAAGGAATTTAATGGATTTTCTATAGTAATTTGGAAATTTTCTAGATTCGAATAAATTTTATGTTCTTTCAGATATCTTCTGACATCAATGCTTATGACCCGCCAGATCCGAAGCAAAGAACGATTAACCTCAAATCTGTAAATTGTAATTATTCATTAACTAGCCAACTTGAGGAGAAGGTAAATAAATTATTTGAAATTCTCTCTAAACAATTTTCTTTTCAGTGGAAATCTGCTATAAACAATAAAATTTCTACTAGTTTAAATATGGACAAAAAATTCCCAGTTGGCGAGCTGCTGGAGATAGTCACTTTAATTTTAAAATTTTAAACAATTATGTATTTTTTAGAAAATAACGAGCTCGTTTTCATAGTGGAATTGCCTACATATCCCAAAACGATTTACGATATGAAACTTATTCGTTTTTGTTTTGATCAACTCTTTCGTTGTGCTTATAAGGAAGCTTCATTTTTTGTCTTTATTTTCAATCCAGAAATTATTTGTTTACTCTTTGAGGATCAACAAAATATTTCTTCCAAATTTTATACCAAAAAAGTTACCTTAGAATATGGCAAAATAAACAAAGAAAAAGTTTTGAAATTTAATTTGGAGCATTTAATTGTTAATGGAGACCTTTCATTGTCTTTTGGAAGTGATACGCAGAAATATAATGATATTGTTTCGGAGCTGGTATTAAATGGAGGAAGTGTAATTCACAGAGTTCGTATGGATCTTGGTGATCCGTATTTGTATAATTTAATTATAAAGGTAAATGGGGATATATTAGAGAGGCTTTTTTGGGGTTTTTTCGGTCTTGGTCTCAGGGTCTAGTCTTGGTCTTGAATCTTGGAAAATTTTCGGTCTCGCACGTCTCTAGGATTTATTCCAAAGGTTTTGTCTTTAAAAAATTATTTTTTCGTTCGGAAGTCATTCCACTCAACTTGGAGTTCTTTCAAAAAACTATCATTTCCATTTTCGAATTTCTAACCCCAAAATAACTAATTCTCAAAAATCTCTTTAAAATAATTTTAAAATTTAGCTTATCGAGACATCACAAGACAATTCAAATATGGTAACCAACTTCTTATTCAAGTTCCGTGATTGTTCTCAAGTTAAAGTAGGCGTTAGGGCGGAAAATATTGTAAGGGAAGAAAATAGTCATGAAGTTAAATATCAAATAACTAATATTTACAATAAGAATTTGAGGTCTAATGTTGAAATTAAACGGAAGTGGGGTTGTTGTACAATTATGTAATAAGAACATTTTAAATTAGTAGATAGATATTTTGTTGTTTGTAATGTACGTATATTTTCTATAAAAAATAGGTAAATAGATTTTAAAGCATTTTATTTTACATTTTTGTTTTATAATTTTTTAATGATATCAATAAGGCTAAAATTTTTAGTTAAATATAAACTACAAATTAGTTAGAAATCTTCTACTTCATTGGTCCCTATAAAAATCAAAAAGAAGTGTTTTTCGATATTTTTGAGGTTTGCCAGGAGGTAGTCGAGTGTTCTGAATCCGAATCTGAGCTTAGAATTTGTTTATTTCGAACTCCGGACTCAATTTCGACCAAGTCGAATTCGTTGTAAGTCAAATCATTGATTCAACCACTTTAAACAAAGTTATGGTGTCTGATTACCTTAATATATTTCAATTTATTTTTAGTCACCATTATCAATTTATTTATTTTTAAATTATTAAATTCCAAAATAAAATTAAAATCACCATTTATTAACTACCAGAGTTTTATTTTTCCGTTAATAAATTTATTTAAATTATTCATCATTTCAAAAATATGTACCATCCAAACGGAAATTTTACATTAAATCATTAAATTAAATACATTAACATTAAATCATTAATAATATTTTAATAAATAAAAAATATATGTATATTTATTAATTATATTTAATTTTAATTAATTTTATTTTAAATTTAGTTTTAAAAATTTTTAAAAATGGATTTTAATTTTTCCTTTGTAATTATTTTAATGTTAATGGATGTTTTGCTTGTAAATATTTTTTAAAAATATTAAGAAATATTTAATGTCAATTTTATTTTAAATTTTCGAATTTTCCTTAATTTAATATAAAATTAATTAAAATTAAATAAATAAAGCAAATTTGTAATAAAAATTATTAAAATAAAGATAAATTCACTTTCACCGCCAATAACACCACCAAATGATCCCAAAAAACTAGAACCCAAACCGAGTTTGAAAGATGAAATTAAAGGAATTCAATATGGATTAGATGAAAAGGATGAACCGCGTCATTTTCAATTTCGAAAGGATATAGAGGCAAATTATAAAGGAAAGTCTGGATATGTTTGTAAAACTTATAAAAATGGGGTTTATTGTGGTTGTGTGATTAGAGGTAAATTGCCTGAAAAGTTTAATTTGCCGATACCGGACATGGACTGTGCTCAGGATTTTTGGAAAATCGCTTCGGTTTTTAAATGAATTTTGATTTTTATAAAGAAAAATATTAAAAGATGGCAATGTGTGGGAATGGGTATTTTGACCAAATGAAGCTGTGTGCTCTGGTTTGGGGAGAATTATAATTAGATTTTATTTTAAAAAATTTTATTTTAGACCAACTTTTTTGATGATCAGAAACCGGAGAATGTTCCAAAAGACAATCGACATAAAAGTATTTTTAAAGGGAAAAAATTAAATTTAAATTAAAAAAAAGAAATGTTGGTGCTTTTGGATGGATGTGCAACGTGTTCTGGTGGTGGTACAATTACGGGATTACGTATCACACATTTAGAAGAAGCTGGCGGCTTTTTCTCTAAATGTGATGAAATGAAAGAATTTGAAGCCTTTAGTGTTTCTGATCTTTCAATTAATATCCCCGCTAGTAATAAAGTTGATGGAAATTCTGCATCATTTACGATCCCCGCCATTTTAACTCATCGTGTATGTAACAACATTTTTTATGAAAATATTGCTAAAGATAATTATGTTAATGTTAAGCTTCACATTGATTATATGTAAGTATCTACTGTTGGAATGGATGATCTGAGACGTTATAAAATAATTAATTTAGTAAAAGCTTTCAGTCGGGAATAATTAGATTTGAGGGGCATTATATCACCCTTAGGAAAGGTTTAAGGAAAACATAATTTCTAAATTCAAAATAAATTTTGAATTAGGTGTGGTGGAAACAAAGCAAAAAAAGTCATTGATTTGCCATCTATTGATCTGAAATCGTTCAAAGTTTCTATTTAATTTTTAAATACTACTTGGGTTAATATTTTGAATATTTTTTTCAATAAATATTTAACGAAATAAAATTTCAAAAAAGGGATACAGTAAACATTGAGAGAAATGAATTTGGTTGAGATATTAATTATTCCAACATTAATCCAAAAACATTAAAAAAATTTTTTTCTTTAAAAGAATCGTGTTTCTGAAATCCGTGGATTGTGGATTAACTTGGATGGGGGAAATACTAAACAATATGTTAGGGAAGGACTTGATTTCAAGATTGAAGACAAAATGGCTGGAAGCTGGACAGATCCGAATCTCGATTGCTGGACAAAAAATGAAATTTGTAAATTGAAATGATGAAATTAATTTATTTATATGTATATTTTTTTAATTTTTAATAAAATCTGGGGTCTAAAAGACTTTATTTTTAATATATTTATCTTAAATTGAGTAACTAACAATAAATCATAAAATCTAAAAATTTTGTCTATAAAAATGAATTGAAAAATAAAGTATGTAGGTTTAATTTTCTATTGAAATATGATTGAAATTTGATTAAAATTAATGAGTGAATAATTTTATTTTTTTTAATAATTATTTTAGAAATATAATTTATATTTATTAATCACAGTAAATTATCTTAAAGCAGAAAATATAGGCAAAACAAAAATTTAATTTTTAAAATAAAGCAGGAAAAATTTTGAGTTATAAAGATTTGGCTTTTTTGTGGATTTTAAATTAGAATATAAAGAGAAACAGACAAACAAAAATTCTTGCCACAAAAATTTTTTTGATAAAAATTCGAAAATTTTGTTATTAAAATTTTTAGCCTATATAATTAATTTAAAAATATATTTTTTTAATTAACAAAAGTAAATAATCGAAAAAGTCCAAAAAGATATTCAACAATTTCCTGACCTCCAAGTTTCGATTCTCCATAGAAACGATCAACAAATTCAATTGGCACTTCACCAACAGAAAATCCCATTTTCTTTGCTCTAAACATCATTTCCATCTGTAAAAATAATTTTAATAAAAATTTCATTAATAATAAATTTAAAATGAATTTTGTCATACAATTAAAAATTTTCTCTTCAAATTTTCGATTATCAAAAATAGTCCCTATATAAAAAATCTAAAAAAATTTCAAATTTTTTCAAATTCGATTTTTAAACCCGAAAAACATTAAATTTAAAAACTAACTTGAAAGACATATCCTTTAGAAATTGAAAGATTAACCAAATCTTTCAAAACATTTTTTCGATAAAGTCTAAAAGAGCCAGTTAAATCGGAAACTCCCGGCTCGAGAAGAAACTGAAAAAATTATAAATTAAAAAAATAAATATATTTTAACAAACTTGTGCAAGAAAATTAGCACCACGACTAATAAGTTTGCGTTTAAAATCCCAACCAGAAACTCCCCCTCCAAGTGAATATCGTGTTCCAGTAACAATGTCATACTTAATTAAAAATTATTATATTATATAAAATAATTTTGGGATTAAAATTGAAAAACTCATATCGGCCGGCCGAAGGCCGGCCGCTTCCCCGAAGCCTGACATCCTGGGGGCAACTTTTTACGGCGCATCTAGGAAAACTATAGCCGAGGCGCCACGACTTTCCCTTTGCGCCGAAACGACCCCTGGAGTTTTGCTATCTCGTGAACTATAAGTCGCAGCGGAAAAAGTCTGCTGGGAGGGGGCTGGCCCACGATTAGTAGATATCGATTAAAAAAAAAATTTCGTAATTCGGTGAAGTCTAAATACCGAAGTGCCTTGTCATTGGTTTTTATTTGGTCCGAAAACCAATTAATTGGTCAGTCGATTTGCTATATCTCAGGAACCGCTGGGGCGATTTAGATGGGACTTGGGGGGTATTATGTAAGTGCCTATGGGGAATTTTTTGGGATGGGTCATTTTGGTGCCGCACTTGAGTGTGGCGCCGAAATGGCCTGTTTAATATTTCAACCGGTTATAACGGGTTTTTGAGAAGTTGGGGGTCTTTGGGCGTGGGAGTGATGTTGGAAGGTTGGATGTTGGGAAGTTATCGGGTGTTGACCATTAGAGTCTCGGGTGAACTTTTGGGGGTCATATGGTCCAAAGTGTCAAAGTCGAAAAGTCGACTTTTTGTAACGTGAATTGAAACCCGTTTTCGATAGCCAGAAGAGCGTCCCCTGGGGCTCCGAAAAAGGTATAATATGTTGGGGGTCCACTTGAGTCTTAAAAAGTTATAGACAATGTGGCAAAATGTCGGAAAACTTTAAGAGACTCTAACGTCCCGGGGAAATTTTTTAAACTTTTTCTGGCGCCGGATTCGTACTCAGCGCATGTCAGAGTACCATATAAGTGGAATTTTGGGTCAAAATTCCAAAATTTTGTCCCACCCCCTATTTCCATAGGGGTACCCCTTTTGGGGGATTTTCGGGATTTTTTGGGGGACCATAACTTTTTTTGGGGTGGAAGGATTGAGATGGGGTTTCTTTTATAAAATCAATTAAAAAATTAAGTATTTTTAGAGCGAAGAAAATTTCGAAAAAATTCGAAATTGGGCCCGAGGGGGTCGAATTTCGAAAATTCGAAAATTTTTCGGTTTTTCGAAATTTTTTCGGGATTTTTGCCGGCGGTTCGAGCAATGGGTATTTTTCCTGGATAGAGCAGATTTTTCTGCATATTATTGGATTTTAAAATTTTTAAAAAAGGTTAACTTTGAAAAAGTTATGAATTTTTGAAAATTTCGGCGATTTTCCCGGCCGAAATTTTCGACCAAAAAAATAAATTTTAAAAAATGGCCATAAATAGGTCAAATGTTATATCAATCGAAAACCCTTATCATGGGGAGTCCAAAAATAATTTTTCCAAAATTTTCTGACCCTTTTGGCAAAAGTTATAAAAGGTCGAAGTTTCGGGTGTGGGGGTACTCTCATACTCATATCACCCCCAAAAGTTCATTCCAGACTCAGATGACCAACTACTCAGATGACCCCCTTCCGTCTGCTCAGTGGGACAACCTCTGTGCGGAGGGGTCATGCCGGTTTTTGCCCAGAAATGGGGGAAATCGGCATGATTTGGGGATTGGGACATGCCCGTTCCTCCTTTTGGGGGGATGGGAAGTCTCCCCCTTCCTTCTGCGCAGTGGGCAATGATTCACTCCGCCGTGCGGAGGGGTCATACCGGTTTTTTCCCAGAAATGGGGGAATCGGTGTGATCGGGGATTGGGACATGCCCGTTTCCCCTTTTGGGGGTACGGGAAGTCTCCCCCTTCCCTCTTCACAAAAAGGGGCCTATCCATGACCTCGTCTGCACTATAAATACAGCGAGGCATGGAAGTGTCCTCTTAAAACCCCGTCCTGTGGAAAAACCTGTATACATTAGGTTTCGGGTCCTAGCCACAAGAAGGCCCACAGGATGGGGTGAAATAAACGTGGGGCACCAATACTTGGGGGAAAAGAACCTCGGGTATTGATGCTTCACTGTGCGGAGGGGTCATGCCCAAATTTTTCAAAAACTTTTGAATGCCAATGGTTTTGGGTGACCCAATAAAACCCTAATTACCTCATTTAAAAAAATAATTTTTTAAATCAATATTTGGTTTTTTAACCTCATATTTTGGTTTTGGGTCATCCATTAAAACCCAATTTGAATGCTTTTGAATGGTTTTGGGTGACCCATTAAAACCCTAATTACCTCATTTAAAAAAAAATAATTTTTTTTCATCAATATTTGGTTTTTAAACCTTATATTTGGTTTGGGGTAATCCATTAAAACTCTATTTGATTTATTTGAATGTTATGGTTTTGGGTAAGTAGCCTTAGGCAGAAGCCAGTGAGGGCGATCCATTAAAACCCTAAGTCGCATTACTCTGAGTCACTTCTCAGGTTATTGCGCACGGGCATTGCAAACTTGCAGCCCTCAAATTGCTGGACGGCTCACTTCGTGGACCGAGGTAGGACGGGAAAGGCTGGTAGCCAAGTACCATCACCGCCCGGAGCGTCCCAGTGCTTTTGAGGGCACCAAAGGTCGGCTCAAGACTGTTTCCCCTATATGGGGGTATGGTGTATTGTCCCTTTGGGCAAAGTTTGCCAGTATTCTGAGACATCTACTCAGTTACTGTAGTTCGTCCATATAGTGGGGGTCATGGATAGTTTATCCCACTGCGTTAGCATGGTTACTCGGTGCGTGAACTTAACACTCACGACCAAATCATGCGGCGGAAGTGGTACGCAAAGATAGTCACGTTATGCGGCGTGATGGCTATCCTAACGGCTTTGTTCGAGCGGAGTACGCTTTTGCCTACTACGCCTAGCAACGGCTAAGGACCGCACTGCTGGGTTAAACTCGAATAACCGTAAATGGCCTGGGATAAATCCGAGGGCTGAACGATGTGTCAGATGACCGTTTCGGCTTTTGCTGATACACCCATTTTGGGGAGGAAGTCTCACTCCCGTTCAGTTTCCGGTCCTTAAGCTCTGCGTAGCCACTATATGGTGGCTTATAGTGGTGGTTTTTCACCTACCTACTGGTGGCTTCTGCCATTGGTTTGGCTGGACCTGGATTAGGAGGGGCACCCGTATGGACTCTCCGCTTCTAATCTAGGGGCCTAACACAGGTCTGTGCGGACGGGTCATGCCCAAATTTTTTTTGGGTCTGCCCTTACAAGCAGCTTGTGGGGGGTCCTGATGAAAAGAAGTGGCCCATACGGCTTTCCGCTCCTTATTCAGGGGCCAAAAACAACGTAGGATAGAGGGGTGCTGCCAAAATTTTTTTTGAAAGCCCCCTATAACTGCCTGTTTTTGACCCTGAGCCAGGTACTAGCCGGCAAACTATATTTTGGTTCTGTGCTGGGGTGACCGGACGGTTATCGCTTAACCCCTGAGGGGGATGTTTTTAGCGCGGCAATTTGGAAACAGCAATTACCGAGATGTAGGGAGTGATCAATGTGTGGAAGCGGTTTGGTTGTGGGGTCTTTTTCATATCGCCATGTCTAATTATAAATTCATGGTACTCTATTTCGGTAGAGGTTGGATCTGATACTCACATAAAGGGCTCCACCAGTTTTCCAAATTCAGATAATATATGGTACACAAGGATCTCATTATCCTCCGTAAACGTCCACGTCGTGTGTGCTGTCAACTCTGGACTTTTTGTCTGGGGGCTAACTCTGGCTTGTCTGGAGGCGCGGTTAATAATGAGCTGCAATTAGATTAAAAATTCATTGCAGAAATATTATTCAAAATTTTAAAACATTGTAAATATTAAAGCTTCGCCTGTACTACGCTAAATAAATCTGAGTCGCTGTTGTTCATTATGAGGAATTGAAAACTGAGTCGCTGTTGTTTGTAAATATATGAATTGAAATCTGAGTCGCCGTTGTTTGTAAATATTTGAATTTAAACTGAGTCGCTGTTCTTTGTAAATATATGAATTGAAATGATTTTCTGTACTACGCTAAATAAATTTGAGTCGCTGTTGTCAAGAATTATATGAATTTGAAATTAAAATTGATTATCAAATTGAGTCGCTGTTTTCTAATAAATTTAGTAAATATTAATAAAACTTGTCTATAAATTTGAGTCGCTGTTGTTAATAATTGTATGAGTTGAAAACGAAATATTTCTACGGTTATAGCTATGAATCATGCTTTTTACACGATTTTGCTTTACTCTAATTTTTCTTTACTCGATTTGCTTTTCACCAAATTTTGCTTTATCTCATTACTACGCTTCACTCACGATTATGAAAATTTTTACGGTCGCGCGGTTTTTTGTCTGGACGGGGTAAAGAATGGAATAATCCAAATATCTGTTTTTGGAGAGACAGATCGTAACTTAGCCTCTTAGCTGTCTTTTGACAGAAATTTAGCCTCTTAGCTGTCTTCTGACAGACGATCCGAAAGGCTTTTACGCCTAAATATTTTGTAACTTAGCCTCTCAGATGTGTTTTTACACATAGTCGGTGCACGAGGTTTCTCATTTGTCCTACGCAAACGTCCTCGTCGTGTGCACTGGGGAATCCGGATCGGTGAAATATATACTTTCCGGATTCGCGAACTCTTGACATTATTGTACCCCGTGAATAATGTCTTGAGGTGCGGATTAAAAATGAGGGGGATTCCTCCGTCCTCTAATTTTTGGAAGCTTTTCCATGCGGGCGGATTCCCAAAAGGTCTCCGCATCCTCCAACCGCAGCCTTTGCCACGTCCTGACAGAAAAATATGAAATAAAAAAAACTTTAATGCCAAAAAGACAAGAACTAAAACGCAGAAAAAATCGTGAACGCCGATCTAACCCAAACAGCTCTCTTCAGAGCTCTGAACAGTCTGTCCAACCAGAGCAGACTGATCAGCACATCGATCTGGGAACTCAAAACTGTCCTCTTCAGGGCAATGATCAGTCTGTGCAGCAGGAGCAGTCTGAGCATTATACATGTCCGCACATCCAAAATACTTCAATGGATGTTGAAACAATAAATGATAATGTATGTAGCCCTGGGAAGCCTTCGAGCTCGGGCAGGTTTACTTTTAGTGCACAAGATATTGATGATAATGCCAATATTGAAAGTCTTGTGGAACCGCTCACTCCTTTGAGCATCTCTTCGGAGGTTTGCGTTCCAAGAAAATCTCGAAAAACACGTGACTCGTCTGTAGAGTCTATGGATACTCAAAGTATTGCCTCAACAATCAGGTCTGCTTCTGTTTTTTCCTCCTCATCAATTGAAAGTCAATCATCTACTAATAAAGGCGGAAGGCCAAGAAAGAATACCCGCAAGGGTGTTGGAGGAAGACCAAGGAAAACAGTTACACCTGATATTGCACAAAATAATACGGAAAATTTACAAGATAATGAGAATTCTATAAATGAAAATACTGAACAAGTCTTACCGAACGATGAACGGAATATAAATTTCTCTACGCTGAACACCCTCGATTTCGCTGTAACAAGGACTAATGATAGAACTTCCATTTGCCGCAGAGCAGCTATGCCTCTTTATGAAAGAGATGATAATAATAGGGGCCCTCGCGGTATTGAAGTATTATGGAACAAGCTCTCTGAATGGCCAAATGAAAGTTTTATTTTCGCCTATCTATGCTATCTAGCCAAAGTTTCTGGCAAAAAGGTGATTGTTGTTGATCCGGTTATAACGGATCCAGATCCGGTTCTAACAGATCAATTAGGAAATATATCATATGCTGATTTCGCCTATCAAACTGAGCAAGAAGGAGATGTACAAATTGTACTTCTTCCTGTTCACTTACCGGGACATTGGACTATCATTATCTTTGACCGTGAGTTCGGATTTTATTTCTTCGACTCGCTGCCAACAGATCCAAACATATTCTCTGAAAATCACCATCACTATCATCCTGATAGAATGCCAAGACTTATGAACATACTTTCTCAATTGACCAACACGTCCGAGGAATTAATACATCTTGCGACATATGCCACAAATGAATACACCCTTCAGCGTGACGGCTTCAGTTGCGGTTATTTTATTTGCCTCTATGCTGAAGCGTGGTTATTCAATAACAGGAATTTAAAATTTAATAATTTTAACAATAATACTGAAAAGAAAAGGATTTTGTGGCATTTGAACCAGTTGTATTCCGGGGATAATGTTGAGTATCACCCGAGAAATGAGCATGTACACGCTAATATACGAGTAACACCGATTCATAACTTGCCATCTACAAGTCTTTCAACTCCTAGAATGTCCACCAGGGCTTCTACGCGAGCCTCTTCGACTAACTTAACTCCGGTAATATCTAATATCACAGTTGCTACTCCGAAAGGAGAACAAGTTCTTCCTGTTAAACGTCAAGGCAGGGGGTGTCTTAGACATAAAGGAATGGGTTGTGCCTCTTTCAAGGCAGGTCACTTCCCAGAATATTATAATTCTGGTCAGTTCGGAGATAAAACTTGTCAGCATTGCGATAATAGACTTCTTCGGGCGGAAAAATGTTTATCTTGTACGGATGGTCGAGTTCGACTAGATCCGCTTAAAGAATATCCACATGACTATGCAAGACTTGTAACTGGTGAATCAATGGACTCTAAAGAATATATAAGAGACGAATCGAAATATAACACTTTGTTTGCTTTCGGATCACTTTCAGTAGGTAGACAAAATGCCCCAACTGGTGGACCAATGCCTGTTTTACTGAATGGTGAATTCGCTAGACGGATTGGGAGTTTGACCGCAGCCGATCACCAGATTCCTTCTTTTGATCAGTTGTACATATTGGATTCTAAAGACGCTACAGAACATCGAATGAATAATACGAGTTTTGCTGATTGGAATAAAAAAAATCCACATTTGTTCCACGTTCTTGACAAATTAATTCGAGCCTATCATCCGATGGCCGAAATCCTCAAAAACTCATATGAATTCTATAAAGACATTGTACAAAACTCGCCAGAGAACCTTAAAAACTTTAAGGTTATTCTGGTCGAAGATAAAAATGCGCCTGCTGCTATTCAGGATCCAAACTTACATCCGCGTCAAGTTAATTTGCCAACACAGAATGAGTCTACTGTCTTTGCGATTTGGTCTTCAAATACTGATGAGCAGTGCTTCGAAATTTCAAATTTGCTCGTACTCGTACTCGTACTTCGTACCACCTCTTTTTTTGGCCTCGTACTCGTACTCGTACCTCGTACCACCCTTATTTTAGGCGTCGTACTCGTACTCGTACCTCGTACCACCCCTATTTTTGGCCTCGTACCTCGTACTCGTACCTCGTACTTACTAGTACTTGAGAAAAAAGCAAAAAATCGGAAATTTTTATGATTTTTTGGAGACTAGGGCATCTATTTTTAAATTTTAAGCGTTGTATGTGATGATTTTTGAATCTTTGAAGGCTTTGAAGCCGTAAATCCTCCAATATAATCCATTTTCTGCGCCGCAGGCAAAATTTTTGGGCATTTTGGAGTGTGAGGATAAATATTGTCTCCAAGATGGGTCGGGCTACCCAAAATCTGACATTTTTGCATCCATTTTTCATCTTCTTACATGGAACTTTCTATCTTCTCCACCGAACTTTTCACACTTTAATCACCTGATATCCCTCTTAATCTCAAATCCCTTTTTTTCAAAAATTTTGAAAATTGGATGTCCTTAAGTCAGATTTCTTCTATTTTTTTCGCCGAAGGCGAAAATTTTGAAAAATTTTGATAGCCATGAAGCCAGATTTCTTCCATTTTTCAGCGCCGCAGGCGAAAATTTTGAAAATTTCCGAAAGCCGTAGGCGAAAAAAATTCACTTTTTAGTGTTCAAAGTAAAAATATTTTAAAAATTCTAGAGGGTCAAAATCTCATAATTACTCCATGTAAAAATAGAATAATTTTTAAAACAAAATTAGACTTAAAAATAAGTTATTTATGAAAAAAAATATTAAAATTCATTGGCCCTCGAATAGGAAGCGAACACAACATCAAATCACTACAGACTTTGGTGCATCCAAGCACCTTCACCACTCGGCCACTCGCTACTATAATGGCGAATGAAAGGAATTAAATATATTTTTTCATTTTTCCTATTAACACCAAGTACGAGAAGTAAGAGCTCGTACTTAGGCCTCGTACTCGTACTTTTCACTTTTTTTTGGCCTCGTACTCGTACTCGTACTTCGTACCTGCCTCATTTTTTTGCTCGTACTCGTACTCGTACTTCGTACCAGGTACGAGTACGAGTACGAGGTACGAGTACGAATTTTGGTACGAGCTTCGAAGCACTGCTGATGAGCCACCACCGCTCAGAGGTATTTGGATTACCGAAAAAGGAAAAGTTACCACTCTATGGCCAGATCACTCTATGACTGATCCAATACTCTACCCTTGCATGTTTTTGCTTGGGGACGAGGGATATTCTAAAGATATACCATATATTAAAGTTGCTAAAAAACCAAATAATGCTAAAGAAGACTTTGATAGCGACAAATCGGAAACCGGTTCCATTGCTGAAAGCGATTGCGGTTCTGTAGATGTATATGGTGACGAACCTAGCCGTTCTCGTCCAAATCTTTCGATAAGGGCGTTCTACCGTTATCGCTTTGGAATTCGGTACCCGGAAAATGAATCATATCATCATATTTGGAGCACTGGTGGTGGATTGGGTCAAAGATTTGCACTCGATATTGCTGCGAGAATAGATTCCCAAGTATTCGAATATTTGCGCCAGCCTAGTATGGATTTACGATTTGATATACCGAAACGTCTTGTAGACTATTTTGCTAAGCATAGTGGCAAATCCTCCGCAAATAAAGTTGGACATGTTGTACTTTTTAGAAGTAATATGCCAGGGTTTAGGGCATACTTTAAGAAAAATTATAAGTCAGCGTGCACGATTATTAATCGTAAACGCAAGCGAGGATGAGCCATGTTTATGTTTACTTTTACGTCAAATCCAAAGTGGCCAGAGATGAAGAATGAACTTTACCCAAACGGACAATCTTTGATTGATCGTCCTGACATTGTCATGCGGTTTTACGCTGACAAAGTTAGGGAGGTACACAAGGACTTGAACGAAAGGCAAATATTTGGGAAGCAATTGGGATACACCGAATCTATGGAATTCCAGAAAAGAGGAGGTCCTCACTTTCACAGAGTGATGGCTACCGATATTCCTGCTATACCGGAGATTATTCAAGACTATATTTTTGCTCATATTCCGCCTTTACCAGATAAAGATGATAATAGTCCACGAGCCGAGGGTGAAAGACGCCTTCGAGATCTTGTAATCAAATATCAGCTTCACGATTGTAAGCCTGATCTTTGTGGAAATAAGGATAAAAATGGGAAATGCTCTAAGTACTTCCCTTATGATTATTCAGACAAGACTATTCTATTTGACGACAAGCCAGCCGTCCATTATCGACCAAGTCCCGAGGATGGGGGTGAAACTGTATTGATAAATAAGAGTGGAGTGCCCACTGAGTATACCAATGCTCACGTGGCGCCTTATAATCCGTTTATTCTGATGAAGTATGAAACACACCACAATGTAGCGTTTTGCTACGGTGAAAAGACGAACATGAAATATACTATGAAGTATCCACTCAAGGGACCAACTTTTCAATACATTCAAGTCCAAGGTGATATGGTTGATATTGACGAGCCTGCGCATTACGCCCAAATGTATTATCGCTCAGCAAATGAGGCTTATGCCAGAATTCATTCTATGCCATATGTCCGACTTTCCAACACTGTTTATGGAATGGTTATCCATTTGCCAGGAGAACAGATATTGTTTTTCCAACAAAGTCAAGCTGCAGCAGTTGCTGCCGGAATACCAGGAAACTTGCCTAAAACCATGCTCACTGAGTACTGGGAACAATGGAAGGAAGGAAAGTCGTGGCAATTTGTTAATAAAAAATGGATTTTTGCTGATGACGCTATAATCAAAAATATGCTTTACGAACATATGCCAGAAAAATATTGGTTTGATAACAAAGGGAAAATGTGGAAGAAAAGAATTAATAAAAGAGATGTAATAGGACTAATACATCCAAGGCCATTTCCTCAGGATCAAGAGTTGTTTGCTCTTTACTTACTTCTCCGCCACTTCCCTGGTGATCCTGAGGCATTGAAGGACGTTAACGGAGTTCTGTGCACAACATTTGCTGAAGCTGCACGATTAAGAGGTCTACTTTCTGATGACAGTGTTTGGGAAAGGACATTGGAGGAGGCCTCGCATTTCGCGACACCCAGCGAAATGCGATACCTTTTTGTACAGGTATTGGTCTTCGGAAATCCGAGCAATGCTCGCGAATTGTGGGAAAGATTTGTTGATCATATGATCAAACTTGTAACCATTGATCCTAATGGAAGTATCAGAAAGGGACTTATTGATCGGGCATTAGCAAATATTGAAGCACAACTTTCGGACTATGGAATGACAAATCAACAATTTGGCCTGGATTCTCCATCCCCCGGGATGCGACTAGACGTTGACACAGCGCTTGACAACTTCTTCTTTGGCGACAAAGATGAAGATAATCCTGCAAGCGGTAAAAAGCCTACGATTACTTTAAATGATGATCAAGAATTTGTTTGGACTACCGTTCAGAATGCCATCAACGGAACTTCATCCAACACCATCTTTGTAACAGGAGATGGTGGAACAGGAAAGACTTATCTATTTAACGCCGTAATTTCACGACTAAGAGACTTGCGCATCCGTGTAATTGCTTCGGCATATACAGGCTGCGCAGCGACACTTATGACTGGGGGTGCTACTGTTCATTCGGTATTCAGATTTGGACTTGACATTGTTGAAAATTACACCCCGTCAGTGTCAATGCAGAGCTTTCACGGAAAGCGCATCAGCGACAGCCAAGTTATAATTATTGATGAAGTTTCTATGCTTCCTAAGCATATGTTGGAGGCAATTGATCGGGTCTGCAAACAAATGTGCCCAACACATGAAACATCTTCCATTCGGCGGAAAGGTTATGATTCTCAGCGGAGACTTCAAGCAATCACTTCCTGTGGTTGCTGGAGGTGGTATGCGAGATCAAGTCAATGCCTGTATACAGTCTTCACATTTGTGGCCGCTCTTTAGACAGAACATAATAACGCTGAACATTAATATGCGTCAGGGACAAAATGAAATTCAATTCACTGATTGGCTGCGTAAAATTGGAAATGGAACATTAAATGGAAATGGAAAATTAAATAAGGAAGTGGAGATTGAAGGTAGAAATTTAGTAGGTTCGCGCCAAGAATTGATGAATTTTATCACTGACAATGGTCAAGCTCTTTCAAATCCGAAAGAGCTTATTAACAGACTAATATTAGCGCCACATAATGACACTGTAAATGTGATCAATGAAGACATTCTAAAAATGATTAAGACCAAGGAAAGAATTTATTACTCGACGGATGAATCAAACGTTGAGATGCCAATGGATTTTGATGAATGTGATCATGATATTGAAGCATTAAATCTATTAAATCCCCCGTCAATTCCACCACACCGGTTACACCTTAAAGAAGGATGTATTATAATTCTTTTAAAGAATTTGGGAGTAAGTAGAGGGCTTGTCAATGGGACAAGAATGATTGTAAAGGAGTTAGGAGATGACATCTTGAAGGTTGAGGTTGTAACCGGTTCTGTGGCTGGCTCAGGAACTATAATTTGCCTTTCACGTGTGTGGTGCAATTATGAAGACCATCAAGCAGATGGAGTTAATTTCAGACGGTTGCAGTTTCCTGTTCGTCTTGCATATGCAATGACGATTATGAAGGCCCAAGGCCAAACTGCAACACGCGTCGGACTCGACCTTACACATCAGGTGTTCGGTCATGGAAATCTTTATAAAGCTCTTTCGAGAGTTCGTACAGGTGATATGTTTAAAGTCTTCGCGCCACATGTAATTGAAAAGGAAAAGACTAAGAAAAAAATGATTAAAAATGTAGTCGCCGATGGCTTAGAATTCTTCTAATGCCTTTTTGAATTTTTCACGGACATGTCTCACAATGCTATTCCACTGGCCTGGACATAAATACCCAGAGCCTTCGCCAACGTTTGCTTTAAAGTCGCCAAATGGCGAAAATGTTACTTGATCTTAGCCTCTAAGACGCCTTTGGCGTATGTTTACTTGATCTTCAGCCTCTCGGTCGCCGATGGCGGTAGGAATACTTGTACATAGTTAAAAAAAATAAAAATACAAAAAAAAATTAAAAAATAAAAATCCTAAAAATGTAAAAATTCCTAAAAAAAATTACAAAAAAATTTCTTATACCAAATAAAATCAAAAAAAAAATAAAAAAATTTTCTTAAGAGACAGAATTCCAAAAATAAAAATACAAAACCCAAAAAAAATTCAAAAATTAAAAATCCTAAAAATGTCAAAACAAAATAAAAAATCCAAAAAAATTTCTTATCCGAAAAAAATAAAAAAATTTCTTATACCAAATAAAGAAAAAATGGTGTACAAGGTCTTCCACACCTGACAGGCCTCCACGTGGCCGTACATCGGTAACTCCTGCTATAAATGCTGTTGTGAGCCATGCAGTTGAGGCTAACCATAAAGGTCACAACACTTTTATGGAGTCAAAGTGGTCACCCTTACAAGTTCAACCCCTATAACTTAGTCAACATTAACCATAAATTTTTACAAAAAATATTTTTCGACTCAGCTCTATAAGGGCTTTCGAATGATATATCATTTGCCTTACTTAACGATGTTTTTGCAAAAATAGATTTTTGGCTCAAAATTTTAGCCTAAAAATTTTCCAAAATGTTTAAAAATTCATATCTTTTTTTGAACACACTCTATTGACTCATTTTAAAGTTCTATTTTATGTACAAAAATCTACTCTATCCGATAAAAATACTTCCATCTTCAACCGCAATCGAAAATCCGGAAAAATTTTCGAAAAACCGGAAATTTTTGAAATTTTTGAAAATCGACCCCTACATCCCCAGCTATGGGGTTACATGGATTTTTCTACTTTGTAAAAATTACTAATTTTTAGTATTATTTTATAAAAGAAACCCAACACAGAAATCCCAATCCAATCTAAAGTTATGACCATTTAAAAATTTCAAAATATTTTTCATAAGGGGTACCCCTTTGGAAATAATCGGGGATACAAAATTTGAGAATATTGACTAAAAAATGTGTTATATAGTGGTACAGCACACGCTGAGTACGAATCCGGGGTCGAAAAAATTTAAAAAAATTTTCCTGGGCAATTAGAGTCTCCTGGGCAATTAGAGTCTCTCTCTAGCGTCCTTTTAAAGCCGCAGGCTTTCCACGCGCGTTCCTGGACGCGCCCCCAAACAACCAAAACTTAACAGTAATGTAACCAAACGCTCCCCCCAGCGTAACCAAACCCACAGTATCTTTACACCCACCCAGCTACTCACCCTGCAGCTGGTTAACATCTTAATTAAATTTTAAATTTAAAAAATTAATTTAAAAGAAATCTAGGTTTTGATTTTAGGAGTTTTTTATCATAAATAATTTTGTAGTGTCATACATCTACATTAATTTACTATAGAGTAGGAAATAAAAAAGGTACGGTACTATCGCATTATACCGCCACATGTCCGCAAATTTTTGTCCGCAGGTTTTTCCACGTACCACCTGGATTTAGACAAGGATGGTAAAATTCAAGTTCGTTCCCCCTCCTTTTTTGTTCCTCAAAGTATTAAAAATGGTCAGTCAGTCTTATATTATAGAACTCGACGAGTTGTGTCGAGCCAGAAAAAAATGCCACAAATGGGTTTTTGTGTGTGCTCTCCCAATCAAAAACAGTTGATAGTTATTGGAAAATAGTTATTGGACGCTTGGTTTCGTAAGGCGGAATGAGTGTTGTGTCCGCACTTGCAGAAAGAATATAAATGAAAAATAAATAACCCAGCAATGGGTTGGATGGTGGCACAGTCGGTTGTGCTTCGGCCTGGGAACTTTCCATGATGGTTCTATTCCATCTCCCATCAAATGAATTTTTCCACAGCACGAACATCGTATATAATATTCTCCATTCTTTTAATTTTTATGAGAAGAGTGAGGATGGGAGAAGAAGGAAAAACCTGCGGACAAAAATTTGCGGACATGTGGCGGTATAATGCGATAGTACCAAAGGTACTTATTGTTAGATCTGGATTTTTGTATCTAAAGGTACAAACCAGGAATTTTTTGTACTTCTTTATCTAAGCTCATAAGTCCAGCATTAGCCAATTTTAGTACTTTTTGGACATACCGCCTCCTCCAAAGTTTGAGTATCAGTTATTCAGCCTTCATGTCAATAATTTATTTTTCTCAAGCGGTGAAATGTAGGTAGAAATGTACATATGTATTGCTTGACCAGGTAATCATGAACAATTGGGGAGACACCTTAAAAACACCTTTAAAATAATTATTTTTTTCTGAAAATTATTTTAGTTAGGTACTCGAACATGCTGAGTCCGAATCTGAGCTTAGAATTTGTTTTTTTCGAACCCGGACCCGATTTCGACCAAGTCGAATTCGGGGTAGAAATTCGAAATTATGATATTAAAGTCATTTTGACTCGTCTCTTTATTCTTGGTCGAATGGAATCAAAATTATTCAGTTTCGACAACTTTGGACTAAGTTATGATCAAATATATAACAGTGGGTTAGACCTCCGAATACAAATCAGGCACCATAACTCTGCTTAATGTTATCGAAACCGAATAATTTTGATACCATTCGACTCAGCTCGAATAGGCCTGTCAGAATAGCTCTAAATTTTTAATTTAGAATTTTTTACCCCGAATTCGACTTGGTCGAATTCGGGTCCGGGGTTCGAAATAAACGAATTCTAAGCTCAGATTCGTGATCAGCATGGCCGATTACCTAAATAAAATTATTTCTAGAAAAAATAATAATAATTTTTGAGGTGTTTTTAAGGTGTCTCCCCAATTGTTCATGATTACCCTTGACCAAATATGATCAAAACGGAAGGAAAGAATAAATGATACTCAAACTATAAGGAGACTGTAGAACCAAAAAAATACCAAAAATAAATAAATTTTTTAAATATCAAGAAAAAAAATATTTTTAAAATACAAACATTATTTTTATTTTGTAAAGCAATCATTTCAGGAATATGTTTAGGGTGGTGAGACAAATCGGCATCCATTAAAATAACAAAATCACCACTAAATTCTTGATTTTTATTTAAAAAATAGGAAAATACCGAGCTTGTTTCAATCCAAAAACATAAGCACTTCCAAGTCCAAGCTTGCCTTCTCGAGTTAATAAAATAATTTTATCATTTCCAAATTCATTACAAAGCTTTTTAGCTATATCCTTTAAAATTATAAAAATAAATTCTAAAAATTAAGGACTAAAAAGGACGCAGGCTCATAGCCAGGGGGAAGGGAATTCCCTCCACCCCCTAATGGAAAAGGGAAAAATTTGGGAAGGGGATTGTTTAAAAGTGAATATTCTGGTATACGGCATTCTAAAATTCTCAAAATTTTGCCCGTTACATTTATAGATTTTAGTCAAAATTATGGCTATTAATTCACAGACATTAATCAAAAAATAAAGAAAAATATAAAAAGTTAAAACTCCATAAGTACCAAAAATATTTAAAATAAAAAATAAAAATATACTTGTGTTCCATCAGGGCTGTTATCATCAATTATAAGTACTTCATAATTTAATTCATTTAAATATTTGTTAATTAACCATATACATATTGGCAAATTTTCTGCTTCATTATAACTTAAATTTATTTAAAATTAAAATTAAAAAAATAAAAGGAAAAATTAATTACAAAAAATTATTTTTTAATTTATTTTCCTTTCAAAAAAACTTTTTAAAAATTAAATTTACGTTGGAAGTAATATTGTATATTTTGGTCGTCTTGAATGTTCATCTTCACCATTTTGTAATTCATTTTCTGGATTCATAATTGTATCTATTAAATTAAGAAAAATAAGATATAAAGGAAATTCAACCACTATATGCATACTCAAACGGCCAGGGACTCAATGATCCCCTACCGACTCCAATGTCCTTTACCACGATTAATCGCAGGCCGATCAGTCGCGGAAAAGGACAAAGCAATTTATCTTTTTGATCACTATTATTCTATGTATTGATTAAAGTTTCAATGTACTAAAGCTGACCCATTATCCAAAAGTTTTGAATCCCCGAAGTATTTTTTTTCTGTTAGGTACCTATTCTGGTCCGCGTATAAGCGGGATGTTTTTAGGGTACAGCCCAAGTAAGCGCCCGGCCATAACAGCGCAAAGCCATAACTAGCTGAAAATTTTCTGGCCCTTATCAATTTTGGTACCAATCTCTTTAGCTCGATGAGAGGAATCGTTTAATACTAATTTATTAAGATTTGGAAATTAAGAAGAAAGTTATGACTTTGCGCCGTTATGGTAGCGCGCCTACTTGGGCGTGTCCAATTTTTTTATTTCCACGCATTAAAATTTTTTTCAGTTGGCACATCTTAATCAAAACTTTTCAGATCGTTTTGTGCATAGATTTTATAATTAGAATTTTCTAGTTTAATTTTGTTTATTTTTTAGATTTTAATAAATTTAATTTAAAGAAAATGTCTTCAAATTTACCAACAGAAGATGATTCAAAACTTAAACAACTTTGTTTTAATCTTACACACTTTCAACGAACAGATTTTGATTCTGTTCGTTTTGTTAATTTTTCTCGTAAAAGGGCTACATTAGCACAATTACATTCTGATTTACGTATTTATTTGAGATATTTACAAAATTCGATGATTGAATTAATTAATGATGATTATGCTGATTTTGTTAATTTATCTTCTGGTTTGGCGGCTTTGAGAGATTCTGTTGATAAAGTTAAAAATAATATACAAGTTTGTTTTTAAATTATTTAAATTATATTTTTGGTAGTATTGAACCAGACCCGTATTTTTTCCTTCCCAAATTTCTTCCTAAATACCGTATTTACTCGAATAATTCCCCACCCTCTATTAAGTTTGCCCATTCTGTACATAAAGAAAAGTTCGGGGAGAAAAAAGGGGTCTGACAGTGTTCAATATTACCTGACAGACCCGTAGTGTAGCCTCCCTGTACCATATATTTTTTTAATTTTTTAAAGGGTACTTGGTATAATTTTGAATCGACAATTTCTGATTTAGAAAGATGTGCTCAATTGGTTAATAATTATTTATCTCAATTAAATAAAGCAAGGAAAGAACAAATAATAGCAAAAAATAAACTTTCTTTATTACAATCAATTCAAAGACTTTATAAATTCTTGGAAAATAGACCGAAAGAATTTGGCAATATTTGGTAAGAGATTTTATTGAGAGTTTTTTTGGCATTTACTCATTCTCCTCCCCTTCCCTTCACTTTTATAAAATGTCAAATACTTCTAAAAATCGAGGATACATCCCACTATTCATAATTTATTTTTGTAGTTTATTTGAAAACTAAATACTTTTCTGTGTAATCTCATTGAAACATTGCCCCTATTTAACAACTTTTAGACATTTTTTAAATTTTTTGGTAATTTGTATAATTTTTTTCAGGTTTTCAAAATTATTTTTATTAATTTCTTCAATCGAATATTGGTTAGAATGTCTTAAATCTTTTGAAACATTTATTTTACAATTAAAAATTCCAAAAGAAAAATGTTATCAAAAAGCCACAGATTTAATTATTGATCAATTATGCGAAGAACTTAAATTTATTATTAACCAAGAAGATAAAAATATAACCTCAAAAGTTTGGGTTTTCTTTTTATTTTTTTAAAAATATTTTTAGAAATCTAATTTGGCTACTTTACTTGCTTCCTTAAAATTATTACATGAAAAGGAACGTGCAGAAGTGCGTGTTATGAATTTAGTCATTCAATATTTGAGAAATGATTCTAAGAAAAAAATTAAAATGGATATTTTATTGCAAGAAGTTTTGAATAAAGTGATTAATGTAAATGTTTAAGAATTAAAAAAATAAAACAAAAATTATTTTTAGATACGTCAAAGTTGGATTATTTACTCTCAAAATTGTAATAATTTATCTGAAGAAGTTGAAACATTTTTTGATGTTTGTCTTCTTAATTCTGTTATTTCTATTTTGGATGTGGTTGTCAAAAATGTTTTTTTAAAAATTAATTTTTATTTTTTTTTAGAAATTTTCCACAATTCTTGTTCCAACTGATGCTCGTCTTTTCCATTCTTGTTTTAAATTTTTAATTGAAAAATTTATTTCTTGTTGGCCTACAAAAAATGAGATTCTTCAAATTGGACTACTTCGAACTATTCGAGACAAATTTAATTTAATAATTTATTTCAAATTAGCTTCACAGCCTTTGGTTATTTCAATTAAAGAACAAATTAAGCCAGAAGAATTTAAATTTAAGGTAAATTTTTAAACGATTTTCTTGGTTCTTGGTATGTTCCTGTTATTTATTGGCTTGACATAATTTTGTGGGCAGAAATTGTAAGTAAATCGATTTGGAGACTGAAGAAGTTATTTTTCCAAACATTCCTTTTTTGGCATAAATTTGTCTACAAGATTTTGTTGATTAATTTGGTAATATATATAGCAGAAAATATTTTTCAAATTATTTTTTTTAATTTTCAAAAATTCTTTTAGTTGCCTATTGACGGAGATTCCAATCCTTGTTTATGTTCTTATTCAAATTCTATACTTTCCTCATTGCATATTCTTTATTCTTCTGATTATTTTCTTCCTTCATTGGCAAACAAATTTTGGGAATTTACACTTCAACGAATGCAAGATTATTTGGGATGGGCTCAATCAATAATAGAGTTTGTAAATTAATTTTTTGAAATAACTTTTAAAATTTTATTTTTAGTCATTTTACTTCTACAACAAAGAAACAACAACTAGACACTAATAAATCAGCACAATCAACAATATCTTCAGAAAGAAAGTCTGTCTCTCCTGTTTCTTTTAAAGGTATTTAATTTGTATTTAAGAGTAAATTACTCAGTTTTGTTACCAGCATTTCCAAATAAAATTTGGTTTTTGCTAGTAAAATGAAGCAATATCTTAAGTTTCTTCCATCTTTCTAGACAAAACATTCCAAAAAAATACCGAACATTTTTTTCTCTTTCTTTTATAAATAGTTACTAACAAAAAATAATTTTTAAGAATCCTCTAATCAAATAACTTCTAATAATATTACTTCTACTCTATCAATACCAACATGGCTTGGTCTTGCTGCATTATCTCGTGATTTGCAACTTTTTGACACCAATCTTTTTCAATTTTGTCTCTCCACCATGTTTGCTATATTTATTTTTTAAAGTAAAGATAATTTTTAGTTGGGATTATCTTCGGCAATTAAAAATTGACCCAACACCTTTTGGCCAATGTCTTTCATTATTCTCTGGTCAAATATCTGAAAAAAGGAAGGAAATTGGACAAAAACTTTTGGAAATACTTGGAGGGGAATTAGCTAAGGTTGTTAAATTTATCAAAATAATTTCAATAATTTTATTTTTTGACAGAATCTTTCTGCCGTTAGCGACATTCCTCGTCAATATCGTTGGACAAAGCGTCCTCAACCTATTGGATTTTCTACTTATTTGTCCTCTTCTTTTGAAATATTTGAACAATTTGCTGAAGAAACTGCAAATAAATTAGGATTTGATGAAATGGAACTTAATCAAATTAGAAGTCAAGCAATGATAATTGCTTCTAATGATTTTTGTGAACGAGCTGAGAAGGTATTTCTTGGGTTTTTAAGTTTACTTTTTTATTTCTATTTTTATAAGGTTCTCGATAGCGTTGAACAGACTGGGTCATCACTTTTGAGATTTAAACAAAGAAAAGCTTTAGCTTCTGGACAATCAACTGCTGAGGCTGCAAGTGAATCTGATGAGTCGAAAATACGTGCTCAACTCTGTTTTGATGTTAATTTGGTTAAACAAAGAGCTAGAGTAATTTTTTTGTAAAAGATACTTTTATTCTATTTTTTGTAGGAATATGGATTGGCAACTGAATATATGGATAGATTGGAACGGATAGAACAACGAACAGCAACTTCTGAAGTTTCAACAAAAATAACGGGCTCAACAACTGAATGTGCCGATTAATATTTGTTTGGTTTTCTAATTTATTTGTTTTTCTTGAAATTTAAAGGAAAATTATATTTTTTTATTTAATTAAGTAAAATTTTATGCAATTTTTGACCTTTTAAGCCTTGTGATAGATTATGAATCAATAAAATTGTCGATTCACTTAATAAATATTTAAAAATAAACTATTGTTTATCTTAATTACATATTTTAATTGATTAAATATTTTTTTAATATTTGTTTTTTATTTTTATAAATATTAAAATTTTATATGATATTTTTTAAAATTATTTAGAAATTATAATTTAGTTTTGCAGTTAAAATTAGATTGAAATGACTTCCACCACAAGTTGGGCTGATATCCAACGACTTGCTGCAGATTTGCAACGTGTTCAACTTGCTGAGAGCAATAAACAAAGGTTTTAAGTTTTATTTTTAATTGGATGTGCTGCTTTTAAACTGAAATTATGGTTGTTGACGACCGGTTTTAACACCGAAAACCTGAAAATGAATGATTTTGTTTTAAAAAATTCCCCCAAAATAAAATCGTTATTTTACTAAAATCGAAAACTGCGTTTTTAAAATTTGGATTAACTGAAAACCGGGTGTGAACAGGTAGTTAACAACCCTAACTGAAATGTTTTTAAGGTTAACTGAATCAAATTGTGTAGAAGTTATCAGCATGCTCATTTCAATGGGATTTATTGATTTAGTTATTAGTTCTGATGGGAAGGTATACCAAATTTCTAAATTAATTTAAATATTTTCTAGGAGTATGTTACTCGAAAGCATTTACAAACAGAATGTGCAAATGAATGTCTTGCTGCGGGAGGCAGAATTTCTCTTACCGATTTGGCCTCGCAATTAAATGTAAATCTTGACCATATTTCTGGAGCTGTTAACCAATTGGTTAGACAAATCGATCATGAAGAAGATCATGTAAATATATCTACATCAAATGATTTTCTTATTTGTGCAGGAGAGCTTATTCATCGGTTTGATTTTTCCTTCTAATTTTTGGGGTTGTTTGATTGCCTGGTTTTATAAACCTTTATCGGTTTTATCCTTTATATTCCTTATTTAGTGATTTCATTAATGGTTTATGTGCAAAATTGAATGAACAACTTGAAGAACTTGGAACTATTTCTATGCTTCAACTTACTCGACAATGGGAGGTTTATAATTATCTAAATTTTATTTAAAAGATAACTTTTCATAGCTTCCAACTGAACTTCTTAATCAACATATTTTAACGGAATTGGGTACTGGAAGAATATCTGCAATTCGTTTTGAAGATTATCTGTGTACAAATCGTTATATTAATACATTGAAAGGCAAATTCCGTGCTATACTTATTGGACTTACTAAACCTTGTCCTCTAACAGAAATTTATTCATATTTGGCTGTTAGCGAGTCTTTTTTCTTTCTTTTATTGAATGAATTAAATGATCAAGGTTTTTTTAAATAAAATTTAAATAAAAATATTAATTTAAAGGTAAATTACCGGGAAAACTTTTAGGAACAAAAAATTCAATTAAATCATTATATGTGCCTTTTATTCATGAAAGAATGGCTAAACAATTTATTTTACAGCGTTTGTCTGAAGAGCATTTTATTGGTAAATTGAATATTTTCTTTTAATTTTAGGTCTGATTAATAAGTTCCAAACAGACCCGTAGCCAGGGGGGGGGGGAATTTGGCACCTTCGACGCCAAAATTCGGCGCAGAAAAATTTCTGGCGACATTTATATAAAACGATCTAGCTACATGCCGTTCTTCTATGTTATTTGTTTAAATTATATTCTTTTTTAGAATGTTCTATTATGAAACGCTTGAGTATATCTGGTGAACCAATATCATTTTTTCGTGAATTACTTCCATCTACAGAATTTAATGATTTGCTCTTTTGGCCTTCTGTTGTACTTTCTGAATCACTTTTATGGAAGGAATGTGACTTGCTAGCAAAAAATCTTCTTCATTCTATACATTTTTGTTTAATTGATGATATTCTTCCTGTGAAACTTATTTCTGTTTTTAATGATTCGGATTATATAAAAATTGTTGAAATTTTGCAGAAAGGTTGGAATGAGGGATATTTGAGGTAAAAAATAAATTTTAAATTTAAATTATTTTTTAGAACAACAAATGATCGTCGTGTTATTTTTGATCATTCAAAATTAATTTCAAATTGGTTAAAATCAATCGAAGAATTTATACATGAAAGAGCAGTTAAAGATGCGCCAGAATTACGTAAAGCACAATTAAATGCTGCAATATCAATCCAAAAACAATTAAATAAAGAAGAGAAAAAACAACAAAAAGATGATGATTGGGAAATAGAAAAGCCGTCAAAAGGAGGGAAAGGGGCTAATAAAAAGAATCGTTCAGGTGGAGGTTCTTCTCATCAGACTTCGAGTAAAAATTAGATTTTTGTTAAAATTCTTGTGTTTAAAACCTATCTGTTAAGAATTCGCACCTATTCTGACAATTTTCGAAATTTTTTGAACCTATTTTAGCCTTTTTTCGAACCTATTTAGGTGCCTATTATCGGTTTTTTGGACCTAAAAAACTGATAATAATAAACAAGGGTCATGCAAACACATAATTACCCAAGATTCTCTTCAGATTTTAAATAATTTATAGGCCGTTCTGGCAAACAAAAAGCAGCAACGGAAAGCAATATTTCTAATAAAGATTTACTTTCTTGTGCTTCACCATTTAGTTCGGATGAATTATTTACCGAATTAGAACGTTGTCATTCTTCGAGTGATTTTCAAATTCCTGATACTCTTCGTGAAGAAATAGCTGATGATTTTATTGCTGAAGTTAATAATTTATATAGACGTTTTGTTACTGAAGAGTGGGAACAACAATTACATCAAACAACAGCTGAAGAACAACAAGCACAACGTCAGGCATTTGAACAACGTTTAAATAAAATTTCGGATGAATATGCAGCTATTTGCCTTTTTGAAAAAGGAACTGATTATTTTGAAGAGGGTAAAAATTAATTAAATTAACTCTCTTAAATATATTTTTAAAGCAATTTGTACTTTTGTCGGGTTCCTTAACTGATTTTGCATGTGGGCCTCCAAAATATTGTTAGAATATAATTCTTGAGAATATTTCTGTCAATTTACTTTGGACGTGCGTGTGGGGCTAAAAATATAAAATACCTTCTCGGAATTTTTAATTTCTAGGAATTGTATAACAGGGGTGTGCCATTTCGCCTTCCGTCTTTCGCCTTTCGCCAAAATTCCGCCTTTTTTGGACTTTCGCAATTTCGCCTTCCGTCTTTCGCCTTTTAAATTTACTTTCGCTATTTCGCTTTCCGCCTTTCGCTTTTTAAAATCTGTTTCGGCACATCCCTGTTGTATAACTTCTAAATTTGATCAAAAAACATGCTAAATATGTTGAATAAAATTATGTACTAAACTGGGGAATTTAACTAAAAAATATTAATTTTTCTAATATTTCATTAGAGAGCCCTAAATTGAATAATATAAAATATTTTCAAATTTCAGATCAATTAGCTAACGATTTACGAATTTATTTGCTTCGTTCTCTCTGTACAGAATTATCACATTCTCTTCTCTACACTATCTCAGATCTTAATTTATCCCAACAATCTTCTCCAAAACCAACAATTTTAAATAATAAACAACGTGATCATTTAATAGATTCATTAGAATCTATAGAAATGCAGAAATGTTCTCGTCAACTTTTTAATTCTTTTGATATTTTAGAACATTTTCATGAAGCATTTCAACGTTTAACAGCAATGAATGGTTTAAAATTAAAACAGCCAGATAGAAAAGAGCGAACCCAAAAATTAGATTTATTTGGTAAAGAATTACACAAACAAATGTTGGAATGTACAGATCCCCCAACAACTCTTCTTTTAACTGTTATTTTATGTTTTCAATTATATTATAGAATTGCTATTCATGCATCCGGTTTGTTAATTAAAATTATTTTAAAAATAATTTTTTAAAGGTAAATTTGTTTCCCCATTAATTCATTTTCTTTCAACGGGAACATCTGCCATTCCTCCCGATTTGGTTAATTTATTAAATGAAATACAACATTTAGTAGTGGCAAGTATTAAACATAAAGGTGACTCATCAGAGAAAATAAAAAATGATTTGATGGAGAAATTAGTTAATTTGAAAACATTCTTTTCTTATTCTGATCAAGAGGAAAAACATGAAGAAAAAGAAAAGGAATAATCAAAAGAAATACGGGGTAGATGAATTTTGTAAATATTTAAGTATTCTAACATTTCTAAATTATTTAAAGAATGAAATCTTTTTTGAATGACATCTTTTTTAATAGTCTTACCTAGAGTTTGGGGTTTTGGTAGCTCAGAAATATTTTAGAAAAAATTCTAATCAATTCAATAATGTTTGTGGATGTCAGAATATGTAAATAAAAATAAAACCCTTACCTTCTAAAATTAAATTGTTTATGTTAGTAGAATGTATGCTGATTTTGAAGTATTTTTCTCAAATAAATTTTGAAAATTTTGTAAAATAACACAAAAAATTATTCTTCCTTGGATAAATTTTTTATATTTGAGATAAAAATTCGAATTTTTAAAATTTTAATTCGCAAATTAAAAGTGTTTATAAAAATTATCTTATTTAAAATTTACAAAAAAATAAATTTCTTTTAACAATCGCCGCATGGAAAGCAGAACGGAATTGGTATACAGAAAGGGAAGCAACAACAACACGGAACACAACTACCTCTGTCTTCTACATAACGTCGTTGTTCATAACTTAATTTATTTTTAAGAAAATTTTTTTCTTCGAGAAAAAATTAAATTTTTTATTTAAGTTTTTATTTTTACTTACACAACTGGCTGTGGTGCATTTGGATAATAGGGACGATAATTCTTTAAAATTAAATATAATAAAAATATTTCAAAAATTATTTACCTGCGAGTAAGGCTGTTCTGTGTACATTGAAGTTTAGAAAATTAAAGATTAAAAATTTAAATTTTTGTTTGCGAAAAGAATTTATGAGTTGGCTTTGAATTAATAAAAAATTATTAAAACTAAAAAAAATATATTTAATATATCGCTATATTTAGATAAATTAAAATGAATTGAGGAGATATTTAATTCCCTAAATCTTTTTTAGATTAAATTATATGTATTAATAACGATAAAAGGAATTTTTTTATAAAAAAATTTTAAAATAGGGAGACTTTTAAATAAAATTAACTGTCAAATGAAATAATTAAATTAAAAAAATTTTTATTTTTAAAAGAAAAGACAACCTCTCTTAAAATTTAAACAATAAACAGGTTTTTCATGGCCATTTTTGTACATATGACTAATCGAGAAAATGAAAATAAAGAAAATGATCGATAATTTTAATTTTAAAAAGAATCAATTTGTGGGTGGAATTGAAAGTTTTAATGCGAAAATTAAAAATAGAAAATTGAAAAAATTAAAGAAAATTTTTCAAAGCTTTGTTAAAGAAAAAACTATAATAAAAGGGAAAAAGTAAAGGAAAAGCTTTTAGAGAAAAGGTGTGATTGTTGGCTTGTTGGCTGAATTATAATTGGATTGTTGGCTGAATTATAATTTAAATAAATATTTTGATAAATATTTTATTGAAATTAATCTTTTAATTAAAATACTGTAAAAATTTAAATAAAAATTAAATTATTTCTTAAAATGATAAAGATAGAAAGGCTTTATCATCTCTTCCAAAGTGTCAATTCTCGTATATGAAATTCAAATAATAAATTAGCTATTCAAATAATTAATTAGAAGATATCTACATACCGCCTACCTAATCTTGTGGTAAAATTTAAAAAATTATTCTCTCTCTGTAAATCTAAAATTATTTTAAATATATTTGTACAGCAATATAAATTTTGCTTTTCTCGAATTCCTTCTCTTTTTATTTTAATCAAAATTATTGGTTAAATGAATTTTAAAGTCAAAATTATTTCCCTACTCCTCTCATTTTCTCCAATTTTTGGGTAAAATAAAATTAGCAATTTCTAAAGTATTTATTTTTATTTATTTTTTAGGGTGTGAAAGTTCACATAAAGTATGTAAAGTAAAACAATAAATTTATTTTTGTTGGATTTATACAAGATTTTATAGTCTTTAATTTCCTACAAATATTTTTATCTTATTCTCATACAGTATATTTTAAAATATTCTCGTGAACCTTTATTTTTTAAAAATAATTTCGAGAAAATATACATTATCCCTAATTAATTAATTTTGCATTTATTTCTTCAGTATTTTTTTTATAATTAAAAAATGAATTTTAATTATTTTATTAATTTTAAGGGTTTGTCTGATTTTTTAAAAATTTTTGAATGTTATTAATTAGTAAAGGCCTTGCCCTTTTATTACTAATATTTTTAAATTTTAACCTAGTTAAATCAAAATGTTCTTGGGATGTTAGTTTAATTTAAATAATTTTAAATTAGTTGTGGGGGTATAATTTTTAATTAATTAAGAATTGCCCTAAATGGTCAACTAATTCATCTGTAATTAATGTACATTTAATTTGTCATTCGTAAGGAATAAAATTAAAATTAGATTTAAATAAAATTAAGACATGATGATATGGGTTGGTTAAAAACTGTTGATGATTATTATACTGGAGGTATTGTTAGAAAATAGAAAGAGAATATTTAAATTTAAAATTAAATTAAAAATATTAAATTATTTATATTAAACTTTAAATTTAATTTAAAAAATAAAATTTAAAAGCAAATCCTTCAATATTTAATGTTGGTGTTCAATATATATTAAGTACTGTAGTAGCAGCTTTAAATAAAAGCCCCTCTCGTCGGTTTTCTTATGCCGAAACTGGGTTTTTAACAATGTGGTTAGAAGATAAATATTCTGACGAAATTGAAAATATGAGAAAATTAATTGTTGAAAAAGGTAATTTTATTTAAATTTTTTTCTTTTGAAAATTTTTTGAAATTCTTTTAAACTTGCATAGAAAATTTTAATTATCTATAAGCTTTTCATCTAAAATTATTTTTAAAATTATTTTCAATAATTAAAAATATTTTTAGGCCAACTAGAATTAATTGGAGGTATTTAATTAAAAATATATTAACAAAAATAAAGTCCCGTCTATTTTATTTTTCAAATATAAAAATTATTAATAGAAAATACATATATTCTTTTTAGTTTCTTAACTTTATTTGTTCCTATTATCAAAAAGTAACCTCATTTATCTGTTACTTTTTTTAGAAATCCATAGTACCTCTATTTATATATGGGGACTTTATTTTAAAAAATATATTAACTTGTGAAAATTTAAATTAAAAAAAGGTGGTTGGACACAGCCAGACGAGGCATGTACTCACTACAATGAATTAATTGATCAATATAGTTTGGGATTGAGAAAATTAGCAAATAAATATGGTTAATTAAACACTTTAAAAAATATATAAATTTAAAGGAAATTGTGGAGTCCCAAAAGTTGCCTGGCAAATAGATCCTTTTGGGCATAGTAGTGAACATGGAAATATGTTAATTAATGTAAATAAATATTTAATTTAAATAAATAAATTAATTTAAAAAAAAGATTGGTTATGAAGCTCTTTTCTTTTCTCGAATGCATTATTTGGAATTAGAAAATAGAATTAAAAATAAAAGTTTGGAAATGTTATGGCAGACAGATGAAAATGGTAAAGTACCTAATAAATTCATGCTATATAGTATTTAATTTTTTTGATTTTTGTATTAAAAAATTTTAAATTCCTTGTCTTTAAAAAAAATTAAACATTTTTTATTCATAAACTATTCTCGCTATAATGTAAAATTTTTTAAAGGAATTTGGAAGTTTCTCTTTTTTAAACAAAAAATTTAAAAATAAAAATATTCCTCAATTAAATATTTAATTTAAATTACCTTCAATATTTTAATTAAAGGAGATGCTACAAGATCTTTATTTACAAGTACTTTCTACAGGGGAACATATACACAGCCCAAAGGATTTTGTTTTGACCATCTTTGTTATATTCAGGATAATATAATAGACAATCCAGAATTGGAAGGATACAATATTGACAAGAAATTAAATGATTTTTTAAATATCGTTAATGAACAAGTTAAAGTCCAAAGACATAATCATGTTTTAATTGCAATGGGTGGAGATTTTACATATTCAGATGCTGAGCTATGGTTTAATAATCTCGATAAATTAATTTTGGCTGGGAATAAGAAAGTAAATATTCGATTTAAAAATTATTTTGGCTGCGGAAAAATTTTTTAAATTTTTTATTTATATGAACAAACAAAAGGTGCTGATAATACATAGTATAGTAAAGCCTGTGTTGAGTTGGGATAGTTATTGGACCTGATAGGTTGCGTTCGGTGGCAAGGGTCCCAAAAGGCGATGCCGGGAAAGTATGAGTGTGGAATGAAGATCTGATCATTCTCCTCCCTTCTCCAATCTTTGCCTAGCAAGAGATAAAGGAAAACTGTTAAAATTATAGTTTAAAAAGACATTTAACAAAATTAAACAAAAAATATTTTTTTCTAATAATTTTTATTTATTTAAAAGAAAAACATAACAAATGTAAATATATTTTATTCAACCCCAACTTGTTACATAAAAGCTTTAGAACAAACAACAAAACCAAACTTTCCAAAAAGAGATGGAGATTTCTTTCCTTATGCAGATAAACCTGATAGGTATTGGACTGGTTATTTTACTAGTAAACCGTCATTAAAAGGATTAACTAGAAAGTCATCTTCTTTACTTCAAGTAATTTTTTTAAAATTATTTTTGTTTGTAATTAATTAAAATAATTAGTGGATGCATACACTGAAACGAAAATTTGAGTTATCGAAAATCCGAAAGATTTTCGAAATCCGAAAGATTTTGTGGTAAGAGTCCCAAAAGGCAATGCCGGGCAAATATGAGTGTGGAATGAAGAAACCCGATCCGAAGAAAATTTTCAAAACCCAGTCCGAAATCCGACCCGACTTTTCTCGCGACCCGTCCCATCCCTGATTGAGACAAAATTCAAATCTTTAAAAATTTTTTAGTTTAAATATTTTTAAATATTTTAAGGTAACGAGAGCATTATATACACTAATGAAAGCCAAAACTAAATTAAATTCTGAAAATTTAAGAATGGAATTATTTGAACGTTCTATAGCTTTAACAACACATCACGATGCTATAACGTTAAAATTTTTAAATTAAAAAAAATTCCTTTTAAAATTTTTTTAGAGGGACGTCAAAAGAATTAGTAACTAAAAATTATATGAAACGTCTTTTACAGGGTTGGGATGCTGCTGAAGTAAAAAATAAATAAATTTTAAAAATTAAAAAATAAATTTTTAAGATAATATTAACTAATACTTTGGCTTTTTTAACGAAAAAAGAAGAAAATAAAATTAATAAAAATAAAACTTTAAATGTTTTTCCAACACAAAAATTATGTAGCCGTTTAAATGAAAGTTATTGCCCAGAAAGCATGTAAGTATTGAACAGGGTGGGCCGAGTATTTTTTCGTTCCGAGAACCGATCCAAATAAATTTTGTAGACTTGACTTCTTTCTCAACCCAGCCCATCCATGGAATGAAAATAAAATTTAAAACTGGACAATAAATATTTTCTTTTTTGAATAATTTACTGAATTTTGTTTAATTTCTCATAAAATTATTCCCAATATAGTTAAACAAACTCCAAAAAAATATATTCTTAGTTTTCCATTCAAAAAATCCAATTATAGGGGAACAGACAATTTTACATTAACAATTTTAAATGGAAATTCAAAACAATTTTCTGGCTATATCCGTATTCCAGTAAATAATCAAAATATTCAAATTTTATCAAATAATGGACAACAAATTGATTTTAGAGTATTTTTTTAATTTTGAAAAATATTTTTTCTTTAATTTTTCAAGTTAATTCCTTTATTTATATCACAATCTCAAAAAATAAATCAATCCAAATATGAATTAATATTTAAAGCAAATGTTGGGCCTGTTGGATTTACTACTTTTTTTGTTATTATAAACGAGTAAAAAAATAAATTTAAAAAAATAAAAATAATTTTTTAAAAGTCCTTTATTACCTTCAAATCAAACACAAAATCAGCCAAATACTACAAAAAGTATTCCCGATTTGCCTCAAAATTCACAAAAATCTACATCAAGCAAACAATTATTTACTACAAAATTACCAAATACTCCTCTAAATTCTAATAATAATATTTCCTCTATTTCACCAATTCGGCCAACTGAAACAGATGGATTAATTGAAAATAAAGTAATTTAAATATAAATTTATGAGACGTAAAAATCTGCCCTTCCTTGCAGGCATTTTTTGCGGACCTCTTACTTGCATAAGTTGTACTTGCGGCTCCATGAGTTGCGTAATAAACACTCGACAATTGACTCGGATCCAATGTTGGAGTAGTGTTACGGTTCAATACTCGGTTGTGGGCATTGGGCCGCAAGTGTGGTTACTCAACATTTAATGTCCTTTATCTAAAAAAATCTGCAAAAATTTTCTGTATAGCTTTAATAATTAAAAATTCTTTTTTTTAAAGTACATCCGACTTAATTTTAATGAGAATGGGCGAATAGAATCTTTAGAAGATTTAACTAGAGAAAATGCCAAATTTAAATTTACACAAGAATTTCTCTATTATGAAGGGTTATCATCTGGAGCTTATATTTTTGGGTGATTTTTAATTAGAAATATTTTTATATTGAATATTTTAGGGCAAATTCAAATTTAGAACCAACACCATTTAATGAAACTACAAAAACTGAATTTATTAAAGTAAACTTAAAAATAATTTTTTTGTTAAAATAAAATTGACTTCATTTGAAAAATTTTTTGAAACTTGTTCTTCAACTAGCCACATTTTATTTTATGTAACAATCCCGGGATCCCGTAACGGGATATTTTAAAAATGTTATACGGGATGGGTACAGGGGATTAATCAGTTAATTCTATTTGTCGCTCAAAACCCGGAATTCAAGGACAGGATCCCGTAAACTCATGTTCGTCCCATGCCCCATTTTATTTAAAACTCCAAAAACTTAAAGAAAATAGTCACCAAAAATTTTAACATTTCCATAATTTTTAAATAATTTAGAACGATTTTGTACAAGAAGCAAGACAAATTATCAGTCCTTGGGTTAGTCAAATAATTCGGTTATTTGAAGATAAAAAATATATTGAATTTGAATTTCTTGTTGGACCAATTCCAATAACGTTAACATTTCTTCTTTTCTTTTAATTAAAAAAATATTCTAATTTAAAGAGAATTTAAATCAAAAGAAATAATTACAAGATATTCAATGCCGGAAATTAATTCAAGCGGTATTTTTTGGACAGATTCTAATGGACGTAGAAATATTCAAAGAAAGTATTTGAACCTTATAATTACCTAAATTTTTTTCCTTTTTTTAAAGAAGAAATTTCAATAAATATTTTAATTTGGGAGAAAATATAAAATATCCATCAAGTGCCAATTATTACCCAATTACTAGCCGAATAGCTTTATCTGATAATTTAAATCAAATGAGTATATTAACTGATCGTTCACAAGGAGGGACTAGTTTAAATGATGGACAGATTGAAATTATGGTTTTTTGGAATAATAATTAAAGGGAAATTCTAAATTAAAGGTACACCGCCGTTGTGTTATGGATGATGGTTTGGGGGTTGAGGAAGTTTTGAATGAACCGGTAAATATATATTAACCCCAAGAACTAGTTCCAGAACTAATTCCAAAGCTAGTTCCAGGCATTTACTAGTTCCGTAGTTCCAGTTCTAGAACTGGAACTTTGACATCACTGGAGAGAAACATTAAATATAAATTAATAAACACTATTTTAGGGCGAAGACGGAAATGGTTTAATTATTCGTGCCAAACATTGGCTACATTTTGGCCCTAAAACAGAAGAACCTTCCTCAAATAGAATATTAGGCCTTCAACTCTTCCATGAACCAACACTTCTTTTTTCTAAATTTTCTGGAGAATTTAATGATTACAATAATAAATATTTAACTAATGTTTTTACTAAAATATTTAACAAAAAATTTTTGTTTAAATTTCAGTTTTCAGCTCTCAATTTTGATTTACCTCCAAATATTAATTTACTTACTTTTAAGCACATTGGGAATAAACAAATATTAATTCGTTTAGAACATATATTCCAAGCGGGAGAAGATGCTAATTTAAGTAATCCAATTTATTTAAATTTACAGGTAAATTTTGAAAGGAAAAATAATTTTCAAAAAAAATAATTTTTAAAGACAATTTTTAAAAATCTTCGATTTCAAAAAATAAAAGAATTAATGCTTGCTGGAAATATTGTATTTAATGAAGTTGTTGATGCCGAGAATGTTAAGCTAAAACCTATGGAAATTAGAACCTTTATGCTTACTACATAAATAATATGGGAATTGTATGTGAATTATGTTTTAAAAAAATAAATTTTTTCTAATTTTTGAAAATTTTATGAAAATAGAGATTGGCTTTATCAATTTGCTATATCTCTATATTCATTTATTATTAACTTTTTATTCTTTCCAATCCGATGGTGATTTTATCAAATCAAAAAACATTTATCTGCTTTATTTAATTTTTTATGGGTTATCTAAATTTTTAAATAAATTTATACATATTTTTTAGTAAGATTTTATTTAAAAAGATTGAATAACCATTATTTATTCTCTCATTATTTTTACTCATCAATACTATTAACTTGCGAAGACAAATAAAACTGTGGAGGCTAAAATTATACAATATTTATATTTGTTCTTAGTTTCACTTTTTCTAGTATATTCTTGCAAAGTGACAATTAATTAGTCGATATTTATTAATAACGTTTTTATCTCCTTTAAAATACATAAAATAATATTTTTCGGATATTCCATTAAAAATTTTCTTCAATTTTGAAATAAAATTTGGATTTAATTTTAATGATTAAGGTTCAAAATAAACTCATGGCTTTCAACTAGGGTTGCACGAGGTCGAGGCCTCGCCGAGGCCTAGGTCCTCGCCCATTTTGCAATCTCGGTCTCGGATTAACCGGCCTCGGGTCTCGGAACCTCGGTCTCGGTCCTAGCCAAGAACCTCGCCGAGGAACGAGGCTAAATATACACCCCTAAATAATGCCTTTTTTGGATTTTGATTCGAATAGGCCATTTTGTATTTTCCCCACGAAAAAATTGTTCGAGTGAATTGATAAATTAACTAATTATAACTTTGTTATTAACTAATTATAATTAACTAATTATAACGAAACAGATTTTAAAAAGTGGAACATGAAGGTGAAAGATGGTCGGGGTAGATCCCCGATATATTCGTATTTGAGTACGAACTCGTTTGATCTGTATTTTCTAATTTGATTCGCCACTGGGATCCGACAATTTTTAATTTATTTACTTTATTATTAAGCTTTTTTCTATCGATAAAAAATTTAATTTCCGATAAATTATTTTTAATTTAAATCTAATTTAAGGAAAGAGATTTAAAATTTTGAATATTGTAGAGAATTAATAAGGTATAAATACCTAATTGTGGATATATATGTTTTAGAGTTCGTATTTTCGAAAATTTGTCTAAAAACAATTTTTGCCAGAATAACAATTTCGTATTAAGATTACCAATCATTTTAAAAATTAATTATCTTCTTCTTTTTGTTTATCAATTTCTTTTTCTTTTATTATATTTATCGTATTATTATTATTTATTTCTAAAGCCCATTTTCTTGGATTAGATTTGGCAAATAAAATAAAAACAGTTATTGCAGTAAATACAAGTATAGAAATTGTTGAAAATATATATGTCCACTTTAAATTTAAATTAATTAAAATTACTAAATTAATTTTTTACTTGTTTAATTGTATCATCTGGTGCTGCTGCAGCAACAATTCCTGGAAGTATAAGGGGGACTATGCTTATTACAATATTAGTCCAGGAAATAAGAACTTCTGAATGTTTAAGAGCTATCTAAAAATTAATTAAAAATATATTTTTTTATTTTTTTCAGCTCTAAGGGAGTCAAAATTTAAATTACAAATTGTGCATATCGAAATATTCCAAGAAAATCAAGTCCAGTAAACATATTAATTGTTGAATAAAATGGCAAAATAAACAAAATTGAAGAAGTTAAATAAGGAATAAATGCTAAACCAAGCAGTGAAATACAAATACCATACTTTAAATTATTTACATATAATTAATTAATGATTTTTAATAGGGTTGGACATGGCCGGTTTTGAAACAGGGAATTTTGATATTTTCTGCTAAAAATTAACCGTTTTTATGAAATTTTAAAAACAAGAAGTTTATGAAAATGAGTGGCTTTTAAAAAGACCCTCCAAACCGAAAATTGGATTTTAAGTAAGGATTAACCGAAAACCGAGTAGTACTGGTTAATAACTGTTTGTTTCCAACCCTAATTTTTTTTAATTTAAAAATTACTTGAGCTACTCCAGAAAATAATTTAACTTTTGATTGTTCACATAATATTTTTGAAATTAATTTATCATCAAGAGGGCCAATTAATAATTTTGAAAACATTCCAACTAATGGAGGAAGTGCAGAAACTAAACCTGTTTCGGTAACGGATATTCTGAGAACCTTAAATCATTTAAATATATAGTCTTATAAGATGCGCATTATAAGATACACCTTGGGGTTTCGTAAATATCAAATATGAAGTATATTGAATTGGGAATATCATATAAACAGCCCCTCCCACACACTATCAAGGGTGGAAAATTTTCTGGAAAATTTACGGATATCCGGACCTTTTTCGGATCCGGATCCACCAAATCTCTCCCTACACCCATTGGCCTATCGAATTAAAAATACCGCATTTACTCTAATATAACGACAGTCTCTAATATAACGAGGCTGTACTTTAGTACGTGGGTGCAGGCTTTAATTTACAAATGTTATACCATTCGAAAGAGCTCGTCGAGCTGAGTCGAATGCCACCAAAATTAGATCTAGGAAAAATTTCTGGACCGAGATATAGGTCCCTGAAGTTTGAAAAACCATAGGGGGGAGTAAGCTCAATTTTGGGGTAAAAAATTCGAAAATGCAAATTATACCTCGTTCGAAAGAGCTCCTCGAGCTGAGTCGAATGACACCAAAATCAACGAAATCCTACTTGATTGGACAAAGTTATGATCTTTTCTTTTAGCTCCTTACCTATGGTATCTGTGGAGATTTTTGCTGCTACTGAGGCGCCAAATACGTCCAGAGCAAGGGAGATAGGAATAGGTTTATGTTACGAGCCCAGACCCATCGCCCGTAGACTCCCCGCGAGGCGCGTGCCGCAAAACCCCGCGCGAAGCGCGGGGTTTTGCACAAGCGCCTCGCCGACGCCCCATAGGTTTAGGTTTTTTGTTTTTTGTGTCATAACTTTTTCTAATCTTGTTCAATCATGGTGATTTTGGTCTCATTCGACTCAGCTCGTCGAGCTCTTTCGAACGAGGTATTATTTGTATAAAAAATTGTTTATTCCAAAAATCGCCCCTTTGGATCTTCGGTTTTTAGGGGGCTTATATCTCGGTCCAATCAAGTCGGATTTCGTTGATTTTGGTGTCATTCGACTCAGCTCGAGGAGCTCTTTCGAACGAGGTATAATTTTCATATTCGAATTTTTTACCCCAAAATTGAGCTTACTCCCCCCTATGGTTTTTCAAACTTCAGGGACCTATATCTCGGTCCAGAAATTTTTCCTAGATCTAATTTTGGTGGCATTCGACTCAGCTCGACGAGCTCTTTCGAATGGTATAACATTTGTAAATTAAAGCCTGCACCCACGTACTAAAGTGACCCCTATAACGACACCCTAGAAGAAAGTTGAAAAATAAAACGACATGTCGTTTTATTAGAATAAATACGGTAATCCTAAATTGAAGTGTATCTAGTAAATGAGCATACTATCCTTATATTTATTTTACTTTATTTAAATAATACGGCCCCATTTCTAACAAAAATTGAAAGGCAATTTCACTGCAAAAAAATGTTACAAATAACAACCAAGTTGTCCAATCAGTTAACATTTTATAATATGGAGCTTTTTGTTTTTTATTATTATTTTCCTTTTCAGTTTTACCAAATTCAATTTCTTTTAATTCAATTTCAGATATCCATCTAGAAAATTTTTTTTAATTTTTAAAAATAAAATTTACGGATGTTCAGAAGGACAATCACGAAAAATAAAAAAGAAAATCATTGTAAATATTAAAGTTAATGTAAACATTGTATAATATACTCCTTCCCAACCAAAATTACTTTCACAAAAATATCCAGCTGTAGGCATTGTAAATAATTGACCAAACTATTTTTTAAAAATATTTTATCAGGATCAATAATGAAAATAAGGTTTAAGACTCGGATTAGGTTAACAAAAAATTTTCTGAAGACAAGGACAACCCTATACATTTAATATACCTATACATTAATTTAGGGTATTTAAATAACCATTTAACCCAGATAAGGTTTAGGGTAGGGTTGTTCCCCGACGTCGGGAGGACACGGGCAGTGATGGGAAAGTTCCAAAATTTCTCTGGAACCGGTTCCAGTTCTGGAACTGCTTTTTGAAAAAAATGTCTCAAATTCCCCGACTTTCGGGGACGGGGACCAACCCTAGTTTATGGGAGCATCAGGGGTTGTTTGTAAAAATTGAAACAATAACAACTCTTTCCTGGGTGAAATTTTAAATATTTTATAAATTCACTTGAAAATGTATAGAAGTTAAAATTAAAAAAGTAGCCGTAGATGTAACAGGCGCCCATTTACGTGAGACTATTGAAACAACAACATATTGGGCTGCAAAACATGTACCCTAATTTATTCTAAATTAAATTTAAGTTCAAAACTTTTTATTTTACTTGAATTATTCGCATCAAATAGATAGACCAAAAACCAAAAATCTTGTCTCCAATAGGTATACCTAAAGTAGACAATGCAGACATAATACAGAAGGAAGTTATTGTATGTCTAGAAAAAAAAAGATTTTTCGAAAAAAAGATTTTCTTTCGAACCTAACAGAAAATAGTTCAATTAAAGGAGAGATGATAAAACTACCAATGATTGACCCTATAGCAGGTCCAGAAAATAAAAGAGAACGCTCAATTGCTGAAAATTCATTTTCATCCTTTTCTTCTTGGCTAGCTGAAAATTAAAAAATTTTCTTTTTTGTCGCTAAAAATTTTTCTGATTCATCGAAATTTTCTAATAAATCTTCCGAAAAATTTCCCGAACCCTAACACCCCCGGGGAAATGTTATTTATGTAACTGACTCAGAAAGGGACTTTTAGGTTGTTAATATACTATGTATTTATTACCATATTTATTTAAAGAAATATTAAAATCATTTATTAATTCATTTTTTATTGGATTCATACAAATTATTGTAAAATTTAATAATAAACAATTTGAAAATATTAGTGCCATACAAATAATTGAAATAATTAAAATTAAATAACGAATTTTTAAAAAATTAGAGAATTTGACTTGAATATACATACTGATGTATGTATTAAATATTTTTCTTAAAATTATAAAAAAAATTTTAAAGTACTAGGTCGTTTCATAAAAAATGTCGCTTTTTGTTTATCAAGTGATAACACAAGAATATTTTTTTAAAATCTATCTTTTTTTGGTGTTTTCTTGAAGAACAGGATTATATCTTCATTTTAACACCTAATTTTACAATTTTCCAAAATCCCAAGAAAAGTTATGATTTGAGAAATGTCGGAGGTAAAGGGGAATATTTGTAGCATGTTGAAAATTCAGTTCGATAATGTTCACAAAGTAGCTTTAGCAGCACGAAAAATCATTTCCACAGTTGGGCATGATCTCGTTTCTTATCTTAATGCGCAAAAATAGTTCAAAAAATTTTGTTCGGGGAGCAGCGGGTCAAAACGCAAACATGAGTCGAGAGGGCAACCGACCGTAAACAAACGCGTCCTTGCTCACCGGTTACAACGGTATCCGGATGTTTTTTCAACAGAATTGTAGCCGGGACTTTGCTCTATAAGTACAATCTGGTACTGGTTGAAAAAAACAAATATTGAGCCGAGAAGGACAAAAAAGAGTAGTATATATATTTTCACCCGGGAAGATTTCGTTTGTATATATATTCACCCGGGAAGATTTCGTTTGTTACCTTCAACGTCGCCAGGGACTGTTTAGTAGAACTCTAGTTTTCCATAATGCAAATTTTCCCCCCACACAAGTTTACTTTGACAAGTTGCCACATTATCCAAACGCTTAGTTGGAATGTACTACCCTGCGCACCATATAGCCCCGACTTTGCTCCATCAGATAATCACCTTTTCATATCTCTCAAAAATTTTTTACGGAGCAGGTGCATCACTGAAGACGCTGAGGTCGAGGCAGCTGTGGGGTAGGTATAGTGCATCGGAAATGGGGTCAGATTTTTTTAAAAGCGGCATCCACAAACTTCTTTTTTGCTTTAAAAATGTTGATAAGACTCGGGGCAATCATTTTGTTCAGTTAGATTTCTTACTTGATTGATTCTGTTTGTTATCTATCGATTTTTATGTGAAACTTTATTTTTGAAAAAAAGCGACATTTTTTATGAAACGACCTAGTAAATGTTTGTGAATGTACGGTTTTAGTTTTACTTATCCAAGTCTTAACAATAATGTTCAATGAATAATTATTAAAAATATCTGAACAAAAATTATTAATTAGAAATTTATAATAATTGATATATTTTATACCTAGAATTTTTTTATTTGAAATATGTCATCGGGAAATGAAATTTTTAAAAATATTATTTAAATATATAAGTATGTGATAATAATATTTAAATAGTAAATAAAATATAAAAAAAATTTTTTGTATAATTTTTGAAAGAAGATTTGCATATTTTTGTTAAATTACGATTTTTAACAATATGGTTAAAAATTATCAAAAATTATTTTTGCAAAAATAAAAGATCAGAAAATGTATTAATAATAAAATAAACAAATATTGATAATTAGGGCTTGGGTTTTTCAAAATTTGTTGTGTATTGGTGTTACTAAAATAAGACTCTGATACATAAATGAAAACAGACTGGATATTCGATAGACTAAATACAAGAATCAAAATCGAATCCCGACTTTTTTTACTAAAACTCCGATGCAAACGACTCAACGTAGAGTCGAATTAACGGGCGGTCAAGTTCTTAGTTCAACGTATTTTTCAATGATTTAATCCTTTGTGCGAATAAATACGAGACTTTAAGACTTAAACAGATAATTGATTCTAAACCTTCAATTCTGTTTTCGTAATTTTAAATATGTATCTAACATTATCAATCGTGAAAAACGTTTGTTTTAGAGTTTAAAAATTATTAGACTTAAAATAAAAACGAGATTTTTTTTTATTTTTAAAATAGTAAACAAAAAGATTTTGAAAATTCACAAAAATTTGAGGCAAAAGGTTTATTAAATTCGATTAATGTGAAAACTTGTAATATAATCTGAATCTAAAGGATGGCAATGAAGTATTATAAATTTAATTTTAGAATTTAAAATATTTTCAATCTCGTATTTTACAAAATTGCAATTCCTTCCTTCTACTTTTAATAATTCCTTTTCTATATTTTTGGCTCTCTTTGGCAAATCAGTACGAAACCATTTAATATAAGGAAAACTAATATTAAAGACCATATTTGAGCAATTTGAAGTTTCTACATTCTAAAAAGTAAAATTAAAAATTATAAATATATACGCTAAATTTGATTCCAAAAGATCAGGAATAATAAACAAATATTTAATTATCTCTTTCCTTCAATATTTAACAATATCTTTATAATCCTTAAGGGTACCCAACAGAGGTCGATCGGAATTCCGATTTCCGAAATTTTGAAAAAATTTCCGATAATTTTTGAAGTAAATTTCCGTCCAAAATTCTCAAAATTGGCGCCTGCGGCGCAAAATGGCACCTTCGTTATTTCCTATCGATTTCTGGTACCCAATAATGAGGGAAAATATCTTATTGAGCCACGGTGTTATTCTAACGAATCAGGATTTTTGATCGTCTACTCAACCTTAATTTAGAATACTTGAAAGTAAGATATTCTCTAAAGAGAATTTTTAATTTTTAGGAGATGGCCATCCTTTTTGGAGAAACTTTTCCTTGCATTCCACTTTTTGTCATTTATTATGAATGAAATATGTATTTATTTCACAATTTATTTTACTTACCCTAATTATTAAATCAAAAATTTCCGAATCAATAAAAGAGTTTTGAGGAGCCCCAGAAAACATTGGCTCCAAAAAAGAAGTTCCAAAAAATAATTTTCTCTGTGTTGTTTTAAATCCATTGATCAAAATCCGATTAAATTTCCATCCTTCATTTAAAATTAAATTTAAAATAATTTCTTTATATTGAGTAAAATTGTTTGTTCCATCAAATTCAATTTTTAAAAATTCATTAATTGATAAATTATTTAAAATAAAATTTAAAGCCTCATTTTCGTAATTTGGATTGGAATAACAAATTAGAGCTTTGTTGATATTTAGGAGATTTTTTCCTTTTTCTTCTTTAAAAAATAATAATTCAATTAATTTTGGATTAAATATAGCACAATTAAATTCAGCATTTTCAAAAGAACATAAAAATAATTTTTCTAACCAAAACCGACAAATTTTCATTTCTTTAATATTTTTGGGGTATAAAGGCAATTTTAGAAGTAAAAATGAAAAAGAATCTGAAAAATAAAAAAATTAAAATTAAAAAATTTTTTTTAATTCCTTACCTTCTCCCATTAAACGAATAACTATATTGTGTTTACAATGTTTCAACCTTTCAGTACACAAATACAAAGGGATTTGCCTGTCTTCTATAGATTGCCACTAAAAATTTTTTGAATAATTTTTTTGATTATTTAGACTTACAATACTACTTTGGTTGGACCCCCTCCCCTCCTTTTTTACCTACTGTTTCCCTGACCATTTTGAGCTTTTTTGCTTTTTAAAATGGGAAAAAATAAAAAGGAAGGAGGTGTCAACCAAAGTATTTATTACAAAATTTACTTTTTCTAAAATTTCTTCATCCAATTTAATTTCACTAGAACCTAACTCAATTCTTTTACACAATTTTGAGCATTCATTGAGATTAACCTAAAAATAAAAAATTTTTTAGAAAATTTTTTATTTAAAAAACTAGAGATATATGGCTAAATTTTTGTTTTGCCAATATTCCAATATATCGATCAATCAAAGCCTTAAAATGGATATTTGTTTGTTGAAAAGATATTAATTGTTTAAAATTTAGGCATTTTAAAATATCAAGTTTTTCCTCAACAAGAAGATTATGGTACATTAATTTTATTTTCCTAAAATATTAAAATAAACTGACTTCGATTTTAATTAAATAAAATGAAAAAGTTTTTAATTTTTGGGGGCATCTTTTTTGCTAAAGACAGGGCTGGGCTAATTTCGCATTTCGTATCTTTCGCTTATTTCACATTTTTCATCGCGAAAAGTTTCGCATTCAGCATTTCGCTTTTTATTTTTAGATTTAGCCCAGCCCTGATGGATAGACTAAAAACAGGACAAGACTGAAATGGTCAGACCTAAATGATCCTTTATCTTGGAATTTTTTTGTTGTTGAATTTATTGGAAAGGGGGTTTAAGGATTTTCCTTTTAAATTTTTCCATATTTTAAAATTAATTCCTCAATATTTTTAGCAAAAATTAAAAAAGAAATTCTTCAAAAACAAATAAAATGCCTTACCCAGCAATTTGGACAAGATCACAACGGGGTCAATTGTCAGCAGATTATGAAAGTGTTGCTTTTCCTGGCAACACGTTTATTTTCCTTCATAAGCGTAGAACACAACATTGTTCCTATTTTCGATGCGCATATTGTGCAAAGGCTTTAAAGGTGTTTGGAAATTATTTATTCAACACTATTTTTAACCATTTATTTTTAAGCTTCGAATCAAACGTAACGCAACAAGATTAACAATACCTATAGTTCGAGCTTCACTTGAAGAAGGATTTTTGGATAATCCAGACAATCCATTTCATCGACATTTTTGTATTGATGAAAAAGAAGTTGATACAACAACATATGCAGCTAAAGCTAGATATATTTACAAGTTGGGGATTTTTTTGTTTAAAAATAATTTTTTCTTTGTTTTTTAAAGTAAAGTAAAATTGGAATTGTTGGATATGCCGATGACGCCTCGACAGGCTTGGCTTCAAATGGAAGCTGAAGTTATTGCCAATTTTCCTGATACTCTGACACAACAAGAAATTATTCGTAGGTTACCAACGTAAGTATAAATAATTATGAAATAATTTTAAAAAATTTTTGATCTAATCAAAATAGGAAATATTGAACCGGACAGACCCCATTTTTTTCCTTTCCAATTTTCCCCTATATTTTTGTAAATGGTCAGACTTTTTCCTTTCTTCCCTCCAAATTTCCTTCTTAATTTTGCCTTCAATCAAACGAAAAGGACTACTTATTTAATTCTATGCAAGTATATGCCAAAAGGAAAAATATAGGGGAAAAATTGGGGAGGAAAAAAATTAGGTCTGTCCGGTTCAATATTAAATCAAAATGATTGGTTAATTCATGAATTTTTAGTCACGTAATTAACCATTTTTTGGTCTAAAAGTCCTGTCGAATTATTTTTTTGGCTCAGCTTCCCTTCTCCTTCATCATCTAAATACTTTTATTTTAAAATAAATTTTATTTAGTGATAAATCAGCAAAAAGAAGTTTTGCTAGGCGTAGCTCTATTGGGAAGCGGAATTTGGTTGAAGACCTCGCTATTTTTGGAAAAGATTATAAAGAACCTGTAGATGAATTTGAAGCAAAAAATGAATTTGAAGAAGATGATCTTTCTCTTCTTTTGGATGCTGGTTTGGTGGAAGACAACAAAAGTCCTGATTTTTTAAAAGCCGATTCTTCGAAAGTTCCTTTAGATTTATTGGTATATTTTTATATTTAATTTACAAAAATTTTGCGGATTTTTTACCTAATTTTTTATTTTAATCCCCCTTATCTGTATATTTAGGGTTAAATTACTGATTAAAGAAAATATGTAAAAATCCGCAAAATTTGTCCGCAAAAGCCTCAAAAAAATTTATTTTAAATAGAAGTCGAGATCTCCACGCCCTCCATGGATTTGTTCTCCTGGTCGAGAAAAACTTGCAAATTTTTTCCTTATTCATCGTGAATGCCGTCCAGATTCTCCACATTTTATGGTTTTTTCTGATATGATGGGAATTAATTTAATTCATAAAGTTTTTTAAAATTTTTTACAAATTTTCTAAAATTATTTTTAAAGTGTGCAGATATTGTTTGTGACGGAAATTCAAGTTTTTACCCCTATGGATTCGCACAATTATATACATTTCATGCTGTTCATCATTCAATTCCAGAAGAAGCTCATCTTTGTGCTTTTGCTCTTCTTCCAAAGTTTTTTTTAATTTTTTAGAAAAGTAATCTTATAAGGAACCGTATCGAACTGTGACCAAAAATTTCATAATTATTTTTATACCATCGTGTAGAGCATGATCGATAGCCTATTTTTTCTTTAGGAAGACAAGTAATAAGGAAAGTGAGGGCGGCTCAACTGCTCCAAAAGTCAAAAACTTTGAGGCCCTATAACTTTCTGTTTTGGTGGGGGGGGGGGGGGGGGGGCCGAAAAAGAAAAAAAAATGGGAATAGGAAATCGACCCTGCTCTACACGATGGTATAAAAATAATTAAGAAATTTTTGTTCACAGTTCGATATGGATCCTTGTTTGAAATTTTTTTATTTTAGTACTTCATCTGTTGCTTATATTAAATTATTTGATATTATTTCTCAAAAATTGTTTACTGAATTTGGAGATCATGGAATTCAAAAGGTTACCTATTTTAAATATTTGTATTTATTAGCTTAATTTTAATTTTTAGAATTGGCATTTTGATAATCAGGTTTTGTTTATTTATGAAAAAACGATTATTCAAAACATTTTAGAAGGGATTTTTCATAAAAATAATTTTTTTCAGGGAATCCCTTATTCAAAAAGAGAAAAAATAAATCTTTTAACAATTAGGCCCTTTAGAAAAATTTTTAAAGAATTTTTAATAAAAATTAATGTTTTTTTAAATTTTTAGTTGGCAGCAATAAATGGATGTAAATCAATTTTTATTGAAGATATTGTTGAAGGATCGGAACAAAAAACTTCAAATTTTGCAAAATTATGGCATGAACATTTAAATTCTTTATTTTTTGGAAAACATCCAGGATTAAATAGATTTATTAGAACAATGAGGGAAGAATTGTCTAGAGCTGGGTTACAAGTAAATTTTTGAATTTTTAAAATTAAAATATAATTTTAAATTTTAAGGCTGAAAGAATTTTTCGTCCACCAGATTTTATCACTTCAATTAATTTGGATAATATTGAGGTTTTTATAAATTATTTTTAAAATATTGAATAACTAAAAATAAATTCGGTGTCTTTTTTATAAGAGAGTATGGTTGTCGGTTCGCTTTCGGATATCCGAAGAATTTCCAGAAACCGACAACCATATACATAAGAGAGGTTATCTTTATTTTTTGCCTAAATTTTTGTGAATTTTTCGATATTTTTTTAGTTTTATTGAGTACATTTTTACATTAATTGAAAATATTTCCGTGAGGGGAATCTTTTAAGAAAATTTTATTTTTAATTTATATTACCGCAAAAATTCCATATTTTTTTAAATTTTAATCTAAAAATGTTTGATTCCTTTCTTTGTTATAAAAATTAAAATATTTTTTAAGGCTGTCAATAATGTAAGTTATATAAAAGAGGAAGAAAATATTTTTGATTATCCTTCAAATAATTATGATAATTACAAAACTTTAAATAAGGGAATGAAAATTACCAATGATAAAAATTCAATAAATGTTGATGATGATCATTCGTGTAAGTTATTTTTTTAATTAAAAAAAAGAATATTATTTTTTAATTTAAGCTTTACATTCTTGTAAATTTCCTCCTATTCATCAAAAATCAAGAAAAAGACAAAATGAAAGTTCTGATGGAAATTAGAAAATTTAAAAATATTTTTCGCAAAGTCATTTAAATTTTATTTATTTTTTTTATTTTGATTAAAAATAATTAGATTTAAATAATTTTAGTATTTTTTAAAGAAAATTAAAAATGGTATAAAATTTTGGGATTTTTAATAGCCTCATGTATAATTTTGGCTTAGGTATAATTTTGTTTTTAATTTAGAATAATTTACTTTTTTTAAATTTTTCAGAGATGTTCAGAAAAGTAAAAATTAGTTGTCCTAGAATTCCTCAAAAATTAAAAAAAGATTATTTTTATTACATAAATATAAATTATACATATTATTTACAGTAAGTGTTATAAAATTTAAAAAATAATATTCTCAAAAAAGCTTATAATTCTGTGATTAATTTAAAATAATTTATTTAAAATCCACAATTTGTGTCAGTACTTTTCCACCAACACTCCACCTTCGCATCTTCCCAAACTTTTGGCACTTGATCAATAACTTTGTGTCCATTACCGTCTCTAACATAATGTTTCACTTCGTCTTTAACTAAATTTACTTTAAGTCCACGAATTTCAGCAACTTGGAACTGAATTAAAAAAAATTGTTGTTCTATTAAAGGCGAAAATTTGGTTGTAAAAAATTGGGCTCAGATTTTTTAAAGAAAAATTGGGCTCAGAGACCCTATGACTCAGATATTTTGCCCAAAAATAGGCAACTCTCTTAGGAACATGAAGAGAAATAAATTCCATTTTGAAAACATTTTGTTGAATTTTAATAATTATTTAATGCGCTTAACCCAAGGGGGGCTCAAAACTTAGTTTACACCCTAATATTTAAAATCCTAACCAAATATTCTAATAAGTAAATTTTTAAATTTTACTTTAAATTTTTTGTCATCTAAATTAATATCGGGGAGCAATACTTTCTTAACACTTTCCTTCCCTCCACAACTAAATTAAACTTTTTTTAAATCATTTAATTTCTAATAACTTGTGTGTTATATGAAGATAAATATTTGTGTATGTCTTGTCAGGAACTGTACTACTGAATATTTGGCCGCAAATTCGATGTGTCAGAATCACAGGAAGAGAAAATGAAGAACTTCCCAAATTTATGTTTTCACCCAATTTTACCCCAATATTCAAATCTTTAACACTTAAAGCTTCAAATTCAGATTCGTCATCGCAATGAGATAACCAATTTCCTCCTTTCTCAAAATGAGTGACTCGTAAACCAGTTATTTTAGCAGCAGCACTAGGACAAATGGCACATCCATCGAGCAGAATGAGGAACTCTATAAACATTAAATTCCAGTTTTACTTGGTCTCACACCTAATAACCTTGCCCTTTAATCATTCCCGAGCGAAGCACCCCCCCCCTACTCTCCCAACCTCTAAAGAGGGAGGTACCCACAACGACCGCCCTTCTACCTATTTGCTGGTTATAATGATATAATGAAAGCCAACTTTAATTCTTTCCCTACTTTTATTCCGATCTTTGGCAAAGTTCGATTCAGCAAATAATTTGTCTTCAAAAAAGTTTATCTTAAATTTCAAAGAAATTTAATCTTCAATAAATTCTTTTTAAAAAATTACCAAAGCACAATTTTTAATATTATCAAACCAAACATTTCCGCACATTGGCATCTTAAAATTAATTTCACAATTAGATAAAACCATCTCTTTATTTACCAAAGCAATCTTAAGGAAATGTTCATCACAAGCCGGTGCCGCAGTAGGGAGAATGAAATTGTTAGATTTCTTTCCTTTTACCTGTTAATTAAGCAAATAATCTTTTTAAAATTATTTTTTGCTATACCAAACAACTACAATACTCAATTCCACTTGATTTTTCACAAATATAACCTTCTTTGCCTTTATTTGTCTCAAAAAATTTCTTCTCGCGATATTCTCCATCAGACTTTAAATTTAAAGGATTTTTAAAAATAAATTATAAATTTTAATAACCTTATCGACAAATTTAATTAATATTAAAATAATAACAAAAATAAAATAAAATTTTAAGGTTATCATAATTAAAGTTAATTTTGATAAACTAAAAATTAAGACAAAATTAAATGTTTGGGGTGTTTAAGTTTTATTTTGATATTAATAAAAGCCCTTCAGTTGTTTAATTTAACTACTATTGTAATTAATTTTAGAACCATAAAAATATAATAATTTTAAAATTAGAAAAGTTAGAATAAAATTAATAAATTATGAATAAGCAATTACTTTCAAATCCATGACAGGAAGAGGATAAGTAAACTAAATTTTAAAAAATAATTAGGGGAAATTACTACTATTACTCATTTAATTAATCACTTAATTTAATTAAAATTCAGCAAAAATAATTAAAAACCAACAAAAAATTTTATTGAAAAAATAAATAACAAAAATAAAAATTTGACAAAATCAACAAGAAAAATCAACAAAAATTAATGTTTAATATCACGGGGATGTGCAATAGATAATTGTATCTTTACATTAACAGCACTAAGTTCAGCACAAAGATAGCGAAAAACTCGGGGTATTTGAACTTGAAAAACTTGATCATCTTTTTTACAAAGTGAGCAATGAATTTGAGTAAATTTTTGAAAATCATCTTCAATAGCGCCATATTTAAGCATCTAAAAATAATTTTAATTTAGTCTGAGAATCATTTAAACTCACAGCCATGTGTGGTTTAAGTTGACTAACAGAAACTATTGAACCACATCTTCCACAAACATGAGCTTCTTCTCTGTCTGAACAATTTAAAAGGCGATCCTACAAAAATAAAAATAATTTTCGGCCCTAGTTTGGAACATGCGTCCCATGAAAAAGTAAAAGCGTCAAAAAATAGTATATGCGTCCCATGAGAGAATATGAGTCCCAAAAATGGTATAAGCGGAATTTTTAATTATTCCCATAAATTGCCATCTCAGCTGAAAATAAGTAGAATGAAAAGTCCTAGGCCTTCCAAAATCTCAAAATGCTGAAAGCCTAATTTTCTAAGAAAAAATAATTATTAAAATTACTTGTAGACAAAAAGCTGTTCCGTGGGCTATTAATGAATCTCTCTCCATTTCCCCAAATCTAACACCCCCACCACGTTTACGACCTTTTACAGGTTGAAGAGTAACTTAAATTAAAAAAATATATCTAGGAAATAATTTAAAATAATTGCCCGGATCCACAGGACCAGTTGAACGACATTGGAATTTGTCAGAAATCATATGTCGTAAACGTTGATAATAAACAATACCAAAGAAAATTTGAACCTGAAAATTATTTTAGCTAAATGAGAGTAGTTTTTAAGTTCCCTTAGTCCCATAATCCGAATTTTTAGCCATAACTCAAAAAACAGAACAACACGAATTGTCAAGAGTGATATTAGGAAAAACTAAAAACTGTTCTAGGCTCCAAAACATGCAAAAATTGGAAGTCTGAGTTGCTTTCCTTTTTCATGTTGTTCCTTAAAAAATAAGGAAATAAATGCCTGAGGAAACGACATGAAAAGAAGGAAAGGAAACTCAAACACAAATTTTTGCATTTTTGACAATCCCAATTAGTATGACAAAATGCCCCGTCAATATAAAATACTCGAAAAAATTCCCACTTTCATTTCACGTCCATCCACGCCCGAATACATAGTTTCTTCTCCATAATGATTATAACCAGCTCTTGATAACATTTTCCCAAAATGTTCTATAGCCGTATTTTGTTCACTTAAATAATTATAAATAGAAAAATAAATTTAAAAAATAAATACTTAAAAACAAAAGGAGAAGCATCAAAAGTATCTCCATGTGTTGCTGCTGCTTTTCCAGCCATACTTTCAATCATCATTCCAATTGTCATTCGAGAAGGAAACCCGTGAGGATTGAAAAGAATATCTGGAACCATTCCAAATTCAGAAAATGGCATTGATTCTGGAGGCCAAAGAAATGAATTAATTCCTTTTTGTCCATGCCTTGATGCAAATTTATCTCCAATAATTGGATTCCTTTGAATTCTCCATTGAATTAATGCATGCTTTTAAAATTTTAAAAATAAATAAAAAAAACTAGAAAATTTTGCGGGAGTGATGAAAAACCAAGGAGAGACGTCGTGCTTTTATTTTTTAATTTCGACAAATGAAAGGTCTAAAAAATGTGGTAAAATCCAGGCTTCGAAGGAATCCGACAGAAAAAATACTACAGCAAACCAATCTCAACTTAAGAATTATAAAATAATCGAGTACCACTTTAGCATCAGGAACATTTTCATCTTTTACAATTCTAACAATTCCACAATAACCAGGTTCACTAGAAGTATATTTAAATTTTCTAAATTCTCCACTAATCAAATTAAAAGTACTAAAATAAAAAAAATATTTTTTTCCAAAATTTTAATTACAAACCAATAATAGAAGTCTCCATATTGATAACAACGACCTTGAATTGGAAGTCCATCAGCATCTAAACTGACAGGTCTAATATCATTTGGTTCACCACAAAATACAACTTCACAATCAGATTTTCTCCCAAAACGTGCATTTGAATGCTCTGCTAAATTTATTCTTTCCACTTTAATTACAGTTCCGTGGGCAAATCCTCTTTGATATGATCCTTTATTTATTACCATTGCATCTTCCATATCATAACCTTTAAATTGATGGGAAAATAAAGTTTTTTAAAATTAACCAGTATAAGAAATTACAGCAACACAAGCATTTGTTCCCAAAGGATACTCATCCATTTCATATTTGTCATGAGCTTCTAATTTAAGTAAAGGTTTTTGTGGAGTTTGAAGTAAATACATTTTGCCGTCAGCGCGGTGCCTCCAAGCATGAACTGGGACCTAAAATATAATTTATGGGGAACAGTACTGATTCAGGATTTAAATTAGATAACTTGGCTGGATCCTAGGTTTTTTAATTTAATAAAAAAGTCAAAAACAGGGAAATACCTTGAAACGAAAAATAATATGGGGAGGGGGGCCAATAACTAACCATTAGATATATAAACTACTCAAATCAATCATTATTTTATTAATTTATATTAAATTTTTATTTCACAAACCCCCATTGTTTGTTTCCCCATTTGACATTGATACACATTTCTTGGCGATTGGTTGTGATCAGGAAATGGAATTAAATTCCCCGCAAAGGAGAAAAGTGCAGATGGATGCAATTCTTGATGCATAGTTACACCAGGTTCTGCCTCATCAGGATCAATAACAATTGATAAATAAACTTGTTCAAACATACCTTCACAAAACAATTAAAATAAAAATTAATTTCTTTTAAAAAATACCAATATATTCTGTTTGTCCATTCAATAATAAATTCTTAACTGGGCGATAAAGCCGGCCAGGAAGTGTGTAGATATACAAACCAGGATATTGAGTTTGGATATTTTCAGGATCAGGGGAATTTCTAATTAAAGTTATTTCAGCAAATTTTGAAATCTTAAAAAAAATTTTAGAAAATTTAAAAAATAATATAATTTACTCTGTCATCAAATTCGCTAACTTTAATTGCTCTGAGTTGTCTTTCAACAAATGCTGCCTTTCTACATAATAAATAACCAACAAAATTTCCATCAACTACAACAGGATAAAGCTAAAAATATTAAAATATAATTTAAAAATATCCTTCAAAAAATAAAATTTTTACAGGTTCATTCGGAAGTATTGCCAAAGAACTGTGTGGAATAATACCCAAAGATGAAAGTGTTTCTTGCAATTTTCTAGGACTTTGAGTAAAATGAGTAACAATATTAGTTGATGCAGTAACATGATTTAGAAGGCCACAAGGAGCACCGTCAGGTGTATGGACCTTTAAAATAAGTTTAAAAATTTTTTCCTAATTTCAAAAAAAATACTGGACAAATAAATCCCCAAGCTTCAGGTCTCAATTTTCTAACATCTGTTGTGCGCATTTCCATAAAAAATGCACCACGATGAATTGCACTTTATTAAAAATTTATTTTTTTTCCAAATTTTCAAAATAAAACCGAAAATGCGAAACAAATCTTAGTTGATTAATTCTTTCAGCGATAACAGCAAAACCAGTTAATTGCATCAATCCAACACCCGTTCTTGTAATTAAATTCCCCGTTGCTAAAAAATATTCTAATCCACGAGAAAGTTCATTGTTTTTATGTGAAGAAAATGCTTTTATAAATTCCTTGCTATCAAAAAAATAAAATTAAATAATTAATTGAAAAAACCTTGTGAAATTAAAATTATCAGGTCTTCTCTTTGCAACAATTTCTAATTTCTTTCTAACAATTAATAAAATATTTTCCATTCTTTCTCTAGAAATTAATGCCAAAATATGTCCAGAAACTGAAGCTTCCTAGAAAAAAATTTTTATTTTAGTCAACTGTTTTGTTTGTAAGAATTGCCCACAAAAAACTTAGAGACAATCAATAAAAAAATTTATTTAAGAAAAAATTTTTTTAACCTGAAATTGTGGGTTATCAAGGGATTCTGGCTGAATTTCATTTTTAACCAAGGCGACTAATTTTTGTGCCATCATAGCCAAACAATAAAATTTTTGTTCATCAGTTTTTAGGTGAACAGCCAAGCAATGAGTTAATAAAAATTGGCAGGCCTAAAAAGTATTTTAAAAATATTCCATAAATTTAAAAACCGTTTCATCGTCTTCCCATGGTGCAAGTCTTTCCCCTAGAGCAACTCGAAATTTACTTCCAAGCATAGCAAAAGCTGATTTTTTAGAAACAATGCCTTCTCCCCAAAATAAAAAAATTTTTTTTAATTAAAATTTAAAAAAAAACCTGTGCAACAGTTAACATATTTCTAACACATTTTGCCCAAAATTGATCATTAGGTCTTCCAGCAATTAATTGACTATAAATTTGTGCATCATTCCAATCGACCAAACATTTAATTACATAAATTAAAGGAACATAAAAAATTTCACGGCGATACTTTAAAAAGATTTTTTCACTAAAATATGATTACAAAATAGAGTTCGGAATTTGAAAAATGCCGGATCCGGTTCCAGATTTTTAGATTTGATTTTTAATCACTTGATAAACAAAAAGCGACATTTTTTTATGAAACGACATAGTACTTCTTATCCGGACCGGATCCGAACTCTATTTAAAAAAGAATAAAAAATACTTGAATAAGAAGTGTCATTGAAAGACTTTCAAGATAATGTAGAGTAATTAATGAACAATAATGATTTCCTCTAAAACATCTCATCATTACAGCAAATTCAGAATAAAGTTTTCCTTTAAAATAAATTTGAAGAAAATTTTTTAAAATTAAAAAAACCTTTTTCTCTAAAAGTTTTCCTTTTAACCGCTAAGGGATAATTACGTTTATTTGCAATAAGTAGGCGCATAATCTTTTCTGAACCATTTACAATAAAATAGCCACCTCTAGAAAATATTTTTAAATTTTTGAGTTTTAAAATAAACCGAACCCGAACCAAATTTAGAATATGCAAATGATAGCTTTTCGAAAGAGCTCGTCGAGATGAGTTTTCTTATTTTTAATTTTTTTTTCAAAAAAACCCTGGGATTGCCTAAAATAGGAAATGAGGGAGAAAGATTCCAGTCTAACAGTTAGGATTGAACAAAATAAAATATTAAACAAAGGGTTTTGTCGAGTTTTTTTGTTAGTCAATTATCTAATATATTCTAGCCCAGAGAGAAATGTAAAAAAGAAACCACCCTAACAATAAAAATTTAAAAACCTTTCCAAAGCTTCCTCCCCTTTAGCAATTAATTCTTTTCTTTTCAATCCATATAAATTACATCTATTAGAACAAAGCATTACAGGAATTTCTGCCAAAATTAAATCAACTGTATCAATCTTTCTTCCATTTAACTTTAAAAAAATAAAAATAATTTTTAAATATTTAATTAAAAAATACCTGTAAATCAATACAAACATTAAGAGGTGCTCGATAAGTTAATCGTCGTTGTCTACATTCTGCTGGATAAATTGGGCAATTGCCTATATCCCCACCCATTTTTGAATTATCTAAATGAGGCTTTCCTAAACGAGCATTTGTATACCAAAATTCAACAGCATCCCCATTTGGTAATTTCAATTTGACGGGGGGAATGTCTTCAGCAATTGCTTGAAATCCTTCATCGGCCAAAAAATTATATGACTCGACGTGATAACTATAGAAAATTTTTTAGATAAAAAATAATTAATATTATGTAAATTTTACCCAGAAATATCACAATCCATTGATGAATATTTAGAATTTTATCAGGAAATAATAAGTATTTTAAATATTTTATTTAATTAATATGTACTAAAAGAAAATGTAAAAATAAAATCAAAATTAAATTTACAAAAAAATGCCGAAAATAAACAAAAATTTATGGGTAGGGCCCACTTAGTCGCGGGCCACTTGATCGCACACCACTTAGTCGCGAAGGTAAAAAAATAGTAGTATTTATTAGAGATCGGAATTTTGAAAAAACCGGGTCCGGTTTTTTCAAAACCCCGCGCTTCGCGCGGGGTTTTGCGGCACGCGCCTCGCGGGTCGTCAACGGTCGCTGGGGGCTGGGCTCGTAACTTAATCCTATTCCTATCATCGATGACATGGTCATGCCCGGCTTCCCCCGCAGCAGCAAAAACTCCACGGATGCAATAGGTATGGAGCTAAAATAAACGATCATAACTTTGTCTAACTTGTTAGATCGAAAAGATATTAAAATAAACTTAAATATTTTTTTCGTTTTTGAAAATAAAATTTAATTTTTTTCCCAAAAACAGTCCGCAAATGTCCGTCCGCAAAAGTCGGTCCGCAATCCGCAAATGTCCGTCCGCAAAAGTCGGTCCGTAAATGTCTATCCGCAATCCGCAAATGTCCGTCCGCAAAGGTCGGTCCGCAAGTGTCGCACTACGTCTTCCAGAGAATATTATTCCTAAATTGTCAGGTTTTACCATGGATTAATTTCTTCATAAACTACAAACTAATCGAATGTTATTTAAAATTTTATTTAAAATTAAAAAATAGTACATATAAATAAAATCTTCATTTAAATTTGAGTAATAAAATTCAAAAAAAATAAAAATCTTTCTTTTATTTATCAAAAAATGTTTTTATTTGTGTTTATTTATATATTCCAAGCTTTTCTAAGCATATCAAAATGACTATCAATTGAATGTTTTGTTTTTAAATCCTTTCCATTTAAAGATTTAAATGATATATTTGTTTGATTATTTGTCAAATTTTTTGAGAAAAATACTGAATGTTTTGTTGGTGTTCCTTTAGCGTTGTTAGTACAATCCTCAATTTTGTTTTTACAACAAAATAATATTTTATTTTTCAGTTTTTGAATGAGTAATTTAACTTCTCTATTAAGATATGGATGAAAACTTAAATTTAAAATTTTTATTTCGGTAAAAGTAAATAGTGATAAAAAATTTGTAATAAAATCTATGTAATTCGACTTTCATCATTTTTGCAAGCTGAGCTAAGTTAATATGTCTTAATATTTACATTCCATTATTTTTCTAAAAATTTATCTCATATCTTACCTTCTTTTCTAGCTTAAGAGGGTGTGTGGTATTTCTTTGAATTTGGGTAGCACCCTGAGCCTTCGGGGGCGGGATCGTCGGGGATCGGGGTTTGCCGGGGTAGAGCCTTCGGGGTTCGGGTCGGGGTTTTTTCCAAATAAATAGTAGGGGGTCGGGGGGGGGGGGTCGGGGTGCTATCCTAGTTTGAATGACATAGACTTTATTTTCTTATCATTTATCACCGTTATATTTAAAAAATATTTTCCTTACATAATTATTGTAATTTCAACAATAAACAAATTTAAAGTAACCGCAATACTTAAAGATTGTGTAATTATATCCTCATTAAATTCATTAATAAAAAAATTAAAATAAATAAATGTTTGGCATCCAAAAGTTAATAAAACATTTATAAAATAAAAAATTAAAGAAGGAATTAATTGTTTTATTGTTCGAATATTTTCGCTTAACTTAAAATAAAAAAATATTAAAATATAAATTTTTATTTTTTTACTTGATATCTTTCTGATAAACTTGTAAAAGTAATTTGCTTTTTTTCATAAATATTTTTATTTTTATTAAATATTATGAGGAAAATCTGAAAAAAAAATAATAATTTTTTTTTAATTAAAAAACAAAATAATTTACCAAAATTTCAATAAAAGCAATCAAAATAATTATTAAATAAGTTATTAAATTGGCTAAAGTAGCTGGATTGTCTTCAGTTATTTTTTGATCGGAATGATCAGAATATGAATTGTAAGCAGATGATAGAAACTAAATTAGTGATAAATTATTATTTTTTTGTTTAATTTAAATAAAATTAAATTTCTGGTTAAATGATTGTTTGGGGCAATAACTCAAGAAGATTTTTATTCATTTAGAACTTAAATTTTTTCTTTAACTTTTTCTTTAACCTTAACTAAAGTTTGATAGAATATTTAGAACCCTTGATAGTATAAAACCTAAAATTTAATTCAAATCACTCTCAGAATTTGGCATACAAAACAAATTTTTATGTTTATTTAAACGGGCCTTATAAATTTTGGAATTTTATTCTCTTTTACTATTTTTTTGTTAAATTAAAAATAAAATAAAAAATTTAGAAAAATCGGCAAAATTTTGTTTTGTTAAAAAAAGGGGTGTGCTGAATTTCTTATTATTCACTGAAAGTATGTAAATTCATTTATTATCGTCAGATCTCATATGATTTATGAGAAACAAGATTCAATATTTTTTGAATCCGGGACATTCTAGATTAGCTACTTATCCTTCTTTTAATTTAATATATAACAACCATTCTAAAAAGTTTACCAAAATTAAAAACCAAATAATTCCAAAATATTTTCTCTTCTTAACTTCATAATTACAAACAAATATTGTTGCAATTAATCGTTCAATTACAATTACATGTCCAATCAAAATAAGAAAATAATTACAAAAAAGACCAGAATGATGTAAAATCTCAGAGTCGTCCCAAGTAAAATTATTTAGCGAAAAACGAAAAATAATTGTTGTAATTCTTAAATTAATTAATTAATTAAAGGGAATAAATTTAAAAATATATTTTAAAAAGTTATTTTAATCTAATATTAAATTTATATTTGATATGAATAAACATCAGTAATAATTATTTTTATTCAAATTTGATTTTGTCGGCTCTTATAAATTTTTTTTAATTATTAAAATAAATTAAAATTTTTATTCTAAATTCGAAAACTAAATATAAAATGCTACAAAACTTAAAACTACCTTAAAATAGCTCTTTGAATAGTAAAAAAGCTTTGACATAACAAAATTAATTTTAAATTAAAATGAATAACGGATATTTTTAAGATTAAACGAAAATTAATTAAAGATAAAAATAAAACTAAAATTTGAATAAATAATTCAAAAATATTTAAAATTAAAAGTATTGTTGGAAGATTATTTAAATATGTTGATGAGGAAGAATTATTAATATTTGAAGTGATATTAGAAGAATTAGTAGTATTTGTTGACATTTATGTGAATAATTTTTTTTAATTTCTGTGCTTCTGAAAAAAATGTAAAATTATCCAGTTTCTGCCGGCGTGAGTGTCATTAACGGACTTTTTCCTTTTGAGTGAATATTGCCACCCGAAATGGAAACATTTAATAGAGATTTTACGCCTTTATTTAACTGCAATTTGTACTTAATTATGTTAATTTATTTGTTTCGACAAAAGTAAATAGGATATAATTACAAATTTGAGTTTCGCAAAATACTTTAACCTTGTAAAAATATTTTTATATTTTAACCAATTAAGTTAAATTTAAATGAAACGATAAATTTAACAAAAATTGTATTTTTAAAATTTTCATTTCTATCAAATATTTTGGTGGGGAGGGGGAGGGGGTTATTAAGTCGGACTAGGTACAATAAAAAATAAGAAAATATCGAATGAATATTGTCAACCTTTGATAGTTTCCCATTTTTAAAAAGAAAATATTTTGAAGATTTAAGTTGAAGGAAATTGTTTAGAGACGTTTGTTCCTTCGATCGAAAGGTTTTAAATGCCTGAATTTTAAAAAATGCGCAAGTGTTTGATGATTTATTGAATCAGGTAGCTATATTTACAAACATGAGAACTACTTGCTACCTAATTAAATAGCCAAATTAAAACAACCCTTTACTTCTCTAATAAATAAATAAATAATTCCCCATTTAATGTAAATAAATAATGGCAAAAAATAATTAAACAACACAATCTTAATGTATTAAATACTTTAAAGAAAAAATATGAGTGGGATTATTAAATAAATATAATTATTATATATTTATAAACTAAAAATAATTTATTTTATTATAAATATCACTTATAAATTAATTATTTTAAGTGTAACAAATATAATATACCTATTTTACTCGACACAACCTAATTAGTCTAAAATTATTATTTAATATTGAAAAATATTTTTGTTTCTAATTTTATTTAATTATTTTTAATTTAATTTATTTAGTTTTAAAATTTAATGTACACAGTCTAAACTATAGATTAAAACTTGGGGCGGGTAAAGGAAAGGAATTTAAAATGGGTTTTCTTGAGGTTTAAAAACTTTACCCCATGTTTAAGATATTCGAAAATAATTTATTTAAAGCTTTTTATATTTAGGAATAAATTAAACATTTTAAGCCATCTTGGAAGAAATTTTTTTAATTTAGAAATTAAAACTTTAACTAACGAAAGATTAAAAATAAATGTTTCCTTAAATAAATAAAAAAAAATATTAAGTTTGCTTTTACACCTGTAATTATATTTAAAATAATATAAAAATTAAAAATCAAAGTTTTCAGAAAAAATATTTAAAATTGGCACTTTTATATCTAAAAATAAAAACACAAATTAGTTATATAAAATTTTTGCAAGGAAAGAGGATAAAGAAACGTATTTATTATGTCCAAGCATTTTATCATTCCGTCGATGTGACTCACCTCTATTTATGTATCTGAAGGGAGAGGGTATTCATTTAAAGGAAATACTGTATAGGTATATTCTTTTATTTTTTAAATTATCTCCAATTAATCTCTAGAATTTTAAATTTTTATTAAAATAATTTTAATTATTAATTCAAAAAATTCCCCAATAATTTTAAGACTTTATCCATTTAAAAACGAGCTTAATTAAATTGTGAATTTGTTAGAATTTAAATTTTAAATTTTATTTATAAATATAAATTTATTTTTTATAAATTCCCTAATAATTTATTTAAAAAATTATTTCAGACATTATCAAAAATATTTAAAAAAATGTAAGAAAAGAAAAGAATTTATTCCAAGTAAAGAAGTCTGTAAATAATTTAAATAAAATTTTTGTGAAAAATTATTGAGGTAATTAATTATTAATAAAGGAAAATTAAAAAAATATAAAATTGTATTAATGTGGAAAATTGACAGAAAAAAATAATTTTTAAAGGAAAATTTTTAGAAGAAAAAATTATTTTTGTATTTTGCTGAATAAGGTTAAAGGAATATTATAAAATAAAAATTAAAAAAAATATTTTAAAAGTAAATGACATTAAAGGAGAGTTTTTTATCCAGTTTTATTAACGAATCGTTGACTTTCTAAAGAGAATTTTTCAATTTTTCAATATTTTCATAAAAAATAAATTTTTCTAAAAATAATTAATTTTTGAGTTGGAATGTGGATAGAAAGGCTTAAAAAGATATTGAAAAAAAAAGATTTAAATTAATTAATATTAGCAATCATAATTTCATAAAGTAGCATATTCCGTACAGTAATACCGAAAAAAGGCCGATAAATACTAATAAACTTTAAAATTTTGTCGTACAGTAATACCAACATAAATACCAAAAAATATCGTCGGGAGTACGGTACGGGAACTAATAGATATGTATAACCAAAAAATTTCTTTATCTTCTTCCCAAAAATTTATTTAAATTTCTTTTAACTATAATTGCTTTGTGGATTAATTACTGCTGGAACATTGTTGAATGTTAATTTACTACATTGAGCAAATTTAAAAGGTGGATCTCCACCAATGTTATCAGTTTCGAGTGTATCAAAAACGCTTAATTTTAATTGACTGATTTTTGCTTGAAGAGAATTTTTGATTTTTATATTCTTGAATTCCTGAAAATAAAAAAATAATATTTAAATTATTAGATTGTTCGAGGGGGTTTATTAATCAAAAAATATTTTATTTTTCTTTTTTAAACATTTTAAAGGAATTTAAGTTCTCCTCAAAAATATTTTTTTAAATATTTTTAAGTTCTCCTTACAATTAAAAAAAATAATTTTAAATTTTTTGAACAAATTTTTTTTTGTTTTTATTAAAATAAATTATATTTCAAACAAAAAACTCACAAAACCACTATGCATATTATCAAGAGTTCCATCAATCAAAATAGAACCAGAAGCGTGGTTTGTGTCTATTTGATCAATACTCAGATCATGCATTTTTACATCAGTATAGACTGTGGAGGTATCTGCTTTGGGGAAGTTAGTGCTGCCATCAGCATATTTTAATGTAAATATTAGTGGATATCCATTAATTGTATTTCCAGACAAAGTTTTGCCATTATATGTAAATGAATTTGTTGTCCCAACTCCTTTCATTCCAATATTTCTAATACAAACTCTTCTAACGCCTCCACCAATTTCTTTTCTTGCCTTCATTCGAATACCATTATCAGACATAAGGTGAATATTATCCTTAATTTTAATTTTTTAATTAGTTTAACGAAAGTTGCGGACAAATATTTACAGACAATTAAAGCATATTTGAAATTGGAACAAAAAAGTCAAGTTCACTAAGGTTATCCGCTTCAGGTTATCCAAATTTAGAAAACTCGGGTTTCGGTTTGATTTTAGTTAAATACATGTTTTATTTTAGGGAGATTCTTAAAAGAATCATGTTCAAAAATTTTCGATTTTTAAAATTTCATAAAAATAGTCAATTTTTGGCAAGAATTAAAACCGGACGTAAATAATTTAGCGAACATCATTATTAAGGAAATGAATGTACGCTAAATAAGAACATCGTTCTTTTCCTTTTTGCATTCGAAATTCTGGCAGTTTCTCAGCAAATGCAAGAGATTTCTTCTTTCAGTTTATTAAGGAAATGAATAAAATCAATCAAATAAGTTTGTCCGAAAGTAGTCACATTTTTGATTTTTAAAATCAGACGGCTAACTTGAAGTAACTCTAGAATTTTTTACCTCAATAAGGACATCTTGTACCCAATCTCCAAGATTACCACCAAAGGAACATCCATGTGAATGTCGGAAATAGTTATTCCTAATAACAACAAATTCTACAGGCAGAGAATTAGATCTTTTTCCTTGTCCAGTACCCATTGCTATAGCATCATCTCCAGTGTCATAAAAATTACTTAAGATTTGAACATTACTAGCATCGCCTAAATCTATTCCATCGCCATTGTTTATATCAAAAGTAGTAAAACGAGTATTAACCACAGACTGTAAAAAGATTATTTTATGAAATATTTGACTCATTTCAGTTATCCCACGGAAAATAAAGTGGGTTTTCATTCAATCTTGTTTTGGTTATTACTCTCTCTCTTCTCTTCCCAGCCATCAGTCTCTACAAAACAAGGTCTCTCCAAAGCCACTTAGCAATTTTTAATAATTCTTTATTATTATGCACCTTTGACTAGGGTTGTCGGTTCTTGGAAAATCTTCGGATATCCGGAACCGAACCGATATCCGAACCGAAAAATCATCGGTTCTTCGGTTCGGTTCGGTCCAGAACCGACAACCCTACCTTTGACCATTTATATCATACTTTAAAAAGTAAAAGAGAAAAGAAAATGAGGTCGACTAACTTAAAATCACCCAAATACATTTAAGTCGAAATCTTAAATAATTATGAAAATTCATTGGACTCATAAAATTGACTCAAATATTTTTATTTAAAATCTATAAATTAGGTACTACATACAATATTACGACTATTTCCAATAGCTATAGTCATCATAGATGGATTTCGAAGGGTTAGGTTGGTGCCTCCAATATGTAAATTTGTAATTCCAAGTAATAATAATAATTTAGAACGTGCACTTCCATATTTGTCTTTACTTGTTACTTGACTTGCAGCTAAAACCCCATTTTGTTTAACTGTTTGTGCTGATCCTTTAACATAATGAGGTAAAGGGTTCCCAATTTCATCTATTATTGTAGCGTCTTTCTTCCATCCATTATTATCAATAATACCTCCACTACTAACAATTCGAAGATTTTGAGAATGCAGTGGATCCTTCAAATAAAATAATTTTTAAAATAGGCCTAAAAATAAGGGGTTTGAGGACTTTTGATTCGCAAAAAGTGTCCAGATTTTCTTTTTAAATTAACAAAAAAACTCACAATAACGTTAATTAAAGCTGAAGGCATATTTAATCTTGGAATCATGGGATAATCATTACTGTTTGGGGAACCTAGCAAAACAGCTCCAGATGCCAATTCCAAAGTCATATTTGATTTTAAAGTTATACTTCCAGTTAGAAAAGTTCCTCTGGGGATTCTAATTTTACAGTCATATGGAGACAGAGAACCAATAGCACAGTTATTTATGGCATCTTGTATTGCTTTTGTATTCATTGTTTTTCCATCACCTACAGCTCCCACTTTTGATATGTCCACAATCTATTTTAAAATATAATTATTGTCTTTTATCATCTTTCAAAGTCGATTGGACTTAATTTATAGATACCCTTGGGGTTATATTTACCCCAGTAGCTAACATAATTAAAAAATAAGCCTAAATTCAGATTTATCTATTATTGGGTGTTTGTAAAATCGAGATACGAAAAATTAAAAAAAAATTTCCCCTATACCTTTTTATAATTAGTTGGTGTAGTAACAATTAATGGTTTACTATCTTCAGATTCTTCCCCATTAGAAAGAATAGATCGAACAGTAAATGTATATTTTGTTTTAGGCTTTAATCCTTTAACCCAAAAAGCATTAAAAAGAATTTTTGGATAGAATTCTGGTTCTTCTTTGAGAAAAGTATCAAAATATCTTCCAACAACACTATTTTGCATTGAATTATTTTTAGAATTTCCAAGAAGCTAAAAAATTAATTTTTTATTAATTAAATTTCTAGTTATTATCCAGTTTATGTGTCCAATCAACTTTTATCTAGGTACATGAAAAATAAAGGCAAAACATTAAGGTGTATTTACAGAGAATTCAAAGTAACTTTTAATTGAACTGACTTTGAGTGAATGTGACGAGTCGTATTCACATTTTTGGCTGCCCAAAGGCTTATTATGAGTCTCTTACTTTTTTCACATTTAAATAAGTTTTCTAACCTAGTATAGATCTTGCCTTTAGTTCCAAAATAAAAAAAAGTAAATATTTCCAGGTATAGACTAGATATGGCAAGTAAATGAAAGTCGGCTCCAAAACAAATTTTAAAATCATAAAAGTTGATTGGATTTATAAACTAAACATGCCAAATTTCCTTCAAAAAACCTGTCCATCCTTATAAACATTATAACCAACAACATCATCAGCAACATCTGGCTGAGTCCAAGTCAAAAAAACTTTACTTGGTTCATATGCAAGAATAGGAACACACACAGCTTGGGGAACATTAGTTCCTGTTCCAAAACCCGAACAGGAACTATCCACATCTGAACTTGAACAAAACGGGCTATCTGAACCTTCCGTTGGGGGAGCATCATCAGGAGAAGGTGGAGAATTATCTCCTTGATCTTAAAAATAAAAATTATTTTTTTTTTCATTTTTTAATAAAAATTTTATATTTTTGAAAGTATTTACTTAAATATATATATTTGTTAATTTGTTATATATATTTTTTAACCTTGTTCGGTGGTTGTAGAACCCTCACCTAAGAATAAAAATTAAATGGAAATTTATAAAATTTCGTTATATATTTTTTGGCTAAAACTTTTTGATTAAAGAAGAAAATTCCAAAAAAAATTTTTTTTTAATTTCCATAAAAATAAACTAAATATCTAAAAGAAAATCTGAACAAAATTTGAATTTTGTTTTAAACGTCCTAACCTTGTTGAGACGCTGTACAAGGTATTACTCCCTCACCTAGGATATAATTAAATTATTTAAATTTTCTAAAAATATTTTTTAACAAAAACTATTTAAAATAATTTTTAAAAAAAATTTAATTAAAATTTACTTGTAGTATCACCATCCCCATTAATATTTTTTAATAAAAAAATTAATAAAATATTAAATAAAAAAACTTTTTTCATTTTTTAAAATTTTCCTTTCAATGTGGAGAGGAAAAAATTATAAATAATTTTTAATGTTTGAGTGAATGAGAGAAATGAATTAAAATACTGCAGTTTATATTAAAACTTAAAATATAGCTAAAATAATTTATAAAATAATCCAAAAAATATTTTTTTTCAGGTGACTAAATTTTATTTTAAATAAAAAAATTAAAAAATCCAAAAAGGGATTAATTTAAATTTAATTTGCGTCATTTAAATAAAATATTTTATTTTAAAAATGATTTTTTTATTAGTTTCCGTAGATTGTGTTGGCAAGCAATATTCAAACAAAAATATAACAAACTCCCTTTTTTTATATCTTTTTTAAATTTATTAGCTAAATAAAATTAATTTTTATTTTTTTATAAATAAAAATTAGCAGATTATTTTTTTGGTATGGATTGTTTGTTATATTTTTTTTAATTTGTAGGCACATGATTTAAAATTTTTTAAATATTTATTTTATTTTCAATTTAAAACATAAATTAATTTTGTAATTAAATTTTTAAAAAATATCTAATATTTAATTTTATCCTAAAAATGTTTAAATTAAAGGTTAGAGATAAATAATTTTACTGAAAAGAAGACTATACAGTTTTATCTTTTATTAATAGAAGTGAAATACAAATATTTTATTAATTATAAAAGGACCTTCATTTTATAATTATCTATTATAAGAAATTTTTCGGATATCCAAAACTTAACCAAAAAATTGGAAAACTCGGTTCCACTAAGTTTAAATTTTATTTCTTTGCATAGACGGTTTTATATTTTACTAAACATCTTCAATGTGAATAAGTAATTCAGAAAGCCAATTTTTAAAAAGTACTACGAACTAGGCGGAATAACACAATAAAAATAAAACCGGAAAAGTAAAAACGAAATCCTTAAAGGAAAGGCTTTAAGATAAACAGACTTATTAAAATATTTACTGATTTTGTGCCGCAAAAATTATTTCTATTAGTAGCTTTGATGGCACAAGTTGGAATGAACTCATGTCATGTGCTGTACAGTATTTTTAGTTTCAATTTTTTGTAATAAGTTGTTTTATATTTTTATAAAACATTTAAAAATTTTAAATTTTCAAAAAAACATTAGAATTATTTGTTAATAGAAACATTTAAATAAATAAAAAAATTTTTTTAAATAAATTTAATTAATCAATAAAATGTCTGAATAAAATATAGACAATAATGTAAGTCGCCAACAATGCCTAATTTCAGACGCCCTTTCCTTTCCTTCTCGTCTTTATAAATTATCAATCAATCTATCAATTTATTCATTTAAGAAAAATTTCTATATAAAAAATTAATTTTTAAATAAATAATTTTTTTAATTTGTTAGTTAGCTAAAAACAATGAATTTATTATTTAAATTATAACCAGGCTTATTTATTTTACTAAAAAGTAAGGAGAGGGGTTTTTTTCGTTTGTGTTGACTTTAACTAGAATCCCAACCAAAAAAACATTTAAATACAAATTCCCATTTTTGTGTTCTGTAAAGACTTTCTCGATTTTATAAATTTAAATTTTGTAGTTTAAAGTTTTATTTTAATTAAAAAATAAAAAAAATAGTCGATTAAAAAACAAAAATAAATATTTAAATTAAGAAATAAATATTTATAAAAGTTGATCGTGAAAAAAATTTTTTTTTTATTTTTACATCAAAATCAATAAAAGTCTAATAAATATTAATTATAATTAAATTTAAGGAAGTATTTTGAAAAAGAGGAAATTTATTAAAATTAATTCAAAAAGTATTTTTAATTAAATATTATTTTTTAATTTAATTTTAAATATTAAATGATTATATTAAAATTATTATTAGCTTTATTTGTTTCACTAACATTGTTAACTAATGTTGCGAAAACTGGCGAAGTTTGAATTTTATTTAAATTCTATTATTTTTTATAGTTTTGTAGATTGATAATTTAAAAAAATGTTTTCTATGTTGAGATTAATTTTTGAATAAAAAAAAGAGAGGGGATAAAAAATTAAGAACGCATAAAATCCTAAAAATCCTTACATTATTTACTATTTATTACTAGGGTTGCACCCCGAACGTTCAGGGGCGGGTGTGTCGGGGTACGGAGTTTTCGAATTGTTTCGGGGCGGGGTGCGGGGTCGGGGAGCAAAATTAGGTCGGGAACGGGGTCGGAGTATACATAATTTATTACGGTGCCGAAAACACTCAAAATTTTTAACAAAAGTTTGGGGTTGAGGGGATGTTTAAAGCTTTCGGGGGTTCTTAACGATTATTTTCTTTTTCCAAAAAAATTTTATTAAAAAATTTCAAATAAAAATTTTTTAGAGTTCTTTAAAACGCCAACATAAAAGCGATGGCTATTATATAGTAAAAGATAAAAATATTAGTATTAATGTTATTAACCCAAAAAGACGTACTAAAAGTTGTGAAAGTTACAAAGAAGATGAAAAAAAAGACAAAAATGAAAATGAAAATAGAAAAAGTTTAGAAGAAATTTGGAATGAAGTGATAAAAAACAGACAGAATATCCCTTCCCCTTCATCAAAAACTACTTTAAGCGATACCCGATTTGTTAACTCAAAATGGTTTGAAGAATGGAAAACAAACAAAAATAATTCTTATAAAATAGAAGAAGAAAAGAATTTAAAAGACTATCCAAAATTGGATAAAAAAGATGAAGATATTTTTAAAAACTATAAAAATTTGGAACAATTTAAAATTTCTGAGGGAAATTTGGAGAAGAAAAGAGCTGCTTCTGTTGAAATGGGAATTGCTCAAATGGTTTCAAATCATCTCTGTAGACTTGTAAAGCACAAATCTTGCGATGAGGTCAAATTTAAAGAAAATTTTTAGTACATAGGAATTAAACTAGAAATTAATTATAAAATACTTTATTGCTGGCAACCGAAGACTGGCAACCGAAGATTACAAAATAAATGCTAAATGAGACAATAAATAAGTAAATAACAGTGTTTCGGCGCCGGTCGGTACCCACGAAATTAGCGGGCCGATTAGCATTAACCCTATCGGAAGAATTAATTTGCCAAGTATTAAATAGATCATAAAAATTTGTTGTTAAAAAAGTTATTTTACAAACTTTTTGAGTATTAAATAATTAATTATTTAAATTTAAGCTTTCTATTTCGGAATTAACAAAATCATATTCAACAAAAGAATCATTTAAACAAAATAAGGAGGAAAAAGCTAAAAAGCTTTGCAGTCCCTCAAATATTAAAAACTTGGCAGCTGGATATTATGATAATGAAATTGATGAAAATGATGAAAATAAATTAAAAATGAAAGAAATTGGATTAAAAACTTCAATACAATTAGCATTAAGGAAATATTTATGTTCTTTGTTTAATGGAAGTTTAAAGAGGGAGGAAGGGGAGGAATTTGAAAAATATAGAGTATTTAAAAAGTAAATTTTTTAAATGTTAAATTGTGCAATGGATATAGGGTAATATGTACATAGAACCTTTTTTGTGGGCTTCTTAATTTCAAAAAATTTCAAATAATTTCTAGGAACAAACCCAACATTTCGTCAAACCTTTTAAATAATCGAGAACTAATTTGTATTCCTCATTTAGAAGAAAATTTTCTTTTAAAAATTTTTTTTAAATTATAAAAATAATATAGGTAAGCTAATTGAGATTACCGTACTTTCTTGAATAATCAACCTGGGTAATCATTGTTTCAACCTCTCGCTAGAGGAGGTACTTACTTATAATAGGCGTAGGGCAAATAGTTCGGGGTTTTCTTTCAACGTGTGGTAGTGCATTTGAGCGAGGGTAATTATTTTTCCAACCTTTCACTATAGCGGGTATAATTAATAGGTAGAAGGTTAATTAATCGAGGGATATTAATTAATCGAGAAAATACGGTAGTCCTTTATCCCTAAATCCTAATTAGGGTTGCCGTTTTCGAGTCGGGCCGACGGTCGAGTCATTTTTTTCGGGCTTCATTTTTATCGAGTCGGGTCATACGAGTCTTTTTCGGGCCTCATTTTTATCGAGTCGGGTCATACGAGTCTTTTTCGGGCCTAATTTTTATCGAGTCGGGTCAAACGAGTCTTTTTCGGGCCAAATATCCTAGGCCCGACTCGATCTTTCGGTCCGAGTCGGGCCATTTTGGCAACCCTAATCCTAATAATTTAATTTAAGGAAAGATGAAAATTTCCCACATAATTACAAAAATAATTTTAAATTCTCCATGTATTTTACAAAACAATTTCAATTATTATGGAAAAATAATTTTAAAATAAAAATAGAAGAATTAATAATATCCTTAACAGAAAAAGAATTAAAAGGATTTGAAAATCCAGCAAAAAGTAATTCAATATTCTTTACTTCTGTGAATGGAAAATTCTTTCTAAAAAGTGTTAATAAAAAAGAATTGGATTTTTTCCTTAAACAAGATGGAGAAAATTATTTAGAAAACGAAAGAGTATTTTTTAAGGGAGGAATACATGATTATTTTAATTATGTTAAAAATGGAGAAAATTCATTTTTGCCTCAATTATTTGCTTTTTTTAAATTTGAGGTTTTCTTTATAAAAGAATTTTTTTACTCACTTTTTTTATTTTATCATGAGATGCGGCAAATATTCTTACAAATAATATTTCCATAAGTATCACCAAAGGCATATTTCTTCAATTTTCGGCGCCACAGGCCTATTTTTTGGGAAATTCATATGTTAAGAAACCAGAATTATTCCTTTCCCCCTTTGCCGTGTAATTGCGGTCTGCAACTTTCTGTATTGTTTTTTTAATTTATATACCTATGTATATTCTACTATTAAATTAATTTTTAGGAAGACAAAAATTCACATTATTTCTTCATTCAAAATGGATTATTTCCTGAAAACATACCCTGTTTGGATTTTATATTTGATTTAAAAGGTGCTTCATATCATCGTTGGAAAGAAGATGAAGACAAGAAAAAAGAGATAAAAGAAAATAAAAATAAAGAAAGTTTGGAAGAAAATGAAGAAGAAACTAAAGTTAAAGTTTATAAAGAATTGGATTTTGTGCGTTTTAGAGAAAGCGAAAATTTTTTAAATTTTTTCACTTTTGCGAAAGATGAAATAATTGAAGGAAAATTTCCTAATGGAATTTTATTAAAACCCGAACATTATAAAGAAATTACTACAAATTTGGAAAGAGATTCGGATTTTTTGGCTAAACATAAAATTGTTGATTATAGCCTACTTTTGGGTATTGTAAAAAATAATGGAGAATATACAAAAGATTATACAAAGTTTGCTTTTTAAATTAAATAAATACTGTCGGACATCTGATAGATGGATATCAATTTAAAAAATAATTTTCTTTTGGTAATCCACAATATAGCCCTTGTGTATCTTATGTATCGCGAGGTCCGACCAAATAAAATTAGAAAGTTTGCTAATTTATTTGACTGTCAGACATTTGCGGACAAACTTAACAAAATAATTTACTTAATTCTGATTTTATAAAGCCACTGGATTTTGTAAAAGTACTTTCAACTGTGAATAAAAAATAGTATTTTTTTTATGTTACAACAGAAATAATAATAATAATAAGATTTTTGTTTACACAATTGGCCGCAAATATCTGCGCAAATAGATAGTATATTAAATGCCCGTTTATTTTATTTAGTAATAAAAATTAATATTTTTATTAAAAATATATTTAAAAAATATAATAAAAAAATTAATTTTAAGTGCTCAAATAAAAAGTTATCCAGCAAAATGTATAAATTGTATTGGAGAAAATACAGAACAAAATTTAATTATTTTTGTTGGAATAATTGATGTTTTACAATTTTTTAATTTTAGTAAAATATTAGAATTTCTTTGGAAAATTGCTTTTATTTTTCCTGTTAGTTTTTTTAAATTTTAATTTTTATTTATTTATACTCCTTCCGCAAATTTTATCTGCAAGTTTATTTATTTTAACAGAAAAAAATTAAAAAGGTTAAATAAAAATTTATTTTAACTAAAAAGTATATACCGTATTTATTCTGATAGAACCACCGGTGTTTCTATTTTTCAACCTCACCATTTAAGGTGGTTATATTAGAGAGAGAGTGGTTCTATTAGAATAAATATAGGTACCATAACAGCTGAAATAATATCCCTCTTTCAAATAATTACCCATGTCCTATTAATTACCTCCTACAGCCAGATCGAAAAAATAACTAATTACCCCTCTTAAAAATAGTTATAATTAGCCCTTCTAAAAAGGTTCAAATAATTACCCTCTCCCTTTTAATTACCCCTCTAGCAAGAGGTTGAGACAATAATTACCCTAGGCAATTATTTTAGCAAATACGTATATTTTTCTTCTCTAAATAACTAGACTTGCGGATCCATTTAAATTAATTATTTTAATTTTAAATTATTTTTTTAGACATACAAAGCCTTTCCATTAAATATTAACCAATATCAATGTAGTATTATTCCTCCAAACCAGTACCAACAACGTTTTAATAATTATATTAAAACAATTATTTTTAAAGATGAAGAGGAGGAAAAGAAGAAGAAAAAACATTTAAAAAAGGATTAGTAAATTATTTAAAATTTACTTTTTTTAATTTTGAATTTTTAAAACAAAAGTTTTTCTGTAAATTAAAGAAATTTTTAATTTTTAAATTTTTTAAAGTACTAATTATTTTTTTCTTAAATTCTTGTATAATCTTTTCATTTTATTTATTGTATAAAGACTTCTATTTTTAGCTCATCTATGATATTTCTTCCATTATTCCATTTTGTATTTAAAATTCTTATTTTATAAAATTGAATTTATCACATTAGAAAGAATTTAATTTTATTTTTAAACATTTTAAATAATAAATTAACAAGTTTTTCATTTACTTTAACAATGTTACCAAATTTTTACGGTATTAGATATTCTACATCAAATCAGCAGTGAATAATAATTTAAAAAATAATAATAGATGAAACTCCTTAGATGAAACTCCTCTTTCAGAAATTTTATATAAAAACTTTAAAAAATATTTAGAGCAGGGCTTCGATTTCTGCGGATTTTTCCTCATTTTGTGGTTTTTTGATAGAGCGATGAGGATTATTTTTAAAAATGCGGATTTGCGGATTTTTGTGGTCTTTTGAAGATTATGAGGATTTTTTGTATTTTCTTGTAGTTTTTTATTAAAATATCATTTTTTGGCTTCTTGACATCCCAAAATCCGCAAAATTTTTGCCTGCGGCGCTGAAAAAGGACGATTTTTGGCTTAAGGATACTTCAAAATCCTCAAAATTTTTGCCTGCGGCGCAAAAAAAGAAGATTTTTCGAGTAAACAATTCACTATAACTAGGTATGGTGAAAGCATTGGCTCAAGTCAGCTGTAATTTTTCATTTAATTATTCGGATTTTAATAAGATAGTCATTAGTAGTGAAAAAATTGCTCAATTCAATTGATGGAGTCAAAAAATTTAACGCATAAAGTGATTTTAATTCAATTTTTGTGTTTGAAAATTTTTTGCGGATTTTTCATATCAAATGCGGATTTTTTCAATCAAAATTGCGGATTTTAAAAAATTCGAGATCGAAGCCCTGATTTAGAGCCAAAAAATGGAATAATAAAAAGTAGTATCACATTTCAAAATTTAATAGACATAAATTAATTAAATTAAATTATTATTTTTTATATCTCCAAACATATTAACAATAAAATTTAATTATTTCATCATTATTTATTAAATCATCATTATTCATTATCATTTTTATTGACAATAAAAAAGACATTAAAATTTATAAAATATTATTTGCATTTTTATTAAAAATATAATTAATTTAATTGATAAAAATTAATTTAGAAATCTTTAAATAAAATTTATTAATATCTATTTAAAAATTATTTTCGTTTGTTTTTTCAAAAATATTAAACAAATAGGAAGCATTTCTCATTTGTGATTAACTGAAGAAAACAAGATTTTATTTCCAAATATAATAATTTCCTGATTAATTCACTACAATTAATTTAGAATATTTACTTGTCTTTTGAGTTTCAATTAAACTAAAAAAAATTTTTAATTTAACAAAAAATCTAAAATATTACCGTCCCCCCCCCCCCAATTCTATTAAAAAATGACAATAGAAAAAATGACAATAGAGGAAAATATTTACATAAAAATTAAAAAAAGAGGAATTTATTTAGAATATTTATTTTTTATTAGAGATTAAAAGGTTGGCGTTGCATTTTATAGAATGTCATATATTTACATTTATCTATTTAATAAAATTTTTAACCAAAAATTTTGTACAAATAAAGGCAATCCCGGAGAATTGGGGTCCCTGCGGAAAAAAAGTTTAAAAATAAGAAAAAGGGTTTTTCTAGGGTAAAAAAATATGCTGATTACGAATCTGAACTCAGATTTTGAAAAAGTCGAATCCCGAACCCGAAATTCGAACATTTGACATTTTTGGGAAAATTTCGAACTATAAACATGGCGCAAATTGGTCAAATAATATCTTATTCGAAAGAGCTCGACGAGCTGAGTCGAATGACATCAAAATCAGCTTGATTGTTCAAGTTTGGACAAGGTTATGACCTAAAAACTTAGACTTACGTTGTTTGTTTTTTGTGGTATAACTTCGTCCGATCTTGTTCAATCACGATGATTTTGGTCTCATTCGACTCAGCTTGAAGAGATCTTTCGAATAAGCTATTATTTGCATATTCGAATTTTTCACCCCAAAATCAGCTTGGTCCCCCCTATGGTTTTTCGATATTCGAGGGCCTATATTCGGGTTCGGGATTCGACTTTTCAAAATCTGAGTTCAGATTCGTAATCAGCATATTTTTTTACCCTAGAAAACCCCTTTTTCTTATTTTTAAACTTTTTTTTCGCAGGGACCCCAATTCTCCGGGATTGCCCAAATAAAAATAATTCAGCAGATTTTAGCTTTTTTAAACAAAAAATAAATTTGTTTTTTTCTAAAAACTAAAAAATAATATGATTAATTATAAGTAATCACATAAAAGTTTCAAGAGATATAAGTAAGAGAAAAGAATTGCAGACATTCTATTTTTCTATTAAAAATTCATACAAGTTCAGAGCTCTTTAGTATCCGACTCTTAACTTACTCTTTACCTACCTTGAATATGTAAAGGAAAGTTTAACCCTGATTACTATCTATTAATGAGCGAATTACCTAAATTTTGGATTCGATTCCTGCTTTTTAACTAAACTATCTACATCAATATTTAGCCAGATTTTATGAAAAATACTGAAATTAATTTTAAAATAATGAATAAATCTGAATTTTATTTAAACTTTTGACAATTTCTCTATGTTTCCTTTAATTAGAAAATATTCAAAAAAATATTTAGAAATATTAAATGACTGTAAATGTTGAAAAGAGCAATGGAGGACTTAATTGGTTTGTAACAGGTTTATTTATTGTAGCACAATTAGCTGGAGGAGGTATTGTTGCTTTACCGACAGCTGTGATTCAATCGGGTAAAAATAAAAAGAAATTTTAAATCTAAAAATAAAAATTCAAAATTTAGGTTTATGGACGGGCATTTTTCTAAACATTCTTCTTACAAGTTAATAATTAATTTTTTATTTAAAATTCCCTTCTAAATTTAAAGTAATGGCTTGCTCTACATCTATAATGCTTGGAAAGTGTTGGTTAATTTTACAAAGACGGTGGCCTGTTATTTATAAAGACAATCATTGCCGAGAACCTTATCCAGAAATTTGTATGAGGGCTTTAGGTCCTCGATTTAAGTAAAGTTTGAATTTGTATTTATACATAGATTTCCTCTAGGATAAAATCTCTCCCTTTTACAAATTCCCTTAATAATTAAATTAGAATTAGGGGTTATCCTCTTACCTCAAATTACCCGTTCTTGATGGTTCCTGTTACAAAATTAGATTAAACCAAGCCTTCTTTAAATCAGGGATGGGCCTGGTTAAGAAAGAAGTTGGATTGGACTTCTGGTTTCCTGCCAGAAAAAGTCCAAGTTATGGGTTAATGAATTCCCTGTGATTCACCATGAATTGACAACATTATTGAGAGAAGTAGTAATATTCAGGAGCATCTGACTATTTTAAAGGGATTTATGGATTTGAATAATTTTGAGTGATGATAGCGAAATTTTTATTTTTTATTTATTAAACCCTTCCAAAATAATTTTCTAAAATTAATTTAATTTTTCAATTTTAAATAAAGAAATTTGGCAAGTATATGTATTCAATTAAATCAATTTGGAATTTGTGTTGTTTTTTTACTTTTATCTTCAAAAAATATTCAACATTTTTTGAAAGCTTTTTTTGACATCAATTTTAGTTTTTGTTTATTAATTTTAATTTTGGCACTTTTGCTTTTTCCATTTACATTACTTAAATCGCCAGAAGATTTTTGGTAATTAAAATTAATTTTTAAAGAAAAATTTTAATTTAAAGGTGGGCAGCTGTTTTATCAGCTGGGACAACAACAATAGCCGTTATTTTAATTTGTTTTGGAACTTTAATGGATTCTTCTGTTTGTGCCAAAATTTCTGTAGGAATGCCACCGAATAATAAATTTAGTAATTATTTTCTTGCCCTTGGAACTTTTCTTTTTTCTTATGGAGGGCATCCTGGCTTTCCAACAATTCAACATGACATGAAAAAACCTAAAGAATTTACTAAAGCGTCAATTATAGCATTTTTAAGTAATTTTTATTTCCTTTTAGATCCAAAAACTTTTACATTCGGCCATCTATCTATTTTTTACGGTTGAATATATTCGAGTAAATAAGCTAAAAAAACTGAGAATGACCCCGCAAATTCTAAATGTGAAATAATGACACGTTAGAATTATATACTTCTCAGCAGAGCTGTTTCGAAATTTCGATTTTCGATTTCCGATTTTCGAAGATTTTTTTTTGTTTCGAAACACCTCTGCTTCTCAGAACTATCACTGATTTATACAAAACCTCACAAAAAATAAACTGAATATTTTATTAAGAACTTAAGTAATTTTTTAATAAAATAATTAAATTTAAGTTTTATCAATGCTTTATTTGCCTGTTTGTATTTTGGGATATATAGTCTATGGAAATAGTTTACGCGAATCTATTATGAATTCAATACAAAATGTTTGGATTCAGCATGTAAGAAATAAACAGAATTACATACTTATTTAAGAAAAATTTTTATTTCTGATATTTAATCTCTCAAAAATGGTTTAATTTAAGGAATTATAGGTAAATTAAGTAAAGTTAAAATCAAAAGTTCAATTTTATAAAGAGAAAAGTTAAATTGGAGTTGAATATTCGAAATTATAACAGATTTTTGGAAGGACGAGGGGAGTGCTTTTGAATCTGGTGAACAGAGAGGAGGGGCATAACCTTTTTAGATTACTTGCCAAGAACTCAGGGATAGGATCAACCTTTATTAATTAAGTATACCTATCCTTATTTACAAAATTTTTCCCGAAAAAATATTTTATTTTAATTTAAAAGTATATATAATTTAGACAGCCAGCTTTTTAATTACTGGACATGCAATATTCTCTATAATTATTGTAATTAATCCAATTAACCAAATTGCCGAAAAGAAATTCTTTGTACCACAAGGTCTTCTTTTTTGGTATTTTAAAAATATTTTTTTCTATAAAAATTTAAAAAATAATTTTGTAAATTTTTAAAGAATTTGGCCCTTTTCGAATTATTGTTCGCGGAATTGTTCTTTTTTTGGTTGTTTTAGTTGCTGAATCAATTCCAACATTTGGGCCTCTACTCGATTTAAGTGGAGGCTCTACACAAACATCTACAGCATTAATATATCCCTGTATTTGTTATTTATTTTTAAATGCTTCTGAACAAAAATTTAAATTGAAAGAAACTAACAAAAATATTAAAATTAAATTTAATGTATGTAATAAATTTTTTTATTTTATGGTTAATATAATGTAAGGATGATTCAACTAGAGCATTTAAGCGCAAAGAGGGGGTTAGACGATCTAAAGTGATAAAAGTGAAAGTTTTAGTCGTCGCCCGGTAGCTCAGTGGTAGAGTTCCTGTATATGGTGAGCGAAAACGCCTAGCAATAACTGTCAGGAGGACGCAGGCTCGAATACTAGCCGGTGGCTAACTTCTGCTAAACTCTTTTATAACTTTTGTTTTTATTTTTAAAAAAAAATTCCAAGATTCAAGACTAGGGTTGTCTGTTCAGAACCGAACAGAAGGTCCGAGGATTTATCTTAGTTTTTTCTTCCTAAGATTCTCCAAGAACCGTCAAACTAGGGTCTCTTAAATCTTGAAATAAATTTTGGGAGAATTTTTCTTGTTGTAATTAATTCAGAATTTATTTAAAAATAAATAATATACACTAGAAGGAATATATTTAAAAAAATTTTCAATTTTTCAGGAAAACAAGGTTACGTTTTATAGTGAATATAATGAATATGCAACATTAAAAGAGTTAATTTTACTAAACTATAAATTACTATAATTAATTTTTTTATTTTTTTAGTGTCCTAACAATTTCTGATAAAAAAATACTTTTTCTATCAATTTTTATTATTGGTAAATTTAATTAATTAAATTCTAAAAAAATATTTTCTTTTTAATTTTTTAGTTTTTGGTATTTTGGGTGGTGGGGCAGCAACATTTACAGCTATTAGAGAATTAACTTATACTCATTTTGTTCCTCCTTGTTATATTTCTGCTTTTATGGATAAACAAAAAAATGAAGTAAATTCTTTATTACTTAAAGTTTTAGTAGAGATTTGATGGAATTTGCGGAAAGTTATTTTGGGACAAAACTAATGCTTAATAATTTATTTAGGAATATATACGAGTCAAGACAAATACACAATGGGATATATTAGTATTATTGTAAGGATGATTCACTTAGAAGCATTTAAAATGCTTAGGCGGGGGTTAAAGGATCTAAAGGGATAAAAGAGTTAGTCGATGCCCCGGTAGCTCAGTGATAGCTCAGTCTAGCAATAGCAAACCCCGGTAGCTCAGTCTAGCAATAACTACGAGGAGGTTGCAGGTTCGAATCCTACCCGGTGGCAACTTTTGCTAAACTCTTTCTGTATTTTAATCAGGTAAGAAATTATTACCAGAAGTACGATACTCGAAATCCGGTCTTTTTTCGGCCCGAAATCCGTAACCCATTCGATTTTTCTCAGCCCGTTCGATCCTCGTTTTTAATAACTTTTTTTAATTCGGAAATTAATTCGGAAAGTTTTTGTCCGCAAATCTATGTCTACAAATATTCTTGTTATTTTAAAATAAATTAAAATTTTTCTAATTTTTAATTTAAGGAATTATTTAAATTTGGAAGTATAAATTGCTGTGGTCCAAATCAAAATATTTCAATATTTGGCCCATCAAAGGGAATTTGTTCAGAAACTAATCTTAATTTTTACAATTAATTGTATTTACGTTTGACCGATTATAATGTGCCCAGAAAGGGAATGAATAGGAATAAAATTCGGGTACACCCCAACGTACCGCAGCCCAATGTACCGCAGCCCAACGTACCGCGCCCAACGTACCGCAGCCCAACGTACCGCGAGCCCAACGTACCGCAGCCCAATGTACCGCAGGCTTGTTCCATCAAAGGGGGAAGTTGTTCCAATGACGGGGGAAGTTGTTCCATCAAAGGGGGAAGTTGTTCCAATGACGGGGGAAGTTGTTCCATCAAAGGGGGAAGTTGTTCCAATGACGGAGGAAGATGTTCCGTCAAAGAGGGAAGTTGTTCCAATGACGGAAGATTTTGCTTCAATAACGGGGGATTAGTCAACAACCAAGGAAGAGTTCCAAAAAAATAAAAATTTTGTTCGGCGGTACGTTGGGCCTGCGGTACATTGGGCTGCGGTACGTTGGGCTCGCGGTACGTTGGGCCTGCGGTACGTTGGGCTGCGGTACGTTGGGCGCGGTACGTTGGGCTCGCGGTACGTTGGGCGCGGTACGTTGGGCTGCGGTACGTTGGGCTGCGGTACATTGGCCTGCTCCCATAAAATTCCAATCTTATATCTTGGGTATATTATGACCGGAATATTTTAAATTTATTTTTAAAATTTAAGTAAAAATTGTTAAAGAATATTTCTAAGAAAATAAATTTTGTTTTTAATTTTCTTATTAATTTTTGAATTAAAAAATCTTCTGGAAATGTTACTTCCAATAATCGAAGACTTTTTCCATCCTATCTCTGATTTTCAAAATAAGTTCACAAAAATCATGGTAGAAGATAGCCTGGGAGAAAAGATAAAGTCATTTAAAAGGTTACAATTTTATAAAAAAAATATAAACAATTTTTGTCAAAATTACGAATAAAATAAATGACTTAGAAAAATATCGGTAAAATAATTTTCAAATCGAGGCTGGACGCAGATGCGGATTTTGGGATTTTTAATTTTGAATAGAGTAAAAAAATTCCAGTTGCATCCAGCCCTATTACATTGACATAAAAAATTTAAAAAAATAAAAAAACTTTTAGAAAATATTAAATAAATACAAATTTTGATAAATATTTTACAAAAACCCCAAAACTTTTTAAAAAAAATCAAAATGTCTTTTTTGCTTCTCGACTTCTTTCAATCTTTTTTTTATCAAATTTTCTCAATTTCTTCAAAACCCAAAATTCTTTTCAATTTTCTCAATTTCCTTTTCATTAATAAAAGAAAATGTTTTAAAAATTTTATCCATCCTTTCAAAAGCCAAAATAACTTTAAAAGAATTAATTCGAATTAATTCTTCCAACAATACTTCCATGTTATAAAATTTTTTTGGTTCAAGTAACTTATCTTCTGCTTCTATCCACATTTCAGGGAATTTTAATTCTTTAACCATTTCTTTATAAAATAAATTTAAAGGTAAATTAACTTTTAATTCCTTTAATAAAACAAAATCTGCCATTAATTTAAAAAAATCTTTAATTAAATATTTATAAAGAATCCAAGCTTCTATACGGTCAGAATACCATTTTTTAATTCGATTATATATATTTGTCATTTTTTCTTCTAAATATAATGCTTCTTCAAATCTTATCTAAAAAATAATTTTTTATTTAAGAAATTAAGTAGAAGTTAACAAATTTAGATTTAAAGATTAGAGAGAGAGAAAGAGCCAAAATCAGTTTTCCTGAAACAGAATAAATAACACTTTAAGTAATTCCGAAGAACACCTTTATTGTCGAAAGCATATAAATTTTAATACATAATGGAAAAGTGAGACATGTTTACTTAAGGGTAGCCAAACCCCGATGTCGGAGATCGGGGTTTGCCGAGAAAGGCATGTCGTGGTTCGGGGTTGACTTTTCTGACGGGGTCGGAGGTTCGGGGGTCGGGTTGCCAAAATTTCGATTAACCGAACAGATACTTTCGAAATAAATCAAAAGTATCGGTCTCGATTAACCGAAGAATGTGATAAAATTGACAGTCCTACTCACACAGGGGTAATTGATCTATTTAAATTTAAGTTTATTTATTTTATAGAGATCTCTAAATTATTTTTTTGATTAATTATAAATTTATTTACCTCTAATTTGTTAAAATCATTAATATATATTGTGGAATTTTTTATGTTTGATATTTTCTTGTAAAGTGCATTAATTGCTTCATTTAAATTAAAATATATATTTAAACGCAATTTTAATAAACAAAATTTTTTTGCTTTTTCTGTTAGAATTTTTAATTTATTCTTTTTAGCAACAGCTTGATTAACAATATCTCCTAACCCTGGCTTGTTTTTTATATTCTTTTTACTAACTAATCTAGCAAAATTTTTCCACTTTGAATTTTTTTCTTGTTTTTGTTCCTCATTGTTTTTGGTTAAATCTTTATTATTTAACTCAAACAGACTTAGTACTTTTGAATTTTCATCTTCGAAAAATGTTTTGATTTCTTTAATTTCATTTTTTGTTGTTGGAATATTTAAAGATTCTTCAGGTTCTTCAATTATTTTATAATGTGTGTTAAGATCAAATAATTCTTGTTTTATTTCGGGACTCAGATTTAATTTATCGAGAAGTTTTTTGTTAAAAAGTTTAAATGGAAATTTTATATTTTTTAAATTTTCTAAACTATTTGAATTATACTCTTTTTCCACCTTATTAGAAATAAATGAATTCCATCCTTTCTTTTCTCGCTCAGACAATTGAATTTCTTTCTCAATATAAATTTTAAAAGTATTCTTCATTAAATAATTATAAATTGATTGCATTATTTTTCCTTTAAATTATTTTATTAAATAAGTTTATGATCTCGTTTAAATATACTCCTTTGAAGCTATATAATATAATGAGGGAAATTCGCTATCATCCGCAAAAAATTATCAAACACAAAAATTGAATTAAAATCACTTTGAGTTATATTTTATGACTCTAGCAATCGAATTGAGCATTTTTTATCACTAATGATCATCTTATGAAAATACGAACAATAAATGTAAAATTACACTTGACTAGAGCCAATGCTTTTGGCACTACTTGTATTGAATTGTGACGCAAAAATCTTCCTTTTTTGCGCCTCAGGTGAGGATTTTTAGAAAAATATGAAAAAAGTGCGGAAAACTTCTACAAAAGACCACAAAAATCCGCAAATCCGCGTTTTTAAAAATAATCATCATCGCCCTATCAAAAAACCTCAGAATGAGGAAAATCCGCACATATCGGAGCCCTGCTGTTGTAAACTGACAAACTACCTTTTTTCTCAGAAAATGCTTCTTCAATAAAATTTTCCTTATGTTTTGACCAGAAACTGTCCATATTCTCATCGTTTTGTTCAATTTTCTTACGATCTGAATTTGCAATTGAATCTGAACCACCTTTCATAATTTTGTCTCCAAATTCTTTTTTAACAACTTCCATTTGATTAACTATTTCTTTTTTATATTCACTCCCAAACTCCTTAATTTCCAGATAGAAAAATCCCCGCTCCGATTGTCCAATAATAATTTCTTTTTGTAACTGATTAATAAGTATTGTAAATTGAAGTTTATCTCGCGCCTCCTCTTTAAAAGTTGGTTTTAATTTATTTAGCAAATTAAACAATTTTTCACAATTTTCGAATTCTTTCAAAAAATCATTATTTAATTTTTCAACTAATTCAGTTAATTCTTTTATCGTCCCCTTTTTTGTTAACAATTCCTTTTGTAATTCCATATCCGAGAAATATTCATTGTTAACATAATCTTCCAAAAATTTTAAAAAATTTTCCAACTTCTCTTTAAAAGAAAATCTTTTCAAATTAGTCAAGCTACCATCAACAGTCTTCCGTACATACACATTCTCAGAGTCAACCTCAGACTTATCCTTAGCGGAAACTTCCCCATAATTCTTTAAAATTTTAATTTCTTTTACAAATTTTTCGATTTTATTTTCTTTTTCAAGGTTAATAATTTCTTTGCTTTCTTTTACCATATTTGTTTGGTCATTTATGCCCTGTTGAATAACTTCACTCAACAAAATTGTTTGTCCAAAACAAAACAGAAATATATAAAAAATCAGAATCCTATTCTCTTTCATAGAGAATTTTTTCTTTAAAAATTAAAAAAAATTTTTTCTTTAAAAATTAAAAAAAAATTTTTCTTTTAAAAAATTAAATAAATTTAAATAAATTTAAATAAATCTAAAATGATAAGGGGAAATTTAAATTATTTAAAATTCCTCTCTATCTCCAATCAGTCCACCCTTCGATTTTTCTATTAAAAATCAATCTCTGACAGTCATAAGACGTGTATAAATTTTAAAGGCTTCACGAGGTTAATCAATTACCTAAAAGACCAACGATTAAATTTTTAAATAGAAAGATGGGCGATTGTTAACAGGCAAAATCCGGTTTTAGGGGAAGGAGAGGGATGGTGTTAGCGGTTTTAGTTTTTAAGTCAAATGTCGGTTTTGCTTCTGGAAGGGGCAATTTTTTAAAGTCAATTTCGTCTCAAATCCTGTCAAAAACCCCCTAATAAAATCTTAAAAACAATTTTCCTTTTTAAATTATATTTTTATTTAATTTTTCAAATAGTCATTTCAGAAAATTTCAAAATCAACAATAAAAGATGGCTTATATAATTAAACAAGTAGAGCAATAAATTGTTGAGAGTTCTAAATCGAAAAAAGAGTAAAAAAAAGAATTAAAAGTGCCCTGTTGAGCAAAATAAAATTAAATAATTATAGCATTATTCCCATTCTGTTGTACCGGGAGGTTTCTAAATTAAAAACCAAATTTTTAGGAAAGATTTTTTATTTTAATTTACCGCCGTCATGTCAATCATAACCCGAGAAATTGTTGTTGGCATTTCTTCTTCAATACGTCTAACCATTTCCATAATTGTCTGAAAATAATTATAAAATACTAGAATAATAAAAACATTCCTTAAAATGAAATTAAATAAAGTTTGACCTCTTTATAAAATACCTACCTCTCGAGGTTGAAAAAATAAGATCTTATAATTAGAGGGTATTCTAACTTAGAATGGAGGACAACTCCCTATTCAATGGTGAACCAAATTTTAAGAAAAGTATTCTAAACTTGGCTATTTATTTCTTTTATCGGGTGCATATTATAGCAAGTCCGGTGTAAAATCAGAAATTAAGAAAAATAAAATCTACCTCAAAGGGAATATCTTTTCCTGGTATTGCTGGCTCTCCAGTCATAAAATCGCGAGTAAGAAAAGGGCGTAAAACAATTGAACGTTTTGTACTTGGAAAAACTTGAGGCAAAGTATAAAAGCGATTAAAATGAATTGGGACTAGAACTACTGGCATCTAAAAAATAAAACTAATTTAAAAATTAAAATATCTTTAAAAAACCTGTTCTATACATTTAAGAGAATCTTTAAGTAATGGATTTGGGTTGTCTAGAGAATCCAGCCCGCGCAATGTTTGGTAGACAATTTTGTCGGCTTTTTGAATAATTTCAATTGTTGCTGAAATTATTTTAAAAATAAATTTAGACAATTTTGTATAAAAGCCATAATTTCAAAAAAAACTAATTTCCCCAAATCCTCTAATTTTTCCTGGATAGTATTAAGGATATAACCTATAAAAAAGGAGAGGGGAAAACCCCAATTCTCTTATCAATCAGAAAAAAATAGATGAGGAAAACTAAAGAGAATATCTCTTAAACACGAAAATACTTTTAAAATTTCTACAACAAAATGATTAAAATACCTTCATTTATATGTGTAACAGTAATATCCTTAATTAAGTTAGTAGTTGTTTCATGAAATACAAAAACAACCCTTTAAATATTTAATGATTTATTTATAATTTAATAGATTAAATAACCTATTCACATTTTTTACTTCATTTGGAAGTATTTTAGCCAAATAATGAATTTTATCCCAAGGAATAGGTTCATCCTTTTTACAAAAGGTCAAAGCAGCAACATAAGAATAGGAACGTCGATCACCTTTAAATATAAGTATTTAAAGAACTCTTTGAGGGAATTTGGGCAAGAGTAAAAACGGAAGCAAGAAAGCTGAAGCAAAACAGGCCCCCCGACGTCTAGAACCCTAAAATGCCTGCCCTAAAAGTTGGGATTGCTGACTGATAATTGCAAGCAAACATTTGAAGAAAAGATTTAAAAACCTTGTACTCCAACAGCTCTAATGGGAAGCAAAATGCAATCAAAATTTGGACTAAAATTTGAAACAATTGAACGAAGCTGATTTTGTGTTGCATCAAAATTTTCACACTAAAATATTTGTAGAAAAATTATTTAATAAAATTCTCACAATAAATGGCACTTCAGCACAAAGAATTCGAATAGCCAAACCCGGACCAGGAAATGGATGGCGATTGACAATAGCCTCAGGCAATCCAAGAGTTCGTCCAAGTTCTCGAACTTCATCTTTATGGAAATCTTGTAAAGGTTCAACAACCTTTCCCTAAAAACATTCTAATTTAAAGTTTTAAATAAAAAAATACCAAATCTCGAAGCTCTCTTACAAGTGCACTATCATTATGATGAGTTTCTAAATTTTGAAATAATATTCAAACTAAAATTATTAATTTACTAATAACATTAGCACAACCGCTAGCAATTTGTGACGCACTTTCAATCTAATAAGGACGAAAGAAATATTTTTATTAAATTAATTTTTAGAACTAAATCTGGTCGTAATGTCCCTTGAACCAAATAAAGGTCATCATTGTACAAGCCGAGCTAAAAATATTAAATTTTAAAACTTTAGGGTAGTATATGATAAAATACTTTTTCAATCGCAGCATCTTTACAACGAATAAAAGTATCACCAATAATTTTACGTTTATGTTCAGGACAAGTAACAAATTTTAAAGGTAGCGTTTCTACTCCTTTATCAATTATCCTGGCATTCAAAAATTCAGTTAGAAAATCAAAACGATTAACAACTAAAAAATAAAAATTTTTAAAAATATTTTTAAAACAATATTAACCTAGTCCAATCGCACTTAAAGATTTAATTATAGAAGAAGATTCATTATACCGCATAAAGCCATTGTCAATATGGATTGCATGCTTAAATTTAGAATTAGTTTTTTATTAAAAATAACAAGAAATGTGGCGTTACTCTACCTCAACTCTCTTGTACCTTTTCCCAGCCTTTGCTGACGAGAACCCGTTCACCTATTTTACCCCTCAAATTTATATTTTGGAAATAAATATTTTAATAGGATACATATTTTACAGGGTGCGGCAAATTTTCCGCCCCTTTTGTTTTGGTCATAACTCGGTTCAAACTTTACAAAAATTAATAATTCTTTTTTTATTTTATTCACAACTCTCTGAGAAAATTTTTGGTACCAAAACGAAGAAATTTAGTTAACAAATGGTAAAGTTACGCCGTTCCGAACATAAAAATGCATCAAAAAACATTTTTTCTTGCCAAACTTTAATTGATCATAACTTCGTCCAAAATATTTCAATCCCAATGATTTTTGTACCAATCGACTTAACTCGTTCAGGCGCATCGAAATAGCTTATAATTCCATTTTTGAAAATTTTATTCAAAAATTTTATTTTTGCCAAAATTATTTTAATTTATCATTCATAGGACTGTATCTCATTCGATTTTTGTCTTAGCGCCCTGATTTTGATGTCATTCGAATCAGAATGAAGAGCTGATTCGAATGGTATAAAATTTTCCAATATCAAAATCTCAGCCTTGAATCTAGGCCAATTTTTATCTAAAAAAATTTTGCTCAAACTTTGAGAGAAGTTTTATCAGAGTAAACTTAAAATTTAAAGGTGATTTTGGTATCAAAAATTTTCTCAGAGAGTTGTCAATAAAATAAAAAAAGAATTATTAATTTTTGTTGAGTTTAAGCCGAGATATGACAAAAACAAAAGGGGCGGAAAATTTGCCGCACCCTGTATAATTTCTAGTCTCATCCCCAAGTCCCCCGTGCTACCCCTACAAATTTTACTTGCAAGTAATTTCAGAAAAATCCGCCGCCAAACTTTTTAATACAAAAATTCCAAAATAGTTTTAAAAACTATTTTGAAAACAAACCACTTTTTCAGAGCCCAAAGCTTTTATACACAAAGCAGCACAAACAGTTGAATCCACACCTCCAGAACAAAGTACCAAAACATGTTTATCACCAACAGTTTGTCTAATTAATTCAATACATTTATGCTCTCGATTTAAGAAAGTATAGCGACAAGTCAATCGGCAAACGCGGCGAAGAAAATTTGAAAGAATTGAAGTTCCGTTTTCAGTCAAATCAACTTCTAAAATTAATTTTGAAAAATTCTCTAATATGAAAACCTGGATGGAATTGAAGGCCAAAAATACGCTTTTCCACTTGTTCAATACCTAGAAAGATTTTTTAATTTTTATTAAGGACTTTAAAAACCCGCAACAAATTCACCACTCATTGCAATTATACGAAATCCATTAGGTGGAATCGAATCTTTTGTTACTCCATCTCCGTGTGTCAAAAGAACATTTTGATCGGCTTGAAGACCGTTAAAGATTTCTGATTGAGGGTCAATCTTTTTAGAAATTACATATCAAATATAATCATATTTAAATAGAAAACTTTAATTAATATACGTCCATCCTCTCGTCTTGCATGTAAACAAACATTTCCACCAAAATGTTTGTTTATTAGCTGAAATAAAAAAAATTGGTTTTTTGGTATTTTATTTGAGAGAAAATGATATTAAATAAAAGGTAGATAAATATGTAGGTAAATTGTTTGATGTCTGTAAGATACAGATTCTGACTTAAAAAATTGTAACGTAAAAACTCATGACAGAAGAAAAAAATATTTTTAAAAATAAACAAATACCTGAAAACCGTAACAGATTCCAAGTACCTAAAATTATTGACATAAAACAAAAATTAAATTAAAAAAATATACAGGGAGTTGCCCATTAAATATAGCAGAATCATACAAAGGAGAATTATCAACATATACAGAATTTGGACCACCACTTATAATAATTGCACTATAATGTCTTTTTAACGGGTAATAATTTAATATAAAACAACCTGTACTTATTCCGCAATAATTGTTCCATTTTAGTGTCAAAAGGCAAAATAGAACTATAGACATTACATTCACGAACACGTCTATCGATTAACTTAAAATTAAGAGAATAGAGATGATTTTAAAAGTATTTATTAAATATAAAGCTCTAGGGTTTGTATTTGATTACTCGTGCAGCTAACAATAAGTCAAGGCCCAGGCAGTTTACTAGATTTGGTAATATATATTGAACCGGACAGACTTAAATTTTCCTCCCCAATTCTTCCCCTATATTTTTACAAAATCGCCACTTTAACCTTTCTCCAATCCAAATTGCCCTTCTAATTTTTGCTTACAATCAAACAAAAAGGATTATTTAATTCCTTTTTGGATGGAAGAAAGGAGAAATTCTGACCATTTTGCAAAAATATAGGGGAAGAATTTGGGAGGAAAAAGGAGGTCCGTCCGATTCAATATTACCCAATTTTCCCAGAAATCAAGACCTGGGACCAGTCATAGGTCAAGACCCAAATTTTTTGTCCGACCCATTACAATTAAAAAATAGCAGCGGAAAAATTTCGGAATACTGAACAGAAAGCAAATGGGTCAAAACATATGTCAATCGAAAGAGCTCGTCGAGTTGAGTCGAAATGTGAAAAAATTTTCGTGCGGACTCATACAGGGGCTGAGATATAGGCCCCCGAAAATCGAAAAACCATAGGGGGGACCAAGCACTTTTTTGGGGTAAAAAATTCAAAAATGCAAATTATACCTCATTCGAAAGAGCTCATCGAGCTGAGTCGAATGACACCGAAATCAACGAAATCCGACCTCATATGGCCGAGTTACAGACCCCCGAAATTTTAAAATTTTTGGGGTCAAAAAATTCGAATATGCAATTAATAGCTCATTCGAAAGGGCTCGACGAGCTGAGTTGAATGACACCAAAATCACCGTGATTGGACAAGATTAGACAAAGTTATGACACAAAAAACCTAAACCTATGGAGCGTAGGCGAGGCGCTTGTGCAAAACCCCGCGCTTCGCGCGGGGTTTTGCGGCACGCGCCTCGCGGGGAGTCTACGGGCGCTGGGTCTGGGCTCGTAACATAAACCTATTCCTATCTCCCTTGCTCTGGACGTATTTGGGGCCTCCGTAGCAGCAAAAATCACCACAGATGCCATAGGTAAGGAGCTAAAAGAAAAGATCATAACTTTGTCCAATCAAGTCGGATTTCGTTGATTTTGGTGTCATTCGACTCAGCTCGATGAGCTCTTTCGAATGAGGTATAATTTGCATATTCGAATTTTTCACCCCAAAAAAGTGCTTGGTCCCCCCTATGGTTTTTCGATTTTCGGGGGCCTATATCTCAGCCCCTGTATGAGTCCGCACGAAAATTTTTTCACATTTCGACTCAACTCGACGAGCTCTTTCGAATGACATATAATTTGACCCATTTGCTTTCTGTTCAGTATTCCGAAATTATACCATAGCAGCCTCAGTTTTTAGTAAAATACCTATTTAAATTAAAAAATTTAATAAAATAACCTTTCCATATTGAGCACCAAAATCTAAAATGGCGACTTTCTCCTCTTGTGCATCTTCCAAATTTGCAAATTTTGTCTGTTCCTTTGTCGGACAATTATCTTCCATTCTGCGTTAATATTTTCTACAAAAAAAGAATAGTATGCAGGAAATAAAATTGTTAAAATTAATTTTACAATTAATTTTTTGACAAAACAAATATTTTTACAAAATGCCAATTGAGTCTAATCGGCAAAATAAAAAAAGTCATTTTATCACCGAGATTTGGGAAAAATTTAGTCGTTAAAGAATGAATTTAAACAAACAAGCAAAATTAATTTAAGGATTCGAACCCTTTGACAAAGTTGGTAGTAAATAAAGAAAAATACTGCAATTAATTTTAGACTCTAATTGTGGCACAGCAACATAAAACAGGCAGAGGGTGCAACCAGCCTTTCAGTGCGGGAGTATGGTTTAGTTGGTTAGTGGCAGCGAAAAATGCAAGAGGTTCGAATCCTTTCAGCGAAAATGAATTATATAAAATTAAAATCTCAATAATATCTTTCCTATTTAACATTTAATGCCATTTTAAACTAAAATACATTTTTTTAAATAAGTTTTTCGTTTTATTTTTCAGTTTTAAAGTTGGGTTATTCGGCCATTTAAAACTTTTTTTAAACATTTAAAAAATCAATAAATTTGGTTTTAAAACAAAGTTAAGACTTTGTTTAACGATTTGGCTAAGATAACTTTTTTATTTCTAAGTTTTTTTTCGAGATAAAGCTTCTCGAAGTTGGCACCTCAAAACTTTAAAAAATAGCATGCGAAAAAAATAGAGCGCAAAGAAAAAGAGAAAGATGTTTTATTTATTTCAGCGCCACTGAAACGGCTCTTGGTTGCAAGTTATGTTGCTGTGTGTGGTACTTCTAAATGCCGAATTGGGTTTAAGCCGAATCACATTTAAGCAAATAAAAGTGATTTTTAGAAACCAAATTCATTTTTTAGTACTTATTGCTAGTTATATTTACTAGTGATGTTCGAGACTCTCGGTCTCGGTTCCCGAGTCGGGAAATTTCCCGGGTTTTTTGAGCTCTCGGTCTCGGTCTCGGTGTTTTAGTCTCGGAAAACGAGACTAAATTTACACCCCTAAAGACGGAAATTTTTTGAATTTTATGTTTGTATTTTATTGTTGAATTTTATTGTCTTTTTACCATTTTGAAATTTTTTTTCGACACGAACACTTAGAGATAGAGGAATGGGCGAAGTGGTTCAACTGAGTCCTCGCGATAAAATGAATTGAACTTAATATTTATAGTGCAAAAAGAAATCAATTGACACCCGAACATGGAAAACGTCAATTGTTCCTTCACTTTAACTATGATTATTGATTTTGATAAATATGATTTGAGAAATTTTTTATTTTAAAAATGAATCATAAACACATAGCAATTAAATAGGCTGCATATTTATATATGATATAATCATGGAACATTAACTTCAGGATGATCAAAGTTGTCTCGACTCTCGGTCTCGACTCTCGGTCTCGGGTCGGGACTCGGTCTCGGGGTCGATTCCCGGTCTCGGTCTCGGCTCTCGACTCTCGGCTTTTTTTCACTCTCGAACATCACTAATATTTACACGAAATATGTAGTAGTAGTCCAATGTAAGACTTGAATCCCAAATATAATTACTGAACAAAAAGCAAAGTTTTATTTTATGGTTAAGTGGTCTGCGCTTAAGTGGGATATACCCCCTTTTGGGTCAAATATTTTTTGATGATTTTTGATGAAAAACGTCTTCAATCGAAAAAGTTTTTGATTCACAATAGTCCGCAATTAAGTTTAAAAATTCACAACCGCAATACTTGGCCCACAACTGCCGAAAATCATCAAATTTCCCTTCAATCCAAATTTTTAAACAATTTTTTTGAGGATTGCTAATTGAGATAATCGATTTTTAAAACTTTTTAGATATTAAAAAATTATTAAATTCTTCTAAAAGATGGATACTTCTGACGAATGTTCAACTAGTAAAATAATTTCATCAAATAATGACAACGAAAATCTTCAATTCTCTTTAAGTGCAATTATTCAAGCCCATTCTGATGATGCTAAATGTGTTATTGAGACACCTACAGGAACATTAATTAGTGGCGGAAGAGATGGTTTTATGAAAATTTGGACTAACGAGTAAATAAAAAATTTGTTTCTATCAAAAAATTTTTATTTTCAGAGGTATAAATTGGACAAATACTTCAACTGTTCAACAAAAGGATTGTCTGGCAATAAATTCAATAGCATTAGGTTCTGCTCCAGATGCTGGTTTTGAAAGTTTAATTTTTCTTGGAAGGAAAAATGGGTCAGTAGCTATTTATAATGCTTCAAATACAGAAGAACCTGTTAAAGTTTTACAAGGGCATAAATCTAATGGTTTAATTTATTTTTTAAAAATTAAATTTTTTTTTCATTTTAGTTTGTGCTCTCTATTTTGACGACAAAACTGGGTTTTTAATGAGTGGATCTTGGGTATATTTTTAGTTTAAATTTTAAATAAATTCAATTAATTAGGACCACAATGCCGTTGTTTGGCCTTTAGAACTTTTATTGAAAGAAGGTCCCGATAGGGTTCCGATTGGATTTTTGTCTGGACATAAATGCTCTGTTTGGGCTGTTGCAACTGTTCCTTCAAAATTGCCAAAATTTCTTACTGGTTCTGCTGATAAGTCAATTAAACTTTGGTCGAAGGATTATGATGTTATTACTGAATTTTTTGGTAAATTAAATTATTAAATATGTAGTCAGCAAGGGCGTAGCCAGGGGGTCGATTTCGGGGGGCTAACACTGGGTGGGCGCCAAATTTTTGGCGTTTACCTTGGCGTTCCGGACGCAAATTTTTTGTTCATAAATTTTCATCTTTTCTGCGCCGCAGGCGAAAATTTTGAGGATTTTGGAGCTCAAGAAGCCAGATTTTTTCCATTTTTTGCGCCGCAGGCGAAAATTTTTTGAATTCTGGAGCTCAAAAGGCCAGATTTCTTCCTTTTTCATCGCCGCAGGCGCCAAAAATTTTGATTTTCAGCGCCGCAGGCGAAAATTTTTTGAATTCTGGAGCTCAAAAGGCCAGATTTCTTCCTTTTTCAGCGCCGCAGGCGAAAATTTTTTAAAATTCGAAGGCCGTAGGCCAAAAAAATTCACTTTTTTGCCCAACGCCTTCCCCAAATTTTTTCCTTTTCCCCATTTCGGGGGGGGGGCTTTAGCCCCAGAAGCCCCCCCCCCCTTGGCTACGCCCTTGGTAGTCAGGGTTGGACGATGTCTAGAGTTTTCTTTTAAATAACCAGTTGCTTTCGGACTTTTTGGGGTTTGCTGCATATGAATTTTTTGGACCTGTCCTGTTGTAGTATAATTATGCCATATTTTCCGACTACGTGCCATCTGTAGATTAGGAAATTTGGAGTGGTCCAATTCATGTCAGCTCGCCTCTAATTCAGAAATAATTCTAAATTATATGACCCATCAAATTTTCTACATTTTCATCTAAGGAAATAATTAAATCGTTATTTTAGGGCACACCGATGTTGTTCGTTCTTTAATTGTAATCTCTGAAGTATATTTTTTCTCAACATCTAATGATGCAACAATTATTCTTTGGGATATTCCAAATTGTACAAGACTTCGAAACTTTCTACCTCAACATGATAATTTTATATACACGTAATTATTTAATATTTTATTAGAATAGCCTAGAAATAGTTACAATGTTTAATTATCAGCATAGGGAGATAACCGAACATCCCTATATTTTTTATTTTTTCATATCTTGAAGGGTTAACCGAAATTCCCTGTAAATTAAATTTTCTTAAAATTTAAATGTTTTCAAAAATTTCTTTAATTAAGAATGTCTCTACTCCATATTCCTTCCAAAGATGATTTTCTACTTTCTGCTGGAGAAGGAGGTTGTATTGATATATGGAAGTTGGGAGCTGATGCAAATTTGGTTCACAAATTTTCTATGAAGGTTCCTGTCCAAAGTATTTGGTCAATTTCTGCACTGCGAAATGGTGATTTTGCAATTGCTTCGAGGTTTCTTTTAATTTTTAAATAAAAAATTATTTTTGTAGTTCTGGAATGGTTTTAATCTTCACAGCTGACCCATCGAGACGAGCTCCTGATGACATTCAAGAATTTTTCTATTCCAGCCAATATGAGGAACTTGCATTTAAAGAAAAAGAGACTCAAGCAGCAAAGGTTATTTTTTAAACCTATCAGGAAAAATATTTTATTTTGTTCTATTTTTTTATATCTTTCAGGATCCCACTTTTGATATGTCTCGCTTTTCTACTAAAAATGACAATGTTGCTGCAAATGATGGATTTTTCCATCAAGTTGTTACTGAACAAAATGGAAATGCTGCGGATTTTCAAGATCCCATTACTGGCTCCGGACGTTATGTTCCTGGAACTTCTTCAGTCAAACCTGTTGCTATTGGTTCTCTTAATTTAATTTTTTTCTTAATTTATTTTTAAAGATAAAAAACGTCCTCAAAACAATTTTGTGCCTTTAGGAGATTTTTATTCATTTGGAAAGGAAGGTGTTTCACAAAAATTATTTGCTTGTCTTTTAGACATGAATTTAACTTTATTTCAGCCTTTAAAAATGACCGATGATGAGGTTAATTTTATTTTTATAAAATTATTTTTAATTAAAAAATTTAGATTTGTTCGGCTTCTCAAATTTTAAAAGATAATACTGAATTTGAAATAACTGAATGTCATGTTGTTACTTTAGAAAAAGCATTGGGCTGGCCGTTGGAACGTGCTGTACCAGCTTTGGACCTGTTTAGAATTGCTCTTTTACATCCAAAATTAAATGAAATTTTTTGTTCTCTTAAGGTAAACTAAATAATATTAAATAAAATTATGTGACAAAATGTCCAGAGATTGAAATTGCTAACCGCAGAAAAAGTCCTCGTCATTTTTCCTTTTATGTTTGGCCATTGGCGTTTTGAATTATTAAAATTATCTAAAAATATTTTATTTTAAGCCAGTGCTAGGAAATCCACCAAAAGGCCAGTCAACAATTTCTCGTTTACTTTCTCTCCTTACAAAAGATTCTCCAGACCCTGTTCTTATTCTTTCATGTCGATCACTTGCAAATGCTGCCAGTCATAATTATGGACGTGAAATGTTGTTATCAGCAACTTCTGCTTTTTCTTCTTTTATTCCAGAACAGCTTTATTCATCAAAACAGGCATTACAGGTATAAATTTAAATTAATATACTTTTGAGTGAGCAAGGGCGTAACCAGGGGCTGAAGCCCCCCAGAAATGGGGAAAATGAAAAATTTAGGAGAAAGATGATCAAAAATTATGATCACCCCCCGAAATCGACCCCCTGGCTACGCCCTTGCTGTTGAGCAAAAGTAATGTTTACGTGTCTTGATTATTTTAATACGTCCTACATCTCCTTTATTTTTAATAGATGTAGAACGCCGGTATAAAAGGTCACCCAAATATTTTTCTTGTCTACGTTCTTGTTTTTAATTTATTTTGAAAGTTGAGGGAAATTTTTTCGAATTGTGAGAATTTGTATATGGTTCTAATAACTTCTAATGATTCTGAGTAAAATAAAAGACAAGTTGACAAAAAATGAGCATAAATAGGCGTTTTTAACTCAGGCGGACTTATATTGCTTAATATTTTATACATGTAGATTAAATAAATTAAAAATTAAAGATTTCTTCTGCAACGGCATTAGCAAATTTTGCATCAATTTTATTAAAAAATAGTGAAGCAAAATCAAATGTGACAGAACTTGGTTTTCTTTTTATTTAAAAATTAATTTAACAAAAAAATTCTTTTTTAGGTCCACGTGAAGATATTCTTCGTTCATTAATTTTAGTTCTTCAAAAAACAAATAATTATTCAAATTATTCACCAATAGCTTTATTTCGAATTTTACAAACAATTATAATGTTAATGTGGGGACAATCAACATTAATTTATTTGGCTATAGAACAAAACCTTCCATCAATTTTAAAACAAATTAAAGATGGGGTGTCTGATGAAGATATAAAATCTTTAATTAGAGATGCTGAAGGAATGATTTTTGCTATTTAAATATATAAATTGGGGAAGAAAAATATAAAAATTGTGCTCCACAAATTTTATTTGTTTTTAAAATATATATTTTTGTGATTACATAGGTGTAATTATTTATTACTTTTAAGGCCTTTATAAATTTAAAAATTTTAAAACAATTTTTTAAAATTTATTTTTTGGATTTAATTAAATTTATTAGGCTGAGAGGAATATTTGAGACTATTTTCCGTTTCCCAAATCACCCCGACAATTGCCACCTGAAATGCAAGCCGAGCACTGGTAGTTTCCGAGCAATTTCTGGATTGATTCGGCACTCTTTTTGGTGCCTGGTCTTATATAAAGTAAATTTATATTTGAAATTTAAGTTTCTTAAAACAAAATTCTATTGGAATCCACACCATAATTTCATCCAGGCCTCAAATTTTAGAAATTTGAAAATTTCACACAGCCTCGCTATGCACCAGGGGCCTATATCAATTGTCCGCAGATTCTGCATTCTGTGGTCTGTGCACAGACCGCAGAACCACAGAAATTCTATATCAATTGTTCCACAGATTCTGCGGAAAAATTCGTCCGCAGAATCTGTGGAAACATCCGCAGAATCTGCAAAACATACAAAAACATGCAAAAACCACAGAATTCTATATCAATTATTTTTCTGTGCACAGAAAAAAATCCACAGATCTGTGGCGTTTTTCGACGATTCTGAGCATTTCTATATCAATTGTTTCTGTGGTCTGCGGAAAATACACAGAATCCATTAAAAAATCCACCATGCTATTTAGTTCTGCGATTTTCTGCGAAAAATCTATATCTCAGTTTAAAATGACCCAATTTTCACAATTTAAAATTATTACGAAAAATTAAACAATTCTCTATCCAATGATATAAAATTTATAATTTTATCCTCCAAAATTAATAGTGAAATGTGACTTTAAAAAAGGTACATCATTTTTTAGGTTAATTGAATTATTATGTATTTTAATTTTGACAAGAATCCAATTTTCGAAGAAGAGGAACAAAATGAGGATATAGAAAAAGTAAAAATATATCGGCCCCGCAAATATTTTGATTTGGAAAATTTCCGCGAGAGGTTCCGGCTTGATAGGAATTTATTCGAACAATTCCTTGGCCAAATAGCTGCTCATATTAAAATAATTTAATAAAAATATTAAAATAATTTAATATATACATATTAAAATAATTTAATAAAAATATTAAAATAATTTAATAAAATAATTTAATATAAATTGAAAAACAATTTTTTAAATTGATATACTTCAAAAATCTTGAAAAAAATTAAAGTTCAAGCCAATTTGTTTCAGTAGTTTCAGCAGTAATGTTTTTTCGATTTTTTATCTCATTAATTTCCAATAATAATTTTTGCTTCTTTAATTTAGCAACATCAATCAAAAGATCCAAGTACTCCTCTTTTTTTTTCTTATAAGCATCTTCCTCCATAACTATAATTAAAAGTTATAAAGATAAAAAATTTCTAATTAACATACTCTCTAAGCAGTCTCGCTTTCGTTTTGTTTTTGGTGTAGTTTCTTGTAGAGTTTCATCAAAAATATTAACAGATTCAGAGATTGAAGGCGGATTATAATACGCCCATTCTGCAGTACTAGAACTTCCAGCATCAGGAACATTTAATCCAACAATAGAAGGAGAATTTACGCCCAAAATATCGCTAATAATTTGATCAAGTTCATTTAAACGATTTTCACCTCCACTTCCAGTTGCTCTATTCCTATCTAACTTTGCCTGGAATTTATTAATATTAAAAGTAATTATTTCAAAAATACTAACTTTAAATTCTTTTACTAACGACGGCCACTTCGTGCCCGAAAGCCACTTAGAATCTCTCCCTTTTGTCCATGAAGCATTCTTTGATTTACAAGTATTGAAAATTTGTTCCCAGACTTGACGTTTCTCGTCAAATGTAATTTTGGAAGAAAATTTTCCAGCAATTGTTGAATAATTCTCTTTAATCAATAAAAGAAGTTCCTTTTTTTCAGAATTTTTGTCGCTCATTATTGCCCTAAAAATCACGAGTAAAATTTAATAAAATTTCGAAATATGTAGTAATAGTTGTTGTTTACATATGGCAAAAATACACAGAACCACAGAAAAAGAATTGATATAGAAATTCTGTGGCTCAGTGGAAAAAAATCCGCAGATCCACAGAAATTTATGTCCGCAGATTCTGCGGAATGTTTTTTGGTAGTTTCCACAGAATCTGCGGTCACCACAGAATCTGAGTACACAGAATTTAATTGATATAGAATTCTGCAGTCTGTGCACAGAATGCAGAATCTGCGGACAATTGATATAGGCCCCAGGGCGTTCTGACCGGCCTAACCCAAGTAGAAAAATAATTAGAATTTCAAAATTAAAATGTTTGATTCAAATAAATTTTTTTGATTTTATATCAGCAATTGTCATAAGACTTTTCTTCTCACTTTTTTCCCAATTAGCGGTTGTTTGACTGTTTACATATGTTTTTGGTTTTCAAACAAGTTGAAATCTCTTGTTGATGTTTTTAATTTTTTAAATTTAAAATTAAAAAATTTATTGCAAAAAATCAATTTTAAAAATTTAAATTTATAAAGAAATCCATAAAATAAGCAAAAGCCAGAGCGTCTTGACGTTTAAAGAATCTGATGGATAGGAAGATAGAGGGAAGTAATTAATATAGGATTTTACTTAGAGGAGCATATAAATTTTTATAAAAAATTATTTTTCTTCTCGCACTCCCCTAAGGAAAAATTTTTACATTAAATAAATATAGCATTTTTTAAATAATAAATTAAATTATTTAATAAATTTCTTTTATTATTAAGCAATTAAGAAATGTTAATTATTAAACAAAACAGTGAAATTATTCAAGTTTTTATATTTTTTGTATTTATTATAAAAATTGTTTATTGTGGTAATACTAATTTTTGTTGTTCTGTTGAAGTTCTTGATGATGGAGATGAAGAAAGTAAATGAGATTTTTGATTTAATTTGTCTATTAAATTATTTTAATTACTATTTTGTGTTTTAAAAAACATAAAAAAATATCTTTATAATAAAGAAAATAAAATTTTAAATTTATAATTAATTTAAAAAATAAAAATTTAAAAAAATTTTCAAGATGAAGGAAATCCAAATGTTGCGGAAGAACTTGCTATTGTGGAAGATGCTGCTGATCTATTAAATGTAGGTTTATAGAGGGATTCAAAGGCAATAATCACATTAGAGGTCGGCAAAATCGCATTTCCGGGATCCCGAGTCGGGATTTTTTTCTTGACCGATGCCGGGACGGGATCCCGAGGGAGAAATCCCGAAAAAATCCCGAATTTCAAAAATCCCGAAAATAATTATCCGGGATCCCGCCCGAGATTCGGGATTTTTTTCAAAATAAAAAATTTAAACATTTTATGAATAAAGTGCATAAAATACTGCAATTTATAAGTAAATAAAATTAAATTTGTAAAAATATTAATAATCTTTTATAATTTGAATGGCTTTGACTAAAAATATCAACATATCTCCGGTCTTAGGAGCATACTATATCGAAGATAGTCGTATAAGTCCCCCGATATGATCTGAAAGGTCTAAAGATCTGTCATATCAAAGCTTTGTTGTAAATCAAAGCAGTCTTACAATCTCAATTGGGAGTTCGACGGACAATAGGAAGTCGACGGACTTCCTATTTCAGCGCCGCAGGCGAAAATTTTGAGAATTTTGAGGAGCAAAAAGCCAGATTTTTTCCTTTTCAGCGCCGCAGGCGAAAAATTTGAGAATTTTGGGAGGACAAGAAGCCAAATTTCCTCTTTTTTTCAGCGCCGCAGGCGAAAATTTTGAAAATTATAAAAATCCCGAAAATTATAAAAAATATCCGGGATCCCGAGTCGGGATTTTCTTTTTTGACCGATGCCGGGACGGGATCCCGAGGGATAAATCCCGAAAAAATCCCGAATCCCGAATGATCCCGAAAATCAAAAAAATCCGGGATTTTGGGATCGGGATCCCGGAAAATCCCGTCGGGATCCCGTCCCGCGCCGACCTCTAAATCACATATATCGATGCTGAGACCATCCAAATTGAATTTTTTAAAATTAGATATTGAAGGAAAGGGACGAGATATTTACTAGTAGATAGGAGAGAATTAAATAACAAATATACTTCCTAATCCAAAAAATATATTAATACTTTAATTTTGTTTAAACTAACATTCTAATTACCTAATTTTTATTTAGAACGTTGTTCTAAATCAGGGTGAGGAGGCTGAAGAAAATAACCAGCAGTTAATGAATGAAGACGGTATCGTTGTTAATGAAGAGGGTGAAGAGGAAGGAGAAAATAATTTTCAGTTTATGAATGAAGACCAAATTCAAGCTTTAGCAGACGAACTTAACCCAGGGTTTGACGCTGACCCAGCGTTTGAAGTCCCAAATTTTATACTTCCTGTTCAAAATGATGGAGAAGATTCTTTGGGGACTTCACGTAGCTCTATATTTACAAGCACTACTGATTCTTCTCGAAGAGATTAAAGAAGACGAAGAAGAACATTTTAGTTGTTTCTAATATTTACATATTCACTGTCTCTAAACATCTAAAAACAGGGCTTCCCCAGGGAAAAGTTAACCGAGTAATGATTACCTATATTTGAAAGTATTTTGGGCACCTCACCTTATATTATATTAAACATTTTTAATTTATCCATATTTATTTTTAAAATTTAGGTTCCTCACTTATTTATTTTTAAATTTTATTTCTTCATTTATAACAGTAACAAATTTTTTACTCTATTTTATATTAAATTATTTAAATTGCAAATGCTTTTTATTTGATTAAATTTTAATTTTTAACAAAATCTAAAAATTAATTGTCACAGATAATTTAAGACACCCATTTATTTTTCCATAATATTATTAGAAAGTTTGAATAATTTGAAGGTTTTGAAGTTTAATTTGTCCAGAAATTTTTCCTAGTTAGTTGAAGCAGATTAAAATTTTACCCATAATTACCCAAATTAACGAATCATAGATTAAATTTATTATCAATTTATTTTTGCTTTTATGTACTCAGGAAATGTTTAAAACTTGTAAACAAAAATTCTCATTGTAGGACCAAAATTCGAAGCTAGCCTTACACCATTATTAACTTTAGTGGAATGCAACAAGTTAAACTTATTAGATACTCTTTCATTTTCCAAGCAAAGATAAGAAAACTTTTTCTAAAATTTTAGGATATCAAATGTTTACTTAATTATGTATTAGATATTTGATGAATATTACTTGTTTTGTACTTTCAAGTTCGAGTCAATTAAAGTAGTTATCCATACTACTTTGTTCCCCCGTTTACCGCACATTCCAAAAGGATGAGGAGGGATCCGTAAAATTTCCTAAAGGATTTGGAGGGGTGGGGGGCGGAGTCTTCAAAAATTCCAAAAGGATTTTAAGGGTCTGGGGGAGGAGCCCGCAAAATTTTCAAAAGGATTTGAAGAGGTCCTTTTGATATTGCCGCAATTTCATTTTGTTCCCCTTTTGATTTTTGCCGCATTTACATTTTGTTCCCCTTTTGATCTTGCCGACAAAACCCATTTTGCCCCATTTTTGTTCTTCACTCAATTCCAAATTGTTCCAAGGGGTTGGGGGAGGGGTCCGAAATAATTAATGGGTTTCGTGCAACTTCATTTTAATTCAAAGGTTTTGGGGAAATCGATCATTAATCAAAAGTTTTTATTTAATCTTTCCACAAATTTCAATTTGTTCCCCTCTTTGATTTTCCGACTCACGCAAATTTCTTTCTATTTCCCTTTGATCTTTTGACAAATTCTATTTTGTCCCAAAGGTTTTGAATTTAAACAATTTTTCTTTGATAACCCAAATCATTGCTTGTGAATTAAATTACTCGTAACATGATTAATTATTTTTAAATTTTTATTTTTCCTTCCGATCTTTAATATTTTAAATTATTAAAATTTATTTTATTAATTTTTAAAAATTTTTTAAATTTAATTTTATAAATTATAAATCATGAAAATATGCGAACCTACACCATTTACCCTATAGGAAAGATCACTACCGACTATTACATTGAGGAACATATTTTAACTTATTTATTTATTTTATAAACCTTTTGGTTCCTAAAATCGATCGATATATTTAAAAATATATTTTATTTTAATTAAAAATTTTTTGTTGATTTTTCCATTTAATCCCCCAATATAAAAATTAAAATTTTTCATTTCTTTTGTTATTAAGATATTTTTCTTCTTTTCGATTCCCAAAAGGGAATTGATTTTTAATGTTCGTTATATAATCAATCACTTTTTAAATAAAATTTTAAAATTTTAAATAATAAATTTTTGCTTTCAATTCCCAAAGGGAATTGTTTTTTAGCAAAATTTAAAAAAGTTTATTTGAAAAATAAATCAATCAATTTTTAAATAAAATTTTTGAATTTTAAAGAATAAATTTTTGCTTTCAATTCCCAAAGGGAATTGTTTTTTAGAAAAATTAAAATAAAATTTTTTTTGAATTTTAATTAAAATGTTTGTTCTAATTCCCAAAAGCGAATTAAGTATGCATCAGAATAATTTTTAAATTTTTTAAAAGGCGTCGCTTCTGTTTTTAAATAAAGTCGGTTATACATATATTCGATTGATCGAGCTTAGTGATCAACATAGCGATGAGTGATCAAGTGATCAATCAGGTGACCAATGATCAACAAAATTTAAAATAATCAATCAAGTATAAAATAGTAAATCAAGTGATCGTTTGGTCAATTAAATAGTGATTAACAAACTATAGTGTTTAAAAAAATATTTGAGTGATCAAAAAAGTAATGTGAACAGTGATCAACCGAATGAATGAGTTATCAATAAAGTTATCGATAGGTGATCAATTAAGTTATGAATGATCAATCAAATGGATATTGATCAATGAAATTTATCATATAATAAAAATGTAAACATGATTAGCAAAAATTAATATTAAAATGAATGATCAACGAATGTTCAAAATGATTATAAATTATAAATAAATATTAAAAATTCAAGTATAAATAAATTATATTTTTTACTTTTTATTTCAAACCCTCCAAAATAAAAATTTAAAAATTTTTTCATTCCTTTTATTCAAATAAATAATTATGTTTTCAGTTCCCAAAAGGGAATTGAATTTAACAAAAAATTATTCTAAAAGTAAAATTAATCAATCAATTTTATAAAAATTTTTTCAAAACAATTTTTGAATTTTAAATAAAAATTTTTGTTATTCAATTCCCAAAAGGGAATTGAATTATTAACAAAATATAAAAATATAATTTAAAAAATAAATCAATCATTTTTAAGAATACTTTTTATAATAAAATGTAAAAATTTTTTTAAATTCCCTTAAGGGAATTGAAATTTGAATTTTTAAAATGGCGTCGCTTCACTTTTTTATAATTGTAAAAATCGATCAATCAAATTATGTAAATTTTTAAATAAAAAGGTGTAAGGGGCAGGACTATAAAAACGCTCACTTTTTTCAATTTTATATCATTTTTCATAATCTAAAAAATTAGAACAAATTTCAAAAAAATTACTAAAATTTATAAAATGCAACAACTTTCAAAAAATGCCCGTAATTTCATGATTGATAACCTCCTTGGATTGCAACAAGGGGATGGTTACAACGCAGAACGCTATGTTGAAAGATTAAATGATTCAATGTGGCATAATGAAAAGTTCAACGTCACCAAAACTTATTCAAAATTCATGATCAAAGATGTTCCAGCGGATGCCGAGTCTCTTCTCTCAGGTAGTTAATAAAAAATTTTTCTCATTAAATTCCAAAATTTAGGCATTTTTCAATTTTTCATTGACGAGGCTATGGAACATGCTAAAGAAAAAAATGTTGAACCCGAACAAATAGCCTGCACTTTAACCAGCGACTTTTTGGATTATGACATCTGGGTTCCATTCAGCAATATAACAAATAATACAGTTGACGCCATGCTAAATCGTTGTCAACACATAGCACAAAGTAAAAAACAAGACGATTTATCATTGTTTGGTGCACCTTTTACAATTACTGTAACAACAATTAACAAAAATTCATTCAAAAAACGACGTATCGGAGGTGCAGCGAGAAAAATTCCAAAAGTTCAACATCAAATTAATAAAGGGTCATTAATCAGATTTGATAACCCTGACAACATGAATCATTGTCTATTTTTTGTTTTAATTGCTGCACTAATTCAAAACATTTACAATTGGTCACGTAAAAATTTCTTCAATTATATACATAATCTGAAAGGAATGTCTGGCCGTTTTCAAAAAGACACATATGAAATAATGAATCAAGTTGGTGCACAAAAAGGATTGAATGAATACGACGCTGATGAATGGATTCCACGTATTGTCGACCAATGGAACAATATTACTTGCAAAAATCAATGTATAGTAAAAGTATTTGTATTCGGTGAACGTGGCAATTATAAACCCGAATTTGAATATGGCCCGGAAGACTACGACACCCCAATAATTCTTTACTTCAACGATTTTGAAAAACATTTCTATGCAGTAAAAAAATGTGGCAGATTATTTGGAAAACCTTATTGTTTGTCGTGCAAATCTGTTTATAGTTTAGCTCAACTTCATTCAATCAACTGTCTTGCACGATGTAAAAACTGCTCCCGTGTCGGACCAGACTTCCCATGCCAACCTGACAACATATTCTTCAAATATTGTAATTTATGTTTTAAAAATTTTAACAACAAAGATTGTTATAATCAACACTTAAATAATGGTTTCTGCAATAAATCCAAAAAATGCAACAAATGTGGAGTTATTTGGAACGTCCATGACAACAATCGTAATGGACGCAAAGGACATGTATGCAACGAAAAATATTGTCATACATGTAATGAATTTCATGATTTAAAACGTGGCTGTTATATTAAACCGTTGGAACCAAAACCATTCGAGCCATATTTAATTATTGCCTTTGATTTTGAAACAACTCAACTATCTGCAATTCATGAACCAAACTTTATTGCAGCAAAAGTTTCATGTCCTGATTGTATTTTGAATGGCAACTGGCAACAAAGTTTAAAAAATAATAATAACTGCAAAATTTGTGGAGAAAACAGAACAATTACATTTTCTCAGCAACCTTTTATTGAAACAACAGTTGATAAAAAGATTATATGCAATTCTCCACTTGTATCATTTGTCAACTGGATATTAAATGATCTGCCCCAACATAACAACATATATGCTTTTTCACATTTTGGGGGCAGAATTCGACATGATCATCACTTTAAAAGAATTAGTTACACAAGGATTATGCCCTGAAATATTGAAAAAAGGCAATAAAGTTTATGAAATGAAGATGAAGAACAAGAAGAACAGTATCATCTTCCGTGACACCTTTAATTTGATGCCTATGTCACTTGCTTCTCTTGTGCCATCATTTGATCTAAAAGTAGAAGACAAACCATTTTTCCCTCACATGGCCAATCGTCCAGAAAACTACGGCAAAGTAATATATCCAACAAAAAAAGACTACCTCGCCGACGGAATGATGCCTGAAAAGAGAAAACTATTTGATCTCTGGTATGAACAACATAAAAATAATCCTTTCCTCCTTGATGAAGCCTTGGCCAGCTACTGTACAAATGATGTTGAAATTTTAATGGCAGCACTTATTGCATTTCGACAAGAATTTTTTGAGGTGACGAAACGCAATAATGGAGAAAGGGCCGCATCAACTAAACCACATGGAGGAATTGATGTATTACATGACTCAATGACCATCGCCTCGGTCTGCATGCGTCATTTCAGAACAAATCATCTCAAAGAACAACATTTGGCACTTGTACCCGAACGCGGCTATGATAAAGTTGATGGAAATCAAAGCCTTCTCGCCCTCCGATTTTTCAAATGGTACTCTGAAAAATATGGTGTGACCGTCCAAAATGTCAACTCTGACGGTGGTGAGAAGAGAATTGGAAAATACCAACTTGATGGATGGGTTTTGGAGAAAAATTATGGAATAGAAGTTAATGGCTGTGTCTGGCATGGATGTCCCAAATGTTTTCCAAATGGTTATGAGTTGATGCCAAACGGAAAAACAGCTGGCTATTTGAGAGAACACGACAAAAATAGAATGGAATTCATACTTTCACAAATTGCCCGTGTTGATGTTTATTGGGAGTGTGAAATTCATCAAATGTTGGCAAAAGATCGGGAAATGAGGCAATTGTTTTACAGTTATATTGATGATGGACCAATCGATATTAGAAGCTGTTTTTATGGAGGAAGAACTGGACCACTAAAACTCCATCACAAAGTCAAAGATGGAGAACGGATATCATATTACGACGTCACATCTTTATATCCGTTCATTAATGTAACAACAGCTTATCCAGTTGGGCATCCAAACGTTCACATCATCAATAAAAATGTAAATTGGACAAAAGCTACCGACAACACTTACAAACTGGCAATTTTGAAAGTCTTTGTAATTCCACCAAGAAAAATTGATGTTCCAGTTCTACCCATGAAATTAGAAAAAGATGCCCGTCTGCTATTTCCTCTGTGTGCAAAATGCGCGTAAGATTTTTATTTTTTTATTTGAAAATAATTTTTTTCGTTTAGAAAAATGTATCCTGAAGGTGGTGTTATAGAAAATTACCGTTGCACACACAAAGATAATGAAAGAGGATGGGTATCAACATGCACATCAATCGAATTAAATGTTGCTTTAGAAGAAGGGTACACCGTAACAAAACTTTTTCGCGTGCTCGATTACAACAAATCAGACTCTGAATTGTTCCAACCTTATATCTCAGAGTTTATGGCAGAAAAAATACATTCATCAGGATTTGACAGCAAAATTAAAAACAACACTGAAGCAGAAGACAAGTTTATTAAAGAATGTAGTGAAAAGTTTGGAATAAAAATTGAAAGAAGTAAAATGAACCCCAACAAAGGACGGAGAACGCAAGCCAAACTCATGTTAAATAATCTTTGGGGGAGATTTTCACTACGCAACTTTGGTCTTTCGCAATGTATAATAACTGATGATCCAGAACAGTTCCAGAAATTTAAAAACGATCAATCAATTGAAATCGCAAGTATAGATCAATTATTACCAGGAATATTATTGATTGCATACACTAAGAAAAAAGAGTGGATCGAAGAACATGAGTGCTCTAACATTGGTATACTTTTTCTAAAATTTTTAAATTAATTTTTTATATTTAGTTATTTCACTCTGGACAACATCCGCCGCAAGAATCCACCTTCTTCGTGCAATGCAACAAGTTGTCCGTACTGCAGGATGTACTTTACTTTATACGGACACTGACTCCCTAATTTTCACACATCCTGAAGGAGTCAACCCTCTGAATCTTGGACCTCATCTTGGGCAATTTACCGATGAGCATCCAAAACATGATATTATTGAATATGTTTCTGGTGGAGCAAAGCAATATGGATTGAAAATGAAGAAGAAAAATAGCCAACAAGCTGAACATGATTATATTTTAAAAGTAAGAGGAATGACTTTAAATTATGATGTCATCAACAATCAAGGATTATGTTATGAAACTTTTAAACAACAGGTCATCAAATATGCAACTACAGGAGTGAATCAACCAATTAAAATTTCGTACCCCTCATATATATCCCCCTCAATCAAAAATTTAAATGTCTCCACCCAATCACGTCAGAAAATTTCTAGACCATTCATCGGCAAAGGAATTGTAAAACCCTCCGATTTCTCTGTATTAAATTTTGGTCATATTTAATTGTATTATTTAATTATATCATTTGTCATATTTATTTAAAATTATATATCATTTGTCATATTTTATAAATTTTTAAAAACTTTATAAAAATTTTATAACTTTTTATAATTTTTTTAAAAATTTTTAAAAATTTTATAAAAATTTTATAATTTTTTATAATTCTTTTTAAAATTTTATAAAAATTTTTTATAAAATTTTCATAATTCTTTTAAAAATTTTTTATAATTCTTTTAAAAATTTTATAAATTTTTTAAAAATTTTATAAATTTTTTATAATACTTTTAAAAATTTTATAAATTTTTTATAATTCTTTTAAAAATTTTATAAAAATTTTTTATAAATTTTTTAAAAATTTTATAAATTTTTTATAATTCTTTTAAAAATTTTATAAAAATTTTTTATAAATTTTCATGTTGCATAATTATTTATAATAATAAATATTTGAACATTGTACAATTAATAATCACCATCCATTACAGTAATAACTTGGTTCCAACATATTTTGATCAAAATCTTCATCATCATCTTCCAAAATTATTAATCCTAAATTAGTATTTGCAGGCTTCTCAGTGTCTTTGACATTTTCTTTTGAGTTTGGAATTTTTTCTTCATTCTCTTCCTCTTTAACAAGCTCAAGCAACTCCATAGGGTAGTATCGATTTTCATTGAATGATTCAGTTTTGTTAGGTATTTGTTCTATAATACACTGAAGATAAGGATTCTGAAGTCGAATACGATGTTTTGCATAATAATGTTGCGTCACCGAAATGTTGAAAGGTTTTGAAAGTCTTCCATATGCTGGTATAACATTTGCACCCTCCTTTGATAATCCACCAATAATAAAACTTCTTTTCATTCCGTTTTTATCAGTATATGTCGTTTCAACCTTGCGACCTTGAAGTTTTTTAGAATTAATTTTTTACTTTCAGGATGATTAAGATAACATCTTAGTGATTTAACAGTGCAGCATAAAATATTAGCACACTCATCAATAACAAGGACCATTTTAAAATATTTTAAATGAAATTAATCATTAATATTAATTAGAGTTTATATACTCCATTTTTTGTAAAATTTTTAGCCCCGCCCCTAAATTGGCAATATAAATACAACGAAATTTACCCTTTAAGCTCATTCACAACAAAAAAAATTTTTTAAATGGAAGCAATTAACACTGAAACTGCTCCCACAAAAATTTCTAAATCGAAAACTGCTAGTGAACCTTTTTGGAAATTATTTAGAGGAAAATTTCTTATGACATTTTCACTCTGTGCAGGTTATTAATATAAATTTTATTAAAATTAATTAATTAATTTTTAGATTGTCGTGACAATATTTTTAAAAAGAGTGACAAAGCAGTTCGAAAGGATGATAAGATTGAAATTAAATTTGATATATGTGAAGTTTGTTTCAAGAAGAATTGCAAAACTACAGATATTTTATCACCATATACGCCAAAGATTAAGTAAAATAATTGATGCTGACAATATTTAAATAAAACTGATGTTAAATGATTAATTAAAATAATTGATGCTAACAATATTTAATCTGAATAAATAATGTTAAAAATTAAAATTTTTTAGTAGTCTGAGAAATAAATTAAAAGTTTATCATTTTATTCACAATATTAGTAACAAATAAATCTGGGTTTGATTGTTTATTTAATAGTTCAAGGTATTGATCAAAAGTATAACCTTTTGAGTAAAAATAAATAAATGAGATGCAATGATGGGCACAAGTATTTGAATAAGAATATTGATAAGGTTTTAGATTTTTTGAAATTTTTGAAAAATTTTTGAGAAATGAATTAATTATACACATACTTGTAGGTAATGCTAAACTATCGAAATAAATCACTTCGTTGTTGTTATTAATGTGAACTACAACCCAGTGAGATCCCTCATAACCAAAGGGGTCCAAGTTGATAATTAACATTTTTCCTTTTGTTGAACTGGGAACAGGCAGACGATTACAAGGGAAGCATCCTAGGAAGATTCGGCCCGTTTGAGGATTTGTCCTCAGAATTTGAGTAATTTGACTTGCGTACATTGTTGTTAAAATTGAATTTGAACCAAAGAACTGATCGGAGTTGATAAATAACTAGACTAGCTAACAACATTGCATATAAACATATCATTCCCCAACAGAATACATGTCCATAAAAATTGTTGTCTTTTGGACTTTCTTTGCAGAGTGATGGCAGATTATCAAAATTAATAAAATTTGGTACCGGAGCAACAATTTTTTCTTTTGAAGGTAATAAAGGGTTTCCTGTAATATTTTCACCTCTGTAATATTTAACAAGTTCAGAATATTCTGGTAAATTATCTAATTTTATAGTACCATCTGTTGATAATGTTTCAACTAGCGGAACAAATATTCTAATTAGAAAAACTATTTTCAAAAGATTTTTCATTTTTAAATGATATTAACTAAAATTCTTTTATATTTATACTTTTTAATTTTTAAAAATATGGGTTAATTTTTTACTTTGTCAAAAATAAATGCTAAAAGTTATTAAATTTATCTAATTTAAAATAATTACAATATGAAAAGTCTAAATTTATATTGTAGTATCACTCGCGATTGTTCTATTTTTGTCCAGCATAATAAGTGAATCTGCTTCTCCCATTACTATAAGCATTATTCCTCCTTCAGGTACAGGTTTGCTAAACTTAATATTTACCGCAGTTGTTCCATTTTTAATTAAATCAAAAGTTCCTCCTTGATCTTCTCCACTGTTTGTTAGATTGAAAACATAGATACAATGTGTTTTGCCATATTGTTGTAAAGTTATTCCATTACTCTCTGTTGAATTGGTTAAACCAACAGCCTCGTTCATATCATTGAAAGCACGAATATATTTTCCATTCTCATAATCAAAATCATACGGGGCTTGTGGATAATTTCTTCCATTGGCAATAATACTAATCTCGCGAACATTAAAATGATGAAAGTTAAAAGGGCTACGTTTAAGATCTCCTACATAATCAGAATTAGAAACGAGTCCCAATGTAATACGTCTAGGAATTTGGTCCATAAATAGATTGGCATTAAATTCATATCGACCCTGACTAATAAACAACGGCTTCATCATAGTTTTTCTTATCGAGTAGCGAGCAGGTTTAATTTCAAGTCTTTTTGCAATGTCCAAAGCCAACCCGTCCATTAAATCTACTTTTTTAACATAAAGTTTCATATTTACTACTTCAAACAAATATCGTGTTGGTACTTCCATGGCATTTTGAAGTCCAAATGTCATAAGAACAAATCGGGAATCGTTTGGTATAATTTCGATATCAACTTCACAATGATTTATCAAATAAAGTGGTTGATTGAAAATATCTGCATCAAGTTTAGCAATGAATTGTGCTGTTTTACTGTTTTCAAATAATCTTCTCCTTTCGATTGTATCTAAACCACCTTCTTGAGTTGAAGTATTATTGTAAAAATATCCAGCGGCATTTAAATGTGAGCTCTTTGCGTTTTGTGAATATGAGAGCTCATGTGAAAAATAGGTTTTGTAAGCATAAAGTGAATTTGAATTGAATACTTCTCTTCCATTAACACTTACTCGCATATTATTAATAAATGTCTGTCCTATAAGTTGTATTGGAGAAACATTGTCTGCGACAGTAAGATTTACAAGTTGTCCACTTTCATTTTCTTTTCGTATGCGAAATTCAGTAAATAAATAACATTTAGTCAAATCAATATAATTTTGACTTGCGTGGATTTTGAAATGGTAAGGTGTATCAGTGAGAGGATTGCTTGGTAGAATTTCAAAAACTTTGGATGACGAAATACTTACATTTGTAGGTGGAATTTGAAAAAGTCTAAAGCATTGGTAATCGAGTTGATACTATCATTGTCAATTTTGTGAAAAGCCATTTTAGTAAAGACCAAACACGTCTGATTTCACTCTTTTCTTAATAGGTTTGCCAATTAATGTTTGATAACTTGGTAATTTTCTCCCTTTTATACCCCTTTTTGTTCCAAATCCTGAACCAAATTGTTTAGGTAAGCCTCCCTTCTCCAGTACTGTATCAACCCCCCTCTTTCCTTCACTAATGAAAGCCTCTTTGATTGGTTCTCCCTGACTAACTCTTTCAAGAACGCGTTGTCCAGTGTTAATTGCTTCTGACTTTACAGTATTTCCAACATTTCGAAGAACAGGAAGAAAGAAACGCCAAAGTCCGCGCATAATATCTCCTACACCCGCTCCTTTTTGAATACCATATCCTCTTTGGAAGGGTGAAGACCCTCGAAAATAATCATATGATATTTCTCCACCACCAGACATTTCATTAGGATTTTTATGTACAAAATCATCATAGCCTACTGTACTTGTGTCAAAAATAACATGCACCATTTTTTTAATAAATAAAATTTATTTTAGATTTTAAATAATTACAACTACTATTTATATACATTTTGAAAGAAAATCAAAAATTTATCACTTTTTTAAATATTAAGACTATGAGTACTGTACCAAAAGAAAATGGTACTAGTCTACCATTATCCATCGTTCTTATTTCAATCTCAATTTCATTAACTTCCTTTGGTAAAACACGTGCATATATTGGTGAATCATAAATGTTTTCATTATATTCTCCAGGTTTTGCACCGGCCACGGAAACTACGCGTAGAAGTGAACTTAGGCTATTACCAATAATCATATTTTCTGTTAGTCCTTTTGTATACACAGCAAAGCTTGAGAAACCACCTCTTAAATCACATCCATACTTTGCAATTTCTCTATTTTGCACCATATTTGTATTTTCAAAGCCCAAAACATACCCAAGTTGGGGAGAAAAAGATAAATATTTGATACTTGTATGATTGAATTGCACTTTAAAACGTTCAAAATCCTTGTGATATAATATTTCGATAGAATCAATTATTTGTTTTTGGACTGAAGCATCAACTTTATCCTTTTTTAATCGTCCATACTGTCGTAAAAGAGCGGGCATATTCGGTAAATAATTTATTCTGGCTTGGCGATTGGGTGTTCTCCCGAGTATTTTTGTTAATATTTGTTCCATTTCTTCGGTCCATAACGGATCACTGAATGTTTCTTCAGGAGTTGGAAGAAGAGGAAGTTTTGAAAGATCCTCAGTAGTTGGTTCAGGCCGTGAAGATTGAACAGGGGTTGTAGTTTCAGGTGTCTGAAGGGAAGATTTTGAAATATCTGTAGGTTTAGGAGGCTCGATTATAGCTGGTGGAAGAGGAAGTTGTTCTCCTTTTTGTTGATCTTGTGAAACAGGTTTTGTTGGAGAGGTATAACCAGGTAGAGACTTTAAAGGTGAAGTTTGTTGAGTTGGGGGAAGAGGAAGGTTTGGAGGTGTTGTTGTTGGGGGGTGTATGTCTGTGTACGTCGGTAGAGGTGGGGGTCTGTAAGGTTCATCTGCTGTCTCTTTGTCTCTAGCAATTCCCTCAAACTCAAGTGCCCTAAATCTATCCATTCTATAATTGACAAGTCTTTTGAGTCCATCAATTTTAGTATTAAATTCTTTCTTTCGATTTTCATCAGTTTCCTCATCATACAAAGTTTTTGTATTAGAAATTTCCTGATATGTAGCGATCAACCCGTAAAAATTACTTCGTATTGCTGGCCAATAATCAGGGTTATCGCTGAAAAATTTATCAACATAGCCTTTATGGGTTAAATAGTTCTCTCTATTATATTGTTTAACAGTTTTTTGTTTGTCCCTTCTTAGTACTGCAGCATCAAGTAAATTTACTCTCTTTGTCATTCTTTCAATTTCTTTCTTAAATCTTGGTAAAAATCCCTCTAATTGTAAGGGTGTTTCCTTTTTGTCTTCTATGAAGAGAGCTATTAGTTTGAGGTGGTCTATAATTAATATTTCATTGTAATTTTCGGGGTAAGTTTCGAAAAAATCGACAACAATGTTAACATCTGAATTGTTCTTTTCAAAATCCCTTCTTTTTGCTTCCTCTTCCAATTTTCTAATTCGAGATTCTAAAGCACTCCTTTTGTAACTTAGGTTCCAAAATGTTGTTGTCATTTCACTTTTAATTGTCTCATCCTGTTGTTGATCTGTTCTTAATTTAAATTCATCTAAAGATTTTGAATCCTCTACAAGTTTATCTTTTAAAATTTTTATTTGGTCCCAATATTGATCAGGATAATCTATGAACACTTCATCAACTTTTGGAATAATTCCCACTCTAATTTGTCTTAACTCTTCCAATGAACGTTTATTTCTTTGAAGTTTAAGTGAGGGCAGATCGACTAAGTCTTCAGGTTTTTCCAAAGGCGAAGCTCCATAAGTTTCGCTTTGATGTTGAAGTGTAGAAATTAAAAATTCATGTAATTTTTCAACTGTTGTATGCGATGCTTTTGGAACGGGGACTCTTAAGACTTTGGCCATTCCAAGATTATCTTTAAAATGTATATCAATCCATTGATCATCTAGAGTACCAATAGTTGCTGCCCATGAATATGGATAATTTATACTGTGTAAGCCGCACACCCAGTTGCCAGAAAAATAGAGCGGTTTAGGTAAATGAACTCTAAATTTATTTGGACGATTATCAGGATAATCGGGAATATTACTAGGGAGGAAGACAAAAAAGCTGTTTGACATATTTTTATCACAAATAAAAAATTTTTACAATAATGAAAAAAATTGTTTTCTTTTATACTAATTGTGACTCATGAATCCATTCTCGTTCTGGGTATCCTATAAACTTTACAAGAACATCAAAAGTACCATCTTGTCTCTTTCTTTTCCTCAAAACTTTTTCAATTCTATATTCTGTATCGGCATCTTTTCTTACACGCGTTAACTCTTCATTGTAAAATGAACCTTTGAACTGTTCACCTTTATCATCCTTGACTTTATATTGAATTGGTAATGGAGTTTCCTTTATATTGTCCACTTGTAATATTTCATCGCCCCAATTTGGTATGTATCCTTTTTCAAAAGCACCTTTATTTACACTCATTCGAACAAAATCATCTTTTTTGAGTTTTGGTTTTATTTTATTTTTGTTTGAAGAAAATATGTCTCCATAGATTCGTTTCCATACTTCTTGAGCATTATCAAAATTTACATCTATCGGTCGCATACCATGGATTCTACTTTTTGCTTTATTTATTCCTTCTAAAATTTTTTCAAGTACATCAATCCAATTTAATGTTTTCTTTTGAGCAAAATTTCGGTAAAGTCGTTGTTTAACGTTACGAATTGCTCTTTCCGCAACTGAAGCTTTGACTATAGAATGTGTTGGCTCATGTTTTTCTATCCCCTCATTTTCAAAAAATTCTTTCATTTGTTTATTTTTAAATTCTGTCCCCTTATCTGAAAAAATTCGTTGAGGTTTCATTGGCATTTGTGAAATTAAATTTTTGAAGGCTTCTATCATTTCTTCAGTCTTTTTGGACTTGACAGGAACACCAAAAACACGTTTAGAAAGGACATCAATACCAAGAAGCAGGTAACGATTTCCTTTATTATGTCGGGATAGCTGTTGGAAATCTGCCAAATCAACTTGTACATCTGTCATAAATCCAGCTGCTACAGTCTTTGATCTTTTAAAATGAATACGTTTGGGTCGCATAAGAGTGTATGTTCTATGTCCTTCTAGGTAATGTTGAACGGCTTTTCTTGGTATATGTTTGAGAACTTTACGAGCTTCATACCAAAGTCTATCAATTCCTGAAAATGCTGCGGGGGATTCAGGGTTATTGTATAGATCATCAAGAAATTTAGTGTAATCAGCCATCTTTTACCAAAGAGATGGTTTAAATCTGTTGATATCCTTTTGTGTCGGTTTTCTTGTTGCCCATTTATTTTTTGTTTTATATGAGCGAAATTCTAAATTTCTTTTCTTCAAATTTTTAACCCATAATCTTGAAGCTCTTTGTGATTGTTTTTTGTTGACTTTTCTCTGGACTTTAGCAATTGTATGTCCGTCTCCTTGCGACCACTCTGCTTTTCGTTTTATTTTTTGACGACTCAAGGGTGGGGAAGGTGATTTTCCCTCTCTTAGAACCCTTCTTGAACCTTTTGATGTCCCAATTTTTTCTTCATTACGTAATTGTTGAATAACATAAGGGTCTATTGGAACCTTAAGTTTCTGCGACTTTCGTCGTCTGGCTAATAATTGTTGTCTTTTTTCATATCGTTTCTTATCGATTTCCTTCAATTTATTCTCTTTTTGTCGTATTTCTTTTTCCCTTCTGTTGTCATATATCTTTTTCCTCTTTATACCTTCAAAATCACCCTGGTCTAATTCTCTTTTAATAATTCGTTGTTGAGGTGAAACATGAGTTGATATTATTGGCACATCTTCGGATAATATAATAGAGTCTTGCTTTCTAGAGTCTTGTTTTGTACTCCCGGTTTTTGAATATTTTGTACTTTTAGGTCTTGAAAATCTTTTCTTTGGCACAGACACAATTTCCTTCTTTATTATCTTAAGATTTGTAGTTGGTGGTAGTGGAGGAGGAGGTGGTGAGCTTCCTCTCAATTTCTTAAACCGTTTTTTAACTGATGTAGATGATGATAAAGATGGAGGATGAGGTAGTTTTTGGGGTTTGAAATCAATTATTGATTTAACATCTTTATTAGATTGAGGAAAAGACGGGAGAGAAATCTCATCTGTTGTCAAAATTTCATCATCGTCTTCGACTATATTTGACGTCGGACGTGTAGAATTTGTACTCATTATTGCTCCCTTAGGTGTAGCAACCATTTCTACTTTGACAGGCCTATTTTGTTGCTCATTTCTCATTTGTAAATACCGTCTAAGTTCTTGGTTATATTTTACATTTTTTGCACTTGGAGTATCTTTCTTTCTTTTAATTTTTTCAAGATCGTTTCTAATTAAATCGAGATTTGGTTCACCGGTATCAAAAGTAGTTAGACCTTTATAAATTTCTTCGGGAACAAGAATGAATTTGTTTGCCATTTTCAGGTATGTTGTTTATTTGTTTAATTCTTGCTTTTTATAGAACTTCCTAGTGATCTTGCTAATTCTATAAGAACAGGGGTCAATAGTGCTGCAAACATTCCAACACCACCACCTTTTTGATTTAAAATTTTTCTGGCCCCTTGTTCACTTCTTACTCTACTCATTTTGCGCACAAAATCTGCATATGGAATGAGTTTATTCTTTTGCCAAGATGTAAGTTTGAGTCTAGCCTTTATGATATTCAAACAAATTTCAGTTATAGCTAACAATTGATCAGTGTTTGAGAGTCTTAGCATACGTTGCAACTTCCGTTGAGATTTTGTTTTTGCAAGAACTTGTAAAAATTGTGAATTTTTCTGAATAATTTGACTGACCATTTATGCTCTATTTTTTGGAATAAAAATAATTTTTTCTTCATCTTCTTTAAATATACTTGTACGTAGTCTCAGTCCAGGATCGGATGAAGCATGCATATCAATAACTAGATAACCAAAAGGTTTGTTTGTTGCCTGTCGATAAGCATCGAGGAAATAGTCAAGTTTTCGAGGAAATAGTTGAACTCCTATATTACGCACTGATAATACCGAATTAGGTGAACGCATTATAATAATGTATTGAGCATTTTGACGTGCAACTTTAATTTTGCGTTCGAATAAATTCTGAGTAACAAAGACAATACCAAAATTTTGATGATGAGATTTTTTCATAAATAACTCTGACAAATATTTTTCATCAATTGACATAAGCAAGTCGTCAAGAATTAGCAGTAATGGCTTCTGATATTTTTTAATCAAATCCTCAGGGGGAACACCTGAATAAACACTGACACCTGATTTCTGTAGAATAGGGACAATATTGCTCATTTCACCAAAACAATAGAGTATACTTTTAGGTTTGGGTTCAATTAAGTCTGAGGCTTCAGAAATAAATTTTAATAATAATGTGCTCTTTCCACTGGAACTAGGTCCAGAAATTATCATACCAAAAGGAATTTTAAATTTTAAATCTTTATCTGAGAATGTTAAAGTTTCCATTTTAATGATTAAAAAATTTAAAAATTTTTTGTTTAAATAGGAAAAATTAGCGAGGTATGTTATATAATGCTTCGATAGCAGCCATCTCTTCTTCTTCCATCTTTGTAGCCTGTTTCTTCAAATCATTCATCTTATCAATTTGTGATGGAATTCCAGTTGTTGCTGCATCGAGACTATCAAAAAATTCATTAAGCAAAATATTTTCATTATTTTCTTTACTTTTGTCTTTGAGGATATTTTCAATTGTATGTTTTGTAAATTTTTGTTGCTTTGGTTTATTCTGTTTTTCTGATATTGTAGTCTGGTTGTTTAGTGTTGCAGGTTGTATCGGTCGCTGAGTTGGGAGTGGTGGTTGTGGTTTTACGGAGCCATATGGGATATTGAATACACGGCCTTTGTTCTTAATCTTAAAAATAAAAAATATAATCGATAAAGACTAAAAAATACCTACCCGAAAGAAGCATATTCCTGGTAAGTCATAAGTTGAATCAAAAGGTACATAACGAGTTCCTGATATACGTGTGCAATATATAGTAATTCCATCTTTGGTGACAATAAAATCCACTTCAACTTCCGTACTTTTACATTCACGACATTTGCCACCTATATCATATGGTACAAAACGAGAAGGAGTTAAACGTTCACTTGAAATTGTTATTCCATTCAAATTAATACTAATTTCGACTTCAGGTAAAATTTGACTAGTAAGATTTTTATTATTGTTTATCTTAAGTAATTTTTTTAAAATGAGCCAAGTAAATGAAAATCTGCTCGAAGAATTCACTTTTTATACTACTTTTTGAACACGCCTCTTTGAAATTTTAGTTCTGCTAAAGGACTGAAAATCGTTTTGAAAAATTCAATAATCGATGAACAAGTTTCTTTTATACTTAACCATCCAGAATATAATATACCATCTTTTTCTTGCTTGGGTTTTGGTGGAGGTCCATAATAGATTGGTATAATAGCTTTTTCTTTCTCATCCCAAACCCACCAATGATGACCGTATGGGGTCCATATTTCTTTATACTCCAAGTCTTTAGGTACGCCTATGTTTAAAACTTCTTTGAAATTTATAGAAGGAGGTTTTCTTCGAAATATAGTTAAAGCTCTCTCACACTGCCATATTTTAAATTCAGATAAATTTGAATACTTACTTGTAACATTATAAATTAAAACTACTATTAAAATAATTTTAAAAATCATTTTTAATTTAATATTTATGTTTTAATTGGGTATTTATACTTTTTAACATTTATATACTCACACTATATCAAGTTTTATGATATCTCAATAAATTAAAAAGGAAGCGACGCCATTTTAAAAATTCAAATTTCAAATTCCCTGAAGGGAATTGAAAAATTTTTTTAATTCAAAAATTGTTTTAAAATTTTTTATTTGATTGATTAATTTTACTTAAAAATTTTTAAATTTTTCTAAAATCAATTCTCTTTGGGAATTAAAAACAAAGAATTTTTGATATATTATTCAAAAATTGGTTCAAAAATTTTTTAGATGATTGATTTCTTTTTTTCAAATTATATTTTTAAATTTTGTTAATAATTCAATTCCCTTTTGGGAATTAATACAAAAATTTTTTATTTAAAATTCAAAAATTTTTTAAAAATTGATTGATTAATTTTATTTTTAGAGGAATTTTTAAATTTTGGTAAAAACAATTCCCTTTGGGAATTGAATAACAAACATTTCTATTTAAAATTCAAAAATTGTTTAAAAAATTTTTCAATTGATTGATTAATTTTTCTAAAAACAATTCCTTTTTGGGAATTGAAAAAAATTTTTCTTTGAATAAAAGAAATGTAAAAAATTTTTAATTTTTATTTCGGGGGTTTGACAATGAAAAGTAAAAATATTTTTATTTGAACTTATATTTTTAATATTTATTTATAATTTATAATCATTTTTATCATTCATTGATCATTCATTTTACTCATTAATTTTGCTGATCACTGTTCACATTTTTATTATATGATAAATTTCATTGATCACTATCCATTTGATTGATCACTCATAACTTAATTGATCACCTATCGATAACTTTATTGATCACTCATTCATTCGGTTGATCACTGTTCACATTTTTTAGTCAATCACTTTCTTAATCAATTGATCATTCGAAATTCACTTGATGGATCACTCATTCACATGATTGATCACTCATCTGTTGAGTGATCTGTTGAGTGATCACATCATTATTTTACTTTTGGTTGATATTGATCATTTTATTGATCACTTCATACTTGATTTATAATTCGATCGCTATCTTGATCACTAGGTTAGATCAACCGGATAAATGTAAATCTGTTATTTTATTATTGACTTTGTTTATAAAACAGAAGCGACGCTCTTTTAAAATTCAAAAATTTATTCTAAATGCATACTTAATTCCCTTTTGGGAATTAGAACAAACATTTTTAATTAAAATTCAAAAATTTTTTATTCTAAAATTGATTGATTGATTTAATTTTCTAATAAACTTTTTAAATTTTGCTAAAAATTCCCTTTGGGAATTTAAAGCAAAAATTTATTCTTTAAAATTCAAAAATTTTTATTTAACAAAATTGATTGATAATACAATGAATATTAAAATTCAATTCCCTTTTGGGAATTCAAAAGAAAACTTTTAATAACAAAAGAAATGAAGAAAAATTTTAATTTTATTTTGGGGGGTTTAGAGGAAAATTTAAATAATTAAAAATTTAAATTAGAATAAAATATATTTTGAAATTATCGATTAATTTTGTAAAAAGGTTTATAAAATAAATATATAAGTTAAAATATGTTCCTCAATGTAATAGTCGGTAGTGATCTTGCCTATAGTGTAAATGGATTATGTTCGAATATCTTTTAGGGTTTATAATTTATAAACTTAAATTTTAAAAAATTTTTAAAAATTAATAAATTAATAAAATAAATTTTAATAATTTAAAATATTAAAGGTCGGAAGGAAAAATAAAAATTTAAAAATAATTAATCATGTTACGAGTGATTGATTCATAAACAAAGATTTATTTGGAGATCAAAGAAAACTTGAAGTCTTACGGACCATTCCCTCAACCCCCTCACTTATCTTTAAAATAGAGTGAAATTTGTAGAAAGATCAAAGAGGAAATAAATTAGGATTCTATCAAAGCGGCAAGATCAAAGGGGAAACAATTTGAAATTATTGCAATATAGGGAAGATCAAAGAGGAAACAATTTGGAATTGCGGGAACAAAGAAAACCTCTCAGCCCCCTTCGGAATTGTGGTAAGAGGGGAAACATTTCGGAATTTGTCGGAACTATCAAAAGGGAAACAATTTGGGATTGCGGAACGGCAAGATCAAAGGGACCCCTTCAAATCCTTTTGGAAAGTCCCCTAAAATCCACTGACTCCGCCCCCAACCCCTTCAAATCCTTTAGGAAATTTTGCGGACCCCTCCTCATCCTTTTGGAATGTGCGGTAAACGGGGGAACAAAGTAGTATGGATAACTACTAATTAATAATTAATTGCCCTCCCTCAAAAATTACCCCACTTCCATTAATTGCCCCATCCAGTGATAGATTGAAACAATAATTACCCCAAACAAATACCCCAAAACACGTTCAAATTTCAAACCTCGTATAATTACCCTCCCTTAATTACCCCTTCTCGATAATTACCCTCCCTCGAAATAATAATTACCCAGGGTAGTTATTAAAGGATATACGGTATCCTAACTTTATTTTTTGTTAAATGTTGATTTCTTACTTTCTTCTACACAAAACTTTTGTATCTCAAATTCTTTGCTTTAAACAATTCTTTTTTTAATAAAACTTTAGTTTTATATTTTTCAAAAAAAAACTCCGTTGCTGGAGTAACCATTTGCCTAATCACTAATTAATTTATACATTCTTATAAGGCAGACAATATTTTTTAAAAAATCTAAAAGGAATTGTTGGCTGTGCCGTTAGGTGTGTGAAGCCTTTCAATTGTTTTTTTTCTCTAAAGTATATTAATGTAAATTTTAAAATTAAAATGAGTGAGAAAGTGGAAAAAGAAAGGAAAAAAGTTTTTATATAAATAATAATTAACAAAAAATTTTTTTTAATAATTATTTGAAAACGAAATATTAAAAAAATCTTTTCTTCTCCTTTTAAAATTTTTTAAAATTAAAAAATGTGTTTGTCTAGAATTGGCCAAATTGCTTATGGGGGATTTGCCCTAGCTTCTGTTGGCTTAATTCTTGGTTCAATATTTACACCTGGTAGGTGAAGAAATTTTAAAAATTATTTTTAAATTAATTTGTAAGCATGGCGTCAGGTTGCATCCAATTTACAGCAAGGTCAGATTGGCCAATTGCCCCCATTAAATATGGGACTGTTTGCTTTTGCTTGTCAACGCTCAAATGATAACACACAGAATGTATATAATGGGTAATCTTTAACTTAATAATATTGCTAGGATCTGACAGTGCTTAGGAGTTTAAAGATATTGGGAATAGGTTATGTAGAAATTTATGAGAAATGTATGAGAGAACCTTAGCAAATACTGTTTTAGTTTTCGCAGTTCGATTCCTGGCGTCTAAACTTTTGCTACATTCAAGTATTCTCTGATTCAAAGCTTCTTTCAGATCCTTAAAAGACGTTTAAAAAATAGAATTGAGGAAATAATATAAAGAAAAGCCCTTTTAAATGTAAAATAAAGTGGGCCCTTTAATAGAGCTGCTGATCCTTTGTAAGGTATTGAAAAATAAAGCCAGGATTAAATGATTAATTTAATTAATACTATTTATTTTTTAAAAAATTTCAAAAAAATCAATTAAGCAATTTTCAATCTGGTACAATAAATCAAGGATATAATACAGCAAATCAAGGTTTTAACACAGCAAATCAACAAGGATATGGAACAACAAATAATAATTTTGGTAATCAACAACCTATACAACAAGTTAATTCTGGTTCAACAGCCATTACTGTTAGTACACAAAGTGGAACTCGTTATTTAGATTTGTGTATTGAAATGTGGAATGTTAGTAATTAATTTCTTAATGGGGCTACGAATTTTAATTTATTTGTAAATTTTTTTAAAAATTTACAAAGAGTCAATTTTAAGTTTTGTTAATAAAACTCTTTTTCACGCCAGATAATTCCAATTGGTTTTCTTGACTAAAATTTTTTAATATCAAAAACCAGTCAATTTTTGGTCGATAACTTTAATTCATAATTCAATTCATGGATATTATTTGAAAATTATTTTTTAAACTATTTTTATTATGAAATAATTGGTTTGTTTAAAAAAATCTAAACGAGATTCAACGAGACTCCATCCTATCTATTTTCGACTTCGAATGGGCATAACCCCCTTAATTTAAAAACTAAAATTCGTAGCCTTAATTATTTAATTTATCTAATTTATACATATTTATCTTTATTTAAAGAACCAGCCATTATCAGAAAAAATAGTTATTGTTTTAATGATTTTGGGTTTAATCTCTGCTATAGGTTCTTTTATTTGGAATCTTTTAACAATTTGTGCTTGTTTTTGTCATGGATCTATTTTAAAGCCTTTACCTGGACTTTCTTTTTTTTCTTTTGCTTGTACTTTAGTTGCTGTAATTATTTATTGGTCACGTAATAATTCTTCGATAAGTTGGTTTTTATTAAAATATTAATCAGTAAGGGTATAATTTTGAGGAAAATAAATGCCTTAAAAATAAGGGGAAAAGGGGGAATAAAAAATATTTAATTTTTGGTGTATAATAAATAATTTAAATAAAAAATTAAAATATTATTACGATAGCAATTGCAAATTAAAAGCATTTTGATTGCTCTTTTTTTTTAATGAATAAAAAATAATAATTTTCTAGATCAACTACAAAGTATTACAAGTATTCAATCATTAAACAGTCAAAGTGATTTAAGTTATAGTTTTTATTTGGCGTGTGGTTCTGCTGTAGCTTCTCTTGCAAATGTTGTTGTTGGAACTCTTGTCGTGTTTTTAGCGGATAAATGTATATAAATAAATAAACAAATATATTTTATTATAAATATGTAGATGATTCTTAAAAAAAGGTTGAAATTTTTTTGAAAATATTTCTATAATCATTTAAAATAAATTTAATTATTTGTATCATATCATATTTGAAAATCATCTAAACTATTATGTAAAATAGTAATTTTCCAATTAGTGGTTGTATATTTATTTGATTCTGAGTTAAAGCTACACTCCGTTAATAAAGTATAAACACCCCCAAATTTTCGTAAAAAATACATAATACCTAAATATCATTTGTTTTATTTTTTTCCTACGTTAGTAGGGATCCAAATCATAACTAAAAATAAAGTTTCAGAAATTTTTATCGATTTAAAAATTTTAAAATTGAATTTTCTCGGAGTTGAGGTGTTAAGAAAGTATAAGCACCCCTGTAAAAATTTAGTTTCTACTTATTGTAAAATTCTACAAAAAATACAGTAAATTTGTCTATCGATATTATGGAAAATAAAAAAAGAATTAGGCCGATATCTCATTTCAGTGTCGAGATCTCGATACCCTGAAAATCAACGTAAAACAGGGTTTTTCAACTTTAAAAAATTTTTTCGACCCCTTATGGTCTGTATAAAATTTTTGTTCTAGGCTTATTCGAAAGCCCTTGAAATTTGCTACAAGATAGAAAAAATCTTATTTCCCAGAAAAAATCCTAATGAGAGATATATGCCGTTAATCTTCCGAGGCATCATAAAGGGCATTTTATGGGGCATTTAGGCGGTTTTTGTTAGCATAGAAATTTGACACGTAATAACTTACGAAACTATTTTTTCTGGGAAATAAGATTTTTTCTATCTTGTAGCAAATTTCAAGGGCTTTCGAATAAGCCTAGAACAAAAATTTTATACAGACCATAAGGGGTCGAAAAAATTTTTTAAAGTTGAAAAACTAAGGGCGAGTGACTAAGGGCGAGTGCATTGCGTTTACTTTATTACTTATTCCGTTATCATGCATGTTGCGTAATACTTTTATCTGTGAACAAATGAAAAATGCCTACCACTTGGCCAGAACGGCATTAACTCAGAATAAAAAAGTTTCATGATATTTGTATAATATACCTATTATTATATTATTATTAATTGATTTTATTTAATTTGAAAAAAATATTTTTTATTTAAATTAATTTTATATTTATTATTATGTATTTGCTTAATATCTAATTTTTTACTAAAAATATTATTTTTATTGTAAATATTTTTTTTGTATAAAAAATAAATAAATAATTTTATTTTTTTTTGATTTCTATTTTTAGGATTATTTATAAGCACCTATTATCTACTATTTTTAAAAAATAAATAAAAAGGTTTGTAGACAATAAAATGGGAGATTTGACAAAACAAGGATATTTTTGGATAAATAAAGTATATATAAATAGTTGGAATTATTTATTTAATTGTTAAATTCAATTTAATTAAACATTTTTAAGCTTAAAAAGCTCGTTGAACTCAAGCTTTCTTTTTCGGTTATAAAAAATATAATATTTTCAAAAAAAGCTTGAGGAGCTTTAAAAGTTAATTAAATACTATAATACGAGAAGGAAATTGTGTCACTAAGAAAATATCCCATAAACCTCCAAAGAAACCAGGAAATAACTGATAAAGCCCCGATGATAAAACCCAAAAACTTAGAAATAACTGTCGTCTTTCGGAAGGATATATGACAATCAGGGGTGAGCGCATTGCGTTTTGCGTTTTTTCGATGAAATTAACGCAAAAATACAACTAAATTGAGGACAAAAATGGAAGAGATCTATCTCCTTGACCTTCAAAAATTCTCAAAATTTTCGCCTGCGGCGCTAAAAAAAGGAAGAAATCTGACTTCTGGCCTTCCAAAATTCTCAAAATTTCGCCTGGTTACAGCAATTCCATCTCCTTCTTCTTATTTATGTTATGGATTATTTTTTTAAATTTTAAAACTAATTTTTCCTTTAATTTTCAAATTAATGAAATATTATTTTATAAAATATTTTTTCATAATTTTCTTTTAGTTAACAAATTTAAAAAAATGTTTATTTATTTAATTATCTTGTATTTAACCCAATTATTTAATTTAACATTTTCTGCTTCTACATTAAATGCAGCAAACAATAAAGGTCCTTGTTATGATATAACAGCAGATAATTATTTGCCAAATTCAAATATTTGCCCAAACGAAGCAGAAAATGTTGATGACCCAGACATCCCAACAGAAAAATTATGTAGTACAACAACTAATGGAAGATTTAATTTAATAGGGTTATTAAGAAATGGAAATGCTGTAACTGATATAAATAAAGAAAGAAATGAAAATTGTGAAAAACAGGGTTTTTAATTTAAATGATTTGAAAATTTATTTTATTTTTAGATCAAATTATTTATTCAAGTAGATGTAGAAAAAGTTGCAGAACTTGTTGTTTATTGCCAGAATATGGAAGTTGTAAAGGTAAAGAGCTATTTGGTAAATTTGTAGGGAGGAGGTAGTTTAAGAAGTTTATGGATTTTGGTCTTATCGTTTGGTAACCGGATTTAAAAAAATTGAAAAAATAACCAAAAAATATAATTAAAAGATGTAGTTCATTTAACCAAAAAATGTGTGTGTGGAATACCTTACTTTGTGGAGTACCTAAAAATGTCTGAAAGATTTACTGACTGTATAATAAAAAAAGACTGCCTTCAAGTTAAAAAATTTCAAAAGAAATCATAACTATTAGTAAATATGTACATTAAAAATGAAATCCTTAAAATCCCCATCCTTTTATTAATTTAAAAAAATTATTCTAGATTCAATAACCAATTGTCAAATATCTCAGTGTGGTGATTCAACATATGCTCTTAATCAATGTCAATCAACGTGTGGAAAATGTGTTGAAGTTATTAGGCAAAATAAAGATTTGGAATATTGTGTGGATAAACAAAATAATTGTGCTTCTTTAAAGGTAGAAAATATTTATTAAAGTGGATCTCGATATTTACGGAGACAAACTGTAGTAGTGATGTTCGGTTATCCCGATACGGACTCCTAAAGTGCAAAAGTGCAAAATTTTCCCGAGTGTTTAGCCTCCCGATCTCGACTCCCTAGAACATTTCCCGACCCGCTCCCTTTTCCCGGGTTTTTCTTCTTCCGAACATTACTAAACTTTAGCTTGTAATGTAACCCTTGTGTAGGAGTGAAAGAATTATTTGGCCTTTAAAGCACGCTGTTAACCAGAAGTTTTTTGAGAGCAGAACCAACGGTCAAAATATTTATTACTAAAATATTTTTTGACTTATAAACTATTTATGTTCAAAAAAATAAAAAGATTGTTTTTATGGGTAGTCCATGAATATTTTCCATTCTCTTCCATTTTTTAATAATTAAAATATCTTTTAAAGGAACAACAAAAATGTGTTGATCCAGATATCCAAAAAGATTGTGCTTTAACTTGTAATGATTGGCCAATTAACAGTATTTGCAGAAAATTTACCCAGGAGGTGCGTTCCACCTTAGGTATTAGTGCAGGTGGTGGGCAAGTTCCTGGAGGAAATGGTATGGAAAATTAAATAACTAGAATTTTTCTATAAAAAAATTAATTTTTAAGTTGCCGGCGATATTGGAACAAATTGTGCAGAAAACAAAGAACTTTGTTCAGACCAGGTAATTTTTAAAATTTTTCAATTAGGTAATAGTAGTAGCACAGTTCTGGTACATTATATAAGAGAACCGAAAAATCCCTTATAATGAGGCGTATCATAAATAGGGAGGTAATGAATAGACGGCTCCCTCTCTCTCATTAACCAACCCTATTAAAATCATATAAAATTTTAATTTTTAAAGTTCTACAAAGAATTTATGGAACAATATTGTAAATCAACTTGTATTAATTCTGTAACCTCAAAATCTTCAAAAGAATGTAAAGACAAAAAACATACAAAGTTTTATTTTTAAAAAGTTTTTTTAATTAATTTATTCTTAAAAGTTGTGTTGTTTGGAAGGTAAATGGTTTTTGTGATAGCGACTTTTATGGGGATGATATACGGGATGAATATTGTAAAGAAACATGCCATAGATGTTAATATTTTTTGTTCAATAGATATTCAATGTTAAAATTTATTTAAATAAAAGTTATAAAATATGTTATAAGCCCCTCTGCAAAGAAATTTAATAAAATAGACATTAATCTAAATTTTTCTTTTTTTTGTGCAATTCAAAGATCAAATTAATTTAATTTTTTTCACCTGAAAAATAAAATTATTAAAATACTATTTAAATTTTAAATTTAATTATATATTAGATACTTTTATTTAATATTTAATTTGCTCATTTTAATATGTACTTTTTTTCTATTACATATAATTAAATTAATTTTAAATTAAAAATCTGTTAAATTATTGCCAATTAAATATTTACACTCTCTTTCAGAATTATAACCCAATTAAAAAAATTTTTTTCATTTTTTAAATGTTCATTTAATTTATCTTTTCGAACTTGCTAATGTGTTATAATATGGAACTTTTCTTTGTTCTGACTTTTTGGCAAAGTCAAAATTCGTATCAGAATTCAAATTTTTACCAATCTTTTTGACTTTTCTAAAACCTCGTCAAAATAATCTTGACTTAAAAAATTAACAAAATTTTCATTAAATTTTGACTTTATCATATTCCAATAAACAGCAAAATAACAATTAAAAAAACAAGAGTCAATATTTTATTATTTGTTGAAGCGAAAAGATGTAAATAAAATAATTTAGATAATAATGCCGTTATTTTAATTACTGTCGTCAATAGAAAATGTGTAAAATTAATTTCTTTACGCATTTATGGCAACAATTATCAAACAAATAATTAAAATATAAAATAAGAATAAAAAAAGAGAAACTATCCCCTACTAATTTACTTTAAAAAGTACCAATTACATATTTTATTTAAGTTTTACCTATAAAACTGCTTTTATTTAGAGTTTAAAAGTTTATCCCTTTTAAATATTAAATAATAAAAAATTTTTTTTAATTTTCTAAATATTTTTTAATAAATAATAAATTAAAATTAAATTACATTTTACTCTAGAGAATTTTTAAAAACGAGCCAATTTAATTTTATTATAAAAAATTATTATTTTATGTCTAAAGTACTTTTACACTTAATTTTACAAAAAAATTATTTTTATTAAATTACCTATTTTAATTTATTTTAATAAAAATTTAAAGCATTTTCCTAAAATTAAGAATTTGAAATCAAGAAGATTTTAAGTAAGACCGGACCGAGACGAGATTTCGATCAAAAATCTCGGTTATCTATATCGAGAATTTTTCAAAATCTTGATTCTCGGTCGACACTCCCAGTCTAATCTCTAATTTTAAGTAAATAATTAATTTTAAAAATTTAATCTTTTAATTTATCTATTTAAAATGCGAGAATTTAATTATTCTCCAATAATTAAAAAAATAATTACTTTAAATATCTCGAATGATTACTCTGAATTGTTTCAAAATTTTCTGGAGGGGATATTTCATAAGGGAGAGTAATTATTCGAGATTATTTTAGAAAAGCTAATTATAACTATTTTGAGAGGTAATTATTGTTAAATCCTTTGCTGTAATTATTTGAGTATATATTTTTGATGTAATTTAAGTAAATTAAATAATTTTTTTGAAAATTAAACAAAAAACTAATTAATTAATTTACAGACACACATTTACGTAAAATTAAATTTAAAAAATCTTCGAAGTATTAAATCCCAACTAATACAAATTTATATAAACCAGACTTTTTAAATAGATTTATTAAAATAATTAACTCTTTCATAACACTTTTAATTAAAAAATTATTTTTTACAAACTTTTTAGATTTTTTCTAAATTTAAAAAAAATGTCTGCAAATTTCTCTGATGGATTACAAATGACAAATTATGTTTATTATGATGTAAGCATGAAAATAAATACATATTTTAATTTATTTTGAAAAACATTTTGAGAACAAAAACAAAAAATACGGGGAAAATCAACCTTTTTTTAGTTTTAATTTATAAATTTTTTTTGTATTTAGAAAAATTTAGAATTTACCCATTTATAAAAAATTTTTCCCTTTAAAACTTAGTATATTAGATAATAAAAACAAATATATTCAGAACTTGTGAGAACAAGCGAGATTAATCCCTTCACTAACTTTTTGGGATTTATATTTTAATAAATTAAAAATAATTAATAGTAAAGACCGAGCACAGATTTCATTCAAAAATTTCAATTAGTTTTCGAGATATCAGCTCAATCACTCAAAAATTTTATTTAAAAATTGATAAATACCTTAATTAAAATTTAAGATGTACGTTACATATAAAAATGCTGGTCCATCGTTTATGCTGTGTTTTATGTCAATTATTCTAAATATTATTGTAATTCCAGGCATTTTTATGAATACTGCAATTATTTATGTTACAATTAAATATTATAAGTAATTTAATTAAAATTATTTAATTTAATGTTACGTGTGTTACATATAATGAAAAATGCTGCCATAGCCCCAATAGCGTTAAATTTCTATATTTTAAAATTCCAGAACACTTCGAGGGACATCAAGCTTTTTGTTAGCTTTAAATGCTTTTTATGAAATTCTTCATGGATTTGCCCATCAAGTTTTTTTAGTTTCTGCTTTGTCTGGAAGAAATTTTATTTCATACTGGACAGTTTTTTGTTGGGAAGTTATACCCCTTTGGGGTTGTAGTTCAAGTGTTGTGACTATAGCATTGACTGGATTGGATAGACTTTTACAAGTTAGCTACCCAAGCTGGTTAGAAAATATTTTAAATAAGTTATTACAAACTGAAAGGGCCTCATAAAATATCTCCTTAGGTTTAGAGGTATTTTAAAATTCTCTTCATTGAAGAAATGTTTGTCTGTTCTTTAAAAAAACTAAAAAGCTTCAAATTTACTAACTTTTCTAGGCACGAAAATGTTAAAAAGAAATTTTATCTTGGTTTTATGGTTATTTTCTCGCTTGGTTGTGGTTCTTTAGTTGCATTAAAATTTTGGGATATTGCTACAAGATTTCCAGACGTCCCTCAAACTGGCACTTTAAGCGATGTTTTTCTTTTTGAATTTAAACCTCTTTTCTTTGTTTTTATGGGTTTATGTAATAGTTTAAGTATTTTGTTTTATATTGCTATTTTTGTTTCTGTTCATCGACAAACAGGTAAATATTTATTAATCTAGAATTTTGAGGTTCTCCTAAAGTAATATTTAAACAAGGGTTGTGGTTTTCCGTTAAGGAATTGCCTAGCTATGTTTTATACCTAACAAAAACATTTCTATATATCAGGGATCTAGCCGTCCCGATTCCCGATTCCCGAAAATCGGGAATTCCCGACGTTTTTTGGGTCGGGAATCCCGATTCCCGAAAATCGGGAATTAAATTTTTGTCGGGAATTCCCGTTCCCGATTCCCGACTTTTTCCTAAAAAATCGGGAATTTTCGGGAATTACACTAGATATCTGGCGTTGAAAAAGGAAGAAGATCTGGCTCCTTTACCTTCCAAATTTTTTAAAATTTTCGCCTGCGGCGCTGAAAAAGGAAGAAATCAGGTGACTTGGCCCTCCAAAATTCTCTAAATTTTCGCCTGAGGCGCTAAGAATGGAAGAAGTATGTGGTATATCGGAGTATTTGTATAGATTAAGGTGAATTTGGAGTAATATCGTGAGGAATTAGCGGGGGATATGAAGTATTGTATAAAACTGGTTGTACAGATTGGCTTAAGGATCCTCCAGAATTTTTAAAATTTTGGCCTGTGGCGCAGAAAAGGGATGATTTTCGGCTTAAGGATCTTAGAAAATTTTCAAAATTTTCGCCTGCGGCGCACATTAAAGGAATCCCTAGTATATTGGTTATACCTCTTACTCACTCTAAACCTCCCAATATTAATCCCCACCTATATCCCTCGATATCACTACCAACGAATCTCACCTGATCCTTCAATGTCACATACTTGTAAGATCCCCTGCAAAGTAAGAAAAAGGTTAAGTTGCAGGATAGGAAGGAGGTGACATCTTCTTCTTAACTTCAACTCTGTTTAATCCTTCCAAATTCTCTGGTATCCCTCGATATTCCTATTAATCCCCTAAATTCCCTCTTAATCAGTTCTAATCCCTCTTTACATTTATCCTTTAATTGCACTAGCTCTGCTTTAATGTTTAGAAATAGCACCCCTCTCGTCCAACATCAACCCCAGCCAAGAATAGCAAATTTCCCGAAATTCCCGAAAATTCCCGAAAATCGGGAATTCCCGACGTTTTTTGGGTCGGGAATCCCGATTCCCGAAAATCGGGAATTAAATTTTCGTCGGGATTCCCGATTCCCGAAAATCGGGAATTGGATTTTTATGTCGGCTAGATCCCTGTTATATATGTCCCTGGTATAAGTTCAACTTTTACTAATCTCGAGGGTGATTAAGTATCGAAATGATAATTTAACAAATGACCAAAAACATTAACGCTTTTTTCTATTATTAGGCTTAGAAGAGAACAAAAATCTTATAAAATTTAAAGCATGACTTGCATTAATGGAAATAACCTATTCCTAAACTAAAATAATCTATTAAGACATACACTCATTTAGCAATCCCATAAACTCCTAATTATGGTTGCCAAAATTGATCGAGTCGGGCCTAAGATATTTGGCCCAACCGACTCGATAAAATCAAGCTCGAAAAAAAAGCCTCGACTGTTGGCCCAACTCGAAAACGGGCCTACTCCTAATAAATAAATTTTTTAATAAAAAAAACTTCCTAATTTAATTATTTAAAGCAACAAATACAGCCGTTTGTAAAGAAAGTAGAAATAATGCAAAATTATTTAAATCAATGTTTACAATTGTTTCCGTAACCATTGGATGTTATTTAATGTCTGCAGCTGTTCGTTTAGTAATTCTTCCACCTTTCCATTTGGGGGAAATTAATGTTTGGATAATTGAATTAGCCTTTGGAACTTTATTGAATTTGGGGGTTACTTTAAATGCTGTTGTTCTTTATATTTGCAGGTAAAAATATTTGGATTTTAAAAGATTAGGGATGGACTCCCTTCTGCTCTCTCCAGAAATGGGCTCTTTCAATATCGAAAGAGTGTATCTCTTAATTCCCCAAACTCGGGGATTTTTAAATTGTAACTATTCTCTGTCCTGTTTTTAAAAAATTTATCTGTTTATCACAGCTTTCTAATAATAAAAATTAATCAAAATTGCTTTTCGATATTGACTGTTATGTATTTAATAAAATAAAAATTAATATATAAATTTATAGTCAAGAATATCGTAAATGTTTTAATCGTGAATTATTACTTTTTGGGTCAATTTTTGGAATTATTCGACGTGTATCAGGTAATTAATTTTAAATTAAAAAAAAATATTTAATTTTTTTTAGTTTTTTCTGTCACTGGTTTTCGATCAACTACATTAAATAATCCCGAAATAAATAATAATAATCGAACTGAAGGGACGAAGAGAAATATTAAGGGAAATGGAAATAGAGTTGCACCTTGTGATCAATTTTAAGATTAAATATATACATTATATAAATACAGTACCGGCAATATGTTTAGAAACTTTTTTTTCTATTTTTTTTATTTGCCAAGCTCTCGAAATTTCACAAAGTCAGTGTTTTCTAAACATATTGCCGCCACTATATACAATACATAAAATTTTCATTTCTTCAAATATATGGAGTATCAGAGAAAGGAGCGAAACCAGGTTTCGTTTTTCAGCCATGATCTCGAAACGAACACATAATATTCTATAAAATCCAAATGCGGATACACCCCAAGCATAATTTTTTGGCGTATAATAAATTTACAAATAATTAAAGTTTTAAAAATTATAAATTTGTGATTAAGTTTTAGAGGAACCTTTAATTGGGCAATGTTATAATGTATAATATTAGGCCAGGCATGTTCACAGATAGAGATGAGATATCCGTGAATAACAGAAAAAAATATTTTCGGGTTCCAATCCGATTTTCGAAGAAATTTTATGGAAAAAGTTTTGCAGAAAGTCAATTTTGAAAAAGAAAAATTAAAAAATTAAAAAAAATTTTTTAAGCGTAAATAAATTAAATAAAAATCTAAAAATATTTAATATGTATAAATTTATACTAAATAAAAATTTGAACATCTGTATATTTAGACATCCACGAATAATTTTATTAATTTTTAAAATAAAAATTTGAAGAAAAAAAAAGAAATAGAGACTTTTGGTTTAATATATAAAATTAATTAAATTTACAAAAATTTATTTTATTTAAATTTTAATTTTAAAAAATATTAAAAATGTCAACCAAAAAATATTTTATTATTCTTTTTGTATTAATTATTGGAATTGTTGACGGAAAAAGTAAATTTTAATTTAATTTTTTTTAATTTGACAAAATTCTAAAAAAATCCTGCCAAAAGTTTTTCTGGGTTTTCTGACTGTTGTTTAGCCTAGGAGTTTTCCGAATATTATCGAATTATCTATAGTGAAAGCGTGATACAGACCCCTAAAATTTTAAAAAAACAGATTCAAAAATTAAAAAAAAATATTTTTAAATTTAAAAAATTTTTATATCCAAAAATTACATAAAATGTGAATAAATCGAAATCTTTTATTAAATAATGGCACCAGAGTTGGGTCGGAACAGTCAGAGTTAAGGAAATTCGAAGAGCCGGAAATCGGAATTCCGACCGACCTCTGAATGGCACTTAACATAACGGAATATTCCCTATTTACATACATTTTTTATGGCAAATAATGCCGTTCATATGGGTTTCATTATAACTATATTCTATTTAAATTACAAATTACAGAAAAGAAAACAACACCAAAAGTTCCTCTTGTTAAAGCAAATATTGATAGCAAAACCAATAATCTTGATAACACAGGACTAACCCCTTTTTGTAATTGTGCCAGTGTAACTCCAAATTTTGGAAGTAATACAGATATACCCCAAAATCCCTGTGTTCCAACTCTTGCTTACGACCAAAAAAGTATTTGGATAACTTGGAATAGACCTGACAATACTAACAAAAGATTACTTGATTATAATGTTTATATGAATGGAAATGTAAATAAAATATTGGGAAAAAAGTCTAAAAAATTTTAATTTTTAGAAAATTGGTTCTTCTTCAGAAAATGCTAATAATTATGCAATTTCAGCCCCATATATAAATAATTTCCATAATGTTGACAAAAATAAATTTCATGTTCCAACATTATTTAACTCTTTTTATGTAGACAATTTAGAAGCAAATACTGTCTATAAATTTACAATTCGTGCAGTATATTCTGATGGAGAATCTGAAGATAGTGTTACTCTTACTGCCAAAACTGCTCAAAATTATGGAAAAGTATGGAAATATCTATATAAAAATTTAGAAAAAAAATTAATTATCTGCCTTAGCAAAACCCAATAACTTCAAAATTTTTATTAAATATTGAAGGAGTTACGGCAAAAACAGTGAAATTAAATGGCAATTTTCTATGAAAGGCTTAATAAAACCCTATTCTTGAACGATTTTTTTCTAGATATCTAATTTTATTTTTATTTAGATTATTGATATTACTGAGAAAGGTGCTAATGGAGACGGGAAAACAATAAATACTGCTGCTATTCAAGGAGCTATAAATGATTGTGGGCAAACCTCTTCTGCCTTTGACTGTAAAGTTTTGGTCCCAGAGGGTACTTTCATTTCAGGGGCTTTATTTATACAAGCACCATTAACGTTGGAATTGGCTGAAGGGGCTATTTTACAAGGATCGGGTGAAAGTAGCGACTTTCCTAAAAATAAAGGAAGATCTGGCAAACCTCCATCTCTTATTAATGTTGTAAGTTAAACAATAATTTGTTTATATTATTTTAATATTATAAAATCATTTTTTAATATTTAAAATAGACTGGACTATAATTCCGACCCAAAAATTTTCTGAAAAGCTCCAACATTTAAAGTAGAGAGAGAGACTAGAGAAGACTGAATTTTCTGCTTTGAAGATTCGGAGTATAAAATTAAATCATTAAATCATTTACTATATGACATTCTCTAATACATTAATTAAATCCTCTTAACCCTATTTTAATTACCACCCAACATGGTGAAGAAAAAACCGTGTTTTTCAATTTTTCGATTTTAAATTTATTTCCCTAAATATTAAAGATAAACAAACCAGTAACAAATCTTCGAATTACCGGAAAAGGATCAGTTAACGGTAATGGCTGGGAAATTGATCAAGATTTGGAAGATGAAGTTGGAAATGAAATGCCCATATATTCTAAAGGAAATTCAAATGATTATAGCAAAGGAATTCTCGCAAAAAGCCAGTTATCTGGAGGAGGTCCTTTCCAAAGTTCTCGTTCTAGTTTAGCTTCTTTTTGTCGTGTAACGAATTTATTTATTGGAGGCAATTTAACATTCAAAAACCCTTCTTTTCACGGATTGGAATTTGACTATAGCAGTAACATTGTAGGTTTTTTCGTTAAAAATGGCTTTGATTTATTCTGTCGGGTAATTAACATATATCGTCTTCAAGGGTGTTTTGATAGTTTTTTTTTAAGTTTCTTATGGATGGAGACGAATTTTTAAAATCAAACAGCAAACTCGTTATGTTAGAGCACTAGATATGTACATTAGGATATCCCACCACCGATTGGGATTCGTTTTAAAAGAAATCTTAAAGGCTATAATTAACAACCGACTACTGACATATGCTGTGACTAATGGAGACGGAATTGATCTTGGCAGTTGTTCCAATGTCCAAATACTTAACAATTTATTGGATACTGGAGATGATGCGTTTGCCTTATCTGCCGGTGCGGGTCGTATCGGCGAAAATGGAAAACCAACCGAATGTGTACTCATAAGAAACAATTATATTAGACACAGTCATGGAGCACCTTCAGCTGGAAGTCATACAGCTGCTTGGATAAAAAATTTACTTGTTGAGGTATTTAGGCAAATAGAATTTTGTATATATTTGAAAGCCCCCAGAAAAGGGTTTCCAAGAAATGAAGAGCTAAGTTTAGCCAAAAACCAGACTTATTCGCTAAAGCATATGAAATGATATAGGCGTAGCGTTTCCTGTCGGATGGCTAAACCTCTGCTATTACATAATTATCCTTTCTCTCATTAAAACTAATTTTAGTATAATTTTAAAGTATTCCTTCACCCCGGTATTTTTGAGGAGGCTTCATTAATTGCAAAATAATCAAAAATAATTTTAATATATCTATTTAAGTACAATGTAATAATCTCGGCATCAAATGGTATTCGTTGTAAAAGTAGCCCGCCAATGGGTGGAGGTGTAAAGAATGCTGTATTTAGAAATATTGCAATGTTAAATGTTGGAAGTAAAAATACAGCAAATTTAGGAAATATTCAATTAGATGGAATAACAGAAGAAGGAAGTGCTCTAATTTTAACATTAAATTATTTAGATGAAACAAGTAATTTAAAATTCCAAAAAGCAGTAAATTCAGCAAATTTTGAAGAAATTGAATTTAGTGAAATAACAATAGATAATGTTAATAAAGGAAATTCTGGACCTTCAATTTTAATGGAGGGATATGATAAAAGCCAAACTAATTATCCAAAAACTTATTTAAAAAATATTGTAAGTTTATTTTATTTTAAATAATTGGAGTAAATTGAGCAACCGGGCCAAATAATTTTTAACCGAAAGGTCCAATTTTTATTGGACAGAAGTGGAAATTAACTAAAATATATTGGAAGATAAATATTTTAGTTAAGAAATTAAAAAAAAGTTATTGGATCAATTATACAATTTGTAGCAATGAGCTCGTCGAGTGATCGAACACATCGACTGATCACCGTGATCGAATAAGTTAGGACGAAGTTATTGTAGGAGATATCCTTTAAAAATATGACTTTTTTCTTTATCAAACAAATATTTTATCAAATAGAATCAGATAAAATTTTATCAGATATTTGTTTGATCCGGGCACTATTTAAAATTTATTTGGCTTTTCTTTCAAAGAATTAAAACAAAAATTAATTAATTTAATTTTAAATTTATAGTTAGTCAAAAATTTAAATTTAACAAATGTTTCTCCAATACAAATAACCCAATTACTCAATAGCAGCTTTGTTAATGTTCAAATTAATAATTTTAATGGAAATTCTGCTTGGAAAATAAATGATGCTCAAAAATTAAAATTTGAAAATGTTCCTACTCTTAAAAGAAATAATTGGGCTTAATTTTAAAAAATAATTTGGGTGTTAAATTGTTGGATATTTCGGGGTATTATAAAAATAACGGGATGCAGGGAAAGTGTATTAAGGGTAACATAGAATAACTGACCACAAAAATTATCATGTATAACTTTCACTCAGATTTCCGATTTCTAACACTTTCGTCTTTTCCACCCTACACCTACTTCCAATTTAGATTAACAAATGTTTAAAATTCTTTCGAATATTAAATTAATCTGATAAAATCTTTTAATTCTTTAAAACAAAATTACAACTCAAAGTGACCTATTGAAAAATCTAAACCCACGGCTTATATTAATTTACGGTAATTTTTATCTGTTCAAATTTCTCATCCATTTTCAATTCTTCAAAATAAATTGCAAGTTTAGCAACATTTTCTAACAATTTTCTTTCAAAATAAACATCCGAATCTACAGAACTTTTTATTTTATTTCCAACTAATTCTTCATAAGCTTTTTCTTCATAATTTTTTAATCCAACCAAATCTGGCATTTTCCCCCAATATTTTAAAAATATTTTTTCAGTTATTAAATGTTTAAAAAATATTTTTTTAATTTCACTTTCATTATTTAAACTATTTTTTGGAAATAAATTTATAGCAACAAGAAAATCTAAAGCAGTTAAAGCATCAGATAAAATTGCTTGATTTTTTGTCGCAGAATTGTATAGAATTTGTGCTTTTAATTTGTGCTAAAAATTTATTTTATTTTTAATAGTATTTTATAAAATTATTCACTGGAAGCCTTTAAAATGCTTTGGCAAGTGCACAATAAAAATGGCCCTGGCCACTAAACTTTTGTTGACAAGGAAACATATCGAACTATAACTTTCCGATTTGGGGAGATAGGGCCGAAAAAGAAAAAAACTGGCAACAGGAAATCTACCCTGCTCTACACGATGGTATAAAAATAATTACGAAATTTTTGTTGACAGTTCGATATGGTTCCTTGTGAGCTCTTATTTAATTAAAATAGGTATAGTTTTCTGGAATCGGGTCCCTTCAATGAAAATTCTATCTCATCTCCCATCCACTAAAGCTCAATCTTCTATAATTATTCATTAAATACCTCTTCAATAACTTGTGGAGAGCGATAAATAATACTAGTTGCCATATCAAATATTTCTTTAAAAATTTTTATTTTTATAAAAATTGTTAAAAAATTAATCTGTTCTTGTTTAATTAATTTTAATTTAATTTTTAATTTCTTTTTCTCTTTTTCATCATTTAAAGAATATAATTCATTTATTAAATTGTCCAAATATTTCTTTAAAGGAGTATCTGACAATGACAAATTATCACCAATTTCAGAAATAAATATTGTTAATGGAAATCTAATTAGACTTTCATAGTCTAACTAAAAAATAAATTTATAAATAAGAGTAAAGCAGCTGGGCTATAGCTACCTATTTCTCCCCTTTAGCTAGAGCAAAAGGTTATTCGGCGGCTGGGAGCGAACCAGCATCTTAAGTAGAAAAATTCAATAGGAAATTTTCCACCGGACTGATGTGTTAGCCATTACACCACGCCGCCTACTGCACAGCTTAGGAATTAAAGGGGGGTGCTTTACATAAGCTTATTTCAATTTTACCTAAAAAATTACCTCAAAAACCTTTGATTACCTCAAAAACCCAGAAAAATAATACATAAAATTTAGAGTATAACTTAGACATCCCTTTACTTATTGTTTAATTTAATCTTAAAAAACGTATCGAAACTGAGGTCTGGTATCGACTGTCTCTATAAAAGAGGTAAAACCATTTAAAAATAAAATTTTTAACCGAAAACAAAATAAACGCTTCATCAATATTTTTATGATTTTTTGCTACATTATTCCATATCTTCAAACATTTTTTAAAATTATTTCTTCTTTCAATAAAAAAACTTTTAAAGAAAATAAAATTAGAAAAATCAGATTATTTTTCAATATTTAAAATATCTTCAGATAATTCCAAAGAGAAATTAAGAGAATTTAAAAAAATTTGTTTAACATAATTATTTCCCTCTAAATTAACATTTTCTACATCAAAAATATTTAATAATTTTTTTGAATTTTCTTCAAAAATTTTTTGAATTTTTATTTGAATTCCAAAAAAATATTTTAATTCATTAATTTCTGGAAAAATTAATTTAAATTAAAAAAATATTTTTTAAAAAGACCTTTTGGATAAAGTTTATTTTGTTGACTTTCTACAAAATAAAAACAAAGAAAAATAATTTTTAACATTTTTTTTAAAAATATTTGAGTTTTTCAGAAGACTAATAAAAAATCTTTTAAGAAAAATAAAGGGAAAATATATAGTCAATGCCTGACTTTAATTAAAATTCGAGATTGGAAATAGTGAAATGAGGAGACAACTTTTTTTCTCTTCATTTAAAAATCGAAAGCAGCTTTATTTAAAAATATTTGTCTATCAATCAAAGTCAACGCTTATTTATTTTTCAATTAAATATATATACATATGTGTATATAAAGTGCAACATTATGAAATTTAAATAAAAAATTTAAAAAAAATAAAAATATTTTTAAATTAAATTTTAAAAAATACTGAAGTCTTAATCTCTATTACCTCGTTAACCAACAATTCCCATTAACACAAAAATAACAAATAATTTTTTTGAAAAATAATAAATATAACAATAAGAATGATTTAAAACAAAATAACTTTAATTTATTTTAACCTTTTGTTTCCTTTTGTATTTTCTCGTTTAGGGATTTTTCATTTAAAGGTTGTTTTTCTTTAAATAAATTTTGAACCTAAAATAGAAATATTTAAAAGAAAATATTTTTAAAATTTTTTATTACGGGAGGATCAAACATTTGAAGTGTTTTTCTTGTAAGTCTGTGTTGTCCAGTATGTTGATCCCGGCCAAAATATTGTACTGTTAATTTATGACCAACCTATTAAAAATATAAAAATAAATTATTTTAAAAATCAATAAAATATTAAAAGAACAAAACGATCAAAAATCTTATTTTTTTAAAACAATTTCCACGTCTCAAGGATATGGGTTTCTAAAAATAATACACTCAAGATTTCTGTCAATTAATTGTAAAATTTTTCACCAGTTTTATTTTAAGGGGTAGAATATTAATATACAATAAAAATAAAAATTAGATTTTTTAAACCCTCAAGTTCCCCATCAGCTCCAAATTCAAAAATTACGAGAGCTGACTTTAAAGAAAAAAGTAACCCAAAAGAATTTAATAAATTTTAAAATCTTCAAAAAAACCTCAAAACCAAGCGCCTGTGCATTTTGTCGACTCGGTGCGGAAGAAAGATCAGAATTTCTAATCCAAATATGCCGGCCACCTTCTTTTAGAGAAACATGAATTCCACCTTCGAGAATACGAACAATTTCAGCCTTTTTAAAAATTTAAATTTAAAATTCTTCTTAAATTAAAAATTACTTTATAAAAAGCTCCAAATTGGTACTGCTCTTCTTGTTGTTCTACCATTAATTTTTCAATCATTAATTTTGCTTTGTCTAAAGATTCGGGATTTGGAGCGAATAATTGAATATTTGCATCGTCTTCTGAACTAACCTAAATTAAAAATTTTTTTGAAAAATCTAAAAAAATTTTACTTTAACGCCAGTTTCAGCTTCAATCAATTTTGCATTATATGCCCCAGATCTAAACAAAATTGGCCTTTTATAAATTGGTAACTGCATTAATTCAATTATAGGCACAGAAGACTTCATTTCTGGTCTTAAAAAAATTTTTTTTGATAAAAACTTTCATAAAATTTTTTACCTTGGTTCAGGAATTTCTGCTCTCATAAGGGAAAGAACGTGATCAATTCCAGACTGTCCTCGTTTCAAAGCTTCACGAAATACTCTAAAATAAAATTATTATAATAAAAAAATTTTTCTCTTTACTTTAAAGGAATTCCACAAATTTTTAAATCCATTTGCATTGCTGTAAAACCTCTTGAAGTTCCAGCAATTTTAAAATCCATATCACCGGCAAAATCTTCAAAACCAGCCAAATCAGTTAAAAGTAAATATTTATTAGGAAATTTATTTTTGGGAGAATTACTTAAAAACGAGAAAATATTAAAAAAATTATTTTCAAAAAAACCTTCCACTTTCATTTTTATTAATTTCATTATTGATTTGTCCATCTTCACTTTTTTCTGTAATTAATCCCAATGCTAAACCAGCTACATGATTAGATAACAAAGGCACTCCAGCATCAAAAAGAGCCATAGAACCAGCACAAACAGATGCCATTGAAGTACTTCCATTAGATTCTAATACCTTTAAATTTATTGTTAAATAAAACAGAATTTTGACAAATATTCCAATTAAAAATTGTTAAAAATCAAGTAATTGTTGAAAATTACTTAATTGAACTATGAGATATTTTCTTATAAATTAAATTAGTGTTCATTGTTAGAAACCAGAGGTGGGTCGAAAATGACGAAGGTGCCGGAAATCGGAAGGAGAAAAATGGTTTCTAACAGAACTCCGACCCACTTCTGTTAGAAACCATTTAGAGAAGTAATTAAAAAAATTTTTTTTACTTGACAAGCTAATCGAATTGTATAAGGAAAATCTTCTGGCACCAAATTACGAAGTGCTTTTTCAGCTAGCAGTCCATGCCCAATTTCTCTTCGATCAGAACTGGCACCTTAATTAAAAAATATAAACAAAAATAATTCTTTAAAAAATATTACCAGGTTTCTCAATTTCATTTGTAGCAAATTGAGGAAATTCATAATGCAACATAAAAGACTTTTTCCGTTGAGCACCCAAAAGTTGCTAAATAAAACCAAAAATTTATAAAAAAATTAAAAAAAATTTAAAACCGCTATAGCATCAGGATGAAAAGCTGCTTGTGGAGAATCAAATGTAACTGTAGAAAAAACCTGAAAAAATTAAAAAAACATGCTGAAACGTGGTTTATTGTTCAGGAATTTTTTGTGGACATATTAATAAAAGAAAGTGTTTCTGATAACATAAAAACTTTGTCCACAAAAGTAATAAAGATAAACAAAAATTAATTACCTGAGATTGTCCTCTTTGAAAAAGTGCTGACCCATGTAATTTTCTATATAAATTAACTTTACATTTTATTGGCCTAAATTGATCCGATTTACGTCCATCAATTCGAATACCAGTTTCCAATAAAATATTTCTATGGACTTTTTTGGTCTGAAAAATAAAATAACAAATATTAAAAAACAAACAAAATTTACAATATCCCCAAAAACAGTTCTGAGTATTTGTTCACTATAAGTCTGTGACTGTCTGTCCATTAATAACCGCCAACCTTGGAAAATCTTTTAAAAAAATATTTAAATTCAAAAAAAAATTAAAAAACATTTTCGATTGCTTCCCCACGCGAAGATTTACTGTGAGAATGTTCTTTTAAAATAGCTTCTATTGCCCCTTCACAAACAGAAACTTTTTCAAGTAAATCAGCAGAAAATTCATTTGGAGATGTCTTAAAAGTATTTTGAAAACTAATGGGAAAAATATAAAAAACCTTATATTTTTCATGTCCAACTACTTTAGCTAATCTTTCGATTGCTCCTTGTGTGAGTCGAATTTCATCAAATCCTTGTTGAATACATTGAACTAAAATTGTTTTTTAAATCACAAAATTTTTAATAATTTTTAAAAATTCTCAATGGGTAATATTAAGAGATCGACACGGGACGGGATCCCTCACAGAATTTTACGGGATCCCGTCCCGAAATCCCGGGTTTTGCGCGGTAAACGGGCCCGGATCCCGTCCCGTACAAAATGTTGAAATAAAATCCCGTTACGAGATCCAGGGAATACGATTTTGCCGATCTCTACTAATATTAATTCCCCCATAACAAAAAAATAAACCAAATTTCTCAGCTTCAACTTCTTTTCCTTCCATTTCAACCATAATTACATAATCATTATTTCCTTTACTTTTCTTGCCAATTGCAGTACCAGTCAACACAACATCAAGACTGCTATGTTTCAATTGCTCATGTGAAGGATTAACGATTATCTTCAAAAAATTTTAAAAAACTGGTAATCAAGACTAGTTTTTATAGAATTCCCGTATTGACTTCATTGTCAGATACCTATTGACCTCAGATTAAGATAATACCGTCTCACAAATACGTCAATAGTTGACGTTTGAAGAACCAGTTAAATAAAGGACACAAACTCAATAAATTTAAAAACCTTTTCGTCAATAATTCCCACTCTAGCGGCTGCAACTAAACAATTTTGAGGAACCGGGGAAACAGCTAAAGCTGCAGAAGCAACATTAATTCCCATAATAACAGCATCTCCAGTTTCTGTATCCAACGCTAAAGGTTTGCAAACAATCTAAAAAATAATTTTCCTCTCTAAAAAATAAATTTAAAAACCTGTGTCTTGTGAGGAAAATTCTCAGGAATTGTGGGGCGAATAGAACGATCAATAACTCTAGAAAACGCAACATCCTTTAAATTAATAAAATTTAAAAAAATATAAAAGAAAAAAACTTGTTCATTGTTGTACATATCTCTTCGAAAATAATTCATTGGAATACGACCTAGAGCAGAAGAAGATGGTCGAAAATCAACAGTAAGTGGAAGGCCAGTTAAATTCTGTTAATAAAAGTTTATGAGGTATTTTAATGTTTATAGGATTGTTTAAAAGCCGGCGGTTAATTAAAACCCCTAATCCTTTTATCAAACAAAAAATTTTTTTAATGCAACGGGATTCTTCACACATAAGATGGAAAAATATAAAACGAATTAGGTCGAATTTAGTTTCTTAAAAACACCAAAAAATCCAAAATTTTGACTAAATGATTAGAAAAATTAAAATCAAACTGACAAGGAAACATTTCGAATTGTGACCAAAGATTTTTAAATAAAAGTTATACCAACGTGTAAAGAATGGTCGATAACCTATTGCCAATTTCTTACTTTTTTGACTCTGACCCCCAATTTGAAAAGTTACAGGGTTTCAAAGTTTTCGACTACCCCCGTTAATAACCCGATAATAAAAACTTTTATATTAAAAAAAATACCGAATCATTCTCAACTTTTTTATTTTTTTCAATTTTCTTTTCATTTATTTGATCTGTTGTTATTTCCCCAATTCCATATTCACTTTCATTTTTTTCCAAAATTTCACTCTCTTCAAATTCTTCATCAACTTCCTTATTTTTGTTTAATTCTAAACGTTCATTTTCTTCAATTTCTTCAAGTATTTCCTCTTCATTTAAAAATTTCTGTGTATATTTACAAACAACTGTCCCCAAAATCTTTAAAAAATTTATTAAAAATTAAAAAAAAATCAAAACCGCATTATCCTCATCAGTATTTAATACAACAGAACCAGAAGCTAAACGAGCCATTGCCCCAGCACGAAATTCCCAACGCCTTCCACCAGAAAGATGAGCATATTCAGAATGTTCAGGAATATTTTTATTTTCACTGATACTTAAAAATAAATATTTGGTTGTAATTTAATAAAGGACCCGTGACGAAATAAAATAACTCAAAAACGGACAAGTCACGGAACGACAAGTCACAGAATGACCAGAACACGGGATAATTTAAAAACAAAAATATTTTTAGAAATCAAAATATTTAAAAAACAGAATTTAAAAAAAATTCTGACAAATTCCGATTTCTAAAAATATTGTTTTTAAAATATTCCATGTTTTGGCCGTTCCGCGAGTTGGTCGTTCCGCGATCTGTCTGTTCCGTAAGTTGGAATTCCTCGAGTTAACCCCACCCATAGTCTAAAAAAATAAAAATAAGGAAACAGCTAAAACTGCAGAAGCAACATTAAACCACGGGATGATCAAAACACGGGGAGAGGGGCCCTCAATCAAATAAAATATTAATTTTATTTTAAAAACTAATTTTTTTACCTTCCATTAAAAGATGCAGAAGTATTATTTGTTCTATTCTGTATATATCTTAAATAATTTGAATTAGATGTTGATGCTTGATCATGAAGACGGTGAAATAATATTCTTGCATGTTTAGCTTGTGCACGTTGCATCATTTATTAAGTAGCTTTCTCTTATTTCTAGAAAAATTCAAATTCAGAAAAAATACAGGGCAATATCATTAAGTATATCTGTGCAGACGGGACTTTCCACTTTTTTATTTTCTATTTGCGAGACTTTACAAAATTCAATCCGCAGAATTTTTAGAAAAAATCCCGAATGTGGGGTTTAATTAGTTGCGAGGAAATTTAAAGAAAATTAAAAAATTATGACCACCCAACTTTTGGCACTCAACTGGCTTTTATTTAAAAAACGATGTTTTGACTCTTTTTGCAGTGACGAAATTTTGATGAAACGATATTTTAATAAACGATAGTTTGACATCGGTAAAGGCCGTTTCAGTTCAGACCGTATTTAGGATTTCAGTTCGGTATCGAATCCGGATTTACTGGGATTGGGATATATCCTCGGGTTTCGTTTCGGACATCTGGTCTAAATTTCCGTGGATTTTATTGCAGACGGGACCTTGTGTGCAAACGGTTTTTTTAAATTTCGATTATGAATAAATTTTATTTTTCTTCCGCTTCCGCATTCCGTCTGCACCTTTTTCTGTACCTTATTTATTCCGCATTCTTCCACTTCCGCTTTTTAAAATCCAAAATTCTCCAGCCCTGGTATATTAGATTTAATGAATATAAAATTATTATAGTATGTACATATTATAATTAAAAATCAATTAAAAATCATGTATTTCTTCTAAATTTCCTGTTCTAATACTGTTGGTGTACGTAATATCTTTTTAATCATTGCCTTTAACTATATAAATAAATTAATTAAAAAATATATACCGGATTTATTCTAATAGAACCACTGTGGTTCTATTTTTCAAACCCTCAAATTTTGTGCTTATATTAGAGACTGTGGTTCAAATGGAGACTGTGCTTTTATTTTTCAATAAGTTTTTTGAAAAATCTGGGAATTTCAGTAATTTTTTTCAGTCATACAATCCAAAAATAATTATAATTTTTAATCAATTTGGTCGTTCTTCGCCTTTCAAAATTTTCTAAAATTTCTCCTATGGCGCTCCATTCATTGGGTTTTGATTCATTTTAAGATAATAGTAGATCACTCCCTAAATTCTTGATTCAGGACAGTCTTGAACAACGATTTTGATCGAGTCATGAACGCCTTTCTTTAAAGTACTCCAACCTCGTTTTATAATACCGTCCGGATTTGGGATTTCCCTATTTTCTGGTATTATTTTTAAAGTATTCCTGACTGCACGACATCTGAAAACTCAAACATTTCCACCTGAGTCACTAGAAATGGACTCAGTCCCGATCAAAATTTGCGTAAATTCGATCGAATATGACGCTTAAGAGGCAAAAATCACCTTAAAACCCTTATACTACATCGCTAACCTGAAACTTGTAATCTGTGGTTATAATAGAGAAGTGGTTCAAATAGAGACTGTGGTTATATTTTTCAAGCTCTCAAATTTTTGCTTATATTAGAGACTGTGGTTCAAATAGAGATGTGTTTCTATTAGAATAAATCCGGTATTTAAGTACCAAATTGTAACGAGGTATTAACGGATAATATCTTGTATGTTTATAAGCTTTAGACAATTCATGTATTGCCAGTCTCAATCCAAGATATTTATTTATTATTTTGTAAAGTTCAATACTTAATTGAGCATATATTTCGTTTAAATCTTCCAATGATTTTGCTAAAAATAAATTAATAAAAATCGACTCAATCAACTCATTCACCTCTTAATAAATTACAAATAGATACTTCTTTAGTTCTTTCAGCAATGGAAATAGAAGCTCCGAGAAGCTGTTTTATAGTACCCCCATTTTTAGTAAATGATGTTGAATTACTTTTTATATTTCTTTCATCAATTAATTCGGAAATTCTTTAAAGAAATTTTTTTGAATTTTTTAATTTTCCAATTTAATAGGATCCTAGAGTTCCCCAAATTTTGTTTTGTTTTTCTCTAATTGATTTAGGCCTCTTACATTTTATTTCGGGATCCATGAATTTCAAATAGTTGTATCGGTATTTTCTCTAATACAACTGAGCACTTATCAAGCAGTGGTGGGTCGGAATTCCGACTTTTGGACCAGTTCCGATTTTCGGCTCTTCCGGCCCTTCCTCTGTTATCAAATGACATAGAATGAGTAGGAGATATGATCAAGTATTTTTGCTTGAAGAAATCCTCTGCCAATGACCTTCTATCTTCTTTATAAAAACCCGTCTGTTTTGATTTAATTACTCCAAATATTTTATAATTTTCTCAAGTTTAAAGCTAACTATTTACCTAATAACATAATCAAAAGGTGTTTCAGAAATAGCTTGTGTTGGAATATCATACATTTGCCAATATTGTCTTTCAACTTGAATTAAATTATAAATCATTCTTTGCATATTTATGTATCGTCCAATTAAATTTTGTTTTTTTGATTTGTTATATTCTTCTTTCATTTGCTTTATTTCATATTGAAGTAATTTATACCTTCAAGTTAAACTTTAATTTTGTTTTAATTTAAAAATTTATTTACGAATCTATTAATCTCGATTTTGCCCTTTCTTGTTTTATTAACGCAATAATTAATTGTTCTTTATTGACAAAATTATCTTTAATAATGTTTTTTATTAAATAATAAATTATATATTGACTTCCTGAATTGATCAAAGCCCCATTAGCACTACTTTTGGCCATCGAAACAAAAACGTTGAACATATCTAAATTAATTTAAATTAGTGGATATTTTCTTAAATAATTTTAATAGGATTGTTCACAAATAGTATTTTTTGGGGGTATGTTAGTTACAGTTTTCGGTCCTTATCTGATTGTTCTCTGAAAGTAATGGCTTTCTTAAAAATATACTAAGGGGTTCATTATTTCTTTTTTGGGGGGGGGAGTATTTTTTTGGAAAAATTTTATTTAGAAAACAAGAGTCAATTATCTACTATGTAGGGCTGTGGAGGAGGTTTCCTATATTTCCCAAGTATTCGATATCTAATTTTCGATATCTAAATTATTAGTAGAATATGTATTTTTTAGGATTTAAATTACAGCTTTGAATAGATTAAAAAATTAAATGGGCAACATTTCTTCACTTTTTTTAAATTAAATTTTAGAATTAAAAGAATTTTTTTTTGACTTTCAAGTTACAACTTTAATTGATTAAAAAATTTAATTTAAAATTTGGGTCCTTGATGTTTTCAAATTAAATTTAAAAAATTAAATATCTCTCTCCCAAACTTTTAATTAAAATTAACCTTTTAAGCGTTTCATTAAATTTTCTATTAAATTTTGTGTGCATTATTTTTGAAAAATAAATTTCCAAAAAACATACGAAATTTAAAACTCTTTTTCCTTTTTTAGTAAAAACATTTCCAGATTTTGTAAAAAAATTTGAGAGAGAGAGAAAATTAAAAATATTTCATTTTAATTAAAAATTAACCTTTTGTTTGTTTTAAAAAAATAAATAAAGTACAAGAATTTTTCATTTAAATTTATGTAATATTTTGTTTTGAAAATTGTTACATTTTTTAAAAAGTTTTCTTTAATGGATTCTTTGTTTTTTTACATTACTTCTGTCCAAATTAATTTATATTTTCTTTTACATACATAAGTTTATTATTAATTTACTCATAGGATGACATTAAAATACTATGTATATTTATGTATATATTAAAAGCTACACGAAAATTTCGTGCAAATTCTCAAAAATACATATTTTTCTTCCAATTGTTTTAGCCATATAATTGCTAAGGGATTATTAATTCGGAGAAAAGTGAAAATGTAAAACGGAAGGATATTTACGGCCGATTTACTAGGTCAGTTCATAAAAAAGTTCAGTTTCTGTTATTGCATGTTTTTCGAGTGATAAATATTTTTATTTGATTTTGTTTTTTTGTAGCCCAAATCTTAGCTTCATAATCATACTTTATATTTTCTACCTCTTAATTCCTTTTTAACACATCCCTTTTTTGACAAAGATTTTGACATGTATTTATTTTGTGCTAATTGTGATGATAAAGATGAGGATAAAGGATTAATATTTTTTGAAGAAGGCAATAAACGGTTTTCAAAACAAAATTCTGTTCTGTGCCGGAATAAATCATTTTCTTTATTTAAAAAATTTTGCTGATTTACTTGATTATTTTTGTTAATAATTGAATTGTGAGATAATGAACGGTTACGGAAATTGGCTGCAGTAAAAGTAGCAGATAACATTTAAATTTAAAAAATACAAAGAAAGGATTGTTAAAAATAAAATTGTTAGGATTGGTTAGTTTTCGCCCGTGGCGGCTCAAAAAAATTCTTTCCCCCAAACTTTCTAAAAAATTAATTCTAAAATTTATTTTAACATTTTAGTTAAATATATAAAATTTTAAAAGTTGACTTTCTTTCAAAAAATAAATGTAGCGTGAATAAAATTTAGAAACAAAACAATTTTTCTTTTAAAGAATCGAAACAATTTATTTTAATTAATTTTCTTTTAGCGATTCAATTTATTTAATTAAAAAAATAAAAATATTTTTGAAGTTTTTATTATCTCCAAAATCAGTAAAACACAATTAAAATTTATTTTTTCAAAATATAATCTTGCAGACTTAAAAATTAATTTTTAATTAAAAATTTAATTAAAAAATTTATTTTATTTATTTATTTTAATCTTCAATTATTCCAAATTTTTTTATTTACCTAAACAAAATATTTCGATAATCATCTACTGTTGGTATATTTGTCGATGCTTCTTCAGAAATTAGAAATTTAATTATTTCTTGACCACCCTAAAATTTGAAAAAATAAATACCTTAATTTTTTAAAAATTATTTTACATTTATTAATTGAATAATCAAAATAAAGAAGAGAAGAATTGCCATTGTTTGAAAATACATTTTTTAAAGGGAGTTTTTTAAATTAAATTTTTTTTCGAAAAAAAATTATTTTAAATATTTTTTATATACCTACATATTTAAAAATATTTAAAATTAATTTACATATTTAAATTTGTTAAAATTATTTAAATTCTATTAAATAAAAAAGTAATTTCCTTTTATGATAAAAATCAAATTATTAAATTTTAATATATGTAATGTTATATTTACATAAATATGGAAATATATTAATTCCAATTTATTTAAATTTTATCTTTTACATGAAAAAATGCATGAAATTTCCAAAAATAACTTTCTTGGCTAGTAGCTAGGAGGGATTAAGGGAGGGATTGATAGGAGGGATTTCTAGGCTTAACAATTTCTAGGTTGATCACTCACACGATTGATCACCCACTTCGCTGATCAATTCACCGAATTGAAGTTTGTTCCGTCATTGGAACAACCTCCCCATGTTGTATGATAAAATTTAAAAAATTAGTGTTGATCATATGTTTTCGATACTTTGAGTTAACACTAAATTTATTTTAAAAAGCTCTTAATACTGTACAATTGTCATGTGCCCTACACCGATATCCCTCTCAATCCTCAAAATTACTCTTTATATACCATAATCCTCCGATATACGTCACTTTCAGATTGTCCACCGACTTTTTGTCCGGATACTGACCGATCGTCCATTGACCGATAGTCCATTGACGCATTGTCCGGGAGTCCTTTTTTGTCTAATAAAATTAAATATTTTTTCTAAAAATTAATTTACAAGTTTATTTAAATTATGGAAACAAATTTACCATTTACTCGAGTAAAAAAGATTGCAAAAATTTCTTTAACAGAAGCCAATCCTTCAACAACTTCAAAAAATTTAATAACTTCTGAAGCCGTTAATTTATTGACAATTGCAACGGTTTTTTTAAAATATTTTAAAAAATTTTAATTTCCTTTTTAAGGAAAAATATATTCAACTTTTGAGTAAATCTGCTTGGAATTGGAGTTTAGCAAGTTCTCGAAGGACTTTACAGTTGGTTGATATTGGTTAATTTCTTTGTTATTTTTTTAAAAGAAAGCGCCCCAGAATTTTAAGAATTTATTTAAAAATTTTCTTTAAAATAATTTTCTAGTTTTTTCCCCTAAATTTAAAAAAATGTTATAGAAAAATAATTAGTGAAAATTTGTTATTTTTATTTTTAAACCATCAAATTTATAGTCAAATACTATTTTATGTTCTTTTTTATTTTTTGTTCATAACAAATTTTAAGGGAATTTAGAATATCCACAGATTTTCAATTAATTAAATAGGATTAAAAATTAAAAAATTAGATAATTTTTTGATGGTTCTTCTTTAAAATTAATTTTTCAGTAATTAAAATCCTTAAAATTTAATTTTTTAGTCTTTACATCATCTAATTTTTTAATTAAAAAATCCTTAAAATAAGCTTTCTACCCCTCCCAATTCGCTAAAAAAATTTTTTTTAATTAAAAAAATATTTTTTTTTAACTTTTAGAGCAATGTATTAAAAGAGATTGGCTTTTTGTTATTTTAAATGAGGGATTGAATAATTGGCCTGATGACGACAAAGTTGACGAGGAAGTGGAGAAAGATGATTAGAAATGTTTATTTTTTGTAAATTAATTTTTTTTTTCAGATAAAATTAAAAAAAAGAAAATTATTTTTAAATTTATTTAAAAAAATTTTGAAAATTAATTTAAATACTTTTTATTTGTAAGTATTGACATTCTTTTAACTTGCGGACAATTTTTGCGGACTTTTTTTATAAATTAAAAGGATGATTTTTTAAGCATTAAAATTGAATTTTTCAAAAGGTTTGGATTAGAGATCGAGCTGGGTCTGGACCAAGGCCGTGGTTTTTCCTGTACCCATAGTCCAGCAGGCCCAGGCATTTTTTGACCTTCTGGGTTTTCATGGGCCTGGGCTTTTTCTGGACTACAGGCCCAGGTCAATAAATCAAACCCAGGAACAGGCCCAGGCTTTTCAAAAATCTCGATCTCTAGTTTGGACCTGTTTAAGACATTATTTTTTTTCAAGGATTTTTTGTGAAAATCCGCAAAAATTGTCCGCAAGTTTTAAAAATTTTCCTTAAATTTATAAAAAAAAATTTTTATAGAAAAATAAAATAATCATTAAAAATTTAAAATGTCAGACAATTCTAAACAAAGAGAACAAACAATTTTGGATCAAGATTTACTTGTTGATCGAAATGAATTTAGAAAAACACAAGTTAATTTTATTTTTAAAATTATTTAATTTTTTGTTTTCCAGTTAGATTTATTTAAACACAATTTTTTGGATTCTTTTGATGAGGCTGGTTATGCAAAATTGGAACATTTAATTTTGGACCCAAAAATTAAAAAAGAGGTTGTTAATACAGCTAGAAAACTTCAAAAGGCTAAAATTTCTTTGAAAATGTGAGGAATTTTGTTTTTTTTTGTAAAAAATTTTTTGAGGAAATTTTTAAAATTTTTGAAAATTTTTTTTGATTTTTTACTCTTAAAAATTTTTAATAATACTAGATAAATAGGGGATTTTGGGAACTGTGATTTATTGAAAATTTTGGAAATCCCGATTAGGATTTGGAGAAATTATTTAATGTTCGTTTAAAATTAGCTAAGTTTTTATCAAATAATTTGAACTCGTATTTACTTTCTTTTTCAAGTTTTGGCCCCTAAGATATTTTTCTAGCGATTTTTACCAAAATCCGGAGTAAATCCAGTCGCGGTCCGGAAATTATTTGTACCAAGTAAAACCGGACCGGATTAGTCCAGAAAAATCAGGCCGGATCGGAATAGAATGAGCGCCAAGTCCAAAATCTGGTTTCCTGGGACAGAAAAAAGGAGAATAATTTTGTTTTTAAAATTAATTTTTCAGAATAGAAAATAAAAACCCAACAACAATTTCGCCCATTTTAGAAAAAATTGACGAAATTTTTACAAATTTAATAGAAAATTCAAAACAATCAAGCGAATTTTCAACAAAAAATATAAAATTACCAGAATATGATAAAAAGGATATGGAATTTTTGTTGGGGAAAGAGGAGGAAATGAAGGGAGAAGAAGAAGAAAATCCATTAAAATGGTTGTGTAAATCGAATGAGGAATTTGAAAAGAAAATTAATGAATTAATTGGGGCGGCAGAATTGTTGTTAAATGAATGGAGGGAAATTAGAAATTTTTACAAAAATGATTAGAAAAATTTTTTAAATTAAAGAAAAATTTTTATTTTTTAAAATAAAAAATTTGGTGACTCTCCGTTATTTCTTCTTAAAAATAGAAAAAAATGCTGCACAAAACAAGCATAAAATTAACAAAAATTAGGGTACACAAATGTAAGGATAATTCCCCTAGCAGCATTTTAAACGCTTAGACAGGGGTTAAACGATCTAAAAAAGGATAAAAGAGAAAGCATTAGTCAATGCCCCGATGTGGTAGAGCTCCTGTATATTGTGAGCGAAAGCGCCTAGCAATTTTTTTATCATTTTTAAATTTGTAAAAATTGAAAAAGAACTGTCAGGAGGTCGCAAGGTCGAATCCTGCCCGGTAGCTAAACTTTTGCTAAACTCTCTCCAATTCTACTATGTTCCCAAATTTTATAATTCTGTTTTAAAGTTTTATGCCTCTAAAGGTGATTTTTATGACTGAGATAGTACTTGCTAACAAAAGATATTTGTCTCGTGACTGACTAGCTAATCTATGTAATTTTCCCATTCCTCAAAAGTTGTAATAACAAATAATTGTCAACTTTTCACTACTCTAATAATTAAATTAACAAAACAAAAAATTTTATCATTTTTAAATTTTCAAAAATTGAGGAGTAGAAGGAGACAGCAAAGGATTGATCATTTCCTTTTTCAAAGGTATTCTTGGAAGAGAATTTATTGTGAAAGGCTTTCTTATTTTAAATTTATTTAATAAAGTTGGCCGATTTGCTCGCAATCCTTTCCAATTTTTACCATAACCAACAGCGGTACTATATTGGACATTTGATGTACCACAATGTAAACTGTATGGAAAAGGTATAGGCTCTCCATTTTGAGGGTTACAAAATTTTGAAAATTCAAAAATCCTTCTTTTATTTTTTGGTGTTGTCTGTATTTCTGTTGCTTCAGACGAATTAGGAGAGGGATATCTGAATGAATTTAATTATGATTAAATTTGGGTTATCTCTAAGCTTGGCGCAGTTCATCGCGGTCAGTAAATGATATCTACTTACAAGCATTATTTTAGGAGACCATTTTATAGCAAAGAAAATTTTTAGCGAGAGCGGGAATGAAGGGAATATCGAGAATTAGTGAATACCAATTGTTTCAGTTACCATAAACACTTTATTAACTACCGAAATCCTTGCATCCTTACATTAATCCTTGCATTATCCTTTTAACCCTCAATATTTCAACCCGTTCCTTCGCAAAATCTATCATCAAAATAACCAAATAAAAATACTCACACAAGAGGAACACTATCAAAAAATGCAAATGTTCCATCCAACCGATTAATCCTTTCATCTAAAAGTCTTAAACTTTCTGGCCATTTTGAATAATCAAGCAATTCATTTTTATCTTTTTCTTCTACCAAGGCTTGTGCCAATGAGTAAACAAAATGATGGCATTTAAATCCATCTTTTCCACCCCAAGGCCTTCCTCCAATTACTTCATGTGCCACTCTTTTTACCTCCTCTATTGTCATTTTACGGGTTTGTAGGGGAGGATTAAATTCATTTTTGATATATTGGCCTCGAAAACGTTTAAGGGATGTTGTGTCAATTCTTTCAGTTAAATCATCTTGATCTACAATAACATTTCCACCTTCTTTTCTAAACAGATTTAAGCCTTGTCGATTGAAGTGGACTATAAATTAAAGCGGACTATTATAGTAAATAAACTGAAAAGTCCCTTTTCTCTTATTTATTTCCTATACTTTTCCCTCTAATTTCCTTTTTTCTAAAGGATTAAAAAGCTAAAAATTTGTATCCGGATTTAATCCTTGCTACAATCGAGTAAGAAATCGAATATTTAGGATGCGAATTATTCCGTAACTAATTGTCGCAGACAGAACTGTCTCTCTAAAACTCAATCATAGCGAGTCCTTGATTCAATCTCCTTTAAAGAAACTTACAACGTGCTACTTCATCCCCATCATCGTTTAAAAGTGCTAACATTGCATGTCCATCAATCAGAACACGAAAAATATGTTCAGGTTTTGGTTTTTCTCCAGTAATCATCCATCGTTTATCAATTCGGCGCATCCTATGGGCAAAATCCCAAATATACATTTTCTCTCCTTTACTTTTTCTAAGACGTTTTCCACCTCCTTTAATATCAATATCTTGTTTAAAACGAATTTCCCCACTTCTCTCTACATTTGGAACAAAATTTTTATTATCTTTAGAAGGCTCAATATCTTTAATATGTATAAATTTTTTACTAATATTTTTTGTTTATAATAATTGCGCAAGATAAAATACATTCGGACATTTTTTTTATTTATTCAGCTTTGAGGGCCGGAAAAATCATATACTCATAAAAAAGCAATGGATCGCAAATGGTTTTAAATGAGTCGGGTGTACTTTGTTAAATGCAATTGTGCGCTATGCTAAAAATTGTAATTTAACTAAATTTCAGATTTTTTCTGTCTATGTTCAATATTTTTTTCTGTTTTTCATAGACGGTATTTGGATAAGCTAGCTAATTTAACGCCGATTTTCATTATCATGAAAAAATTATTTTAACAAGCCATCTTATTAACTATGTAAAAGGAAATGACTGAATGCTCATAAAAATCCTTTGGGTGATTTTAGTTTAATGAGAGATTTTAGTCAATCCCCATTTAATTAATTTTTTTAGTAAAAAACACACATTCAACTTCAATTCCATGTACGGCCCTCAAAACATCCTCAATATTAACTGTTTCATTTTTACGTCCACTGAATCCATTTGGGCCGTCAAAATCTTGAATCATCCAAATGTCACCACCATCAGCTAAAAAAATTAAAATAAATAGGTAAATTAAAAATAATTTTAAAAAACTTACAAATTTTAACTGGAACTTGAAGTGTGTAGATTTGGGATTCTAAATAGTATAATTATTTAAAATGAATTAAATTTGGAAAACAAAATTTTGATCAAAGAAAATTTAAAGTAGGTATTTATTTCTCTTCTCAATAAATTCTTGTTTAAACTAAAATTACTTAACGGAAGAAATCTTTATGAAAAAGATGACAGATTTTCTGGAGATTTCTTAAAATGGTTAACAGAACCGGGAAATCACTTCCCCTATGTTTTAAGATTTTCAAAGGTCCCAAAGCCTTTCTTTAAAGCTAACCTTCTATCTTTTCTGTAATATTTTGTAAAATATTATTAAGCAATTGAACAGAATAATTTAATTTAAAATTGAAAAGAATTATTATAAGAAATATAAAAAGCTTCATCTTAAAATTTTTTATTCTTTTTATATCTTAATTAATAATATTCTTTATTTTAAGATTAATTAAATTAAAATAAATAAATTAAAATAATTATGGAATAATTAAATTATACTTTCCCTATTTATATTTAGTTTTCCTTAGAATGCCCTCAAAATTTATTAAGGGTAAGGGGTTTTCCTGCTTCCTTTGCCGGCATTTTCTTGTTTACGTCAGTGTGATTAATGTTTAAAATTTTTTGTGAAAAACTTTAAAAATTATATTTTTAAATTTTTAAATTTCTATATTTTTAAGAATTTTTTGTTTGAAAAATATCAAAAATTTATATTATTATTTTAGTGATATTTTTGGAATTTTAATAAGAGAATTTCTGATAAATTAAAATAAAAATTTTAATTTAAAATTCAGGCAGTCTTAATTTTAAATTGCATCAGAATGATTAAATCGTCAGAATGAGAAATCCCGACTTCCCTCAATGTCTGTCTCCCCCCTCTAAACTTCATCATGGTGATTTGATTGCATCACGCTGATTAACTTTTTTAAAAATTTCCCCGTCTTTCCAATTGATTTTATAAAATTATTAGTCTAAATTTGACAATTAATTCTCTATTTTTTTAAAAATGTCTTTAATTAAACAATCTCAAACATCATGAAACATCGACAAGAAAGATCAACACAAACAAAATTTTTGGACAAGAATACCTATTAAATTGAAACCTCTGGGTAATGCCCACCGATAATGTAAGAAATTTTTGTGATATGTAATCTTTTGAAACATTCTCCCAAAAAATTAATTAAATTTACTTTGAGCTAGAATTCTGGAAAAACATTAAACAGTAAAGAGATGAAAGGAGACATTTTTAATTTATACTTCGACGAATTGAGTATTTCTGCTCTGTTGGACATTTTAAGATGGGCCGTTTTGGGGAGCCGTTTTAGGGTCTCCATTCAGCATTTTGGGGGAGGCCGTGTTGGGGTGCCCTTTTAAACACCACATTAGCTTCCACAACAACATGGCCGTATGACATGTTTTTTAAAAAACGTCCACGTTTTTTAAATTTCTTTTCTGTGTCTGAAAGACATGCTTAATTTTTAACCGTTACGCATCTTAATTAGCTGTCTTGCGCAGCGTAACTCTAGTGAGAGGGCAAGCGTTATTGAAGAGGCAAGTATTGTCGACTGATTTAATAAATACATTCCCATTTATTTAATTTAGCCCCTCACATTAAAAAAAATTTTCATTTAATTTCTTACATACATACATATATAAAATTATTTTTAAAAATTTCTAAAAATTACATAAAACTTTCAAGGTATTCGCAATTATTTGAAGGTGATATACTATTTTTAATTAAATTAATTTGATTAAAAAATTGTTCAGTTAAATGAAAACAAAATTTTTAGTTTTCTCTTTGTTAGAAAAGAATACAAAGTGTTTTTGACTTTTTTAAGGGTAAATACATAAATTTTACCTATAAGAAATTTTAACAAAAAAATATTTGATTGAGTCAGAATAGGAATTAATTTTACGACAGAGTTGTCAAAAACATGTTTGGACTTTCTGTTCATATGTAGTAACCATTGCAGATTTTTCACAATTTTGTAATTTTAAACTGCAATAAGATTTTCATACATAGATAAGAGCAGTCATTGGAGGTCAATTATCAACATTACACCACTGATTGATACGCCGACCAAATGATATATCATTTGAGAGTTTGGAAATACTCAATACTTTTATATATATTATTTTTGTTAATTGTGAATGTGGTTGATTTGGCAGTTGAAAAAACGTTCGAAGAAGGCGAAACGAGTAGTGTTACAAATAAGGTCAAAGAAAAGAAGAAAGTGACTTTCGCATTAACTGAAGAGGAAGAAATGTCAAAGCTAGCAGTGAGCATTGAGAAATACAAAGAGTTTTTAGAACTTTCTGATGAGTTCCATAAACAAAATTCATTAATTAATGATTTCTCTCAATGCGAAAGGTTGAATCCAGATATTATTAAATATATAAATAGTGCCGAAAAATTTGAAATTTTCGATAAAATTTTGAATGGAAAAATGATAAAAAATAAGGAGAAAAACGAGTGGTTTGTAGTATATAAATTTGAGGTTTTTTTTAATTCTATTAAATTAAAATATATTTAATTGTTTTCTCTAAAGTGTCGAGCTAAATCACATTACGATTAAAATACCTAAACAAAATAGGTACTTTAATACAAATTTATTTTATTCGTTTTTAATAAATTAAAAAAAAATTTGCTACAAAAATTAACTATCGAAGACCATGTACTTATAGAGGTCCCCCAGTCCTACAATACTTTTATTAATAGAATACTGTAATATTTTTCTGACAAAATAAGGATTAGGTGGAACTCTACAGATTTAAAAAATTAATTGGGACCATTTATCATCAGAAATAACTGGTCTTGATCGAGATAAGTTAAATTAGTTTGTTTTTGGAAAATAGATAATTTTTATTGGGGTATTTTAGATCTGTTTTAAATGTTTTTAGTAAAACACACGTTATCTGTTGGGCTAGAAGGAAAGTTCTAATGCCTTACATGATAAAATATTTACTCGAGAATTTTGTGAATCCGATAGAATTTTGTAAAATTTTACTTTATGGTTATAAACTTTTTGCTTTTAGAGCTTGCTAAATAAACATATCAAATCATTGAAGGAAAATAAGTTTTTTGAAATTTTGGATAAATTTTTGGAAAAAAGAGAAGATATAAGAAAATTTTTTGGGAAAGATGAAAAAATAGTTAAATATTTTGAAAATCAGTATAAACAATTGGAAGAAAATTTGGAAAGATTTGGTATTTTAAAAAAGGATCATAAAAATAAAATGTCAACTAAAAAAATTGGGGGAGAAAGTGAAAAAGAAATTGTTGGGGAAAACGAAATGATACTCGAAGAAATTAACGAAATATTTATTGAATTGGAAAATAAAATAAAGGAAAATAAAGGTGAAGAAGAAAAACAAATTGAATCTTTGCCTGAATTTGGGAAAATTTTTAAACCAATTTTCGATAGTATGTTTTTATCAAAAATTGGTGAAGAAGAAACAAAAGAAGTTTTAAAAAATAAATTTGAAGAAATATATGGAGAATATCCGGATAGTAAATTTTTTTCAAAACTTATAAAAGATTTAATCGTTTACTTGAAAGTTTTAATTTTTTAATTGAGAAGGAAAGAAATCATAAGAAATTAAAAGGGGTTGAAGTAAAATATAAGGTAAATTTAAAAAATAATTTTAATAATAAAAAAGCGATTTTGGTGATAAAAAAGCGAAAAAGCGATCTTAGGTTTATTAAATATAGATATAAAATCTATAAAAAAATTAAACTAATGAATCCTTTTAAAACGATTATTATAAAGGGTGCGGCAAATTGAAGAGTTCCCATATCAAAATCTTAGTCTTCTATCTAGGCCAATTTTTATTAAAAAATCTTACTCAAACTTTGAGAAAAGATTTATTTTTTGTTAAGATTGAAGCGAGATATGGCCAAAACAAAACGAGCACTCAATATGCCACCCCATTTATTAAAAATATTTTTAATTAAATTTAGGAGGTTTATGAAAAATTAAATTTTTTCAAAGAAAATATATTCCCGACTATATTGGAAGGAAAAGAAATTTGTAAGGAAAAAATGAAAAATTCTGAAGGAAAAAATGAATTTCTACAATTTATTTGTGATGAAATTGAAATATTTTTTAAAAATGTTGGCAAAGTACATGAGGAATTTACCGACAATGAAGATAATATTAAGATTGAAATTAAAGATTTTTTCAAAGAATTAAAAAAGAAATGGAAAGAAGAAAATCCAACGATGATAAAAAAAGTTGTAAAAAAGGTAAAAGATTGGGTGAAAGAAAAAAAAATAAAACAGTAAGAAAATAAAAAGTTAAAAAAATTGAAGAAAGAAAAAGAATATGAAGAGTTTTATGGAAAAAAGTAAATGATTGAAAGATTTGTAAACTAAGAGTTATTTAAAAAAATTGTCTGACATATGCTGTCCATCATTTAAATTTTGATTGTATTTTACAAAGACAAAGTTAATTTACAATCAAATAACTCTGTCACAGACAAAATTTCTATAAAATACGAAAAAAGCTTTATGCATTTTAATTCCAACAGTGGACCGCAAATGTCAGGTTTAAATGTCTCCCTCCAATTATATTTACCTCAACTACCCTCTAATTTGTGTTTTAAGAAATTATGTATATATCCTCATGATGTTTTTCTACATATCGTATTTTCTCGATTAATTTACCATGCCAAGGATGGGTTTATACTAGATATCGGCCTGAGTCTGGACCCAGGCCTGGGCTTTTCCTGTACCCAAAGTCCAGCAGGTCCAGGCATTTTTTTGACTTTCCTGGGGTTTTCCTGAGCCTGGGTTTTTTCAAGGACTACAGGCCCAGGATCCAGTCAATAAATCAACTCCAGGCTTTTCAAAAATTCTATCTCTAGTTTAAACATCAATTCCTTCCACCCAAGTGCTCTACTGCTCGTTCAAACTTTAAAACTCGAAAAATTCCCCATTCATGATTAAATATAAATTCCACAAGGGAATTAATAGAGAAAATACGTAAATTTCACTGCTCCCTTATACATATTTAAAAATTTTATTTAAAAACATTTACATCCGCTTGAATTATTTAACCCTGAAAATTTTTTTGATATGGATATTAAAATTTGTAAAAGTAGATATTTTATTTTAAATTTAATTTTTAAGAGGTAATTGTCTTCTCTTATTTATTCTTCCCAATTTTTAAATTCTCCAATTCTTCAAAGAGGTAAATTATTTAAAAATTTATTTAGAATATATTCAGCAGTTTCAGCTGCATATAAATGTATCTAAAAATAAAATTTAATTTAAATAATTTCTAAAAAATAAATTTTTATTTTAAAATAACCAACCAGTTGACCTTGACCTCGAACTTAAAAATAATTTTTTATTTAAATATATTTTTTAAAACATTTATACCGGTTGCAAACGTCAAAAACTTTCCATATTCTGTTTTAAACCCTCCAATTTGTTTATTAATTAGCCAAGCTTGTTTTGGGGCTGTCAACTTTAATTGAATTTTAAAAATATTTATTTCCCTCTAATATTTAAAAATTAATAACTTTTTGCCCAAGATTCTCAACAATTTTCTGTGCAGTTAAATAAATGTTGACTGCATCAGTATCTCCATTAAAGATCATTATTCTTATTTTTTCTTTTAATAATCCCGCCAATATTGGAGAAATATCATCTAAATATTTTTCATTTTATTTTTCATGTTCAAAAAATATTTAAATACCATATTCAGTATGATATAAATAATTGCCAATACCGCTGCAAATTCTCCACTCATTATTCATTAATTGTATATGCAATGCTTTTTGAACTTTAAAAATTTTTAAAAAATTATTTAATAGATAGATTACAGCAAGAATTATTAGTTTAAGTTACAGTCAGATCCCGCTTATAGTTACAGACAGATTTATATCACCTCTATTGTACGGACACTTCAAAATTTGATTGACAATAGTTGATTGACATATTGATCTATTTACACCTGGGAATCACGGGTTCCCCGAAACTTCTTTTCGACCCGAAATCCGACCCGAGAAATTTTTTGTTATTTTTTCACTAACACTTACTCAAACAGAAAAACATTTCACTAAATATTTTTAAATTATTACCTTGTTCTTGATTCAAATAATCGTAGATGAATTTTGCGCCGGCAACTATTAAATATTTAAAATTAATTATAAACAGCGAAAATATATGAAAATAAGTTCAAAATTCGTATTAAATAACATTCCTCTCATCTAGCTAAAATGATGAGTGAACCCAACCGGCTAGCTAAAATTTCTGCCGAAGGAGAGAACTTTCTGTCCAAAAAAGGACTTATGCCCTTATGGTTTTGTTATCCTTCAAGGAATTCCTCAATATCTAAATTCACTTTAGCTTGATATGAGTTGAATTGCTTGTATTTAAAAAAAAGAATTTTTTGTTGAAAAAATGATTAACCGAGGAATGATCCTAATCAAAAATCTCAGTTATCAATACTGAAGCTTTCTTTAGTTAACACAAGATTTTTAATTTTAAAGACAATTTTTAAATAGAAGCCTTACTGTAAAGACACGATTCTCCTGGTTCTAGATTTTCTTGAGCTACTGGGCAATCTCTATAAATATCATATGGATAAACTCGTTGAGACATAAGAACATCTACAATCCCAACAGTCTTAAATCATTGGTTAAATTTAACCTTAATAAAACTTGCCTTATATCTACATTCCCCCCTCAAAAAATTAATATCACAATTGGAAGGATCTTAAAAATAATTTTAATTTTTCGTGATGGATTTAAAATTTTTTTTTAATTTTAAAATATTCTCACCAACACACCCTTTACAACAATTCGCTTTAAAATCATTCCACAAATGTTCATCCACAAATCCATGTGAATAAGCGAATTGAGCAGCCATATTTTTATTTAAATAAACATTTAAAATTGGATTATATAATAATATCCCCTTTAAAATAATTAAATTACTATTTAATTGTTTATTTTAAAAATAAGTACAATTGAACCTCACTATTCGAATCACCACGTTTGGGCGAGGTTGCGTGAACAACCATTATTCACGCAACCATTATCGTCTAAGCTCGCAGAGATCTTTCAAATGAGCTATAACCCCTTACATAGGGTCTACGCGAAAAAAAGCTGACCCTGATTAGTAAACTTTTTCTACCCCAAGAATTTATCGTATAGTGAGGTCCGAATTTATTTTACTTTTAAATTTAAGCGAAAATTTTTATTTCCATCCAAAACACGTCTAGCAAGCAATGGGGCAGTATAACCCGCATAAGACATTCCAGCAAAATATAATTCATTCTTTTTGTAAATTGGGTATTTGTTGAAAAATTGTTTAAGTGCTATATAGTTCTCATCAGCAGTCTGTTTATAATAATTATTAAAATTTAAAAATATGTTATTAATTATGTTATAGTCCCCTTGGAAAATAATTTATCTTTATAATATTCTGATCTCAATATTAAAAATATTATGATCAGATTAGTAAGATTTAAGATGGGTCGTTCTTTCGTTATTTCAATACCGGGAACACTCAAATTCAACTTGAAATTGAATGTCTTTAACTCTCAAAATTTATGATCCCATCAATTTATTGAGGCTGAAACTTTTATAATCATTTTGACATAATAAAATCCAACAGGAATTATATTAATTAATAAAATTTTTTATAAAAATTTTCATCAACCTGATTATCACCAGTCCTGTAATAACCATCTTTTGCAAATGAAAATCCATTTCCCTTCGGTGCTTCAATAAATAAGAGTGAGGCTCTCTTATTCCAAGAGTACTCATTTTTATCAATAGTTCCATTTGAATTTATTGAATAAGGACCCATTTTTGAGAATAATATTGATAGAGGGGAGCAGCCCTGGCTCTTATCTGCACCAGGGGCATTAAACCAAACAATCTTTAAAATTTCAAATTTTCGAAAAATATTATTTTTATCAAACCAAAGGTCCTTTTGGATCATTATTTTGCGATGTAAGCAGCCAATAAAACAAAAAATCATTATCCGATGCCTTCAGATATCCTTTAATTTAATACGAATATTAGTTACCGGTAAATGTCCGGTTGGTGTCCTACATGTCCGCAAAGAGAATGCGCATTTTTCCTTCCTTTTCTTGCATTTTTTTCTGCAAGGAGTGGCGCCCATTTTTCCTTTGTGTATTTGTAGCCTTTAGGCATGTCGAAGGAATGAGGGAAAATAATAAAAATTAATTACTAATAGAGTACTTAATACTAATAAAGAAACAGAATTAATTCACTTTAGGTTTAGATCAGTTAGGATATCAACACCAAACAGTAAATCATCAACAATTCTTTATGAATCCAGTCAACGGTGCAAATACACAACAGATTGAATCATTCTGGAACAGATTAAGATTTCGAATGGATTAAGATTCCCACAGATATTTTAGAAATCTTTTTGAGAATGTTGTCCCAAATTTTTCATCTCTGATCATTTATAAAGTAAAATATTTATTTGTACTCTATTAGTAATAAATTATTGATTTCCCTCATTCCTTCGACATGCCAAAAGGCTACCATAAACAAAGGAAAAATGGGCGCCACACCTTGCAGAAAAAAATGCAAGAAAAGGAAGGAAAAATGCGCATTCTCTTTGCGGACATGTAGGACACCAACCGGACATTTACCTTAGTTACCACCATTTAAAAGTTTTTGAATGAGGGTACCCATTGGATATGGGAATGTTCAAAACAATAACCTCTATTTAACCTACACCTCGTTATAAATAGAATTTTTAGCTCCAAGAGTAGGGTTGTCGGTTTCACCAGATTTATCGGTTAACCGAAACCGAACCGACAAACCGAACCGAAAATTTTCGGTTCGGTTTGAAACCGTCTATGATTGTAGCTATAAGTGAGATCCGACTGTATATAATTTAAAAACATAATTTATTAACAATTTTAAATTAATTTAAAAAATTATTTACCAGAATATTGTTTAAAATTAGGCTTAAATTTTAAACTGGGCAAAGAAATAATTTCATCGGTATTACTTATATTTTGAGGTTCCACAGAATTAATAAAAATAAAAAGAATAAAATAAATTTGAATAAAAATTTTTAGAAAATTTTCTTTTTTCATTGCAATAAAAAATATTTTTTTTTTCCAAAAATGGATTGGTTTGAAGGTATTCTTTTGAATTTAAATAAATTATAAAAATAAAATATATTAAAACTAACGTATTTATTCTAATTGAATGACTCCTCTATTTGAATGACCCCCCTAATTGAATGACCCATTTTTGAGGCTATTGAAAAATAAAATGACCCCCTCTATTTGAATGACCCCCCTAATTAAATGACCCTTTTAGAGGTGAAAAAATAATTCATGATTTTTATTAATATTCTCGTACGTATAATCGTAATTATTATTAAAGAATGCATTCTTTTTATAATATTGACGATAAACTCGACGTAGAAACATTATCAGATGGAGAAGGACCTTCGGTAATCCTTAAGATCATTGGTCCCTAGAAAAATATTAGTAAAAAATGATCCTTAGGTATTTTTGAGGCTTGCCAGTAGGTAATCGAGTGCGCTGAGTCCAATCTCAACTTAGAATTTGTTTATTTCGAATCCCGGATCCGAAATCGACCTAGTCGAAATCGGGGTAAAAATTAAAAATTAGATGGGTAGCAGGGATGTGACGAAAGTGATTTTAAAAAGCGAACAGCAAAAGACGAAAGTCCAAAAAAGGCGAAAGACGAAGGCGAAATTTTTAATCTCCGCTTGAGTCTAGAGATTCTTTGGTCAGGTAATTCAAAAGCCTTGTTAAGTGTTCCAAATCTACAGATAACTCTCAAATCAATTAATCGGAGATATCAAGGGATTTGTAGGATTAAAAAGGATATCAAAAGAGTTGGACGAATATCGAGGAGTTAAAGGGAAGTCAGAGGATCTCTAGACTTCTCCCTTCGTTGTCTTGAAAAGGTTCTGAGAATCCTGGGAAATCCCTGGATCCTGATCCGAAAATTTGGAATATTCGAAAAACAACCAGGATTTTATCAAAACGCAATTTTAAGTTGTCTTATTAGGTATTTTATTAAAAATTTTAAAGGAAGTATTTCAATAAATTTACTTAAAAATTTACTAATTTTTGATAAAATTTAAAATAATTGGTTATTGAAAAATAGAATGACCGCCTCTATTTGAATGACCTCTCTAATTGAATGACAAGTTTCTGGGGCATTGAAAAATAGAATGACTGTCATTCAATTAGAATAAATACGGTAACTGTGCAAATAATAAATTATTTTTTTATTTTTTATTTTTTAATAAAGCTTTTTTTAAAAAGTTTTACTGCGAGTTAAGCAGCGTTAACTTTGTGTTGATTTTGTGTTGCTTAAATAAAAATACAAAAAATATTTCCAAAAAATATTTTTTAATAAATTTATTTTTAAAAATATATACATATATTAATAAACATCAGTATAGAAGTGATTCCCGATTCCCAAAAACGGGCATCTATTTTTTTATGCCGACTGAAATCCCTGCTGTAATAAGGACCGCGACAAGCATCTTTTTCTATCTTACTGATTCATAGGTTTTTTCAATTTAAGAAATTTGTTTTGATGGTAAGGAATAATAAATGTAGAATCTCCGAAAAGGCCTTTTCTTTAGAAATTTAATTTTCCAAATTAAAAAAAAATTTTTTAAATCGATCTTTTGTACATTTATGTATAAAAATAAATTTTTAAAATTCGATTCAATTTTTCTTTTTTTTCACCAAAAATCCAAAAATAGTAAACAGTTTTTATTATACACAAATAAAATATTAAAATATACAAACTGTACAAATAAATACTAAAAATAAAAATTATTTTTCTTTTTATTAAAAATTATTAAAATATATTAATTATAAACTACATATTTATTTTTTAATTGATTATTTTTTATTAAATTAATTTAAAAATTTTGTTTGAAAATTTGATGAAAATTGATGCATGTTTGAGTTTTTTAAAGACTTTCCAGTTATTTTTTCTTGACTAGTTTTGTATGTTTCTATCCAAAATTTAAATTAATTTTAAATAATTTAATTTTAAATTATTTAAAATTAAATATTTATTTACAAAGAATCAATAAATAAATTTATTATTTGCCACGAGTGATTGATTTAAAATTCAATATCACATGTAAATGCAAGTCTGCTTTAAAAAATTTTTAAAAAGAGGAGAGAGATTAAAATTGTAGTTTGTAATTAGGTTTTTGGCCAGATTTCTACAAAAGAAATCTTGTTTCTTAGTCTTCTTTAAATCAAAGAATTTCGACGGCTTAGAAAAAATTTAAAATTAAATTTAAAATATTTTCGCCCGACACTTTGGGCCAATTGAATGTCAAAGCAACGAAGAATCTGATGAAGCAATTGAAGTTTGTGTTAACTTATTTATAGAATGCAGGCTTTCATACATAAATGTTTATATATTTCCATGTGCCGATGTTCAATTCTTGAAAAACACTCACATTAGCGTCTTCAACATCTGTCATAAATCAATCGCATGCTCCCTGCCTCCTTTCATTCTTCCACATCTTGCTTCACCTATAAGCCTTTTAACGGCAAAATTTATTTTCAATTGAGAGTCTGAGAGCGCGAGCGTCAACAATGGGGAGGAGGTATGGGCAAGCATTATAGACTGGATTAAGTGACTTGCCATATTTAATTACTCTCTAAGAAAATTTAAAATTATTGCTTTTAATTTAATATAAAATATTTTTTATTTAAATTTAAAATTTAATTTTAAAGGTCTTTGAATTTATTTTGACTTCTATCACTATTTACACATTTGACATTTATTGTGATTCGAGGTAGTATATTCTTAAGTAGATTAGCGTGGCTGTACAAATTATTTCTTTAACCAATATAACAGATCTTTTTTAAAGCTTTCTCTATTAGGTTTTGAATCAGAAACATATTTTTAACTAAGTAGGATATCTTTGAGTTAATGTCGATTTTATATTTGGGGGCATCGCTTAGGCGGCTCACCTATTCATTGGACATAAAACTTTAAATTAAGACTTTTAAAGTTAGGTTAAAGTTAGTAAAAGTTAGGCCCGACCTTATAGATTAGAGAATCTGCGAAATCCGATACAGTGATCGACCTGCATATAAACAGCACAATCAGATTGAAGCAATACCGAATGGAATATTGGAAAGTTTGGAATTATTCAATATTTTTATGCATATTATTTTTGATAATTGTGAATTTGGTGGATTCGGGTATTGAAGAAGGGAGTGAAAAGGAGGAAGTGAGTCCAAAAGATGATAAAAAAAAGAAGAAAGTGACATTCAATTTACCCGATACTACACAAGAACAAATTAAGTTTAAAATGCCCAAGAAAATGCTAAATGGTAAAAATGATTAATTTTAAATAATAATGAGTTGTCAAATAACTTTGGGGAGTCGAGCTCGAAATTACGAGTATTATTATAAAATAGTGTCGAGTGTTTTTGGGTAAATCTACATTCTAAAATACTCTAATACTCTAAAATACTCTAATACTCTGGATTTAATAAAAATTGGTTTTCAGGTTTTACAATAAATACTTGATTTTTTCTCACTGTAGAGTTGTCGAGAAACACGATTTATGTGGTATCACGACTTTTGCGCCGAGAACATTTGCGCCGCGACTTATGCGCCGCGACTTTTGCGCCGGGTGACTTTTGCGCCGCGACTCTTGCGCTGCGACTTTTGCGCCGGGCGACTTATGCGCCGCGACATTTGCGCCGCCATTATTTAAAAAAATCCGGATCCGAAAAATTCCGGATATCCGAAAATTTCGGTTCGGATACCTGTTATGACCCCGCTTACGAAGAGATCAGAACAAAACGTTTATCGCACAACGAAATACAGAGCAGGTGAAGGTAGGTAGAAGAACTAAAACTGGGAGAGAGAACTAACTATTGGCTGGGCTTTTATACTAATCACACTAAGGGCTAACGCCCATACACAACACCTCCCCCCTTGAAAAAAAGGTTCGGCTTCACTTAAAGCCGAAGCTTTACAATATACTTAACTTTGCCAGCCAAACAAACAACAACAAAAATACATACAAAAATTTGGGGGAATAAGGGCAATGGGAACAAAAAATACATACAACATTACAAAAAATACAACAATAATATTATCACAAAATTTTATTTATTTATTTATTTTACACATCTACGTCTCCATATTTTTATCATCTTCAACATCTTTCATCTTTGGCTTGTTCCCATTGTATGTGTCCTGCGTCTTTGCCTTGATCTTCTTTGATTTGTCCACACTGTTGACACTTGACGAAGTTACACTACTTTCACTCACTATTGTTTCTTCACTAATATTCATCCTTTTGATGTCTTCATTCAGCAACTTCTTTTTATTACTCCACTCATCACGCCGAATTTCTTTAAACGACCTGGTCACAATACTCTTCAACACTGGCACTTTGATTTTCCAGGCGTTGTCCGTCTTACGCACTATTTCACCCTTGAGCCACTCAATTTTACCACTTCTTTTATTTGTGTTCTTCACTTTCACTTTTGTTCCGTTCGGGAACGCATTTTTCTGTATCTTGAAGTTTGCCTTCTTTTTACTCCACTTGTTGTACTTTGGCTTCTGACTTAACACTGACACTTCTTTCAAGCCCGGCAAACCCAAGATACTCACTTCACTATTCACTAGATGGAACTCCATAAAGACGTCTTTGTCTTTCACTTTCACTTTGCTTTTGAACTTTCCTTCAATCTCCACTTTGTTGTCTCCCAGCCCAATACCACTGTAATTCACTTTTTCAATTTTGGGCTGGCCAATACTCTTCCACACTTCTTTATTGACAACATTTATCTGCGAAGCAGTGTCGACAATCATTTCAATATCCAATTCTCCAAACTTCACTTTTTGCTTTATCCACTCTTCTTTTTCTACACTTTGCATTGGATCGAATATATCCAGAATTGCACAATGTGGAGACCCTGAATGATTATTATTATCACTCCACTGCCTTTTAGGCTTATATTGTTTATCATTCAAGAACTTACAATGCATCCGCCAGTGACCAAAACGTCCACAATGACTACACTTTTTCTCAATAGTATTTTGCTGATACTTGACGTTTGGTTTGGTCCAGACTTTTTTGCACTCACTTTCATTTTCACTTTCACTATCTTTCCAACACTTCACTTTTTCCACTGTGTTGACTTCAGGCACTTCTTTCTTCACTTCACTCATTTTCTCTTTTACTAGATACAGTGCCTCACTTTTGTTGGCCATATATGCCCGACATTCTTCAATCACTTCTTTTAAGGTCACTGCATGCCCCTTTTCACTTTTATTTTCAACACTTTTCATGGCAACTTGTCGCACTGAGGTAGCATCACTAGGCATACCTGAAATAAAAATAAGAATTTTTAATTCTTCAATTGACAATGCCATTTCTGCACGCTCACATTGAGCATTCACTACATTCCCAAACTCAACAATATCTTGAAGGGCACTACACTTAACATTTAAGGCCTCGAACCTTTTCAACAATTTAGACCTATGGTCACTAAACTCTTTCACTAATTCATTGCAGAGTTCGTCAAACTTCATCTCACTCAACTTGGTTGGCAGCATCTTCCTTTCAATCTGGGCATACTCTTCTGGCCCCAATTTACTCAACAACAATCTCACTCTAGAGGACTCTGGCAGGGTTTTACCCTCCTCCTCAAAATATGAACGATGCCTGCCTAACCATGACTCAAAAGTCATACCACTCGTCAAATCAAAACTAAACTCACCGATCATCCCCACCAATTTACTGTAGAGCTCGGTTTCGTTCATCTCACTCGGCTTCAGCAGTTTCACTAACAATTTCTCAAAATACTCTTGCTGAGCCTTCAACAATTTGTCTAATGCCTTTGCATCCATTTCACTAAAATACAATATTTTTATCACTACACTTTAACACTAACACTACAATTTTCACTAACCTTTTCGGTTTTCAACACTACAATTGTCCACACAGCTTTTCTTTCCTGAATTGCACACAGCTTACGTTGACGAGCACACAGCTTACGTTGACGAACTTGTTGACTAGACCAGGTTCTTTTTTACTCGACCGCGCCACTGTTATGACCCCGCTTACGAAGAGATCAGAACAAAACGTTTATCGCACAACGAAATACAGAGCAGGTGAAGGTAGGTAGAAGAACTAAAACTGGGAGAGAGAACTAACTATTGGCTGGGCTTTTATACTAATCACACTAAGGGCTAACGCCCATACACAACAATACCTGATCCGGATATCCGAAGATTTCCAACTATCCTACAACCCTACTAAAGTGAGGTCCGGCTGTAGTTATTGATATATTTTTAATGATAGTGGCGGCGCAAAAGTCGCGGCGCAAAGGTTCCACGGCGCAAAAGTCACTCGGCGCATAAGTCGCGGCGCAAAAGTCGCGGCGCAAGTGTCGCGGCGCAAATGTTCTCGGCGCAAAAGTCACGGAACCATTTATGTCGTGTAGCACGTATTTAAAATAAGTTGAGAAACTCTGAAATACTCGAAGAAGTTGGTTGAAGCAGACCTGGCCATGGATACAGATAATATCCGGATACCACGGATATATCCTGATACGGACGGATATGGATAATGTTTTTTTAATCGGACGGATACGGATGGATACGCATTTGATGCTCCAAACACGCGGATATTGCGGATATACGTCAATACTTTTTTCGGCCGCGACAGATAGAATGTTAATTTTTTTGCCTGCATCTTCGAAAATTTTTAAAATTATTGCCTCCGGCGCTGAAAAAAGGAAGAAATTTGGTGACGGGCCTTCGAAATTTTCCAAAATTTTAGCCTGCGGCGAAAATTTTTTTCTCCAACCGTCGAAGAGTAGTTCGGTCCCCAATTTTAATGTTACTAGAAATCCAAATTGAATTTAAAGTTCTTTCTCTATTCTCATAAATAATAAAAAAAGTTTTTTTAAACATTTAATAAAATAAAAATTAATAATTCTTTTTTCTTTAAATTTAGAATACCTTAAAGCTTTAAATGTAGCAAGTGACATTCATAAAAGCACTGATTTTATAAATATTTTCTCTAAATTTTATTTAATTTTATTAAAACAAAATTCATTAATTAACGATTTTATTCAATGTAAAAAATTAAACAAAAATATTATTAAATATATAAATAATTCCGAGAAATTTAAAATTTTCAATCAAGTTTTGAATGAGATAGAAAATGAGAAGAAACACGATTGTTTTGTAGAATATAAATTTCAAGTTTTTTTTAAATTTTATTAAATTAAATAATTTAAAATCAGTAGCCGTTTTGACAATAAAATTTTGCAAAATTTGTTTATTTCTAATAAATATTCTTTTTTTAGAAATTAAATAAATATTTAAAATCTTTGGAGGAAAATAATTTCTTTGCTCTTCTGAAAGAGATTGAAGACGAAATGAAGAAAGTAGAAGGAATCTTTGAAAATAATGAAATGTTAGAAAAGTATTTTAGAAATTTGTGTGGAAAATTAAAAGGAAATTTAAAAGGATTTGGGATTAAAAATAATATAGATGAAGGAAATAAATTATCTACAATTAAAGAAGAAATCGAGGAAGAAGATGAAGAAGTTGGGGGAGAAATTAACGAAGAAAATGAGGAAGCTGAGGGAGAAATTGAGGAAGAAGATGAAGAAGAAATTAGTGAAGTTGAAGAAGAAAATGAAGGAGAAATTGAGGAAGTAAATGGAAACTTAATAGGGGATATTAAACAATTATTTGTCGATTGGGAAAATAAAATAAAGGATGAAACAGAAAAACTAGTTGAATCAATTCCAAAATTTAAGGAAATATTTAAACCAATTCTTGAAGAATTTTCACAAAATATTGATGAAAAGGCAAAAGAGGTTTTAAAAAATAAATTTGGAATGATAAAAGAAGAATTTCCGAAGATTGAAAAATTTTTCAAGAATGCTGAAATATTTGATAGTTTTAAAGATTTACTTGAACAGAAGAAAGGTCAGAAGGAGTTCAAACATTTTCGTGTAAAATATGGGGTAAATTTATAAATTTTCAATAATATAAATAAAATAATGGTAGATCACCAGTCGGTGAGTCAATGTTAGTGTATTTCCTGATAGACTTGAACAGATGGCACGCTCTGAGAAAAACGGATTCTTCCATCAGATTCTTCCATCAGATTCTTCCGGAACTTCTGTTTTTAAATGCGTAGGGGAGGGCTCATCCATGATAACTACCTACTACAAGCAAGTACATAAATAAAAAATCTTTAACAGTTCCCTTATAAAAAATTTGGAAGTAAATTCCATTAAATTATTCTTAATTAAATTAAAGTTTATAGGAGTTATATGAACAAATTAATTTTTTTGAAAATTATAAATTCTCAAAATTGTTGAAAGGGAAAGAATTTTGTGAGGAAAATTTGGACAATGATGGAGAGAATAATGAATTTAAAAAATCTGTTTGTGATAAAATTGAAAATTTTTTAGAAAATGTTGGGATAAAATTTGAAAAAGAAAATAAAAGTAGTAAAAACGGAAAAGATGTTATTCACAAAGAAATTGAAAATTATTTTAAAGAATTAGAAAATAAATGGAAAAAAGAAATTCCAACTAGAAAAGATAAAGTTAAAAAATGGATTAAAAACGGATGTTCAAAAGTTTCAAAGATATTTTGTGGAAAGAGAGAGAAAAAGGCAAAAAATGAGAACACTGATGAAGATGATTATTTTGGGGGACTTGCAAAAAAGTAAATGATTGAAAGATGCGTAAACTAAAAATTAAGTTTAAAATGCTTGAAATTTGCGGCCCGTCAATAAACTTGCTGTATTTTCAGCGGTACGATAAACGAGATGGTACCAAATTTAGAATTAAATAAGTTTAACAAATGACCCGTTATTTTGTTTTTTAATTTCGGACCGCAAATGGCAAGCTTGAGTATTGATAATTTAACTCGATTATTTACCACATCCTCGATTTTTCCCCCTATTAAAGTTCAAAAATTATAAGCCCCTAAATTTTTAGTTCTTTATGTTATTGCTTGAGATATTCGAAACTGAAAATTTTCCAGGATTCTAAAAGACGATTCATATTTTTTAATTTTTATAAATAAAATTCTATACCATAACAGGATCCCCTAACCATAATTTTATCAAGTTCAGTATTTAGAGCATCTATTTCCGAAACGTTATCTCTAAAAAATTTCAATTCGCAAGTTTATTTTTTCGGTTATCATGTTCGTGATGTGGAAAAACTTATTGGATGTCAGATGGAATAGAACCAACATGAGAGGGCCCAAACCGAGGCACAATCGACTGTGCCACCATCCAACCCGACGGTGGTTTATTCATTTATATTCTTACTGCATGTGCGGATACAACATCGGTTTCGAATATCGCCGAGATTTGACTAATTTTATTTATTTCAAAAATTATTTATATTTATTTATTTTAAAAATTTTGCAAGGTATTTTAAAAGGATGTTAAATGCATAAATCTTTGGAAGGTCTTTTTATTTTTCTTGTATTATATGTTGACGTGAAATTTTAATTTTTAATTAAATTAAATTTATTCAAATCTCCAAAGGATATACAATATACCGCTGATATGGAGAGACAAAAAAAAATATATAGATAAATGAAAAATATATGTGGTCAAAAAAATATATGTGGTGTTTGAATATGTTTTTGGGGTGCCATGATGTGAATAAAATTAAAGGCAGTAAAATAAAATAAGGTTGTGGTAAACTTGTTTAAGTCTTGAAAACTTTAAAATTAACCTGAATTAAATTAAATATTTAGAAAATGAAAAATAATTTGTGTTTAAAAAAAAATAATTTGTTTAAGAATCAAAAATAGTTTGTGTTTATATTGTGGAGTTAACCAAAAACATTGATAAATATAAGTCAAGGAATGAAAATATAAGTCGAAAAGAAATATAAGTAAATGTAGGAAAATTAATATGAATAAAAAAACATTTTTTTTTAGTTGAAAGGATTAGGGTGAGAAAAAGCCCGTTGGTGAGAAAAGCCCCCATTCATTTGTGATGCAATACAAATATTTTTGAATTAAATTGATATTTGTAATTTTTCTAATATATGTGGTAAACATAATCTTAAATGAATTTTAAATGTATTTATCGTATGATTAATAAAGATCTCTTTTGGGAGGAGATTCCAGATTTGTATGGTTCTGTTAAGGAATGAATTGGTTGTTTTAGAATTTTTCCTTGAAACTTGGATTATGTAATCATGTCTTCTACTGGGACGTGAGTTTAGCGTAAATAGTTCAGTGGGATTTAAACTTGTGAGATTGAAGTATATTTTATAAATAGTGACTAAATCTAAATAATATCGTCTGAAAAGGAGTGGTTCTAATTGGAATAGTATTAATCTATCTTTATATTTTAGTTTTGTTTTTCTACATTTATTTAGTGCGGATCGTGTATAAAATTTTTGTACTTTTTCTAATTTTTTTACTAGATCTTTTTGTTTTGGGTTCCAGATAGGTGATGCGTACTCGAGGATTGGTAATACGTAGGTCTTAAAAATATTTCCCCAAATTTTTGGGTTATAGGTATGGATAGTTCTAAGTAATTGATGAACACGGAGGAATGCATTTCTACAGATTATATTAATGTGTTTTTTGAATGTTAATTTGTTATCTACATAAATACCAAGATCCTTTACTAATTCTACTTGTTCTATTTTATGGTCCTGTATAAAATATGGAGTTTTGGGATTTTTGTTTCCAACATAGAGTACATAAGATTTGTTATTTGCTATAGCTAATCCCCATTTATGAGCCCAATCGTTAACAAGATTGATTTCATCTTGTAGTAGTTTATTATTTACCTTGTACGAATAAGTTATTTTTAGATCATCCGCATATAATGCGGGAGTAATTTGATTTCCTAGTTTGGCTGGAAGGTCGTTTATATAAATTGTAAATAGAAGGGGACCTAGAATAGTACCTTGCGGTACACCAGAATGAGTATAAAAAATCTTTGATGTTTCATCATTAATCCTAACAGTGAAGGTTCTATTATAAAGGAAATTCTTGATCCATCTATGAATTTTGCCCCTTATACCGTAAAACTGTAATTTATTTAATAAATAGTTTATTGGGACTTTATCAAATGCTTTTTGAAAATCAAAATAAATTATGTCAGTATTCTGGTTATTAAGTAATCCTTCATACCATTTGTTAAGAATTGATATCATTTGGGTTGTTGTGGAACGTTTGGGAATAAAACCAAATTGGTGTTGGGAAAACAAATTATTTTTCATAAAAAATTTTAATATTTCAGAACTTAGTATTTTTTCAAAAACCCTACAAGTTGTAGAGGTGAGTGATATAGGTCGATAGTTTTGAATATGACTTTTATTTCCATTCTTAAATATGGGAATTATTGTTGAGTGTTTCCATTCTTCTGGAATGTCTCCGGAATCAAGAGAAATCCGGAATAATTCACAAAGAGTAGGTGCAAAAATATCATAACAATTTCTTAGAATCTTATAGGATATATCTTCATGAGTAGAAGAATTTTTATTTGGAAGAGCTTTTAGTGTATTTGCTACAGAAAGTATGTCAAAATCAATATCGTCTAGTGTATTATCATTATTAATTAGTAAGGGAGGTTCATCATAGTTAGACCCACATATATTATTAAAAATTTCAGAAAAATGTATTCCAAATAATTCGGTTTTTTCGGCATCATCAAAGATATATTTATTATTATGTAACAGGACAGGGATATTTTGTTTAGGTTTTAACGATTTTTTAATAAAATTATTAATAAATTTCCTGTTATTGGAGATTACAGAAATTTTGGAATTCAAATAATTTTTAATAAGATACTTTGTTCTGTTACAAATCCGATTATATTCACTCTTTGAACATTGTTTTTGTTTAAGGAGGTTAAAAAGATTTTGCTTATCCTTAATTGATTTTTTTATGTAGCTTGGATATATAAAACCCGATTTTTCTTTGACTGAAATGTAAGGAAAATATTGTTCTGTAATGGACTGGACAAGGTTATAAAAGTTATTGAATTTTTCATTCATCGTATTATCTATATTGGGTGAAATTTCATTGAATCCTAGATAGTATATTAAGATAGGTTTAATGCGGTTAATGTTCTCGATAGTAAAATTTCTGTATTGATGGATTGTATTCTGGTCCTTACTTACTTTAATATTGAAGCGAATTGAAAAATGGTCCGAATTAGAAAAGCCTTTATCTATATGAATTTCACTAATTAGATTGTCTTTATTAGTTATGATTAAATCCAATATAGACCCAGATATGTGAGTAGGAGCAGTTATAAGTTGTTTATATCCAAAATTCATAAGAAAGTCCAAAAATATTGTATCATTTGCTATAGAGGAGATATATTCTTTCCATATTATTTTTGGTTTATTTAAGTCCCCACAGATTATAGTATTGTGAGTGTAATATTTAGTGAGTGTTTTAATAAGTTTAACATTAGAAGTATTTTTAAGATTAGGTGGGAAATAAATGCAAATAAGTCGAACATTGGTAAAGCCTTTTTTAATGATATCTATAATAATCATTTCATAACCAGATTGAGCTTCTTTATAGATCTCAACAGCTTTAATAGGGTTCTTAATTAAAATTAGGACGCCACCACCCCTTGTTTTTGTGGTTCGATTGCACGCGAAAACCGAAAACATTCCATTGAAAGTTAATTCGTTCGTAGTTATGAGATTATCATGAATCCAAGTTTCAGTTACACATATAATATCGAAAGAGTTTAGTAAAATGAAGTTTTTAAACTCTTTAATTTTGTTAATTAGGGACCGACTATTGAAAAGAATCGATTTAAGATTATGTTTAGAGTTATTACTGTGTGTATTTTGTATTGCACCTTTACAATGAGTATTTGTTAGAGTAAGTGGTGAGAAAATAGATGTATGGGGAAGTAAATGATAATTGTTATTAGAAAATGAATTTTCCCAGGCAGATTTTTGTCTCCCCAATTTATCCTATGCAAGAGTTTTACGAAAAGTAGAAATATTTTCACGGAGAATAACAGTATTAGCGTAAATTACCCAATCACCATTATCTTCCATTCGTTTTTGTTTACATTTGCTTTGTAGTTCTTTTCGTGCATTGCGTTGCTCTGTAGTCATTGATTCACGAATATATAAATTATGAAAACCAGGATGTTGTTTAAGTGTATTACGATGATGTAACCAAGCACGGAGTGTGGCTTTCTGAAAATAAGAAGCTGGAAAAACGCATTTTACAAGTGGGGGAGCACCGTTACTGGTTGGGTGGTCCTTGCCAAGCCTATAAACAGACTGAGGGCAAATCTCGATCCCCAACTTATCGAGAATACATGAAACATTTTTTCGGTCTTCTTGAGCACGGGCAGATGGAAGTGGTTGTACTGAGGTGGGAAGGCCAGAAATTACAATAGAACGCTGCCTCTCCTTTTCGGAGATTGCGTTGTCAATATCAAGAGTAGAAATAGTCTGTTGTTGTGACATATCAGAAATAATGCAAGCTGCGGTTTTAAGGAGGCTACCAAGTTGAGAAATGATTGTGCGAGCTGCAGGAGAAATGGATGTGTCGTCTTGAATTTGATCGAAATTTAAGCTAGAAATTTGATCGAGAAATTGTTGACGCTTAGCAGGAAGGTCTGGAGAAGATGTTGTCAAAGGCCGTTTAGTTGATGATTTATTTGAGAAATTACTATTAGGTGTTTGAATATGTTTTTGGGGTGCCATGATGTGAATAAAATTAAAGGCAGTAAAATAAAATAAGGTTGTGGTAAACTTTACTTGAACAGAAGAAAGGTCAGAAGGAGTTCAAACATTTTCGTGTAAAATATGGGGTAAATTAATAAATTTTCAATAATATAAATAAAATAATGGTAGATCACCAGTCGGTGAGTCAATGTTAGTGTATTTCCTGATAGACTTGAACAGATGGCACGCTCTGAGAAAAACGGATTCTTCCATCAGATTCTTCCATCAGATTCTTCCGGAACTTCTGTTTTTAAATGCGTAGGGGAGGGCTCATCCATGATAACTACCTACTACAAGCAAGTACATAAATAAAAAATCTTTAACAGTTCCCTTATAAAAAATTTGGAAGTAAATTCCATTAAATTATTCTTAATTAAATTAAAGTTTATAGGAGTTATATGAACAAATTAATTTTTTTGAAAATTATAAATTCTCAAAATTGTTGAAAGGGAAAGAATTTTGTGAGGAAAATTTGGACAATGATGGAGAGAATAATGAATTTAAAAAATCTGTTTGTGATAAAATTGAAAATTTTTTAGAAAATGTTGGGATAAAATTTGAAAAAGAAAATAAAAGTAGTAAAAACGGAAAAGATGTTATTCACAAAGAAATTGAAAATTATTTTAAAGAATTAGAAAATAAATGGAAAAAAGAAATTCCAACTAGAAAAGATAAAGTTAAAAAATGGATTAAAAACGGATGTTCAAAAGTTTCAAAGATATTTTGTGGAAAGAGAGAGAAAAAGGCAAAAAATGAGAACACTGATGAAGATGATTATTTTGGGGGACTTGCAAAAAAGTAAATGATTGAAAGATGCGTAAACTAAAAATTAAGTTTAAAATGCTTGAAATTTGCGGCCCGTCAATAAACTTGCTGTATTTTCAGCGGTACGATAAACGAGATGGTACCAAATTTAGAATTAAATAAGTTTAACAAATGACCCGTTATTTTGTTTTTTAATTTCGGACCGCAAATGGCAAGCTTGAGTATTGATAATTTAACTCGATTATTTACCACATCCTCGATTTTTCCCCCTATTAAAGTTCAAAAATTATAAGCCCCTAAATTTTTAGTTCTTTATGTTATTGCTTGAGATATTCGAAACTGAAAATTTTCCAGGATTCTAAAAGACGATTCATATTTTTTAATTTTTATAAATAAAATTCTATACCATAACAGGATCCCCTAACCATAATTTTATCAAGTTCAGTATTTAGAGCATCTATTTCCGAAACGTTATCTCTAAAAAATTTCAATTCGCAAGTTTATTTTTTCGGTTATCATGTTCGTGATGTGGAAAAACTTATTGGATGTCAGATGGAATAGAACCAACATGAGAGGGCCCAAACCGAGGCACAATCGACTGTGCCACCATCCAACCCGACGGTGGTTTATTCATTTATATTCTTACTGCATGTGCGGATACAACATCGGTTTCGAATATCGCCGAGATTTGACTAATTTTATTTATTTCAAAAATTATTTATATTTATTTATTTTAAAAATTTTGCAAGGTATTTTAAAAGGATGTTAAATGCATAAATCTTTGGAAGGTCTTTTTATTTTTCTTGTATTATATGTTGACGTGAAATTTTAATTTTAGGCCTGGAATTTTAAGTTTGCCTGCTTTGACAAATTTCAATTATTAAAAAATCCGGAACCTATTTCTAATGGGTCTTGTTTATAGTTATAGAGATAAAAATTTAATATGAATTTCCTTCCAAAACGAAAACAAAAATAAAAGAAGAAAGTTTATAAATAAACCCAGAAAAAAACAAAAATATAGCTTAAATGCTCTAATAATTTACCCTCTTCCAATTAATTACCCCATGCAGGCATAAGTTGAAAAAATAATTACCCCCTAAAAACTAGTTAGAATTAGCCATTCTAAAATATGCTCGAGTAATTACCAGTGCTTCGAAATTTCAAATTTGCTCGTACTCGTACTCGTACTTCGTACCACCTCTTTTTTTGGCCTCGTACTCGTACACGTACCTCGTACCAACCCTATTTTTTTGCTCGTACTCGTACTCGTACTTCGTACCACCTCTTTTTTTGGCCTCGTACTCGTACACGTACCTCGTACCACCCCTATTTTTTTGCTCGTACTCGTACTCGTACCTCGTACCACCCCTATTTTTGGCCTCGTACCTCGTACTCGTACCTCGTACTTACTCGTACTTGAGGAAAAAGCAAAAAATCGAAAATTTTTATGTTTTTCTGGAGCCTTGGGCATCTAGTTTTAAATTTTAAGCGTTGTATGTGATAATATTTGAATCTTGGAAGGCCTTGAAGTTATAAATCCTCCAATTTCATCCATTTGCTGCGCCGCAGGCGAAATTTTTGAGCATTTTGGAGTGCAAGGAGATATATTTCCTCCAAGATGGGTCGTGCTATCCGAAATCCTACATTTTTTCATCCGATTTTCATCTTCTTCCATGGAACTTTTTATCTTTTCCACTGAACTTTTCACATTTTAATCTCCTTATATCCCTCTTAATCTCAAATCCTTTTTTTCAAAAATTTTGAGAATTTTGAATGTCCTTAAGTCAGATTTCTTCTATTTTTGCGCCGCAGGCGAAAATTTTGAAAAATTTTGAAGGCCATGAAGCCAGATTTCTTTCATTTTTCACCGCCGAAGGCGAAAATTTTAGAATTTCGAAGCCAATAAGCCACCTTTCTTATTTTTTCAGCGCCGCAGGCGAAAATTTTGAAAATTTTCGAAGGCCGTAGGCGAAAAAAATTCACTTTTAGTGTGCAAAGAAAAAAATATTAAGAATTTTAGATGGTCAAAATCTCATAATTAATCCAAGTAAAAATACAATAATTTAAAAAAAAAATTAAAATTATAAATAAGTTATTTATGAAGAGAAAAATATTAAAAATCCTTGTCCAGTGAATAGGAAACGAACCCAATATCAAATCCTTATAGACTTTGGTGCAGCCAAGCACCTTCACCACTCGGCCACTCGCTCATACAATGAAAAATGAAAGGAAAAAAATATATTTCTTTCAATTTTCCTATTAACACCAAGTACGAGAAGTACGAGCTCGTACTTAGGCCTCGTACTCGTACTTTTCACTTTTTTTTGGCCTCGTACTCGTACTCGTACTTCGTACCTGCCCAATTTTTTTGCTCGTACTCGTACTCGTACTTCGTACCAGGTACGAGTACGAGTACGAGGTACGAGTACGAATTTTGGTACGAGCTTCGAAGCACTGGTAATTACCCCTCCAGCGAGAGATTGAAACAACTCCAGGTTAATTATTCAAGCATTTACGGTAAGTATAATAGAATAAAGAGAATAAAACAATCCCTGATTTAACTGATAAACTTTACTGATAAAAATTTGCAAAACCTGCAGTCAAATCTAAAATTTGACTGAATTTGCCAAAATTAATTAATTGGCAATTTAATTTGCCTTAATTATTTGCCTAAATTAATGCCAAAAAATAACGCAGACATTTTATTTGTCGACTTTACTCAATTGTTTTACTTTACTCAAAAAATTTAAATTTTAAATAAATCAAAAATATTTTAATGAAAATAATTATAATAAAATAATTGAAATGAATTTTTTGAAAAAAAGATATTTAAATAATATAAATTTGGGTATTTGTCGGTTATTCCCACAAAAATTAGTTATAAATTTGTTTATAAAAATAAATCATATTCAAATCATATTAACTAGTATTAATATGTATAAATTGTAAAAGCAAAAGTTTTTTAAATAAAAAGTAAAATGAATAACCGACAAATATTCCAATTTACCTAATATTTATATGTAGGTAAAAATTAGTAGGTAACTCATAAGGTTGGCGGTTCTGGTATTTGGAACCGAAAAAACCCCGGATATCCGGAAATTTTCGGTTCGGATATTGGTTCCAATTCCGGATATCCGGAGATTACCCAGGAACCGCCATCCTTCTTGACCTAGTATAGGTAAAAAATTTACCTAATATACACTGCTCCACAAAAGTATAGCGCCACCCCTATTTTACTCAGTTTCTATATTGTAACCGGTGTTTTTATTTTCAGTCTTTTTTGTAATGATAAATAGTGGTCTAAAATTAGGTTTGTAAAAAAATTTCGTTTTCAAATGAATTTTTTCGAGAGTTATAGGCAAATTTCAAGTTTAAGGGTTCCACAAAAGTATAGCGCCACTTTGAAATTTCGGGTTTCTAACATTAGGAAAAATCTACAAAATTTTGAGCTAACATATTGATCGATTCTATATGTTGATCGATTCAATATATTGATCGATTCAATATGTTAGCTCAAAATTTTGTAGATTTTTCCTAATGTTAGAAACCCGAAATTTCAAAGTGGCGCTATACTTTTGTGGAACCCTTAAACTTGAAATTTGCCTATAACTCTCGAAAAAATTCATTTGAAAACGAAATTTTTTTACAAACCTAATTTTAGACCACTATTTATTATTACAAAAAAGTCTGAAAATAAAAACACCGGTTACAATATAGAAACTGAGTAAAATAGGGGTGGCGCTATACTTTTGTGGAGCAGTGTAGGTAATAAGGAGACAATGCGACAAATTTAAAAGTTTTTTTCGTATTTTTTGTTGTTGTTAGTTTAGTAATTTTATATATACATTGGATTATAAGTGGGGTCACTTTAGTACGTGGGTGCAGGCTTTAAATTACAAATGTTATATCATTTGAGAGAGCTAGTCGAGCTGAGTCGAAAGCCACCAAAATTAGCTCTAGGAAAAATTTTTGAACCGAGATACAGGCGATTGAAAATCGAAAAACCATAGGGGGGACCAAGCACTTTTTTGGGGTGAAAAATTCGAAAATGCAAATTATACCTCATTCGAAAGAGCTCGTCGAGCTGAGTCGAATGACACCAAAATCACCGTGATTGAAGAAGATTGGACAAAGTTATGACACAAAAAACAAAAAAACCTAAACCTATGGAGCGTCGGCGAGGCGCTTGTGCAAAACCCCGCGCTTCGCGCGGGGTTTTGCGGCACGCGCCTCGCGGGGAGTCTACGGGCGCTGGGTCTGGGCTCGTAACATAAACCTATTCCTAAATCCCTTGCTCTGGACGTATTTGGGGCCTCCGTAGCAACAAAAATCTCAACAGATGCCATAGGTAAGGAGCTAAAATAAAAGATCATAACTTTGTCCAATCAAGTCGGATTCCGTTGATTTTGGTGTCATTCGACTCAGCTCGACGAGCTCTTTCGAATGAGGTATAATTTGCATTTTCGAATTTTTCACCCCAAAAAAGTGCTTGGTCCCCCCTATGGTTTTTCGATTTTCAATCGCCTGTATCTCGGTTCAAAATTTTTTCCTAGAGCTAATTTTGGTGGCATTCGACTCAGCTCGACTAGCTCTTTCAAATGATATAACATTTGTAATTTAAAGCCTGCACCCACGTACTAAAGTACAGCCTTATAAGTATTTACAGTATTTTATATCCATTCTCTAATTAAATTTAAAGACCAGACTTCATACTTTATCTAAAATCTCGGTCTTTATCTCGAAAAATTTGAAAATTTTAAATAGATTTTCTGATTTCATTTTTCACATTTCGCGCGCAAATATGTAAAACGCGGAATTCAAAGCTTTTTTGAATTGTTACATATTAAGGAGACTTCGAAAATCTAGAGTTGAAATAATAATTCCCCAAGAGAATTAATAGAGTAAATACGATATTTGTTTTTTAGTTGTTTTACATATTTTCGAGAATCTTTTTTGATTTTTTTGTTTTTTAATTTTCCCATTTTTTGTTTTAAATAAAATTTTTCCCCGTTTTTTAAAAACACCAATCAATCCTCCTCAATTTTCATCAACATTAACAATTTCAAAAATTTTAGAAACAAATTTCTTTTCCAATGGTTCGTTTTTGAAAATACTAAGAATGTCTTTTCTCATTTCAATAGCTTTATTTCTATACCTGAAAATAAAATTGTTTAAAATTTAAATTTATTTATTTAATATTAAATAACATTTTCCAACTTAACGCTGATTCATTACCCGGCAACTTAATTATTATTAAATAGATTGTATCAAACACCCTTAACCCTGATAAATGTAAAGCAGATATAGCTATTTTTTCCTTCACTGGAAAGCTTTTTTGCCGAAGTGGAGGGTAAGCCTGGCATTGTTTTAGATTAAAATAATTAAAAGTTAGCCTTAACAACACTAAAAATATTTTATTTTATTTCACTTACTTTGATTTAACAATTTTTCTAATATTCGTTTTATTTATATTCAGAAATTTTTTCAGAGCTTCTTCGAATTTATTTCCAAAATTTTCATCATTTTTAACATAAATTCCAATACCCAAATATTCAGCTAATGAAGAAAGGTAAAACTGATCATTATCGAATGGAATACAAATTAAAGGAACACCTGCATACATTGCCTTTAAATTTGATTTTTAAATTTTAATTAAATCAAAATTACCTCATTTAAACTATTTTGCCCGCAATGGGAAATAAATAATTTTGTATTTTCTTTAGCTAAAAATATAAAATTTTATTAGGTAATTCAATTATTTTATAAGGAAATAATTAATTTAGAAATTAAAAATTTTGGGTACTTTCTTTATATTAATTTCCTAATTTAGAATTTAAAGTCGCCATTTTCTCAGCTATGCTTACAAATAAGATCAAATCTCCTTACTACTACAAAATAACCTACAAATCTCCTTACTACTACCTTCAAATCTTCTGACTAGATTAATGTTCTAACGCTTAATAATCTTTTAACGTTTAATTTTAAAAATTTTTATATCTAAAAAATTATATTTTGGATGAACATTCGCGGATATCCGAGAGTACGGGCGTATATGGATATGAAAGCCATATATTCAATTTGAGTGCCCATTTAATTAAAATAAATACGTTATCCCCCCTTTTTTAAAAATCACCAAATATAGCTTCCTTCCATAAAATACAGACTTTTATTAAATAAGTCAGGAAATAATAAAAGGTATTAGATTTAGTACTATATTTTAAAAAGAAATATTACCCAATATATCCTGCTGTTCAACAAATCCCTGTATGAATTTTATATTCTCTTCCTTACTATATTTCTTTGTTAACTCATTTTCTTTCAATTTAATTTCAAATTTACAAATTTTAGTATATTTTTTAAAAACTCGTAACATTTTCTCAAGATTATTTTTAAAAGTTTCATCTTCAACGACAGTTCCGAATGAAACATAAACAATACATGCTGGCTTAAAAATAAATATTTTATTTTTAAAATTAAACAATTAAATTCATAGTTCTCAATTCGTATATCTCAAATATTCTCTAAATCTTTCTCTAAAATTTCCCACACCTATTTAACTCAAAGATTTTCTTTTTTCTTCAATAGAGAAGAAAGCCCATTCCATAAATAAATAGGATGGTCTCTGCCGAATTTTAAAAGCGATATATGTGATTATCAGTAATTATCTAAAATTTGGCTAGCGGAAAGGGATCGTCTGAAGGCTGAGCCCCTCACGTTGGTGAGAATAATTTTAGGAAAATAATTTTATTCCATTATTTTTTCCATTATTTCCATTTTTCATGTATTATTTCCATTTTTGTACATAATCAAAACACATTTTGAAAAATTTCTAACACGGATAACAAAAATTGCGCAAAATGTATTAAATACAAAAAAAATTATTAATTTCCATAGAGTTTAAGGAAAGTAATAATTAAAGGAATATTGACGCTCTCAATATTTAAATTTATTTCCAAAAATCTCTTACTTCATTTTTTATGTTTTTCTTAATTTTTGTCAAAATTCCTCGGTCTTCAACAACAACACCACCAATATACATAACATTTTTAAAATTTGGAAAATGTTCGAATTTTGCTTTTGGATGTTGATTTATAAAATGAAAATTAATATTTTTATATAAATCAACAAATTTTTTAGATTTTTTAATTAATTCTTTTTCTTTGTTTTCCTTTTCTCCTTCCTTTCCTTCTTCCTTAGTTATTTCATTTTCAGGGATTTCGTTTCCGGTATTTGAAGTTTCTGGTTGGTCGGAACTAGTATTTCCTTTAATAATTTAAATTATTTTTGAGTAATTCAAAAAAATTGGAAACCTTCATTATCATCTTTTAAAGGGTTTTTATCCTTCAATTCTTCATAAAATTCATAACCCTCTCCAAATTTTTTTAGCAATCTTGCAAATGTTTTTTTATGTTCTGCTTGATGTTCTTGACTTCTTTTTTTATTTTTAAGGATTCCATTTACAGGATCCCACTCTCCTGGGTTGGCGAGACGATTTTCTTTAAATGTTCAAATTATTTAGTTTTGGGAAATTTTTTTATTTAACTACAATATTTTCCTTAATTAATTATGTACGCTTAGAAATTATTTATTAGCCTCTCGATGAAAGTGACAATCGAGGGGGTAATTAATTGAGAGGGGGTAATTAATAGGAAAGAATATAAGAGCCCTGTGTTTAAGACGCGTGTAAGTTATTCATAAAACGACCACAACTTGCTCTGTTATTTGTAAAGCATTCCCTATGGTAGGGACAAATTCACCTTTATTTGGACAATATTCTCCATTTTGGGACAAATATGGGGATTATTTGGAATGTTTCACTAGCATCCTAAAGAGTAAAATCACCCAAACGTCCCAGTCCAGTTTGTATATTATTGTGATATGTGAGACTCCCGATCCCGGCTCATGTACTAAGAAAATTTCAGAGTTTTCCAGCTCCCGCACACCACAGTACAAGTGGGAATTTTGAAAGTGTAAAATGATTTCGAAAATTTTATAAATAATTATTTTAAATTTAGAAAACATGACCGGGAACATATTTGTAAAAATTTTCTTCTTCCTTTTTACTTATATCATCAAAATAAAATTGAGCAAATCTTCCATAAAACGCAGTATTCATAACATCAAAAGTCTTTTTAATTCCTAAATCTTTAAAGATAACAAAAGACCCAGCCATCATTTCAAATTCGGCAATTCCAAAAAGATATTTTTGTTTTTTAAGCCAGTCGTGAATCGGTTGCTTCTCTTCGACATTAGGAATTTCAATTTCAACGTTTTTAATTATTTCTATAATTTTTAAAATCTTTGATTAGTTATTGATATACCGTATTCAATCAAATAATTACCCCCCCCCCTCTTTATTTATTAACCACTTTTGCCAAATTTTGGCAAATTAACCAGTTTTGCCAAAATTATTTTTATTTAAAATACAAATAATTTTTATTTATTTTAACATAAAATACCTTCATAAATTCCCAAATATCTATATTTACGATCACGTCTATAGTCATCCATTTCTGCCCCAGGCTTACTTTTATTATAATACTTTTCATCAACAGGTAAGTTAATTATATTAAAATTTCCTTTCGGCATGGGCTTATATTTATTACTGTAGACAAGCATATCCTGGAATTAGAAAAATAAAATTGAAAAACTGACTAATTGAAACAGTATAAGTAAACCAAAAATGTTAATGTTTAGAGTTTGGACAATTTCTTAAATTGTGTAAACTTATAGAAAAATTATCATTTTTGGTGAAATTTTAATACTTCATGTCAAATTAAATCCTTCATGATTGATAAATATTTAAATTAGGGAGGAAGAAACTCTGACCATTATGTACAATTGTGTGCGTAAAAAAGTCCGTAGGGATAACTGACAAGTACCATTTTTTCTTTCGGATTTCGATACTTTTACGCTTTTTTCTATTATCGAAATTTATCAAAAAATTGACTTATTTAAAAGAATGAAAACCAAAAACTGAAATTTTTGAAAAATATTTTTGAGTTTTTAGTAAATATTCCTTGTTTTGAACGGCTCTTGCCTATAACAGAATTGGAAATTTAATTTTGTAAAGAAAATTTATAGTGTATTAATAATTAAATAACTTACAACAGTAAATGTTTTTGCCAAAATGTTGGCTAAAACCTCCTAGAAAAAAATTTTCAGTTAAAATACATAATTTATTTTAATAAATAATTTTACTTGAATACTATTTCATCTCTGAGATCCATCTTAAAAACACCCTTGGGCTTAAAAATCATATTTAAAATATCTTAACTTGAAGGTATTCCTTTTATATCCCTCTCCAGCAATAGCTAATAAGCTTTAATAAAGGTGTCTGAAATCTTGGTATTTTTAGGAGGGGGTACATAAACTTGAAACCTTATAAAAATAAACAAACATTAAATTGTATATGCGAGAAAAAAGTATTATCGCAAATATACAAAATTTTTTCCTTCTGTTTAGCACCTTCGCCTTTAACAATTTGTAATTGTTTAGGAGGATGATTTGACTCCTCTTGAATTTTTCGGACAGATGAATGCCCTGGACCTGAACATTCAATGCAGTTGTAGAAAATTAGCAAAACAAAAATTTTTAAAATTAATTTTAAAAACATTTTTTTACTAAAAATTATTTTTAAATTGAAAAAAATTAATTTTTGATTAAAATAAATATAAATTTTTAAAATTATTTTTTAAAATAAATAATTAATTAGACTTTATTTTATTTTAAATAAAATAAATTTCTCTTTCTCTAACTATCCATTTTACACAGCTTATGACTTAGCCCTTGTCATGCCCTAGCACTATCGACTACCATTTTACACGAAAATAAATCCTCATGACTGTCATTCTCTTAGCCCTTTGTCATGCCCTAGCTTTGCCCTTTTAAAAAATTTAATTTTTAATAAATATTTTTGCCGACAAAACGCTTAAATCGAATAAAAATTTACAAAAAATTAAATAAAATTGAAAAGTTTGAATATTATCGTATATAAAGATACTCGGCGATAAGACGAAGCGTTGTCTTATGAGGAAAACGGAGTTTATGTGAATACACTATGTCACGTGGTACCCGAAACCCGTCCCGTCTTTTTACTCAACCCGTGATATCCCTGATGTGAATACACTTAAAAAGCTACAAAAGGCCTTCTCTCCTTTCCTTCCATTAAATTTTCTGGGCAAGAAATATAAATAATTAATATTTAATAAACTTATTTAAAATCCTTGACAAAAAATTAAAAAAAACTATTTATTTAAGAGAAAATAATTAAAAATTAAATTATTGTTTAAATTAATTATTATCATTCCTATTTAACTTTTCATGAAATATCTTCTATATTTCTTTATTTTGAATAAACGATTCAATTAAGTATTGCATTTCTGCTCCTTTCTTTTGTGGAACCTTTAAATAAAAATTATTATTTTTATTTAAAAATATTTTTAAAAAATTTAAAAAAATAATTCTCGCCATATGTCCAGCACCACGAACTTAAAAATAATTTTTTTTAATTTTTCAAATAAAAATACTTGTAACAAAAGACAACCCTCCTTCATAGATTGTTCTAAAACCGCCAACTTGGCTACGAAAAACCCAGGGTTTAGCTGGTTTAATCAACTTTAAATAAACTTTTTAGATATTTAAAAATTGAAATTTAAACTTTATATCCCAAATTCGAAGCAAATTTTGAACCCAAAATTAAATTACAACGCATATCTGTGTCCCCATAAAAGAGCAACACTTTAACATTCGATTTTAATGCTTTTTTTATATGAAATTCAACTCCATCTTTAAATATTTTGAAAATTTATATTTAGAAAAATATTTTTTAAACTAACGGTATATGTTTTTATAAGAGTCAACACCTCTAAAAATATTAAATAAAATACATATTTAAATTTGCCCATTGACATTTGCGGACAAACTTGTAAAATTGATATAAATAACTAAGGGTGCAATGATAACTAAATACATCTACTTTATACTGAAGTCCTCAATCAGAATGAATACACCTTCATTTTTAAATTTTGGCTATCCACTTACAGGAGGGTCTGATTAAGTGACTATTCTGTCTCCCCCTGTCTAATCCCCATTACTTAATTTTAGTTAAAAATTTTTCAACCCAAGGATCCATGTTAATACGTGTCCGCAAATGCCATCACTCTAAATAAACTTCAACTTACCCACAAACATGCCAACGATTTTCACTTTCTACATGTAATGCCTCGCGGACTTGAAAATATTTTTTCTTTAAAAATATTTATTTAAAAATACCTTTAGGCTGATTTAAATAACTAGTCATATCATATTCTAATTAAAAATTATTATACTATTTTAATTTATTTATAAAGTTTACCATTTTCACAAACAAGTTCAGATAACTGTAATTCTTCCCCAGCCTCTTCTGGAGAACGAGGGGGGAATTTAGCTGCTCTTCGATTAGCAATAAATAATTCTAATTGACGCATTTCAGAAGCATCATCACTCAACTCTTAAATTAAAAGTTTAATAATTTAAAAAATTTTTTGACCGCATTTTTGGTAAATATCATAAGGATTTAGACCAAATCCAAAGCCTGAAGGTAAATCCTTAAATATACCAGAATATTTTGATTAAAAATAAAATTATATATTAACATACAACATTAGAGAGATCACAAGTATCTTTAAAATTGTTTTTTGATTAAAAAAATAAATTAAATTCAAAATATACCCGTATTCCCTCTACAATCTTCTAGTGCGACTTGTTGCCATTCGCGTTCATCAAGCATTCCATGTGCATAATTAAAACGTATGCGAGTATCTTCCTCCAAACTGATATTGATATATCCATTGCCTATAGCCATTCCCTGGTTTTAAAAAATATTTTTTCATTGTTTTTCATTGTGTGGGCTTAAATCTGTATTTAAAATATCTCCAATGAGATATAATTTTAGGAAATTTTTATTTATTTAATAAATAAATAATTTCTAAAAATATATTTTGGCCAAGTAAATTAAAAAATATTTTATTTTAACAAAAAATAAATTATTTCTACTTTAAAATTTAATTTGTAATCTTCTTGGCCATCAATTATTCGTTCGGCAAGTGTTGGAAGATAAATACCAGCATAAGATTCTCCAGTTATGTAAAGATCATTGTTTCGATATTGAGGGAATTTTATCAAAAATTGTTTAATTGCCTCATAATTTTCTTGTGAAGCCTTTAAATTTAATTTAGGTAAATAATTTCCAAAAAATTATTAAACTGTATCATCATTCCATTTACGGTCTGAACCAGCAACAGAAAACCCAACACCGGCAGGTCCTTCCAAATAAACTACATTTGCCATACGATTCCAAGGGTGAGGGTTTTTCGTTAAACTTCTTCCATCATTTGAAGCCAAATAAGGGCCATGCTCAGAGAGAAGTCCAAGAATTGAGGAACATCCGGGCCCTCCATTTAACCAGAAAAGGAGTGGGTCGTTGCTATTATTGCGCATAGATGCTACAAACCAATAAAAAAGTTTATGTTGTGGAGATACTTGTAAATAGCCTTTTAAATTTAAAATATTTAAAGAGAATAATTTAAATTTTTTTAAATTTAATTTGAAGCAACAGAAATATCTTTTATGTAAAAAACTATGTAAAGATTAATCAAATGCTGAAATAAATCCTAACAGAAGTTATTACAACGTTCTTCAAATGGTTTAAAGAAGTGTTTAGATAATTTCTCTCTAATACGTTTTAATTAGGGTTGTTATTAACCGGTACCTCCGGTATTCGCTTAATCTAAATTCTAGAAATCCGGTTTTTAGTTCTGAGTTTTAGACAAAAACCGGTTTATTTTTGGTGGAATTTTAAATAAAATCACTCATTTTCACAAATTTCCGGTTTTCGGTTTATTAAATCTTCTAAAAACGGTTAATTTTAGGCAAAAAATTTCAAAATTTCCGGTTTTAAAATCGGTCGCCAACAACACTGGTTTTAATCTTATTTAGCAGGATATTACCTTACAAAATCTGCTTAACTTAGAAATCTCCGAAAAGTTCGACTAGACTATATAATTAATAATTTGACATTTAAAGAATTCTAAAATAAAAACCTGAAAAATGATCAAAAGCAGGCTTAAAGTCAAGCCCTGGTAAATCAATTATTTGATCATCTTTAAAGGCACATATACTCGATAAAATATAAAACAAATAAATAAATAATAAATTAAATTTAATATTTTTATTCATTTTTGGCCAATTTAAAATAATTTTGTGTTATTTTTTGACAATTTTGTGTTGGTATTTATATGGTTTAAAAATAGGTTATAAAATTTTATTATTATTTAATAAAAAACCATAAAATTATACACTTTTAATAATTGTTTGCTCATTATTTAAGGAAAAGCATTCAAATTCTTTTAAAAAGTAAAAAAGTTTTATTGCCAAAATTGCGCAAAATTTTGTACGAAAATACTAAAAATGTTGTTAATATTTACATATGTATTACTATTTTTATTTTTAAAATTGTACAAAAAAGCAAACAAACTTTTTTTTACAAATTAATAATAATTATTTAAATGTTCAGAAAATAAAAGTAAAAAAAACATTTTCAAATTCAAAAAATATTTTCGACCTCTTATGGCTTTTTTTAATTTTTATGTTAGGCGTATTTGAAAGAAATGCTGTGTATTGGAAGATTCATCTCTTTTATCCCTCCCTTTTTGCGCCGCAGACGAAAATTCTGAAAATTTTGGAAGATCTTTAAACCAGAAATCTTCCTTCGTAAAATTTGGAAGGCCAAGTGCTAGAATCCTTCTATTTACAAAATATGAGCAACTTTTTTTATAATAATAAATTTATAATAATTTATTTTCAAATAAAAAACAATTATGTATCTAACCGTTTCTTATGTCAGGGTTCGTAAGACTTAGTTTAACACAAAAGTTATTTTTCTTTTCTTCTCACATCCTCATATTCTTCACTTTTCTCTTTTCTTTCACCATCGCCGGAGAGTCAAAGACATTTATCTCAGCGGAGCCGATAACTACGACTGATTGAAATACTTTGAAATTTGCTATCAACAAACCCAGAAAATATTACTGTTGGATGTTAAGGTTGTGAAGGTTTAAACTTCTAATGGCACAAGAGATAGCAAACGCCCCATAAATTCCCGCAAAAATAATTTTGGAGAGTCAAAGACATTTATCTCGGATAATTATTATATTTGTTATGTTTAAAGCAAGTTTCAGACTAATAACCTGGCATAAAAATTTAAAACAATTTATAAAAGGTTGAAACGAGACTAGTGTAGATGATTCTCTACAAAAATAAAATACAATTTGTCCAAAATCTTGTGGGATTTGTTTTTGAAAAAATTATTTATTTTTAATTTTCAATTGTTTTACATTTATTAACATGTGTTTTTCAAAGAAATCGAAGGTTAACTAAATTAATTAAATTAATTAAAATATAATAATTTAATTAATTAATAAAAAAAGTCAATTAAATATTTTCAATCATGTGTCAATGTACAAATCTCTTCCATTGTTTACTATTTAATACCTTTGTTTAAGAATTAAACAAAGATAGAGGGAGAGAGGGAGAGGAGGAGGGCAGAAGTCATTAATTAATTTATATGAGAGGGCCCTCCTCTCAAGAATGGGCCCTCCTCTCAATTTACCCCTCATCTCAAATAAGGGGGCCCTCCTCTCAAATAAGGGGGCCCTCCTCTCAATTCACCCGCCTCTCAATAAAGCTATTCATTTTATTAATTTTTAAGGCAAATTTTTTTATAAGAATAATTTAAAGCATATAGACTGATAAATCAGAGGGCTACCCGACTAGGATATTTGAAAAACTTTTACTGAAATTAATGTAAGAAGCTATTTTTAATTTCAAATAAGGCTTAAGATGAACCTGAAAATGATATAAGATTATAAAGCAGATAAGATCAAAATCGTCTTCTGAAAAAAAGTAATAATCTTCTTCCAGCCATAAACTTAATAATAATCTTCCAGCCAAATTAAATTAATAATCTTCCAGCCAAATTCCTTAATTATTTACTTGTTTTTTTATTATAAATAAAATCTTTTTGTACATCCATTTATCACTGATTTTATATTAATTTATTGAAAATTATCCTCATAAGTTAGGTTCTTAAATGTATGTCTAATAAAACAAATTTACGTTAAATTCGGTAAAATGACGAAATAGAAAAACGATTTTAGGACAGAATTGTAAAACGAGTTGACATAATTAGGAAATGGTTCATGGCTTTTCATGGTTCATGGTGGTTCATTCCTTCATTTATTCATGGTTCATGCTTCCCAGACTTTGGGGAGCTCAGAAAAATAGTCTCGGACTTATTTATAAAAAATAATAAAATATATTTATAGTTATTTCGGCTTTAGTTTAGTAGTCAAATGAAAGTTTATTAGTCCGATGAAATTTTAGGAGTCCAAACGAAATTCATCGGACTATTAAACGTTCATTGGACTAAAAACTAGACCCAAGCTGTTTTTTCTTTCCTAACTAGAATATTCTAAAATTTTTGAAATTTTGTCCTTCAAATATAATTTATCAATTTAAGATGAAAATTAATTTAGCAATATTTTTATTGCTTTTATTATTTTCATTATTAACCTGTTTAAAAGCTTTTAAAAAAAGAAAATATGATCTTCGATCAGGAGAAAAGGAAGGTGAAACCTCCTCAACTTCACTAAATCAAAAAGATTTAAATGAAAAACATATCCACCATGGATACAATTTACGTTCATTAAAAAGAAAAAGGAAAACTCATCGAATTTTGGTCATTGCTGGGTATAACACATTTATACAAAGCCATTACAAACTTGCAAAAGGACTTTCTTTGATTCTTGGAGATAGTGATTTAAAAAAATATATTGACTTTATTGTAAGTTGAAAACAATGGAATTAGAAACTCCGAGCGATTTGATTGTCCTCGGAGTCCCGTCATACAATACGCCGTCAAGACCCACAATGGACACTGAGATACATATCGCTATATCATATAAAAACATTAAATGTTTTGAATATAGGTATATCCCGCATAAGTTTGCCAGAATTTCTGAGTATTAATTTAATAAGTCATGATTAGGGAAAGGATTTTTGTAAAATACTGTATATTCTCAAATAATTATCTTGGTAATTATGATAGAGATAGGGCTTTGAGAGAGTAAATTCTGACATTTAAGACTTCAACTAAACTGCGGACTGGGGGGGGGGAAGAATAAGTACCCATTATTATTTGGTAGATAGCAAATTTGAAGCAAGGCATCCAAATTACAATAATTTATTTAAAAATAAATTTTAGTTAATGATTGTTCCTGTTCTTGATGGAGATTGTCCAGAAATTTTTCAACATAAAATTGTTAAAATAAAATGTGTAAAAATAAATCTTGATAAATTGAAAGAAGATGAAGAAGATTTCTTCATAAAATCTGAAAATTTAAAAAATGTTCCAGTAATGAATAGACAAGGAGGGAATTGGGAAGGTGTTCCTTCAAAAGAACAACTAAAACATTTTCGTCTTCAAAATGATTTTTATGCTTTACAATTTAAGTTTTTTTAATCTCATGTATAGGTATTTAAATTTATCTTCTCATATTATCCAAAGAAAATTAAAAACTTAAAAATAATTTGCGCTGTTTGGTGTCCACTTTTTTGTCAAGCAAACGAAAATTTGGAGAAACTTGGAAGACTAACAAGCCAAACTCCAACAAAATCAAATTTCGATACCCTCAATTCAAGATATCCCTTATTTTTAAATACGATATTTCCAGTTCCAAAGTGGTATTTAAATTCGAGTTTCCAAAGTGATTAATAAAATTAATTAATTATTATCTTATTTTAGTGCTGGCTAAAAATACAAAGTTGATAAACGAATTAAGAGAAACAAAATATACAATCGGTTTATGTGAAATGTTCCATATTGGAGCATTAATGATTTTCCCACTTGTTGGTATTTCAACAAAAAATATTGTCTTGACAAGAGTTTTGCCTTTTGATACTCATTTTTATTATTTAATGGGATTAAATGAAGAAATTATTTCTAAAAATATTCCCGGTAAATTTGTATTTAAATTTTTAAAAAATAATTTTTTAAATTTATTTTAAAGAGCGACGAACATTATTAGCTGTTGGGAGAGAAGCATTATCACAAACAGACATAATTAGAGATGATTATGAAAATGAATGGGAAACAAACAAAATATATTATGAAAATGCCGAAAAAGCATTTAAAATAATATATGAAAAATATAAAATTGAATTTTTAAATTTTAAAGATTTAATTAAAGAAACAAAATATATTTTTTGTAATACTCAACTAGAATTAGATTTTAAGGAAATTGAAGAAATATTTTCAACTGAGCAAAATTTAAAAGATAAAGTTAAATTTATAGGAGGAATTATTGCTACGGAGCCTGAACCAATTAAGCCTGTAATTATTTCTTATAATTATACATATGAGTTTAATAGATGTTGAGGAGTCTAATTGCTATATGTGACTTTAACTAAATGGAGAATTAAAGCATAGTGCAACGTGTAACACGAACTCATTTACATTTCATTCCATGATGGTTCTTCTCCATCTTTTATATCATGAAATTTTCCACATTATGAACATAATAACAGGCCTACAAAGCCAAGTGATAGAGTCCGAATACTCCAACTCGATCGGATTTGCACTCCAAAGTAAAATAATATACGCAAAACATGTTAGGGTCGGAGAAACCTGTTAAAAATTTAATCTCAAAAATTCCCGAGCCGAAGTTTTCAAAATAATTTAGTTTGAACTCGAAAATTAAACATTTTTATTGTACTCATGTCTGTTAGTTGGGCATAAATAAATTCATTTAAAAATTAAGGAAACAGAGCAATTACTGGAACACGCTAAGACATCAACAGAAAAAGAATTTAAAGGTATTATTGTTGTCAGTTTTGGAACATTAATTTCAACAAAAAATATGTCTGTTGATTTATTCAAAAAATATTTAAACGTTTTTGGATCGTTTAAAAATTATTCTTTTATTTGGAAATTTGATTTTGATGATAAGAAGGAAGACAAAAAAAGACAAATTAAGGTTCCAAAAAATGTAAAAATCCAAGAAGGATATATTCAACAAACAACACTTTTAAGTATTTTATTATTTAAATATTAATGTAAAATGATTTTCGAAATATCCGTAAAAATTGGGCCATGGAAAGATTAATCCAGAATTTTTTCTTAATATTATCCAATTTGTTGGAATTTTGGGATTAATTTGAGCTCTGAAACGTTAGTTAAGATTTAAGCTCTTTGGTTTTGGAATTTCCTTTGGGTCCGAATTGTGCAGACGTAATAATGAAGAGACGAGCTATAGAGTGCTGAATTTTTGGGATTAATTTTTAAGTAATTTTTATGCAATTAAAAGAATAAAAATCAAAGATTGTTCCTTACATTCAAATTAATTTTTTAAAAATATATTTAGATAATGAATTAACAAAAGCAGTGATTACTCACTGTGGAATTAATTCCTTACTTGAAGGAGTTTATTTTCAAATTCCAATGGTTTGTATTCCAAATAATTCAGACCAACCATATAATGCATATGCAGCAGAATTACGTGGATATGTTGAGGAAGTTGATTTTAGAGATGAAAATTTGGAAGAAAATTTAAAAAATGCTTTAAAAAAAGTTTTGAATGATGAAGATTGGAAAAAGTAATTTTTTATATTTTTTATTAAAAATATTTGAAAATTAATTTTTAGAGATTTTGAGAGTAATACAAACAAATTGAAGGAACGTACATATGAACAAATCGAAAGGCGAATTTATTCAGGCTATGAAAGAAATGATTGGAAATCAGTAAAAGTTTGAAAGAGTACATAACGTAAAAAACATTTTTTTTAAAGTCGGGTTATTTTTTTGGGTATACCGTAAATTCTCTAATAGAAGCACACCCTCTAATAGAACTACATCCTCTAATATAAGCACACCCTACGGGAGGATCGAAAAATACAAGCACATGTGCTTCTATTAAAGAATTTACGGTATTTATTTTTAAAAGGTTTGAGTAATTTTTATTTTGAAGTTATTGGGATAATTTAAATTTTTAAAATTCAAATTTTGTCCTAAGGACATTTTTTTAAATTTATTTTAAATTTATTTTCTATGAAAAATGAGGGTTGTTCAGAGAAGTTATGATAGTATTCACCTGTTTTCAACATCCAGTTTCAGCTTGGTTAGAACATTCTGAACAACCCTACCTATTATTTATTTAATTTTTACATTTAATTTTTAAAATGTATATTTATTTTGAGTAAAGATTTTTGGGTTTTTAATTGTAAAATTAAAAGTCGGAAAAGTTGATTTTAGAAAAGTTGATTTTTTCAAATACATCTGGGACCTTCCGTCATAAATCTGCTCAGTATTTTTATTAGAAAATTTCTTGTTTTAATTGTTTCAAAGTTTTCAGAATTTGAAAAAGTTTTCAGAATTTCAGAATTGAATTGTTTCAAAGTTTTCAAAGTTTCTGAATTCAAAATACTTTAATATGCAGAATTTTTGGTGGATAAAGGATTTCTACCGCTGTTTTCAGTTATTTTTTTGGTTCCGGTTCTGATAACCTTTTGCTTCCACCTCTCTGTGATTACTAGGGATGGGATTTATATGGACTATCAATCGAAGAATATGGACATATAATATGGACTAAAAATCTCAAAATATGGACTGAAATATGGACTAAAATCCAAAATATGGATCAAATATGGGCCGAAAACTGAAAATTTTTAACGAAAAAATTTTCATTTTTAAGCAGAAAATGTTAATTAAGTTAATTTTGATGCAAATTATTACAAATAAATCAATTTATGGTAGTTTCTGTTCAGAAAATACTTTGATAATACATATATGGGTAGAAAATTATTTGAAAAATCTTTTGAAAAATTTTTATAAAAAAATTTTTGAACAGAAATTTTTCGAAAAAATTTTTCGAAAAAATTTTTATAAAAAATTTTTGACCAAAAATTTCATAAATTTGAAAATTTTAACCAATTTTTGGCAAAATTTTACAAAAAATGATGAAATATGAAAAAATATGGAAAATATGGATTGATAACTCAAAAACGGCCTTATCACCATATGCTAAAAACCTGTTTTTTGGACGTTTCAGAACCCAACGAGTTCAGGAAAAAAATATGGAAATCCATATAAATCCCATCCCTAGCGATACCTATCTAAATTTATTTTAAAATATTTAAAATTAAAAAATTAAATCCTTTCCTCTTTCAACATCTAATCAGTGAAAAGATCAATCAATAAATTGACATTGTAAATAAAAGTGATAGACAATTATTTTTAAATTTTTCTTTAAATTTTATTTTATTTTAAAAAATAAATTTTGAAATCAATATTTTTAATATTTTAAAATTATTTTAAAAATATTTATCAAATTAAATTTTATTATCCGTCTCTTGCTTGAAATTAAAAAATTTTAAATTTACATATTTCTAAATATTTTTTATTTAGAAAATAATTAATTAATTATTTATTTTAAATAATGAAAATATTTAATAGAAAATTATTTTTTATTTTAAAAATAATTATTGGATCAAAATTTATAATTTTTAATTGTGATGATGATATTATTGAGGAATCAAATAATGATAATTTAATAGAAGAATTAAAATATAAAGTAGTTATTTTTAAATTAATTTTTTAAATTAGAAATTTTTTTAAAAAAATTAAATATTAAAAATAAATATTTAAAATCTAAAAAGTTTTCCTAACTTAATTTCTGTTTTAGAAATAAATTTTTGAGATTCTCCCAAATAATTTTTACAAAAATTCTCTCCTAAGTTAAGGAAAAAAGGAAAAAATTCAAATCAAAACATTTACAATTTTGATTTTTTTTTCAATTTTCGGAAAAAAATTTTATAGCTTTAGAAAAATTCTAGTAATTTATTTTGAATTAAAATATTTATATCTACTAAACAAAATAAATTAATTAAATATTAACCAAAAATATTGATTTTTTAAAAATATTGACTAAGATAAATATAAAAAAAGTAATTTCTTAATATTTATTTTATTTTAAAGTTTAAAAGCGATTATTTGGGATACAATTCAGAAATTCAAAAATGGAAAGATTATCTAATTAAAATAAAATATAATATAGGGGAAATCGAATCAGAATTTAAAATAGGAAAATATAAATTGCCAAATTGTTTTTCTAATTGTTTATTTCCCCCTCTAAATAAATTAAAATTAAAAAGCAAAAATACCGAAAATAATAAAATTTTTGGAAATATTTTATTAAAAGAATGGAAAAAATTAAAAAAGGAGGGGAAGGATAATAATTTAATAGAAATTAATAATTTAATTAAAAATGTTTTAATTAATTGGAATTGTGAAAAAATTGAAAGAAAAAATAGAAATTTGAAAAGAAAAATTAAAAATGAGAATGAGGTTTATTTTTAAATATAATGTAGAAGATATAAGGAACAAGATTAAAACTGAACTCTATTTAATTAAATTTTTCTAAAAAATTTAAAAATTATATTTTTAAGTCGTTTGATATTTGTTCTGAATTGGAAATGATGTCGAAAGATTTCTTTACCTATATGGACTTTGTTAGAATTTATGAAGGGAAGCTACCTGAAGACGATCAATTGCTAAGTATTAATTCCCTAAATTATTTAAAAAATATTCTTCGAGACTAAAAGGGGAACGGGAGTGTGACTTCTAAAATAGATTCAACGGCAAAAGCTTACTAAAGATACTAAATATTCATTTCTAGTAGTGATGTTCGAGACTCTCGGTTTTAGTTCTCTGGGTTGATTCACGGTCTCGACTTTTTATAACTCACAAAAATCACTAATATCTAGGCAATTAATCTAGGAATAAATATTTAAATTATCAATATTTTAGTTACAAAACATTCACCAGAACAATTTAATGGAGCTCCAATCCGTCTAAATTTTAAATTTAATGAATTAGAAAATTTAAATGATCCAATTCCTCAATTAGAATATAATGAACAATTAAATAATAATAATTTACTAAAAAATAATCAAAAAACAAATATTCAAGAAAAACTAGGCAAACAAGAAATTTGTAAAATTTTTGAATTTTTTATCAATAATTATTTAAAAATTAAAAATAATAAAATAATAAATAGAAACGAATTTTTATTAATTAATGGATATGAAGAAAATAAAAAATTACATAAAATATTTTTTGAATGGAATAATATTTATATTAAATTAAATAATTTACCTTTAACCATAAGAAATGAAGATAAAAAAAATTTGGAGAAAAAATCAAAAGCAAAAGAAATAATAAGGTAATTTAAGTATTTTATTTCAACAGTCTCGGGCCGTAGGGTACTTTAATCTCAAAAAAACACTCAATATACATTTGGTGGATAATAACCAAAATATGTAAATATTATAAACAAGGATAAAAAATTAATAACCTAATTAATAAAAATATTGTATGATAGATATAAATTTGTCTATCAAAACAATATGTAAATATAGTAAAATTACGAATGGCTGAAAAACAAAAATAAAATTCAAATCCCTTCAATTCAAATTTCCATTCAGCAAATTACAACGACCACACAAGAAGATACTCACTATAAAAGGCAGTCAAACGTCCTACTAATCATGTTTCGTCCTCGTAGTCGAACAAAAATCCTTTTGTAAAACTTCTTCAACCTTCTCTTCCAATCAGTTATATTCAACTGATCAAACATGGGTTCCAAATTTCTGTTCGGAAATATTCTGGCTTTTGGGATTTGTTTTGGCATTGTTATGTCAACTAATTGTCCTGCACCTTTAACTAATACACGAAATTCGGAAAGTAACTCAAATAGCCAAGCTCACCGTGAATGTAACATTGGGCCAATATGTGACTGTTATGCTACGACTACTCCAAGTAATATTCCAACAACTACAACGGCTTCCACAACAACATCCACTGCGGCAAGTCTGGCTACGGGTGCTAGTGGAGTAAGCTTGGATACATCATCTGCTGCAAGTCTAGCTCCTGCAAATGTCACAATAATTAATTATATTTATTCGAACAATTCTGTGACACAATCAGCAAATTCATACTCTACTTCTAACTCGACATCAGGATCTTGCCCTTGCGTTTTAGTTACAGAGTTAAGAAGAATTAAATTTTTGCGTTTGAATTTTGACCAACAAGTAATATAAATATTATTTAAAATTTTTATATTTTTTGAATTAAAGAAACGTTTCGAGGTCTGTATTAGGGAGATAGAGATTGAGCTCCTTGATGTGACTTTGACTTTATCAGTAAAGGTTATTAGATGTACTTATCATTTAAAACTTTTCTTCGCAAACAACGCTGACATTGAACCATTAATTGAATGCGAACAAATAACTGGATGGGGAAGGATCTTCGAGTTTATTCTTGCAGGATTCAGCTTCAATGCAGATAATATGAAATTAGTAATAGTTCCAGTGGATAATATTGGCAATTCTGCATTAACTGCTGCTATGGAAAATGCAACAGCTAATGACAAATGTGGCAATGGAACAACCGCAATCGTTCTTACATGGACAAAATGGTTTAAAAGGATCTGCTTTAAAAATGATGATGACTGGCCAATTGAGCGAAAACATGCCTTTATCGCTATGGTTCTTCGCCAATACTGCGCTAATAATGCACCTCCCGCAGTCTGGCAAGCAATTTTGAATGCATACATCCCTGGGTTTGGAACTGTTCAACAGTATCTTACCTATTGTGATATGGTAATTTTAATATGAATGTAATCAAAAGATTCCCTACTAAATAGTATACAACACTCTCCTCTATTGGAAATTCCATGTTGAGCGGAGATGCTGATAGTAATCCTCTGTTACAATCACTTAACAACTCCATCAATTCCAATGCGACTGCTCAGAATTATAACTCCTCAACAATTGCCGAAGCTAACAACTACGTTTCAAACTGCTACAGCTTCTTCAAAACCGAAACTGACTTCTTTAGACGTTTGAAATTTTTATCGGCACAATTCTCATATTTGAGTTCGATGGCACATTTGTTGTGTTACCAAACGACAATTTTTGGCATCGGTTTTCAATGTCAATTCTGGCAAGTTATTGCCTCTTCACACTTTGTTAGTTACCTAATTATTATTTTAATCACTCTTAAATTTTTCAGTGTACCAATAACAACGTTACTGTTTATAATCAAACTGTTCCTCAAGATTATGCCCATTGTTGTAAACCTGACAAAAATAACAACACAGAATTAGTACAAGCCATAGATTTAGACTTGAAACCTCTTCTAACATCAATGCAGATTATGTCACTTAACAGCTACAGAAACTCAATAGTCAATTGTATATACAAATTATTCTTCAACGACTATGTATCTGCTTATCAATGCTGCATTCCTTATATTAAAAATTGCTTCTTAAACAACCCACAACCGAGAGGATTGCTTATGAAAACAATTCTTTGGCCAGTTTTTTCTGCTTCACAACCAGGAAATTTTTCCGGAGCATGTGGCTGCAGTTGAATGTAATGAATGGAAAGGAAAGAAGGCTTTACCCAAAAATTAAGAGGGATTTGCTTGATGCCCATTGTGCTCGCTCCCTCTCCCCTCCCCTTAGTTTAGAATATCAACACCGCCTATAAAATTTTATTTATAAATTTCTTCTTATTAGTGCTAAATCTTTCGCTTATGTAGTTTTTCTTTTATATGTTTTTGGAAATAAATTGCGGTTGTTGTTTATATTTTTGAAATTAATTAGTTTATTTTTTATAGTAAAAGGATTAGATTTATTAAATTAGCAACATTATGGGTCTTCATTCTGAAAATTTAAGAGCTACCTTACATCCCATCTATCCAATAAATCCGGTTCAATATTATTTTTAAATAATATTGGACAAAATTCCAACATACTTCTGATGGGATCCAAAGATTGGTTTAAGTATCAATATCTGCCCGATGACCGTATTTCTGTTATATTTAATATTAAACCTAAAACACTCAAATTTTTTAGAAGATTATTTAGTCGAAAATTTAATGAGGAAGAGGATAATCCAAAAATATTTTTATACGATAAGAAAAGATATTTAAAAAATTATGAAGATTTTAATGAAAAAGAAATATCAGATAGCTATGAAGAAGATGATGAAGATGAAAATAATAATAATAAATTAACAATAAAAGAATTATATAGAAATCAATGGATAAAATGTTTATTTAAAATAAAAACAATTATGGGAATTCAAAGAGAATTATTGGAAGAAAAATGTAAAAAACCTCCAATTAAATTAATTAATTTAATAAAATATAATAATGATTTGAAAGAAAATTTAGGTAATTTTCTCTTCATTGAACAAAATTATTTATTTTATATACAACGGTCTGGGTCCATCGAAACTTTCCCATAAAGTTATGTAGCATTGAAAGAGCTTGGTCAGTGTCGAAAATCCTAGATCAAAAAATTTTTTATCCAGTCTATTCAACTAGTTTTTATATACTAAAGGTGATCCTTATAAAATAGGGGCATTTTGCGGCTTTTGTAAAACACAAGGTGCGGTTTCCTCATCATCGTCTTCATAGCTATCTGATATTTCTTTTCCATTAAAATTCTCATTAATAAAAGAAAAGCATAAAATTTCAGAATTATTTAATGGATGGAAGGAAAGATTTGAGGGATTAAATAAAAGATTATTTAATTTAGAAGGTATAATAAATTCTGAATTAACACATGAAATTTTGAAAAATAATTTTAAAAAAGAAATTGAATGGCATTTACGAGAAAGAAACAAAATTAATAAAAAATTAATAAAAATGGAAAAAGATGTAAATAAATATACTTTTAAATATTTAAAAGAAATTAAATATAAGAATAGTAATGACTGGTTAGAAGAAAGTAAAAAACAAATTTTATTTAATGAACGAATAAAATCTAGAAAAATAATTGTAAGTGTATTGAATGATTTTCTGATAAAAATTTTTTGAGGAGGGGGGATTAGGTAGGGGAGGAAATCGCATTTAGTTGAAAATTTTATTTTATGGTTTAAGCAGAGCTGCTCCAGAAAAAAGCCGGCTTATCAAGTCTCATTCCGGTTACTCTAAGAAGGCCAGAAAAAAGGCTTGAAACAGGCCTCTCTCATATTTCTTCTCTTACCAAACCCATATGGACAAACATTTTATACATTTTAAATTAAAAGTTTTTACTTAATAATTTAATATTTTAGGAACTGGAGCAACAAATATCTGAAATAATTAATCAGAATATTAGTAGATCTGATACAGATGTTACATTTTATTCAGCGACAAGTGATTGGAATGAAAATAATTGAATAATATTTAATTAAAATTAATCATAGAAAGAGCGATATTGGGACCCAAATGTAATTTTGTAAATCCCATCCTTTCCAAGCTGGATCTTTTTATTTTCCTCTCTTGCGATTTTTATATTTAAATTGAAATTTAAATACCTAAATAAATTTCATCATGATTATTTAATTCACCGGATGTACTTTACTAAAGTGCAAATTTTAAAATATTTATTATTATTAATTGTCTGTAATAAAATTTATATATAAATTAAATTTAGATAGTAGACATTATTTTACGTTATTTTAAACTTGTATTTAATATTTTTTAAAAATAAACACAAAGTAGATATCATTTTTGTTCTAACGATTTAAAATTTCGTTTTTAATTTATAATTTCAGATTTAGAATCACTTTAGGGAAAATGAATATTTTACAGGTTGACCAAAAGTAACCGGGCACATTATTTTTGGCATAAATTTATTCAAATTTTAGTTAATGAGATTAAATAAAGATTAAATGATAGAGACACCTCTTGATAGAAACATCTTCTAGACATCTTACGGGCGATTTTTCTCATCGAAATCCGTAGATTGAGGTGATTCAGAATTTAACAATATTTATGTTCTTGGGTTTGTTTAATGTTTTGCCACATCTGGCATAAATGCACTGAAGAGTTGAATGGCCACAAAATTAGTTTAATAATAAAAAAATAGAAATGTGAAAAAAAGTTATGAAATGAAAAGTGCCGGTTACTTTTAGGTCATTCTGTATTTGGCAAAAAATATTTTTTTTATTTAGATAAATGTTTTTTAAAATAATTATTTTATTAATATTTATACCAAAAGAAAATGCATTCCCAAATCCATTTAATGGTAATATTAAATATTTAAATGAAATATCCTTTTATTTAATCTAGCTTTATGCAATTTGTATAACGCTAAAAATTTTCTTTTTAATCCACTGGATGGTTCGGCAGAAAAAATGCTGGAAAATTATTACAAAGAATTTCTTTCAGCAAAAGATCCCGATCAGATTGACAAAATGTATATGAAAATATCAATTGTTTCACATATATTTATGGTTGACCTTGCAATGGATATTAAAGAACCCGGCCGAGAAATAGGGTAGGAAATTATATTGGGCAAGATTAAGAATTTTATAAAAGCAAAAATAAAAATTTAAATAAATTTCCATTAAAAGTCCATGATGGGAGTTTACTAGAGCTCCGCCGGAAGTTCAGGTTCCGGATCCGGTAGGCCGTTAGTTCCGGGATTTTTTGGTTCCGGTTCCGGCCAAATTTGCGCTTCCGGCAAAGCACTAGAGTTTACTCAAAAGAATTATCGACTGAAAAAATGGCTGATGAAAATCACATCACTAGAGGGAGTTTTTAGGGTTAGCAAGAAGATATCCAAAACTGAAAGAAAAATCCCTTTTTAAAATAATTTAATAATAAAATAACAAATTTACACAGATTTCTTCTTCGCAAAGCTTGTTTATATCCATTATTTATTCCATATAAGGCAGCACTTTGCTTTTTAATATCATTTAAAGGGGAATATAATGAACAATTAAAAAAGAAAATTTATGGAAAAAAATATAAAAAATTGCCTAAATTAAATTGTTTCTTGACTGATTTAACAAAATTTGATGAAATAATTAAAGAATATCAAGAAGAAATTTGGGATACTAATTTTATTGTTTTTGTTAAGTATTTTATAAATGAAAGAAAATCTTTTCAAAAATTTTTGAGGTAATTAAATAATGAAACTGAAATTTTTAAAAATCCGTATAGCAGTTTAATTTAAAATTGTGGTAGCCTTTCTAAAGCGTCGGGAAGCATGCTAGTATAATCAGAGTTTATCTCGGTTCAGAGAGTAAATACTTTCTGCAATTTCAGAGAGTATTTCTGATTAGTTAAGCGAAGTAGAAAAATAAAATTGATGAAGTAAATTATATAAGATCGTCCAAATGAAACAAAAATACCCAAATAACTAGGAATAAAAACAAAATTTCTATGAATCACTGGTCCTAATTTGTAAGTGAAGATAAGTCAACCCCTTTAAATTGACTACTAAAATAATTAATTATTTCTATCATTTAATAAAGATCTTTTACTGATCCAAATACTCGTAACAATGTCAATCGTTCGTCAATGGAAAGATTAAATGAAGTATTTGGGCCAATACGATTAGTTGTTTTACAAGAAAAATTTCCAGAATATTTATTTAAATTAGGTAAAGTTTATATGTTTATAAAATTTATTTTATATTAATTTAACTATTTTTAGAAGATGAAGATATTGAAGATAATTTAATTGAATTAATTAATGATTCTCTTATAGTAAATGAAACAAAATACCAACAATGGAGAATATTACATGTTTTGGATTATTTTCTTTATAAAGGATGGTATAAAATTAATATAGAAAATAAAGGTAATTTTGGGGAAATTAAATATTTATTTTTATTTCTTTTTAAGAAGGAATTGAACAAATAAAAATTATATGGAAAACAATTTTTGAAAATTATTGGAATGGAAATAATTTTCTTAAAGAATTTGTTTTGAATTTTGATGAAAGTGAAGAGGAAGATAGCGACGAGGAAGATGATGAGGAAGAAATACTGGTATTTTTAATTCAATTTAAATAAATATACTAGTCTAGTACCTAGAAAATTACTGTCCAGCAAGATTGGACTAACTAATCGCCACTCCCATGGTTTCCATCCCGGTTCAGTTAGCCGTTTATGTCAGGCATCTATCTAAAAGTAACTTTAAGTGACTGATAATAAGTCTGTCGTTAAATTGTAAAAAAAATTTTTTACTATAGGAAAAATAAAAATAATTTTTAAAAATTTAAAAGGAAATGTTTTTTAATCCAAAAAGTTATTCAACAGAAAATTTTGAGGTTCATTTAAAATATTTATTTGTAATGAAGGAATGTACAGAAAATAAAAATATTGAAAAAGAAGTAATTAAAAATTGTATAAATCGAGAAATGAAAAAGAATACTAAAAAATTGGAAAGAAATTTAAGAAAACAAAAAATTATTGAAATATTATCTAAAAAAACTAATGAAGAATTGCTAAAATTAAAAATTAAAACTCTAAAGAGTAATTTTTATAAAGCTAAAGGTTTGTCTATTTTATCAAAGAAAATTGAAAGGCAGGGAGTGAACGAAAATGACGGTATCTGAATCCTGACCTAAAAGGACCGAAAGGACTCTCAGGACTGAGACGAATCTCATTCAAAAATAATTTTTTTCTCAGCGCTGAGGAAAATTTTGGAAAACAAAACCCGACATTTGGAAAACAAAAAACGACTCTTTTTAGCGGCGTAGACAAAAATCAAAAATTCCGAATGAGATTTTAGGCTAATACTGATACTGTTGCTAGTGCAGAGATTCGGATGTTTCAGTAACTAGTTTTCAAACAATAATCGAAACAAGGATAATAAAAACATTCGAGATACTCCAGACAGAATTCGGTCAGGGTCCCGATATCTGTTATCAAATACTCCAGTATCCCCTAAAAATCATTCTATATTAGAGATCGGACCGAACAAATCTAATATAAAAATATCGTTTATATAAATCGTTTGAGATATAGAATATGTACATCCACTCTCTAATACATTCAATCTCCAATCTATTATTAATTAGGTATTTAAAAATAATTTAAGAAACCGTAATCAAAGATTTATTTGGATTTGATAGAAGTCTGATAAACGAAGAAATTAGAAATCGAAAAAATGAAATTATTAGAGAAGTATAAATTTAAATTTTAAAATTTTATAATTTTATTTTAGCAATCTGGAAATAAACAAAAACAAATATTAATTGAAATACAAGAAGAAGAAGTAGAATTTTCAAATATTTTAGAAAAAGCATTGAAAGAATTTTCTGGTAAAATACAAATAAATGCATTTTATAATGTCGGACCTTATTTTGGTATACCACATTCGACGGAAGTTTGGGTTCTGGTTTGGCTAAATTTCGATATTTTTAATTACAGTTCCTTTCTATATTCAGTTCTTGTTAAACTGAAACATTTTTAAGTCCTTAAAGGTTACTTTCTATGTGCAAATTTTGAAGTTCCAAATAGAGTTGCGCGAGATCGATATCTCGACCGAGACCGAGACGAGAATCTCGGTCATTTTCCAATCTCGGTCTCGGTTTTGCCGAGACGAGACCACCTAACCGAGACGAGATTCTCGGCACTTAATCTCGCCGAGATCCGAGATCAGTATACACCCCTAAAGATTGACGTTCTTGAGATTTAGGTATTTTTACTTTGACAAAATATTTAAAATTTCGCTATTGACATATTGTTGTGACTCATTTTAATTTAGTTGTCTAGAGAGCGGAGCATGACAAATAGGCGCGTCCGAATACACATCCACCTTCGCGGAAAAAAGTTTTTGGCGCTGCGGAGGCCGCCGCTTCGATACGGTCACCGCGATCGAAGCGAGCACGACCATCGTGTAGCGAAGTACATATTATGCACACACCAGGGGTGTGCCGAAACAGATTTTAAAAAGCGAAACATGAAAGGCGAAAGATGAAACACCAAAAAAGGCGAAAGACAAAAAGGCGAAATAACTGTAATGAGTGGAAATCTTTAGAGATCAGTTGAATCTAAGCTTTGGTTAAATGCCTAAATCAAAGCTTTGATCAAATATTCCAAATCCTTCGATATCTTTCTTAACCGCTAAATTATGGATATCAGAGGATTTAGAGGCATCCGGTACAGTCTCTGGGACCCGTAAAAATTACTAAATTAAATTAATTACTTAATTACTAATTAATTACTAAATTAATTACTAAAAAAGATAATAAAATTCCTTCAATTCCACGCTTTTCTTATGATGAAACAATAATTCCAAGACTCATTGGGTGATTTTTATGATGACACAGATGATTTTGATGATGATTTAGATGATATTTAATTAATTTGGTTGGGTTTTGGTGGATAAAAAAAGTTTTGAAGAATCTCGGTTTATCTCGGATCTCGGTCATGCGAGTCTCGGTCAATCTCGGTCTCGGATTTTTTCTAAAATCTCGATCTCGCGCAACTCTAGTTTTAACTGAGAAAGTTTTAACCGAATTTTTAACTGAATATAGTACATTGGGGATTGAGTGTTGAAAAATCTTTTCTATGCGATAAAATTGAAATTATTGGCATATTCGAACCTAGGAGTATGCGCTATCCGGATTTTGCATAGCATTTAAATGTTTTGTTCAACCTATGAAGAATGTTATGGTATTTGGTAATTTACAGGTACTAAATAGAAAATTGGGGTTGAAGCTTTAAATTTCATCGAGCTGATCAGAAGGAGGTCTAAGAACACGAACCGATAAAATTAGAAATTAAGAGTGGGGATGCTAATTTAAAAATCATCAATTCTCTTAATTTTAATTAATGAAAGAATTTTACAAAATTTTAAAATTTTTCAGAAAATAAAGGAATTAAAGATGCACTTAATTTCTTAAAAGATTTGTTGGAAATTGAGAATAAATTGTTTGAACAAAATATTGGAATTTTTGAAAAAAATATAGAGGAATTTAAATTAAATATTGAAAATAAATTAAAAGAAAATCAAAAAGTGGAAATAAATAATTTATTTGAAAAGAAAAAAGGAAATTTTTATAAAAAAGATGGACATTTAGTAAATAAATTTACAAAATTTTTGTTGGAAAATATTGAAAAAATTAAATTAAATGATAAAAAATTAATAATTTATTTAATTATTTATTTATTAGAAAAAATTGAGGAAAATAAATTTGATGATTATATTAAAGAGGTAATAATCCGACTTCCGAGTTCAGAAGTTTCTTTCCTTCCGATTTCCGGCACCTTCGCCATTTCCAACGCACCTCTGGTAATAATGAAGAATAATTAAATACAGAAAAAAAGACAAGTTCCCAAAAACGGATCCGGTTCATAATCTGGAATAAAAAATTAACAAGGGTCGGCATGTCTGGCTTTTTCTGGGTTAATCATGTCAGGGAATAATTTTAGATTTCCGGAATGATTCAGAAATAACTCGGATTAAGTATCTCAACTCTAAAACTATAACTCCGGTTCCGTTTATATATAAAAATTTCTACTATACAATTAAAATATTTTTAGAAACTCAAAACAAAAGAAATGAAATTTAACAAAAAATTTGAAATTATGGAAGATTTAATTGAAAAGTTTGTTTGAAATTTTTAAAATTAAAGTAAAAATAAAATTTAAATAATTTTATTAGATCACAAAAGAAAGAATATAAAGAATTAACGAAAAATGTTGATGATTTTATTAAAAATAAAAATTTGTAAATATGTAATAGTGATTTGTAAATATGTAATAGAACATTCTATACGTGGGGGGTAGGGGATACAACAGGAAAAGCGGATATGGCAAAGTGTGAAAAATATTATCACGATTTTTTTTAAAATTAATCTTTTTTTTTGTTCCAATGTGCGTCTTATCGTTCATGTTTCTCATCTCAATCTCTTTTCCATTCTTAACAGCCAAATCCAGTCATTGTAAAAATTTTACTCCAATTTATCCAATTCTTGCATTCCTATAAATTGGACATGCGAACAATATGGCGATGAGGAAATTTTTGTGAACGCAGAAAAAATTGTATATCAACAGAGCGTCAGTCCAGATAAATATCCCCAGATTGGGTAAAATAAATGCCAAAATCCACTCTTCTTCCTCTCCTGAGGGGGGGGGGGTATTGTAGGAAAATGATTATAGTGCAAAAAATGAAAATTAATCCAGTCAACAAGTTTTTTTTTTCAATATTCGTCAAAATTTGTTTCATCAGTGCCCCACACTTGATTATCATAATTCCCCGTGAAATTTTCATCATCATAACATTGATCATCGTCATTTCCCCAAGTTTCACTATTTCCCTGTGGCAACCATTGGCTTTCATCATAATAATATTGGTCATCGTCATAATTTTCACCACAATTGTATGGGCCGGGATTTGGGTCATTGTCATAATAATATTCATCCCCATAATAAGGGCAAAGATTCGGTTCAACTTGTTCATCACCCCAGTTTTCATTCTCATCCCCATTTATTTCCCAAACTTGATTGATTTCTGCTAGGGCTTCCTTCACCTCTATTTCATCCCATCGTTTTCTAGCATCAACTTTAATTGTACCATTTAACTCTTCAACCTTTTTTGCTTGTCCCACTGCTTCTGACAAAGTAGAGGGCGATTTCATAAAGATGACTTTTTCCTTTATTTCAGGCAACAAACCGGCTTTGAATCTTTCTACACAAATTTCCTCCCTAAACCTTTTTGCCATTTTCTCATTTTCATTTTTCAACCCCGTCTTCTGCTCATCACTTAATTTAAGTGAAGACAAGTCCATTTCAAAAGAGCCCCCGGGATAAGCCGCCTCTGCTAAATTTTTCAAATCTCGTGAAAATTCATCAATTGATTCCCCCACTTCCTGCTTCCTTTCCACTAATTTTAAGCGAGCGGTTTCTTTATTTGACGTCTTTATTAGCCTTTTTGCCAACCCTTCTAGCAAAGACTTCCAATTAGATTTTTCCTCCCCGGGAATCAACTCATAAATTGCAAGGGCGGTCCCACGAAGGTAAAGTGGTAATATCTGAGCGCATCTTGGGGGAGTCCAATTGTGGCTGTTGCAATGCGGTTAAAATTTTTTAAATAAGCAGTGAAGTCTTCAGTGCCGTTATAGAATCTCGGATAGGGTAAGCCACTGGAACCCATTGAATTATTGTTCCCTTTCGAATTTTCCCCTTCATTTTTTCCTCCGGGTTCTAACTTCACATCTTTCATTTCGGTCGTCCAAATTTTCAATACAGCCCCTTTTTTTTTAAAAAAATTCTTCAATTTTAATGATTGCTCAAATTTTCACAACACTTAATATTTTATCCTTTTCTTTTTAGCTAAAGTTTGCCCACGTTTTGGGAACTAATAGGTGGCCCGGCCGTGCCCCTACTAGCCTGTTGCGAAGGGATTCGAGCTTGTCTTTTATTCTTCTTTTTATTTTGGCCAATTTAATCTTTTCTAGACGTGCACGTATTAATTTAAATCAAGGCTGGATGTGAAAATTAATGAACTAAGCTGCCTTCCGGTAATCAGCTTCCCTCAGAAAGATCCCAAATTCTCTTTCCTATCGTCCAATGCCCTCCAAGATTCTTCAGATTTCAGAAAAACCCCAAAATCTTCACTCTTATTGTTGTTCAACGGCCTCTTCACACCCCTTTCAAAAAGTACTCAATCCCTGAACTTCCAACAAAATTTTCTCCCACAAAATGTTGTTTCCCCAAATTCTTTCCAATGTCGGTTTCCCCAAATTCTTTCTTCCAATATCGGATTTCCTCAATTCTTCCGATGTAGGTTTCCCCAATTTCTTCTTTATTCTTCAACCCCTTTAATTCTTCTTTTTTTTTCCCAGATTCCCCAGAGAAGTATCCCCAAGTCTTCTTTATTCTTCGTTTTTAACCCAGAAAGCGTTTGCCCAATTCTTCTTTTCTTCAGATTTAACTATTATTAAAATATTTAATTATTTAAATTAAATTTTATTATTTATTTATTAGGCGAAAAATGTAGAGGTTGCCGTCTTGATAAATGTTTAATTGAGGGAATGGATCCTTTAATGGTTAAAACTATTGACGTGAAATGTCGAAATGAATTTATTGAAATGTTAGAAAAACGCCGAAATAAATTACACCAAACTATCAACAATCTAACAAGCATTCATCAACAAGACGAAGAGAATTTAAATAATGGAAACGAAAATTTAATGTATAATGAAGATAATGATGAAACTACTATACTATGTGCTGCAAATAAATATAGGAAATCAACAACCAGTCAAATAAAAAATAAATTGGACTACAATGACAAAATAATTAGTATAAAATTAATTTATTTAAATTATGTAGAAAATAATTTTTAATAGCAAAAATAATTGAACAAGAAGATAGCCCACATAACATGGTTTTAAATAGCGAACGACTTTTCCTGCGCTTGGAAGGCCCAGCGCAGGAAATTATTAAATATCCATTTAAGCAATATTATGACAATCTAACTTAATAAAAGTTAAAATTATTTAAACCGTAAATGCTCTAATAGAACCACATGTACTTCTATTTTTCGATCCCCTCGTAGGGTTTGCTTACCGTATTTATTCTAATATAACGACATGTCGTTTTATTTTTAAACCCTCTTCTAGGGTGTCCTCTCCCGCCTTTATAAGAAAAAATAGAAGGTAGAAGGACTGGGGGTCCACTTAATTACCGAATTTATATAGGGATTAACAGAGAGATGAAGTTCCGGTTAAAAATTAATCTCTTAAAAGCCATCCCTTGTCGCACTCTAGTTTACTAATAAATAGTTTTTAATGACAATATGTAGATAAAATTAAAAATTAAAGGTCAACAAAAACAAAAGTATCTCTTGCTACCTTTAAACGCAGAAAGCAGTCAAGTAAATATAATTTATTTTTCATATCTTAATTATAATTGTAGATGGACTATTTAATTCAAATTTGTGAAGCACAAAGCCGAATTAGAAATGCATTTATGGAATTTGATGACCAACTATTTTTATCTTTAAATTTAAATTCTTTGCAAGATCTCTTAACTAATGGGCCAAATATTATTTTAAAAGCATCTGAATTTTCTGTAAAGAAATTTTTTAAATAAATACAGTCAGATAAATATCCCCATAAAGTTAAAATTTGGTTACCACTTGGTGGGGTGGGATTGAGCAAAAATAGATAAAAATATTCTTAGGTATAATTTTCAGATCTTAAGATTAACAAAAAGTTTGTCCGTTTGTAATGAGCAGACTTGTGCATGGACACGGATTTTGGAATAGCCCTGTATCAAATATCCGTGAGCTCAATATTCGTATCCATTTATGTCCATGCAAATTTTGAGTTATATCCATCCAGTTATATCCACTATTCCACCGCGGACTTATCTGTTTTGAGAAAGTGGGTTTTGAAGGAAATGGGTATGGGTATAAGCTAATTTTGTCTTGGTGACCAATATTTGGTGACAAAAAATCCGGCACCATACAATATAAATAATTCTATATACCTATTTATAGGAAACACCAAAGCTTCTTACTTCAACTGAATTTTACGAAACAAATGAAAAATTTGACAAAATTAGTCATCGAACAGTAAAATGTCTATTCGTTGAGAAACTTATCTGTATTGGAATTTTTAAATCTTTACCCTTTTTCCCAAAACTTGATGTTAAAGATCAAGTTTGTTTGTTTGTTAATAATAGTTTTTTACGTATCTTAATATAAATTTAATAATTAAGTTAATTATTATAAAATATGTGGCAAATGCTGTATTGATGATTTGCAATTGTTTTATTGCCTATGAATTGGGTTCTGATACGTGGGCGAGAAAGGATGGTTCTTGTGTAATGGCTGCTTTCTCTGATCAATTTACTTTCAAAAATGATAAAACGTAAAATATTTTAAATTATTCTTGTTTTAAAATTTGATATACTAAAATATTAAATGTCGACTCGATATTCAAAATAACTCCGACGATCTAAGCTTTCCGGATCCGGTTTCCAATCCCTAAACATTTTGATCATTCGGTCTTTATCGAACACAAATAAATAAATGTGCAACAATAAAATAAAACTCCTGGACACACATTTACTTTGTTTAAATAAATTTAAGATTGTATTCTTTGGCAATGAAAGCATTCACTAGACCGATCGAACCTTTTTTCCGCATTGGAATTTGCAAAGAAGAATTTAGTTTAATTTTGGCAATTATGTATTTAAATTCAGGTATTTTATTTTCACTGTAAAAATAATTTTTAAATTTATTTAAAGATATCCCAGGTTTATCAGAAGCAGCAAGGGATATTCTTTCAATTGAGTCATCCAAATATACAAAAATGTTATTTAATTATTTACAAAATAAATTGGGACAAGATGCTGGAATTAAAAAATATGCTGAATGTCTTCATTTAATTGGAAGTTCTTATTTTGGAGCAAAGAACATTGATTTATTAATAACTTATCAAGAAACATTCTATAAATATGGAGAGGTTCGAGATATGATGCCAGATTGCCCTAATGATATTGTCTAAGTTTATATAAATAAATAAACTTGCCAAAATGTAGTCTTTTACTATTTAATGTTTTAAAAATGTGTTAAATTATTTCACATTTTAATTAAAAATTTGGATTCCAAGTTTCGATAACAGCAAAGAGATTTAATCCGTTTCTTTCCCTAGTTATACATAAAATATGTATGTTGGTTACCTAGACTTGGATTGTTGGAAAATTTACTTAAAAATATGTAGGAGAATCGAAAATATCTCAAAATTTAGAAAATCGGAAATCGAAATTTCGAAAAATCTCTGCCGATTCTAATTATAAATTTTCTTTTACGCATTTTAATTAAAAGCATCTATGGAATTACGCGTTCAAAATAATTTTAAATTAGATAAATTAGGATTGTCTATATTTTCTTGGATAGGTAAATTACTTTATTTTGTTGTATTTTAGGTGGAAGAACAAATCTTAAAATTAAAAAAATATTTCTTAAAATTAATTAGTTACATAGAGAAACACATTAAAATCTTTTTAAAAATATATATATTTAATTAAATATCCGAGACACTAACGGAATCGAAAATCTGACATCTTTTCCTGTTCCTTCCTTCTCCTTTTCATCAGTTTCTGGAGAATCAGAATTTACAAAATAATCTTTACTGTCATAAAATTGTTCTTCTTCAGAATTCTGAAAAAAATTTCTTTGGTAGAATTATAAGTCTACTTAGATTTCTTGTGTTTTTTATTGTCTTTATTTTATATAACTGAACTTCACTTTTTATAACAAAAGCTATGTATATTAGAGAGAGCTTCCGTCTCCCGCTTTTTAAAATATGACAGAGCTCATTCCTTTTGGCATTTATGTGCATAATTTTTTAGATCACCATAATATTTAGTGATTATTTAAAAATTTTATATTACCTCCATGTGAATAATTCTTTCGCTATTTAAAGGTTGTTCCTTAATTATTTAAAAAGTTTAAATAATCTTTATAAAATATAAATAGCTTTAATATATGTATGCTTTCTTAGTTCTGGATATATTTTAATGGGGTTGCTAATTAGTACTTGTCTCCTTACTTGAGATTAACTGGCTAAAATTTATTGGTCCTGTGCTATTTTCTTGGTTAATCCAGAAATATTATTTTAAATTTAATATGATCAAATGACTTAAATTTTAGTAAATTTCTTTAGTAATTTTTTTTTCGTTTTTCTTACATCCTCAGTTCTAGTTTGATAGTGCTACAACCTCGCTAACTTTAGCTAGCGAAAATAAATCCGAATGGAAACATTTTAAATTATAAATTAGCGCTAGTGAATTTATGTCCGACAGTATTTATAGTTTTCAAAAATTATCCCAAATTCTCCGACTTTTAGGAGGAAACGGGAAACACATAAGAATAAAGCCCACATAAATACCCACAAACCAAATTATTTACATTTATTGCAGCTATATTATTATTCTCCAATAAATTCTTAATTGATATTAATTTACTCCTATCATAATTTTCTTTTAATTTTTCATTAGGTATTTTTGTCAAATTTTCTCTAATTCCAAAAATTATTTCTTCAATATTTTCCAATTCTTTATTAGACCATTCTAATTTTGTTTTGGCACTTTCTTTCTCATTATTTGAAATAACTTTATTTTTAATTAATTTTTCTGTTTCAATTTTATATTTTTTCAATTCATTTTCCAATTTTTCCCATTTTTGTAAATATTCAATATTTAATTGTAAATTAGCTAAAAATGTTTCCTTTTCAATTTCTCTTATTTTTACAGGCATTATTTTAGCTTCATTATATCCAACAATTATTTCTGGCTTAATTATTGCATGCTTCCATAATTCCAAAAAATTCTCTTGTATTTTTATAAAATCTTCTTTACTTTGAATAAATATTTTGTTATCAAATATAAATGTTTTTGTGTTATTTTGATTAATTATTAATTTTTTATTTGGTAATTTTGTTAATTCCAAATAAGTATCTCTCCATTTATTTACTTTTCTTTCCAAGAATTTTCGGTTTTTTGCATTTTCTTTTTTTGTATATAAAATAAATTTATTAAAATATTAGAAATAATGATTATTTACTCCATGGTAGAAAAAGTTGAAATCGTTATCGTTAGAGCATAAGAATTATTACTACTTAAATTGCCGCTTATAGATTTGGAGTAATTCTAAGGCGAAGGAAGTTACAGGATGTCTAGCTTTTAAAAATGCTTAGGCAAGGTTTAGGGATCTATGTATAAGGTAGAAAAAGTTAAGCTATGGTGTCGTCCCGGTAGCGGAGTTAATAAAAACTGCAGGTTTTAAGTTAGGTCAATCGGACTGTGCAGAAAGATCGCTTATCAGATTCACTCCAATTGCCAAATTATTTAATTAAAAATATATATATATAATATGTGGTTCTGTCCCAAATTTTGTATCTAGATCTTCTAATCTTACTAACATTTATATTTAATTAGAAAAAAGATTAAATGGAATAATGTCAAATAATTTAAATAATAATTTATGAAATATTATAATAAAATTATAATAAAAACCATTTTTATCAATTTCCATTTGTTCATCTTTATTTTGAGGTATTTTTAAATATTTATGTATTAATAAATAGCTTTCAATTAATATTTTCATAATTCCTTCAATTGTTGTTATTTCTTCAAATATTTGTTTACCTCCATCACCAATAGCAATAAAACGTTTAAAATTTGGAGGTCTAATTGTTATATTTTCCATAAAATTAAAATCCAAATTAATTTCTTAAATTTTTAAAATTTAAATTTTATTTAAATAAATTAACCATTATTTGAAGAATTTGGAAATTTTCCTTTAAATTTAATTAATATTTTCAAATATTTGAAAAACTTGATTGACTTTACTTGCCAATGTAAACATTCATTTAAAAATGTTGATCTTGTCTTTAATATTAATTTAAAAACAGTAAATCTTTCATGGGATGTTGTGGGCAGGTTTTGTATGCTTCCATAAAAACTATTTAGAGTTAAGAATTAGAGGTATACTATGCTCGATCTGAGAAGCAACGAAATTTGAGAATTAATTCCAGAAAATTTTCAATAATAATTTAAAAAAAGAGTTGGGAAATTTATTTAACTATGAAATAAATACAGGGTGCGGCAACTTTTCCGCCCCTTTTGTTTTTGTCATAACTTTTTTCAATTTCAATGAAAATTGATAGTTCTTTTTTTATTTTATTCCCAACACTCTAAGAAAATTTTTGGTACCGAATTTTAGAAATTTGGTTTATAGACGATGAAGATATGCCCGAAATAGTCTATAAATAGCATCAAGAAATATTTTTTTATGCCAAAGTTTACTTTGCCATAACTTCGCTCAAAGTCACCCAATCTGAATAATTTTGGTACCAATCGACTTGTCTCGACGAGGAGCATCGAAATAGTCTACAATTAGATTTTTGAAAATTTCACTTAAAAAAGTCATTATTTCCTAATTTATCATTCAAAGGCCCATATCTCAGCCCAAGAACAAGCTAATCGCCTTGTTTTGATGTCATTCGAATCAGCTAAAAGAGCTTATTCGAATGATATATACATTCTCCATATCAAACATATAGCCTTTAAATCAGACGACTTTTGGCCCAAAAATTTTTGCCAAAACTTTAAGAAAAAATAACCAAATTAATTTTAAAAATTTTGAGAATATTTCGGTACCAAAAATTTTCTTAGAGTGTTGGGAATAAAATAAAAAAAGAATTATCAATTTTCATTGATCTTAAAGAGAGTTATGATAAAAACAAAAGGGGCGGAAAAGTTGCCGCACCCTGTATATAAATATGAAATCGAAGATAAAGTGAGAAGAATTTTGGTGTAGAATTATTCCTCTTGTCTTAGAGAAATTAATTTATAATCTCTGTATTTATCAAATAATTGGTACTCTAGATAATTATCATTCCTACCCCTAGCTGGCTTTGGTAAATAAAAGGAAGGGGGGGGGGGGGGGTAATTAATTATCTGAGTGAAGGTAATTATTTGAGTAATAATTTTTAATTATAATTTTTAATCCATACAATATTAAGTTCACTAATAATATTTTGCTTCTGATTCCAAATATTTTTTCCTCTCAAACCAGATTTTTCAATCAAATTATTTTGGTTTTCTCTCCATTTCCTTCCATTTTTGTAATTAATCATTTCATGTAAATATTTTAAATTTAAAAATTTTCTACATTTCCAGTTTGAAAAAATTTCATTTAATTGTTCATTTAGTCTTTCAAAAATTGGTTCTTTATTTGTTTTATTTATTTTAAAAAATTCCCAGATTTTTGAACGTCTTTTACGAATAACTTGTTCAGCTTAAAATTATAATTATTTGTAAAATAAAGATTCCTAATTTTGCTAATTTAATTAATCGAACCTTTCTAACCTAAAAAATATAAACTAATTAATTCCAAAAATATAAACAACAACCGCAATTTATTTCCAAAAACATATAAAAGAGTAATAAAGAAAAACTACATAAGCGAAAGATTTAGCGCTAATAAGAAGAAATTTATGAATAAAATTTTATAGGCGGTGTTGATATTCTAAACTAAGGGGAGGGGAGAGGGAGCGAGCACAATGGGCATCAAGCAAATCCCTCTTAATTTTTGGATAAAGCCTTCTTTCCTTTCCATTCATTACATTCAACTGCATCCACATGCTCCGGAAAAATTTCCTGGTTGTGAAGCAGAAAAAACTGGCCAAAGAATTGTTTTCATAAGCAATCCTCTCGGTTGTGGGTTGTTTAAGAAGCAATTTTTAATATAAGGAATGCAGCATTGATAAGCAGATACATAGTCATTGAAGAATAATTTGTATATACAATTGACTATTGAGTTTCTGTAGCTGTTAAGTGACATAATCTGCATTGATGTAAGAAGAGGTTTCAAGTCTAAATCTATGGCTTGTACTAATTCTGTGTTGTTATTTTTGTCAGGTTTACAACAATGGGCATAGTCTTGAGGAACCGTTTGATTGTAAACAGTAACGTTGTTATTGGTACACTGAAAGGATTTAAGGTGATTAGGATAAGAATTTAGTAAAAACTAACAAAGTGTGAAGAGGCAATAACTTGCCAGAATTGACACTGAAAACCGATACCAAAAATAGTTGTTTGGTAACATAACAAATGTGCCATTGAACTCAAATATGAGAATTGTGCCGATAAAAATTTCAAACGTCTAAAGAAGTCAGTTTCGGTTTTGAAGAAGCTGTAGCAATTTGAAACGTAGTTGTTAGCTTCGGCAATTGTTGAGGAGTTATAATTCTGAGCAGTGGCATTGGAATTGATGGAGTTGTTAAGTGATTGTAACAGAGGATTACTATCAGCATCACCGCTCAACATGGAATTTCCAATTGAGGAGAGTGTTATATACTATTTAGTAGGGAATCTTTTGATTACATTCATATTAAAATTACCATATCACAATAGGTAAGATACTGTTGAACTGTTCCAAACCCAGGCATGTATGCATTCAATATTGCTTGCCAGACTGCGGGAGGTGCCTTAATAGCGCAGTATTGGCGAAGAACCATAGCGATAAAGGCATGTTTTCGCTCAATTGGCCAGTCATCATCGTTTTTAAAGCAGATCCTTTTGAACCATTTTGTCCATGTAAGAACGATTGCGGTTGTTCCATTGCCACATTTGTCATTAGCTGTTGCATTTTCCATAGCAGTAGTTAATGCAGAATTGCCAATATTATCCACTGGAACTATTACTAATTTCATATTATCTGCATTGAAGCTGAATCCTGCAAGAATAAACTCGAAGATCCTTCCCCATCCAGTAATTTGTTCGCATTCAATTAATGGTTCAATGTCAGCGTTGTTTGCGAAGAAAAGTTTTAAATGATAAGCACATCTAATAACCTTTACCGATAAAGTCAAAGTAACATCAAGGAGCTCAATCTCTATCTCCCTTATACAGACCTCGAAACGGTTCTTTAATTCAAAAAATATAAAAATTTTAAGTGATATTTATATTACTTGTTGGTCAAAATTCAAACGCAAAAATTTAATTCTTCTTAACTCATTAACTAAAACGGATGGGCAAGATCCTGATGTTGAGTTGGAAGTAGAGTATGAATTTGCTGATTGTGTCACAGAATTGTTCGAATAAATATAATTTATTATTGTGACATTTGCAGGAGCTAGACTTGCAGCAGATGATGTATCCAAGCTTACTCCACTAGCACCCGTAGCCAAACTTGCCGCAGTGGATGTGGTTGTGGAGGCCGTTGTAGTTGTTGGAATATTACTTGGAGTAGTCGTAGCATAACAGTCACATATTGGCCCAATGTTACATTCACGATGAGCTTGACTATTTGAGTTACTTTCCGAATTTCGTGTATTAGTTAAAGGTGCAGGACAATTAGTTGACATAACAATGCCAAAACAAATTCCAAAAGCCAGAATATTTCCGAACAGAAATTTGGAACCCATGTTTGATCAGTTGAATATAACTGATTGGAAGAGAAGGTTGAAGAAGTTTTACAAAAGGATTTTTGTTCGACTACGAGGACGAAACATGATTAGTGAGACTTTTGACTGCCTTTTATAGTGAGTATCTTCTTGTGTGGTCGTAGTAATTTGCTGAATGGAAATTTGAATTGAAGGATTTGAATTTTATTTTTGTTTTTCAAACATTCGTAAAGTTAATTTTACTATATTTACATATTGTTTTGGTAGACAAATTTATATCAAACATACAATATTTTTCATCCTTTAGGTATTAATTTTTGTGCTAGTTTATATTACACGACTCAGGTTATAGCTAGGTTGCCGGTTCCGGGTATCCGGAACCTAAAAAACACCGGTATTCGAAAATTTATGTTAAGTCATCAGTTATGGATTTGAATACCCAAGATATTCCAGGAACCGTCAACATTAGTCATAGTCCAACAACTCTTAAACAACCCCACAACCCCCACAACTCCTTGGAAACTTCTCCGCATTCTGTGAGGATATTTGAATTAGTGTTTAAAGATAAAAATCGAAATCGTCTCTCGGTTTTTAACTCCCGAACAGAGTTGCATCGTAATCGAAAATTTTTTTTCGTAATCGTAATTCGTAATTTAAAAAAATTTTCGGAATCGTAATTCGTAATTTTAAAAAAAATTCGTAATCGTAATTCGTAACTGAAAAACGCCGTAATTCGTAATTACGACGCAACCCTGCTCCCGACCATCACTAATAATTAATGTAAGGGAAAGAAGGCTCTATTAAAGAACTAAAATTCTTAAATTAGTTTTAATACGGAAAGGTTCCAAATAATTTATTAAATATTTGTATAGTATGTATAAACTTAGCTTCAAAAATCTAATTTAAATAAATAAAAAAACTTGGAGAAAACGCTGATGACGAAGATGAAGTTAAATTGCTACTACTAGAAGATGTAAAAAATGAAGATGTTGATGATGTTGCATCAACGGACAAATTACTTCCATTATTAATATTTTCTTTATTTTCTAGTAAAATCCTTTCCCTTTCTTTAATTAATTCTTTTTTTAATTTCATTATTTTTTTAAATTTTATTTTTTCTTTTTCTTCCAAAAAATCTAAAAACATTTTTTCATTTAAAAATAAATTTTTATTAAATTCTTTATATTTTTTATTTAAAATTTTTATTTTTTGTTCTGCTGATTTTACTATTTCTTCTCTAGTTTGATTATATAAATTAATTCTCATTTTATTATTTGATGAAAATTGTTCTTTTAAAATATTTAATTTTGTTTTCATTAATCTTTGAATGGATTCTTTTTCTTTTAATTTTTTCTTTTCATCTTTTTTTGCTAAATTTAATAAAGAATATTCACTTAATTCAATTAATTGTAGTCCAAAACTTCCATATGTTGATATTCCATCCATCCATCGTTTCATTGCTATTTCCCAACTTTTATAATCTTCTTTGAACTTTAAAATATAAAATAAAATTTATTGTGTAGACCAGAAATGTGAAACAATAAAGTAAAAAGTCATGGATCAATATGGATTTCTTCTTGTACGAAACGTGTTTTAAAAATAAAATAAGACAGTTAAAATAAAAAAAGGATAATTTTCCTCGGCCTATTATTGCCTACTTGCACTTAGTTGTTGTCCGTTTTCGACAACTCCGGGAGTTGTCTTATTTGTACGTTCGGACCAACGGGACACAATAAGGCGTGCTTATAACAAATCTGGCAAAGATATGTTTCTGGTATTTGAGCGACATACCTAAGTAAAGTTAGGGGTGTAGGTTGATTAAAACTACATTAAAAACAGTTAATTTATTTTTTAACCTTCATTTCAGATGCAAATTTTCTTTGTTCATTTATTATACTTTCAGAATTTATTTGTATCGGTTCTTCATTAATTTTATTGTTATTTATATTTTCAATTTCAATAATTTCCTTAGTTCCGATAATTAAATAAAATTTATTTACAAAATAAATAAATAAAATAAATATATTTATTAACATTTTTGGAATTTTTAATTTAATAATTTAAACATTTTGAAAATATTATTGAGTTTATTTTCTCAAATAAAAGTGTATTCACAAGCATATGTAATTTATTAATCATAAATCAATTGACAGGAAATATTAAGAAATGTCAGGAAATAATTTTAAAAGATTTATTTTAAAAATTAAATTAATGAAAAACTTTAAATTTTCTATTATTATAATTCAATCTGGGCAGTTTTGGTTGATATTCAAAAATATTTACCGTATATGCTCGAATAATTACCCTGGGTAATTATTGTTTCGACCTTTCGCTGGAGGGTGTAATCTTCGAGAGGAGGTGCTAAATTTGGGATATATCTCAATAAATCAAGGAGGGAATCGATGTAGTTTTTGATATTGTTTAATACTGTTTCATTAATTAAAATTGACAATGATTTTTTCAATATACATATTTAAGATTTGTGTAAGAAAATGAGGTGGTAATTATTAAAGATATTATTAAAGAGAATAATTATTTGAGAGAGGGTAATTATTTGAGTATATACGGTAGTTGATCTGAGATTAAATGGCTGGCTTGAATATACTCAATTCTTACCAAGATAATCTTATCAAGGTTCCGATATCTTATTTGTAATATTTGTTGAGAAAATATTAAATAAATCAAAGATTAATATTTGCAAAAAAATACGAATATTCTTTAAAAATATCAAGTTTCACACCCAAACTGGTTAATTTTGTTTAAAAATAAATTATTTTACGAAAAGAATATATTTGTAATTCTCACTCTAATTATTGTAAAATTTCTTTAATTTATTACAATAATTATTCTAATAAATAGAAATGGGAAGGATTGAGAATTCAAAAAGACAAATAAAAAATGGATGTGATTTTTATAAATAAACAAAAAAATTCCTCGACAATCCTTCCATGTCTAGACATAAGAAAAAATAAAAATAAATAAATAATATAAATTATAAAAATTTTTTAAAATTATAATTATATGTACATACAAAAGAACAATTTATTGAGCTAAGAAATAAATCAAACAAAATTTTTTTGTTTAAAGTGTTTAGATCACCGAGACGGAAAACGTATATTTAATAAAAATTAATTATTTAATATTCTAAGAAAAAATCATTTAAAATAATTTTTTGGTTTATTTATAAATTAAATAAAGCATAAATTACTAATTTTATTAATTAAAAATGATCTCGAAATTAATTTTTTTAATTATTTTTATTTTTTGTTTGTCAGAAGGTCAACAAACATTAGGGTAATTAAAAATATTCTGATTTGTTAAATATTATTTTTAAAGGCAAACAGAATTACCCAATTGTTTAAATAAAATTTCATCTTCTGTTTGTGATCCTAATGGAGTTCTTAATTCTACACAGTTACGTAAATTAAGGAAGGCTTTGGTACAAGCTGAGCAACAGACTGTGCAGGTAATTATATTTTAATTTGAAAATTTTTTTATAAAATGTACATATTAAAAATAACAAAAACTAAAGTAAGCTGAAAGATGGGAGTGTCTGAATAAGAAAACGAACTCTAAATTCGACTCAGCTAGCAGTTAATAAGAAAATATTAATATTAGTGGATAAATAAAAATAATTTTAAATTTTCTTGTCTCAAATTTTTATTTTAGGAAGGATATTCCTACAATGCTTCTCAACGTTCAACTTGCGGGAGAAAAGGGATTAAAGTACCTATTGTTCTGTTAAAATCAGGGAATGAAATTGAGGCTGCAGTATGTATTTTTGAATTAATTTACTTTTAAAACTAATTAGGAAACAGAAAATACACTTCTTGGCTCTATTATGCAATGGAGTTTAAATAATAATTGTGATAGAGTTGTTGTTCTTTTACAAAGTGTTTCTGACAAAGTAGAGGAGCGTCGTTTTTGGGCTGGGAGAAATTGGAATGTTAATTTAGAACCTAGTGAAGTTGTTGAACTTTATAAAAATGAAGTAAGTTTTAATGTATATTAATAGAGTTAACACCAGTTATAATTAGAGTTAAGTATTCCGTTTAACTACAGAGTGTTAAGAAATTATAACGCCACCTTAATTTTTTCTGGTTTCCTATTTTCCAGTTGTCCAATTAATCTGAGATTTTTATAGGAAGTTTGACAACATTTTTGGAAATTAGGTATACCTGAAATATTTTTAAAAAATTCTGACTCTATCGGTTTTTATCGAGTTTTCTCTCAAAAATGGGTGTTATTTAAAATCCTAGTCAAACTTCGGGGTATACACCAAAAGCCTAATCATCATCAATACATACACCAAAATAATTTTAAATTTTCTAAAAATTTTAAGCATCCACTAATTCAAAAATCGGATTATGTTGAAGCACTTGTAAATATTATCAATGCAATTGCTAAAATAGTTTCTGGAAGAACTGGCCCAGCAAGAAATGTGAAAGCTACAATTTTAAGTGACAAACCTCAAATAGCTTCTGGAGCGGAGGTTAATAATGCACAAAATTAATTTGAATAAAATTTTGATAAATAAATTAAATTGAAATTATTTATTTTTTATTTATTTTATGTTGGACAATTTTGTTAAATTTGGAATAAAAATTTATTTAATCCTCTACTAGTTATTATAGGGGTTACTAATTAAAAGCCAATTTCATTTTACTTTTCATTGTGCTTTTTATTGTCTTTGATCGGCAGGCACTCAAATTTCCCTAAGAAACAACTCTACAACATGTTAACATCCATAATTACAAAATAAGACATCAAAATATTTTTTAATTCAATTAATAATCCATAGAATTTAACCATACATGTTACTTGGTTGGATTATATTTCCATTTTTAAATATATTTTTTACTGAGTTAATTTTTATGAATATATGTTTTCTTGTTTCTCCATTAGCCCAAATCAAAAGCCAAGAAGGCAAAACAATTGTACTTATATCCGATACAAGAAAGTTTTGATTGAAAACGGCCTAAAATTATTTTAAATTAATTATAATCAATCTTGACTACCATGAAAAAATTTTGGCATTCATCTACAGAAAGTAAACTGACGCCACTTAGTGATATCATAATTGCGACGTAGATTAACGTCTGAAATTAGATCATAAAGATTCAAAAGTGAATTAATATGAATTTGTTAACTTGCAAAAAATATGGGATTTTCATTATGACTCGTTACCCTTGTTATATTTCTGAAAACTTGGGCTAAATGAACTTTTAAGTTTTATGTTCAATGCAATGTTGAATGAAGTCTAAATGGTCATGTAAAACTTAACAAATAACATCAATTCTAACCTTAAAATTCTAGATCTATTACAGCTTATTATAAATTAATTTTGATTAATAAACTGTAGTAGTAGGATTGTCGGTTTCAAACCGAAACGTAAGTCGGAAGATTTTTGGTTTTGTCAGCTTAGTCTTGGAAAAACCGACTTGGGGTCACTTTAGTACGTGGGTGCCGGATTTAATATATAAATGTTATACCATTTGAAAGAGCTAGTCGAGCTGAGTCGAATGACACCAAAATCAGCACGATTGGATGATTATAAACAAGGTGTATCTCGGTTCAAAAATTTTTCCTCGGGCTAAAACTGGTGGCATTCGACTCAGCTCGACTAGCCTTTTCAAATGGTATAACATTTGTATATTAAAGCCGGCACCCACGTACTAAAGTACAGCCACTGACTTGCTTGGGGAAACCGACAATCATTGAATGTATATTTCAAGGTATTTACCATCGAAATAGAAATGAGTAGCTGACCAACAAAGGTCCAAAAAGCGTAAAGTGTCAATCTCTTTTCGATAGTTTGTTGCAATCCGTTAGAGGTTATTTTATTTGTTTGAGGTTGTACTTTAGTTTTGTAGACAAACAATGTTGCTATATTGATAATTAAACAGATAAACATAAAAATAACACAGGAATAAGCTGCATATTCCAAAGGTTGAGTATCTCCTTCTTTTATATTATGTACATCTATAGTTACAGTTTTATTGTCAGCCTGTAAGTGGGCATAAAAATCTTGAGAAAACATTTGTACTGTTAGAATTAATGGAGTAATAAAAATAAGCAGCATGGTAAGAAGTAGACAGCGTTTCCATACCTAAAACACAATAAAATATTATTTTTAAAATTATTTTTTAACCTTTTCATAAGTAAATGGCCATAAAATAGAAGAAAGTCTATTAAGTAATTGTAAAGTTGTAACTATATTTTCGCCATGTATACAATAAAGACTAGAGAAAAAAATTGTTGCTAATACCCACGAAGGTAGTAGAAGGTATATATCTGTGAATAACCCAACCTTTCCAAAACGTTGTCCGAAGGAGATAATAAAGTTGAGAATATTCTACAATTAATCATATTTATTCAAATGCCTGGGTAATACTTTTTCAGCCCATTTATTGAGGGGTTGAGGTATTTATTTTTAATCCAATTAACTTACCAAAATTGCCCTTGCAATAAGTAACTGAAAAAAGCTCGAATTAAAATCCTTCCATTTTGTAATAATTATTACAACTTCAAATGAATATAAAATAGAAGATGGAACTCCAATGACTACAGAAATAACAAACGGCAAATATACCGTATTTGCCAAAAATACAATTGGTGCTGATAGGAAAAAGCCCATAGGGTGAATAAATTTGAAAACAATTTCTAGCGACCTAAATTAAAATTTTAAAAATTTGATAATTTAAGTCAGTCCTTATGTAATGACCAAAGGTCTGGTTCTGTCCAAAGGTTACCAGATTGATGCCTAGAACAGCTTATTACACGATTAAATGCACTAATTTCGAGTTGGAATAACCAAAAAAGCTAAAAGGTGCCAACAAAAATTAAGGCTATACAACTGCTTTTATCAAAAAATTGAAATTTAAATGTGCCAATTATCAAAGAGACAAACAACTTTTTATTTTAAATTTTTTAAACTTAGACAGGTGGAATAAAAATAAAAAAATTGGTGAGCTTTAATTAAAATAATAGAAAAATGTTTCTTTTACAAAATCTCAATAAACTAAAAAAACAGGTGAATATTTACTGGCATGATGTAAATAATTTATTTAATTATACATTGTTAAAGTGCTTATTAGTTAAAAAGAAAATTTTAATTATAAAGAATTTTATAAACAAATTTTCATCAAGCTGGTATAGTCTTCAACAGGGTTGAGCGCAATTGAGAATTTCAAAAAACACAACATTAAAAATGCCAAGGTAAATGTCTTGGAGTGCTGAAAAATACATATGTCGACTATCTTTCTTCCAAGCTTAAGAAATTAAAAAAAATCTGAAAATCAATTTATGTACTAGAAAATACAATTTTTAAAAATTAAATTAACAAAAATCTCCTAATATGTATGTATATTTTTTATACCACAAATTATTAAATTTTACTAAATATTAAATAATTGAGGATGATTATCAAAAAAATATAAATTTAAAACTTTACAATTCATCTATAATTAATTTGAAATAATTTTTAAAAATCCAAATTTTCAATAAAAAACAATTTCCATCAAAGATATAAAGTCCGTTGCATAATTATAAGGCCACCCCAATTTTTCATACTTCTTTGCCTTTTTCTTCTCTTCTTTTTGAATTTCCGCCTTTATTCAATCGTGTCTAAGATTATAAAAGAAAAAAATAAAAAATAATGAAAAAAACTAAGAGAGAAAAATTTTAGAGGAAAAAACTCAAAAAAGTGGTGTTGCATAAATATAAGGCCACTTTGGTTTTTCATACAAGAAATATTATAAAAATTCTACGAAAATTCCTTTGAACATCTCCATCGATATCGAGTGGAAAATCAAAAAGAACGAAGTCCCGTACCTATGCAACAAACAGTCTATAAGACAAAATTCACGGTTTCAGTTGGGCAACCCCAACCTACCGACGCCCAGATTCTATTATACAAAACCAAATTGTCAGTATCCGGAACAACCATTTAGGTTTAGAACGATCATTCACCATATGCCCTAAAATCATTTATGAAAATAATTATCTACTTACCCATAGTTTATGTTACACAAACACAGTACCATAACTTATTTGTACAATAATATAATTTAAATAAAATCTTATCGTTATGGATTTGAGGAGAAAATAAAACAGGGCCATACAAAGTTCGACATTACAAAAGTTGTTTATTAAAAATTTTTTTTATTTTTTTAAAATTTAAATTAAGAATTTAAATAAAAACTATTTATAGAAATAAATAAATTTTTTAAATGAAAAAATTTAAATAATTTGCACTTTTTCAACTTTTTAAAAAATTTCCGGGCCACCAGTTAACTTTTGTTTACAAAATTTAAATTTTTTTTTATTTTTAGAATAAAACAAACAATTTTTATCATGCCACCAATAAAATTTTTGAATGTACTTTTAATTGTTTATTCAGATTATAAATAATTTGCCCTATATAAGTAAGGCTGATTTCCTTTTTGAGATAAATCCGTTTTAATATTAATAGATTTTTATTTTTATCCTATATTATTTCTTTAATTTCCAATTTCAACATTTTTTATTAGAGCAGATTTGTTAACCTAAAACTAAAATTTTAACCGAAAAACTATTCCATTCCTTTATTAAGACTTATTTATTGGAATCAGAGGTGGGTTGGAATAATGGAGGTGTCAAAATCCGAAATGGGTGATTGTCAGAATTTTAAATCGTGGATTCGAAAAAAACCCAGAACGTTGGAAACTCTTCGGAACTGTTAGTTCCAATCTACCCCTTCATTAAAAATTTAAGTCACCACATTTTGACGTCGAATTGTGTGAATAATTAATTTAGAAAAATAATTCTTATTTCACGTCCCCAGTATTAAATAAATCTTTTAATTATTTAAATAAATCCTTTATTTTATTTCCTCAAAAAATTTTAAAATAAAAGTTAATATAGGTAAATAAATTTTTGTCTACAGGAAGTTAAAATGTCTTAAAATAAAAGCTAAGAAAAACGGAACCTATTTCAAATTTGTCTGACCAAAAACCACGTTTAAAAAATTAATTTTAGTTAAAAAATTAAATTTTGGGCATTTTTTAAAGAAATATTTTTTAATTAAAAATTATACATTTATTTTATTTAAATTGTAATTCTTCTTTCCTTATTTTAAATTAAAACATTTATTTATTCTTTTCAAAGGAACATATTCAATACATTTATTAAACAAACAAATAAATAATTGAAGCTATTTCCTTTTATTTTTTTAGAAAATATTTATTTTTTATTTATTTTAATATTTTTATGTAAAGCATATGATGCTTTAAATTAAATGTTTTACCACAAATTTTAGTCCTTCAGTTATTTTTACAAAAATCACAAAATAATTAAACAATTATTTATTTCAAGAATAGGTATATATTTATTGTTCGCACTAAGGTTGTCGGATAGTTGAAAATCTTCGGATTTCCGGATCCGATATTTGAACCAAAAATTACCTTATTTTTCTGATCCGGATCCGACAACCTTATTTCATACGACATACCAATTAGATTATAGGTATTTGATCTCATATGTAGCTCATACATATTTTTTAACATTTCTTTGTTTGTACACGTATTCATATGCCTATGACCAAACACATCTTCATTTATTATTCCGATTTTCAGAATCCGATATTTCAGTCAAATATTGGTTTTATTATTTAATTGACAAGTTTTTTTTTAATTTTTAAAAGAAAATATATATTCGTAACTAGAAATTCTCTACAAATTTCAGATTTTTAAATTATTAAGGGATTTATTATAATTCTATTTTAAATTATTAATTTTATTTTTTTAATCCGCTAAATTTTAGTTTCGTTTCTTTCTTAATTTAAAATATAATAAAAATTTAAAATAATTTTTGTTATATTTAAACGTGGAAATAAATTGATTAAACATATAAAATTTTGTTTTTAAGACCACCTGATTGTTCCTCAATGTCCTAAAATGGAAATTTTATTAAAAATATTATTCCTCTTTTTTAGTAATTTAAAGAATTTTAATTGTTTGGGGGTTTAGGTACTTTGGGTTAAATATATTTATTTATTTGTTTAGGATTTTGTCCACAATTTTTATTTATTTTTGTCAGTTTTTTCCTATTATTTATTTTAACGAATTAAAATCTTTTTTTAAAGATTTGGTCAAAAATTTTTAAATTGTTTATATATTTTAAAAATTAATTAAAATGATTTTCTTTTATTTTATTTTACTTTTCTTTTTATTTTTTATCAATATATTATTTTTAACTTAAATTAATTAAATAATTTTATTTTTATTTAAAAATTTAGATTAATATTTAATTTAAAAATGATTTTTATTGTTTTGTGTTTTATATTTGCTTGTTTGATTCCAGGTAGATTTTTAAGAGAAATATTAGAAAAACAATGTTATCTAATTATTAAATCTAAGCTAGATTCGTTATCTCACATGAAAACCTTTATCTAATAATAATAATCAATTTAATTTTTTTAAATTTTCTAGATGTCAATACTGGAAAAATAACAAGTTGTCCTACAAAAATAACCTCGGCACTTAAAGGTGATTAAAATAAAATTTTGAATTTTTATGGGCAGAAACAGTAAAATATTCGGTTAAAATTATTAAAACAAAATCAGTTGCCGCAAACAAAATTAAAATTTTTTTAAAAATTTTTATAAAAATATATCTTCATTGGGAAAATTTTTTTGAAATATTTGGCAAAATTTCGAAGCTACAAAAAGCCAAAAAATAGTCCAACTTTAGGTTACTTCACCAAAACGTTTTTTGCATTTTATTCTAAACTTAAATAAATAAGGAATAATTTTAAATAAAAATCCTTTCCTTTCAAATAATTAAATTTAAAAATAAAATTTTTTAAATTTAAAGTAAAGCAAGTTATTTACTTATTTGAAAATCAAAATTTATGGAAACATGATGGAAAAAGAATATATGCTGGACCATTGAAACTAAATGACGTAAGAAAAAATTTCATTTTTTAAAATTATTATTTTTTAAATAAAAATAAGCAAAAGAAATTTTAGAAAAAATTTTAAAAAATTAAAAAAATTCGAAAATTTATAACTTTAATAAATAAATTAATGAATTAGGAACACTTTTCGTTAAATAATTATTTTTATTTATTTTAATTGAATTAAAAATTTTAACACTTTAAAAACGTAGAAAATTCCCGAATATTCGGAAATTGAAACTAACAAAAAATAGAGATCGGAACGAGACGAGATCTCGATAGAAAATCTCGGTTATCGAGATCGAGAATTTATCGAGATTTTGTTTCTCGTGCGACACTTCCAGTCCGGTCTCTAACATTAAGCAATATTTCTAGTAACAGATGAGTATATTAAATAAGTGAGTATCAGAGGTTAATCCCACTTGAATCTCTCGATATCCCTATTAATCCCTGATATCACTATTGCATGAGGTATATCAGAGTATATGCATGGATCAAGGTGGATTTGGAGGGATATTGTTTGGTAACTCACTGAGTATATTTATAAACGAGATTTAATTTATACTAAATTTAAACAAAATTTTATTTCAGATATTCCCGAATGTCCCAGGAGTCAATACTTCATGTACCTCATCAAAAGACGTCATTTATCTTTTTTATATGAAACAAGTTTATGCTTATGTTTGTGAACACAAAACGGGGAAATTTAAGTAATTTTGAAATATTTACTAAATTTAAAATTTAAATTAAAGCTTACTTGATAAACATCCAATAGAATTACAGCCAATGATTATTCCCTTCCCTATTAAATGTTTTCCGTTAAATAATGGAAGTTTAATGATTGGAAGTGTAAGTATATAATATTATTTAATTAATAAAAAAAGGGTTTAAAAATTTTGTTTAAAAATTAAAGATTTTACTTATTTGAAAATAAAATTCAAAGTTATGCATAATAGTATTAGGAATCGTTCTTCCTTTGGAATCGAAACGAAGAAATAAGAAATTTTTGAGTTAGTTTGGAGGTCGGCCCCGGATATAAGATAAATTTTCAAGAACAGACAACCCTATTTATGCAGTATATCCCTACAAAAATTAGAATATCAAATGCCATTTTCGAAATAGCTGTCGAAATAGTTACTGTAACTTTTATGAATTTTAGTGCAATTTCTGACTAATCAAAATCTAGGTATAGTCAAACAATAATCTGAAACCGAATTTCAAACTGTTCAATAAAAAATTAAAACAAATTCTTTTTAAAACTTCTAGAAATAAATTAAATTAAAAAGAATTATGAAATTAAAAAAAAAATAAATTTAGGGGACTGCATCCTACACTTACTATCCAGAAGTAAATGTTCCACATATGGTAATTTTTATTTCAAAATAAATAATAAAATTAATTTAAAAATAGTCCGGCGACTTTTACGAGCAGTTCCCCGGATTGCCCGCGGAATTTATTTCTGGATTTCCAATTGACAATAATTATAATAATTATTTATTTTTGGATAAATTGAATGGTAAGAAAATTAAATAAAATTTCAAATTTATTTTTTTTAGCAAGTAAATATTCTTTTAATGATTTTAAATTGGAAGCTACAGATTTGAAGAATTATTTAAATTGTAAAGTTAGTAGTTGATAGATAATGAGGAAAATAAAGAAATACAGAGATAAACTGGAAATTATTTTAAATATACAAAAGTTAAAAATCCATTTATAATATAAATTTAAATACCTAACTGGAAATAAATACCTAACTGGAATATAAATATGTAGCTTATTTTAAAAATTATCTTTTTATTTCTAATAAAATTAAAAATGAGGGAGAATATATAAGATAATAAAAGGGTTTTCAAGGGGTTGGATGAAATGTTTTCAGACACACCTATTTCCGTTCTTTTTAAATATTATTAGTAATGTTTATAACGAATTAATAATAGGAGGATTTAACTTTAAATATATATTATAAATGGATTTGACAGATTTATTCCCAATAAAAATATCTAATCATACCCAATACCGCATAAATTTATTGTATTAATCACATTTATATTAGTAATTCATTTGATAAAAATTTGAAATAAAAAAGAAACACTCAAAACTATTTTCCACCTTAGTGATTGTATAAAAATTATACCTTAGTTCAAATATTCTTAGTTCCAATATATATTGCGTCAATATTCTTGTCCTATCCTTAGTAATAATATTAACAAGGTGCCGTGGATTAAAGAAGTAGATAATTTCCCCAAGACTAAGATCTCCATAATTTCTACAATTAAACTTCCATAATTTCTCCATAATTTCCCCAAAACTAAGACCGAAAAACCCCAAGAAAGGTCTTGGAATCAGGACTGACCAAAAGTCTCATACATCTCTGAAATATACAAATTTTAATATACTTAAAATAATCAGTTTTTGTTTTTCACATTCCTTAAAAATAATTAGTTTTTAATTTTTTTATAATTAATTAATTTTTTAATAAAATTATCAACATTTTCCTTTAATCCTTGATATTCTTTATTTTGTAAACTAAAAAATAAAATTTAATTATTTTTATTAAAAATTTAATTAACAAACTCTTTTTTAATTAAATTCTCCATAATTTCTAATTTTTTGTTAAATTCCATTTCCTGTATTTTTATTTTCTAAAAAATATTTTTATACTAATTTTAAAATATTTTCAATTACCTCTTTAATATAATCATCAAATATATTTTTCTCAATATTTACTAATAAATAAATAATTAAATAAATTATTAATTTTTTATTATTTAATTTCATTTTTTCTATATTTTCCAACAAAAATTTTGTAAATTTATTTACTAAATGCCCATCTACTTTATAATAATATTTTCCATTCATATTTTCGAATAAATTATTTATTTCCAATTTTTTAATTTCTTTTAATTTATTTTCAATATTTAATTTAAATTCTTCCACATTTTTATCAAAAATTCCAATACTATTTTGTTCAAACAATTTATTTTCAATTTCCAACAAATCTTTTAAAAAATTGAGTGCATCTTTCATTTCTTTATTTTCTAAAAAATTTTGGAATTAATTTTTATGTTCGAAACCAAGGTTGTCGGATCCGGATATACGGATCCGAAAAAAGGCCGGATATTCGGAAATTTTCGATTCGGATAGCGGATCCGGATATCCGAAGATCTCCAACTATCCGAAAACCTTAGTCGCAAATAGATTCGTTTTGGCATCGGTACGCACTTAATTTTCGGATTCTGGGTTAATAAAAAAGACTTGGACTAGAAAATTTTCATGATATCAACAAAGAATTTAGGGTCAATAAATTTCGTGTATCGTGTTTAGAATAAACTATGCCGAGCTCTATTAAGATCCTCATTTATTTTTAAAATATTTACGTGTATATTCCTTCTTTATAACATCATCTATTAATTTTGTAGAAAATATTTCTTCGTCTTCTTCTTTAATTTCTTCTTCAATTTCTCGAATGATTTCTTTTCCTTTTAGATTCTTTGGCTGATTTTGCTACAAAAATTAAAATAATTATTCTCAGGTGAAATATTAATCAGTAATTATAGGCTGGAGAAAAATGGAGGAGAATGATCAAATAATGCTTACGGATATGCATATGCTTATGAAAACAATCTTATTTTAAAAATAAATATTTTATATCCAGAAATAAGCTTTTAGCTTTTATTTTCAGTTTACTAGTGATAAACGACTAAATTAAAAAATTTTATATTTGATTCCTGTTGAGAGGCCTTTTATTTTAAATATCAAGAGTTTTTTGGATATCTGAAAATTCTTTAAATATCCCTATCCGAACAGGATAACCGTAAAGGAAAGATTCTCGTAAGAAACGACAACTCTTTTCATTGGCATTTTAATTTTACATCGAGTATGGCCTGGGTACACGTTAAATTATTACTTACCTCCTCTAATTTTGTTTTCTCTTCATTGTTTTTCATAATTAGTTTATCTCGATTTCCATCTTTTATTTTTTGACTACCATATAATTTTTTAATTTCATTTTCTAATAATTGAATTTATTAATTGAAAACATGAAAACCAGGGATTCTGTCTCTTTTTTAAATCGTCCATTTTTAATTACACCCCTAATTACAACAAAATATTAAATTTTTGGTCTTCTCGAATTCTAAGAAAAATTTTCGGTGTAGAAAAAATTTCAGATACCTCCGCATTCTGTTTATTTATTTCTCACGCCTTACGGGTTTAAAATTAAATTTGCAACATCCCTTAAAGCTAGGGATATTAACATGCTTATTTATTTTTTCGATTAAAAATTCGAAAAACTTGCTTGGTCACATCTTACTATTTATATATTTTTAATTTAAAATTTACTTTTTTCCAATACATATTTTTCGTTCACAATTATTATTGGATTATACACTTTATCTGTATATATTTTTTCAATAAATTTTAATTTTTGAATATTTCCTTTAAATTTATCCATTTCCTCAATATTTTTATCTAATTTTTTAATTTCTTCATTTACACAGTTTTTCAAATATTTTTTATTTTCTTCTTTATTTTCTTTTATTGTTATATTTTTTATTGTTATATCTTCATTTATTGTTATATTTTTATCATTTAAAATATTTTCTGTACATTCTTTCATTACAAACAAATATTTTAAATGAACATCAAAATTAGTTTCAGAATAAATATTTGGATCAAGAAATATTTGCTTTTAAAAAGTTAAAAAAATTATTTTTATCGATATTTTAATTTTAACCCATGTAATTCTCTTTAGAGACCGGCATGGGACGGGATCCCGACGGGCTTTTCCGGGATCCCGAAATCCTGGATTTTTTTGATTTTCGGGATCATTCGGGATTCGGGATTTATTCCTCGGGATCCCGACCCGGCTCTATTCCCGAATTTGTTAAACTTAAAATTACGTCAAATTCTTTTTCAATTTCTTCCTCTTCAATTTCATTAAAATTCAAAACAAATTCTTTAAGAAAATTATTTCCATTCCAATAATTTTCAAAAATTGTTTTCCAAATATTTTTTATTTGTTCAATTCCAACTAAAAAATAAATAAAAATAAATATTTAATTTCCTCAAAATTACCTTTATTTTCTATATTAATTTTATACCATCCTTTATAAAGAAAATAATCCAAAACATGTAATATTCTCCATTGTTGGTATTTTGTTTTAATTACTTCAAACTTTGCTTTATTTCTAAGAGAATCCACAGATAATTTATTGTTAGTTTTAATAGAATCATAAAACATTTTAATTAAAGTTTTATCATCAAATAATTTTATTTCAGTTGCAAGAGTATCATCAGATAATTTAATTAAATAATTTCTAACAGAAATTTTTTCTATAAAATAAAATTATCTATAAATTAGGTATATGAAATAAAAAGCCCATATCTCGCTGGTAAATTTTTTCTGGAAAATTTTACTATCTTGTAGCAAATTTGAAGTGCTTTCAAATGACTCAAAATTAAAATTTAAAATAATCCATAAGGGTTGAAAAAATTTTTTAAAGTTGAAAAACCCTGTTCTACGTTGATTTTCAGGTTATCTCCACTTGAGTATATACAAGACGGATAATAAACTAAGATATTTTTTATTATCTCCAACTAGAAGCACGTTTTAAATAGGTCTGATGTTACTTGATGAATGTTTTTGTCCCTCCAAAATAAGTCCCCTATAAAATCTTTTACGGTATTTCATGTATGGAACTTCAAATAATACCAACCAATCGTCGTTGTTCAAGCAGAATGCTTGACATTATTTAAGAAAATACATAATTTAAATATTAATATGTATCTACCTAGTTTGCCAAAATATTCCGGAAGCGTTTCTTGTAAAATAAAAAAACGTAGCGATCCAAATACCATTTCCATTCTCTCGTTTACTTGGGTTTTGTTGTCAGAAAAAGATCTTAGTGTTTAATTAAAATAAGAGGTTAAAAATATTTTAAAAAATTTTAAATATTTTCATTTTATGAAAAAGATCGTTATATTCAAATAATAATCAGAAAAAAATTTTTTAGAAATAAGTTTTTGATTAATGTATCCAACTGGCCAAAATTTTAGGGAAAAAAATTATCGTTTCATATCGGAATAAAACGTACCGCAAAAATTTTTGAAAAGACTCTCCCTTTTCATATATAAAATATTTAAAGAAAACAATAAAATTAGCCTCCCAAATTTCTTCTTGAAATTCCAAAAATATTTTTTTCAATTTTTCGTCATCTGCATACACGCAATCTATAGGAGAATATTTTTGAATATTTTCTTCAGAATCGACCAATTTTTTATATTCCGATTTATAAGTTGCTACTATATCACACAAACGTATTTCAAAAGGCAAAGTAAAGTTAACTGGACACAGCATGGTTAATCGTGCAATTAATCTTTAAAAAAATTTTTTTACAAATATTTTACATATTTATTTAACCCTATATTATCTCCTTTCTTAGCTCTGTCCATTGCAATTTCTATTAAAAATACTTGAGAAAGTATTGATATTTGCATATAGATTTTGTTAATTTGTTTGGGATCTTCCGTTGAAAGAAATTCTTTGAAACATTTTTCCAAACTTTTTTCTGTAGAACCATTCAATGGATTATAAATTAGAGTCATCGTGTTATATACATTACAAATGCCTAATTAAATTTTTGATTTAATTAAATGATTAATACAATACCTTGTAAAGGATTTGCTTTTGTTAAGAGATTTGGTAAAGCATTTGTTGTTGGGGTTGTTGATAGAAGCAAAAAAATAATTAAATAAATAAACATTTGTTTATTTAAATAATTTTTTTTCTAAAAAGTTCAAAGATAGTCTTGATTAAAATTTAGTTAAATCGGATTTCAGCATTACTCAAAAGAAAATTCAGTGGGCACTAATAGTAATTAAAATCCACTTAAAACTTAATTAATTATAAAATAAAAATATAAAATTTAATAAACAAAACTATTAAAAATAATTGTTTGCTTCTAAATATTTTTTATTATGTAGAAAATTAAAATAATATTCTAAAAACTTTTTAATACCCAGACAATTAAGAAATATGTACTTTTTAAATAAGAGGAAAGACTACATACCTAAATGTGAGTATGGAAAGGCAAACAAAGTCCCCAAATTATTTTTTATCAAAATAAATTTCTTAATAAGTGAATTTAGAATCTCGATTATGACAGGAGGGTTGACAAGAGCGATAGTGATGGAGGGCGGTATTAATCATGCGGGCGATTGAATGCGTGCTGTATGGATTTTCTTCGAATGCCTGATATGCATTGATAGAGAAAACTATAAAAAATGTTGTTTGTTTTTGCTTAGCTAAAGGGGAATGTAAAAGGGCACAACTTGTATCTAGACATAAAATTAATATTTAGAAATTAAAAGTTTGATAAAATTTAGAGAGAAGTCTGGGTATTAAGAGATACTGGGTGTGGGGGATTAAGAGAGACGTAGAGGGATTCTTGACGATTAAAAATATATCATTTGTTTCATACGGATATACAGGGATATCGGCTGATTAAGGCTTATTTGGGAATTCATGATTAATTAGATGAGTAAATTGCCATCATCACTAAAAATGAAGAAATCTGGCACATAGGCCTTCAAAAAATCTAGAAATTTTTGCCTGCACCGCCAGAAAAGAAGGAAAACTGTTTACAACTTAAAGGGAATGCTGAGTAATTTGTCCGCGATGTCGAGGGACCAAGAGTTGTTCAAGAGACCCACTCTAGCTACGAAAATGTTTTGGGATCGAGGTCTAGGCTTTTGAATATCCTAAAATATAAGATATGAAATAAAGGATAATATCCTCTCAACTCACTTAATATCCCCGATGTCCTTTTAAATCCTAATGGGGATTTTAGGACTCAATTGAGGCTTTGATTTGCAACAAATCTTTGATTTGAGCGATCTTTAGAGTTCTCTCTCATATTGAAAAAATTTTTAAAATGTCCGTTTTTGAAATGTTTTTGTCTCAAATCTAACTCTTGGGAGGCTTATTTATCATTTTAATAATGTAAAAAACGTTTTTAAAATAAAAATTAATTTATTTATAATAATATAAAATTTAAAAAATGTTTACATTGAATATAGATCCCGATATTTCAATTTCCACGATTCTGGATTGGTATCGGTATCAGAGTTATATTCCAAAATCCTTAACCCGATTTTATGTCGAGATTCCAATACCGACCAACTCTAATTAGAACTTAATACAGGCTTAACCAAGCAGTTCTATCGAAAAATAATAGAAGCCCATCAAATAGAAGCTCATATAAAATATAGCCCACTCAAAGTGATCCATTGAAAAATAGACGCCCAGGGCTTTAATTAAAGCATTTATGTAATTTCGTATTCCGCTCGCAACACTATTACAAGCCTTTAAAAACAATAAAGATAAATGACATAAAATAATATATTAATTATAATAATAATTCAATTTCGTTTATTTATTTAATAGACATCCAAATTTAAATTTTTGTATGTTGGTTGTCTACTGTTTCAAATAAAATTATTTGAGTTTAATTTTAAAAATTTTGCAGTTTAATTTTAAAAATAAACTACAAAAAATTTTTTTTCAATAAACATTCGTTTTCGTACTGGTGTTTAACGAAATGAATTTAATTTACGTACAATATTCTCGTTTTTGTGTATTGTTTTTTGCAAAACAAAAATATATATTTGCTTAGCTTTTTCGGTTTTTTTATTTAAATTATTTTTAATCCCGAATTTATTAATTACTCTCATTTTGGTTTATTAAAGTTGTATTTAAAATTTAATCCAATAAACCAACCTATTATATTATTTAAAAAATGAATCACGAAAATAATTCACAAAAGAAAATTCTTTTTTGCGTAATTTGTGGAAATCAAAGTGAAAGCAGAAATTATTGTGTTATTAGTTGTGCAAGTAATCATTTTTTTAAAGAATTTTATAAGGATATCTAAAGACCAGCCACAAGATTTCTTCCATTTTCAGCGCCGAAGTTTTGAGAATTTGGGAAGAACAAGAAGTCAGATTTTTTCCTTTTATTTTAAGGGAAATTTAGAAAAATTGTGTAAAAATCTTAAAAATCCGCACCCGCAATCCGAAACTCGCAACTGCAAAAGCCCTCGCAATTTACGCAATCCGCAACTCACAATCCGCAATTGCGTGCAGCCCTGGTTACCAGACATGAACAATAAATATGAATATTATCAGATGACTGAGGATATTATGAAAAATTATTCCGATTTTTAATCGGGATACGGTATCTACTGGATCTATATTTTATTCATCTTTAAATAAACACCATATATAATTAAATTTCCACCGATATTCCCGATTTCACTCCAAATCTGACAATATCCCTCCAAATCCTCTTCTCTCCCTGCAAATGGATTTAGGCGGATTTGTCACAAAATAAATTAAAACGAGCCAAAAATTTAAAAATTTTAGAAGTTTAAATTTAACTATATAATTTAACTAATTTAACTATCTATGTCTAAAATCCAAAATAAAATTTAAAAAAACAAAAACGGATCCATCTAATCTAATCCACGAATCAATCAAAATCCATTTATTTTGCTTCAAATCAATAAATATATTCTTCATTCCTTCAAATCCTTCCAGATCCTACTACGAATAATCCAACTAATCATCTCGATATCTTTCACTAATCCTTCTATTTCTCAATATTCCCTCTTAATCACTTCATTTTGACTCAAATATATCTTTTAACTCGCCCCAAATATGGCCTCTGTACACACCGGATTTGAATCATTGAATTAATATTTTTGGTACTTTTATAGGCAACGGTCTATGCTTAATAATCCAAAAGTTTGGAGTCTCTTCTGCAATTAGTCGCTAGGGAATGCGAAAAAACCTAACCCAATGTGATGCGAACTTTTGATCAAAATTTTTCCACAATCTTTCGACTTTATATCCAAAAAAAGTGTGAGCACTTCAAAAATACTTCATTATTTTTGTTCCTTATTTAATTCCCTATCATATAGTAGTTTTTATTTGATACCAATATCCATACTTTAAATAAAGTTTTTGGTCACCCTGTATATTTGCTCCCACTAAAATAATTAAAAATATATGTACAGTTGCTAATTAAAAGAATTTTATCCAAATTTTAATAATTCTTTTTCTAAGGCTGCAAGCAATTTTTTCGCCGTACTGTTGTACAACAGAAGGTTACCACTTGTCGTCGACATAAAACATGTGATTTAAAAACTGGTTAATGTTTTATTTAATAATAACATGAAATTAAAAATTTTTCCGAATCTCATTGTTCCTGGATCAGGCCAATACCGCTTGCCCAATGTTATTGTTATTAACATTATTTTTCATTTATTAGGCGAGAAATGTAGAGGTTGCCGTCTTGATAAATGTCTAATTGAGGGAATGGATCCTTTAATGGTTAAAACTAATGATATGAAATGTCGAGATGAATTTATTGAAATGTTAGAAAAACGCCGAAATAAATTACACAAAAATATAGATAATTTAAAATACGATCGTCACGAAGAAGAAGAAGAGTATTTACATGATGGAAATGAAAATCTAAATTATAATGAGGAAGATGATAAGATTATTTGTGTTAAAAATAAATATAAAAAATTAAAAAACAAACGAAATTACTTAGAAAAACATAGTCAACAAAATTATCTCTTAGCACCTTTAAATGCAGAAAACGATCAAGTAAATATACTCAATTATTAGATTTTTCATATCTTAATTATAATTGTAGATGGAGCATTTAATTCAAATTTGTGAAGCACAAAGCCGAATTAGAAATGCATTTATGGAATTTGATGAACAACAATTTTTATCTTTAAATTTAAATTCTTTGCAAGATATTTTAACTAATGGGCCAAATATTATTTTAAGAGCATCTGAATTTTCGGTAAAAAAATTTCATAAATAAATACAGTCAGATAAATAAAATCGCTAATAATAAATACTCGATTATAGCTAATAATGGACTGATACCATCGAGTTTGGGTATTATTTTTAGGTTAAATAGGTAGATGTATATGTTAAGTCCGGTTGTAATAAGTATTTTTCGTTTCCGAAGCAGTCCATACTTATGAAGTGATTGAGTTATATAAGAGGGTACACCTCGTTTCAGTCTAGGCTCCGTTCAGTCAGGCGCCCTATAACTTTTAAAGGGGCTGATAACTCAGGAATCCATAAATTTAATATAATCTATAAATTTATAGGAAAGGCCACAGCTTCTTAGTTTGCCAGAATTTTACGAAACAGATACACTATTTGACCAGTTTATTAATCGACTAACAAAATGTATTCTTGTTGAGAAACTAATTTGTATTGGAATTTTTAAATCTTTACCTATTTATCCAAAACTTGCTGTTGAAGATCAAGTTTGTTTATACATACAATATTGATAATTTTCGTCATTTGATTTTCCACAAAAATTAAATGACGAAATTACCTAAAAGCAATGGGCTTTGCAGCATTTTAAAATGCGGAAGACGAAAGGAAAAAAACATTCAAGATAAAAAACGGATCTCGGAAAGTTATTAAAGCAGAATTCTTTGAAAGGCGGAAGAGAAATAAAATTTTGAGATTATTTTTGGGGATATCGGGCTTAGTAAAACAATAAGGATCTAGAGGTCCTTGTATCCATCCAAATCACCGCATGCGAAAATTTTAAGAATTTTGAAAGTCTGTAGTCTCAATCACATTTTTGATAAGTCCTACACATATTCCTTAAATATTTTCTCAATTAACTATACAATTTAGTAAATTAGTCCTGATTCGATAGAAAATTCTCGCTTCGCGGACCTGCTCCGAAAATTTTGCTATGTGAGAGCTTCGAACAAATTTTCATTAGGGTGGTGTAAAACGGTGGAAGAAAGCAAAAAAGCGGAAGCCAGCCCATACCTGCTATACATCCTAATATTAATTTAATAATTAAGTTAATAATTATAAAATATGTGGCAAATGCTGTATTGATGATGGGAAATTGTTTTGACACCTATGAATTGGGTTCTGATACATGGGTGAGGAAAGATGGTTCTTGTCCAATGTCTGCATTCTCTGATCAATTTAGTTTCAAAGATGATAGAAAGTAAAATATTTAATTTTGGAATAATTTATTAAAATCTACTTTCACAAATCACACTCACAAACAAGATAATTTCAAATTTAATTATTTATACATGACGTAAAAAATTCATGGAAAATCCCAAGATATCCGGTTCGAATTTCCTTAATCGTAACGGATAATCGAGATGAATATTTCGATAATCTAGATGCTGTATCCAATTCAAACACTTTTGGATTATTCGGGATCCGGATACCGTCACCTTAACTGAGTAATCTGAAGACAATTATAAAGCGATTCTTAAAATCTTACAATGCAGATCCATAGCCCTCGATATACAAAATACCCTCTCATAAGTCGCAAACCAACTTCTAATAATTAAATAAATTTATTAAAGACTTTTCTCTTTGGCAATGAGAGTATTCAATAAGCCTATTGAACCTTTTCTTCGAATTGAAATTTGCAAAGAAGAATTTAGTTTAATTTTGGCAATTATGTATTTAAATTCAGGTATTTTATTTTTAAAGAAAAAAAAATAATTTTAAAATTAATTTAAAGATATCCCGGGTTTATCAGAATCAGCAAGGGATATTCTTTCAATTGAGTCATCCAAATATACAAAAATGTTATTTAATTATTTACAAAATAAATTAGGTCAAGATGCTGGAATTAAAAAATATGCTGAATGTTTTCATTTAATTGGAAGTTCTTATTTTGGAGCAAATAACTTTAATTTATTAGTAACATATTTAGAAGCATTTTATAATCTACCAATATTACGTGATATGTTGCCAAAATGTTTTAAAGATATTGTATAATTCTCACTTTTATTTATTTTTCTTAAAGTTGTTACCTAATTTATATTAAATTGTCTTAAAGTTTCTTAATGTTTTCTGAAATTTTTTACATATTGGTTAACAAACATGAGCACATATATAACAGGGATGGGTCAGGTTGCCCGAAACCGGGCTTTTTTCCGACCCAAAAAATTTTCAAAAACCCGTCCTGAGATGAAAAAATAATCTGGGTGCTTGAATCTGGCTCCTTGACCTTCTATGATAAAAAAATTATATGGAATGTTGAGAGATTTGTGTGTGATATCGAGTGACCAAGAGGTGTATACTGAAGAATAGAAGGTTATTAATGAATTTACAGGGATTAAGACAGATTTGGAGGGATATCTGGAACATCCCCTGATTTGGAAGGGTATCGATCAAAAGACATGGAGAGGATATTCTTTGTAGCCATGAAAGGAAGATATTTAATTTTAGCTCGTCAAGTAACAAATTTTTAATTTAGGAAAGATTACAAAGTCAAATTTCATAAACTTTTTTTATCTTTACTAAAAACCCTTAATGGAATAAAGAGGCAATTTCAGCCTCTGACTTATTTTTAAACTAAACATTTAACAAAAAATTTTTGTAATAAAAAATTATTTATAATATGTATGTATGAACTACTACATAATACATATAGGTAAATATTAATAGAATAAATCTTTATCTACGGCCATTCACAATTCCAACTGGACATAATCCACAAGTAAAAGCACATTGTTTCATCTTCATTCCCTTCGAATAGGCTTTATTTGTACAAAAACCTTTAGATTGCCAAAAAAGACAACTAAATAAAACATAAATTATTTATAAATTATTTATCTTACTCAATTCTTTTAATAATATCAACACAAATTTCTCCAATTTTGAAACAAACCGCACAAGTTTTTGCGCATCTGTGATGCATTACTTGAACATAAGCCTCAAATATTAATTCTATTTATTAATCCCTAAAAAATATTTTTTTACCGGAATTAGGCAAAGTTCTAAATTATCATAACAATTAAATGCACTATCAACACAATCCAAACCTTTCAAAATAAATTTTTATTTAATTAATAAATAAAAATATTTTTACGTAATTCTGGTGGTTTATTGTTAAATTCTGAATCAAGCTCTTTCTGAATAAGAGGATCTCCCCGTCTTGAAGGTTGTGATTGGATTTGATTTAACAATGATTTATAGGCCGTCTCAATCGCTGCAAATTTATTTAATTATTATAAGGCTGTTTTAATTAACAAGCGAGAGGTTTACCCGAAAATTCAATGGATTATAGATGCGTTTTTATTAAATAAAATGAAAGTCTGTCGGTAACGCTCGATTAAATTTTTTAGAATTTCAAGTCCCGATAAGTGTTAGGCACGGTTCGGTACTATTGTGGTACCATCGTTAGTACCACCGGAACCGATACCGATAAAATGCATTTGCAGAACTTCTGCTTTTGACAAATTATAGAAACAAATCTTGTCCATAGCTTTGGATTAACACCTAACTATTTTTAGGAAAAGGCTTCTAGAAGGTTTATTAATTTTAACAAATACAAAGTAAAGTATTTTCTTTTTACTTGCCTCGAAGTGCATTTTCTGCTCTAGCTTTAAATTTTGAAAGAGAAGGATCCACAAAAAGTTCAGGACGTATTTTTGAAATAATTAATTTCCTTTTATTTTCCAAATCATTTGAATTTATTGGCTGGCTAAGTTCAAATATGTCTAGAGGATTTCCTTTTGCATTTTCAATTCTGACAATAATAGACCAAGCTTCTCTTTGCTCCGGACTTTCCAAAATATCATTTTGAATTATTTCGTCTTTGTTTTCTTTTAATTCTTAAAATAATTTTTTAAATATTATTATGCTAAAACTCAATCCTTTAAATAATTTCTTAGCTATGTTATTTTTGAATTATTTTTGATTATTTATTATTAGGGCTAGGATTTTTAGGCAAATGCACGTTGTTTTTCCTAGATATGTAGGTAATAGTGAGACATTTTAATATACGATAATAATTTTGCCAAGAAGGTGAGATAGAACTATGGTAAACTGAACCCTTCGGTATACAAGGTTTTAAAGCTTTGTTCCAAGATTAACGAAAATAGGTAGGTATTTACATATTAATAATTTTTTGGGTCTAGATCAGTGCTTCGAAGCTCGTACCAAAATTCGTACTCGTACCTCGTACTCGTACCTGGTACGAAGTACGAGTACGAGCAAAAAAATTGGGTAGGTACGAAGTACGAGTACGAGTACGAGCAAAAAAATGGGGGTGGTACGTGGTACGAGTGAGTACGAGCAAATTTGAAATTTCGAAGCACTGGTCTAGATTGAACTTAAACTTGGGAATTTTAAGGAAGAATTATAGGTAACTAACCAGGCAAAAGCGAGGATAGTTTTGTTCAAAAATAATTAAAAGTGTGCTAGTATATTAATAGTAATTAGTGGAAAGGACAAATAATAAAACTAATTAATACTTTCAACGGCATCAAGAGCACGTTCTTTCAATCCCTTAAGTGTTTGCACATCATTTTCACCAATTAACAATTTTATAGCCTTTTCCTTATCTAAACATCTTTTTTCTAATTCATCTAAATCATTAATATCAATTGTTTTTGTTGGATCAAACCCAAAAACTTCAACTGGGGATTTTGCATTTTCTATATCTTTAATTGCTAATTGAAGATAAATTGCTTTTCGAGGAGATAATTTTCTCGGATCTCGTTTAGTTAAGTCATCGTAAGCTTCATTCATACCTTTAAATTAAATTTATCTTATGATAATGAAGGAAAATGGGTATCTGATAAAATCAGATTTTTCGTGATTTCAGCCCGGAAATCCTGGCCCCATCCTATCCAAGGTTCCCGGTAATGCGAAAATGTCGAAACCTATTATAAAATGATTCAGTCGCTAAAATAATCCTATCAGCCTATATCTGTTAATTTTCTTGTGATTATGTTAACCTTGAATGGATTAATCCCCGATTAAAATCAACAGATTTCCAAACTACAAATTATTTGAGTTATTTTTAGAATTATTCAGAAAAATTTGTTACGTTGTATTGCCCTTTTACTCCTCTTTAATAACCCTGGAAGGCCTGCAAGTGCCCCTTTCCTTCCATTCTTTATTTGTTCATGCCTTGTAAAATAAAAATTGTCAATATTTTGTAGAGTAGTTTTTGAATTAATTCCTTTAGAAGAATCAGTTAATATTTCTTCAGAATTTAATGTAGACATTTCTATTTTGTTTAAATTGTTTAACATTGTTGTCTCTTGAGGGGTTATTGTTGTTTTTAAAACTTGTTTAATTAAATTATTATATGCCAAACCAAGCTCTTAAATTTTGATTGTAATATTAAATAAAATTGGGTAAAGATTGTAATCATACTTTTTTACTTTTGTGTGGGCCTACATTCTTTACCCCCCCCCCCCCGGACCCCACACTTTCTCATATAATTTACAAATTCAACAAGAATTTAATAATAAAAATTTATCAAAAGAATGCATAATTTTTAATTCCCTTTTAACCCCTTTAAAGTGATTAAGTTATGCAGTACTGTTATCGAGAAAATTTAAAGTGTAACTACTTTAAGATTAATTTACATAGTGAAAAAAAATTTTCAAATATATTTTTTGCGCCGCAATTGGAAAAAATAAACTAAGCTATATTCTTTTATTTTCAACGTCGCAGCGAAAATTTTGAAAATTTTAAGGTTAAATTCAATTTCTTAATCAAAAAGTCCTTTTCTAAGTACGTACTTACAAAACAATTACGAATCAGAGACCTAAGAACAGACTTTACCCTTAAAATAAAATTTTAAACAAACTTGGCAATATATAATCATTCAAAGCTGTAACAAATCCTTTCAATTCCCTTACTAGTTGTTTATTTAAATTTAATTCTTCTTCAATAATATTATCATATTGGTTGTCAATATCTTTTAATTGAATATTTCCCGTTGTTAATTTAAGCATTTCAGTATCCGTTGGATCAGTTAAAATATAATTGGCTGTATCTATTGATGTTTGGACTTCTGGATCGTTATTGGTAAATCCTGATGCGAGAGGGAAAAATGCCATTGCGAGTCCTTTTAATTAAAAAATCATTTTCTATTATCTTTTAGCATAAATTTTAAGAAAAATGATCATTCCAATATTTTTAATATTTGTGTAGAAAATGAGGGGGTAACTATTAAATAGGGTAATTATTCGAGCATATACGGTAATCTTATTTCTCACAGATAGAATACCTAGCTCTTAATTAGACTAAATATCATCTCAGATTTTTTTCTAACTACGGTAAATGTCCAGTTGGCGGTCTACATGTCCGCAAAGAGAATCTGCTCTTTTCTTTCCTTTTCTTCTCCCCTTTGCGTTGGGAGAAGTGCTCCACTCATTTTTCCTTTTCTGCCATTTTTCCTTCTCAATACAATATGTTCTCCTGTTCATAATTGAAAAATAAAAATACCTCTAATTAGAAAAAAATTATTTCTTTAACAGATGTTAGATTTTGGATTATAAAAATTACAATGATAAATTCTGAAATGTAGGATTATTGCTATCTTATAGCAGCTTTCTATGGCTTTCTAATAAGCCTAAAATAATGATCTAAAAAATTGCAAAATAATATAATATTTAAGGAGACAACCTGTTCTACGTTGATTTTCGTGTTGTCAGGATATCGATATTGAGTAAAGATATGGGCCCAGTTTTTATATCCATCCTCCCCCTCATCGTTTTTATTATCCGCCCTATATTTGTAATAAATCTATTTGAGAATGTTATCAAAATTATCATTTTTAAAATAAATAATTTTTTTCTAATTAGAGGTATTTTTATTTTTCAATTATGAACAGGAGAACATATTGTATTGAGAAGGAAAATGGCAAAAAAGGAAAAATGAGTGGAGCACTTCTCCCAACGCAAAAAATGCAAGAAAAGGAAAGAAAAGAGCAGATTCTCTTTGCGGACATGTAGACCGCCAACTGGACATTTACCTCTAACTACAAATCAAACACTTATAATTACTGAGGAATTAAAATAAATTCATTAAATATTAATTGTTATTGAAACAAACTCTCATTAAAGAATAGTCATTCACCGCATTAGATTTTAAAAAATAAAGGAAAAATTTACTTTCCTTCTCCCAGCTAGCTCTTAATTTAATTCCATTAAAATCATCAAATTCTGGACTGTCTTGTGGTGTTAGCACCTCTTTTTGGCGAATATATTCCTCGCTTAATAAACGAATATCTGTTGGAGGAGGGATCCCATAGAGCTCCATCAAAAGTAAATTATTCTTTTCTTTCAATTTCTTTTGTAAAAGTAAGACTTGGCCAGTAAACATTTGATTTTTTCTTTCAACAATAGTATCAAAAGCATCATTTAATTCTTTTAAAAATACATATAATAATAAATTATTTTAAATTTAAAAGGCGGTAAAAACGGTAGAGACTTGCTAATATTTTAAACAATTATAAAAGGGTTTAAGATTTAATATAAGAGAAAAGAGATTCATCGTTCAGCAAGCTCAGGTAGAACATCTGAACTTGTTGAACATTAATTGCTAAAAGTCACAAGTTAGACTAAAATGTCACAGGCTTAATCCTTATTGATAATAAATGTTTTTGTGATATAACCATCCACATTAAGCCCTAATTAGGTTAATTTGACCCAGTAATCTTTCATTCCTATTCCAATAAGCATTAGTTTTATCTGCAATCCAAAAGATTTAAAAGATTTACTTTTTATAGCTCGAATTCCTCTTGAATATAAACCATAATGTTGATAAACTAGAGGAGCACGAATTTTTGTAGCAACTTCTCGCCAATATATCCCATCCAATTTTTTACCATCTGTCTGGGAAAAATCAGAATTTTGGCCAAAAACCTTCCAATCATCTATAGCATCTTCAATTTTATGCATTGATGCTATCGCACTTAAAAATGGTTCTACTTTTAATTCTCCAGCACCAAATGTTTCATAAGGCTTGTCAAGTTCTTTAATAAAAATAAATTTTGATTTAATTTTATTGTCATATACTATTATTTCATTTCTTATTAATAAATGTTAGATTTAAGTTAGAAGTTTTTTATTGCCTAGCTCTATTCCCCTTAATTTTATAGTAATAATTCTAATTTTGCACCCATAGCACGCAAACAAAATATAATTAAAATGAGCCTAAAACAACGTAGCTCTCTGGAAATTGGAGACGAAATTTCCAGAGAGTGTTCCATCAACGGGGGAAGTTGTTCCGTCAGCGGGGGATAGTCCCCGTCAACGGGGGATAGTGTTCAGTCAGCGGGGGAAGTTGTTCCGTCAACGGGTAAATTTTCCTCTGGAGACGAAAATTCCTAGCGGAGACGAAAATTGTGGAGACGAATATTCCGTTTATTTCCTTGGAGACGAATATTCCGCTGGAGACGAAAATTCCGAAAATGTTGGAGACGAAAGTTCCGAAAAGTCTTGGAGACGAAATTTCCAGAGACGAAAATTCCGTACACCTGCGGATAAGCTACTAATTATATAACATTATCCCAGACTAACGAATTGCCTTTCTTTTAATTAAAAATTTACGTTTAAGTGTAATACTAATTGCTTTATATAATCCAAATAATGAAGCAACATTTCTATCCAAAGGTTTTAAATTGTCTACTTTTTCTTTGTAACGTTTATCCAAAACTTCCAGGCTTGCAGTTCCTGGGCCTAACAAGTCTTCATCCTTCTTTAAAGCTCTAATTTGTTTAATTGAATCAGTAGAGGATTGAACAGATTGAGGCATTTGTGGACTTATTTGGGAAGGAACTATTGAAAGATATGCATCATTTAATTCTGAAAATAAAACAAAAATTTTAAAAAATATTTCTAATCTTTCACAACTTTTAAAAGCTTCAATTCCCCTCATTTTCAATCCTTTATATTGAATCATTGCATTATCATATAATTTATCGTGTAATCGCTTCATATATATTTCTCTATAATTTCTCTCAATACTCTCAATTTGAAAAGGCCCAGAATGTGAAGATGTTGATGGTTGTTGTCCAGTTTGTGTTTTTAATAATTTACTAGCATCTTCTTCAATATCCGACATAGTTTGTCTTAATTCATTTGGAATTTGTGGAATGTTTGTGGAAGGTTGAATTTGTTTAAAAAGAGTATTAAATGCATCGGTTAATTCTTAAAATAAATTATTTTTATAATTATTATTTAAGTAATTTTGTTAATATCTTTTCATAATTTTATTTTTTATAGAGTCAATTTTTAATTTTGTTAGGTCTGCTTAAATTTATATGTACACTAGATTTAGTAAAAGTATACTAAAATTTCATTGTAATTTTACCAAGTCCTTACTAACTTATCTCTAGTATTATGCTGAAATAAATAAACAAGGTTCTGTAGTTTTGCACTGTATTGGTTTATTAGATCATTCCAAAAGGCTGTACCTTACGTTTAATAAACCTTACTTCTTTTTAATTCATCTATTACAATTGGAAATCCTTTCAACTGTCTAAAAATCTCCAATCCCTTATCTTTATCAAATTTTTGGATTTGTTCAAGTCGTCGAGCAAAGTTAGAATCCAAATTCAATGGATCATTTAAATTTTGAGGATTTCCAAGAATCCTAGCATTTTCTGTTTCTTTTGAAATTGATTCCAATTCTTTAAGGAAGGTTTTTTCTTGAATTTTTAATTTTGGGTCATTTCCAGCAAGTGATAAATAATCATTAATTAAATCTTGAAAAATATGTAAAATACATATAGTGTTTTATACCTACATTCAGACCTCCCTTAAAGATATATCCATGGTGTTATAATAAAAGATATTATAAATAGAGTGTATCCCTTGGGTAGATCCTCAACAAATTATTAATAAACTTTTTAAGTAAGGTCTAACAGTAATTATTTGTTCAAAAAACCTCTCAGAAATTTTTTTCTAATGTCCAAGAAGTTTGGATAATTTATTCGAGAGTTGTCCAATTGAAGTGCTTCATATAGAGTATTAAACTTTCCATCAACTTGATCAATTGAAACAGGAAGAGTAGAATAATCAAGAGTATTTGGACGTGGAATAGCTGAAGGAGGTCCCAAAATTTGTAAAGCTATTGATTTTACTTCTGGATCTTGTTGAGCAAGTATTGCATTATTGTCTGTACTTACAACTTTTAGATACTCGTCACCCATTACTGTAAAAAAATGAAAATAAATATTGGTTAATTCTCGAGTTACTAATTGAAGTAGGCCGATATGGAAATTATTTTAAGATATTTGATTAAGTGATTTAACTCAGAAATTGGGATTTGCCAAAAAATTGACCTAGTATCTAAATAATTCTCATATATGTACATATATTTATATTAAACATCTCACCATTCAAATAAATTGGTACCAGAAATTATCAAAATAATTTATTTTATAACCTACATTCATTTGCAAACATTACACGGCACAAAACTCCCAATTGTTTGTTATTCTCTAATTGTTGTTTTTGCAAATCATTTACTTTTTTCATTCCAAAATTAACATCAAAAGTTGGGACATCATTCTGTGGACGTGGGAACATATTTAATTCTTGTGCTCTCTCAATTTCTCGAAGGTTGTCAAGAAATGTTGGGGTGACTGGAGGTGCAAAAGGTTTACTTAATTTTAGTGGAGCTGTTGTTGCCTTTACTATTTCATCCATTGTTAAACCAATTTCTTTAAGAAAAAATAATTTATTAATGATACATTTGATTCTGTTATTAGTTAATTGCTGTTATGTGGGGGGTGGGTTTAAACAACACTTGAAAACCAGATCTAAAATTACTGCTTTTGATTGAAATTGTGATATGAGTTGATATAAATTCTGTGTTTATATTCATGAACTATATTTCTAAAATGAATAAGCTTAATCAGCTTCAACAGTATTTTTCAAATTTCGAGGAAATAAAATTTATACTCTCAAAAGCAGTGCTTCGAAGCTCGTACCAAAATTCGTACTCGTACCTCGTACTCGTACTCGTACCTGGTACGAAGTACGAGTACGAGTACGAGCAAAAAAATGGGGCAGGTACGAAGTACGAGTACGAGTACGAGGCCAAAAAAAGTGAAAAGTACGAGGTACGAGGCCTAAGTACGAGCTCGTACTTCTCGTACTTGGTGTTAATAGGAAAATCGAAAAAGATGTTTAATTTTTTATATAGTCATTATGTGAGCGAGTGGCCGAGTGGTTAAGGTGTTAGGCTTCACCAAAGACGTTAATGACTTAGAGGTGGGTTCGATGCCTAGTCCGAGGTCAAGGATTTTTCATATTTTTCTTTCCATTAATAACTTATTTTATAAGTTTAATTTTGTTTTAAAAATTTTTCTATTTTTACATGGAGAAATTATGGGTTTTTGGCCCTCTAAAATCTTAAAAATTTTTTATTATACCACTAAAAAGTGAGTTTTTTTCGACTACGGCCTTCCGAAATTTTCAAAATTTTCGCCTGCGGCGCTGAAAAAATAAAAAAGTTGAAATATTGGCTTTCAAATTCTAAAGTTTTCGCCTCCAGCGGTCAGAAATGGAAGAAATCTGGCTTCATGGCCTTCAAAATTTTTCAAAATTTTCGCCTGCGGCGCAAAAAAAATAGAAGAAATCTAACTTAAGGACATAAAAAATTCTCAAAATTTTTGAAAAAAAGGGATTTGAGTTTAAGAGGGATATCAGGAGATTAAAATGTGAAAAGTTCGGTGAAAAGATTAAAAAGTTCCATGTAAGAAGATGAAAAGATGTCGGATTTCGGGTAGCCCGACCCATCTTGGAGGAAAATTTCACCTTGCTTTCCAAAATGCCCAAAACCTTCGCTTTCGGCGCAGAAAATAGATGAAATTGGAGGATTTATAGCTTCAAAGCCTTCCAAGATTCAAAAATTATCACAATTATCACATTTAAAAATAGATGTTCTGGGCTCCAAAAAATCATAAAAATTTTCGATTTTTGTTTTTTTCTAAAGTACGAGTAAGTACGAGGTACGAGTACGAGGTACGAGGCCAAAAATAGGGGTGGTACGAGGTACGAGTACGACGCCTAAAATAAGGGTGGTACGAGGTACGAGTACGAGTACGAGGCCAAAAAAAGAGGTGGTACGAAGTACGAGTACGAGCAAATTTGAAATTTCGAAGCACTGCTCAAAAGGTGTTTAATTGGAACCGTGAATAATTGTTTAGACTTAAAATAACATTTGAACTTTACAAACACTTTATAACTGTTATTTGATTATTTATTTTTGGATTTGAAAACAATTAACCAGGAATTGTAAACTGAGAGTGTCGTTATATACCGAAAGATTATAATTAGCCAATTTAAACATACTTTTAATTGCTTTTTTTGCCCAAAGTTTAGCTCCAGGTTTTGCATTCATTCTCAATTCAGTGGCACCTTTACATTTTTCTTCGTATCTTTTATCCAATTCTTCGGGCGAAGGTCCATCAATTAATGGGGCTGTTCCAGAGCTAAAAACTTGTAAGGCGCTTTGTCCAGGTTTTTCTATTCTTTCCAATTCATTAAATATTTCTCCGTTTCTATAAATATTTTGATATTCTGTTCGAAATTCTGGATCACGCATTCGAGAATTAAATGCTCTGTTTAAAGCTAAAATAATAATTTTAAATTTAATTTACTGTATTGACCCTACTATACTCCTTGATGATTCTACTATTTTTCCCTCTTATTCGCTATCATCTAATAAATATAAGATCTTCTAATATTCAAAGAAATGCGATCAAATTAGAAAGAAATAATATTACTAGAACATGGGGTGCGCTGAAATATTTTTCAAAACTTCGGTTATTCAAGATACCGATCAAATATTACAATCCTCAAATCGGCTCCTATTTAATTAGATCTATGGCGAATGCTGTGTGTAGTTTAGACAAAAATTTAAATAATTTCTCTTACCCGAAATAACATTAACAAATCGGTAATCTCTCATTTTTGGCATTTTATTTCCAAATTCTCCTTGTCCTTTATCCGGTACATAATCACGATCATAAAGAGGAATTTTGCTTCTTAAAGAATTGTAAATTTGGTCGACAGATTGGAGTGTATTTCCAGGGAAGAATCTTTTTCTTCCAGGTACGTCGTCGAGATTGCCTCCTCGCTCTATTTTTTGTACAGCTTCAATCATTTCCTTCTCGTTTTGTGTTGGAGAATTTGAAAGTACAAAATTGTCAAATGCATTTTCTAATCCTATATTTATTAAAAGTTATTTAAAGATATTTATTAAAGAATAAATTCTGACTTGAAATAGCAGAAATAGCAGCAGATTTTAATCCTTTTGTTGCCAAATTCTCATTTGCCTTTATAGCCAATTTAATTTCTCCAAATAATTTATCAGCTTCAATAATGTCTTTAGGTTGCTTTGTCACGTCTGAACTAAATGCTCCTTTTGGATTTGATTTAATATCGGTCATATAAATTCGTAAAACTGGTTCGAGAATGTTTGTCTTAACTGCAGAATCTGTTACTCCTGGCGTGCCACCAATTGCATTGTTTGTTGGATCTTTAGCTGCTGTTGTAGCTAATATGTTATATTCCAATAAAAGTTCTGAATGAACCAATATTTTAATTTTAAAATTTAAATTAACTATTAATTTGTGTATCAGCCTCATCAACAAAATTTGGATCTGAAATACTTCCAGAAGAAATAAATTCTCTCGTAGCTATGGATCTTGGATCTAAAGCTAAAATTAATTTTTCCAATTGATCGTCATAAACAGTAAAAGTTTCAGGGTTCATATTTATTGGATCAAATCCAAAAAGTGTTCGCCTTTCAATTGGTGTTATTGCACCGCTCACTTGTATTGCCTTTATTGCCGTAACCAGTGAACGTTTTTCTGATTGAAAATTTTTTTAAATAAACAGCTTGGTTAAATTGGAAACGTGGAGGTAAAAAACAAAAGTAATTTGGATAAAAATTAATGCGTAAGCGGGGGAAGTAACGAGCAATTTGTATCAGGTTCTCTAGAACTTAAAATTCTCAGTACTACTCTTAGAAGTATCCTTCAAGGTTTGAGGATCTAAAAAGGCTGAAAGAGGGTCTATGAGAATTTAGTCTCGTTTATTTTTCTTGGATTTCAATTTGAGATTTTTGTTTTTTAAATTAATTATGTTCATAGGTATGAGTTTTACATTAACAAACTGTCTATCTGTCAACGCCCTTTTCTAAAGGAGGGATAAGTCTTTTCAACCCCAATACTAAAATTAAATTAATTTACGATCTGGTGTCATCCTTTCCGGATCAACATTTTGCAAAACTGTTCCATAATTTAAAATAGCTGCAATAGCTAATTCAAACAAGAATAATAAAAATAAAATTATAGTAATAATTTCCATAATTTTTAATAAATTTAATAAATAAATGAATGAAATTAATATTAATAATTTTAATCATTTTATACAAAATAAAACCAATGTTTCTATTTTTTATTGTTTTGATGTTTCTAAATTAGGAAGGTCATTATCATTTAATAAAATTTATTTTTTTTTGTAAATTTCTTTTTTAGAATTTCTTGTTTTTTTACAATTATAATTTCATAATAGAATATCTGTCTCCTCTTCCAAATAAAATTTATCAAAGCTATAGCCAGCTAGGTAAATTATTTGTTGTTCTTTTTTTTGAGAAAATATACCTAATTGTTTATTAGAATGGATGTACCTTTATTAATTATTAAATAGTAAATATCTTTAGGACATAAAAGAATGCATTTGTATGTTTTGACAAGCTCTAGATAAAAGTAGTTTATAATTTGTTTTTTTATTTGTTTTCCACATATTTTAAGTTTTTAAAATTTTTTCCCATGGAAGATTTGTCTTAGGCTGTCAGTTTAATTACTATATAGTGCCGATTTATTAGAAACATAGGGGGTCAGATTACCCTCTATTATGGCAACCAATGACAAATTCAGCTTTAGCAATTTTTGCTAAAAAATAGAAAATATTAGAGATATTAAACACCTGAATTTTCAGCATTAAGAAGTAAAATTTATGAATCTGAACTTTATAAAATTCAGGACAAATAGGTAATTAAATAATAGGTGAAGCAGGTTCAGTATATTCCTTGGATATTTGAAATTTATTTTTTAGGCCTCTTAATATTTATCTAAGCAATCTAATAATAATTAAATTTTATTTTTAAAATTTTCCTTTTTTAATCATCTCCATTTACTCATGATATCATTTAAATTAAAGTATATGTCTCACTCGACTTTTCTCCAAAATAAAAAAAAAGTTTTTCATTTGTTTGCACATACCTAAGTAAATTATCAATAGTTTTCCCAATTTAAATATTAATTAAAACAAAATTTAAATTAAAAAAATAAAATGTATTTAATTATTTTAGTAAATTATTTTATTTTTTCTTTTTTATTATTTATTAAAATTTATTGTTCATCTACTGCAACTTATAATTGTAAAGGTGGAAATAGAGGGATTTCTGCAACTGAGTACTTGATTATTTATTTATTTATCAGCAAACCACAGGTATTTTAAAATACATTAAGGTGGGGCAAAAAAAAACATAAAAATAAATTAATGTCAAAAAAAAATATATATGTATGAAACAACATCAAAAAAAAAAAATTATATGTATTAAAAAATGAAAAGTAAACATAGATAAATTTAATATTATACCTTAAAAAAAACCACCAATAACGCTCAAGGTTAATTTTACTAGAATTTTATTTATTTGTTAAAGTCTATTTTAAATGAGAAAAATTTCTTGAGAAGTATCTAATATATCAAAGCTAAACATTTTAAAAGATGCCAAAGAAATGGACGTGTCTATCAATGTCGTGATAGATCAGTTCCAAACTCGAATCTTGGCGAACTTATGGGATGTGAGAGTGATGGGAGAGGTCGTTACTGGTGTTGTCTCCAATACTGTCCTGATCAAAAAACAATTATTTATTATAAAAATTACCAAATTGATTCAAATGTGGAGACTGCTACACAAAGGTAATTTTAATTATTTTCTTATTTGTTATTTGCCGGTTAAAACAAAAATGAGTATTTAGATTAAAAAATTTCTATGAAGGTTTGATATTATTAATATCTAGGCGCAATCATAAGATATGCCATTACCTGAGATATAGTAAATAGATCACAGTTTGATATTTTTGTGTATAAATTTATTCGCCTTAGTACTGCGAATATTCCATTGACTCATTTTCCGAGTATTCTAAATTACATATTAAACAAATTATCAAAACCAATAGAGAAATTGCTTTTATCATGATTCGACATATGTATAATTTTTAAATAAAATTATCTTTGAGATGCACTGGTACAGGAGCAAATGCCAAATGTTTGTCAAACAGTAATGATATTTGTTTTAAACCAATTGCTGATTACTTTCCAACAAATTTTGAATATTGTTGTAAGTCAAGATATAATATAGTTATTTATAATTATTTTTAAAGGTCCTCCAGATCAGGGTGGAGGTGGAAGTGGGTTTTGATAGATACTAATTAATTTAAAAAATTTTTAAGATAATACTGGAAATGTTAATAAAGGTAGAATGTTTTATTTAATAATTAAGAATTTGAATAATTTTAAAAATATTGTAGGCTGCTATGATAAAGGCACAGAATGCCCGATTAGAAAATTTCTTTGCAAACATATTGTAATTTTTATTTTGGCATTTATGCAGCTCATTCTCGCCTAACGAAAATTTTTTAATAGGCATAATTTTTTGGCTTTTTAAGAAAAAGTTTTTGTCTTGAGTAACTTATATTTAAAAATATTTTTTATACCTGTTAAGTATATCACTCCATGAATCATATAAATTTTTATTTTGTAGGAGGAGAGTAAACTCAATAATAAGTGATTATTCTCTAGCCTAATTACAAAAATTAAAGTTATATCTTGCATTAATGAATTGGCAATGCCCAGTTACATGTGATACTTGTCCATCCGATGGTACTGAAAATACTAGACCTCCTGGAATAATTGACCCTCCACTACCTAATAAAAATTGTAAAGATATGCTTGAGTAAGTTTTGCATTTTTAAAAATTTATCTTCTAAAATTAACTAAAAGTTGTACTACATGGATAAGAAATGGTTATTGTACCTCTAGTTTCTACAAACAACATAGTTATCAACATTGCCCTGTTGGATGTCGAGTGGGGTGTGGTGCTGTTGGTTGAAATTATTTAATTAAATTAATAATGTGATTTACCATACATCATTTGGATCTAATTTAGTCAATAGAAAATATTATTTTAAATGACTGTTACATTGTGATTATCTACATATTAGAGATCGGAAATTTTGAAAAGACTGGACCTGTTCCTGGACTCTGGGGTTTGATTTATTGACCTAGACTGGATCTTGGGCCTGTAGGAAAAACTTAGAAAAAAAAACTAAAAAACCTTCCTGGAAAAACCCAGGAAGGTCAAAAATACCTGGACTCTGACTACAGGAAAAACCCAGGCCTGGGTCCAGACCCAGGCCGATCTCTATATCTATATGTTAACAACAGAAGATAAAAAATAAACAACAACCGCAATTTATTTCCAAAAACATATAAAAGAGTAATAAAGAAAAACTACATAAGCGAAAGATTTAGCACTAATAAGAAGAAATTTATGAATAAAATTTTATAGGCGGTGTTGATATTCTAAACTAAGGGGAGGGGAGAGGGAGCGAGCACAATGGGCATCAAGCAAATCCCTCTTAGTTTTTGGGTATAGCCTTCTTTCCTTTCCATTCATTACATTCAACTGCATCCACATGCTCCTGAAAAATTTCCTGGTTGCGAAGCAGAAAAAACTGGCCAAAGAATTGTTTTCATAAGCAATCCTCTCGGTTGTGGGTTGTTTAAGAAGCAATTTTTAATATAAGGAATGCAGCATTGATAAGCAGATACATAGTCATTGAAGAATAATTTGTATATACAATTGACTATTGAGTTTCTGTAGCTGTTAAGTGACATAATCTGCATTGATGTAAGAAGAGGTTTCAAGTCTAAATCTATGGCTTGGACTAATTCTGTGTTGTTATTTTTGTCAGGTTTACAACAATGGGCATAATCTTGAGGAACAGTTTGATTGTAAACAGTAACGTTGTTATTGGTACACTGAAACATTTAAGAGTGATTAGAATAACTATTAAGTAACTAACAAAGTGTGAAGAGGCAATAACTTGCCAGAATTGACACTGAAAACCGATGCCAAAAATAGTTGTTTGGTAACATAACAAATGTGCCATTGAACTCAAATATGAGAATTGTGCCGATAAAAATTTTAAACGTCTAAAGAAGTCAGTTTCGGTTTTGAAGAAGCTGTAGCAATTTGAAACGTAGTTGTTAGCTTCGGCAATTGTGGAGGAGTTATAATTCTGAGCAGTGGCATTGGAATTGATGGAGTTGTTAAGTGATTGTAACAGAGGATTACTATCAGCATCTCCGCTCAACATGGAATTTCCAATTGAGGAGAGTGTTGTATACTATTTAGTAGGGAATCTTTTAATTACATTCAAATTAAAATTACCATGTCACAATAGGTAAGATACTGTTGGACTGTTCCAAACCCAGGGATGTATGCATTCAATATTGCTTGCCAGACTGCGGGAGGTGCATTATTAGCGCAGTATTGGCGAAGAACCATAGCGATATAAGCATGTTTTCGCTCAATTGGCCAGTCATCATCATTTTTAAAGCAGATCCTTTTAAACCATTTTGTCCATGTAAGAACGATTGCGGTTGTTCCATTGCCACATTTGTCATTAGCTGTTGCATTTTCCATAGCAGCAGTCAATGCAGAATTTCCAATATTATCCACTGGAACTATTACTAACTTCATATTGTCTGCATTGAAGCTGAATCCTGCAAGAATAAACTCGAAGATCCTTCCCCATCCAGTAATTTGTTCGCATTCAATTAATGGTTCAATGTCAGCGTTGTTTGCGAAGAAAAGTTTTAAATGATAAGCACATCTAATAACCTTTACCGATAAAGTCAAAGTCACATCAAGGAGCTCAATCTCTATCTCCCTTATACAGACCTCGAAACGGTTCTTTAATTCAAAAAATATAAAAATTTAAAATAATATTTATATTACTTGTTGGTCAAAGTTCAAACGCAAAAATTTAATTCTTCTTAACTCTGTAACTAAAACACATGGGCAAGATCCCGATGTTGAGTTAGAAGTAGAGTATGAATTTGCTGATTGTGTCACAGTATTGTTAGAATAAATATAATTAATTATTGTGACATTTGCAGGAGCTAGACTTGCAGCAGATGATGTATCCAAGCTTACTCCACTAGCACCCGTAGCCAGACTTGCAGCAGTGGATGTGGTTGTGGAAGCCGTTGTAGTTGTTGGAATATTACTTGGAGTAGTCGTAGCATAACAGTCACATATTGGCCCAATGTTACATTCACGATGAGCTTGGCTATTTGAGTTACTTTCCGAATTTCGTGTATTAGTTAAAGGTGCAGGGCAATTAGTTGACATAACAATGCCAAAACAAATCCCAAAAGCCAGAATATTTCCTAACAGAATGTTGGATCCCATGTTGGAGCAGTTGAATATAACTGATTGGAAGGGAATATTGTTTTTAGAAAAGGATTTTTGTTCGACTACGAGGACGAAACATGATTAGTGAGACTTCTGACTGCCTTTTATAGTGAGTATCTTCTTGTGTGGTCGTAGTTTTATAGATTTGAATTGAAAGGATTTGAATTTTATTTTTGTTTTATATCATCCTTAAACTTAATTTTACAATATTTACATATTGTTTTGGTAAACAAATTTATTTTCGAGATTTTTCCATAAAATAATCGTACAATTCTCACATTTTTTCACTCATTTAAATTAATCTTAATCTTCATAAAGATCATGGCGAATGCATACTTATATGAATTTAAGAGATTTTTATTAAAATAAACCTTTTTCGCAAACACACTTTTAATAGGAGCCCAGATATGCCATTAGTTTTTCGACATTACGATTCGCACAAAGTTTTATTTCAATATATTTCAATATTTTGTACTTTTTTGCAAATTATTTCAATATTTTTGCATATTTTTATCAAAATTCTGCGGTTTTTAATAAATTTTAGGAAAAAAGTGAAGAAGTCTGGCACTCGAAATTTCTCAAAATCTTCGCCTGTGGCGCTGAAAATGGGGTACCTACACTTGCACTTTTATTACTTATACTTAGTGTACGTCGAGTACCGAGTAATTGGGAAAAAACCGAGTTCGAGTAATATCTAGTTTGAAAAACACGAGTTCTAGTATGAGTTCAACTTTTTTGGCCAAGTTCGAGTACGAGTAAAAACTATTTTAAAATGTTCTAAAATTATTTTGTTATGTAAAATGTTTTATGGTTTTTGATACTTTTTAGCTGCTTAATATGATTATTAGTAAAACCCAACGCGGAACATTCAATATTCATCTACAGAGATTTTAGTATATCTTTTAATATCCAAAGCTGTACAAACAGACGTGGATTTTCAATTCATCCTTTCTAGCTTATTAGCAATTTATTACTAAATATTAATTTAAAAACTTTAATTTTATCTCGTGACTGAATAAATTACCCCTCCATTTCAGTTTTAAAGTCATTCTTTTTCTGCTTTTTAATTTAAAATATATTGCCATGGTTATTAACTCATATTAATTTTAAATTAACGAATACTAAATTACTTATTAAATTATTAATTAATTTTTAATAAAGCTTTAGCTCTTCTAATTATTTTAAGTAAAATGGAGAGAAAATTGGTTAATAAATGTCAAGTTTGTGATTCTTCTTTGAATGTTTCACATCAATTCAACGTTAATTGTTGTAGAGTTTGTGCTGCATTTTTCAAGTTTTATAAATTTATTTTTAAACAAAAAAACATTTTAAATTTTAAAAAGGATATATTTAAAAAATAAAAAACAAAAATTTGAATGCAAATGTTTAACAAATTTTGGGAAAATAAAACTAAGGTTGATAGACTGTGAGAGATGTTATCTCAATAAATGCCTTTCTGTGGGAATGAAAGATAAAGGTTGCCCTAAAAAATATTCATCTAGACAACAACAAATAAATAAAAGTTGCGAAGAACAAAAGGTTAAAATAGGTTTATTTTAATCTTAATTAAGAATTGTTTGTAGATCGTTGCTGTGATTGTAAATAAATCTGCTAAAGAATTTAAAGAGATTAATTTACTATTAAAAATCGCTGAGGATCAGAAACGAATTTTGAATGCTTTTACAGATATAAACGATTCATTTCTTAACGGTCCATTTTATTGCGAGGATATCATACTTTCAGGCTTTAATATTTTCAATCACGTTGAGATGTTTTCGGTAAATTTGTATATTTACTAGAAAAGTTCTCTAAATTTCAAGCCAAATCCACATCCTATTTCTCGAGAAGAAATGCGTAGCTGGGAATCAGATATTGAAAGAGGAGGAATGTTTAATAAAAGGACATATAAATGTATTCTTGTTGATCAACTCGTGTGTGTTGCTATTGCAAAATCAATGCCTGTATTCGATAAATTATCTTTAGGTGATAAGGTAGACGGATATACCCAAAACAAATTCAACAATTTTTTTACAGATTGCACTTTGCCGGCACGTATCGCATATATTTCAATGCTTCACAAGTTCATTTATATCATGTGAGCTTGGCGTAGATACGGTGACACGTAAAGATTGTGTTATGCCTGCTCTTGGCGTTATTAAAAATAATGATTTTATTCATGATAAAAAGTAAGCTTTTCCTTATTACAGTAGAAATAAAAGATACAACTTGTGACTGACAAATTTATATCTTATAATAAAATAGGTTTCCAGTTCATACTTATCGAAAAAACTTAATTACCCTGGGTAAATATTGTTTCGATCTCTCGCTGGAGGGTGTAAATAGTACAGGTGGGGTAATTATTTGAGTGGGCTTGTATGCTACTTAAATTGATTGTATAATTAGGCACCCCCTCCTATCTTATCATGTTGAAACATTAGTAACATATAGTAGGGTCAAACTGTATTTTAATTTTTCATTTTATTAAATTCGATTTTAAAATAATTGTAAACAGATTAAATATCCTCGCTGATCGCGTATTTACAAAGTCTATTGTTCCTTTCAAAAAAACAGCAATATCTAAAGAAGAATATGCACTTTTAATGGCTATTATATTTTCAAATCCGAGTAATAATAAATATTTTGAAATTTGAAATAAAATTTTTTAATTATAAAGTTGTAAAAGGTCTATCATGCCAAGGAAAAGATTTGTTGTATGAAGAATATTTTCGATACACTAAAATGTTACTTCAATATACTCAAAATAAATTTGGAGTGCTTGAAGGTGCAAGACGATTAGATGAATGCATACTTTTAATAAATACATCAATACAAATAGATCAAGCATTTGGCGAAATGTATAGCTATATGCATGAGAAATACCCTAATAAAGTTCCCAAGTTTATTGAACCTTTTCTTGAATCCCAACATTAGTGATTCGATTTTTTATAAAACAAAAATTTTATTTTATTTTTGGGAATCAAACCCACGCGCCTAGCGAGGAGTCAATGGTCGCTGGGTTCTGCACGGAGTCCATAGTTAAGAATCTAAAACAAACGATCTTAACTCTGTCCAAGTTCTTTACGGTATTTGGTGTCATTGTAATATATTTAGATTGAACTCATAAACTTTTATTGGACTCATAAATTTTATTGGGTAAAAAATGAAACTTGATTAAAAAAGACAACAGGGCTAACAAGGTAAAATTCATCCCATTCAACGCCGTAGGCTTGAATTTTTGAAATTTCCGAAATCCAATAGAGTAAATTTTCAGTCCTCAGATGCTCGCGTGTTTCAGGCTCTCAAAGTTATGTCCGCAAATTTTTGGTCCGCAAAGTTCTTAATACAAAATTATTTTAATTAAATTTTTAAAATAAAATTTGTAAAGAATCTAAATTTAAATTTAATTTATATTTTATTAATTTTCATAAAAGATGTTTTTAGATACATATTAGGGTTGTTGGCGACCGGTTTTAAAACCGGAATTTTTGAAATTTTTTGCCAAAAATTAACCGTTTTTAAAAAATTTTAAAAACCGAAAACCGGAAATTTGTGAAAATGAGTGATTTTATTTAAAATTCCCCCAAAAATAAACCGGTATTTGCCTAAAACTCAAAACCGAAAACCGGGTTTCTAAAATTTAGATTAACCGAAAACCGGGGGTACCGGTTAAGGTTACCCGACACTTGCGGAACGACATTTGCGGATCGACAGTTGCGGATTGAATTTTGCGGATCGACATTTGCGGACCCGACATCGGCGGACCGACAGAAGCGGATCGACTTTTGCGGACCGACAGATGCGGATTAACATTAGCGGACCCGATATTTGCGGACCTGGGAATCCTTTAAGAAAATAAGAAGTATGAAAAATTGTTTTTTTAAAAAGTTAAAGAATAACAATATATTTTCAAAATTTTCATCTCCGGTGATGAAAATCCCCATATTATTCATTAATTTGGGGATATATTTTCTAAGGTGACTGTGCCAACGGCAAGAAAAATAAATCAAAAATTTGTCCAGTGGGATTTAACCTTCTTTAATCCTGTAAAAGTTTGGTCCTGAATCTTGAGGTCGTCTTGGGCTTGTATCTTGAAAAATTTTGAATTTGATCAACTAATATTTCCCCAATTTCTCGGTATCGGTGTTAACCTAAGAAAAATGAAAGTCTGCTGAAAGACATATCTTAGACACCTATCAAAGTTTCTGTTCCCAAGATTGTAGGCTGATTCAACTTTTTTTACTGACCCGACCCGTTACCCGGACATTTACAACCTTCTACCCGATCCAAAGAACTATTTGTACGTCCGAAAAATTTGAAAATCCTTTATTTTTTAAAAAAGATTACCAGGTCCGCAAATGTCGGATCCGCAAATGTTAATCCGCATATGTCGGTCCGCAAAAGTCGGTCCGCATATATTAATCCGCAAATGTCGGGTCCGCAAAATTCAATCCGCAACTGTCGATTCGCAAATGTCGTTCCGCAAGTGTCGGTACACCACCGGTTAATAACCGGTCGCCAACAACCCTAATACATATGTATGTATTAATAATAATTTCATTTATTTCAAAAATTATTTTAAAAAATCTAAATAATTTCCAAAATAATTATATTTAAAATTAAAATCTGCCAAAAAATTTTAAATTTTTTTATTAATTTTACATTGATTTTACTAAAATTATTGTGTATATTTGTGTTGTTAAAACATTCACTAGTCCGGAGATGGAATACTAAATTCGTCATGCAAATAACTAAGATCGAACTACAACTTGTTATAGTTTATTTTTCTTCCTTTTTCTACAAGTTGGACACAAAATAATTATAAACTTAGTTTTAAAATAAAAATCGTTTTTTTTAAATAAATATTTTCTATAGTATTTGCATTTTTATTACTTTTATATTTAAATTTGCATAAAATAAATATGCGTAAATTTTGACAATTTTAAAAATTATTTTTATATTAATATAAAATAAATAAAATAATTTATTTATTTTTATTTAATTTTTAAAAAATGGATAGCCATATTATCCCTTCAATTAATTCCCCAATATTAAAAACTAATTGGAAATCCATTTATATTGTTGCTATTGTTGCATTTATTACTTCATTAGAATATGCAGCAACTAATGATTGGAATTATTTTTGTCAAGTATTTTTATTTTTCGATAAACTTTTTGATAAAAATTTAGTTGGACCCTTCTGCTACAATTACTTTTTATGGTATTTTACGTACTGTTGGGGGGTTGAGTGGGGGGATTTCGACAATATTGGCTGGTTGGTTATGTAATCGATGGAAAGATACGAGGTGCTTAAATTTATTTGAAAATAATCTCTTTCCAAAATACCAAAAGAAGGTATGGCTCTTCAAAGTGGGGCGAATTGTCGAATAAGAGGGCAATCCCCCTATAAATATTAATTAAATCGCAAAAAATATGTATTGTGAAATACATTTTTTTAATTTTTTTCACAGAAAATTGTTAAAAAGAGATTTTTTGGATGTTTGAAATTAAAACTAGTAGAAAAGTTTATTTAAATTTTATTAAATCTACAGATTTTTATTGTATTTAACCGAAATCCTTGATACCTCTTGCCAAAATGATTTTTAAAATAACTCCCTGAAAAATAAAAAAAACTCAAAAACAAAAATCTGTTATTTTAATTATGATTAACTGAAAACCGGGAGTATGTATGTGTTAATAACCTGTTATTTCCAACCCTAGTGGTAACCCTCAAATATATAATTTGACTCTCCAAAATATATTTCTAAATTCAATTATAGACAAGTACTCATAATATCCAAATTGTCAATATTACTTTCTACATTATTCTTTTTGGCATCTGAATTAGTAAAAGGATTTGCATTTAATGCTTTCTTTCTTTGTTACAAATTTTTCATGGGAATTGCGAGTGGTTGAGTATTTTTAGTTTTTTAGTAAAAAATTAATAATTTTTTAAAAGGGGGTGGTAGTATGTCGAGAACTCATGTAGCTATGGCTAGCACAGAAAAAGATAGGGATAAAGCAATTGCTTTAACATCACTTTTACCTGCCGTTGGTTTACTTGTCGGATTTGGCAAGAAAAAATTTCTCTGAAAATAAAATAAAATATTTTTTGTAGCAATAAATGCTGGAACAAGTTATATGAAATACCCGGGAATTGAAATTCCTTTAATTAAAATTCATTTAAATTTATTTACTGCCCCAATGATATTTTCAATGTTTATATTTTTATTGGCCCTTTATTTATTAATTTATCAATTTGATGGAAAATGGCATATTTATGAAAAAATGCAAAAAATAAATAATAAAAATAATTTGGAAATAATTAAAAAAGAAAATAAAAATATTCAATTTTGGATACCAAATAATTTTAAAAAATTTAAACAAAATAAGAAAGGTGAAAATAAATATGTACCGTATTTTTCCTAATAGTGCGACCGGTCGGTTTATTTTTCAACTATCCTCTAGAGGGTCGGTCTCTTAGAAAGAGTCGGTCTAATAGAGACAGTCGGTTTATTTTTCAACCTTTCTCTAGGGAGTTTTGGCCTTTGGGGGTTTTCACTTTTGGCGGTGAAAAGGGAAGAAATATGGCTCCATGGCCCTCCAATTCTTTAAAACTTAGAAAACTATCGATGGATTAAAAGAGATAACTGTGAACTGGATATTAGGTGTATCAAGATTAGAGGATTAAGGGTATAAAATGATAGGATTTAAGTGGATATGAATGGATCAAGGCCATTTTAAGGATATCGAGGAATTACTGGGATTAAGAAGTAATCCTCTGTTACCCCTTGATATCCTTACAAATCTCATATCTATCTCAATCTTTTCAAATTCCTAATCTTCTATATTCCTCCAAATCACTGGTATCACATGAAAGCTTCCCTAATACTCCAAATTCCCTTATTTTCCCAGGCTAGCCTTTATATCCATAGATCTAATAGGAGGAGTCGCACTATTAGGAAAAATACGGTATATATTTTTAAATTTATTTTAAAATTTTAAAGATATAAATGCAGAAAATAATTATTCTTTTGATTGGATTGCTGTTTTAATTTGTTTGTATACACAATTAGTTATTAGTATGGTTATGATTAATTTATTAACGTTTGTTTGAAAATTAATTTAATCGTTTAAATCTGTTCTACAGGGTGACCAGTATGATATTGCACAAACTCATTCCATAATAACTTTTTTCAAATTAAAGATAATGAGATCAAATAAAGATTATATGATAGAGAGTTAGATAAGGAACAAAAATAATTAAGAGTTTTAGAGGTACCCAACTCTTGCTTGGATACAGAGTCGAAGGCGCGTGGAAAAATTTTGGACAAAAGTTCGCATTACCTTGACGGAGATTTTCTCTCATTCTCGAACGAGTAATGGCAGAAGTGACTCCAAACATTTGGGTTACTACAAAATGAGTATAAAAATATCTAAAAATGTAAATTATGAAAAAAATTATGATGGAATGAAGATTGTACAATAACTTTCTGGTCACCCTGTAAATATGTCTTCTCTGATGCTGGTTGTAACAATGCTAACTATCCGCAGTTACAGATATATTTTCAGGCATTTGAGTATGAGTTTTCTTCATAATTGAAATGCTTGCTGCACAAAACTCAGACTCAAATTCATAAAAATATCTCTAGCTGCGGATAGTTAGCATTGTTACTACCAGCATAATTCATTCCCAATTTTTCTTAATATATTTTAAAAATAAAATTATCTTGGCAGAACGGAAATCAAGATATTAAATTATTAAGATATACCTATATGCTAAAAAATCTAAATTATGGTTCAATATTACGGGAAGGGAACAAAATTTTCGGGGAATGAGGATGGTAGGAGACCTCCCCTGGGAATTCTCTTCCAATAGAAATTTGAACCCTTAAAGGAATAGAACCCTTAAATAATCCTTAATGTTGAAAATAACTGAAGACACACACTCAAACTTTTATTCTGTACACCCAAACTTTTACTTTACTAAATAAATTATTTAATACAAAATAAATAGAAATTATTCTTTTATTAAAGTATCAATCCCCCATATCAACAATTAGCATTTCAATGGGATGCCTCACAACTTCAATTTTACAGTGGATTAAGCGGGGTAGCAATGTCATTTCAATTAATTCTTTGGCCAGCTGCTTATATGCTTTTTGGATTAAATAAAATGTTTTTTGAAATAAAAAATTTAAAATTTTAATTTTTAAAGAATATCAGAACGTCAATCAGTTATGCTCGGGTTAGTTGTGCTTATTGGAGGTTATTTATTGACATTTTCTTGGCCATTTTTGTCAGAAACATTTCCATATTCCTTAAATTCATCAACTTCATTACTCTCTTCCTTGTTAAATAATAAAACAGAAATAATAGAAAATATATCCAATTGTGGATCTGAAAGTCGTCCCGGTTGTCCTTCACATTATGTTTGGTGTGAAACTACTACAAAGTAAAATAATAATTTGTTGAAAAATTATTTGTAAAAGCGTAAGTCTTTGAGGATCATATTTATTGCCAAATATTTGAAGAATTTGTTGGGTATTATTTACATATTAAGAATAAAGTTTTTTGAGTAGCTGAACTAGGTTAGATATTTGTTCCTTAGCTAGTGCAAAAGATTATTGAGCGACTGACAAATGAGAGCGAACTTGAAGCATCATTTGACTAGACTGATGTGTAAACTTAAAAAAGTAAAACTTAACTGTACACTAACTCGCTTTCTGTATAGCCTTAGGAATTAAAGCTATCTGCTATGGGAGTTGCTCTAGATTAGGACCTATAAGTGAGTTAAAATCTCCTCAAATAAAGACCTATATTATACAATTTCTTGTTAAAAATTATTTAATATTTTTAAGACCAAATATGCCCCTATATCTTACAGCTCTAATAATAAGTATAGGAACGGCTTTGCCTATAGTTAAAATGAATTTGGATATCATATATTCAAAAATACTTGGAAATATTAAACAGGTATATTTAAATTAATTAAAAATAAATTTAAATATTAGGGTGTAATGCAAGGAATATTTTTTGTTTGCCAAACAGTTTTGGAATTCTTGGGTGGACCTATAGCTGTTAGGTTAATTTAAAAAAAAATAAATATTAATTTAATTTAAATTTGGAAATTAATTTATATTATAGAATATTTAGAAAAATTGAAGTTTTATTTAATTAAAAAATTTTAAAATTTATTAGAGAGAATTTAATTTTTTATAAATTCAAATAATTTTACCTATTTATTTAATTAAAATATCATCTACATATTTAAATAATTATTTTCTTTTTCAGTTGGGTTTTTGAAAAATATGGTCCTAAACCTATTTGGGAATTTATTGGTTCTAATTTATTTTTTTGTCTTTTTTGTTGGTTATTATTTTACAAAAGAATGATCTCAAAAGCAGAAATGATGGAAAATAAGGAAAAATTAAAAAATATTATTTTTTCTTCTAATTTAAAAGAAAAACTGTAAATTTTTTTACTAATTTTATTTTAATTCAAATTAATTTTTTAAATTTTCTTGTGGATAAATTTTGTAGAATTTAGACGTTATATTAAATTAACAAGTTTTTTAAACAAAAATTCGAGTGAATTTATTCAGATTTTTTATAAATTTTTAATTTTTTCCTAATTAATTTATGTATTATATTAAAATTTATTTAACCAATTAAAACAATATTTTATTTTGTAGCTAAAATAAAAAACTATTTAATAAAGCTTACTTTAAGCTCATCTGTGATTGTATGAGGGAATCGACTAGAAATCCGTAACTAATAAACTTTCTCTGGACTAATAAACTTTTATTGAATTACTAAGCTAGAATAGAGCTTATTTTACATATACATTTACTCAAAGTAGTATGACAACCTTAATTTGATTCCTACTTTATTGTTATTCTGAATATCCATGTCGGGGAATATTCAACTTTGTTCTCTCAATAATAACAAACTACATATATTTTGCCAAAATTAAATTTTTAAATTTATCAATACTTTTTAGCTTTCTGAAATTTTAATTTTACATTTAAAAAGCTAATTAAATAAAACTTTTTGGGAAATTTTTAAAATTGTAAAAAATCGTTTTATTTTACCAATTTAAAAACTAAATGAAATATTAAATAAAATTTAAATAAATTAATAACGATTAAAATATTTAATTCTATTTTATTTTTTTAAAATTTTATTGGAAAAGTAAGAAACTTACGCCTGAAATGAAGTAAAATCTTAATTAATAGTGACAAGTGATTTAGTGCCTCTCTTTTCCTTATTCATATTCTTAACAACAGAAAAAACTTTCCACAGTATGAAGAAAATATCGAAAGAAGATATAGCCACCCTGTAGGGCATATTTTATGTAATTTTGTAGATCGTTGCTGTGATCGTAAATAAATCTGCTAAAGAATGTAAAGAAATTAATTTACTATTAAAAATCGCTGAGGATCAGAAACGAATTTTGAATGCTTTTAATGATTTTAACGTTAATTTGCTCAACGGTTCAATTTATTGCGAGGATATTATACTTTCAGGCTTTAATATTTTCGATCACATTGAGATGTTTTCGGTAAATTTGTATTAAAATTTACTTAAAATATTTCCTCAATCTTCAAGCAAAATCCATATCCTATTTCTCGAGAAGAGATGCTTAGCTGGGAATTAGACTGTGAAAGGGAAGGATTTTATAATAAAAGGACTAATAAGTGTATTCTTGTTGATCAACTGATATGTGTTGCTATTGCAAAATCAATGCCTGTATTCGAAAAATTATCTATAAGTGACAAAGTCCGCTGATTTAGACGGAATAATTTAAATGATATTTTGCAGGTTGCACTTTGCCGGCACGTATCAGATATTTTTCCATGCTTCACTAGTTCATTTAGATCATGTGAGCTTGGCGTAGATCAGGGATGTCTCGGGTTACCCGAAACCCGATACCCGAAACCCGAAACCCGGACTTTTTTTCGACCCGAAACCCGAAACCCGACCCGAGAAAAATTTTCAAAACCCGACCCGAAACCCGACATTTTTCATGGAATTTTATTACAAAAAGGGCAGATTTTTGGCTCTTTGGCCTTCCAAATTCTCGAAATTTTCGCCTGCGGCGCTGGAAAATGAAGAAATTTAGTGGGATGGTCTTCGGAAATTCTGAAAATTTTCGCCTGCGGCGCTAAGAAATGTTGTTGAATTTGGGGACGATTTTTAAGGATCATGATGGTTTGCGGAGGTATCTGTGGGGTGTATCTTTGGGGGATGAGGTATCTTCGAGGGAAGATAGAAAAAAATCGAAGATTAAAAAATGTGGGCTTGATATCGAGGGGTCGTTTTTCGTTGTGATTTTTACCATAAAAAGAAGAATTCTGGCCTCATGGCCTTCCGAAATTTGCAAAATTTTGCCTGCGGCGGCAAAAAAATGGAAGAAAACTGTAACGAAATACAGAGTAATTTTGCCGTGATGTCGAAGGAACAAAAGTGGATGAAGGGTGATATCGTGGGAATTACTTGGATTAAGGTGGATTCGGGGAGATATCGGAGGTTTTAGAGGTGTATTTGGAATTTTAAGTATAAGAAGAGGGTCTCGGAGTTTTGAGGTATAAATCAGTGGATTAGACATATTCACCAGATACTTTTAAATTTCTTGATATCCCTTTTAATCCCCAAATCCCCTGATATTACTCTTAATCCATCCGAATCCATTTTATCCCGGTCTCTTATTATATCACTCTTATATATTATATTATTAATCCCGCAAATCACTAATTTCCCCAGCCTTTTCGAAAAATTTGGCTTCAGTTTCAAATTTTTTAATGACCCGACCCGCAACCCGACCCGAGACCCGAAACCCGGACTTTTTTTCGACCCGAAACCCGAAACCCGACCCGAGGAAAATTTTCAAAACCCGACCCGAAATCCGACCCGACTTTTTTCTCAACCCGAGACATCCCTGATCGATATCGACATTAATTTTTCCAAACACCTAATAATCAAGATTTGTCCATAAAACTCCTTAATCCTTCCAACTCCACGGACCCTTCCACATTATTTTTTGAATACCTCGAATACGATGTTCTGGAAATTATTTTATAAATACTCGAAAATTTAAATACTACTTTACAATAACCCAATTACAATTCTCAATAATATTTCAAAACATGAAATGAAAATAGAAAAAGTGCATAAAAATGAATAATTATCTTTTTATATTTGAAGAACTTTAGCATAAAAAAGGGGTTATTCAATTAGATAGAGTAATTCAACTGGAGTTAGTCAATGAAAATGGGAAAAATTATGCGGTTTTATAATTTCATAACACACTATATAAATAAAATAGTTTAAATTAGGGTGTGGCTTTTGGGTTGGGGAAAAATTTTACGGGGAATGGGGGTTGCGGGGAAATTGAACTTCGGGGACGGGGAACGGGGACTTTGGGGAATACCTCCACACTGAAAATTTAGTCTATTGGACTTTGGAAATTTCAAAAATTCAAGCCTACGGCGTTGAATGGGATGAATTTTACTAGAGTTGGACAAAACGGTACTGGTATCGGCCAACCCGAGACCGAGATTGACCGATACTCAAGAACCCGATACCAAGACCGATACCATCATTTTGAGCCGAGACCGATACCGAGAAACGATACTGACCGAGACTAACAGAAATTTTTATTTTATGTCAAAAAATACGTTTAAAAATAATTTATTCATTATTTTCATCATCCAAATCATCAGATAAATACTCTTCATCATCTGGATCTGATCAGGCTTGACAATGGATAAATTTTTGTGTTCGTATCCGAATAGGTATATCCGTGAGGTCAACATCCGTATCCGTTTATGTCCGTACAAATTTTGAGGCATATCCATCCGCGGGTATCTGCGGATGGTCGAAGTGAAAATTTCGGTTAACCAAACCATTGATCCCTGCTTCCGATCACAGCTCATCCCTGCTTCCGATCACTTTACATCCCTTAATCCACTGGTGGGAACAACAGTTGCCGAAAATCGGAAGGCTCTGCAATCAAAATCTTGAAAATCTAACCCGAGGGCTCGGAAAATTCAACATTTCAGCGCCGCAGACGAAAATTTATTAAATTTTGGAAGGCCAAGTCGTCAAATTTCTTCCTTTTTCAGCGCCGAAGACGAAAATTTTTTGAATTTTAGAAGACCTTATTCGAAAAAAATTCACTTTCTCTGTTATGGACGGATATCCGAAAAAATTATGGACGAAAACTTGGACAATATTGAGGATTTTGTTTCTTTGAGTCAGTATCGTTTCTCGCCGAGAAATGGACCGAGAATCTCGGTATCGGTTTCGAGACCGAGAATGAAAAAACCGAGACCGATATTGGAAAAAAGCCGAGAGTCTCGGTATCGGTCTCGGTATCGGTCTCGTCTTGTCCAACTCTAAATTTTACCTTGTTAGCCCTGTTGTCTTTTTTAATCAAGTTTCATTTTTTACCCAATAAAATTTCTGAGTCCAATCTTAGTTTATGAGTTCAATCAAAATATATTCCAATGACACCAATAATACCGTAAAGAACTTGGACAGAGTTAAGATCGTTTGTTTTAGTCAAAAATTCATATGGACTCCGTGCAGAACCCATCGACCATTGACTCCTCGCTAGGCGCGTGGGTTTGATTCCCAAAAATAAAATAAAATTTTTATTTTATAAAAAATCCAATTACTAATGTTGGGATTCAAAAATGTTTAAAAAACTTGGGAAATGTATTAGAGTATTTCTCATGCATATAGCTATGCATTTCACCGGATGCTTGATTTATTTGTATTGATGTATTTATTAAAAGTATGCATGTATCTAATCGTCTTGCACCTTCAATCACACCTAATTTATTTTGAGTATATTGAAGTAACATTTTAGTGTATCGAGCACATTCTTCATACAACAAATCTTTTCCTTGGCATGATAGACCTTTTACAACTTTATAATTAAAAAATTTTATTTCAAATTTCAAAATATTTATTATTTACTCGGATTTGAAAATATAATAGCCATTAAAAGTGCATATTCTTCTTTAGATATAGCTGTTTTTTTGAAAGGAACAATAGACTTTGTAAATACGCGATCTACAAACATGAACAATCTGTTTACAAATATAAAACATTTGATAAAAAAATTAAAATACAGTTTGACCTCACTATATGCTACTGTTTCAAAATTTTGTTAGCCATGGAAAGATGGGAGAGGGCTGCCTAATTATATAATCAATTTATGTAACTTACATGGCTCGGATGACTCTTGGGTCGAACTGAAATGGCTTAGTTGCCGGAAATTGGAACTGTCGAAAATCCGAAATGGATAAAAGTCGGAACTCGGAATCTGCATGAATTTTCGGAAGCCGGAAATCGGAAATGCCAGACGACTGAATGCCACAAAATAAAATGTCAATAATAACTTTTATTCCAAATTGTGAACTAAATGAAAAGAGGCAAGTTATGTTCAGAATTGGATTTTGGATGTATATCGAGAGAGGCAAATTTGAAATTAAAGAGATAGTGTGTGATTTGAGTGATTAAAAGAAATATAAGGGAATTTGTGGATTAAAAGAAATATCTGGGTATTGAGGGGAATATCAAGGAATAAATTTAGGAGATTATGGAGATATTGAAAGATTAATGAACAATCTTTTATATCAGCGGATTAAGGAGGGCTAAAGGGATTTGAGCGGCTAAAGAAGGATTGTGGAATGTTAGAGAATTTTGGAGTCAGGATCTCCCGATATCCTCCTAAATTTTTTTATATCGCCTATTTTACTACTCTAAATCCATTTAATCAATCCAAATCACGCACATGTATATCCATAGATATACTCCATCCAATATTGGCATCAATGGTTAAAAGGGATATCGAGAGATTCAAGTATTTGTTGGATAGGATTAAGAAATATTGTGGAATAAGGATTAAGAAATATTCTAATCCCTTCAGATGGAATGATATCAGGGGATTAAGGCAGATACAATGGATTAATCACATGTCCTTTGATAAAATCCCACTATTTTTAAGTACCTATTTTATTATAAGATATAAATTTGTCAGTCACAAGTTGTATCTTTTATTTCTACAGTAATAAGGAAAAGCTTACGTTTTATCATAAATAAAATCTTTATTTTTAATAACACCAAGAGCAGGCATAACACAATCTTTACGTGTCCTCGTATCTACGCCAAGCTCACATGATATAAATGAACCAGTGAAGGCTGGAAATATTTTAGATACGTGCCGGCAAAGTGCAATCTATAATAAAAATTTGATGAATTTTTTTGGGTATATCCGTCTTACCTTATCACTTATAGATAATTTTTCGAATACAGGCATTGATTTTGCAATAGCAACACATACCAGATGATCAACAAGAAAACATTTATGTGCTCTTTTATTATATAATCCCTCTTTTTCACAGTCTAATTCCCAGCTAAGCATCTCTTCTCGAGAAATAGGATACGGATTTTGCTTGACGATTGAGCAAAAATTTTATGTAAATTTTTTACAAATTTACCGAAAACATCTCAATATGATTGAAAATATTAAAGCCTGAAAGTATGATATCCTCACAATAAATTGAACCGTTGAGCAAAGTATCGTTGAAATCAGTAAAAGCATTCAAAATTCTTTTCTGATCTTCCGCGACTTTTAAAAGTAAATTAATTTCATTGTATTCTTTAACAGATTTATTTACAATCACAGCAACAATCTACAAACAAGTCTTAACTAAGATTAAAATAAACCTATTTTAACCTTTTGTTCTTCGCAACTTTTATTTATTTGTTGTTGTCTAGATGAATATTTTTTAGGGCAACCTTTATCTTTCATTCCAACAGAAAGGCATTTATTAAGATAACATCGCTCACAGTCTATCAACCTTAGCTTTATTTTCCCAAAATTTGTTATACATTTGCATTCAAATTTTTGTTTTTTATTTTTTAAATATATCCTTTTTAAAATTTAAATGTTTTTTTTGTTTAAAAATAAATTTATAAAACTTGAAAAATGCAGCACAAACTCTACAACAATTAACGTTGAATTGATGTGAAACATTCAAAGAAGAATCGCAAACTTGACATTTATTAACCAATTTTCTCTCCATTTTACTTAAAATAATTATAAGAGCTAAAGCTTTATTAAAAATTAATTAATAATTTAATAAGTAATTTAGTATTCGTTAATTTTATTTTAGTATGAGTTAATAACCATGGCAATATATTTTAAATTAAAAAGCAGAAAAAGAATGACTTTAAAACTGAAATGGAGGGGTAATTTATTCAGTCACGAGATAAAATTTTTTAAGTTTCTAAATTAATATTTAGCAATAAATTGCTAATAAGCTAGAGAGAATGAATTGAGAATCCACGTCTATTTGTACAGCTTTGGATATTAAAAGATAAACTAAAATTTATGAAATGAATATTGGATTTTCCGCGTTGGAAATCCGACTTACTTCAATATACTCAAAATAAATTAGGTGTGATTGTTGGTGAAAAACGATTAGATGAATGCATACTTTTAATAAATACGTCTTTACAAATAGATCAAGCATTTGAGGAAATGTATAATACATACCGTATTTTCTCTAATAGAATGACAGTCATTCTATTTTTCATATACCCCAAAAAAGTGTCACTCAATTAGAGATGTCATTCAACTAGAGTAAATACGGTATATCTCTCAATGTGATAAATATCCTCACACAATTCTTCAGATTTATAACCCTTTTTTAGGAGAGTAAAGGATTGGAATTTGACAAAATGAAAATTTACTTATGAAATCCTTTATAGTAATTTCTATTCAAAAATTTGACATATTTTTGTTTTAACAAACTCTTCACAGAGTTTAATGTTCAGCCTTGATCTAAATCAAATTTCTAAAAAATGCAAAAAATTAAAAAAAATGCAAAAAATTCTCAAAATTTTCGCCTGCGGCGCTAAAATCGGTATTTAGTCGGCTTCGGTGCCAAAAATACCAGTATTTTTTCAGAATTTCGATTATATTTTATATAGGATTCGAATTTATATATGCTGGTGTCTAAGACACGAAAAGTTAACCAAAAATTTGCCCTATGGGACCAAAAAATAGTCTTGAGTCTTGTTAATGTTTGATCTTGAGTCTTAGGGTCAAGTCTTGGGTCTTGGTTGTGGGGTCTAGCTTAGTCTTGATTCTTGGAAAATTTTCGGTCTTGGAAGTCTCTAACTTATAGTACCACTATTTTTTTCGAATACCTCGAATACAATGTTCTGTAAATTATTTTATAACTACTCGAAAATTTAAATACTACTTTACAATAATCCAATTACAATACTCAATAATATTTCAAAACATGAAATGAAAATAAAAAAGTGAATAAAAATGAATAAAAATTATCTTTTTATATTTGAAGAAAACAAACGGGGGCCATTAATAAGAAGGGGTCATTCAACTGGAGTTGGTCAAGGAAAACGGAGCGGTTTTATAATTCTTACCACAACATACATATAAATAAATAAAATAGCTTAAATTAGGGTGCGACATTCGGGTCGGGGAAAAATTTTACGGGGATCAGGGGCTGGCTCTGGGGGATACCTCCCCACATTCCCCACGGAATTGCCTGCCACGGTGAACGTGGGTCGAACCCTAGTTTAAATAAATTATTTATTTCATCCCCATGCTGGTCTAGTTCTATTTTTATTTTTTGCTGGTGAACGATTTCCTGATGAACTTCCACTAAAATTTATTTTTTTAAATAAAATTAAAAAAAAAATTTTTTTTATTTTTAGAATTTACCTTTCAATCCCATTATTTAAATAATTAAAATAATCAGAATTTTCAATTAATATACGCAATTCTTTATTTTCTTTTTCCATCTTTTGTATTTTTATTTTATTATCAAATAATTCTGGTTCTAATTTCTCCAATCTTTTTAAGTAACAAATAAAATTAATTATAATAAAATATCGTTAAAGCCTTTGATTCACGAAAATGAAGGGATTTTGACAGTTTAGCAAATAACAGTCAATACTATTACGGGAGAAGGATGTTGTGAATTCATATCAAGAGGATTAGAAAGAGCGAACTTTGGAGCCCAATATACATTATTTTGGCGGTTGTGACTTGTTTTGTTTCTAGGGACCAAAATTTAAAGTGTTTTTAAGGTGTCTCCCCAATTCTTCACGATTACCTTTGTAATAAATAAAGGAAGAGCGAGATAAAAGTTTAATACCGGGCAGGCTTCGATCCTGCGACATCCTGGTTCCTGCGACTCACCACGTACAGTTGCTCAACCAATTGAGCTCCCGGGACGCTGCTTTCACTTACTCTTTTATTAGATCTTAAACCCCAGCCTAGTGAGCGTTTAAGTGCTAGCCAACTGGATCTTTCTTTGCCTTAGAATAAAAAGAAAAACATAAAAAGACCCGTCTTTCTAGCTAAAATGTGTTTAGTAATTATAAGTAATTTAAATAAATTAATATAAATAATTAAAATTATTTTTTAAACCTTTTAATTCTATTTTCAATATTTTTCTCGATTTTTTGTTTTAATGCCTCAGTCTTTTCTTTAATTTCAATAATTTTATTATTTTCAATTTCGTCTATTTTATTCTCCAATTTTTTAATATTTTTAATGTCTCTTTTTAATGAAATTATTTCTTTAAGCTCTAAGGCCAAATTCTCAAAATTTCCGAATTGGGCTTCAAAAGCTTTTAATCTCCTATCGTCATATCCTTTTGGAGAAAGTTCTAAAATCTTAAAAATAAAAATATGTCAATAGGCAATAGAGGAATAAATATGGTTATCTTCAATAATGTTGTGTGATATGAAGCACCCAGTGTATTTATTGTTTCAACCTTTTGCTGGAAGGATTAATAATAACGAAAAAGCAATTATTTGGAGATTATTCGAGAAAACTATTGTCCGTGTCTAAAGCCAAATTCTCTTTTTGGAATATACATACTAGCCCGACTAGTACCTGATACTTTTGATAAACTGTTATTAAATTGGTAACGACTACTCCCCGACTAGTCCTTGATAATCTTGGACATATTCTGAACATAACAAAAACGTAGTTCTATTAATGAAAAACTTTTGTCCGTGTCCTCAGTTTAATTATTATTTCAGCTTCTTCCTATTGTTGCCATTTTATTTTGTTAATTAGAATTTAGAATTTAAAATTTTCATCACTTTACATTTTACATGAATTTGATTTAAAATTCATTAAAATATTTTTATTTTACAAACCTTTTGTATTTTTTCTAAATTTGTAATTCTCCCTTCATGTGTTTTTAATTCATTCATTTCAGTTTCTAACAATGAGAAACGTGCAAGTATACCTTCATTATTATTTTTATTTTGATTAAATCCATTAAGGCCATAAATTCCAAAAAATTGATTCTCCAAAGTTGTCAAGCGTTTTTGAGTTTGAACTATTGAATTCTTTAATTTTAATTAAGTATATTAAAAAAATTTTACGAATTATTTAAATGATCTTTTGTGTATTTTTAAAAATATTTTTTAAATTCACGTAAATAAATATGTTTTTTAATTCCATTTTAGTTTTACGAATCTTAGTCTTAAGACAACCCTCGGCCAAAAAATTTTGTTGGCATTAAAAGTAAGTAGAGAAAGAGATGTGCTAGAAAGTAAAAATCGAAAAATAATTCGAATTTGAAAATTATTCGATTGAATATCGTTGTTTATTCAATCTCTAGCGTCAAGCAAGTGGGAATGTCTTGCAAATATGATCCGACATATAAAGCAGAGGTGTGAAGGAATACCGACTTTCGATTTCCGCCATTCTTTTCCTTCCGAGTTCCGACTTTTGAGCCAGTTTCGATTTCCGACTCTTCTGATTTCCGACTTTTCCTACCCACCTCTGATATGAAGGAGATCCGACTAAATTATTCAAAAACTAACTTTTATTTTCAAAAAATGTCCAAATAACATTTAATTTCAAACAAACATACCAAATTTTTCCCATTATAATCATTTAAAATATCCCAATCAACTTTTTTCAATTGTTTCAAATCATTTTCCAAATTTGTATAATTATTCATTAAATCAGTAAAATAATCAACTTTAGCCATCTTTTTTGTCAAATTATTTAATTCATTTTCTATATCTTTTATTTTTTCAATTTTAATTTCCAAATGTTCAATTATTTTTTGATTTTGTTCCAAAATTTTTATTTTATTAAATAAATCATCTAAATTCTCAAAATTTGCATTTCCCAATTTTTCATTAAAATGTTGAAATTTTTGAATTTTTAAAGTTAAAGAAAATAAATCTTTTTCAATTTGATCTATCCGATTATTTTTTAAACGGACATTTTCCCAACCAATTGACTTATTTTCTAAGATTTTTATTTTTTCATTTAATTCTTCAAACTTTTCTAATTTTTCTCGATAATATTCTGGAAGTAATGAATTATTAATCTTGTTTTTTAAAACTTCCAAATTATCTTCTAAAGATTTTAATCTTTGTGGAAATTTGTAATTTAAATTATCTAGAAATTTTAATTTATTATTTAATTATACGTACAAGCATTTTTAAAAGACACTAATAATTAATGTCATATTTATTATTTAAATTTTTAACTCAAAAAATAAGCTTGTTTTGACCTATACTTTTTGACCATTTTGAGCCCAATATCTAAGCCCAGCGTTGCGAGACCTCTGGTCCCATAACTTTAGTTTCCTTTGACTCAGCTCAACGAACTCTTTCGTGTGTCATATAATTTATCCATATTCATGTCATTTTAAAACATTTTATTATAAATGTGCGGCCCCTTAAAAGAAAAGTACCAAAAATTTTTCAAAAATTATTTGCTAATAATTTAATAAACTTATTTTTTTAATAACCCTTAGAATTATTTTTGACAATTTTATCTTTTTTAATAAAAAATTTAAAAAAGTTTGAAAATTTGAAAAAATTTTTATAATAATCTAACCTACCTAAATTATTAATTTTCTCTTCCAAAATGTCCATTTTATTTATTTTTCCATTAATGTTATAGAAAACACTATTTAATTCTTTATTTAATTTATTAAAATTTAAATTATTAGATTTCTCTAATTCTTCAATATCTCTTTTATTTAGAGACATTCCCCTTTCCAAATCAGTTAATCGACTAAAGAAAACATCAACATTATTTATATTTTTTAATTGTTCTTCCAATATTTTTATTTTATTTAAATCCAAAATTAATTTATCATATTTTTTCATATTTTGTTCAAAATCTTCATACTTTTTCTGCAAATTTTTTGCCGTCTTTTCTGCCAATAATGCTCTATTCAAGATCATATCAATATCTGTAATTATTTGTAAAAGTTATTTCAGTTAAGTCGATAATTGTTGGACTAACTTACTTGATTTTCGGCTAATTCGAATATTTTTCATATTATTCGAAAGGCTCGCCTTTCTTCAAAATTCTCACATTTTGGGTTCTGTGGTGTCTATGCGAGGGAGGGACTGGTTAATCTAAATCCCGAAACTTGGACTTTTTTAGACTCGATACCCGATCTGAAAAAAATTTCGAGAACCCGACCCGATTTTTTCTCTCAACCCTGCACTTCCTGGGCCTATGATATAAAAGATGAATAGGTTCTCAATGTCGAGACCTTTGGAATAATATAAAATTTTGTGTATTACTAATAAAACAATGATATGCCAATAAACTTTACTCTGAATCAACCTACCCGCAATTCTCGTATTATTTTCATTTGAAAGTCGAATAATGTCTAATTTAAATTTTTGTATTTCCTTTTCGTGTAGATTAATTGTTTTTGTATTTAATTCAATATTTTTTAATCTTTTATTTAATTCTTCAATCCCTCCCAATAATCGCCATTCCTTTTCAAATTGTCTTAAACGTTTTGAATTTTCTCCAAAATTATTTATATCGGCATTGAATGATTCTAATCTGTTAAAATTATTTAGAAAAAATTAAGGAATATTCTGAGAAACAGGGCCGGTTCCCAGAAATAGTTAAGTCATTTTTCTTTTATCAAACTCTTACTCAAACTAATTCAGCTCATCGATCAGATCCAAATGATACCGAAATTGTCCGATACAGATCTTTGAACTTTGATAACTTGTGAAGATAGAGCTCGTAAATAATAGGTTATTTGAAGGACCAGGAAATTTTACTGGGTTCTGATTCCAGTTCCGAAGATTGGTACTCGATCAAAGATTGGTCGGTTTGAAGAAATGGTCTTCAAGACCTGGTCTTCAAAATTTTGACCTGGTCTTCAAAATTTTCTGCTGATAGGGTTTATAATTTCGGCGCGAAAAAAATTTTGGATTTTCAGGTAACCCTCCCAAGCCAAAAGACCTATCAAATATTTATAAAACCTAAGAATTCTTTCTGTTCTATTATGTAAAGCATTCTCTAATAATCTCAGTTTCGTTAAAATATCCTCATTATTTTGTTTCCATTTTTCTTCAAATTTTTGCAATTCTAACATTGTTGGTTCTTTTCGCTTTAACCTTCTCATTTCTTCAGCTATTTGTTCAAAATTATCCAAACGAATTGAATTTCCTTGAATTGTTTTGTCAGCAATTCTAAATTTTTTATCAATTTCTTCCTTTAATTCCTCTAACATTAATTTAAAATTATTTTGTATTTGTTCATTAAATTTGTAAATATTTTTAATTTCCTCTCCATATTTTTCTAAAATTTCAATTTTTGTATGTATTCTATTTAATTCGATATTCATTGAACGAAAACTTTTTAGGAATGCATCAATGTCGTCGAATTTTTGAAGTTCATTTGATAACCTTTAATAATTTTTATAATCATTTTATAGTAAGGTTGTCGGATCCGGATATCCGGATCCGAAAAAAGGCCGGATATCCGGAAATTTTCGGTTCGGATACCGGATCCGGATATCCGAAGATTTCCAACTATCCGACAACCTTATTTTATAGGAGATGGAACTTGTATTTGGGAAGTGTATTTAGTTTTGTGGGAGGAGTTTTGGGGAAAGTCACCAAAGTTTTTCATTGCTCCAATAATCTCGTTAATTATTATTTTAAATGAACCTGATAACCTATAACCTAGCTAATTTTGATAACCTAGCTAATTTTGAATTTTCTAGGATTTTTTTTCTATGTGCACTGGCCGGCCTTTATCCAAATTACTACGATTATTTAAGAAATAAGGGATCCTGGAAAGATTCGTTATTCTATTCACTGGGGAGCTAAATCCTCTATCAGCAATTTTAAATCATTTTATCTATATCCAGGCCAAAAATTTTCTTAAATTTCTGTCTTTTATTGTTAGCTTATCCGCCTAATTTAAGTAGAAAAAGATAAGCAATTCGGAAGTATTCCCTATCAAATTTCCCCACCTTCTAACATTTTCCCAAATATTTATTGTATCATTCTCTATTTTATCAATTCTTGGTCTATTTATTTTTATTTCCCTTTCCATTAAATTAACTTTATCAACAAATTGTTCAATATTGTCAAATTTTCTAATTTCCCATTCTAAAATTCTTATTTTAGTTAAATATTCTTCCAAATTATCAAATTGGTTAACAAAAGCTTCATGTCTATCTACCCTTTTTTCTTCCCTTTTTTGTTGCCTTTCCAATGCTTTAACCATTTCAGGAATTCCATCAAGCATTAAAATTCTTTTCTCAGCTTCCATAATCCTTTCACTTATTTGTAAAATAAATGAATTTGTTCCAGTTTTGAAATTATCTAAAATCCAGAGTCTTTCATCTTGATCTTTTATTTGTTTTTCTAAAAAAGCAATTCGCGTTGGCAATAACTTAAATGTAAAAATGTTCTTTAGTCTATATTTAATTTTTCATGGATTAATTAAGGATCTTAGTATAAAGGGCGTTTAATTTAATGGATATAATAAAACTTTGTTATTCTTTTTATGGCCTTTGTTCAAATTTTCAACTAGAGTTCGAACCCGGGCCGGGCCCGGGACCGGGTTTTCTGGGCCCGGTAGCCCCGAACCGGGTATTTTTGAGAAAATCCGGTTTTTCGGGGTTTTCGGGGTTTTAGTCCGGAAAACCCGGCCCGGGTCGCATCTGAAAAACCCGGGCCCGGCCCGGGTCCAATTTTGAGTAAATTTTAAAAAAATTCTGACTTTTTGGCCAAATCTAGCTCCTTAAACATCCAAAAGATGAAAAATTTTCGCCTGCGGCGCAAAAAAGAGAAGAAATCTACTTCTTTACATCCAAAATTCTCAAAATTTTTGCCTGCGGCGCTGAAAAGTAAGAAATCAAGTAGGGTGTTCTCCAAAATTCTAAATCCGCCCTAATGCCCGGTACAATGCATATCCCTCTTGTCTTTCCAAATCTTTTTTAATCCGATATCCTTTAAGGGATAAATGATATCTATGAATTTATCAGTATTAATCTCCGATATCCTCCACTTCCCTCTTTTTTCAGATATCCCTTCGAATCCGCTCATATCCTTATTTGGGCGTATTATCGAAGGATCAAAAGGTTATTGTCCTCAGATATCACTTGAATCACAGATATTCTGATATCTATTACGAAAAGATTTTTATATGAAATCCTATTAATATTTTTTTCCGACTATACCATTAATCCAGCAAAAATACATAAATCGCTTCAGAAGCATACTTATCTAAATCCCTTTAACACCTTCAAATCCACCGATAACCCACTTAATCCCTTCAAATCCTTTGATAATCCGATATCGCTTCAGATACCCCAGTATTCTGGATGTAGGTATTGAGGGATGACCGCAAATTTTTGATAAATTTCTATTTTAAATAAAGAAAGTTCAAAAAAAGCTAAATTTTAAGTATTTTACAAATTTTGAAAAAACCGGGTCCGGGCCCGGGTGTAAAAAATCCGGGTTTTCGGGGTTTCCGGGTTTTTGGTGTTTTAGCCCGGAAAACCCGGCCCGGGTCGGGGCGGAAGAAAAAAACCCGGATACCGGGCCCGGCAAAGTGAAAAGTTCGAACTCTATTTTCAACTATTTTTCCAAGTAGGCATGCTCTTTCTAAGCATATACACTGTGGATAATATCAGTTTTTTCTATTAAATGTTACTAAAAATGCATTTTAGTGTCAAATATTTTTAGTTCGATTTTAGTGTCAATTATGCAAAAATTTACGTTTCATCGGTGCAGACTAATCCGAAAGCAAACCCTCATTGTTCTTAATTGTACATAATACCTAACTCATTCTTACCATAAATAAAAATAGGGTTTAAGCTACCTTTTCAAGACCATCAAATTTTTTAATATCCAGTTCTAATAATTTTAATTGTTTATTTATTCCCCCCCACTGCATAGGAGTAATATTAGTTATAATTTCATTTTGTTGATTATTTCCATTTTTTGCTTTTGTGTCTGGTTTATATTTACATGAATTTGTAATATTTTTTTCTAATTTTTCTAATCTTCCTTTATAATCTATTTTTACCATTTCTCTTTCCAAATTTTCAATTTTTATAATTTTAACATCCAAATCTCCAAACTTTTTCATTTCATTTTCTATTTTAGTTATTTTTCTTTTATTTTCATTCAATGTATGTATGCCCTTTTCTAATTTTGTAAAATCAACTTTTCCAATTTGTAATCTAAATAAATTTATTTTTAACTTGATGATTAAATTGAATATATACCTAAGTTAAATAGAGGTCTGTTCTATCTAAGAGAGGAGAAAATCAGTTGTCACTTGATTGAGTGCAAGGCTTATCAAATATAAAAAGGATGAATGAAAGTTTAACTGTAATGAACGTTAACCAAGATTTTTGATTAACCCAGATTATTCTACTTTGGATTTTATAATCAGATTTTATGGGCGGGATCTCACTTAATTTTCTATGTAATTTCACTTTAGAGTAGAAATCGGACAGTACCGTACTATTGTCTATATTTTTGATTGTTTAGCGGTCTCCCGTATTAGTATGTACAGAAGACCGATAGGATTTTAAGTTTTCTATCGGTATCGGTATCTATATTATGGTACGAAATAAATTTCGATCTCTTTCTTAGTGTCTAGAAATTTGTAATCAAATTTTGTGATTCTCTAAAATAAAATCTAAAATCATTTTTTACCTCAAAGAATTTAATTTTTTAATTTCTTCATTTAAATTTTTATTATTATTTCTGCTTTCTTCTTGCATATTTGTTATCAAATTTTTAAATTTATCAATTTCATTAATTTTCAAAATATCTAGTTTCCTTTGTTTATTTAAATTAAATATTTCTTTTTCAATTTCTGGCAATTTATTATCCTCCCATCTTTCCAATTTTTTAACTTTTTCTTCCAAAATTCCAATATTTTTTATTTTATCATTAAAAACTAAATTTTCAATTGTTGGTTGTAATCTCTTAAAATTATTCTCAAAAATTTCCAAATTTCTTATTTTCTCCTCTAAATTCCCTAAACGATTAAATTTTTGTTCAATCATTTCAATTTTCTGTAAATACTCATTTTCATTATTTTCCATCATTTTTATTTTTTCCTCCATTTCTTTATAATTTTTCATATTCCATCCAAATGTCTCAATAAATTCTTTTTCAAATTTATTAAAACGTTCTTCCAAAGTTTCTGAATTTTTTAAATTCCAATTTTTTTTATTTTGTTCCAATTCCAAAAATTCTTTATTGTCTTCTATTTTATTATTTATTAGATCAATTTTTTCGTGTATTTCATTTATTTTTGTTTCCAATAATTTGTCTATTAGTTCCCGTTGTTCAATCATTTTTCTCTCAATTTGTTCTGTTTCGTTTTTATTTGCTAATTTATTTTGTAATTGCTATAATTAATTATTATTATTTTTGTTGAAATTATTAGTTAATCATGCCTAATCCGTAATCACCCGCATTTCTTTTTTTTCCATGAAAAAAGGCAAATCTTAGATGCGGCTCCAGCTGGCCGGCTCTGGAGGGAGCCACACCTGAACAGGCATTTCTTGGAAAATCCTTAACAAAAACTTTTGGGTAAAATAGGAATCGTCGTTTAACGTGAAGGCGAAAGTCAGAAGCACTGACCCTACCTAAAATTTTTGGTTTGATTTTGTGTATCCGAAGATTTTCGGTTAACCGACAAATTAGCTCCTGGCCATTTTTATCTTTTGTATTGTCCCCCATTGTAAGGGGAGCAGATATAGTTTGTTCAAATAGTTTGTTCTAGGGAGTTCTATTTACATTTTCTCAAAAAATTTCCAATCAAAAATATTTTACATTAATAAATTCTTTATGTTCTGTTAATTCTCTATACAATTCATTTTTTTGTTTATCAAATTCCTCAATTTTATATTCAATATTTTTTTGTTCATTAGTTAAATAATCTAAACCATTTTTTGTTGAATAAATTATTTTTTCAATTTCAGCCATTTTTCTTTTATTATTTCCATCATTTAAAATTAATTCATTATTTTTCATTTTTTCTTTATTTTCAATTAATTTTTGAATTTCTAACAAATCTTTTTCTAATTTTTTAAATTTATTTTGATTTGTATTATTTTCTTTTTTTATTTCTTCTTTTAATAAATTCATCTGTTTTGTGTCATTTAAATTATTTTGTGGGGGTAATTGTTGTTTTCCTTTTCTCATTTCTTGACTTAAACGACGCTTATTCTCTTTTGTTAGAATCTTTAAAAATTAATTTTTGGTATGTTATGATCCCCAGGATTTGACAGGTAGATAATCATGGAAACAATGAATGTGACGGGTTAACCGAAACTTGATAGCCGAAACCCGGTCTGTTTTCGACCCGATAGTCGAAACCCGATCCGAAGAAAATTTTTAAACCCAATCCGAAATGCTGACTGAAAATTTTTCTTTTCAAAAACCCGATCCGAAATCTGACCCGACTTTTTTCTCAACCCATCCCATCCGCAAACCAGGAATCCTGTCGATATAAAGATATAAATTGCCGATTTCGATAATAGGGACGGCAAGAGGATGGGAAATACTGGTGATGGGATATCTTCCGCTTCCGTCTATCATTTTCTGTTTTTTTATTCTTTCTTTTTCTTTTCCACCAGATCCGACCGATAAAATAATTTTCATTAAATCTCTTAAACTCACTTCATTTTCTTTCATTTCTCGTCTAATTTGTTCAATTGTTCGTTTCATTGTCTCAACTTGATTATCATTATTATTATGCATTTGTTTTGACCGCATTTCCCTTCCAATTTCTTCAATTTTTTGATTTTGAGTTTTTAAATTATTTTCTAACATCTTTTTAAATTTTTAAAATTTTACTATAGAAAATATATTTAAATTCTACCTCAATTTTTCTATTTCCATTTTCATTGTTGTTCGGTCCTCGATGATTATTTTGATTATTATTTCCAATTTTATTTCCAAGATTGCGTATTTGGCTTTTTAATTCATTTATTTCTCTCATATTTTTTTCTATTTTTGTATTAAAATCTCTGTCTCCATTCCTTGTTTGTCCAATATTCCCCACAGAATTCTCAATTTTATTTATTTTTCTTTCCAATTTATTTATTTGTGCAGACAAATCTCCCCTATTTTCGTTTTGTGAGGTTGAGGGAAATGAATTATTATTATTTCCTTCATCCATTCTACGCAAATCCTCTTCTATTTGTAAAGTTTTTTGCTAAATTTTTGATTAAACTAAAATTATTTTTTCCAATTTTTTACCTCCTGATCTTGCATAGTTTGACTCAAATTTTCAAATTTTTCTTCCAATTGTTCTATTTTATCTGTACTAACATTATTATTTATATCCCCACTATTTGATTCCAAAATTTCTACACGATTCGTTGTATCCTCAACTTGTTGTTTAATGTTCTAAAAAGGTATTAGTGACAAAATTTTGAAACAAAATTTTTGACCTTACTACTTATTTTGCCAAAAGTTCTATAATCGAATATAAGGATTTTTTGAATCGGTCTGATTAAAATTTCTTTTGGTGATAAAAAAATTTATAAAATTTAACAAAAAAATTGTCTAAGTTTCAGAAATCTGACTATTATCAAAAACTGTTCGCTTTTAAAAATCTATTTATCATATTACCTACTTTAAAAAGAAGTTTTAACCATTAAATAAATAAAATAATCACCTCCACTTCATTATAAATATCAGTCAAATCTTGCTGATTATCAAATTGTCCACCACCACCTCCCCGTTCTTGATTCACTGTCAATAAATGAATACTAGCTTCAGCATCCCCCATTCTATCTATCAAAGCATTTATTTCTGTATCATGAAATGTTGCCAAATTTAAAAGTTCGGGCAAAGCTCTGTCTGGATGTCCATCTCGAATATTTTTAAGCAATCCTTTATAAGGACCTTTCCCTCCTTTTAAATGGTCATCAATTAAAAGGTTGGCATGTCTCGGGGGAGGTTTTAATTGGTGATGTAAATGATTATTTTGATTATTTATTTTTTTATTTTTTGCATTAACAAAAATATTGGAGGAATATATTGAAATTAAAATAAAAAATAAATTAAATAAAATACATTTCTTATTTTCCATTACATTTAAACATTAACCTTTTTAATTTATTTAAATTTAATTTAAAAATTAATAAAATATTTTTTTAAATTAAGAAATTTTTCTTAAGAAATTTGCATTTCATTACCTAAAATCACGTTTAAAAAATTTTAATAAAATTGAAATAATATTTTTAAAATAATATTATGAAAGCCCTTATTTTTTCTCATATAATTTTTTATTTGCCCTTTACCCTATGTCGGTGTCTAAATTAAAAGGAAATGGATTTTGAAATTCAAAAGATAAAAGAAAAATTTTAATAAATCAATTAGGAAATTTTTGACAAAAATCCGATTAACTCCATGCTTATTAGAAAGTAAGGATAATGCCGATTTTTGGGTTCCTATAAAAAATAATTTTGAAATGGATTGTAGTCATATTAATTTTTGCAATTTTTTCTACCTCGAATCTCTATGAAAAATTCTGAGAGGTTTCAAAATTTCCGAATCGGAAACAAATCTTGAAATCACAATTTTTCGAACATATGTTTGAATTCCCTCAACTTCTGAAAAACGTAATTTTTTAAAATCGACTAAGGGCAAACTAAAACTATAAAATATCATTATTATTATAAATAAAATATTATTATTTTTTTTCATTACGGGCAGGTAGGACACCGACCGGGCATTTCCCGCATGAGCTATTATTCGCATTCTTCTGGGAGATATAACAAAAAATTCTACATTTTGGATAATGAATTGAATAATAATACCAGATTTATTATTTATTTAGTAATTCAAACTTTTTTCCACTGTTCGGCATTTCTAGGACTTTTGAGGGTTTGGTATTTCAGGCTATTTAGTATTAGAATATTTGTTATTTCAATCTTCGGTATTTCACGATTTTTGTATTATAAAATCATACCAACTATTGTAAAATAAATAGTAAATAAAAAACGTTTATAAATGTCGTTAGAAACTTTTTGCCTTTAAATAAAAAAAGATACAATTTTTGAATATGTAAATATTTGCCAAAAATATAAAATTCATATGAATACACGATAAAATTAAATAATCAGCAGCGATTTTTTGTAAATTAATATGTACAATCTTTTTGGACAAAATTAACCTATACTTTTGTGGAGAAGTGTATATTGAAAAGAGGTTATTTGTACATATCAGGTACACAACTTATCAAACGACATTCTGGGAATCCCAAAAAAATTTAAATAAATACATCGAATGAGTAGAAACAAGTTTAAAATATTTTAAATAACGCAGAAAATTGAATTTGTTTAATGAATTACTTCTTTTTTTAATTCATCCTGTTCCTTAATGATTGATGCAAGACCATTATAGGATTTTCTTTCAGGGGCAAAATCTTCTTCCTCTGATTCTGGGACAGAATCTTCTTTCTCCAATTTATAGTCTTTTAAATTGCCAAATTTCATACGATTAGCATGTTGTTCAAATTGAGTATTATAGCGTTGCATCTTTATGTTTTCTTTAAAAGTTTCACCATACTTTTCTTGATTATTGATGTAATCTTTCTGCAATGAAGAAAAATTGTTAATTGCATTTTGAAGTAATTACATATTTCATTAAGTTCATTAAGTCCAATGAACTTTCAAGTTGTTTAGAAAGGGGTAATTTTGGACTAATTTTAATTATTTTCAAGCCCACTGAATTTAGCACAAAATACATATCTCCCATGAAGAATTTCGATTTGATAAATTAAAGGTTTACTGTAGCAAATTTAAAAGGCTTTCAGCAACGCATAAAACAAAATTTTAATAAGGGGTCGAGAATATTTTTTAAACCCCCGATTTCTGTTGATATTTGAGTTTTGAGATTCTGATAAAATATAATAAAAGATTTTTAAATTTAATGGATACGATATAAATTGCATATAACGATTTATAAATTGAAATTTGATACAAAAAGTCACTAACCCAGGAACGATGTAAAATTTGGGGAATTGTACTCTTTTGAGGAGCTGAGTATTCTCTTTGATTGTTGAAAGTTTCTGTTGGTTTTTGATCTAATTTTCCATTAATCTTTGCAGATGCTAAAACAAATCCAAAAGCACCACTAGCCAATACCAGACCTTGTCCAAAATCACTATTTTTAGTTTTTTGGTAGGCATTTTTAAGAGTTTGTAAAGACACGGTACGGGTATGTTTCAAAGTATTTGACATTTTTGTTAGAACTCCTAGAAATAAATTATTTTTTAAATTCAATTAAAAATCAGACTAGCACACGGATACTGATTTTGGTATCCATATCCGCATATTTACGGCAGATACAGACGGATATCCGCAGGGATTTTATAATATCTGTATCTATATCCGTATCCATGTGCTAGTCAGTTAAAAATTATAAACTTTTAGCGAATTGATTAGCATCAATAAACGTTTGATTACCAATATAGATAAACAAAAACAAGATAAAAATAAAAGATTTTTTAATTTTTTTCATAATAATTTTTTACTATCTAAAATTTAAAATTAAAACTTTAAATCTTTTAAATTAAGAATTAAATAAATTATTTTATTTTAAAAAAATCTATATAATAATTACTGATTGATTAAACAGAATTAATTTTTATAAGACGTCTAAAATGGATTCTCTATAACCTTTATTACCTGCTTATTCTCTTTCTCTAAACTTGCACTCTATTAGAGAGCTACGTGTAAAATTGATTTATTGAAAAAATTTAAGAAGAAAATTAAAAAAAAAATTTTTTTAATTCGTTATAAAAAACTTTAAGTTTGTAAAAATTTCTAGCCAATTTATGGCATTATTTATTTGATATTTTTGTATGCGCTAGAACAAAAGTTGGAACACCCCTGACAAAAAGTTGCATATCTGTTGATAAATGTTGTGCCCTAAGTTGCGGTGTGTCTTAAGAATAACAGAATAACGGAGCTAAAAATAGGCAAGACTAATGAATGACGGGCATAAATCATCGTTATACTAGACCCGAATACTTAAAATAACTCAGAACGGTCACAACAAATAGATAAGTTTTTAGCTAAGTTTTCCTTGGTAGAATATTTGTTTTGACATTAATACATATAATTAAATTACTTTATTTATTTAAATATACAAAACTACATATTAATTTACATTAATTACTGTATTATAAATAATTATATCTTTAAAATTAAACTTTATAATATTTTTTCTTCATTTCCCCGGTTTAACTTCCTTCTTCAAACTTTGTTTAAAATTTGATAACTGAATGTTTAAAATTTTGTTAATATTAAATTGAGTATTTAATTAAATTGTTCATATAATCAAAATCTAAAAATTTATGGGAACTTCAAGGGAGTTGTCAAACGCGTTCCGATCAGGCTGTAAGGCCAAAAAGGACTACAGCCTCCATCAATGATTTATACCGATCCGATATAAATCCATAAAACGGAAAATCTGCTTGCCTTGACAACCCAAATCGGAATGGGGTTAACTCATATATGAGGTTCAATTTTATATAGGTCTGACAGTTCTTATAATTTTGTTAATGTATTTGTTCAGTTCTCTAACAAATAATATTCATGATAACAGACATGACTTAAAATAAAAATTTTTTATAAAAAAATTTTTACCGATTGGAGATAGAACGTAACATTTTAGTTAATTTATTAGCAAGTTTAAATCCTTTTTTAAGATAATTTTTCTTTTTAAATTCATCATTATTTTTATTATTTTTAACCTTATCATTTATAATTTTATTAAAAACTTCTTCAGTAAAAAAATTTTTGTAAATAATTAAATAATCATTTAATACCCCAATTCTTTCACTTTCAATAATTTCATCAAAATCGTTTAAATTTTGTTTAGGCTCTTTTTCAATAAACCAATTTATTAATAAAACTTTTAAATGAGACTGTAGCCACTCAATTATTTTAGCCTAATTAAATTTCAATTTTTATACATAAAAATAATTATTGTAAGGCCGGTAAGGTTTCCTCCTAGCTTAGCAGTTAAAACACATTGGTTTTGAGCTGAGATTTTTTGGTACACTTATGTTATCCGCCCCCGTTTTCCTTTTTCCCAATTTGATAGGCTATAACTTTTTATGCTTAATTCAATAAGAATAAATCTTATATCATACTAAAGCCCTCGATAAGCTCTATCCTTTTCCCAGCTGTATAAATCAAGTCTGATCACCCATTTAAAAGTTATAACTCGAGTGTTTTTGAAACAGGTGTCACAAATTTGTCTGGGATTTGTTGGCTTATAGCTTATACTTTATTATTGTGTCCTAATTTTTAATTTAAACCTCTTCTTCACGTTTCCCTAATTGTACCCATGTAGAAGTTCCCGGAATTTTTCCATTATTCAAAATTTGAAGTAAATTTGTAAACATCCAAACAATAAATAAAAGTTTCCGAGAATATTTTCTTATCGAAACAATATTCAAACGTTGATGTGAATCAAAATCTACGGAAATTCTCTCTCCATTTATTTCATCATCCAATTTTAATTTTTTCTGAAAAATATCCTTCATTTCTTTAACGAGTTTTGCAACATTTTCTAAAACTTTCTTTCGTTGATTATTAAGACATTCATCTCTTTGACATCTCGAAAATATTGTTGCTTCTCTTACAAATAGATCAGCGTCTTTCTTTTCTGAGATATAAAGTGTTTAACAAAATTATAAGGGTACCAACCTTTTAAATTATATCTAGAGTTCTTCTTTATAAATTAGTCTGAAGATGAGAAAAGTATAAAAAACAGTATTCCTTCTATTCCCGGGATTGGAGGTCTCAATGATAGATTGATGTAAAACTTAGTTTCCTTTGTATCTTCTATTGATATCAATAGATATGTTTACTGGAATTTTTCTAGATTTCATTGATACAAAAGACTTTTCAGGGTCCTCTTATATTAATGTTATACTTAATTTTTTGAACAAAAATCATAAAAAATTTCAACTCCAGTAAAGCTGGACTAATTTTGTATATTACCTATATCTAAATACTGTTTTTATAAATTCTCTAGTATTCAAACTAATTCATAAAGAACTCGAGATATGGTCTAAATTGTTGGTACCCTTATATTATATTCAGATCATGTGTTCCATGACGAATATTATAGTGATTTCGAATTTAGATACTGCCCAAATTTAAAATTTTATTGTTACTTGTTGAGGAGTAATTATTAATCGTTCTAGACATGAATTAGTCTTAAACAAATAATGGCTTCTGCAAGTATGTATGTTAAAGATAAACCTGTCTTGAGTCGAATCTCGTTAACTCAACTCCTTCGGAACCAAACTAGGCTGATATATGAATGAAAGTGCGGTCTGATCGCATATCGTTTTATCGAGATTCGACTGTATTTCAGATATGATTTAGAATTCAGCTGGATTCAGAATTATGTCTAAAATTATAAGAAAATTAATTCTGTGCCCGCATTGTAAAATAAACAAATTATGGAGATCTGAACACATTATACTAAAATAAATATTTTAATTTTTACTCTTATTCTAAATTTTCTAAAATAATTATATTACTTAAACATCCTTCAATTCTCAGTCTATCAGCAGCAATTCCACCAATACTTCCAAATAGAATTGAATAATTATTCAACCCTTCATCTATTTCCAATTTTTTAAATTTTATCCAATCATCTGTACAAAAATAACATTCAAAGTCACTATTGCCGATAACTTCTTCTCCTTTTAAACATAAATTTAATCCGCTAATAAAAATAATATAATCAAAAAGAAATTCAGATTCCGTTTCTGAAGGTGTTAATTCTATAAAATTAAATTTATCTCTGTCAGAATTTAATAAAATTAAAGTAATATGTACATTAATTCAAAAATTTATTTAATCTAAACTACTAATTAAAGTTTGATTTTTTAAATTTAATTAGCCATTGGATGAGGGTATTGGCCAGCGATGCCTCCAATGTTTAAGACTCTCGGGACTCTCTCTCGACTTGAGACACGAAGACAAACGAGACACTAGATTTTTAATAATAAAACAATTTTTCTTGATTTTATATATTTAAGAGCAATATGGCCAGGTTGGTTTCGGCCATTATTTAGCTTGTTTATAAAAATTGTTTATTCAGCAGGAGTTTATTTTTTTGTTTTATAAATTATTTAGATAATGGAAAGGAAAGAAACAAACTAATGAGACCAAAAATCGAAAAAAATAATTTTATCAGAATTTTCAAATAAATTAAATTCTGATCGTAAATTATACCATTAAAATTAACTTTATGAATTCCAGAAAATTATTTTATTTTACCTTCATTAATTGGAAACACCGAACAAGAAGCAAAAATTAATTGAGTAAATAAAAAAATTAAAATCATTTTTATAAAAATAATTAATTAAAATTAATTTTTGTTTAAATAAAAATATTTTTTATATTTTTATTATGAAATTATTAGTCTATCTATTATTTATTTTGTCTGTAAAATAAAAGAAATGAGAGAGGATATTTAAAAATTTATTTCGGCATATGATGAAAGTCGAGAAAAAAATAGATAAAATTGATTTAGGGAAAAATTTTTATTGAATTAAAAAATAAATAAAAAAAAATTTTTAAGAAATAGACTCTGGAATATAAAAATAAGTTTTAAGAAATAACTACAGGGTAACTCAAAAGTAACCGGACACACTATTTTTGGCATTTTTTTAAAATTAAAGATAATGAGATCAAAGGTGATTTAAATGATAGAGAAATAAATATAGAAGTATGTAAATTAATAATTGTTTCAACCTCTCGCTAAAGGGGGCAATTATTTGAGAGAGGGTAATTATTCGAGCGGGGGTAATTATGTACATTTTGACTGTTATAGTTTAAAATTAGTATAGGAAAATCACTAATTTAAAATTATTGTGGGAAAATGATGGGGGGGGTAATTATAGGAAAAATTATTTGAGAGAGTATAATTATGTGAACCAATATAGTATGCTATATATTTGTATTATTTATTTGTATTATCATATATTTGTATTATTTCTAGCATGTACATATTTAATTATTAAAACTTAATTTTAATTTCAAAAAATGCTAAATAATAATTTTAATTGTCACGAACAAATTGGAAATAATGTGTCTAGTTTATACAAAGTTTCCAAAATTATTTTAGTATAAACAAAGGAATCTAAATTTATTTTTTGAAATTTATATTATTTCCTTGTTTTATAATTTTTTATAACCAATTACGCGAAAAGAGTTTTATTCAAAATGGATGAAATTTAAAATGGCAGAAAAATCTTTTTATTGCTTCAGTTTTATGAAATATTCACAAGTATAGATAAATTTAAAAAATGAATACAACATGGGTGTTTAATTTTTTCACTACACTTTCACAATCCGTAATTCCACCAAATGTTTTTGCTCTATTAATTGTCATACCTTCAGCCACTCTTTACATTACAGAATTAGGAGTGATTTTTCGCTTCAACAAAACTTTTAAATCTTCATTTTTTAAATTATTTGCTGCTAGAACAATATCGGTTAGTTAAAGTTATGCGCTGGACCTTCCCGGTCCAGGCACCTTCAGAGCGCCGAATGTGTGTGGGGGAGATTTGGGAAGGGGAGGCGCAGAGGATCCTATTGAATAAACAAAATCTAATTCATAAATATTTATTTCCATTTAAAATATAAATTAAATGGGCAGTGCTTTGATATGGATTAAATTAAATAGAATGGAAATTGTAATAGGGAGAGGATATATTATTGGGATAGGAATAATCAACTAACTAGTGATATAATGAACTGGCCTGGGGTTAAATAGAGGAAGAAGTGGGTGTGATATAGCAAAGTTGATAGAGTGAATGTGTCTGGGAAAGTGCGGGCAAAGATATGAGAATGGACTTTGAGAAGTAACAATTGAATAAATATAATTGTGATTAATGTTGGGAACGGAAGAAGGTGAATAATAATTAGAAAAATAGAGATATAGTGGAAAGATAGGTTGGGAAAGAATAAGTGGAGGATAAATATAAACAGCTCTGGGAAATATAGTCGGGGTCGGGACTTGATGAAAAGGGCAAGTATCGAGTCTCGAGTCCGGGGGTAACATCTCCCTGCCGCCAATAAGCGCGACCCTGCGCTTACGTAGTGTTTTAATTTTTGGAGGATTGGGGGATTTGGGTTTTAATGGCGAGTTTATGTCACCGTTAAAATGAGGGATTTTCAGGTGGATGTTTATTTGGGAGTTTCACGTTGGGCTTTGGTGATCAAATGGTGGCTTACTTATTTCAGCACCGTTTGATTTTTATTGGAAGGGAATTTTTTTGTTTTGAGGATGATTTAATTCCATGTTTTTAAAGACTCGATACTCTGAATATGGTAGAATTGAGTGGATTTGAGATAATATACAATAGATTTGAGAAAAATGATAAAATGTGGGATATTTGAATATAATCACAAAATTATTAATGTTTTATTTCGTATTTTCTTTCTTTGATTGGGCTTCTTTTCGATCATCTATTGTACTTCGCGTGGTTCCATATTTAGTTCATTGAAAGTTAGGCCATTTAATATTCTCCAACATTTTTAGTTAATCTGTAGTGCGCGATTACGCAATAAGTGTTTTTCGTAGTTAATGTTGAAGTAATAATTTATTTAGTTGAATGATGATATTTAGTTGAATAATATAATTTTATTGAATAATTTGCGGAATTTTTTGGAATAATAAGAGTAGGTTTTGGAAGTGGAAAATTGTTGAAGTGGAAAATCATTGGAAAATGAGTTTGGATAGTGGATTATTGTGTGGAAACTCATTATCCTAAGGTTAATCCTTTGGATAATGTGTGTGGTGATTGTGATTGTCTTATAGCTAGAACTCCATTGATTATTTTGTATAAATGGGGATTGGTTGATTTTTAAAAGGATTTAGAACTAGAATATTTCACTAATATTTGGAATTATTAGATGAATTGGTGTTTCATAGATTGGATCGTAGGGAGGTTTTGTGATTAACAGTGTTTGAATTTCCTAAGCACCAATTAGATAGATGGTTTATTGACTTATTTTCTTGTTAGTTGTGATATTTCGAAATTGGCCATTTTATAGAGCAAGAATTGCTTTATCAATTGATTTATTTGGAATTGATAGTAGAAGGATATTTTAGGATTAGATGGATCTAGAAAGGGAGGTGTAAGTTTCGGTAATAGGGAGGTTAGAGTAAGGTAGGTATAAGCTAGTAAGGCATATATATGCTGATGTTAATTAAATTAACGTCACTATTTCATTCACAACTTTTGTTATATAAGGAGGATGAGAAATGAAAAGTCGGGTTGGAAATAAAGGGATTAAATTGGAATAAGTGACAGGTGGAATTGGGAACTAAAGGGTGTGAGACAAAAATTCAGGGATAATAATCAATTAATATTAAATGGATTAATACTAACGATGTGTTTCATTTAAAAATTAATTATGGGTTTTGAATTTTTCGAATTAAGGAAAAGGGAAAGATACTGATTTTTAATTTTGGTCTTTTTATTAAATAATTTTTGGGATTAGTGTCGCTGTATAAACATTGTGCCTGAGAGATTGTATATTTATTTTGTATTGTATTTGCTCGGACTTGTTAATGTAAACGGACAAATTATTCTAGTTAGCGCGCCATAGGAAGAGGATTGTAGTTTATCTAAGGGATATATTGGATTATTTTATCTAATTGGCCGCTAAGGATTATTTATAAAGAAAGGAGCTTCTCAGGCTTTTATAAAATGGACATTTTTAATGTATGCGACCTTGTATTCAATGGATTTTTTGTTTTCTAATAGTAGTATCTTTCCTTTTTGTGTAAAGTAAAAATGGAATAACCTGGAAAAATTTTGGGGATTTTGATTCACTTTCATTTTATATTTAATGAAAGGGAAGTAGCGTTTATTGTTGACTCATACAGGGGTTTCGGTGGAGATTAAGTTGGAAGAAAAATTTTGTTCAAATTATATGTATTAGGGGGTATGTATTGTTAAAAATTTCAAAAATGGCGGTTCGAATCCTCCGTTATTGAAAATTCAACATTATATTGTGTATAATTTTTATATTTTAGAATTAAAAAAAAATTTTGGAAATTTAAATTTTGAGGAGGTTATTTTTATAGAAAAGAGGGAAGAAAATTCCAGTTAAGCAGGATAGTGGTAGATTAATAGGGGATAAATATTGGTGTCTTTCGACGTCAATATCATATTTTGTAATTTAAGTTGTGGAAAAAAAATTTTCAATAGTTTAGTGGAGTACTTATTTTTGAATTTCGAAAATAGTGGTTATGTCCTCCATTAATGAAAATTCATATTTTGATGAATCGGAAATAACGGGAATAGTAAAAAACTTATCTTTCCTTGTAAATTTGTTTTATTTGTTGAGAAGTGGTGATCAAAATATCGGGAGATTAGTGAAGGAAAGTAACCATTCATAAGATTAAGAATTTAAATTCGAAATAAATTATTAATTTGATGAAGGTGTGTGTTGCAAAATAAAAATATGCCAGTAGTGGGAATGGAAAGAAAAATATGTAATAAGTTGGTTGGAGGTGGATAAGGAAAAGAAAATGATTAAATATTTCGGTCTGTCAAAGACATTGGTGTCTATGACGCCAATGTTTAAGAGAATCAAAGTATAAAGGACTTTTGTAATTGATGTTGCCTTACGTAGGGGTGTGGAAAATTATTATTGGGAATAAAGGTATTGATATAAATCATTTATCCTAATAGGATGAAGATGTGTTTTTATTTTTTGGTGGGAAAAGGGGAATAAGATTTAAAAAAAATTGTCAAATGGAATGGGAAGTAAGGGAAATGAAAGTGGTCGAGAGAGAGGGTACATCCGAATGGGGAGGCTAATCTCGGGGAAGGAAACGAGTAATACTGATAAAATGAAATTCGACCAAATGGGAAGTGAGCTATATCTGAAAGGAAGAAAATATTGGAAATGGAACGGGAAATACAACTAAAAAAATTGATTAAAGAGAAGGTCGGCGTTTAATTTTTCCTTTTGTGACTAATAGGACAAAGGAGAAGAGAAAGCATTGGTGTTTTTCTTTAACGTCAATGCTGGAAAGTTTGGATTTGCAAAACATTATGAAGGGAATTTATTTAAAAATATTAATTCTATTAATATTTTGAATAAGAGGAGGGGGTAAAAAGTCCATCCTGATAGGATGAATTAGTGTTTTTTAAGGGAGAGGAGTTGAAAAATAAATAATTTGGTTTAATGGGAGGGGGACCATCACCAGAGAAGTAACGGGGCCATTGGTGTTTTTCAACGCCAATGATGGGGAATTAATAAAGTAAGGGAATTAATTGTTATTGAAAATTAAACTATAAGCTATTTGGCATCTAAAAGAATTATTCATCCTACTAGGATGAAAATTAATTTAAATTTTTAAGGGGGAAGAGAAGGGAAAGCAAATTGTAAATATATTGAATAGAAAAAATAGGGGAAAAATTAGCGGAAACTATGGGTCAAAGAATGGAAAGAAAAATGTCTTTTAGAAAGGTTTGGCGAAGAAAAACATTAGTGTTTTTTATAACGCTAATGTTTTGTATAATATTTGGCTGGGAAAGGGACATATGAATGGATTTATTGGAAAAATACTAATTATATTGCAAAATTTACGTATTGAAAATTTCATCCTGATAGGATGAAGAATTGTCTAAATTTTTGGAAGGAAGGGAAGGGAATGTTATTAATTAAAAATTCAAAATGGGAGGGAAGTGGAGAGAGAGAAATAGGCGTTAACGCTCGGAACAATGAATGGAAAGAAAAATGTCTTTTCGATTGGATAAGGAGATAGAAGAACAAACCATTGGTGTTTTCCTTTTAACGCCAATGTTTTGTAATGTTTGGCTTGGGAAAGTATTCGGAATGGGAATATAGAATTTATTGGGAATATATTGGATTAATCATTTTATTCACTTAAAAATGAATAAAATATTTTGTTTTGATGGGGGGGGGGGGAATTTTAGTAGGAGAGAGGATGAACGGGAGTTAAAATTTATCGAGTGGAATGGGAAGTGAAATAAAAATATTAGTTCGCATATGGGACAAATAATGGAAAGAAAATGTCTTTTAACGGGGGGTAGGAGAAAACAAAGCATTGGTGTTTTTTATAACGCCAATGCTATGTGGACTGTTTGGCTTGGGAAAAGTAGGGACTTAGGAAGGGAATTGATCGGAAAATTTTAAATGTTAATTTTATGAACGTATGGGGAATCGACAGTGTTTTTGTAAAAGGAAGAAGGGGAATAATAGACAAAAGGATTTTAAAAAAATTGGTATGGGAGGGGAGCCATATCTTGAGGGGGAAATGAAACCTTGGGGAAGCGTTCGAGGATACGGATAAAAATTTTGAATGGGAGGGAAAAACCGGAGGGGGAATTGAAACCTAAAAGAGGGAATACGGACGGAAGAAAATTTTGGGCGACTGGGAGGGGCCATATCCGGAGGGGAAAATTGAACCATCCGGTGCTACCAGTTATGCGCTGGACCTTCCCGGTCCAGGCACCTTCAGAGCGCCGAATGTGTGTGGGGGAGATTTGGGAAGGGGAGGCGCAGAGGATCCTATTGAATAAACAAAATCTAATTCATAAATATTTATTTCCATTTAAAATATAAATTAAATGGGCAGTGCTTTGATATGGATTAAATTAAATAGAATGGAAATTGTAATAGGGAGAGGATATATTATTGGGATAGGAATAATCAACTAACTAGTGATATAATGAACTGGCCTGGGGTTAAATAGAGGAAGAAGTGGGTGTGATATAGCAAAGTTGATAGAGTGAATGTGTCTGGGAAAGTGCGGGCAAAGATATGAGAATGGACTTTGAGAAGTAACAATTGAATAAATATAATTGTGATTAATGTTGGGAACGGAAGAAGGTGAATAATAATTAGAAAAATAGAGATATAGTGGAAAGATAGGTTGGGAAAGAATAAGTGGAGGATAAATATAAACAGCTCTGGGAAATATAGTCGGGGTCGGGACTTGATGAAAAGGGCAAGTATCGAGTCTCGAGTCCGGGGGTAACATCTCCCTGCCGCCAATAAGCGCGACCCTGCGCTTACGTAGTGTTTTAATTTTTGGAGGATTGGGGGATTTGGGTTTTAATGGCGAGTTTATGTCACCGTTAAAATGAGGGATTTTCAGGTGGATGTTTATTTGGGAGTTTCACGTTGGGCTTTGGTGATCAAATGGTGGCTTACTTATTTCAGCACCGTTTGATTTTTATTGGAAGGGAATTTTTTTGTTTTGAGGATGATTTAATTCCATGTTTTTAAAGACTCGATACTCTGAATATGGTAGAATTGAGTGGATTTGAGATAATATACAATAGATTTGAGAAAAATGATAAAATGTGGGATATTTGAATATAATCACAAAATTATTAATGTTTTATTTCGTATTTTCTTTCTTTGATTGGGCTTCTTTTCGATCATCTATTGTACTTCGCGTGGTTCCATATTTAGTTCATTGAAAGTTAGGCCATTTAATATTCTCCAACATTTTTAGTTAATCTGTAGTGCGCGATTACGCAATAAGTGTTTTTCGTAGTTAATGTTGAAGTAATAATTTATTTAGTTGAATGATGATATTTAGTTGAATAATATAATTTTATTGAATAATTTGCGGAATTTTTTGGAATAATAAGAGTAGGTTTTGGAAGTGGAAAATTGTTGAAGTGGAAAATCATTGGAAAATGAGTTTGGATAGTGGATTATTGTGTGGAAACTCATTATCCTAAGGTTAATCCTTTGGATAATGTATATATATTCCCTATATATATATTCCCAATAATGTTATAATGCTTCTATATTCCCAATAATGTTAGTAAATGTTTATTTGCTGATGATCTTAAGATTTTTCAAGTATTTAAAAATTCAGAAAATACTAATTCACTACAAAATGCCTTAAATATAATTTCTCAATGGAGTTCCGATTGGGCACTCGAAATATCTACGCAAAAAACATTTGTTCTAAATATTGGCTCCAAAAATCCTAAATATACATATACACTCAATGGTGACATTTTACAAATAACATCTGTAATAAAAGACCTTGGCATTACCATTACCAATGACCTTTCTTTCGATTTACACTATAAAATTATCATCAGTAAAGCCTATGCCAGAGCTTCTTCAGTTCTTAATAGCATACACACTAGCAATCCTAAGGTATGGGCTCTTGCCTTTAAATCCTACGTTAGGCCATTACTAGAATATGCCACAGTTATCTGGAGTCCAAAAACTAAGTATCTCGTGGAAAAAATCGAAAAAATTCAAAAATGGTATACTAGGATCGCTTTATCTAAGTGTAAGATTACTTATAAAAGTTACTCTCAAAGATTAATTCTCTTCAATCTCGAATCATTAGCATTAAGACGCTCATTATATGATCTATCAACTATTTATAGGATTATCTTTAAATTTACACATTTAAGCTCTAACGATTTACTTGAGCTCAACGATAGACCTAGTCGAAATAGACACAAGTTTCAAATTAAGGTCCACCGAAAAAACAGTAAAACCGAACATTGGCTCATTAACAGAGCTGTAAACCTTTGGAATACAATACCTGCTTCAATTATAAACTCACCAAACCCAAAGATTTTTTGGATTGCGCTCAGGTCATATTTAATAAATTTGGAGAGCTCAAACACTTGTTTTGTATACTACTAGCTAAAAATCCGTAAAACCTTACTAATTTTGACTGTTTGTGTTGGCATAGGCATACCATAACTGTTCATTTGACGTTTATATTTTGACATTTTCCTTTTAAAAATATATATTTTGTATTTTACATTTTGACATTTTCCTTTTAAAAATATATATTTTGTATTTTACATTTTGACATTTTCCTTTTAAAAATATATATTTTGTATTTTACATTTTGACCTTTTCATAATTTAGTAATATCTCCACTTGTTTTTCCTGCCCTCATTTTTTGCAGTCACTGCATTAATGTATAAGTTTTTTTTTTCTACTTTTTAAGCATTTTTAAAACACATTGAGAAACAATTGGATTGATTTATTATTTTTTTTTATTTTTTTTAATATATATATAACTCAAATTTTAAGATTTGCAATTTAAAGCACCTGTGCATTTCAATTTTTCTTAAAAATGTCTACAACAAACAAGCGTCCACATTCTCCCAGTTTAAACAACTTGGGTAATCAACTCATATAAACTTCCTTACAGTCTGTGGACACTCTTTGTTTTATACATTATTGTGACTTGTATTTTTTACTTTTTGTTTTATTTTTATGATTTTTATATGCTTTGTTTTACAATTGTTTCACAATTTTTATCTGAATGTTAGTGACCTTCTTATAAGGTCCTTTTCAGTGAATAAATAAATTTAAATTTAAATTTAAAAAAGTGGAGGATAAATATAAACAGCTCTGGGAAATATAGTCGGGGTCGGGACTTGATGAAAAGGGCAAGTATCGAGTCTCGAGTCCGGGGGTAACATTAAATATATATTGAACAATACTGGGTACTTGGTGTTTTATGGATCTGAATCCGACCCGTTAATCAGGTGTTCTATCAAGAGTTGCGAAAATGGCCTTTATAAACTACCCCGATGAATACATTTAGATAAATTGCTTCCTCCTATTCGCGCCACAGGCGAAAATTGTGAAAATATTGTAGGTCAAGAAGCCAGATATCTTCCATTTTTCCTTTATCTTAAGGGGAATTTTGGAAGGCTCAAAGGCCTAATTTCTTTGAAAAATTAAAAAAATCGAGGAAATCGAGATTTAACCAATTATAAATGTTACTAATTTTTTATATCTTTCTTCAGAGTATTTTTGGCTTGATTGGTCATTGTTTGTATATACGTTTTGGGCGTGTTGGCTTATTTCTTTCAATTTATCTAAAATTACCAGTTGTGTATTTGGCCATTTTTAAATTCACGAATAATCATTTCTACTATGTGGAAGGCATGTCTACTGCAATTATTCTTTTAAATAGACTGACAGCTCTTTTATGGCCATTAAAATATGAAAAGGTCAATTTAAGATATATAATCTTATTAATTTTAAAATTCAGATTTGGGGTAGATTATGGTATTGGGCAATTATTCTTGCTTATCTACTTCCACTAATATTAAGTTGGCATATTTTGATTTCAGAAATTGTTATCAGGGTTCATGATAATGAAACTTTTAGTTTGTATACACAAATAAAACCAGATGTAATATCATTTTTTGAAAAATTTGAATTTTTGGAACTTTATAGGAGCCAAAGGACACTTTAACTACTTCATGGTTTTCCGTCTTATTCACAATTATCTGTCTATTAATTAATATTGCATGCATTTATGTTTATAGAAAGACAAAAATTGCCAGTTCTCAGCAAACTCAAAGCAAGCAAAAGACCGAAACACTGCTGACATTTTACTCACTTTTAACCTTTTTTGGGCAACTTTTATTTACTTTTTATACGGTAAAATGGAAAAAATTTTTGTTTAATTTTTGGAAAATTATGATTTTAGATAATTCTGTACATTTCATCCTCCCAACTTCAAAAATTTATTAATCCAGATTTGGCTGAACTAATTTTCTTATCAATTTATAACCAATATGCCTGGGTCAACGATATTAGTACAATTGCCATTCCTGCATTTTTACTTCTTTGGGCATCTGAAATGATGCGTTCCCGTATTTATTCATTAATTCAAATAATTTGTTTTTTACCCAAAAATACTAATAATAATGCTGTTATGGTTATACCTAAACAAAATTTTACTAATTATATTAGACAAAAGCAAACTAAATAAACTTTTCTTTTAATATTTTTTATTTTTTTTTGTTTTTTCATTTTATAAATGGTATGAAGTAAGCGCGGTTCTGGCTTTAGCTGGCAGAAAAAGTCTGACAGCTGGCTAACACACCGCCCTAACTGTCAGTTATTGCTAAGGCGTTAATTCGCACAACGTACAGATGTTCTACCTTCTTTTAATAGATCTTAAACTCCCGCCTAGTAAGCATTTTAAATTATAGGAATACCGCGGTAGTCTTGAATTTTTCTATCATTATTTTTCATTATTTGAGACTCGCTAAAACAGGGTAAATTGGGTCTTATCGAAACCGGTGGTCTTTTAAAGTTAAAGGTATAGAAAAATTTTTTTCTATAATTCAAAATCTGTATAAAACCATTAAAAAGATAAAAACACTGTTAATAAAGGGATGCATTAGGAAAACAAAATAAAAACATAAAACAAATAATTAATAAAAATTCTCGATTTTTTCCCGATTTTCAAAAAAATTAATCTGAAACGCAATTCACAAAAATTTTGAATTCCCGATTTTCGTGAATCGTGGATTCACGTTCCAAAAATCGTCGGGAATTCACGATTTTCTGGAATCGTCCTGATTTTGGAATCGGCGCGATCTCTGATACATATTAAATTTATCAAGTTTCTTTATTTTGTTTTCTCTATTCTAGACAATAAATTAAAATTTTTGAAACCAGTAACTGACAGGCCACATAGAGAAGTCGACTTCTAATCTTATTCCCCTTTTTAAAAAAAATTTAGAATTTATATAAAAACATTTAAAAAATTAATTTCTTCTATTAAATATAGTATGTATAATTAATTTCCTTAAAATCAGTCTAATTTCCAAAAAAATTTAAAAATATTTGAAGCATGTTTTCGCTGTCATTACAAATCTATTTAATATTTTATTATATTTATTTCAACCCAGTCCTAATTTCTAGTAAAAAAACGGATTTTTTAAAGTTTTTTTTAAATTTTTCTCTAAATTTTTCCAAAAAAATCAATTTTTATATCACACGTTAATTCTAAAAATAAGGGAAGGTAGATGTTAAGAAAGGCATGGTGGAGGGATTTTAGATGCCCTATGAAAATTCGATAGCTAGTCAATCATTTACCTATAAGGAAAATTGATTTAATGCTTGTTTAAATTTAATTTTTATTAAATAATTTAATTAATTTGTCTTTATTAATTTAAATAATTAAATTAATTAATTTAATTATAGTTTAATTAACTTTAACAAGCTTAATAATTTAATACTAGAGTTAGACAAGACGAGACCGATACCGAGACCGATACTGAAATTCTCGGTCCATTTCTCCTTATACATAGACTTCGTTCGGGAAAAACCCCGACCCGATATTATAAATAAATTGTTACATCTAAATATTTCTTATTAGAAATTAAAATAATATTCTAAATACACTTTAAACCCGGACAATTAAGAAATACCGTAAATGCTCTAATAGAAGCACAGCTTCTATTTGAAGCACAGTCTCTAATAGAGGCACACCCTACGAGAGTATCGAAAAATAAAGGCACAGTCTCTAATTGAAGCACAGTCTCTAATAGAAGCACACCCCTAGTATACCGCTGAAAAAGTACATCATTTATTGCAGTACATTATTCTTTATAAAAATTAGTGTAAAATGATAAATAGAGGGGCATTTAATACTCATGACTTAAATTAAAAGTAGTTGAGGGATATCAAGAGGGATATTGGTGGATTTGAACAAGTATTGAGGGATACATATATGAAAATGTTATGTGATTAAATGGGATATCAGAAGATTAAAAGGGATACTTGTGATATGTGGCAGTAGAAGGGATATCAGAGTATTTTGGGATTAAGTGTGATACGGTGATCCTTTACCGGCGTTGGGAAATTTTGCAGCATTGTCACAATGAATTTTATGCGCTTTATGAAATTTATGAGTACAGGGTGTATAAGATTTCCTTGGCTCTATGATTAAATCTGAGCTTGCTCCTTTCAATACAGCAGGTCTTCTGGACAGAAGACCTGTGGGTCTTCTGTCCTTGGGTCTTCTGTATGTGAATCTTCTTTCACTACGCCAACCCCGAATCCGCCGAAGGCGGATTCGGGGTGCTGCTCTAGTTTTGTTTATTAAAGTAGATTTCAATTACTATTAGTGTCCCACTAAATTTTTGTTTTTCTGAGTAATGCTGAAACTCGATTTACCTAGATTTTAATCAAGACTATTATCTTTGAACTTTTTAGAGAAAATTTTATTTAAATAAACAAATGTTTATTTATTTAATTATTTTTTTGCTTCTACCAACAACCCCAACAACAAATGCTTTACCAAATCTCTTAACAAAAGCAAATCCTTTTCAAGGTATTGTATTAATCATTTAATTAAATCAAAAATTTAATTAGGCATTTGTAATGTATATAACACGATGAGTTTAATTTATAATCCATTGAATGGTTCTGCAGAAAAAAGTTTGGAAAAATATTTCAAAGAATTTCTTTCAACGGAAGATTCCAATCAAATTAACAAAATCTATATGCAAATATCAATACTTTCTCAAGTATTTTTAATAGAAATTGCATTGGACAGAGCTAAGAAAGGAGATAATACAGGGTTAAATAAATATGTAAAATATTTGTAAAAATATTTTTAAAGATTATTTGCACGATTTACCATGCTGTGTCCAGTTAACTTTATTTTGCCTTATGAAATACGTTTGTGTGATATAGTAGCAACTTTTAAATCAGAATATAAAAAATTAGTCGAAAAAAATTTTGAGAAAAAATTAAAAAATATTCTCCGATGGATTGCTTGCATGCAGATGACGAAAAAATGAAAAAATATTTTTGGAATTTCAAGAAGAAATTTGGGAGGCTAATTTTATTGTTTTCTCTAAATATTTTATATATGAAAAGGGAGAATCTTTTCAGCAATTTTTGCGGTACGTTTTATTCCGATGTGAAACGATAATTTCATGTCCTGAATTATTATTTCAATCAAGCGGAGATTTGATATAATATAAAGGATATCTGGTATGATCTTGTCTCACCAAAAGCTTGACTCACCAAACCCCTAAAAGCCATTAACTCACCAAACCGTGGAAAAAAGCCTGAATTACCAAATAAATACCAAGCTACAAATTCTTTTGTTATTTATCTATGTACACTCTTAACGACAATGGGTTTTATCACAACAATAGGAGATACATATGTCTAAACTGAATCTTCGCTGAAAAAAAGTTGTTCCCGCATTGGAACGTCATCCCCCGTTGACGTGACAACTTCCCCGTTCACGGGACAACATCCCCCGTTGACGGGACAACTTCCCCGTTCACGGGACAACATCCCCCGTTGACGGGACAACTTCCCCCGTTCACGGGACAACATCCCCCGTTGCCGGGACAACTTCTCCCGCTGACAGAACAACTTCCCCCGTTCACGGGACAACATCCCCGTTGACGGGACAACTTCTCCCGTTGACGGAACAACTTCCCCGTTGACGGGACAACTTCCCGCGTTCACGGGACAACTTCCCCCGCTGACGGGACAACTTCCCGCGTTCACGGAACACCTTCCCCCGCTGACAGAACAACTTTCCCCGTGGTTGGTATTTCGCATTTGGTATTTCAAGGGATTTTGGGGGTTTGGTAATTCGAGCTTTTTTCCACTGTTTGGTGATTCAACAGCTTTTGGGAGTTTGGTGATTCAAGCTTTTTTCTACGGTTTGGTGAGTTAATAGCTTTTGGGGGTTTGGTGAAACAAGCTTTTGGTGAGATGCGACGCTCCGGGATATCTTTTTTCTAAAATGAAAATTATTTAAAATTTTTTAAAAATATTTTTAACCTCTTATCATTGAATATTTTAATAAAAACTAAGATCTTTTTCTGGCAACAAAAACCAAGTAAACGAGAGAATGGAAATGGTTTTTGGATCGCTACGTTTTTTTATTTTACATGAAAAGCTTCCGGAATATTTTGGCAAACTAGGTACATACATACATATTAATATTTAAATTATGTTTTTTCTAAAATAATGTCAAGCATTCTGCTTAAACAATGAAGATTGGTTGGTATTATCTTAAGTTCCCTAGATGATTTTCCGTAAATCCTCTAGAATAAGCCCCGGAACTTATTTTTTTAGATAGACAATTTTTGAAGCAAATTTTCGACTAAAGATTTTTCCAAAATTCTCAAAATTTTCACCTGTGGTGAAAAATGAAAGAAAATTAACTGAAGGACCTCCATATATCTGTTGAAAATGGAAGCAGTGCTGATAATGGAAATCAAACCCTTCGATCCTATTAATCTTTCTATATCCCTCCTAATATACACAAATATAGCTCTTAATCCCAAATTCCTTTATATCCTTTTTAACCACTCAAATCCCACAATATCTATTTTAATCCCTTAAAATTTTCTTCCCTCCATAACCACTCGAATCCAATAATCTAAATCTCTCAAATCCAATCCCACGATATCTAATTGATCACTCGATGTCTCCTTAATCCCCCGATATCCTCCTTAATCCAGCTATGTCCCCTTAATCCCTCGATATCTCTTGATATCCCTAATATTCGCTCAAATCCCTCGATGTCCTTTTTAACCCCCTCGATAATATCTCCGGTTCTTGATTTCGGATTGAACTTCCTTTTATGCACCATGATTTGCCACTATACAATTTTTTATATTAATTAAGTTTTGAAAAGTAAAATTTTTTCCGATTTCGGACTTCCGATTTCCGGCTCTTCCGATTTCCAACACCTCTGACTGTTCCGACCCACCTCTGCATAGAATTAGGAATTAAATAGCTATATGCTTCACAATAGTGATTGTAAAATTTTCCAGAAAAAATTCATGAGCTTTTTACTTTATAGAAAATATAGATACCTAATTTAATTTTATAGAAAACATTTCTGTTAGAAATTATTTAATTAAATTGTCTGATGATTCTTTTGCAACTGAAATAAAATTATTTGAAGATAAAAGTTTAATTAAAATGTTTTATAATTCTCTTAAAACTAAAAATGAATTATCTAATGATTCTATTTTAAATAAAGCAAAATTTAAATTAAATGAAACAAAATACCAACAATGGAGAATATTACATGTTTTGGATTATTTTCTTTATAAAGGATGGTATAAAATTAATATAGAAAATAAAGGTAATTTTGAGGAAATTAAATATTTATTTGTTTTTTAGTTGGAATTGAACAAATAAAAAATATTTGGGAAACAATTTTTGAAAATTATTGGAATGGAAATAATTTTCTTAAAGAATTTGTTTTGAATTTTGATGAAATTGAAGGTGAAGATAACGACGAGGAAGAGATTGAAAAAGAATTTGACGTAATTTTAAGTTTAACAAATTCGGGAATAGAGCCGGGACGGAACCCCGAGGAATAAATCCCGGATCCCGAATGATTCCGAAAATCAAAAAATCCGGGATTTCGGGATCGGGATCCCGTCCCGCGCCGGTCCTTAAGAGAATTACATGGGTTAAAATTAAAATATCGTTAAAAATAATTTTTTAAACTTTTTAAAAGCAAATATTTCTTGATCCAAATGCTTATTCTGAAACTAATTTTGATGTTCATTTAAAATATTTGTTTGTAATGAAAGAATGTACAGAAAATATTTTAAATGATAAAAATATAACGATAAATGAAGAAAATAAAGAAGAAAATAAAAAATATTTGAAAAATTGTGTAAATGAGGAAATCAAAAAATTAGATAAAAATATTGAGGAAATGGATAAAGTTAAAGGAAATATTCAAAAATTAAAATTTATTGAAAAAATATATAAAGATAAAGTCTATAATCCAATAAAGATTGTGAACGAAAACAATGGGTTAGAAAAAAGTAAATTTTAAATTAAAAATATTTAATTAGGTAGATGTGACCAAGAAAGTTTTTCGAATTCTTTATAAAAAAAAGCATGTTAATATCCATAGATCTAAGGGATGTTGCAAATTTAATTTTAAACCCGTAAGGCGTGAGAAATAAATAAACGAAATGCGGAGGAAAAATTTTTTTTAACAAAAGTCGAGAAACTAAAAACTAATAAGGGTCAAAACAAACGGCCGAGATGTGTGAGCTTGTGTGCTCAAAATTTTCGAAAGCCAAAAAGCCAAAAGATCATTTTTAGCTAAATCTGAAATTGTTTTTAGAATTTCACAAGACCAAAAATTAAATTTTTTGTTGTCATTAGGAGTCCACCCCTTAAGACCTATACCCTCTAGACCTACACCCTGAAGACCTACTGACCCTGAAGACCTACACCCTTAAATGGGATAAAGGGGGATTAAGGGGGATATCGAGAATTTTGAGGGTTTAAAGTGGATAGAGGGCTTATCGGGATAAAGAGGATCCTCTGATATCCCCTACTATAAATAATTTGAGTTGATCAAAATATTGTAGGTCTTCAGGGTAAATAGGTCTTCAGGGTGTAGGTCTTGGGGGTGTAGTCCTTCAGGGTTGACCCCGCCATTAGGGGTGTATTTATTTAGAAATAAGATGTGTTAAAAAAGACAAAATTTTGCGGAAGCACCATCCCTGGTTTTCATGTTTTTAATTAATAAATTCAATTATTAGAAAATGAAATTAAAAAATTATATGTTAGTCAAAAAATAAATTATGAAAATCGTGATAAACTAATTATGAAAAACAATGAAGAGAAAACAAAATCAGAGGGGGTAAGTAATAATTTAAGGTGTACCCAGGCTATACTCGGTGTAAAATTAAAATGTCAATGAAAAAGAGTTGTCGTTTCTGCCGAGAATTTTTACTTTACGGTTATCCTGTTCGGATATTTAAAGAATTTTCAGATATCCAAAAAAACTCTTGATTTAAAATAAAAGGCCTCTCAGCAGGAATCACATGTAAAATTTTTAAATTTAGTCGTTTATCACTATTAAACTGAAAATAAAAGCTAAAAGCTTATTTCTGGATATAAAATATTTATTTTTAAAATAAGATTGTTTTCATATGTATATCCGTAAGCATTATTTGATCATTCTCCTTCATTTTTCTCCATCATACCATAACTGATTAATATTTCACCTGACAATAATTATTTTTATTTATTTAGCAAAATCAGCCAAAGAATCTAAAAGAAAAAGAAGTTATTCGTGAAATTGAAGAAGAAATTAAAGAAGAAGACGAAGAAATATTTTCAACAAAATTAATAGATGATGTTATAAAGAAGGAATATACACGTAAATATTTTTGAGAAATGAGGGTTTTACTAGAGCTCGGCACAGTTTATTCTAAACACGATACACCAAATTTATTGATCCTAAATTCATGAAAATTTTCTAGTCCAAGTCTTTCTTTACTAACACCAGAATCCGAAATGAGGTGCATACCGATACCAGAGCATCCGATGATGTATATTGAAATTTTGATATATCTCTTATGTTAAATGATATTATTAAAGAAATATTTCAGACTAGAGTTTCGTGTTTCAGTAATTTTTCGGGTTAGATGAACCTTACTAACAAAAAACATATCTATTTGAGACCACAAAAATTAATTCAAAAATTTTTTAGAAAATAAAGAAATGAAAGATGCACTCAATTTTTTAAAAGATTCGTTGGAAATTGAAAATAAATTGTTTGAACAAAATATTGGAATTTTTGATAAAAATATAGAAGAATTTAAATTAAATATTGAAAATAAATTAAAAGAAATTAAAAAATCGGAAATAAATAATTTATTTGAAAATTTATTTGAAAAGAAAAAAGAAAATTATCTTTATAAAAAAGATAAGCATCCAGTAAATAAATTTACAAAATTTTTGTTGGAAACTAATGAAAAGATGAAATTAAATAATGAAAAATTAATTTATTTAATTATTCATTTATTAGTAAATATTGAGAAAAATATTTTTGATGTTTATATTAAGGAGGTAATAATGAGTAATAATTAAATAAAAGAAAAATCGGCAAATCGCATAATCAAATCCAATTCCAATCCTTTATAAGAAATTTACCTGAATCCCATTCCGGATTTCTTAATTCTCCTGGAAATCAGTCGGAAATCACCCCCCCCCCCCTCTGGTTGGCTCCGGGCAACTGTAAAAATATTCTTATAAAATAATATTTCTAGAAATTTGAAACAAAAGAAATGAAATTCAACGAAAAATTAAAAATTGTGGAAAAGAAAATAAAGTTTTTTAGAATTTTTAATTAAAAATAAACTTAAATATTATTTTAGGGCGCAAAATAAAGAAGAATATCAAGAGTTGAAGACAAAAATTGATAATTTTATTAAAAAACCAAAAATTATTAACTAAAATTTTTAAAAGAAAGAAATGGCTAGAAGATAAGACAAAAATTTATCACAAATACAAGCTCTAAATATACGTTTGTGAGAAAAATGGCAATTTTATATTTTTCACATTTCGAATTTACAGACCCCAAATCCATATAATCATTTCCGTAAAAACTGTATTAGTTTCCCTGGGTAAGTATAGTAATTATATACTATATATATATTAATTATTTTTACATTTATATCTGCTATAGTAAGGGGTGAGGATATAAGTGGATATTGAAGGATACAGGAGATCTTGGCTCCGGATTAGGGTATTTGATGGTGGGGAATTATTTTTTCAAATCATCCCTGGAATGGGGGATTAATGGGGGGGGGGAATTATTCGAGGGTGGGGAATTAATCGAGTAAATACGGTATAAAAACAACTAGTCAATCGAGAATTATAATACTTAGGTTGTGTCATAATAATACTTTATTTAAGGATTGTAGGGTATATCAGAGGGTTCGAGAGATAAAAAGAACAAGGCCTATGTTATGGAAATGTTTTAATATCTACCTTAAAACTTCTTAAACTCATATTATCCCTTCCCCAAATGCTCCTCGATATCCGTCTTAATTCTCCCCATATTCTTTTAATCTCTAGATTTATTTTTTATATTAACCCTTAAAATTAGTAAAACTTATAACAATTTTTTAACAGTTATTTTTTAAATTAGTGTAGGAAAAATAGGGGGTAATTATTTAAGCGAGGGTGTTCGGAACACTCGCTAAATGATGTACTTAATACAGGCTTGGTAATTATCTGTGGAAGGGGCATTAATACAGTTTTACGGTATATCGTAAATCCTCTAAAATAGCCCCCCTCTAAAATAGCCCCCCTCTAAAATAAGTCCTCTCTAGAGGTCGATCGAAAAATAAGCCCCGGGGCTTATTTTAGAGGATTTACGGTATTTTATTTATTTATTCTAAACATTATTTTTGATATCCACCTTGTTCATTATATTTATATGTATTTATTATCTTATAATTCTGAGTTACATGAAAGTTACAAAACGACAGAAATGGCATTGAAAGAAGTACAAACTTCATTCTTTTCAAATTGTCCTTCCTGTTGAATCACAACCGATTTTTATTTAAAATTATTTTTTTTAAAGATTTTCAAATTATTTTATGATTTTATTAATTTTACTAAAGATTCTTTAATATTATTATTTTTTATGTGGGTATATTCAATTGTAGATTTACAACCAGCATTTAACATTTACTTTTCCCATTTTTTATATACCGTATTTCTTCTAATACATAGTGCGACTGGTCGGTTTATTTTTCAACCTTCCTCTATGGGGCCGGTTTATTAGAAGGGGTCGGTCTAATAGAAAGAGTCGCACTATTAGAAGAAATACGATAACATTTTTTATTTCATATTTTTTTATTTAAATTCCTTGGATTTATTTAAGTTTGACAAAAAAATTTATTTTATTTTTATGAGTAAATTTGAATCTTTTTTGATAAGAAATTTTGTAAATATTTAATAAAGGTATATTACCGAAGCTTAAGGTATTACGGTGTATTATTAGCGCTACCTAATTTTTTCTGTTTTTCTATTTTAATAGGTGATTTATAAGCACTATTGGACATTACAGTGGCGGAAATTTACTTAGGGAAAAAAACGACGTTTAATTTTTTGTCGAAAACCAAAAGTCTGAAAAAATTCATGGGATCTTCCCTATCAATTTGATGAAGAATGGAAAAATTCTGCCTTCTAACTCACTCCATAATTGACATCTCGAGATTCGAAATCAACGGAAAATGGGGTGATTTGTGGGTGATCTGATTTAAAAAATATTTTTGGCCATTCTGATCTATTTAAAATTTTTCTTCCATGACTATTTTAAAGCCCATAAAATTTGCTACAAAATAGGCTTTATTTCCTACTTTGGTTTTCCACAAAAAATCAAACTTCGTTTTTTTCCCTAAGTAAATTTCCGCGCAGTTTTAAAGTAAGTTATCTATTATAAATTTCCTGGTCAAATAGAAAGTTTTCTCGAGACATGTTTATAATAATTTTATAGGTAATGAATAGGGCTACAAAGATACACAAAAATAAAGATTTTTTCTCGACTGTATTTTGTCGATTAATTCCCCTGGGGAATTAATATTTTAACCTATTCGTGGGATGGGGAATTATTAGAGGGAGGTGAATTAGGTATTCGCGTATTTGGGGATGGGGAATTATTGCTTCAGTCCAACAATATCATGGGGAATTAATCGAAAGGGGAATTAACGATATCTCTTCTGAAGATTCTCCTTTCAGTGACTAACAAATTAAAAACCTAAAAAAACTTATTTGTATTGTACTTTTCACGGGTGAGATAAGACTATTAGAAATTCTCTGAAGAAAACAAGATTAATTTTAAATGTTAGGGATTGTACGAAAATTTAAGTGTTGCGATTATTTATGAATATTAATTCTCAAAGAGTAAATATGTCTATCAAAAATTATTTAAATCTTTATTTAAACATAAAGTAAAATTGGCGCTTCGAATGTTTCAAAAACAAAATAAAAATAAAATTCAAATCTTCTTCGTATTCATTGTGATAGTTTTTTAAAAAACTCAATGAAAATTTAAATAAATTTTAAACGGCTGACAATCAAAATAAAAGTACTGTACAGTATATTTGAGATAAATCTCAAAAATAAAACCGTCTATCGAAAATTATTTAAAATTAATTTTACGGTTTTCATAAACAAAATAAAGATAAAATTCAAATCCCTTCAATTCAAATCTCCATGAAATTATTATGAACACACAGGAAAATACTGACTATAAAAGCCAGGCAAAATACTCAATAAACCAGTTTCGACCTCGTAGCCGAACAAAAACCTCCTTTAGAAATACTTCAACTTCTCTTCCAAATTCCTTCAATTATATTTAACTGCTCCAATATGGGGTCCAATATTCTGTTAGGAAATATTCTGGCTTTTGGGATTTGTTTTGGCATTGTTATGTCAACTAAATGTCCTGCACCTTTACCTGATGCAGATAGTTCGGAAAGCTGCTCAAGTAGCCAAGCTCGTCGTGAATGTGACATGGATCCACTATTTGGCTGTCATGCTACGACTACGCCAAGTAATGTCCCAACAACTACAGCGTCGGCCACATCTACATCCACTGCGACAAGTCTAACTACGGATTCTAGTGGAGTAAGCTTGGATACATCATCTGGAAGTCAGGCCCCTGCAAATGTCACAATAAGTTCTTTGACACAATCAACAAATTCATTCGCTACTTCTAACTCAACATCAGGATCTTGCTCATGCGTTTTAGTTACAGAGTTAAGAAGAATTAAATTTTTGCGTTTAAATTTTGACCAACAGGTCTTAATATTATTTTAGATTTTTATATTTTTTGAATTAAAGAACCGTTTCGAAGTCTGTATAAAGAAGATAGAGGTTGATCTTCTTGATGTAACTTTGTCTTTATCATCAAAGGTTATTAAATCTGTTCTTCATTTAAAACTTTGCTTCGCAAACAACACTGACATTGAACCATTAATTAGTTGCGAAAAAATTACTGGATGGGGAAGGATCTTCGAGTTTATTATTGCAGCATTCAGCTTCTGTGCAGATAATATGAAATTAGCAATAGCTCCAGTAGATAATATTGGCAATTGCATTCTAACCGACGCTATTGAAAATGCAACAGCCAATGACAAATGTGGTAATGGAACAACCGCAATCGTTCTTACATGGACAAAATGGTTTAAAAGGATCTGCTTTAAAAATGATGATGACTGGCCATGCGAGCGAAAGCATGCATATATCGCTATGATTCTTCGCGGATACTGCGCTAATGCTGCACCTCCCGCAGTCTGGCAAGCAATATTAAAAGCAAAAATTTCCTTGGTTGGAATAGACCTAACAGTTGAAGAGTATCTTGCCCTCTGTGATACGGTATTTTGATATACATAAATATAAACAATAATGATTCCCTAATAAATAGTATACAACACTCTCTTCAATTGGAGATTCAATGTTGAGTGGAGATGCTGATAGTAATCCTCTGTTACAATCACTTAACAACTCAATCAATTCCAATGCCACTGCTCAGAATTATAACTCCTCAACAATTGCCGAAGCTAAAAACTACGTTTCAACATGCTACAGCTACTTCAAAATCGAAACAGATTGTTTTAAACGTTTGAAATTTTTATCGGCGCAATTTTCATTTTTGAGTTCGTTGGCACATTTGTTGTGTTACAAAACGAAAATTATTGGGAACGGGTTTCAGTGCCTATTCTCGCAGGTTATTGGCACTTCACACATTGTTAGTTACTAAATTTTTATTCTAATCACTCTTAAATTTTTCAGTGTACCAATAACAACGTTACCGTTTATAATCAAACTGTTCCTCAAAGTTATGCCCATTGTTGTAAACCTGACAAAAATAACAACACAGAATTAGTACAAGCCATAGATTTAGACTTGAAACCTCTTCTTACATCAATGCAGATTATGTCACTTAACAGCTACAGAAACTCAATAGTCAATTGTATATACAAATTATTCTTCAATGACTATGTATCTGCTTATCAATGTTGCATTCCTTATATTAAAAATTGCTTCTTAAACAACCAACAACCGAGAGGATTGCTTATGAAAACAATTCTTTGGCCAGTTTTTTCTGCTTCACAACCAGGGAATTTTTCCGGAGCATGTGGATGCAGTTGAATGTAATGAATGGAAAGGAAAGAAGGCTCTGCCCAAAAATTAAGAGGGATTTGCTTGATGCCCATTGTGCTCGCTCCCTCTCCCCTCCCCGTAGTTTAGAATATCAACACCGCCTATAAAATTTTATTCATAAATTTCTTCTTATTAGTGCTAAATCTTTCGCTTATGTAGTTTTTCTTTATTAATTTTTGGAAATAAATTGCGGTTGTTGTTTATATTTTTGGAATTTATTAGTTTATTTTTTAAGTTAGAAAGTTTCGATTTATTAAATATGTAACATATGTATAAGTAATCTTTATTTTATGAATAATTATAATTTTAAGCAGAACAAGTTACTCGTAAAAAACGGTCAAAAATCTGGGAATTTTTTAAAATAAATAAAACAAATAAAGAACCGATTTTTGAAAGGCTAAATGAACAATTAAATGAAATTTTTTCTAACTGGAAATGTAGAAAATTTTTAAATTTAAAATATCTCCATGAAATGATTAATTACAAAAATGGAAGGAAATGGAGAGAAAACCAAAATATTTTGATTGAAAAAACTGGTTTGAGAGGGAAATTATTTGGAATCAGAAACAAAATATTATTAGTGAACTTAATATTTATTGTATGGATTACGAAATTATAATTAAAAATTATTTAACCAAATAATTTCCTTCACTCAGATAATTAATTACTCTATTCATTTTATTTACCAAAGCCAGCTAGGGGTAGGAATCAGAGATGCACGAAAATAGAATTTTGCCCTCAACGAAACGAAAACGAAAAAAATAAAATCATCAATGTACGAAACGAAAACGAAACGAAAAAAGTCTAAAAAATTTTAAAGCTAAATAATAAGTTTTTCGAGGTTGTACACGTATAATTGCATCAAATATTTGGTTGAATTCAAATATTTGCCTCAGTTCAAATACCTTGATATCCACTTGATCCATTATATTTCCTGATATTCCCGATCTAGGAGGTAAGAAATATATCGGGTGATTTGGAGTAATTAAGAGGAAGTGTGTGGATATTATTAAGTGGATTAGGTGGAGATATTTAGGGGCTAAGGGATTTAGAGATATTTGAAAAAATTTGATTTTTTCCAAAAGGATACAACTTTTTGAGAATTTTGGCTTAAAAATACGATAGAAAAGCAAAAAATTGGCTAAAATATCAAAAATATTTTCGTCAATTTTCGTCCAAAAATGGCATTTTACGAAACGAAAACGAAAGAAAATATTTTTCCAACGAAACACGAAACGAAAAAAAAAGAAAATAAATTTTCAAACGAAAACGAAACGAAACGAAAATCATAAAAAAATCCACGAAAATCACGAAAGACGAAACGAAACGAAAATTTTCCTGCATCTCTGGTAGGAATGATAATTATTTGAGTAATTATTTGATAAATACAGAGATTATAAATTAATTATTCTAGGAGAAAAGGAATAATTATACACCTAAATCCTTCTCACTTTATCTTTGATTTCATAAATATAAATAAGTTTGAATCTAAATTTATTTCCAGCAAAGGAAAAATATCAGCTTACTTCCAAATTTAAAGTATTTTTTACTTTCAACAATCGAGGCGTAGAATCTACGCCTCGATTGTAGATTCCGATCCCGATTTCGATCCCGATTTCGGCCAATCCCGATTCCGTGTCGGGATCCGGGATCGGGATCGGGATCGGGATGACCATTCCGAAATCCCGATCCCGGGTTTTTCTCTAAATCCCGATACCGGCCAACTCTAGAAGCAATTTGGCTTTTTGGCCGTTATCACATTAACCTCTCATGATCCCTCGATACCACGCTCAAATTTCTCGATATTTCCTTTAAGTTTTAAACATAGTTCTTCCTTTTTTCAGCGCCGCAGGCGAAAATTTTGAAAATTCTGGATTGGCAAGAGGCCAGATTTCTTCCATTTTTGATGTCGGACTAAAGATAAATTTATTCAAAAATAATGCCGTCATTAGGGGTGTATTTTTGCGGAAGAGGGCAGAAAATCACAAAAAGCGGAAGACGGAAGGCGGAAGCGGAAGACCAAAAAAAAGCGGAATTCTGCGGAAGGCGGAACGCGGAAGCGGATCCATCCCTGGCGTAGATCCATCATCCCTATCTTTATTTTAACAACTGTCAAATATTATATTTTTTAATACCGTGTAAATTCCCCTATTTTAATGCCTTTTAATTTCTAATACACAGAATGAATAATATTTAATTATTCTAGCCTACCGCCCTAATTCCGGAAATTGGATGTTGAAAACATGGAATTTTTTATATTATATCTCCGTCTTAAAATGTTTTTCGGTTTGTCTGTTTAGTGGAAAGGTAATCTTAATATTTGGTTTCGTTTTACCTTTGAAGCCCAATCGCAAATACTTTAAATTCTGAGACCAATAAAGGGGTTCAAGTACAAAAATCTAATAGAAAATTATTTAAATTAAAGAACCGTTTTTATGCAAATGTTTTTAATAAAAAGAAAAAAATTTATATTTAAAATATAGTTTATAAGAACAATTTGAAAGAGGTGGACAAAAACATTTAGAAAATTATAAACATCAAAAATCTGGTTATAATCAAAATATTACAGGGTGCGGCATAAGTAACCGGACACCTTTAAATTCCTTATAACTTTTTTTATTGTCAATATTTTTAATCGATTTTATGCTTATTTTTTAGCCCATTCAATTCTCTATTATGGCTAGTCAACGTGATTCTAATAGTTTCACTTTTTTGGCAAAAAAATTCTATCCGCAAAATTTCATCTCCTCCCCCAGTGGCACGCATGTCTGGACATTTTTTTATCAGACGAAAAAATTTTTACAATATAAGCCGTACACAACCATAAAAATGATAGAATCTGGACTACAGAATCTCCTCTTTCTGATAAGCTTATCACTCATTCCCAACATCCCCAATCTGTCATGGTTTGGGCCGGTATTTGCGCGTCAGTCAAAAAACCCCTTATTTTCGTGGATTTTGGTGTAAAAGTCAACAAAGACTAATACTTGCGAGAATTTTTTCAGCGTGTTCTGAAGCCTCGGTTCAAGAGCCATTTAGGTCGCAGAGTCTGGATTTTCCAACAGGACTCTGCTCCGGCTCACAAGGCGAAAGAAGTTCAGGACTAGTGCAAGGCCAATTTTCCTGGGTTCATCAGCGCTCAGGAAAGGCCGCCCTACTCTCCGGATTTAAACCCGATGGATTATTCTTTTGGTCCATTTTGGAGTCCAGACCCTGTGCTAAGCCGCACAAAAGTTTGGAGTCTCTGCGTCACTCTCTCACTCGAGAGTGGGACTTAATTACACTCAAAGAGGTGCGTGCTATTTGCGAAAATTTTTCTTCACGCCTTCGCCTCTGTATCAAAGCCAAGGGTGGGCATTTCGAAACTTCCTGATTATTATTGTTCCTTATTTAATTCTCTATCATTTGATTGTATTTCGATTTTATTTGATTGTGTTTTAATAAAGTTATGAGAGAAAACAAGTGTCCGGTTACTTATGCCGCACCCTGTAATTCTGGTTAAAAATTAATCCTAAATTAAAATAAAATAAAATTTAAATTTTTCTTAAATTTCTGGTTCAAAATATTCAACATCTAAACGTATTCCTTCTACTTCATTTTGTGAAATAATGGGCAATTTTCTATAAAATTCAAGTTCAATTTTTTGCATAAATTCATTTAAATGATTTTGGCCATTTTCCGAATTAAATATTAAATTTAAAACATTTTTTTCTTTTTCTTTTATTCCAATCAACCATTTTATACAATTCCAACCAACATAAAAATCATTTTTAATTAAACATTTATTTTTTATTTTTATTGGATTTGCATGACAATATTTAATTTCTTCAATATTTTCAATTGAAAACAAAAGTTGGAGACGAATACGGGTTTCTACAAAATCACAAAATGATTGCCCTATTGTTTGATTTTCTGGTTTATACATACAATTAATTGATAAATAATGCTTGTACTAAAAAATAGTTGAAATTAAATATTAAAAAATTAATTAATAAATAATCACCCCCCCCTCCCTCCGTGTATCCTTCTCCCCTCCACTCACATAATTCTTTTAAGTTTTTCATAGAGATAATAATTTTATTTGACTATATCATTGTTTTCCTAGGCTTTTAGACCGATTATACATTTACCGTATTTCCTCTAATAGAATGCCCGTGAATTCTATTTTTCAACCACCCTGGGCATTCTATTAGAGTGGGCATTGTAATGGTGGGGGGGGGGCATTCTAAGGAGGAAATACGGTAGTTTAGACTAGAAAATCTAGCCAAGTCTAGGAAATTTTTGAAAAAAGTAACGAAATATAGACTAGAGCTGTCTCATTGTTTCGGCATCTACTTTCCTAATTAACTAGTTTATTTAAATAAAAATGCAAATTTATTTAGAATATTCTTACCTTTTTTGTAAAATCTTTTCCCTTTAGCCAATTTTCCCAAAAAGTTTTGGCCACTGATGGAGACATTTTTGTATGTATAGTTTCAAGTTCAATTAATTTTTCTGTCGCTAGATTTAATTTAAAAAATTGATAATTAATTTAATTTTTTGTAAAATTTAATTAATTAATTTATAGTATAGCTCGAAAATATGTACGTATACTTTTATCTTTAAACAATAATCTACATAACGTTTAAAGATATTGTTGGATGTTTTGGCTCGTGAAGTTGGCGCGATCCCTGGTACATATAATGCCCTTATTGTGTTTCCGTTAAAATAAGGCATCCTTTAAAATTTAATATGTATCACCCTTAGTTTATACGATAAGAGAGAAAAATGTAGGGATTTTTAACTATATAATCAATTTACCTTCTAAAAATTCCAATTTTAATATTTCTGCTGTTGATTTGTTAACATTAAAAGTCGTATTTTGTGTTGGAAATCCAGGATTTAAAACCACCCATTGTAATTTAGAATGTTCTAATAACCAAGGATATAAATCAACATGAAATTGATTCAAGTGACGATGATACACTTCTTTTGTTCCGAACCAATCCAAAACCAATCTAATTTCGTTATATTTTTTATTTGCCAATTCAACAATTTCTACGGGTTTTGGCCACTCCCTTTTTAAATAAAATATTTTTAAAAATTTTTAAATTTAATTTAAAACCATTTTGAATAAATATCAAAGAATTTCTTTAACAAAAAAGGCACAGAATTTGCAGGAAAATCAAGAATTATTTTACAAGTCAATATAGCTATTGCAGATCCATTTAAGAAACCAAATTTACTTCCGTAGATATAATGATCTAAAAATCAAAGAAAATTGAGAAAATATATTAATTCTAATAAATAATAGAATTAGAAGAATTTTTATTTTATCCCAAAATCGTAAATATCGTTCTTAACACACTAGATGGGGGATATCTTAGGATTTGTAAACCAAAGGAGGATGGTACTTTAAATAATTATATAAAAATAAAGTAGCACTCGTCGGGTTTCGGGTTCTGCCGGGGAAGAGCCTTCGGCGGGTCGTGGTTTTTGCCAGGTTTCTGGGGTCAGGCTTTTGCCCGCACAGGGGTGGGCATCGAGGATCGGGGGCGAGGTGCTGCTGATTCGGGAGTCGGGGTGCTGTTACCCTAGAGAAAAATATGAAATAAATCCCACTTTGACTTTACTAAAAAAATAAATTACTTTTAGTCCAAAATTTAATTGTTTGTAACAACATTGTAAAAGTTTTCCTACTATTAACTGTCGATTCATATAAACGTAAGTTTGCACGATATCCTTTTTAAAAATAAAAATTTAAAAATAATTAAAAATTAAAAACCAGATAAAGGCCATAATTGCCCATTATTTTTAGCCTCAATTCCCCCAATCCTTTCCAAAATATATGTAGCTATAGCCTCATCAACTTTTTCAATTTTAGGTTCATTAAAGGCAATTAATTTGTTAAAACTATTTTTTGGAAGGGAAACAAGTAATAAATCAAATTCTGCTTCCATAAAATTTATTTTAATTAAAGGGATTCTTCCCTCAATTTTTGCAATAAAATTGGTTCTCGAATGCTTTAAAATTAAAAAAAATTTGTTTAAAAAATCCAAAAAATACCAAACAAAATATACAAAAAAGAGATCTATCAAAACAATTTTTTTCTTTTAAATTACATTCAGAATTTCCATAAAAATAATAATTAATATATCCATTATTTGGCACAACAACTAAACAATCAAAATCAGAATCTGGTGTATTCGCTTTTAAGAGGTAAGAACCAGAAATTAGCAATTTGGATTTTTCATACTAAAAATTAAAAAAATATTTTGAAGAATAAAAAAAAGTGTTTGTTCGTGTAGGGGGATTGATGGGTAATAAAATCAGAAATCTTCATAAAAATTTAGAAATCTAACAACTAAGTTATCAGCGTTTGCCTTATGTTTTAATAGGATAAAGATAACTAATAGGATAATTTTATGAAGTTATAATAATAAGGATATAATTAATAAAGATACTATTCTAATTTTAATAAGGATAATTTCCTTATCTTTTACTAGATTTTAAACCCTTGCATAGTATGCGTTTAATAATAGTCAGCTGGATCTCCTTACTTTCTTACAATATGTTATTTGAGTGGATAGTCGAGAAAAGTCAATGTTTGTACATATGTCAGTGTCAAAAAAGGAAAAAAAACTAGGGAAAATATAGACTATAAGTAAACATTTTCCTTCGAGAAACGGAAGGAAAAACATTCAACAGTAACACCAACAATATGTATGAATAATGCAGGTGCAGTCCGAACAGGAAAAATATTACATATTTTAAATATTTACAATCAAAATAATTGAAAGAATAAATTTACCCATTTACTGAGCATTAGTTTGACCTCCGAAATTGCTGCTTTATTTAAATTATTTTTTTGTTTTGTTATTTCTTTTTCTCCAAGAATTAGTTGAAGCTAAAAATTATAAAAATATTTCACAAAAATTATTTAATCAATTTTTTTACGTTTTTTAGAGTATTTTGGGATTGATTGGTCATTGTTTGTATATACGTATTGGACGTATTGGCTTATAGTAGCAACTTTTAAATCAGAATATAAAAAATTAGTCGAACAAAATTTTGAGAAAAAAATTCAAAAATATTCTCCGAGAGATTGCTTGCGTGCAGATGATGAAAAAATGAAAAAAATATTTTTGGAATTTCAAGAAGAAATTTGGGAGGCTAATTTTATTGTTTTCTTTAAATATTTTATATATGAAAAGGGAGAGTCTTTTCAAAAATTTTTGCGGTACGTTTTATTCCGATATGAAACGATAATTTTTTTCCCTAAAATTTTGGCCAGTTGGATACATAACAAAACTTATTTCTAATAAGATTATGTTTGTCTTGAATTATTTATTGGAATATAACGGAGATCTTTTTCCTAAAATAAAAATTATTTAAAAACTTTTTTAAACTATTTTTAACCTCTAATTAAATACCAAGGTCTTTTTCTGACAACAAAACCCAAGTAAACGAGAGAATGGAAATGGTATTTGGATCGCTACGTTTTTTTATTTTACAAGAAACGCTTCCGGAATATTTTGGCAAACTAGGTATTAATATTTAAATTATTTTCTCAAATAATGTCAAGCATTCTGCTTAAACAACGAAGATGCTAGGTATTATTTGAAGTTACCTACATAAAATACTGTAAACTCGAATAAGCCCCGGAACTTATTTTTTCAGATAGATCTCTAGAGGCGGCTTATTTTAGAGAAGGGTCTATTTTCTAGATGTCTAAATTTCTTGGAAACTAAAATTTATTTCCGAATTTGAATAACAATTTCTTGAACTAGAGTTGCACAAGGTCGACGTTTTTTGAAAAAACCGAGGCAGAGGATCACCGAGGCTGGAAAAGCCGAGGTCGAGGGATTCGAGGCCCTTATGGATTTTTTGAATTTTAATTTTGAGTCATTCGAAAGCACTATTTCTCTCCTTTTGCAGTGCGAAAGGTTAATCGGCGGCTGGGTGCGAACCAGCATCTTCAGTAGACCGGATTGATGTGTTAGCCATTACACCACGCCGCCTACTGCATAGCCTTAGGAATTAAATAGCTATTATATGCTTTACAATAGTGATAGTAAAATTTCCCAGAAAGAATTTATCAGCATTTTATTTTCCAGAAAATATAGATAATTTTATTTTATAGAAAACATTTCTGTTAGAAATTATTTAATTAAATTGTCTGATGATTCTCTTGCAAATGAAATAAAATTATTTGAAGATAAAACTTTAATTAAAATGTTTTATAATTCTCTTAAAACTAAAAATGAATTATCTAATGATTCTATTTTAAATAAAGCAAAATTTAAATTAAATAAAACAAAATACCAACAATGGAGAATATTACATGTTTTGGATTATTTTCTTTATAAAGGATGGTATAAAATTAATATAGAAAATAAAGGTAATTTTGAGGAAATTAAATATTTATTTGTTTTTTAGTTGGAATTGAACAAATAAAAAATATTTGGGAAACAATTTTTGAAAATTATTGGAATGGAAATAATTTTCTTAAAGAATTTGTTTTGAATTTTAATGAAATTGAAGAGGAAGAAATTGAAAAAGAATTTGACGTAATTTTAAGTTTAATAAAATCGGGAATAAGGAAATCCCGATTTTTTCATTCTCGTTTTTCTAAAATCAAAACAGGATTGCGTTAAATACTTTCTTTCTTCCCCACTTGTTTTGAAACTTTTCGAGGGGATTCTATTTGCTAATAAAACGTACAGTGCCACCAATATGTTTACGACCACTAGATACTACATAAAAAATAAAACAACTGATAACTTGATAAAGTAATCTCAGATGAAATGGGTGGTAATAGGTATATTTTTTGTATCTAATGATACCATCTAATGATACCAACTATTTTCCAAAATCTCATTTTCCACAAAGTTATGCAATTATTACTTAAGACAATCATATTTTTTGACACAAATATGGGCCAAAATATTTGGGTCTAGTGATCGTACATATTGGTGGCACTGTATTGTCTTTGATGGCCTTATCTTAATTCTGAAAATTAAGAAAAGGCTAAAAATAATTTTTTAAACTTTTAAAAGCAAATATTTCTTGATCCAAATGCTTATTCTGAAACTAATTTTGATGTTCATTTAAAATATTTGTTTGTAATGAAAGAATGTATAGAAAATATTTTAAATGATAAAAATACAGCAATAAATGATGAAAATAAAGAAGAAAATAAAAAATATTTAAAAAATTGCGTAAATGAGGAAATTAAAAAATTAGATAAAAATATTGAAGAAATGGATAAAGTTAAAGGAAATACTATTCAAAAATTAAAATTTATTGAAAAAATATATAAAGATAAAGTGTATAATCCAATAAAGATTGTGAACGAAAACAATGGGTTAGAAAAAAGTAAATTTTAGATTAAAGATATGTAAATAGGGAGATTTGATTAAGAAAGTTTTTCGAATTTTTTATCGAAAAATAAGCATGTTAATATCCATAGGTTTAAGGGATGTTGCAAATTTAATTTTAAACCCGTAAGGCGGGAGAAATAAATAAATATGTAAACGGAATGAAATTTTTGAATTTTTTTGGAATGAAATTTTTTCGGAGGGAAAAATTTTTTATTAACAAAAGTCGAGAACTTAAAAAGTAAGGTCAAAACAAACGGCCGGGAAAGGGTGAGCTTGTGTGCTCAAAACTTTCAAAACTGGAAAGCCAAAAGAAATTTTATTTGGAATTTTAGAAGACCAAAAAATTAATTTTTTGTTGTCATTAGGAATGTATTTAGAAATAAGATGTGTTAAAAAAGACGGAATTTTGCGGAAGCAACATCCCTGGTTTTCATGTTTTTAATTAATAAATTCAATTATTAGAAAATGAAATTAAAAAATTATATGGTAGTCAAAAAATAAAAGATAGAAATCCAGATAAACTAATTATGAAAAACAATGAAGAGAAAATAGAACCAACTATGGTAAGTAATAATTTAAAAGTTGTACCCAGTAAGGTTGGCGGATCCGGATATCCGGATCCGAAAAAAGGCCTGATATCCGGAAATTTTCGGTTCGGATATCGGATCCGGATCCGGATATCCGAAAGTTTCGGTTCGGATCCTAAAATTAGGAGGAATGGAAGAAATCTTAGCCTTTGGCCTTCTAAACTTCAAAAAATTTTCGCCTGCGGCGCATGAAAAGGAAGAAATCTGGCTCCTCGACCTATCAAAATCACAAAATTTTCGCCTGCGGCGCAAAAAATGGAAGAAATTTTGAGCCCTGGCTTACCATAATTCTTAAAATTTTCGCCTACGGCGCTAAAAGGAAAGAGTTTTAAACATTTGTAAAAGCTCACATGCGGCGCTTGTATACAACTTTGAGGAACTGCCGATGTATTTGGATATCATATAGAGGGATCAAGGATGATGGGATAAGAGGGGATATAGGGGATTACTCAAAAATCCCTCTGTATCTCTCTTAACTACCAACCTCAAGCTCTTAATCCACCAATATACCCCATGTCTCTATTAATTCCCCAACTGTTAATGCTAGATTCCCTCAATACCTTTGTTAATTTCCCAAATCCATTCATAATTGATCTTAATCCCTTTATATCATCCATTGTGACTCAACTTTATAGCGCCGCAGGCGAAAATTTTGATAAATAAAATTTCGGTTCCGGATCCGGATATCCGAAAATTTCGGTTCGGATATCGGATCCGGATATCCGAAGATTTCCAACTATCCGCCAACCTTAGTACCCAGGCTATACTCAATATAAAATTAAAATGCCACTGAAAAGAGTTGTCGTTTCTGCCGAGAATTTTTCCTTTACGGTTATCCTGTTCGGATAGGGATATTTAAAGAATTTTTAAAATAGGATTGTTTTCATAAGCATATATCCTAAAACATTATTTGATCATTCTCCTCCATTTTTCTCCATCATACCATAACTAATTAATATTTCACCTGACAATAATTATCCTAATTTATTTAGCAAAATCAGCCAAAGAATCTAAAAGAAAAAGAAGTTATTCGAGAAATTGGAGAAGAAATTAAAGAAGAAGACGAAGAAATATTTTCAACAAAATTAATAGATGATGAAATAAAGAAGGAATATACACGTATATATTTTAAAAATAAATGATGATTTTACTAGAGCTCGTCATAGTTTATTTAAAACAAGATATACGAAGTTTATTTATCCTAAATTCTTTGTTGATAAACACTAATATTTTCTCTTCCAAGTCTTTTTTTATTAAACCCAGAATCCGAAAATTAAGCGCGTACCGAATGATGCAAATAGAAATTTGATATATCTCTCATGTTAACTGATAAGAAATATTTCAGACTAGAGTTTCCTGTTTCAGTAATTCTTCGGGTTAGATGAACCTTACTAACAAAAAACAACCCTATTTGAGACTATAAAATTAATTCCAAAATTTTTTAGAAAATAAAGAAATGAAAGATGCACTCAATTTTTTAAAAGATTTGTTGGAAATTGAAAATAAATTGTTTGAACAAAATATTGGAATTTTTGATAAAAATATAGAAGAATTTAAATTAAATATTGAAAATAAATTAAAAGAAATTAAAAAATTGGAAATAAATAATTTATTTGAAAATTTATTTGAAAAGAAAAAAGAAAATTATCTTTATAAAAAGGATAAGCATCCAGTAAATAAATTTACAAAATTTTTGTTGGAAACTAATGAAAAGATGAAATTAAATAATGAAAAATTAATTTATTTAATTATTCATTTATTAGTAAATATTGAGAAAAATATATTTGATGATTATATTAAGGAGGTAATAATGAGTAATAATTAAACACAAGTATAATCGGCAAATTACAAAATCGGATCCTATTCCAATCCTTTATAAGAAATTTATTTGAATCAAATTCCGGATTTCTTAATTCTCTTGGAAATAGGTCAAAAATCACCCCCCCCTGGTTGGCTCCGGGCAATTGTAAAAATATTCTTATAAAATAATATTTCTAGAAATTTGAAACAAAAGAAATGAAATTTAACGAAAAATTAGAAATTGTGGAAAAGAAAATAAAGTTAGTTTAGAATTTTTATTAAAGTAAAAGTAAACTTAAATATTATTTTAGTTCACAAAATAAAGAAGAATATAAAGAATTGAAGACAAAAATTGATAATTTTATTAAAAAACCAAAAATTATTAACTAAAATTTTCAAAAGAAAGAAATGGCTAGAAGATAAGACAAAAATTTATCGCAAAAACAAGCTCCAAATATATAACGTTTGTGAGAAAAATGGCAATTTTATATTTTTTACATTTCGAATTTACAGGCCCCAAATCCATATAATCATTTCCGTAAAAACTGTATTAATTACCCTGGGTAGTTAAAGTAATTATATACTATATATACTAATTATTTTTTACCTTTACATCTGCTATAGTAAGGGGTGTTGATATAAGTGGATATTGAATGATACAAGGGATCTGGGCTCCAGATCAGAGACATTAGATCTTCAATTTTCAATGCCGCAGGCGAAAATTTTGAGAATTATTGAAGGCGAGAAGCTAAATTTCTTCTTTATTCAGAAGAAGAGTCGGAAAATATGCATTTAAATTATCGGAAATCGGAAATTTTTCCAAAATTTCGAAACACGGAAATCGGAAGGAAAAAACCGTTGGAAATCGGAAATCTGAATTCCGATCCACCTCTGATTTTATCATAAAGATATGAACAGTGATTAATTTAACAATATAATGTAGCCGAAAATGTACTATACCAAAAATACTTGGTTTGGCATATATAAAAACAAATAGTCAATCGAGAATTATTTAAGGAATGTAGGGTATATCAAAGGGTTGGAGAGATGAGAAGAATAAGGCTTATATTATGGAAATGTTTTAATATCTACCTTAAAACTTCTTATCTCTCATTATCCCTTCCCCCTCCTCGATATCCGTCTTAATTTTCCCCATATTCTTTTAATTTCTAGATTTATTTTTTATATTCACCCTTAAAATTAGTAAAACTTATAACAATTTTTTAACAGTTATTTTTTAAATTAGCGTAGGAAAGATAGGGGGTAATTATTCAAGCAAGGGTAATTATTGTTCGGAACACTCACTAAATGGGGTACTTAATACAGGCGTGGTAATTATTTGAGGGAGGGGCATTAATACAGTTTTACGGTATATTTTATTTATTAATTTATTCTAAACATTATTTTTGAAATCCATCTTGTTCATTATATTTATATTTATTATCTTCTAATTCTGAGTTACATGAAAGTTGCTTTACGACAGAAAATGGCATTGAAAGAAATACAAATTTCATTCTTTTCAAATTGTCTTTACTGTCAAATCACGACCGATTTTTATTTAACATTACCTAGATTTATTTTTTTATTTTTAAGATTTTCCAAATTATTTTTGATGTTATTCATTTTTACTAAAGATTCTTTAATATGTATTATTAGTAGGGAGTCGCAAAACATGCAAATGCATATTTTGCATGCGGATATGTCATGGGCTGAAACGCTCAAAAATGGTGTTTTTAAGTCGGTACGGGCATTTAGAACCCGGTTCTTAATACATATTTTTGCATATTTCGGTACTTCTGTGCATATTTGCATATCTGTGCATATTTTGGGAAATTTTGCATATTTTTACCAAAATTTGAGCATATTTTGGCATTTTTTGAGAAATTTTACTAAAAATCAGGCATAATTTTCAAAATTTTGAAATTTTTGGTGCATATTTTGGGCTTTTCGGTGAATATATATGCGCATATTTTGGGATTTTCTGTGCATATTTTGTCACACCCTAATTGTTAGTTTTTTCGTCGACATTTTCAATTGTAGATTTACAAACAATATTTAAGCTTTATTTTCTTATAGTTTATATCAGGGTTGCCGCCCGATACACGAAACCCGTACCCGAAGATTTTTTGTACCCGCAGCAACCCTGGTTTATATAAAAATTTTTATTCAATATTTTAAATTTAAATTCTTTGCATTTATTTAAGTTTGACATGAAATTAATTTTATTTTTATGAGTAAATTTTCAAAGTTTTTGAGTAAGGAATTTTGTAAATATTTAATAAAGGTTTATTACCGAAGCTTAAGGTATTACGGTGTATTAAGAAATTATAGCACCACCTAATTTTCTCTGTTTTTCTATTTTAAAGATGATTTATAAGCACTATTGGACATAATATCCGAAAAATCTTGAAAAAAATTTTTAACTTTATCAATTTATATCGAATTCAAATTTCTCAAAAATGGGTGATTAGAAATTATAGCGCCACTTGAAAAAATTTTTTGATTTTCATATTAAAAATGGTTGAAAATTTTTACAAAAATTTCTGAGAACATTTCTTTTGTTATTGAGTAGAAAAGTAAAATGAACGTATATAGATGACTTTTATATCGAGATCCAAAATCTCAAAAATCAACGGGAAATGGGGTAAATGTAATTTCAGGCTACCCGAACTTGAGGATTTGACTTTTGAGGATCCGACTACTGAGGACCGACTTTTGAGGATACGACCTTTGTCAATTTCTGGCTTTTCTTCCGCTGACCCCCATTTAGCAAAAAAATTAACACATTTGAGGATACAACCTTTGAGGAGCAGACAATTTAGAATACTCAAATGTCAAAAAATTAAAAAATATTTGAAGTAAATAATTAGCTCCCTGTATACTCTGTACCTGTATACTCTAAGACATATATACCTGTATACTCTAAGACAATCAAAAAAATTTTCTAAATTCTACCAGCGACTAACAAATTAAAAAACCAAAAAAACGTATTAGTATTAGAGATCGGTCTGGATCTGGATCCAGTCTGGATTTTTTCTGGATCCAGAGTCAAGATCCAGGCTTTTTTTGATCGTTCTGGATTTTTTCTGGATCTGGATTTTTCCTGGATCCAGATCCAGAATCTTGTCCAGGGTACTAACCTAAATCCAGAGTCCAGATCCAGACGATTTTTATGTCTGGATTTCCTGGATTAAATTTGACCAGAAAGTGACACTGTAGCGCCAAAAAAGGAAGATATCTGACTTCTTGCCCTTTCAAATTTCACAAAATTTTCGCCTGCGGCGCTAAAAACGAAAGAAATTGGGCTAAATGTTCTTCCAGAAAGGTAAACCCTAAGGTACCGCAGCCCAAAGTACTTGCTCTCGTTAAGACCTACCATTTATCGAGGGATATGGTAGATTTACCGACCAAATTCCTCAACCTTTCGTCAAAGAACCATTCGTCAATAAGGCGTTATTTTTCGGAGCAGTTCATTTCAGTCTGCATGGTTATTCATCATTTTATATACATACCTCGATTCAGTCTCAATGAGAGGACATAGAGGGATTAGAAGTGCGAGGATTAAGAAGGATATCAGAGGATTTGTGAGGTTCAAGAGAATATAAGGGATTAGAGGATTTAAAGGAGACATTGAGGGATTTTGAAGGTTAAGTGAGATACCGGCGGATTTGTAAGGATTAAGATGGATATCTTGAGATATATGGGAATTAAGAGGGATATCTGGGGATTTTGAGAGAAATACGGTGATTTTAAGGTAATAAGGGAGTTATCGGTGGATTAAGTTGGATATAAAGAGATTTAAAGTTTTTAAGACAGATATTAGTGATTTGGGGATTAGTAGGTATATCAAGGGATTTTGGGCGATTAAGTGAGCTATTGGTGATTTTTGCAGGGATATAAGATGATTTGGAGGGATATCTAATGATTAATGTGGATATCTGTGGATTTAGAAGGATATAATTAGATATAGAAAAAAATCCAGAAATCCAGGCTGGATCCAGACCAAAAAAAATCCTGGATTTTTTCTGGATCTGGATTTTTCCTGGATCCAGATCCAGAATCTTGTCCAGGGTACTAACCTAAATCCGGATCCAGAATCCAGATCCAGGATTTTTGAAAATATCGATCTCTAATTAGTATTGTACTTTTCTCGGGTGAGATAAGACTATTAGAAATTCTCTGAAGAAAACAAGATTAATTTTAAATGTTAGGGATTGTACGAAAATTTAAGTGTTGCGCTTATTTATGAATAATAATACTCAAAAAAGTAAATATGTCTATCAAAAATTATTCAAATCTTTATTTAAACATAAAGTAAAATTGGCTCTTCGAATGTTTCAATAACAAATAAAAATAAAATTCAAATCTCTTCGTATTAATCGTGATAGTTTTTTTAAAAAACTCAATGAAAATTTAAATAAATTTTAAACGGGTGACTATTAAAATAAAAGTACTGTACGGTAAAATTTGGGATAAATCTGAAAAATAAAACCGTCTATCAAAGCATTATTTAAAATTAATGTTACGAATTTTATAAACAAAATAAAGATAAAATTCAAATCCCTTCAATTCTAATCTCCATGAAATTATGAACACACAGGAAAATACTGACTATAAAAGCCAGTCGAAATACTCAATAAACCAGTTTCGACCTCGTAGCCGAACAAAAACCTCCTTTAGAAATTCTTCAACTTCTCTTCCAAATTCCTTCAATTATATTGAACTGCTCCAATATGGGGTCCAATATTCTGTTAGGAAATATTCTGGCTTTTGGGATGTGTCTTGGCATTGTTATGTCAACTAAATGTCCTGCACCTTTACCTGATGCAGATAGTTCGGAAAGCTGCTCAAGTAGCCAAGCTCGTCGTGAATGTGACATGGATCCACTATTTGGCTGTCATGCTACGACTACGCCAAGTAATGTCCCAACAACTACAGCGTCGGCCACATCTACATCCACTGCGACAAGTCTAACTACGGATTCTAGTGGAGTAAGCTTGGATACATCATCTGGAAGTCAGGCCCCTGCAAATGTCACAATAAGTTCTTTGACACAATCAACAAATTCATTCGCTACTTCTAACTCAACATCAGGATCTTGCTCATGCGTTTTAGTTACAGAGTTAAGAAGAATTAAATTTTTGCGTTTAAATTTTGACCAACAGGTCTTAATATTATTTTAGATTTTTATATTTTTTGAATTAAAGAACCGTTTCGAAGTCTGTATAAAGAAGATAGAGGTTGATCTTCTTGATGTAACTTTGTCTTTATCATCAAAGGTTATTAAATCTGTTCTTCATTTAAAACTTTGCTTCGCAAACAACACTGACATTGAACCATTAATTAGTTGCGAAAAAATTACTGGATGGGGAAGGATCTTCGAGTTTATTATTGCAGCATTCAGCTTCTGTGCAGATAATATGAAATTAGCAATAGCTCCAGTAGATAATATTGGCAATTGCATTCTAACCGACGCTATTGAAAATGCAACAGCCAATGACAAATGTGGTAATGGAACAACCGCAATCGTTCTTACATGGACAAAATGGTTTAAAAGGATCTGCTTTAAAAATGATGATGACTGGCCATGCGAGCGAAAGCATGCATATATCGCTATGATTCTTCGCGGATACTGCGCTAATGCTGCACCTCCCGCAGTCTGGCAAGCAATATTAAAAGCAAAAATTTCCTTGGTTGGAATAGACCTAACAGTTGAAGAGTATCTTGCCCTCTGTGATACGGTATTTTGATATACATAAATATAAACAATAATGATTCCCTAATAAATAGTATACAACACTCTCTTCAATTGGAGATTCAATGTTGAGTGGAGATGCTGATAGTAATCCTCTGTTACAATCACTTAACAACTCAATCAATTCCAATGCCACTGCTCAGAATTATAACTCCTCAACAATTGCCGAAGCTAAAAACTACGTTTCAACATGCTACAGCTACTTCAAAATCGAAACAGATTGTTTTAAACGTTTGAAATTTTTATCGGCGCAATTTTCATTTTTGAGTTCGTTGGCACATTTGTTGTGTTACAAAACGAAAATTATTGGGAACGGGTTTCAGTGCCTATTCTCGCAGGTTATTGGCACTTCACACATTGTTAGTTACTAAATTTTTATTCTAATCACTCTTAAATTTTTCAGTGTACCAATAACAACGTTACCGTTTATAATCAAACTGTTCCTCAAAGTTATGCCCATTGTTGTAAACCTGACAAAAATAACAACACAGAATTAGTACAAGCCATAGATTTAGACTTGAAACCTCTTCTTACATCAATGCAGATTATGTCACTTAACAGCTACAGAAACTCAATAGTCAATTGTATATACAAATTATTCTTCAATGACTATGTATCTGCTTATCAATGTTGCATTCCTTATATTAAAAATTGCTTCTTAAACAACCAACAACCGAGAGGATTGCTTATGAAAACAATTCTTTGGCCAGTTTTTTCTGCTTCACAACCAGGGAATTTTTCCGGAGCATGTGGATGCAGTTGAATGTAATGAATGGAAAGGAAAGAAGGCTCTGCCCAAAAATTAAGAGGGATTTGCTTGATGCCCATTGTGCTCGCTCCCTCTCCCCTCCCCGTAGTTTAGAATATCAACACCGCCTATAAAATTTTATTCATAAATTTCTTCTTATTAGTGCTAAATCTTTCGCTTATGTAGTTTTTCTTTATTAATTTTTGGAAATAAATTGCGGTTGTTGTTTATATTTTTGGAATTTATTAGTTTATTTTTTAAGTTAGAAAGTTTCGATTTATTAAATATGTAACATATGTATAAGTAATCTTTATTTTATAAATAATTATAATTTTAAGCAGAACAAGTTACTCGTAAAAAACGGTCAAAAATCTGGGAATTTTTTAAAATAAATAAAACAAATAAAGAACCGATTTTTGAAAGGCTAAATGAACAATTAAATGAAATTTTTTCTAACTGGAAATGTAGAAAATTTTTAAATTTAAAATATCTCCATGAAATGATTAATTACAAAAATGGAAGGAAATGGAGAGAAAACCAAAATATTTTGATTGAAAAAACTGGTTTGAGAGGGAAATTATTTGGAATCAGAAACAAAATATTATTAGTGAACTTAATATTTATTGTATGGATTACGAAATTATAATTAAAAATTATTTAACCAAATAATTTCCTTCACTCAGATAATTAATTACTCTATTCATTTTATTTACCAAAGCCAGCTAGGGGTAGGAATCAGAGATGCACGAAAATAGAATTTTGCCCTCAACGAAACGAAAACGAAAAAAAATAAAATCATCAATGTACGAAACGAAAACGAAACGAAAAAAGTCTAAAAAATTTTAAAGCTAAATAATAAGTTTTTCGAGGTTGTACACGTATAATTGCATCAAATATTTGGTTGAATTCAAATATTTGCCTCAGTTCAAATACCTTGATATCCACTTGATCCATTATATTTCCTGATATTCCCGATCTAGGAGGTAAGAAATATATCGGGTGATTTGGAGTAATTAAGAGGAAGTGTGTGGATATTATTAAGTGGATTAGGTGGAGATATTTAGGGGCTAAGGGATTTAGAGATATTTGAAAAAATTTGATTTTTTCCAAAAGGATACAACTTTTTGAGAATTTTGGCTTAAAAATACGATAGAAAAGCAAAAAATTGGCTAAAATATCAAAAATATTTTCGTCAATTTTCGTCCAAAAATGGCATTTTACGAAACGAAAACGAAAGAAAATATTTTTCCAACGAAACACGAAACGAAAAAAAAAGAAAATAAATTTTCAAACGAAAACGAAACGAAACGAAAATCATAAAAAAATCCACGAAAATCACGAAAGACGAAACGAAACGAAAATTTTCCTGCATCTCTGGTAGGAATGATAATTATTTGAGTAATTATTTGATAAATACAGAGATTATAAATTAATTATTCTAGGAGAAAAGGAATAATTATACACCTAAATCCTTCTCACTTTATCTTTGATTTCATAAATATAAATAAGTTTGAATCTAAATTTATTTCCAGCAAAGGAAAAATATCAGCTTACTTCCAAATTTAAAGTATTTTTTTACTTTCAACAATCGAGGCGTAGAATCTACGCCTCGATTGTAGATTCCGATCCCGATTTCGATCCCGATTTCGGCCAATCCCGATTCCGTGTCGGGATCCGGGATCGGGATCGGGATCGGGATGACCATTCCGAAATCCCGATCCCGGGTTTTTCTCTAAATCCCGATACCGGCCAACTCTAGAAGCAATTTGGCTTTTTGGCCGTTATCACATTAACCTCTCATGATCCCTCGATACCACGCTCAAATTTCTCGATATTTCCTTTAAGTTTTAAACATAGTTCTTCCTTTTTTCAGCGCCGCAGGCGAAAATTTTGAAAATTCTGGATTGGCAAGAGGCCAGATTTCTTCCATTTTTGATGTCGGACTAAAGATAAATTTATTCAAAAATAATGCCGTCATTAGGGGTGTATTTTTGCGGAAGAGGGCAGAAAATCACAAAAAGCGGAAGACGGAAGGCGGAAGCGGAAGACCAAAAAAAAGCGGAATTCTGCGGAAGGCGGAACGCGGAAGCGGAAGCGGATCCATCCCTGGCGTAGATCCATCATCCCTATCTTTATTTTAACAACTGTCAAATATTATATTTTTTAATACCGTGTAAATTCCCCTATTTTAATGCCTTTTAATTTCTAATACACAGAATGAATAATATTTAATTATTCTAGCCTACCGCCCTAATTCCGGAAATTGGATGTTGAAAACATGGAATTTTTTATATTATATCTCCGTCTTAAAATGTTTTTCGGTTTGTCTGTTTAGTGGAAAGGTAATCTTAATATTTGGTTTCGTTTTACCTTTGAAGCCCAATCGCAAATACTTTAAATTCTGAGACCAATAAAGGGGTTCAAGTACAAAAATCTAATAGAAAATTATTTAAATTAAAGAACCGTTTTTATGCAAATGTTTTTAATAAAAAGAAAAAAATTTATATTTAAAATATAGTTTATAAGAACAATTTGAAAGAGGTGGACAAAAACATTTAGAAAATTATAAACATCAAAAATCTGGTTATAATCAAAATATTACAGGGTGCGGCATAAGTAACCGGACACCTTTAAATTCCTTATAACTTTTTTTATTGTCAATATTTTTAATCGATTTTATGCTTATTTTTTAGCCCATTCAATTCTCTATTATGGCTAGTCAACGTGATTCTAATAGTTTCACTTTTTTGGCAAAAAAATTCTATCCGCAAAATTTCATCTCCTCCCCCAGTGGCACGCATGTCTGGACATTTTTTTATCAGACGAAAAAATTTTTACAATATAAGCCGTACACAACCATAAAAATGATAGAATCTGGACTACAGAATCTCCTCTTTCTGATAAGCTTATCACTCATTCCCAACATCCCCAATCTGTCATGGTTTGGGCCGGTATTTGCGCGTCAGTCAAAAAACCCCTTATTTTCGTGGATTTTGGTGTAAAAGTCAACAAAGACTAATACTTGCGAGAATTTTTTCAGCGTGTTCTGAAGCCTCGGTTCAAGAGCCATTTAGGTCGCAGAGTCTGGATTTTCCAACAGGACTCTGCTCCGGCTCACAAGGCGAAAGAAGTTCAGGACTGGTGCAAGGCCAATTTTCCTGGGTTCATCAGCGCTCAGGAAAGGCCGCCCTACTCTCCGGATTTAAACCCGATGGATTATTCTTTTGGTCCATTTTGGAGTCCAGACCCTGTGCTAAGCCGCACAAAAGTTTGGAGTCTCTGCGTCACTCTCTCACTCGAGAGTGGGACTTAATTACACTCAAAGAGGTGCGTGCTATTTGCGAAAATTTTTCTTCACGCCTTCGCCTCTGTATCAAAGCCAAGGGTGGGCATTTCGAAACTTCCTGATTATTATTGTTCCTTATTTAATTCTCTATCATTTGATTGTATTTCGATTTTATTTGATTGTGTTTTAATAAAGTTATGAGAGAAAACAAGTGTCCGGTTACTTATGCCGCACCCTGTAATTCTGGTTAAAAATTAATCCTAAATTAAAATAAAATAAAATTTAAATTTTTCTTAAATTTCTGGTTCAAAATATTCAACATCTAAACGTATTCCTTCTACTTCATTTTGTGAAATAATGGGCAATTTTCTATAAAATTCAAGTTCAATTTTTTGCATAAATTCATTTAAATGATTTTGGCCATTTTCCGAATTAAATATTAAATTTAAAACATTTTTTCTTTTTCTTTTATTCCAATCAACCATTTTATACAATTCCAACCAACATAAAAATCATTTTTAATTAAACATTTATTTTTTATTTTTATTGGATTTGCATGACAATATTTAATTTCTTCAATATTTTCAATTGAAAACAAAAGTTGGAGACGAATACGGGTTTCTACAAAATCACAAAATGATTGCCCTATTGTTTGATTTTCTGGTTTATACATACAATTAATTGATAAATAATGCTTGTACTAAAAAATAGTTTAAATTAAATAGTAAAAATGAAATAATAAATAATCACCCCTCCCCCTCGTATCCTTCTCCCCTCCACACACATATCTCTTTTAAGTTTCTCCTAGAGATAATAATTTTACTTGACTATATCATTGTTTTCCTAGGCTTTTAGACCGATTATACATTTACCGTATTTCCTCTAATAGAATGCACGTGAATTCTATTTTTCAACCACCCTGGGCATTCTATTAGAGTGGGTATTGTAATGGTGGGGGGGCATTCTAAGGAGGAAATACGGTAGTTTAGACTAGAAAATCTAGCCAAGTCTAGGAAATTTTTGAAAAAAGTAACGAAATATAGACTAGAGCTGTCTCATTGTTTCGGCATCTACTTTCCTAATTAACTAGTTTATTTAAATAAAAATGCAAATTTATTTAGAATATTCTTACCTTTTTTGTAAAATCTTTTCCCTTTAGCCAATTTTCCCAAAAAGTTTTGGCCACTGATGGAGACATTTTTGTATGTATAGTTTCAAGTTCAATTAATTTTTCTGTCGCTAGATTTAATTTAAAAAATTGATAATTAATTTAATTTTTTGTAAAATTTAATTAATTAATTTATAGTATAGCTCGAAAATATGTACGTATACTTTTATCTTTAAACAATAATCTACATAACGTTTAAAGATATTGTTGGATGTTTTGGCTCGTGAAGTTGGCGCGATCCCTGGTACATATAATGCCCTTATTGTGTTTCCGTTAAAATAAGGCATCCTTTAAAATTTAATATGTATCACCCTTAGTTTATACGATAAGAGAGAAAAATGTAGGGATTTTTAACTATATAATCAATTTACCTTCTAAAAATTCCAATTTTAATATTTCTGCTGTTGATTTGTTAACATTAAAAGTCGTATTTTGTGTTGGAAATCCAGGATTTAAAACCACCCATTGTAATTTAGAATGTTCTAATAACCAAGGATATAAATCAACATGAAATTGATTCAAGTGACGATGATACACTTCTTTTGTTCCGAACCAATCCAAAACCAATCTAATTTCGTTATATTTTTTATTTGCCAATTCAACAATTTCTACGGGTTTTGGCCACTCCCTTTTTAAATAAAATATTTTTAAAAATTTTTAAATTTAATTTAAAACCATTTTGAATAAATATCAAAGAATTTCTTTAACAAAAAAGGCACAGAATTTGCAGGAAAATCAAGAATTATTTTACAAGTCAATATAGCTATTGCAGATCCATTTAAGAAACCAAATTTACTTCCGTAGATATAATGATCTAAAAATCAAAGAAAATTGAGAAAATATATTAATTCTAATAAATAATAGAATTAGAAGAATTTTTATTTTATCCCAAAATCGTAAATATCGTTCTTAACACACTAGATGGGGGATATCTTAGGATTTGTAAACCAAAGGAGGATGGTACTTTAAATAATTATATAAAAATAAAGTAGCACTCGTCGGGTTTCGGGTTCTGCCGGGGAAGAGCCTTCGGCGGGTCGTGGTTTTTGCCAGGTTTCTGGGGTCAGGCTTTTGCCCGCACAGGGGTGGGCATCGAGGATCGGGGGCGAGGTGCTGCTGATTCGGGAGTCGGGGTGCTGTTACCCTAGAGAAAAATATGAAATAAATCCCACTTTGACTTTACTAAAAAAATAAATTACTTTTAGTCCAAAATTTAATTGTTTGTAACAACATTGTAAAAGTTTTCCTACTATTAACTGTCGATTCATATAAACGTAAGTTTGCACGATATCCTTTTTAAAAATAAAAATTTAAAAATAATTAAAAATTAAAAACCAGATAAAGGCCATAATTGCCCATTATTTTTAGCCTCAATTCCCCCAATCCTTTCCAAAATATATGTAGCTATAGCCTCATCAACTTTTTCAATTTTAGGTTCATTAAAGGCAATTAATTTGTTAAAACTATTTTTTGGAAGGGAAACAAGTAATAAATCAAATTCTGCTTCCATAAAATTTATTTTAATTAAAGGGATTCTTCCCTCAATTTTTGCAATAAAATTGGTTCTCGAATGCTTTAAAATTAAAAAAAATTTGTTTAAAAAATCCAAAAAATACCAAACAAAATATACAAAAAAGAGATCTATCAAAACAATTTTTTTCTTTTAAATTACATTCAGAATTTCCATAAAAATAATAATTAATATATCCATTATTTGGCACAACAACTAAACAATCAAAATCAGAATCTGGTGTATTCGCTTTTAAGAGGTAAGAACCAGAAATTAGCAATTTGGATTTTTCATACTAAAAATTAAAAAAATATTTCAAAAAATAAAGAATGTTGTTTGTTAATGGGGGGGGGGGGGGTTGATGGGTAACAAAATGAGAAATCTTCATGGGATATTGTGAAAAAATCTACCAACTAAGTTATCAGCGTTTGTCTTATCTTTTAATAAGGATAATTAATAAGTAGAATTTTAGTGTGATAGTTTGAGTGGATATAATTAATAAGGATATTCTAATTTTAATAAAGATAATTTCCTTATCTTTTACTTAATAATAGTCAGCTGGATCTCCTTTCTTTATTACAATATGTTATTTGAGTGGATAGTCGAGAAAAGTCCATGTTTGTTCATATGGCAGTGTCAAAAAGGAAGGAAAACTAGGAAAAATATGGACTAGGGAAACGTTTTTCTTCCAGAAACGGAAGAAAAAACATTTAATAGAAAAACAGTAACAATGTAAGCACACCAACAAAATATTTGGACAATGCAGGTGCAGTTCGAGTAGGAAAAATATTACATATTTTAAATATTTACAATCAAAATAATTGAAAGAATAAATTTACCCATTTACTGAGCATTAGTTTGACCTCAGAAATTGCTGCTTTATTTAAATTATTTTTTTGTTTTGTTATTTCTTTTTCTCCAAGAATTAGTTGAAGCTAAAAATTATAAAAATATTTCACAAAAATTATTTAATTAATATTGTCAATAGAGTGAAGTCCATTCTTGCGACTTCACACGAAGGTTGGCGGATTTAGATATCCGATGATTTCCAATTATCCGCAACCTTACTTCACTCAGACAGGGATATTCCGGGTTGAGAAAAAAGTCTGATCGTTTATGACCGGGTCTATCAAAATTTTCTCTTCGGGTCGACCCATATCACCTCATCCGGATTCAAGGCTTCATTCAGCTATTTTTCGAACAAAAAATATTTATTTTAATTTTTTAAACAATCTTCTTTAAGTTCTCTACATTTCTCAAAATTAATTTTATTAAAAAACCTTACAGAATTATTTTCAATTCTATCATTTTCCCACTCAATTAATTCTTTCAAAAATACTTCCAATTTATTTTTTAACTTCTCACAATTATTTATTTCCTCCAAAAATACTCCATTTAGCATAAATTCCCATTTATTTTTTAAATAATTAATTAATTTATAATTTGGCCATCCTTTAATTATTTTATAATTTTTTATTGGTCTCATTTTCCGTCCAATTTCATTAATTAAAATGCCAACATCTAATAAACAATTATTGCCCTCGTTTTGATTTTTATTTTTTAATTCTTTAAAAAAATTATTTAAATAATCATTTTTTAAAAAATAAATTGGTAAAATTATTTTTGAAGGAGGGGAGGAAGAGGAAGGATTGGAGGAAGGTATATCAGTATTTTCTTGCGTATTTTCTTCTTCTTCGTCTAATTCTTCCATAGGTCTTTTGCCATATTTATCAATTATTTTTGTTTCTTCAAGATGTTCCCCTTCTTGGATATTTTGTGTTTGTTGCTCCTCTTCTTCCTTTTCTCGATTTTCTTGCTTATCTTTTTGATTCTCTTTGTTTTTTTCACCTTCTTCTTTATTTTCTTCCTTCTCTTCTCGATCTTCTCCACTCTTTTTACTTTTATTTATTTTTATTTCATTTTTTAAATTTCTCCCTCTTTTAGTTTTTTCTTCATGAACTAATAATTTTGATTTTTCTAATATTTTTGCTTTACCTTTTATTGATTCCTTCTTTTCATCCTCCTCTTTTTTATTAACTTTTTTATCAACTTCATCATCATTTTTCTTCAAATCCTCAATTTTCATAATTTCTTCTTCATCTAATCCAAAATCCTTTGGATCAAACTTTATTTTAGATAATTCATAAAATTCTAAAACTCCTTTTATCCCTATTAAATCAACAAATTTTAATCTGATTTCATACTCTTTTTGCAAATCTTTGAAAAAAAAATTATTTTTTTTTAATTTATTTTAATTGACTAAGTTATGTTTTATGTTTTAAGTTGTGGGAACCAAACAAAAATATCATAGGTCCTTTGGTTGGTTCCGAATTGTGAGATATACAATCATTTGTATATCTGATATAACCCATAATGGTAAGATAGATTATTCGTCCTTTATCCTAAGGTTATGCACTAGAGCTTCGCTGGAAGTTCCGATTCCGGTAGGCCGGAAGTTCCGGGATTTTTTGGTTCCGGTTCCAGTTCTGGCCAAATTTGCAGACTATTGTGCACCTTGAACATCCACCAGTTATGTGACGAGTTGCCAGAAGGTCGTCCTTGGATATTTTTGAAAACTCGCTTTGACTTTTTTTCTCGGCCCGGCACATCCCATACCCTAACCAGAGAGAAAACAAATTAAAAATAATTTTTACTTGTTAACAAAATTGACAAAAAGTTCATTTCAATCGAAAATTCTTTTCCTCCAATATTTATTTGTTTTTTAAAAATTTCATTATTTCTAATTATTATTTTAATAATTTCCCAATTCTGTCCTTTTATCCATTCATCAAATTTTATTTTTTCTTCTTCACTAAATTTCCCTCCTCCTCCATTTTCTTCAATTTTTATCCATTTTTGTTTTATTAAATTACCAATATCAAAAAAATTTTCTTCACTTTCCATTTCATCTTCCATCAATTTTTTCAATCCAAATTCCATTTCAACTAAATAATTTTCTTCTTTTCTAATTTCTTCAATTCTTTTTAATTCAAAATTCATAATTTTATCATATTTTGCTTTTAAATTAATTTTTCTTTCCTTCCAAATTTCAAATAATCTGTAAATTATTATTGACTCTCTACTTTTTATTTTAAATTCATTTTCCATCCAACGTGCCCAAACAATTAAATTAATTGCTGATTTATTTGATATATTTTCTATCAGACTATTTTTAGTTGAAATATATCCTAAATAATTTGCTACTAGTAGATCATCACGAGAAAATACTGAAAATTATTTTTAATTGACTATTTTAATCAGAAATGGATAATTGTTTTAAAAAATAAAATTAAAATAAAATTTCTCTAAAATTCCAAAATTTTGCTAGATTATTAGTTAGGGTTGTTCACTTCTACCTTTTACCATAACCTCTCCCGGGTCAAGGCTGTTTCGATTATTTCTGCCAATGGGCTAAGATAATTTTTTGAAACAAACCATCTAAAAATTACCCGCATTTTCTCTTTCTGTGGACCTCGAGATCTCATTGGTGGGGGTGAGTTTAAGATCACACAGAATTGATGATTATTACTTTTCTTACACTTTCCTACACTGCTCCACATAACTATAAGTTCACCCTAAATTTTCGAATTTCTTGACTTCTATCAAATCATTCGGGCTGATTTTTATTTTATATTTATTAAAGCGGGTAGCAATTCATATAAACCCGAGAAATCGAAAAAATTTCCATTTAAAAATTTTTTATTCAATTTTTTCAAAAAACACCCTCCACATAACTATAAGTTCACCTACAGAAATCACATAAGGAATGATTGAAAAATTCTACAAAAATTCATGCAAACATTTTCATTGATAATAAGTAAAAAATAAAAAAGAACGAAGTCTGTAAGTGCTTTTTTCATCGAGATCCAAAATCTCGAAAATCAACGGGAAATGGGGGCTACAGTACTTTAAAAATATTTTTACAAGTGTAGACTGTACATAAAAATTTTTGTTATAGTCCATCTGAAAGCCCACAAAATTTGCTACAAAAAACACTTAGTCCTATCATAGGGAAGAATTTTATCACTGAGGAGACACCGGTCAAATGAGATGATGAATAAATTCTCCCAAATCACCCCACAAAGTGTCATTATTTCAAGTTTCTAAACTTAACCGGTGTCTCCTCAGTGATAAAATTCTTCCCTATGATAGGACTAAGTGTTTTTTGTAGCAAATTTTGTGGGCTTTCAGATGGACTATAACAAAAATTTTTAAATGGAAATTTTTTCGATTTCTCGGGTTTATATGAATTGCTACCCGCTTTAATAAATATAAAATAAAAATCAGCCCGATTGATTTGATAGAAGTCAAGAAATTCGAAAATTTAGGGTGAACTTATAGTTATGTGGAGCAGTTTATTTACTATTTCTTAAATAATTTAAAAACAACTAACAATTTTCATCTTCAATTAAAGGATCCAATAAAATATTTGGAAATAAATATTCCAATTTACTTTTTGTCCCAGGTACACTTGTAATATCTTTCATTTTTTCTGGAAAAGTTTGAAGATAGTGTAAATTAAAATTTTGAAAATCCTTTCTTTGTTTAAAAAATTTATCTTCAATTTCATTTTCATCTTCGCATTCCTTTCCTTCCCAATTTTCAATTATTTTATTATTCGCTGATTTTATTCCTTTATTTTCTTCATTTGGAAATGCTTTCTCAGTAAAATTCATCATTAAACAAATACCTAATTTAGATATTAATTTTGAAGATTTATTACTGAAGAGTATTTGTTTTAACCAATTAAATTTTTGTAATAATATATTCGAACGTTTATCTAAATATCCTTGTTCTTCATTTTCTAAATCTTTTATGTATCTAAGAATAAAAGATGAGGCTATACGAATTTCTGCATTAATTGATTCTAATGATTCTTTTTTGTTTTCAGCTATAATTTTATACAAATAATGTTGGACCTCGGGATGAATTAAATCTAAAAATTAAATATTTTAAAAGTCAGTTGAACGGTTCTTTCGTACAAAATATCTAATACATATCGGAATTAGTATATAGCTGGCAGTGGTCGGTTGTTAATAACTAGGGCGTGTCAAAACATGCAAATGCATATTTTGCATGCGGATATGCCATGAGCTGAAACGCTCAAAAATGGTGTTTTTACATCGGTACGAACATTAGGGACCGGGTTCTTGCATATTTTAGTACTTTTGTGCATATTTGCATATCTGTGCATATTTTGGTAAATTTTGCATATTTTTACCAAAATTTGTACATAATTTGGCATTTTTTGAGAAATTTTTAGTTAAAAAATTATTTTTTGGAAAAATATTAAATTTTTTCAAAAATTTTTTAAAGAAAATTTTTTGTAAAAATTTTTTCAAAAAATAATTTTGGAAAATTTATTTCAAAAATTTTTTTCATAAATTTAAAGTCCGTAAGTCTTTTAGAAGTGCTCTAAATTGCTATTTTAAACACTAATTTATCGTTTTCATTTAAAAATTAATTTTTGAAGCACATTTTTACTGTTTTTTGCTGCATATCTAGTGCATATTTTGGGAAATTTTGTTTATTTTAGTGCATATTTAAGCCTTTTTCGTTGCATATATATGCGCATATTTTGGGATTTTCCGTGCATATTTTGACACGCCCTATTAATAACAAAGAGATTGGAACTGGCGAAAATCGGAATTACGGTTGACTTCTGATAGCACGTATCGTGCTGACCTCTAAATATATAACTGATTTCTTAAATCGGGTATTCCCGATAAAATTATGATTTCCATTTTTCCGGAATCAGTAATCGGGGCAGCATGATCCCAGCCAGTAAACTATAAGTGAAAGTCGGGCATAAAGATTTTATTGTTCTAGACTTTCAATTTTAATTTCTAATTCAAGCCAACATTTAAAAACCAGATTCAGACCTTTTAAAATCTAAAACAAAACTGAACTAAACATCTCGCTAATCATTAAAAATTTTAATATGCTTACGAATTTTAAGAACGTCTGGATGTAGCAACTCCAATTTTTCAAGATAATCAATTTCAGTAAAATTAATAATTTTTGATTTAATATCAAACATTTCAAAAAGTGAAGCATCACAAAAGAATCGTCGAAAATCTTCATCATTAATAATTAATGAATTTATATAATCAAATTTAATTGAATTTAAATTCAATTTATTTCCTATTTTATCATTTATTAATTTCATTATGTTTATATCATTACAATCTAGGTTTACATCAAAAGTCTAAATTAAAAATAATTACCTATTTTAATTCATAAATTCTTGTTCGGGTTATAGCGATCAACTTTGGAACAATTTATTCGGTTCAGAACCAGAGCTGCGTCGAAATTTCGATTTTCGACTTTCGATTTTCGAATTTCGACGTTTTTTTCTACCGATTTTCGATTTCCGAATTTCGAATTTTTTCATAAAATTTCGATTTTCGATTTCGATAATTTTAGTTTTTTCGATTTTCGTTCGATTTTCGATTTTTTTTTGCAAAATTGCATTATCTTTTCTCTTAAGATTTTATTCCTGCGGCGCTGAAAAATGAAGAAATCTGTCTTCTAGTCTTCCAAAATTTTCAAAATTTTCGCCTGCGGCGCAGAAAAAGGAAGAAATTTGGCTTAGGGATCTTTCAAAATTCTGAAAATTTTCGCCTGCGGCGCAAAAAAAGGTTATGAAAGATGGAGGGATAAAAATAAGGGATAAGAAGATCGCGAGATTCCCTTTAATCCACCCAAATCCCACGATCCCGCGTAACCCTTGATATCCCTCATATTCGCCTGATATCATATAATATCCCCCTTAATCTACCCAAATCCACCTAAATAATATTATCATTGACTTTCCACCCGAGCCTCCAATTAATCCATTTGCCTTACAATAATAAGATGGATATAGGAGGATGGGATATCAAGGGTATCAAGGGGTAAGTAGTGATCTAGGGTGCGAATTTAATTGGTCTCTAGTCAACCCCCTAATCCTGTATATCCCTACGATCACTGATATCTCTTAAGACTACCCTTAATCCATTGAATCCCCTTATATCTCAAGATTAACACTTATGTATATCTCCATATTGCGGATTGTTTACTACTCTTTTAGTTATTTTAAAAAATTTCGATTTTCGATTACCGATTTTCGATTTTCGACGTTTTTTTCTGCCGATTTTCGATTTCCGATTTTCGAATTTTTTTATAAAATTTCGATTTTCGATTTCGATATTTTTGGATTTCTTTCGATTTTCGATTTCCGAATTTCGAAGATTTTTTTATTTCGACGCAGCTCTGTTCAGAACACGATTTTATCTTTTCGACTATTTAACGAGGGTTTCCTAATTTTAAAAATTCACATGAACTCTTTGTTATGTGAAAAGAATTGTCAATCTACTAATATTTTTAGGGATCTATCAGACGCTCTCCACTTTTTAGATTTATATAGGCAAAAGAGGAATGATAAAACACTTAAATCTCTACCATGTATTTTAACAATTTTAGAGATTTAACACCGAAATGACCGATTTACACAACCAATATGACAGTATTCTCCTAGATAAAATCCTTTGGAATTTATTTTAACAAAAATCGGCTCTTTTCCGTTTTTTAAAATATGGCAGGGCCCTTTAATTTAATATGGCAGGGCCCTTTAATTAATAAAATAAAAAAATTTAATTAATTCATCATCATCTTCCTCCCTGCTATACAATACTTACAAGTTCCTCAATCATTTTAATAATATTTTTAATATTATTTGGGCATTCCTTGTTTTCACAACATCCTTCCTTGCTGTGTTCTTCATTAATAATTTTCTCCGAATTATTTTCCAAATAATTTTTATTTTTAAAAATAAATAAATAAAGTTGGCATAGTCTTTTTCTATTTTCTATTAATTTTTCTTTATTTTTAGACAAAATATCCAATTCTTTCAAATCATCCACAGAATTAAAAATTTTCTTTAATATATTTAAATAATTCCAAATTATTGCATTTATTATCAATTTAATTAATTCATCATCATCTTCCATAATAAAATATTTTATTTGATTTTTTTCATGATCTAAAAGTGAAAAAAAATTTTTTAAGGCAAAGGACAACCCGTAATTTGTTTTTTTAGTTGTAAATAGTTTTAAGACGCTAACTGAAATAAGGGGGTCCCAACAAAAAGTCAAAAAAAAGGTCTCACATTTCTCGACTTTCGGTGATAAGGAACAATTCTACTGAAAACTATGTAGAGTTGGCTTTATAATTTTGGGATTAACGTATTATCTTAATTCAACCAATTTGTCACTTTTTCTAAATTAATTAAAAAATTCTTCTTGACCTACCAATTTTTCTAGATACATCTCTCGGGGGACACTCAATATATCCTTGCTAAATTTAAATAAATTTATTTCTAATTTAATTTAATATTAAACCTTTATTTGAATAATACTTATAATTTTTTCTTCCAATCTTTTTTTGCGATTTAAATTTAAATCTTAAAATTAATTATTTATATATGGAGAAATTTTGTTGACAAAAAACTAATCGACTTTAAATATGCCGATGATCTTGTTTCAATGCTAAATTGAAGGATCATATGTATTTTTCATCTCCTACCAAACACTGTCCTATTTTAGTCTTATCTACCGCAGGGCTAGTAAACTCTATGAAATAATCATCAAGCTTATCAAGTATCTCTTGGACATTTTTCTTAACCCTAGTCTCATTATGGCGAAAATAAAAAATAAAGCTGCATAAAATTTCCAATTAATTTCTGATAGAATTCTAAATCCAGAAAATATCTGGATGGGTCTTGCCCTATAAGCTCTCCGTTGTTAGCAAAAACGTAAAACTTTATTAACTGTCTGCCCATACCCCATAAAACTCCTTCACTGATTGTTTTCATTCTTACTTTATGTAAAGAAGATCTCCTCATAGATCTTTTAATAGATCTATGAGGAGATCTTCTCTCAGCCTTACTATAGGGAATATTTATTATCTAAATTATTACTATTAATCAAATCATCAAATTCTTTCCTCTCTTTTTTCAATATTTCAATCATTTCTGTATGCTCCTTCTTTAAATTTTCTTTTTGTAATTTTGCATCAATTAATTTTGTTTTATTATCTGCCTCTAGTTTAAGAGCTTCACGAAATTCCTCATTGAAATTACTCTTTGATTCATACAACATATTTAATTTCAATATTTTATGAAGACTATTTAAATATAATATTCTCCCTTCTTCAATTTCTTTTTTATTTAAATCCATTATTTGATCAACAAAAAGTAAAGCGGCACATTTTAAACCTTCCCATTGTTTTTTAAAGTCTTTAATAAATTTTGCTTCGTTTATAAATATTTTTACAAAAATATCAATTGTAATACTTTCTTTATCCACATCTTTTTTATCATTATTTAAATATTCTTTGTAGTAAATTATTATTGAATTTAGAAATTCTTCTCTAGACATTTCTTTGAAAATAAATTTTTATTAAATTATATTTTAATAATTTTAATATTTTTGTTTAATAAAAACTTTAGAATTAATTCTAAAGGAAAGCTTAAATGTCTGTAACAATCCTCAATCCTTACGTCAAAACTATTTCGCTTTTAATTACAAAAACTAACAAGTTAAACTTATAATTTTAAATTAGTAAATTAAATTTAAATATAGCAAAAGTGAAAAAGGTGGTAAAATTTTTTTAAATAAATGAGGTAGATGTGTTCAAATACGAGAATTTTTTGCCTACTATCTTCCAAAATTCTAAAAGGAATAAATCTGGCTTCTTGGCCTTCCATATCTTTCACAAAAATTTCAAAATTTTTGCCTCCGGCGGTAATACGTAAGAGATTGAGCGTGATATGTGGTCGAATGAAATATCGGTGGATTTTGAGGGATATCGAGGGGTATATGAACATGAACTTCAGAAATGCAGCAAATCTGTTTTTCTAAATCTGTTTTTCTAACTTTTCTAACTCCTACCATCGCTAGTTTTTTGCAAAAGTTTACACAACTGAAAAAATTTATAAATATTTTTAATAAAATATTCTAACTTTTCTGTGATTAAGTTAAAAAAATATCTGTTTTAAACTTACCATTGCATATAATATGACCAATTTCAGGATAATCTCCAGCAAATAATCTGTGCCTAATTTCTTCTTCAATATCTAAATATTTAACAATTCTCCCTCGTGCTCCCCTAATTTTTGACAAAAATTCTCTAAATTCTTTTTTATTTAAATAAATTTTAATTAATTCATCTTCAGCATCATCTCTGAATTTATTTAATATTTCCCCTTTGGCTTGATTAATTTCCAAATATAATTCCACAATTTTATCTAGTATCAAACTCTGATTATTTATTTCAACTTTTAAAACTTTCTTTTCCCACACAGTTTTAAATTTTTTCATTTCATATAAATTTGGATGGGTTTTTAAAAGATCGGCCATCAATGTTGAAATACGAAGGTGAACACCTGGAGTAATACCTAATTTATGACCTATTGGGTGTGAAAACATTTCCATATAAAGATTTAGACGTTCTTGTTCTTCTAACAAATCTGAAAAGGAAAAGCAATATAAACACCAGGGATCGCGCCGACCCGATTCACGATTCTTGGAAATCGTGAATTCGGTTTTCTATCGGCGTGATCCCTGATAAACCCCACGAATTGTTAAAAACTAACGTGTGGGGATTTTGGTGCTGGAATAAGACTCCCGGGTGTTTAAAAGCATTCTCTTTGGATTAAGTTCTCGTCATAAGTCTAGTTTGGTGTTTGATCTCCAATCCGAACAAAGTACTGTTCTGGTTTTGGACTTGGATTGATTTCCTTGGATCTGTTAGCCCTATTCTATTGTCTTAGAAAATTTTTGGTTTCGGATGTCTCTAGTAGTTTGGAAATTATGATTTGTAACTTTTTGATTAGAACTTTTTTATTTCAGAGTTCGGTTATTTCCTACAAAATATCTTGTAAAAATCCAATCAAAAATTTATTTTTTACCTATTCTCAATAATTTAGGAAAATACAATTCCAATTCCATTAACATTAGCTTTCCAATTAAGCCTTTCATTCTTTTTTTAATTTCAATAAATTCCTCTTTTTTATTGCCTGACTTTTCAAGATACCTAATTAATTCTCCTTTATTTTTTTCGTCTATATTTAATAATTTTTTGATTAAATTTTTATGTAAAATTTGATTTTCTTTCTCAATTTTTAATTCTTCATTCAATTCCTCTTCATTTCCTTCAATTATTTCATTTTTTTCTTCTCCCAAAATTTTATTTTTTAAATTTAAAAACATTAAATAAAATTCTCCGAATTTTTTTAAAATTAAATTTAAATTATTTTCAATTGTTTCCTTCTCCATAGAATTTTTAAATTGTTTAAATTCGTTATATTTTTCTTTACTTTCTTTTAAATTAGCCTCTTTTTCTGAATTTTCGTTTTTTGAAGTTTCTCCTTTTTTTCCTTTATTTTTCTTTGGTTTATTTTTAATTTTTTTATCAGCCTCTTTTTTTGCTTCATCACTAATTAACTTCAAAATATTTTGAATATTCTCATCAAATAAATAAATATTAAATTTAATTTTGTCATTTTTAGAAAGTCCATCTCCAGAGAATAATTTTATATAAAAATCTTCAATTTCTTTTGTTTTGTAATCTTTAAATTAAAAAAAATTATTATCAATATACTAAAGTATAGGGTTGCTTTTTTCGCGCAGTCGGAAGCCAGTTTTGGTATACCGTATATCCTTTAATAACTACCCTGTGTAATTATTGTTTCGACTTTCCACTGGAGAGTAATTAATCGAGGGAGGGTAAATATACGAGTTTTGAAATTTGAACGTGATTTAGGGCATTTGTTTGGGGGTAATTATTGTTTCAATCTATCGCTGATAGGGTACTTGATGTAAGTGGGGTATTTATTTGAAGGAGGGCAATTAATACAGGTTATACGGTAGTTGCTTTATGATACATGAAGTGTAACAGAAATGATTTATTTTTATATCTTTTGAACGTCTCGATACTCAACTTTTCATAATTGACCGATCTGAGCATTCTACGGGTGTTACAAGTCATAAAACTTGTTTCAGGCAGAATGATTTAATTATCTGGTTATAACTTTTTATCGAAAGATTGTTCAGATCGGTATATTGCTGCAGATTATCCCCCTAATCCTTGCGTATTCTCAAATAGTAATGTCAAATCTAATTTACCTATTAATAAATTTTCTGGATTTCCTTCAATTTTTTTTAATTTCAAAATCAAAATAATAATAATTATGATTAACTGGTTCAAAATCATAAATAAATTATCTTAATAATGGAAATACAGTCTGGTGCATAAGTATATGATCAAGGGTGTGTGAATTTTAATTTTGCTTCGCCTCGCTGTTAAATCGCATAATTTTAAAACTTTTTTATTTTATATTATAGCATTTTTTCCGGGCTTTAAGATGATGATAAATTTATAGAAAAATATTTTCATTTCATAGAGTTATGATTTTTTAAATAAATTTACCCCTATTTTTGTTGGTGCAAAAGTTTACGATCAAAAAAAATTTCTTCTAAAAGTTGGAGATGCAGTAAAAGTTGGAAATGTAGTTGAAAAGTTCGAAATGTACACTCAGTTTGACCAACTTTTTTGCTCCGACAATAACATCTTTTACCGGAGTTGAAATTATTTTAGATTTATGAATGTCTAAGCTAAAATAAAAACAAATTATTTTAATATTAGATGTGAAATTTTTTGAAAAAAATGAGATTTAAAGTTTTGATCGTAAACTTTTGCACCAACAAAAATAGGGGTAAATTTATTTAAAAAATCATAACTCTATGAAATGAAAATATTTTTCTATAAATTTATCATCATCTTAAAGCCCGGAAAAAATGCTATAATATAAAATAAAAAAGTTTTAAAATTATGCGATTTAACAGCGAGGCGAAGCAAAATTAAAATTCACACACCCTTGATCATATACTTATGCACCAGACTGTATATATTAAACATTTTTATATTTTGTAAATATTTAAGTAATTTAAATATTAATCATTTTAATTCAGGGTTCTCATCGGTAAATGTTAAAGTACAAAAAGATTAATTCATAAGTACATAGTGGAAAAATTCTAAAAATATAAGTACGCTAAAAAATACAATTTAAAAAATTTATCGTCGTTCAATTCCCTTATATTTCACTTCTAATTATTTTTTCAGCACTGCAGGGGAAAATTTTGTGAAATTTCGGCGCTTTTAAGACAGATTTCTTCCATTTTCAGCGCCGCATTTTAATTAAGAAATAGGGCTGAAAAACTGGAAAAGTCAAAAAAGTATTTTAAAAATAAATATTTAATTCAAGGCCAATATTTTTCCCTTAATAATTTCTATTTTCATTTAAATTCAAATACCTAAATTAAATTTTAATTAAATGAAAATAGAAATTATTAAGAGAAAAATATTGGCCTTGAATTAAATATTTATTTTTAAAATACTTTTTTGACTCGTTTCCAATGATTTTTTTCAAACCCTATTTCTTAATTAAAAAGAATTTTCTAAATCTAATAAATTAAAGGAGAAAGTTAATTTTAAAAATAATAAAATTGAGATATAAGTTTTATTAAAAGTGATTTTTTCTGAATTTTATTAAAAAAATTTTTAGTAATTTGGCGGAAAAAACATTTAATTTTAATAATTATGTATTTTAAATTATATTAATTAAAAAAAGTGAGGAAAAATAAATTGAGAAATAAATAAAAATTGAGAATAATTTTAGATTTCTTTACTTATTTAATTTTGCACTTTTCCTTCTTTTTTTAAATTAAAAATATTCATATATACAGACAGATCGTGTTTTTAAATACCCCCTTGTTACTTAAAAACCGTATACTAAATTCTTTTCTAATTCGGCCCACAATCGAAATATTTTTTAAAGACACCTAACCCCGGTTTTGCGTTGATTTTCGGATTCAAACTGTCACTATAGTACATTTTTTATTTTCTTTTTAATTAAATATTTACCTCAATAATATAAAAGTTTACCTTTACTTGCACTTTTAAAAACTTGTATGAGAGAATTACTCGTTTGTGACTCAGAAAAATTCTCGATTTACAAAATTTTTGAAATAGGAAATTTTTTTTTCATTTAACATGGGAGAAAAGTTGGATAATATTCCAATGATATGACTTATTAACTTAATTACTGCAGACGATCGGCACGTTTTACATAAAAACATAAACACTAAATAACACATTACTAAAGAGTTTGTCACTTGTCTTGAGATGCTTAAACGCAGGGTTCGGACCAGACATGCACGAAACTCCAAAATTTTTTCCGACGAAACGAAACGAAGCAAAATTTTTTAAAAATCGTTTCGTTAACGAAACGAGACGAAACACTAAAAATTTAGCGAAACGAAACGAAACAAAACGAAACATTGTAATTTTCAAAAAAATTTAATAAAAATGGTTTTATTTCTTAATTTTTCGATTTTAAACACGTTAATAGGCCAGTTATGGCCTATATATGACCTCATAGCTTTGTGGGACCTTAAATTATGGTCCTAAGCTCCAAAATTTTCGCGTGTCCCCTCCTAATCCACTATACCAGCCTTAGTTCCGCCAACTCGGCTCCAATCGAATTATATGTTGAGCAAATGTGAATCAAGGATCAGGGATCCTGCTGACACGTTCCCTGTTACCCGAAAATCAGGAATTCCTGACTTCACAACTTTTTCTGGTAGAGATTCCCGAACTGGTAATTTAACATTTGTCGTTTTTAGCGCCGCAGGCGAAAATTTTGAGAATTTTAAAAGGCTATGAAGCCAGATTTCACCCTTTTCAGTGCCGCAGGCAAAAATTTTTTGAATTTTCATCACCAAAAGGGAAATTTTTTCAGTTTTTGGGTAATATTTTGGCTTAAAATATAGGTAATGTTTCGTTAACAAAACACAGGTGTTTCGTTAACAAAACGAAACGAAACAAATTAAAAACTGTTTCGTCACGAAACGAGACGAAACAGGAAAAAACATAACGAAACTAACGAAACAACGAAACGAAACGAAACGTTTCGTGCATGTCTGGTTCGGACCGAGAAAATGTTAAGTGTAAGTTCAAAAAGTTTAATTTGGAAGTACATAGGGGGGAAAATTTTCAAAATATAAGTACGCTACAAAAAAATTTTCAAAACATTTCTGTGGCGCCTAAGGCCCCAAAAAGTCTTCCATTTTTTGCGCCGCAGGCGAAAATTTTGAGAATTTTAAGGTTAAATTTAACTTTTTAACCAAAAAGTTTATTTGTAAGTACTGTACTTCCAAAATAAGTACGAATCCGAACCCTGCTTAAACGCTATATTATTAATATTTATTTTCCTTTAATATTTAGCGAATACCTTTGTTTAGTTAAGTTTTATTTATTTGGAAACTTTTGGGGAATATTTTATTTTATTTAAGAGAATTAATTTTTAATGTAAAAATTAATAAATTGAGAGGTATTGAGGGAAAATGGCAAATGAAGGCGCGCTCGCTCTTTCAATAGGTAAATTTACGCCGTGGAAAGCGCAGTGAGATGCTGTCGATTTAAAATAAGGCATGCATTTTTGATAGATGCAATAAGGTAATGATAGAAAAAATGTTGTGGAAGGCATGTTGCCATGTTGAGACTGTTAATGTGAGCGTTTGCAATGAAAAAACTTTACTGAAAATTTCCCAATTCTTCAGCTTCATCAGAATTCCATCTCTAATCAATCTTCAAAAAAGCGCTGCCAAGCAGTCAAAAAATTACGTTAAAATTTTTCCTCCATATTTTCTTCTTTACTCTTTACTTGAAGACCACCACGGAGTTGGGTCGGAACCAGTGCTTCGAAATTTCAAATTTGCTCGTACTCGTACTTAGTACCAGGTACGAGTACGAGTCGAGGTACGAGTACGAATTTTGGTACGAGCTTCGAAGCACTGGTCGGAACTTTCTCTAAAATTTTCGAGTTTTTAAGTTGTTTAAATTTTTTAACTCATCCGATACCGACCTTTCAACTCTTCAGATTCCGACTCTTCCCCTCTCTCTCTTTCTCCTTCTTTAATCTCTTTCTCTATCTCACTTGTCTACAATATATGTATTTCATTAAAAATTTTAAAAAATTCTACATGTGACATTAAATTTAAACAATCATGCTTGTCGCAAGATAAATTATAATTGATTTTATTAAAATATTATTAAATAATAATTTAACATTCCCTAGAATCTAAATATAATGGCAATTTCAAGCTCTGAAATCCTTCGAGATGGTTTCAGAATAGTTCTTCGGTTTTGAAACTTTTTATTTTCTAACAGTTGTAAGCTTAGGGTAACTTGGTAATTGTAACTGGACGGGATCTCGAAAAAAATCTTTGGTTGCCGAGATCTATGTTTTCCAAGATCTCGATCTTGTAAAATCATTTTTTGAGTTTTTCAGGTTTCGTCCGACCAGTCCAGTCTGTTCTCTTATTTTAAACATTTTCTCGATGGAAATAAAATAATTTATTAAAAATTATTATTTTATACAACTTTTTATTATTTTCAAATGTACAAAATGCTAGAACGCTTTTTGACTGCAAAATTACATCCTCAGAAATGCTTAATATAACCACAATCCAGCAATCTCTATTTAATTGCTTTTTCCTTTGATTTTATATGTGAAGAATCAAAAAATAAAGAAAGAAAAGGATATTCCGTGGAGGATAGATTTATTTTTTACAAAAGAAGTACAATTTATTTGCTTCCTTAATACAATTCCTGTTTTATTCCTTATTATTTTTAGTCTCTAATTTATTTATTATTTATTTCCAAAAAGTATTAGATAACTAAAATATGGCCCAGAAACTGGGGTTTTCTTTGTTTTTCTTATTTCGGTAGACTTCGGGGAAAGTCGAAAATGTTTCTCACAATTCATATAAAAATCTAGCCTTTGAACAAAACTTTATTCCATGTAAAATAATTTCAGAAAATTATAAGTATAAGAACCCCTTATTTTTTAAATATAAACATATTTAAGTTTAAAATATAGTAATTTTAAATATTTTTACAACATTCTAATTCATATTCAAAAAAATTAAATATTGGTAGTAAATATACTTTCATCAAAGGTATAAGAGACAACCTTTCTGTTTAAAAATTAAGTAATTTTAAAATTATTAATATATTAATAATATAAAATTTAGAAATTTATTAAGCTAAATTTTTTTTAATTTAGAGAAAATATGGTTTCAGAAGATAAAAATCCAATAAAAGAAGAACGGCAGAGTTTAAGACCTGTTGCATTAATAGCTACATGCTGCGCAACTGTTAGTGAATTTAAAATTTAAATTTAAGCTTATTTAATTTAAAAAATATTTAAAAAAATTTCCCCATTAAAACCAGGTAGCAATTAGCAGTTGTTTAATAATGTTCCCCCTGATTCTCCATTATATACAAACATTAGAAGCTGGAGTTCAGCTAGATTTGGATTTTTGCAAGTCAAGGGCAAGAGATATGTGGAGAGAAATGTTTGAGATAAAAACTAATGGACGTTCAGAAGCTGCTTCTCGACTTGCTAATCTTGTAATGCATCGACGACAAATTGAAAAACGAGATACTATTGCCGAGTTTTGGGCTCGTCGTTTGCATGATATGCAATTTAGAGACGATCCTGTAGATTCTTCTGGAACGATTGGTGTCGGATCTAGTAATGTTAGAAGGGCGGCAAATGGAGGAAATGAAAGTCAAATAAAGGCAACAACAAATAATAATAATGTACAGTCAACAACTGTTGAAAGTTTTAAAAAATTGGAAGAGGGTTATGAACAACAACCTGCTGAAGAAAAACCAAGGCATAAAGTAACGAAATTAGAATTTTAATTTTTATAAAATTAAAATATATCTAGCCTCTTTCAATGGCAAGGGATCACCCTCAAACCTATGCTCAAAATGATTATAATCGTGGATCGCCTAAGGACGAATTTGTTGAAACACCTTCAACTGGATGCTGTAATTGATATTCTCTTGAAATTTTTTTCACTTTTTTAGGTACTTGTCAACGTGGACCTCCTGGAAGGCCTGGTCCTCCAGGCAGAGATGGTCTAAGAGGATTAGATGGAGAACCCGGACAGATCGGCCCTCCAGGTCCTCCGGCGCCACCTGGGCCTGATCAATCTCAGCTCTTTCCTCCACAATGTCCTTGCGAGGTTAATTATTTTATGAGAGGTTTAAAATTTTTTAATGTTTTATTTTAGGCTCCACCGGGAGAGCCCGGGCCAAAAGGACCGCCTGGAGCTGATGGACCGGCAGGACCACCGGTTTATTAATGTTTTATTTGAATTTAAACGAATTTAATAGGGAGAGCCAGGCGAAGATGGAAAACCGGGTGATCAAGGACCGCGAGGTCCGCCTGGACTTGCGGGACAACCTGGCCAACCAGGAAGGCCTGGTCCCCCTGGAGAGCCTGGGCAATATAGAACAGAGATCGGTAATTAATTTTACATTAGTTTTAATATTTTAATTTTGATATTTTAAAGGACCTCCTGGCCGTCCCGGTGCCAATGGTCGGCCTGGTCCTCCTGGACCTCCAGGTTTTATTTAATTCCTTTACGAACTTTTTTAAAGGCTTAATTAATTTCAGGCGCCCCAGGCAAACCAGGAAATGATGGATTACCTGGAAAACCCGTCTGTATTTTTAATTTATTTATTCTTTAAAATTATTTAAAATATTTTAAATATTTATTAATTTTAATTTTAGGGCCCACCCGGACCCCCAGGTTCACCAGGAGTGCCTGGTTCAAGTGGAAAGGTATTTAATTTATTTCGAGACTAAATTCAATTATTTTTTTTATAGATCGGCTCAAATGGACGCCCTGGAGCACCCGGAGCCCCTGGTTCATGTGACCATTGTCCTCCAGCAAGATTGGCTCCAGGATACTAATTTTGACAAGATTTATAGTTTAAAAAATATTTTTTAATTTTTAAATAAAAAATTTTGGACTGTTTCATAATTCCCAAACCCCTTTTTGTGTTGTCTATAATTAAATATACACATATTTAATTAATGTAAATCATCTTAATTCAACTTTAATATAAAAATTTGTTTAATTGAAATAATCTTAAGATCATTACAATATCATTAATTATTAAAAATAAAATTTAAACAAAACGTGATTGCTCAGAAAAAATTTTAATTCTGCAATTAAAGGGATTCCCAATTTTATTACTAATTGAAAATTTAATAGGCAAATAAATTAGTCAACTGATTTTACTTTTTTAATTTAATCATTTGCGCATGTTCACTTTGAATTCATTTTTAAAATTAAATTGTGTAACCTGTTTTATAAATTAAAGTTTTATAAAAAAAATACACTATACCTAACAGGGATCGCACCGACATAAAAACAAAACTCGCGACCCGAAAAACGTCGAGAATTCCCGATTTTCGGGAATCGGGAATTTCGTCGCTGCGATCCCGGGTATCTACATACCTATATTAATTCAAGATATAAATAATTTAATTTAACTGAACCGAAAATTTTTTTTTAAAGTATCTACTACCTATTTCTTTGTTAAAATGCCAGAAAAATTTTATTTTTAGAATTATAATTTAATTATCAGGTTTGTAAAATAATTAATAATAACGTTCAAAGATTACAAAACTTCTCTTTTTTTATCTTATTAAACCTCACGTGGCCTTGAACCTTAAATTCTTTCATCTTTCAATGCGCAATTAATTAATTAAATACCTAATATTTTACTGACAAAATTATATTTTTTATATTTATCAACTACACAATTTAGCAAATTAATTTATTGATAAATTGTGTAAAAAATGTTATAATATTTGTACATAAAGTTACCTATATTTACAAATTTATTAAAAAATGGAACTTGAGAACATTGCGAGGGCTATTTCGGAATTTCTTTTGATTTTTGATTTCGAAGATTTTCAAATATATTTTGGATTTCCGATTTCGGAAAAAAATTTTTTGGTTTGGACCGGCTCTACATGCGAACTAAAATACTTGGATACTAGAGTTCACCTCGATCCCGTACCCCGACACGAAACAATTCGAAAACCCCATACCCCGACATACCAGCCACCAAGTGTTCGGGTTGCGACCCTATTGGATACTAATAAACAAATTATTTCCTAAACAATACTTCCATTTTTTTTATTATTTTTTGTCTAAATTCTTTCAAATTTTTTACGAATATTTTCTATCAAAATAACACCAACATATTTTCCCTATTTCAGATAAATTTCAATTTTATTCGGAAATGTTCTATTTGTCATATTTTTAAATAAAATCTTGACATTTTATTTTAACTAATTACTAATCATTTTCTCTTATTTTCCCTTTTATTTAACAAATTCTGTTAAATGTTTATTTCCCTTAAGAGAAAACAAAAGTTAAAAATTAAAATTTTATTTGGCCAATCAATTTAATATTTTTTTATTATTTTCTTAAATTTAATAAAAATAGGAAATAAATTTTTTTATTTATCAAATTCTGTTTAAAACGGCGGAAATGAAACTTGAAATTTTATTTTTTTATTTACTCTATAAATTAAAATTTTAAATTTAAAAATTTTATTTAGAATTTAAAAAAATTTTATTAATAGTTTTGTCCTATTTATTAATTAAAATTTTCTTTTTTATTTTATATTTTAATTGAATAAATTTAAAAAATGAAGACATTTTTACTCAAATTTATTCTCTCTGCAATTATGTTTTCTGTTACTTCTCTTGCAGGAATTGCAGCTATAATGGTTTATAATACATAATAATTATTTAAGTTAAGATGACAAAAACCTGAAGAATTTCGATAAAGATATGATAGAGATGTCCATTATACCGAAAGTTTATTAAGAATTTACTCCAGTACCAAGAGCAAAAAACCCTAATAAAGTTTTGAGCAAGGCACAAAACCTTGGACGTCTTGGACGCCTAAGATTTGAGATCAGTTTTTTATAAAAAAAATTTTTAAAGTTGAGGCGCAAACTAAACAGATTGGCGGAAGTTCAGAACAGAAGAACAGAGTGGATATTAACTTTACTTTCTTGTTTTGCAGGAGGTGTATTTATGGGGACGTGTTTCTTAGATATATTCCCTCATATTAAGTTTGTTTTTATTATATTTTGATATAGGTATAAATTTTAAATAGATATTTAAGATGAGAGGGGACTAAGAATTTCATTTAAAATAAAACAATTTTTTAAAATAATTTTTAAAATAAATACATAATTGTAAAATTAGGTACCCCTTTAGTTTCTTTAATTATCTCAGACTGTGTGCAATTAATTTTTAAGTGGGATTCCTCAAGTTCTCAAACATTTTATATATATTGTGCCTTTGCTCTAAAAACCATAGATCTGACAATCAGAAGAAAATAATAAATTATTGGAATTCTGAAAATGATAATACTTAAAAACTCAAACATAAGGAATTAGAGGGGAAAAATCAGAGATTATTATCAGCGATTATTATATCAGAGTTTAGTTTTTCTTATTTTTTTTGTATTAAAGATTAATTCAGGATTAAAATTCTCTTTTAATCAATTTATAGTGAACATTATGCCCATTTTCGAAAAGAAGCAAATTGGTCTACAGAATTTCCTTTACCTGAATTTATTATTTGTTTAGGATTTTTCCTAGTTTATTTATTGGAAGAACTTATTCTCAAAGTTTTTGCCCCACAAACGTAAAAAAATATTATTTTAATTTTTTAAAAATTAAAATAAATTTCTAAAGAGAAAAACGTAAAAGATGCCGAACAATTTCCCGACATTTAGGGAATATTGACGGGAAAGATTCTTCTCTTTCTATTTGCTCTAAACCTGATTGTGTTATGAATTCAATTAAAAATAATAATGAAATAGATATTCAACAAGTAACACAAACTTTAAAACATTGCTCTTCTTGCCTTGATATGCTTACACACGAGTATAAATTATTTTTTTATTAAGTACAAAATTATAACTAGGGTAGTCATTTGGAATCGAACCGAAGCTAGATGACCGATCTGTCAGCCCGGTTTCGCATATCCGAACATTTCCCAAAAATTCTATTTACAAGAATTTATTGGGGTTTGTTGCGACCGTTTAGAGCGGATCAGTTAAACCTAAACCAAGGGCTCCAAATTTTGGAAATAATTTAAATTTGTCTCACTTAATGAGGAGGTTAAATAACAATTAAGGCCTGTATGGAATAATAAATAAAAATTACTAATTATAAATTTAAAAAATTTAATTTTAACGTTTTTTCATTCAAATTAGAGTAGTTATAGACAAATATTTAAATGAAGAATCAAAAACAACAGATTTACTTAAATCACTAACATTTGCTTTTGCAATATCTTTTCATTCTGTACTTGAAGGGTTTGCTCTTGGAGTACAAGTTAATAAAAAAATTTTTGATTAAAAAATTATTTTAATTAAAAAAAGGATAATTCTGCTGGAATATTAACTTTATTTATTTCTTTAATTATTCACAAAAGTATTGAAGCTTTCAGTGTTGGATTACAAATAAATAAATCTGGAAATAATTCTTTAATTATTGTTGGGTCTTTAATACTTGCTTATGCTCTAATGACTCCGATCGGGTCAATTATTGGTGATTTTATTACTGTAAGAGATTTATTTATTGTTAATTAGGTAGGGATATTCATATGAAACGAGATAATACAAAAGCTTGACAGACTCGCTCATTCACTATTTTCGGATTCGAGATTTCGGATCGAGTCGACAATTTTGGGATCGAGACGACAATTTTCGGGATCTATTTTCATTGGCGTTTCAAAATTAATATTTTCCGCTTAATTTTTGTTCCTACTTTTAGACGGGGCGTATTTAGTTCAAGACGAAATTGTTGTCTTCTATTAAGGTCAAGTTATTGTCTAGACACATTCTTGGGTCTCGGCAAATATTCGGCTTCAGATCTTTAACTCTCTAGATTATGAAAAATGTTCTTTTTATAAACTTGAATTTTAAATTTATTTTTTAGAATCTCGAAATAAATGAACTACCAAAGGAAGGGATAATTATTGGTTTAGAATCTTTAGCCGCCGGAACATTTATTTATGTAACATTTCTTGAAGTATTAGCTCAAGAGCGTGCAAATGATCATTCAAATTTGTTGCAATTAGCTGCTATATTTATCGGATTTCTTGTTATAAATATAATTCAGATATATGAATTAACAACGTAAATATTTTAAAAGTTGCAGACATCCGCAAAAATTTTCAGTTGTCCGCAAAAAAAATTGCGGATGTCAGCAAGAAAATTAGTATAAGATAAATATGTATATCAGGCTTTAGTCTATTTTGATATCATATAATTTTTATTCATTTATATAAATTTAAGGCATTCACATTCACACGGAATTATACACTCAAATAATGAAGAACATGAACATTAATTAAATTATAATTTTTTTAATTAGATAAAAATTTTTGTATAATTATTTATGTCGTGTCCGGGATTTGTCCAAGATTTTCCAATAGGAATTAACAAAGTAGATGAGGTGCAATTGGGGGCACAAATGAGGTAAGGGACTAGCCGTTCCTCTACATTTATACAGGCTCTCCCTAAATTTCCGTTTTTCTCGGCACTTCTACTGCATTAATCGGGGTGATTTTTATTTATTATTTAGACCAAGGTTGCGTCGTATTTACGAATTACGTAAAAAAATGATTTCGACACAACCCGAATTTAGACTAACGCTGAAACTGACTTTTATCCTATCATAAGCTGGTTAGCCAGAGATGTCCGAATTTCGAAAATCAAAATTTCAAATTTTGAAGTTTTGATTTCAAAATTTGATAGTAAACATCAATACACAACAATTTTGCTCAAAATATACATATTGCTATAAAGTGTTTCTGTGAAATTAATTTAATTATAAACAAATTATTTTATTGAAATAAATTTCCAATTCTTTTTTTAAATTAAAAATAAAAAAACTAAAAAAAAATTTTTTAATGCACTTTTACCTTCTTTTTAATTAAGTGCTTATCACATGAAAAATATTAAAAATGAAAAATTGCGTAAATAAACATAGAATTATGTAATAATATATTTTGTAAGACACCGACAAAAGAAAAATTTCTTAAAGTGCATTTTATAAGTATTTTGAAATTTTTATTTTGCCTTTCCGACGGCTTTGACTTTTAAGATTTTTCATTTATTTAGCTAATTATTTTTAAAAATCCTAAAAATTGAATAGCTAAGAATTATTAAGGACCCGTTGAAATAAAAAACTTTATTAAATGTTGACTTAAAATTATTCTGAAGGAGCGAAAATTCCTAGGAAAATTGGACCGTCTTCACCTATTTTGAAAACCATTTTTTCCATAATTTTGACAAATTTTTGTTTTCGTTTTCTAATAGATTGAGTAATTTTTATATAATTCTATATAATAATCTTGGATAATTATGATTTTTTGGAGTCTAAAATCAGAAAAATATCTATAATACCTAATTCGATTAATATCTTACCTATTTTTTCTAGACCTTGAAAATTATAACTTTGACAGAGTTTTAGTCTGTTTCTCTTTTAAAATCAACTCGGATATGGTTTCAGTAGAAAATCAAAAAATTTTAAAGCCAAATTCTATTTTAAAAAATACCTGAGTGTCTGGGTTGGTTCTAGGCTCGGGTTCGATCTCCAGTTTTTTCTTTAACTAGTATTTTTAAATTTAAAATTTATTTTTATTTCTAACATATTTTTAAAATTATTTCTGATTATTTTCAGAAATATTACCCTTTTATTTTTGCCTTTATGATAAATTTATTTTAGTTATTTTTTATATTAAAAATTTTTTTATTAACTCCTATATTTTAATTTTTTAAATAATTTTTAGAATATTTAAAAAATAAAATGATTTTATTTAAATTAATATATTTTTCAATTTTATTAAATAATGTTTTAAATCGGGAACTTCCGTTAAATTGTAAGTTTTTAATACAAAAATAATTATTAAATTTTATGAATATTTTATGTTTATTTTTGAAAAGTTTTAAAATTATTTTTAGGTAATTAGACCTTAATATAAAGTACCCCGTTATAATTTAGTCAATTCCACCGGCACAGTAACCAAAAATAAAAAAACCGCTTTTTAAATTAAAAAACCGTTTCTTAAATCTACTACATACCTACTAGATTACATAGATATCTACTAAGGATTAGAGCCCAAATCTCCGCTGGAGCCCAATTTTCCGAAAAATTTTGGAGCCGAATTTTTCGTGCATCGGTCTATCTACTTGTTTGGTTGGGTAAAATTGAGGGTTGACTGTACTAATCTAGCCAATTTAAAGTATTAAAAGAAGACCAGACACTTGATAAAAGCTACGTTCAATTACTTTTTGATGATCTTTCTGATGAAGAAGTTGACGATTTACATATGAGAATCACAATTACATTGCTGGGACAAAAAATTTTTGAGAAAAAAAATTCTGTCGAAAAAATATTGGAAAAAGAAAAAAATTCCTTAAAAGAATTTTATAAATCAAAATCTTTGAAAAAATTAAAAAATAAAGGAAAACAAAAGGAAGTTATGCAAGTAGAAATGATCGAACATAAAATTGAGGTAATAGAGGATATGTTTGAATTCTTTAATATTGCTGAGGATAAACTAGAGAGTAATTTACCTTTAAATAATTCTGGAATAGCTTCAATAAATATTTTGGCAGAATTTTATTTTATGTTAAAATCTATTATAGATGATAAGTTTGATTTTGTTACAATGGAGGAAATTGTGAATAAATATAGTTAGTTATTTTTTATTACAGTCAAGAATCTCTCAGGAGATTCTTGTATTTTGTATGTACATGAATGAGCAGTGGCGTGCTTGAAGATCACCCGGGCTTATACCCAAATTTTTATTCTTCTCTTTAAATAACCGATTAAATTTTTATAAATTGTTCTTATAAATTGCTTGATTATATGAAATAGTTTTCTTATGCACAGGTTGGTCGTTGTTCTGAACTTTGGATTAGTTTTGAGTTTAGCTTTTTCGGTCTTTGATACTTCCCAGTGTTGAAACACACCTTTACTTGTCTACAAAATCGCAAGTAGTGTTCGGCAAATGGATTTTTTCAATACCAATACCAGTAGTACCGAAAAGTACTGGTGTTGAATGAGTACTGAAAATTCAAAAATCTCTTTAGTACCGTACCAACACCAGTAGTACCGAAAAGTACTGAGTCGGTACTATCGGTAGTACCGCGGTAGTACCGAACTGTGCCGAACACTAATCGCAAGTCAGCTAATACACCCATTCAATTAACTTAAAATTCTCTAAAATGGAAACATAAAAATGTATACACTATTAGAATCACTTCTTATAAACACAACTTTAATTCAGAATCCATACAGAAAAACATGGCTGGTGAAACAGAATTTTCGTCAGAAGTAATTAATTTAATTGAACGGTTTCATCTGCAAGCAATCAACAATTTAATACCACCGAAATTTGAAAGTTTGGGAAATAAAAATGAAGAGAAAAGTGAATTAGCTTCAAGATTATATTTATTATGTTTGAAGGATTCTTTTGAAAGTAAAAATAAAATTCAAAATATGAAAATTAAATTGAGAGAAATATTAGGCCGTTTAATGTTTCCATGGTTGGAAATGCAGAAACCAATTGTTTTTAGAATTGGTAAGTTAAAAAAATATTTTTATAAAGTTTCGGCGCTTCGTATTGATGGCTTTTGATTGTTTTATTTTACGATTCGAGAATTAGGAAAATTATTGGCTATATTTAAAATTAATAACCAATATGGTTACATACATTTTGGAAGGCTTATTTTAGTAATATCTGACACTAAATAAATAAAAGGACAAGCGAAGTATAGCCTTAAAATGTCGGTAAATAAGCTAGGTAAATAATGTAGGTAAATAAGAAAAAATAAAAGAAATATTTAATTGAGATACCTACACTGATACATACATATTATTGACCCAGTGAAATCCAAAATTTAATAAAGTCAGACCTAACTTGTACAACCCTCCAGTGTAGAAGTTTATATGACGTTAAGATGAGTAAGTAGAGGTAGAATAAACTCTAGTTAATGTTTAAGTGTCTTCAACTGAGAATGAGTACAATTTTGGTCTGAATATATTCTTCCTCTATAAACGATGGTAAAAGCTACTAATACACAAGCTAAGCTAAAGGGATCAGATTAAATTAGGACAGAGGTACATACCGCTGTGCAATATACTCAGTAACCCCAAACTCAATAAGATTGGTTTTAAAGATTAATCTTTATAAATTTACACAGATATAATCGAATCCTCCTATAAATTAGAATTATATAAAATATTAATTTCAAATCAAATAAAGGCAACAGATAAAGAAAAAGCACTTATTCAAACAGAAATCATTTATGTTTTTGAAAGTTTATGGAACTTAGAAAAAGATAATTTAACAGAATTGTCTTTATTTTGGGATAAAAATATTAGAACGATTAGTCCTGATAGGAATAAAGTTGATTTATTGCAACAATATTGGTTGGAACGTTTTGAGGAACGAAAGAAAAAGTTAATATTTTTTAAATTTATTTTATTTTCTTTGGAAAGGGGTTTTATTATGAAGATTCCGATTAGGCCATGTATACTAGTCATTCCAAGATCTCTCCAACTCAAAGATATCCGCTTAACTTTCCTTGCAATGACTGGTCATTTTTTCCTAAACTGGAAGCAGTCGACTCTCGATAAGTAATCAATGTTATAATAGAAACTAATTGGGGCGATTTAAGAGAACATCTCTACTAAACCACATCCCTCAAAATATAAGGAAAGGATGTTTCAAGATTCGACTTTTTTCCTAAAAATTTTTAATTTAAGTAATGGGAAAGGAAAATTGTCAATAATTTATTTATTAACAACAAAACCACCAAACAAAAATTATTTACTTGAGCAACATACAAATAATTTAAACATGTTACTTTTTAGATTTCCTGAATTCCGCCAATTAATTAACCAAAGAGGTTCAAAGAGTCAAATTATTCAACTTTTAGAATTTAATTTTGATGATATTAGATCAATTCTTTTATCAACAAATGATCCCATGTTGGTATTCATAAAAATAGGTAATTAAATTATTAAATTGTTATTTTTAAAGCCTTTTAAGACGTCTTTTGAACCTGAAAAGTTTACACCTTTTTGGTAAATCTAAGCCGCTTCTATAAAAATTTGAAGCAGAAAATTAAAGAAAAATGGGAGACACTAAGGACACACTTTATGCAAGCTTACTACTCGACCTCGAACATTAATACCCATGAAAAAGCTGACAATTCTATAGTCCCGATTCCTTACTGTTCTAGTTTGATGGCGGTTTTAATCTTCCAGTGTTCTCTTGGAACAGATACATCAACTATAGAGACCGGACCGATACGATATATCGATAAAAATATCGATATATCGATGTCGATATTATCGATAACCGATACCGATATTATCGAACGATAAATTTTCCAATTTTTTCGATATTTATCGATAATCGATATTTTTCGATATCGATACCGTTATTATCGAACGATAAATTTTTTGATTTTTCGATATTTTTCGATACTCGATATTTTTTCGATATCGATACCGATATATCGAACGATAAATTGTTCGATATTTTTCGATATTAATTTCTTTTAAATTTTGATATATTGGCATAATGTTTTATTTCACTTTTAGATTAAATACTATTTAGTGACCGGCGCCGGACCTGACTCCAGCCGAATTTTCCGGAGCCCGGGTCGCAACTACGGGTTTTTTGAATCCAAACGGATCCGGTCCGGCTCTAGTTGCCAACGACAGTAGTATGCACGATTAGGTATCAGTCTCCATAGTTTAATGGGATTTAAAATTCGTAGGGGATTTGAAAAGATTGAAGTTAAGTTCAAGGGACTTGTACTTGACATCGAAGGATCAATCTAGGGATAAGCTTCCCTCTTCATTGGTACAACTTCCCCCGACATTGGTACAACTTCCCCCGTCAGTGGTACAACTTCCCTCTTCATTGGTACAACTTCCCCCGACATTGGTACAACTTCCCCCGTCAGTGGTACAACTTCCCTCTTCATTGGTACAACTTCCCCCGACATTGGTACAACTTCCCCCGTCAGTGGTACAACTTCCCTCTTCATTGGTACAACTTCCCCCGACATTGGTACAACTTCCCCCGTCAGTGGTACAACTTCCCTCTTCATTGGTACAACTTCCCCCGACATTGGTACAACTTCCCCCGTCAGTGGTACAACTTCCCTCTTCATTGGTACAACTTCCCCCGACATTGGTACAACTTCCCCCGTCAGTGGTACAACTTCCCTCTTCATTGGTACAACTTCCCCCGACATTGGTACAACTTCCCCCGTCAGTGGTACAACTTCCCTCTTCATTGGTACAACTTCCCCCGACATTGGTACAACTTCCCCCGTCAGTGGTACAACTTCCCTCTTCATTGGTACAACTTCCCCCGACATTGGTACAACTTCCCCCGTCAGTGGTACAACTTCCCTCTTCATTGGTACAACTTCCCCCGACATTGGTACAACTTCCCCCGTCAGTGGTACAACTTCCCTCTTCATTGGTACAACTTCCCCAGTCATTGGTACAATTTCCCCCGTCGGGAAAAAAATATCGAAAAATATCGACGATATTTTTCGATACTCGATATTATCGACGATCGATACCGATATTATCGAACGAAAAATTTTTCAATTTTTTCGATATTTATCGATAATCGATATTTTTCGATATCGATACCGATATATCGAACGATCACTCAAGTCCGGTCTCTAATCAACTATATTCTTCATTTGATGTATAATACCAAAAAATCCCGTCATATGATTCGATTCAAGTCGTTTGGATAGATAGAGGAATCTCCCTAGTTTCGATAATTTTAAATGCTGTGCCGAACTATACTTGCGTTTCGGTTGATGAATCCCTGTAATATTTACACTTTTATTTATTTTAAATGTAGCTTTAGATGTGGATAAAGACCAATTACTTGAATGGCTTTATGAGGATTACATTCAAGCAATAGACTCAGAAAATAATGTAGAGCGTAACTGTGCTATAGCATCTTCAGCAATTATTCTAAATATTCTTTGGTTAGATAAATATTTTACTGAAGATCATCGAGATGATTGGAAGCAAATTTATAGACCAATAATTCTTTTATATGTTGATAAATTAAAAGAAAATAAAAAAGAATTAATTAAAAATTATTTACCAACATATTTAAATATGCTTATAACGCTAAATTATTTTATAGAAATAATTTATGTTACCAGAAGGAAAGGAAAACAAATTGAAGTAGATACACCAAAGGAAGATGATGTACTATACTTTTTAATTAATTAAAATTGCATTGCTAAATCAAAGTTTTAGGCACCGGATCCTGACCCCTATCCCGGCAATAGATTCAGAAAATATTATTTCTTACCCCTATACTTGTTAACACCCATATATTTGCGGACATATAGGCCACGAGCTGGACATTTACCCATATATGTACTGGGAACTGGGATAGCTATTTCTATTACAGTTATGTAGTAGATCTTTAGTTGACCGAATTAGTTGAACAGTATCTTTAATTGACCGAATTCATGTGCTTGTTATCCATTATACCACGTCGCATCTTGCTAAGCAGGGTTGCGTCGTAATTACGAATTACGATTACGAATTACGAATTACGGCGTTTTTTGAGTTACGAATTACGAATTACGATTACGAAAATATCGTGAAAAATTACGAATTACGAAAATAAAAAATAAAAATTACGAAAAATATTATTGCCCTCCGTTACGTATTAATTAATTTTTAGAAGGAAAAGGGAAAGGAATATTTAATTTTTCTTTTACAATTTATTTTGTTTATCGGTGGTTGAGTGGTTTACAAGTCGGGCTTCACTCACTGTGATATTTTGTGGGGCTTGGTTCGAATCCATGATTGGGAAATGAAGTTTAAACAATTCTTTTTTTCAGAAATAAATGTTTTTAAACTTTGATTTTGATTTAAATTTGTAAATTTATTTTTTTTAATATCTTAAAATTGAAAAAACTTTAAAATTCTTAATTTAGTCATGAATTTTCTAAAATTTTCGCCTGCGGCGCAGAAAATCTATGAGTTCTGGCTTCCGCTCTAACAAATGAATTTTTTCTCTTAAGGCTTTCCAAAATTGTCAAAATTTTCGCCTGCGGCGCAGAAAAGTGATCTGAGATTAACAACGAGATCAAGATCGTTTTATTCACGGGTCGTTTTATTTTTACTAGGATTGAGTGAGAGTGATATCACATGATATCAAACTTGAATCTGGGATGATGATTTCGCATGATTGATTGAAGATATATCGGGGGATTAAGGGGATTAAGAGGGATATCAGGGAACTAATTGGGATGTGAAATAATATTAGAGCAATATGAGGACTTGGAGGGATTAATGGGAAAAGCAAAAATTATTAATAAATTTTGATTTTTTAAATTAATTTAAATATTTTTTAAAAATTACGAATTACGATTACGAATTACGAATTACGGCATTTTTTGAGTTACGAATTACGAATTACGATTACGAAATTTTTTTAAAAATTACGAATTACGAATTACGATTACGAAAAAAAATTTTCGATTACGACGCAACTCTGTTGCTAAGCTTTAGAAATTAAACAGTTCTTATCTATATATGCATTATCTTCCCTCGAATAAGGAAAGATAATTTTTGATTTTAAGGGAAAAAATTATTTTTTTAATTTTTAGAATATTTTAAATGATAAAAAGATAGAAGAATTATTTGATTACAATCAATTAAGTAAAAATGATCAAATAAAACAGGATAAATTATTTGATGATTTACAAACAGAATTAAATAAATTATTAAATTATTTAAATGATTCAGATGAAGTAGATGATGCCCAAAATAATGTTGAATATTTTAACGAGTTTAAAGAATTTATTTATGAACAAAACAAATCATTTATTGATAATTTAAACAATCCAGAAATTAAAGAAAAAATAAAAGGTAAAATTATTTTTAATAGAAAAAATATTTGAAAGCATAAAAATCTTTAAAATAGTTGATTAAGAATTTTCAATAGTTCATACATATAGAGTTTTCTGTTGCGAAAATGTCTAAAAATTATTTAATCGTGATCAGATCGTAAATAAATTCCCGCTAGGTGAACGGAACTTTTAAAGTTAATAATGTCTGTTCTCGATGGAAATGCAAAAAAGTCCGAATATCGAAATTTTTTGGGCTGAAAGATTTAAGAAATCAGGTAAAAGTTCCGGATATTCTAAATATAATTTACAGCCTTGGAATTTTATACTTGTGGGGGCTATAACGAGGGTTAACATCATAAAGTGTGATTATTTTAGGCAGTCTCAATTTTCTTTTAATAAAACAAGTTTTGTGAAAGTCATAATTAATCTAAATTTAATCGAATTTAAGGCCTAAACACAAAAGGAATTGAACGATTGGATGATTTAAAAAATATGGTTATCGACAGTGATTATTTAATAATAAATGATTCCAAATATTATAACGTGATTATTTGCCTTAATACAATTGAACATTATTTTTACATACACCCTTGGATTTGACCTAGCTTGGGGGTATCATTTAGGCTTTCCCTCTCAGTTTCAATAAATATATTTTAAAATCAGATTGAGGGGTATAAAATTTCGGAGGGATCTAAAATTGAGATTTGACCTTACGTGGTTATAGAATTTTTTAGTAAAAATTTAATATTTTTATTGATAATTTTAGAAATACAACCGAATTGATTTTGTTTGTCCGGAAGGAGAATCATTTGAAAAATTAACAAATAATGAACCTGAACGTTAGTTTAGTTTTAAGTATATAAAATTTATTAAAAAGCCCATCCCTTCAATCATTCCTTCATTTAATCTTTTTTTAAAAATAAAGTAAAAAATCCCTAAATCTACGATCCTATCCTCTATTTTGTAGTCTAAGAGGAAATTTTGCCGGCATTAGAATAAATTTAAAAAAATTTTTAGCTATTGGCTATGAATTAATTCCAACCAAGGAAACAATTAATAATTACATAGAATTTTTATCAAAAAATAATCAACAAAATGAAGCCAGTACAAGCAGTACATCACAACCATTAGTAGATATTTACAAAATAAATATTTCTGCTATAATATCACGATTTATTAATTTAATTGTAAAAATATTAAATGAAGATTTGGAAAAATTTGAAGATGAAAATAAACGCTTAGAATTAATTAAAGATTGGAATAATGTTGTTGGAAATGTTTCTCTGAAGACAATCTACGATATGGAGGTTCTTATTGTTTAATTATTGAGGGTAATTTATTTATTGAGGGCTCTCTCAAATTAAGACTGATTGTGAACATTAACCGAACGACTTTTTGTTAGATAAAAAAGATCCTGCTAGGTAACAATAAATATTAGTGACCGCATGGACATTTTGAGGTTTAATTGAGGATGAAATCTCTCCTTTAAAATCCCGAACTATTTTGGGTTGGGTGATTTCTCTCTCGCAAACGTATACATATTCAGCCGACACTATCTTGTTAATCACTGACTGACTCCTTTTGAGTAAGGTAAAAGATTTGAATAAGGGTTTTCAAAAGTTGACTCTTTATTATGAAAAATTTTATTTCAGTTTAATTTCCTTTTTACGGAAGTTGAAATTTAGTTAGGTACATATTTTATAATAATTAAAATTTAAAATTAAGATAAAAAAACAATTTAAATTTACTAAAATAATTTCAGTCAAAATTGTGCAGAATATTTTTATTTTTGGAAAAATGGTTTCTCTGGGATGGCTATTTTGCTAACCTGATAAAGAATGAAAATATATTAAACTTTAAAGAAATTAAAAAATATGTTGAAAATGTACCAAATGGACCGGGTGACTGTTCAACTAGTAATTCGATTGATTATTCACTTAAATTAACGGTAAATTCTATTCACTTTTTTCAAATAATTTTATTTAAAATTTGATTGGCTACCTTGCTTTTTTTTAAAATCTGATTTTATAGTTCAGGGATTTCATTTCAGATTTAATTCTATACTTGAAGATTATTCACTAACTTTATTTAAACAATGAACAATTATTAAATTATACCCAAAGATTATAATTATCATTAAGATTAGGCTTAAAAACAATTGGTTTTGGAAATGAAAATATTGATAATTCTTGACAAAAATTAACGATTTTTATGAAATTATAAAACCAAAAATTTTTGAAAATGAGTTATTTTTATAATTAGTTATTTTTTAATTCCACCAAAATAAAACCGGCATTTAACTAAAACTAAAAACCATGAAAACCGTGTTTTAATTTTGAATTAAACGAAAACGAGGGTACTTCTTAATAACCATAATTAACACAAAAAAGATTTTAATTAAGTCTCTAATTACATATATTATGTTTGTTAATTATAGAAACAACTGAAAATGAACAATATTCATTTAAATGTTCTTGATGCAATAATTACAAATTCTGATAGAATGCGTAATTATTTATGTAACAATAATATTACAAAAATAAAATCTATATTATTTGAATTAATGCTTTCACCTAAATTAATTATGTTAGAAAATTTACATCCAGAGGTTTTGAAAATTGGTAAAGTTATTGACACTTTTCAGGTTGATCAAATAGGGAGGATTTCTGGCTCCTTAAACTTCTAAAATCACAAAAAATATCGCCTTTATTGATAAAATTCTGGCTTTGTTCGAATTATACAGAATTCGAAACATGTTCTACACAAAAATTTTAATTTCGGGTTTTCGACACGATTCCAGTTAGCTGAAGATTCTGTTCAAATTCAAAATAACCGACAGATTGAATTTAGATTAAATTAAGACACTGTAAAGATAAAATAATTTATATCTATTTTTTGAATATTTTCATTTTAAATTTAGATCAAATGAATACAGACGCTCGATTATATCTTTATGCGATTTATGTAACAACTTCGCTCAGTTCCGCCGTGTCGATCGGTGCGAAATTAAGATTAACCGGGCCTTTACTATATGATAAAATTAAGAAAAGTCTTGAAAAACTTAAAGAGGAATTGGGAGATGCAAAGAAGGTAAAATACTTTAAAAATAAATAAATTTGTATTAGGGCGGTACCTCGTTCCGGACAATTTTTTCAGTATCAATTAAAAGGGCAAAGCGTTCCGGTAGCTCAATCGGGAGAGCATCCATATGTATTAAGCGAAGTGCCTAGCAAAAACTGCTAGAAGGTCTCAAGAATACTATAGATAAAAATATTTAAGATTAAATTATTATCAAGCAAAAAATCATTTATTATAATAAATTTTTAAATAAATAGTTAATTCCTGGCAATTCTTCAAAACTTGAAGTTCTATCTGAACGCTTTAAATGGCTTAAATCAAAGCTTTTTGCTTCTGAGGATTCCCTTTGTAATTATAAAAATAGTTGTTTGATGGTTAATTTTATTCGATTGGCTGCACCAAACGAATTTTCGGAATTTAATGAAAGTATTTTAATTGAGACTAAAATATTTAATGAAAATGAAATAAGAAAATGGGATGGGCATGAATGTGAAAATAATGAGGATAGGAAAGGTGTACTATTCTGGGAAATTGTAAAGAATTTTAAAATTATTTTTTTCTTTTAATTTTGGAAGAAATACACATTAAATTTTATAAAATTTTAAAACCTAACCAATCAAATTTTTGAAAGATATGTATTTAGAAGTAGGGTTGATGGTTTCTGGAAATTCTTTGGATATCCGAAACCGAACCGAAAAATCCTCGGTTTTACCCTATTTAGAAGAGATCGGACTGGTAGAATCGTACGATAATCGTATGAGATCTCAAAAAATATCGATCTCGATAACCGAGATTTTTGTTCAAGATCATGTCTCGGTCCGGTCTCTAATTGTGTGTGCTTAAAAATAATTTACAACTGTATTTTAATTAAAAATATTTTAGATGCTTCTTGAGAAAGAACATTACAACTTTATGATAAATAATTGGGAGAGAATGAATTTTGTAATGGATTATGCCGATAGAAGGAACAAAATTAACAATTTTTTTCATCACATGGAATACAAATTTTTCGACCAAAATATTAAGTTTTTAATTAGATTAAAAATGCTGGGCTAGTACGCCTCATGTTAGGAATACAGCTCTAATATAAAATTTAAATTTCAAAGAAAAATTTCGGAAATATAACCTTTAAGAAGGAAATATATTCAATTTAAATTTTTTAAATTTAAATTACCAGTTTTAGACCGAGCATTTTAATATTTCTTGCCAGAAAGTAGCGTTTTTATGAAATCGTATAAATCGGAAATTAAAAAAAGACTTGTTTTTTAATTCCTCGAAAGCAAAACAAAACCATTATTAACTAAAACTCAGAATTAAAAGCGGGGGCGAAAACTAGAGATACCGGTTAATAATCGGTCTTATCCAACCCTTTTTTGAATTACAAATCTCTCAATTGCATCTCTCACTTAATTTACTCAATTTATTCAATTATTTTTTCAATTTTAGCCTTTACTAACAAAAGAAATTTTTATCAAAATATAATTGAAATGTTCAACGAAAATGAATTGATAGCAGAAAAAAATAGAATAGCTGCAATTATATTTGCTTTATCACGTTGGATTACTTTTCGTTTATGGGTCAAAAAAGATTTGCCTAAATATTGGGAAGGATTTTTTAGGTCTAAAAGAACAAAATTTTGGTTTAATGAATTATATGATTATATTTTTACTTTCGAAGATATAAAACAATTTAATGATAAGGATATGCCTATGATAAAAATATTAGCTGGAATTAAAGCTATAGCAGATGGAGAGTTAAAAATAGATGAAGGAAATTTGAAAGAAATGTAAGTTTGTCAATTTTTTAAATAAAAAATGTCGTTGGGTCTCGGTAATTGGTAACCCAAAACTGGGCATGCTTCCCAAGAAATTTTTACAGGTGTATCTTATAGACAGATTCGACTATATGAGGCATCTGTGAAATGACTTATAAGTAAAAGGGGATTTTTATGAATTAAAAAGTGCAAAATATGCATTATAATATGCATAAAAAATACCAAAATATGCAAGAAAATATGCATTTGCATAAGAATCCCCCCTCTACTTACAAATTACATTAGTATTCGGGCGTGTCGACGCAGAAGACCCACAGACAGAAGACCCAAGGACAGAAGACCCACAGACAAAAGACCCACAGACAGAAGACCCACAAGGACAGAATACCCACAGACAAAAGACCCACAACTATTTTTCAGTTTTATTGTGCATAAGTCTTGGCGCGAGGGATGTTGTTATTTTTATTAGTTTTCACAATAAGAGGTTATCTAATAATGGGAAAAGTTGTTTCAATATTAGGGAAGGTTGTTCCAATAATCTGGAAGGTTGTCCCAACAATGTGGGATGTTGTTCCAACAACGGGGATAATATTTTAACAATGGGGGATGTTGTTGCAAAAAGGGGTGAAGTTGTTCCAACGATGGGAATCTTGTCCCAATGACATGAACTTATTTAACGAAGGGGGATCTTGATTTCCCGGATTTTTGGGATTTTGAAACGGAAAATCCGGTCCAGGTTGTCTCAAAAAACATAATACGATCAGGTTCAGATATAAAGATAGTATAAAAATCGCTAGTTGGCCTTCCAAAATTCTCAGAATTTCCACCTGTGTTGCTAAAAAAGTAGAAACCTTGCTTCTTTCCCTTTCAAAATTCCCAAAATTTTTGTCTGATACGATGAAAGGGAAAGGTAGATCAAAAGGACATTAGTATCAAGGATATTTATGATTAACTGGATTATAACGAGAGTTAGTTAAGTCTACATGTAGGGATATAGAAGTGAAGTAGTCAAGGGTATTGGAGATATGCAAGCATATCGTGGATCATTGGTATTAGCAGAGATTAGTTAATTATAAGTACTTCGAGTAAGATGAAGGGATATCGGTGGACTAAAGCAGATTAGTAGAATTATAAAAGCTTACAAGGTTCAAATCCGTTTACATTCCTTTAAATCCCCCGACATATCCGATTTTCATGTTAAGAGAGATATCAGAGTATTCCTTCTCCTGGTTCCTGTTATAGACAATGTACGGTTAAAGAATAGACATCGGTGAATTTAAGGTTTTAGCCCTATATCTTCTGAATATATCCTACACCAATTAATCACCCGACTCCTCAATACACTTCTTCATTAATCAACTTTTTATTGATTAACTTTGGGATAAAATTTTTTTAATGTTTTAAGATTTTTTTTTAATTTTTTGCCTAGAAAAATAGACAAGACTTTTTCAAAAATTACCAAAAATTTCTTCTTAAGTTTTGGTTAAAATATTTTTCTTGTGGGTCTTTTGTCTGTGGGTATTCTGTCCTTGTGGGTCTTCTGTCTGTGGGTCTTTTGTCTGTGGTTCTTCTGTCCTTGGGTCTTCTGTCTGTGGGTCTTCTGTCACTACGCCGTATTCGGGTATCCGAAAATCTCGGTCGAATATCTTCTCATGAGATTTGCTTGAAAAGTTCATACAATAAACTACAAATCACACCTATATTTGTACCCTAAACTAGAATTATTTTTTAAAGAATTCTACCAATGTTTTAATTTTTAAAGAGATTTACAACTCACCGAATTAATAGCTAGTTTGACTATGCTAAGACATAATCAGAATGAAAAATTTGATAAAATATGGCGAAAAGGGCAAAATAGGCGAAACTTTAAAAATTGGGCAACAAAATTATTGAAAGATGAATTATTTAAAGAAATTGAAATTATAAAGGATGATAATGGAAAGGAAAAAGAAGGGGAAAATAAAACAGAAATTAATTATTTTTTGGATAGATTGAAGGAAGGTAATTAAATAATTTAATTAAAAATTAGATAACAAGGTGTTAGGATCAGAGCTGTTTCGAAACAAAAAATTTTTTTTTCGAAAATCTGAAATAAAAAAAGCAAAATATCAAAATTGAAAATATTTTTCAAACCCTATGAAATCGAAAAAAATCTGAAAAATAATTTTAAGTGTTAGGTGATTATGTTAGGAGCTCATAGATAATAGGGTTTCGCCGGAACCGAAATTTTGACCGGAACCGGAACCGGAACCGGATCCAATTTGAGTTCCGGTTCCCGCAACCGGAACCGGAACTTTTCTAAGTTCCGGGCCGGAACCGGAACCGGAACCGGAACTTTTCTAAGTTCCGGGCCGGAACCGGAACCGGAACCGGAACTTTAAGAAAAAATTAAAAATTTAAAAAATTTGCAAAAATTTACAAAATTTTACAAATTTTTAAGAATTTGTATTTTAAGTAGCGTTGTCTGTTCACAAAATTATTCGGTTAACCAAAACCAAACCGAAAATCTGTCGGCGATAAGTGATATATGTGGATTAGAGAGTGGTTTATAAACGGATTCGTTAGATATACGTGTTTGATATCGGGCGATATAAAGGTTCGGAATTGTAAGGGGGATTTAAGGGATATCAGTGGATATATATTAGACCCCTTGAACTCACACGTATGACCCCTTGAAATCACACGATATAATAAAATCCACCTTGATACATCAAATCCTCCGATATACCATACATCTTTCTTTTACTTTACGCGCCGCAGGCGAAAATTTTGAGAATTTTGGAAGGCCAGGAAGCCAGATTTCTTCCATTTTTCATCGCCGCAGGCCAAAATTTTGAAAATTTCGGAATCCGTAAGCAAAAAATTCACTTTTTATTGGCCAAACGAAAAATTTTAAGAATTTTAGAGGGCCAAAAACCCACAATTCCTCCATGTAAAAATAGAATAATTTTTAAAACAAAATTAAACTTATCAAATAAATTATTTATAGGAAGAAAAATATGAAAAATTCGTTTCTTTTGACAAAGCATAGAACCCAACTTTAAATCATTAGGAAGTCTACCTCACTAACCACTCGGCCATCTGCTCATTCAAAGGCAAATGAAAGAAAATAAACATATTTCTTTCGATTTTTCTTTTAATACCAAGTACGAGAGTACGAGTATTTCATTTATATTTTAAAAATATCAATCCTTAGGGGTGTAAAATTTGTAAACCGGAGCCGGAACCGGAACCGGAACCAATTTAAGTTCCGGTTCCCGGAACCGGAACCGGAACCAAAAAAACACCGCAACTTCCGGAACCCGGAACCGGAACCGGAACTTCCGGCGAAACCCTAATAGATAACCATTCAAAAAACCATTGGAACGGGAGACGGAATTAGAAGAAAATTGGAAGGCCATTAAACAGATATCGGATCCTCTTCAATCTTCCCCTCTGCAGTAATTCTTCCCTTCTTTTTTCTGAAACCTATTTTTTCAATCTTCTTTTCTTCTTCATTATTAGTCTTTTACTTGTTTTTTTCAATCGTCCGGATATCCAAAATTTTCTGATCATCCTACTAATTGTAAAGCTTGTGCTGGGCCAGGATTGTATTGGGATGTTGGGCGGGTTGCGTGCGATGTTAAGGTCCCGAGAGGCGATGCCGGTGAGTATTGGAGGAGCGGAGGGAAGGCCTTTCTATGCGTCCGGTGCCCATCCGGATCAAAGTACGCCTTACATAATCTTCCTTGAAATAATCTAATTAAGAGTTATTTTTTTGAAATTATGAAATTTAAATTAAAATTTTATAGATCTTCTTTCCCATAAAATTGACATGGATAGGTTTGCTTTAGCTTTCGACATGAAGAAAAATGATATAAAAGATATTTTTGATCTTTTAAAGATTAAACCAAACGATTTACGATTAGAAATAAAAAAAATTAATCAAGTAAAAGAAGAAAATAAAAAAGAAAATCAGAATAAAAAGAAAAAAGAAAATAATAATTCTGAAGAATCTACAAGTAAAGGGGTAGAATTAAAGACTAAACCAGAAGAGATAAAAGAAAATAAAAATTCTGAAAAAGCTTTAAAAATTAAATCAGCAGAAGAGAAGGAGAAGAAAGAAGAAATAATAAATAATTCTGATAAAAATAAAGAGAAAATAATTGGAGAAAAAAATGAAGAAGAAAATATTTTTGAAGAATTGAGGGATGAATTAATAAAGGAAAAAATAAATTTGAACGAAGTAAGTTTAATATTAAGTGAAAATAACGAGGTAATAAACTTTAAAAAAGAAATTAATCTAAATAAATCAAAAATTGAGAAAAAAATAAAGAAAAAAGAATGGAGGAAGAAGAAGAAGAAGTTGAATGATAATGAAGGAAATTTGGAAATAATAAAGGAAGGAAAAGATAAAAGTCTAGCATTAAGTGTTGGGGGAGAGAAAGGGAAGGAGAAAAATGAAGAAGAGGATAAGGAAGAGAAGAATAAGGTAAATAATCAAAATGAAGAGAAGAATAATGAAGAAGAAAAAGAGAAGGAAATTACGGAGGAGAAGAATAATGGCGGAGAGGTTAAAAAGAATAAGGAAGTGAAGGACTATGAAAAAGAAGAAGGGAGAATTGAAGAGAATAAAGAAGAGAAGGATGAAGAACAAACAATAAAGGAAGGGAAGAATATTGAAGAGGGAAATATTGGAGAGGGTAAAGATGAAAAGGATAAAAACGAAGATGAACTGAAGATTGAAGAGAATAAGGATGAGAAAAATAGTGAAAATGAAAGGACGACTGAAAAAAACAGGGAAGGGACAAATAATGTAGAGGAAGAAAAGAAGGTTGGAAAAAAGATTTCAGAAAAGGAAAAGAAGAATACTGGAGAGGGGAAGATTGAAGAGAATAAAGAAGGAAAGGTTAAGAAAGGAATTGAAGGAAAAAAGAAAGGGAGGAATATTGAAGAGGAGAAGATTGGTGAAAAGAAAGAAGATGAGGAAGGAAACATTGAAGAGAATAAGTTAGAGAGGGATGAAGAACAGACAATAAAGGAAGAAAAGACTAATGAAGAAGAAAAGAAAATTGAAGTGAATAAGAATGAGAAGTATAAAGAAGAAAATGAAGAGACCACCCAAGTGTATAAGGAAGTGAAGAATAAAGCCCAAACAAAAAATAAAAGATTAAATAAGAAAAATAATTCTGATAAGAATAATAGAAAATATATGAAAAACAATCCAAAAAATAAAGTTTGGAAAGCAAAGTCGGAAATTAAAAAAGAACTTTCAATTAAAACAGAAAATAAAAAAACTGAAGAAAAGTGAGTTTAATTAAATTATTAGACTGTCAACCTTCATTTCTAGATAGCACACCCCTAGGGTTGAAAGTGCCGTATAATGAAAGTAAAGTTGAGGATGTTACACCAGGGACCTTTCTGCATTTTCCCACACGGAAGACGGTAGCTAAGGAGTTCCCACCCCTTGGAGGCATCTTACCCATCTTGTGACCAACTAAATTTAAAAATGTATTTTAAATCAAGACTTACCTAATTCTTGTTGTATCTAAAAGGAGAGTGACTATTTAAAAATAAAATAAAAAGCATTATTATTTTATATTTTAATTTAAATAAATTAAAATTTTTCTAGCAATGAAATTAGCAATTTAAAAATTGAAGAACACGATAATTGTTTATTGCCGGAAAGTGAAAATGATGAACTTAAATTTACGAATTCAGGCATTACTAAAGTAGAAAATATAAATGAGGAATTGAATTTGTATAAAAATGAAGGTAATTTTTTAAATTTAAAACTTAGACGATATCCCTCCTAGCTCTAACGCCTTCAACCCATAAATTGACTAATTTAAATAAAAATATATCGGAAGACAATATTTAATTTTTTAAATAAATTTTTTTATTTCATTAAGATTTAATAAAAATAGAGGATTTAAAAAATAATAAAAGATTTAAACAAAAGGCGGTTAACAAGACAAAATTTAATCAAAAACAAAAATTAAATGTTAATAAAATGCTCATGAAATATAAAAATAAAAAGAAGGTAAAAGAATAAATTCAATTACAAAAAAAGCCTTTTTCTTGATTCCCCTAATTCCTTAACCAAATTTAGGATATAATTTTTAAAATTAGATTGGCAATTTGGTGGGAGACCTGTCTAAGCGGTGCATAAAATTTGAGATACACCCTCATTTATAAGTTTTGACTTTACGACCCTAAAAGTGAGGTAACAAGGCTTTGAGGCTCCTAAAATGGGCTTCGACTATGGTTGTGGTTCCGGATAAGTTTATGTCCGGGATCCGAAGATTTCACAGAAATCGCTAAACCTAATTCGACTTTACTTTAATAATATTTTAGTTTTAAATAAATTAAAATATTTTTCATAGCAAAATATTTGTTGCTTAAATGAAATAAATAAATTAATTCAAAAAATTGAAAGTATAATTTCATTAAATAATAAAATGGAAGAATTTAATAAATTAAAAGTTGAATGGGAAAATATAAAAAATAAAAATCTAAATAATATTAATTGCAATTTATTTAAATTAAAATTTGAAAGATATAAAAATAAAAAATTAAAAGTAAAATTAGAAAAAGAAAGAAAACTTTTGGTAAAAACAGAAATAATTTTTAAATATTTTTTAACTTTATAGACTGAGGCAGCACTTGAAGTAACACCCTCAAATAAAAAACAGTATCCTCTCGAAATTACAATTTCAATGTTTAAATCAACCATTTATAGATGGGTAATATTGAATTATTTAAAAATAATTAGTCAAACCCCATTTTTGGAAACCACCAAACGTTCACAAATACCCTTTTTATGAGGGCGATTTTCCTGTATAAGTTTGCTTCCAAAAATGAGGGTCGACAGTGATTCAATTAATTTTTTAATAAAAATTTAGCGCCCTGAATCTTATATACTAATTTCTGGTTCATATTTATTCAAATCTCTCATGCCAGACTCAGATATTGATATGGTTGTATTATTGCCGAATTATGACAAATTTAATGAAATTAATTTACAATATACATATAATCTAGTTTTTGATGAAGATAAAAATTCGTTATATAATATACTTGGAAGGGTATTTAGTTAATTTAAAGTTGAAACTCGTTTTTATATACCCAAACTGTAGATAATCGTTAATTAATGCTAATGCGTATTTGATAAAGCATGAATTTGATCGGTCATAGAGACAGGACTTGAATATAGACCTAATTCTAGATCTAATTACGGTTACCTGCTTTTCGAGATGGATGTTTCATGATATCCAATGAGTAAAATAAAGGCGATACTGGTGGTTTGCCTTAACTTATACTTTCATAATATAAACACTTGCTACGTGTAGTAAAAGAGCTATAAGAATATATGCTTTCCAATACTGATCTTTATCCATTGATTGCCCAGAAATCTAGTTCAGGATGCGTTTTTTAGTTTGCTTGTCTAAATGTAGATATGAGGAAGAGAGAAGAGCTTTAGCAACACAAGTTATTGTACCCCTTATTATAATTGTAATTTTTTCAACTACGAAGAGTTATCTAAAAATGAGTTTCTACTGAATCTAAATTTAAAAAATTAATTTTAATTTAAAAACAGTTGGAAGGTGTTAACTCGCTATTTAAAGTTGGTGGTCGAGTACCTTTATTAAAGCTTAAATATTTTGGTTATGATTTTGACCTGCTTTTTGTTAGAGTTCCATATCTCCAAACAAGCGAGAATTCTACGTTTTTAAAAAAAGAATATAAAGAAAATTTAAATTTAGAAGATACAGATAAACTCATTAATCAAATTATTTTTAATCTTAAAACAAAATATATAGAAGATATACGTTCAGTTATACTTCCACTTTCCGGTTATATTAAATTATAAAGTCGGCCCTTAATACCTAGGTAATATCCAAATATACAGGGTGACAAGAAAGTAACTGCACACCTTATTTTTGTTATAACTTTATTCATTTTTAAGATATTGAGATCAAACTTAGATTAAATAATAGAGAATTAAATAAGGAAGTACCAACCTTTTTGAAGTACCAACCCTATGCTTGGATACAGAGTCGAAGGCGCGCGGATAAATTCTGGGCAAAAGTTCGCACCTACTCGGGCGAGATTTTCTTCCATTCCCGAACAAGTGATTATCGAAGCGATTCAAAACTTTTGGGTTATTAAGAGCAGTCACCCTGTATAGGATATTCGTATTAGGCAACCTCAACCTTTATTTAAATGCTGCTAAACACCTTTACTAAGATGAACGATTCGTACTACTACTGTACTCATATTTGGCACAGACTGTGAGTAAGAGCAAAAACTGAAATGTTAATACCGTATTTCCTAAAATAATACGGCCGGCCGTACTATTTTTCAACCCTTTTCCAAAGGGCCGTACTATTTCAGGGGGCCGTACTAATTTAGGGGGCCGCACTATATTTCAACCCTTTTTCAAAATTATCTGAATCTTTTTTTGCGTTTAAATTTTTTAGTATCCACAATAGTATGCTCGGAAATTATTTCAAATCAAAAGCTTGTTCCAAACATGAAATTAGAAGACCTTAAAAATTTTTTAGACCCCGTCTATAATTAAGCATTTTGTAGAGCGTTTTGTAGAGCGCCATGCGCATCTGTCTACTTTGTGTTTTGTGGAGAGGCAAGCGTTAAATCAGTTAGGGTTCAGCGGTTTATTATTATCAAGATCTTTGAATTTGAAAATAAATTTATTTAATTTCTGCTCATATTAAAATTTTTTAGAAAATACCGATACTGATTTTTAAATCCCGATCCCGAGCCGGTATCGGTATCATTAACTCAAAGTCTTTTAATTTCGAAGTATTAAGAGAGTAGAGAAATTATGGTGATGTCCATAATCAAGAACGATGGGGACCTCTCATTTCCTCATATAAAACCTCTCATATCATCATATCCCTCTTAAATATTTCATATTCTTCAACGTATAATATAAACCTGATATTCTTTACATTACCCGTTTATCTTATCTTAGCCTCACTATAGTGCGTGTCCGGTAGTCTCGTCAGAGGTTAGTTTCGTCAGAGGACATTTTCGTCAAAATCAGTTTCGTCATAAATATCCTTCCAAATCCGACAAAATCCCCATTAATACACCGATATCCTCTTAAGCACTCCAATTTCTATACCAATTGATATTAAGATTCAATAAATTAATTAAATATTGCGAGGAATAATTACTATGATTAAAAAAGCAAATTTTGTCTATTTTTATATTTTTTAAATGGGGGCCGTACTATTTTAAGGGGCCGTACTAATTTAATGGGCCGTACTATTTTTCAACCCTCTTCCAAAGGGCCGTACTATTTCAGGGGGCCGTACTAATTTAGCAGGCCGTACTATTTTAGGAAATACGGTAAGTACGAGTATAGGACAAAATAAGAAGTGGCAATTAACCACTTGGAGGGTCAGAGCTGCCTAAATTATACCCCACCAATTTTATGTAAACCCAATTATGAGACACATTTTGTTCAACGCCGAATGTATTCTTTGAGTAATCTCCGACGACCATAAATTGTTTAAGAAAGTCTTAATTGTTTTATTTAAAGGTTATCGCTCCAATCTTTATATTTCAAAATTAATGGATGAAAATTTAGATATCTTCAGAACACTTCTTTTTGTCTTAAAAATTTGGGCTAAAAGTTTGTAGTTTTTATTTTTGTACCAAAAAATTTATAAATTTAAGAACATTTTATATATAGTGGACAGTTTGGTTTTTTCAATGGAACAAATTTGGCTGTGTTGGCTTGCAAAACAATTTTGTTAAATAATACAAACAAAAAACTTTCTATTGTTCACCTATTGGAACAATTTTTTATTAAATTTACGAAATGGTTAGATAATGGGCTTTTTTGTTTTTGGATATCCGGAAATCTAAAATAGAGCTTCTGGTTTAAGTGAAGCCTTCCGCTTAAGTAATCTGCTTAAATTAAATTATTGAAATTCTAGTAATATATAGCGACGTTAAGATAAGATATTCAAATACTAGTGATGTTCGAGACTCTCGGTCTCGACTCTCAGGTTTTTTAATCCTCGAACATCACTATCAAATACAATGCTACCTGGCAGAAATTTCAAATATACCAAACATACTTGAAGACAAGTATACATATTTGAAGTCAAGCTCTTCGACTAATTTCTGTCCCATAACATTTAATTTGATTGTCCTTGTATTACCATAATTATATGGTCAAATAATAACCCTGGGTAATTATTGTTTTAATATCTCGGTGGAGTGTGTAAATTACCGAGGAGCAATTATTTCATAGTGTAATTATTTAATCATATATTGTATTTTATCAGGAATTGGTCAAATCCTATATTATTGGAAGTAATAGATGACCAACAACAATTAGAACAAATTAACAATCCTTTAGATAAAAATCAGGATTTCATCAAAATTAAAAACTCTCTAGATTGGGATGTTAATTCTGATTACAATAGCCGTCGCCAATTATTTGGTCTTAACTACTATACTGTTTATGATGAAAATATACGGCGGTTAGAAGAACATGCTAAGCTGATATGGCCAATTATTGCTCCAGGCATTCCCACACAAAATGCCGGATTTAATATAAATTATTCTACTTCGAAAATTTTACTTGGAGAAATGAGGAATGGTGAATATTTTTTAATTTTCGTTAATATTGACGAGTATTTCTTGGACGATTACCTCAATCGTAGCTCTTGGGTTCAAACCTTTCGAGGATATCGATAGAGTATTAATAATAAGATAAAGTAACGAAATTGTATGATAAACTCACTCAAATAATTTTCTATTATTTATTTTAGTGGAATAATAACTGGAAAATTAGCCATTTCTCGGGGAAAGTATTATTATTATTATTTATTTTAAGTTAAAATAAATATATACCTATATTAATAATCAATCCTAAGATATTAAAAATTATTTGTTGTTTGGCTATGAAACTAAGAAAATAAATAAATTATTGTTTTCCTCTTAATTAAGCTTCTGAATCATTAGAATCTGTTCAAAGTGTCATAAAATATTACACCAGCAAAAAGAGAAAAAGTAGGAAAGACAAAATTATAATAAAAAATACATGGATAACTTGGCTAGATGGAGGTCCTTTCGAGGAAAAGGTTTACTAAAGTTTAATTTTTTCAAATTTTATATTTCAAGTATGAACACTTTATGGCAATTACTTCAATAAATTTAAATCCAAATAATTCGAATAATCAAATATTCGAAGAATTTAACAATTTTGTAGAAACCCGAATTAGATTGGGACTTGTATTTAATATTGAAAATATTCCTGAAATTGATTATTGTCATGCAAAACCTGGAAGAGTTTGGAATAATGAAAATTGCCCTTCAATAATTATTAAAAATAATATTATTAAGGAAAAAATAAATAAAGAAAAAAATATAAATACGGAGTAGGTTCTTAACTTGTTTGGAATTTTAAAAATATAGTTAAACCTCAAAATAAAAGCTAACCCATAAACACCTGTGTACATAGTAAGTGTAAAACAATGAACTACTAATAATATGATCCCGAATTTCTCGTAGATCCACTCATATTTCCTGGTCATGAAAAATCCTCGAATATTCAGAATAGTAGAACCGAATCCTCGGTTATTCGATTAGGGTCTATTCTCAATGTAAAGCAGATTTTAAGCTACAAATGGTGTAAAAACGAGCTTCAATGATATTTAAACTTCAATTTAATTTTAAAGGAATGCTTCAAGTAATTGGCTATGTACAATTTGGATTGTCGGCATTAAGATGTCTTCAACTACAAGATTAGCTTCCCTAACTTTTATTTCCTCACATAATCACTTTGAAGAATTTGCAAATAAAATTAAACAAAAATATATTTTGCCTGAAGAAGAAAGAGAAAATATACAATTATTTGCTAATTATTGGCTAAAAAGCCAACTTAAATCAGAATTGAGAGATAAAAATAGATCCTAAAATGTTTGAAATTATTTTAAAAATACATAACTTTGTTTTATAAAACTTTTATTTATTTTTTTGCCTCTTGTTAATTTTAAGTTTATAATTTAATTTAAAATAATAACTTTTAATTAAAAGGATATTAGGAGTAATGAACGGATTTGTTAGATTTAGGGGAATTTGTGCGATTAAGGAAGATATCAGGGATTTTAAGAGATATTAAGGGATTAGTATTATTAAGCGTTATTGGGGATTTAGTAAGATTAAGGGGACGCCAAGGTCGGCCAAAGATGGTCGCCAAACGCCAAAACGCTATGCCGCACAGCCCTGGCGCAAAAGTCGCAGAACCACTGAGTGCAGAACCCAATAATCGTTCTAAACGTGATAAGCACCTTTTGTTACCCTATATATGCCCATTTTGATCATTAATTTAGGGGGTGTAGCAAAACTGGAAAGTGCCCAAGATTTAAGAAAATTATTATTTTAACTAAATTAAAAATAATCTCTGAACATTTATTTGCTCAAAATACCTATATAAAAATGTTTCTTAAAAATTAATTTAATCACATTAAAGAAAATTATCAAATAGATCAATCATTAATATTTTTATAAGAAAATTTTTTTATTTTTATTTATTTAATAAAGGTTGCTCATTAATTTTTAATTAAATATTTTTAAAAAATAAATTAAAATGTTTGCTGCAATTATTTTATTATTTATAATTTTATTTTTTTATTGGAATTTTATTTATAAACGTCAAGGCCTTCCACCTGGCCCTATACCACTTCCATTCTTTGGAAATACATTAACACTTTCACGGTAAATTTGAAAAAACATTTAGATGGATTGGTGAATAACAATTTACCCAGAGTAAGATCAGAAGAAGAAAAAACTGACTTGAACTGACAATAACACTTATTTTAATACAGACATAATTAGGGCGTGTCAAAACATGCAAATGCATATTTTGCATGCGGATATGCCATGGGCTGAAACGGGCAAAAATGCATCGGTCCGAGCACTTTAGGACCCAGTTCTTAATGCATATTTTTGCTTATTTCGGTACTTTTGTGCATATTTGCATATCTGTGCATATTTTGGTCAATTTTTTGGTAAATTTTGCCAAGAATAGTCATAAGTCTAATATTTATTTTTCATTAATTTTTTGTTTAATTTAAAATAAAAAATTAAAAATAAAAGTCGGCAGGTTCACTATCACGTCTAAAAAACAAAATTAATATTTAATTTCTGAATAAATAATTTTGAGATAATATTGGATAAGAATTAATCTTTTCAGTCAAAATAGTAATTATTTCAAAAAAATTTTTTTAAGTTCAAAATGTGCTTATTTGCCCTACAAATTATGGGCAGACAAATTTGGCCCAATATATACATTTTGGATGGGTGAATGTCCAATAGTTACAGTAACTGATTATTCTTTGATGAATGAATTGTTTGTCAAAAATGGTGATGCTTTTGTTGGCAGGGACTTTCTTAATCATTTAAGCAAATTAGTTGAAGGTAAATATTGCTTAAATATACTTATAGAAGCTCTTGTAATTAATGAAAGCCCTCTCTATAAATTAATTGAAAAATAAACTCCACTTCCGGGATTCTATTAGTGTCCAACTTCATTCTCTTTTGGAGCTGAAAAAATGATAGAATATAATAAAGGATATCCTAAATAGAGGAGAACGCTTAGGTAACTCTCCTCCTCCTCCCCCCTCCCTCGTCCTCCCAGTAGCCAACCACCAATTTTTATAAGAGACATCTTAACTTGTGGTAGGTATCTTAGTGAGTTTCTTTTATGATAAAATCTGATCTAGTATCTATTTGCAAATACCCATCCTCAATAACCAAAATAAATAAAAAACAAATTAAAAATTTATTAAAAAGTACACACTGGCAATCACGGAGTTATTCAAACACAGGGAGACACTTGGAGAGTAATGCGTCGTTTTGGTCTCCTTTCAATGAGAACTTTAGGTGTTGGAAAAGCTGGGATGGAAAAACAAGTAATATAAATTTTTAAAAAATTAAACAATTTATTTCTTTTAAAGTTTAAAGAAGATATAAATGAAATGATTAATAAATTGAGTAATCAAGTTTTATTAAATAATGGGGAAAATATAAATCTTCAATTATATATTGACAGATTAATTGGTTCTACAATTAATAGAGTGTTATTTGGATTTGCTTTTGATGATGTAGGAAATATTATTTTAATTAAAAATTCTGACGCTAATCTAGTGCTGGATAGTCCAGTGCTGACTGAGAATATCTCAGAGCCTGCACTGGACGAAGATTAATTTTGAAAATACTTGATGCCTGAGCTAAGATTAAAAAATGATCGGAACCGGAGTACAGTATACCTCTGTCCAATTTATGCATTTCCATGACGGAAAGGTGATAGTCAAAAGGTCATAGTTAAGAAATACAAGAATGTATAAATATAATAATTTGTTCGAAAAATAGATTGACTGGATAATAGCCAGAACCAGTTCTGTTTGATCATTTCAGTCTAAATGCATTCATCCTTTAGTCTAGGATTAAAGAGGATTTATTTTCACTCTCGATTTGCAAAAGAATTCTTTAATTTTATTCTTAAAATAAGTCTATTCTTTCCAAAAAATTTTTCAATTTTAACTTTACTCGGCAAACTCTAAGCAAGATTAGGGTGCGACATGGGAGGAATTTTGTACGGGGTTTTAAGCGACAAACGGAATTAACCGGATTTCAGGATTCTAATCAAAATAGGTAGATAATTGTTCAATGACCCTTTTGCCGATCAACCACGCAAAAATACACTACATAGATCCAAAAACTATTAAATTTTAATTAAAGAATCAAATGGACGAATTTAATGAAATAAAATCAACATTTGACAAAGCCAGTCGTTGGCAATTTAGCTTTTGTGGGCGATTACTAGTTGCTGCTCCAATACTTCGTCATTTACCTTTCTTTTACCAATCTTTTGTTGAATTTTCTGAATTACCATTACCGATATATAAATATTTAAATAAACAAATTGAAAATAGAATTGAGATGAGAAATTTAAAAAATGAGAAGAAAGAACCAAGGGATTTGTTGGATTGCTATTTAGACCAAATGGAGAGTGATGAAGCTGATGAAGAATTTAAGTAAGTAAAAAAGAACTATTCTTGGTCTATTTTAGAGGTATAAAGATGACAAGTTAGGATAATTCAAGTTAAGGTTTGACTAGACAGAGAATAAGCCTAGCATCTTATTACTCCCTTCTTAACCATTAAAAACTAGCTCCTATGAACATTCACGTGTGTTCAATGAAAATTAACGAAGATTCTGAATTTGCTAAGATTATTTGTTGTAAAGTTCCAAAAAATCGTGAATAAAAGATTTTCTGAATTCACTTTGTATTCTCAAAAATATGAGTTTGTTTTCAAGTTGATCTTTGGTATATTCTCCAAAATAGTGTATTACCGTCATACGTCTGTATAATAATACCGTATATCCTTTAATAACTACCCTGGGTAATTATTGTTTCGACCTTCCGCTGGAGTGAGTAATTAATCGAAGGAGGGTAATTATACGAGGTTTGAAATTTGAACGTGATTTAAGGTATTTATTGGTGGTAATTATTGTTTCAATCTATCGCTGGATGGGGTAATTAATGGATGTGGGCTAATTATTTGAAGGAGGGCAATTAATACAGGTTATACGGTAACCTATTTCTCAATTAGACTATAAATGAATAAATAAAAATATAAACTTTATTTTATAGTACCAAATAAAGGGTTATTTCTCAAAAGATAAATAAAAATTAAGATTAATTATTAATTTTTAATAAAAGTATGGACAATTTCCGAGCATTATGCTACGATCTTTTATTGGCTGGACAAGAAACTACTGGAAATACTTTAAGCTTTTTAGTTTTGTATTTATTGTTGGATCAAAGGGTTCAATCAAAATTACAAGCAGAATTGGATAATTTAGTAGAAGGATGTGAAGAATTAATTGGGTTGTCACAACGACCACAAGCAAACTATACAAATGCTGTTATTAATGTAAAAATTATTAGCTACTATTTAGTAGAATTAGGAGATAAACCTGGATGGAGTTTTAGAAAGATCCTTAGTTTATCTTTATTATTATTTATCTTATCTTTACCCTTTATCTTTATCCTTTTTTAGAGAGATCCTTTTATCCTTAGTTTATCCTTTTATCCTTATCCTTTTGCAATAAAATTGTAACTTATAGGGACTTAAATAGAGGATATCGTTTAGGCAATTTCCTCACAAGAAAAAATTGTGAGGTAAACCAAATTTTGAAAAAACGTATACTAGATTTTGGTTTGTTGTGTTTATTTTATGTTAGGTCAGAGTGTAATTCTTTTGTCCAAATCATTTTTTTGATAAGATAGGACTGTCAAATTTTTGTCCTGAAAATCTTGCACTTGTCTACTTTAGAATAATCCGATTTTTAGAACACTAGTGAGTCAAATTGTCGTTTTAAGCGGGGAACATTTTTTAAGATTACTTGAAATTATCAATTTTTATTTTTTTATTTTCAAGGAGATTAATAATTTTTGCCAAAAAATTCTAAAATTTTCAATTTTTTTAATTTTAATCATTTTTAAGGAAGTTCAACGTCTTTGTAATTTATTACCTTTAAATTTATCACACAAAACAATGTTTGATGTAGAAATAATGGATGGAAAATATTTCCTTAAAGAGGGAACTGTAATTTTACCTCAAATAAGTTGTTTATTATATGATGAAAAAGTTAATGGAAAATAATTTTAAAAAATTTTAAATTCAATTTTTAGGTATTCCCCAATCCTCATCTCTTTATTCCTGAAAGATTTTTAGATGATAAAGGTCAACTAAAACGATTTGATTCGTTTATACCTTTTGGATTAGGAAAAAGGTTAAAAATAAATAAAATATTTTATTTAATAATGAATAGATTTACCTCATTTTAAATTCAAAAATTGATTTTCGGTGAACTTTTAGAGAATCAAAAATTTTAGCCCGTGGTGCTAAATGAAAATGTTCTGTATATCATAAGTAGAGCCAGGATTTTTAGGCACGATAAAGTTAAAAATAGGCGCCTATATAGGCACTAAAAAACTGCCAAAAAAAGGCAAAATAGGCAGTATTTTTTCGAGATTTTCTGATTTATATTGACTAAATTTTATCAAAAAAGATAAATTTAAGCAATAAACTGTTAAATAAATTAATTTTGACGATCAGAATTACATATAAATTAATTTATATTAATTATTTTGTTTGCAAAAATAATTTGATAAATTTTTCAGAAGAAAATTATTCCCAAAAAAATTTTTTGGAAAAATTTTATATTTTACAAGGAAAAAATTTTTTCGACAACAATTTTCTCAATAAATGCCCAAAAATTCGCAAATTTTAGTAAAAATATGCAAAATAGGCTGAAAAAAGGCAAAATAGGGCATTTTTCCAGAAAAAGTTGAAATAGGCAATTTTAGGCAACGATAAAAGTAGTTAGAAAGAAGATATCAGTGAAATAACACCTGATTTGGACGTTTCAGCATCAGGCCTATCTAGGAAAAAAACAGGCATTTGCCTAAAAATCCTGGCTCTAATCATAAGAATTTTCTACTCAAACAAAGAAATTTACTTTTTTTATTTTAAAAGTCATTTCATAGAAACGTATCATTAAATGGGTAGAGGGCAGGGATGGGACGGGTTACCCGAAAACGAAACCCGGACTTTTTTTCGACCCGAAACCCGAAACCCGACCCGAGAAATTTTCGAAAACCCGACCCGAAACCCGACATTTTCCTTGGAATCTTATTACAAAAAAGTAAGATTTTTGGCTCTTTGGCCTTCCAAAATTCTCAAAATTTTCGCCTGCGGCGCTGCAAAATGAATAAGTCTGGTGGGTTGGTCTTCCAAAATTCTCAAAATTTTCGCATGCAGCGCTAAGATATGTTGCCGAATTTGGGCACGATTTTTAAGAATAAGATGGTTTATGGATGTATTGTGGGAGGTATCTTCTGTGGAAGGAGGTATCTTCGGTGGAAGATAGAAAAAAACCGAAAATTAAATAATGTGGGCGTTATATCGAGGAGGACGTTCTCCGTTGGGATTTTTACCATAAAAAGAAGAATTCAGGCCTCATGGGCTTCCAAAATTTTCGCCTGCGGCGCTGAAAAAGGAAGATTTTTGACTTAAGGATCTTCCAAAATTCTCAAAATTTTCGCCTGCGGCGCCAAAAAAGGAAGAAAACTGTCAATGAAATACAGTATTTTGCCGCGATGTCGAGGGATCAAGAGTGGATGAATGGGGATATCGGGGGATTTACAACGATTAAGGTGGATTCTGGGAGATATAGGAGGGTTTAAATTTTTTAAATTTAAATTTAAATTTAAATTTAAATTTTTAAATTTTTAAATTTAAATTTATTTATTCACTGAAAAGGACCTTATAAGAAGGTCACTAACATTCAGATAAAAATTGTGAAACAATTGTAAAACAAAGCATATAATAAAACAAAGCATATAATAAAACAAAGCATATAATAAAGGGTTTAGAGATGTATCTGGTATTTCAAGGTATTTGCAGAGGGTCTCGGAGGTTTAAGGTATAAATCAGTGGATTAGACATCTTCACCAGATACTTTTAAATGCCATGATATCCCTCTTAATCCCCAAATCCCATGATATTACTCTTAATCCATCCGAATCTATTTAATCCCTGTTTCTTATTATATCACTCTTATATATTCACTTATTAATCCCGAAAATTACTGATATTCACCAACCTCTCCGAAAAATTTGGCTTCATGTTCAAATTTTTAACTGACCCGACCCGAAACCCGACCCGAGACCCGAAACCCGGACTTTTTTTCGACCCGAAACCCGAAACCCGATCCGAAGAAAATTTTGAAAACCCGACCCGAAACCCGACCCGACTTTTTTCTCAACCCGTCCCATCCCTGGTAGAGGGTGTCCGACTCGTTGCTTAATTTTTTAAGAAAGGGAGCTATTTGTTCAAAAATTAGGTTTATGTTTGGAAATGCAAAAATAATTTTTTAAGCTTTATAACTCCAAAATTAGACATATTTTTTTTCGAATTATCACATCAAAAGAAAAGTTTACAGAAATACCTAACTCAAAAACCCATTTTAAATATATATGTTCATATTGAACAGAGCCTGTATGGGAGAATCATTGGCACGTGCAGAGCTATTTTTATTTACTGCTAATTTCTTTCGAACTTTTCAAGTAATTAAAAACTAGATAAATAATTCTTTAATTAAAACAAATTTAGGTACTTCCGATTGATCCATTAAATCCACCAAATGCACAAAAACAGAAGGCATTTGTAGTTCGCCCAGACCCTTACAATTGTCGATTAATTTTAAGAAAATAAAAATGAAATTTTTTTACTAGATTTTTTGAATTGTCTTAGAAATCTTAAAATTTTCAAGAAACAATAAAACTTTTATCGTGCATAATTTTACAAATAATTACTTATATAATTAAGTTCGAAACAGGATCGAAAACTTGATACTTCGAGTTTAGTTCACTGGGGTCGGGGTACCCGAACATACTAGTAGGAACACCGAAGTGTCGCAGAAGAACATTTTGAATTTGAAAGGCCATGAAGGCAGAGTTCTTCCTTATTTGAGCTCTGGCCTTATTTTAGCGTATAAGCGTTTTTAGAGGCGAAGATTTTGAGAATTTTGGAAGGCAATAAACAGATTTCTTTATTTTCTCTCGGTCGCCGCAGGCGAAAATAATTTTGAAGAGGTTGGAAGGCCGTAAGCGAAAAGAATTCAATTTATTTTACGTCGCAAGCGAAAATTTTGAGTTGGCTGATGGCTTAAAATTTTAGCCCGATCCGCTAAGCTTAAACCAAATCATAATTTAATACCTAAAAATACTTCAAACAATTTTTTATAAAATTTATTTAACCTCAAAAATAACTTCCAAAGAACAAATTTTTTTAATTTGGAAGTAAATAGTATATATAAATATAATTTAAATAAAATATTTTAAAACGGAATGTCCAAATACAAATTTGCATAAAGTAAAAAAATTTTTGAGGATACAAAACTGGGATGAATAAATTGAAGATGAAAAATTTGACAACAATGAAAAAAATCATGCGACATTACAAGGAATAAAGGCAATGGAATTAACAAATAATTTAAAAAATATAAGTCGAACCTCATTTTTGATACCCACATAAGGAAGAAAAAAGTACTTTATTATGAGCGTTAACCTAAATCGGGAGTATTTATTAGCAGCTTAGAAACCGTGGTCAACCAAATAAAAAAATTTTAAATCAAAATGCGGCGGGAAATTTCCAAGCCCGCTGACCTACTTCAGACACTTCGGCTTCTATGGGTCCCTAAAACATTACAATATGTAGTATAAAAAATTACTCCGTCAAAATAACCATCCTCACTATTCTGTGTGTCATCGGTAGGAAGATGTTCTCCATGATGGTTGTGTTCAAAATAAAATAAAAACGGAAAATAAAATAATAGAATGTAGCATCCTCCAGCTTTAGAAGCAATAATTCTCCATCTAAACAAAAGAGTGATGGAAGAATAATTGTATCAAAGAACAGAGGACACGTTTTGTTATTTATTTTTTCTATCTCAATTTTATTTTTTAGCAAAACCATCCAAGAAACCAACCTCCACCACCAGATGACTCCCAAACGAGTTCTGGTGTAAATGATTGGGTTAACGTTTTCTACAATTTTTAATAATGATTACTAATGTTAACTTAATATTTCATTGAGGACCATGAAGCCGAATTGTTGGACGTCAATCAGCCCAAGAGAAAAAATACCGATAATTGATCACCACTCGGAGCGGCGCCAGCGCCACCCCGAGCTACGGCTGCGTTGCCGCCACCAATACTGGCGCCACTCGAGGTGACGCCAGCGCCGCTCGAGCGGCTATCCATGTGACGACTACGAGGACCAGACTAAAATTATAAACCTCCCTCCAGCGTCGGTCATTTATATCATCATTATATAGACTTTAAATGTATACGCGCCCAAACATCAAAAGCCTCAATCGTGGGAAACTTTTTATAAAGTTTTAATATTAAAAGAATTATATTTCAAATTTTGAAATATTATGTTATTGAAGTCAACAAAAATTAAAGTAATAAAATCTTGAACACATTAAATAAATCATTTTCTAAAAACTTCAAAATTCTCCAAATCAAAAATTTAAATTCAAATGCCATAAATTAAAATAAATTCCAATTACATTTTTAAACTAAAAAATACAACTTTTATTAAAATAATTAATTTTAGGAAACACATTTATAAATTCTTTCCGGAATATTACATTATAAATTTTTTGGCATAATTTATTTAAACTAATTCCAGAAAATATTTAGAGGTTATAAAAATACAAAATCAAAATTTTATTTGTGTTTTTCACCAAAAAATTAATTATTTTAATAAAAGTTGTATTTTTTAGTTTAAAAATGTAATTGGAATTTATTTTAATTTATGGCATTTGAATTTAAATTTTTGATTTGGAGAATTTTGAAGTTTTTAGAAAATGATTTATTTAATGTGTTCAAGATTTTATTACTTTAATTTTTGTTGACTTCAATAACATAATATTTCAAAATTTGAAATATAATTCTTTTAATATTAAAACTTTATAAAAAGTTTCCCACGATTGAGGCTTTTGATGTTTGGGCGCGTATACATTTAAAGTCTATATAATGATGATATAAATGACCGACGCTGGAGGGAGGTTTATAATTTTAGTCTGGTCCTCGTAGTCGTCACATGGATAGCCGCTCGAGCGGCGCTGGCGTCACCTCGAGTGGCGCCAGTATTGGTGGCGGCAACGCAGCCGTAGCTCGGGGTGGCGCTGGCGCCGCTCCGAGTGGTGATCAATTATCGGTATTTTTTCTCTTGGGCTGATTGACGTCCAACAATTCGGCTTCATGGTCCTCAATGAAATATTAAGTTAACATTAGTAATCATTATTAAAAATTGTAGAAAACGTTAACCCAATCATTTACACCAGAACTCGTTTGGGAGTCATCTGGTGGTGGAGGTTGGTTTCTTGGATGGTTTTGCTAAAAAATAAAATTGAGATAGAAAAAATAAATAACAAAACGTGTCCTCTGTTCTTTGATACAATTATTCTTCCATCATTCTTTTGTTTAGATGGAGAATTATTGCTTCTAAAGCTGGAGGATGCTACATTCTATTATTTTATTTTCCGTTTTTATTTTATTTTGAACACAACCATCATGGAGAACATCTTCCTACCGATGACACACAGAATAGTGAGGATGGTTATTTTGACGGAGTAATTTTTTATACTACATATTGTAATGTTTTAGGGACCCATAGAAGCCGAAGTGTCTGAAGTAGGTCAGCGGGCTCGGATGACACACTTTGATTTAAAATTTTTTTATTTGGTTGACCACGGGCCTTAAGATGCTAATAAATAGTCCCAATGTACTCTCTAGCTCACGTGAGTATAATATAAATATTATAGCCATAGTATAATATAAATATTATAGCCCTGTTCCTAAAATTATTTCCTTATTCTGGGTGTATCTAAAAATGAGGTTAGACTGTAATATAATAAAGTCATCTAATATGCTTCGATCCAGAATGTACTGTTGCAGCCAAATTTCGATTTGAATTAGAAACTGTACGAATTTTACGTTGTGAAGACCCTCTTGATAAATCCACCACTGAATTGAATCCTTGAGATTTATGTGCAATGCAAAGAATTTGATTAAGAGTCTCGAGCAGAGGCTAAAATAATAATAAATTAACGACTATTAAAAAAATGTTTTTGGGAGAAATCAGACGTTTAATCGAATATTCTTTCAAACGGATATTTAATCAAACAAGTTCGAAAAAATTAAACAAAATAGTATTCTATTCAAAACTTTTTATTACCTCATCATGTTTCTTGTTTTGACCAAATGTAAGTGAACGTACTACCAAATCCATTATGCGACAGCGAAGACGAATAACCCGTTGTAATGTATTGAATTTGCCTCGAAACCCAAACCATTTGTCAAGCTGTAGAAATTCATCATCTTGAAGAGAATGGGGCAGATCCTCCTCTTTAAGATCACCTCAAAAGAAAATTGTATTTTAAGAAAAAAATAAATAAAATTTAAACCATTATCGTGTTCATCAAGATGAATAATAATATTCCGTTCATTCCACAAACGCCTTTCATTCTCTTGCTGTTCTTTCCATTTTGCAATTTTCTCTTCACGAATTAATTGCCGTTTTCGTTGAAGATCGCCATTTGTATCAACTAATAAAAAGAATAATAAAAATATATTCAACCCCAAAATAAAGTAGGACCTAAATTTTACATTCCCATTGGAGCTGAAAAATTGTCACTAATCGTTTATTCATATCTCGGAGTAAAAGTTATGAAAGCTCCTCCCCATTAAAAAAAGCTACTCCCAACTAAAGACCAACCAACCATTAAAAATTCAGTAAAACATTTACACAATGGCATCAATAAAAATAAAAAATATATACCAATTTCAAAATATGCCAAAGCTTCCGCTGCCATTCGAATTGGACCTGCAAATAATAAAACAGCAATTTGCGGAACTGCTGTAACAATTTTGATTGAATGTTGAGTCATAATATTATCATCTTTTGCAATTGCTTCGTGAAATACAAAATATTCTGGTTCAATTTTCTTTGAATTATTTGATGAGGTATTTGTAATTGTTGTTAATTGCTTCTTTAATGAGGAACTAGCGTGAAAAATTGATGATTTTCCAACACTGAAAAAAATTTTTTTAAATAACTTTTAATAATAAATTAAAGATGACTTTGATTCTTTTTTTAATTTACTTTTCAAAAATTTAGAAAAAAAATAAAATCAAAAAATTAAATTCAAAAAATTTATCAAATAAATTTTAAAAAATTTACTGTGAACGAATCCTATTAAATTTGTTCCCTCTTTGCACAAAACTATAAAACAAAAACATTTTTTTATGAAAAATAATTATTTTTTAGTTAAACCCAATATTCGGATAAGATCCAGCAACAATTACAGCTTGTACCATTGGCCAACTATCAGAATATTTATTTAATGACGAGTCATCTTCTGCTCTAAATACATCATCTGGGACTAAATGACATCGTCTAAGTTCATAAATTAATTGTTTCCTAAATTTAATAATTAAAAAAAATTTTTTAATAAAAAATTTAAACTTTATTCCATGAATCATCCTCATAGCTTGTTCACTAACCAAATATTGGTCACAAAATTTTTCTTTTAAATATTGTGTTGGTTCTGATTCATAAGCATTAAATAGGCGAATTAACATTAGATGATCACTCAAATCATTTTTACAAAGTTTGTCGCGAGCAATTAAGGAATCACGTTTTTTGTTGTCGTCACTTCCGATTGTCAACAAAACTTAAAAAAATTTTTTTAATTCTAGCAGGCTTTCTAAATATCCATTTAAAGTTCTATTCTTATAGGGGGAAATGAAAATATAGAGGTATTCATTTTTAAGGAAAAACTTATTTAACATTAATGCTTACAACAAAATAAAATTGAAAAACGGAATTAAAAACCCCCAAAAAATAATTGGTGATTTGGCATATCTTAATAGTCAATCAACCAAATACTTATTTCAAGAAATCATAATGTCCGAAAAAATTTTAGAGAAAAGAAACTAACATGGATCACGATATGATATGGCAGCAACAAGTGTAGTAATTGGGTTCAAACATTTAAAAGAAAGTCCAAAAAGTAACAACCTAAAAAACTTTTTAAAAATATTTTTTAAAACAAAGAAAAGAAACCTGGCCAATTTTGGGTCTAAAGGCAAATGTGTTATAATTTTGCCAATTTCAGTAATGTCAGCTTCTTTCTGAATATCATTTAAAGCATCTTCAAAATTATATTGAGTACAACTTCTAGGTGAAATATTGCTGGAACGGCTCATTTTCTAAAATTTGTAAAATTAACATTTACTTAAAAAACATATTTTCTATTTAAGTAAGACACCATCCTTCCACATATTATCCCTACATAATTACTTTTTAAATCAATTACCTGGTAGAGAGTCCCTCGATTACGATGATTTGTATTACGCTGCGTAGGAGAATAATTATAATCCACAAAGCCATCTGAAGGAGTATTAAAGTCATCCCAGCTTTGTGGAGATTGGAGGGCACCAAGAAGCTTAAAAATAAATTTAAAAAATTTTAGAATTAAATTGAACCTCAAGAAATAACATGCTCTGTTCCACAATAAATTCATCAGGTGGATCTGGTGCTTGTCTCAAAAATTCTTGAACAGTCAAACCACCAGGCGCAGACATTTTTGCATGCAAACAGACTTCCTTTAAAACGATTTCTTAAAAAAATTTTAATAAATAAATTAACATGAATAGCAGTCCGTTTAATTTCAGGTAATTGTGATGGCTCCATTTTGTTATAATCTTCCAAAGTATATAGGCGAAAGCAATAACCAGATTGGCAACGACCAGCACGACCTACGGAAGTTTGTTAAGAATTAAACATAAAGAAGCCTTTCCCTATTTATAATAAATCCCAATAAAAAAATTTTTAAACCTTTTCTTTGTTCAGCACTTGATTGTGAAATCCAACAACAATTAAGGCGGGCAACATGAGTTGAAGAATCGTAAGATTTTTCTTTTGCTTTTCCACTATCGATTACAAATACAACATCATCCTAAATATCTTTGTAGACTTAGGAATGAATATAAATAAACTTACAACAGTAAGACTAGCTTCAGCGATATTGGTACTCAAAATCTTTAAAAAAAGAATTAAATTAAAACTGCTGTAAATCTAGTATATAGACATACCAATTTACGTTGTCCGTCTTTAACATGATCAAACACTAAAGGAAAGAAAAATTAAAGAAATAATAGACAATAAAAAATGAGTAAAAATACAAAGTCTGTTCCCTTGAGTCTTTTTATTTTTAAATTTCCTAATCTCCTTCCGAAAATTTTTAATGTCATTAAAGTCAGTAGTTAAATGACTTAAAGAGAAGAAGAAAAATCCTTTTTGGCCTCCCCTTATTAAGTAAAATATTTTAGAAACCTTTCTGCTGCGCATTCATATTAATTTGAGAATGAAGAGTAAAAACAACAGGTTCGCAATTAAATTTTCCTTCTTCAAAAATTGTCATAATTCGGTAATAAACATTACAAATTTCTTCATATCCAGGAAGAAAAACCTTTGAAAAATGAAAGTTAAAGATTTAAAAAAATATACAATTATTGCGCCTTGAACAGAACTATCCACAAGGTATCTTACTGTAGCTACAACAAGATCAATATCAACAGAATCACGCCATTGTCTGCCACCAGAGTCCATATATTTCTAAAGTTTAGGTTTTAATTAAAAAATCCTCAAAATTTTTTTTGTTTTCCCGAGTTGAGGGGAGGGATTGTAGTTCCTCTCGCCTCGAAAAAAAGTCAAATATAAATCTAAAAAATACATCAACTATATCCTTTTGCGGCAAAAGAAGCATTCCAACACGAAATTTTAGTAGAAAGTTTTTGTCAGCAAATGAAGGACGGTCAATAAGGAGTTGATCTATATAATTGGAGTTTGATTGGCATAATGGAAAAGAATTCATTGTATAACTGCCATTCTCATAACAAAAAGAATTGTTCTGAAAAATTTAATTTTAGTGTAAAAGTCCACGAGAAAATTAACCTGCATATTTGAGGATTCAAAAAACCCATAAGGATTAATTGGAGGATTGGATTCAAATTGATTATATGATGATTGAAAGGGAGAAAAGCAGTCTCCAGTAATTTTAGTTCCATTGCTATTGTTTTTATTAATATTGTTGTTGAACATTCCAAAAGACGATTTTGATTGATAACCAGTTAAAGCAATAATTTCAGGTAGGAAAAAACAATCGACGTGAAAGACACGTGAAGGAACTAAAAAAACAAATATACTCGATTCAATAGGGGAAAAGCCCACATGTCCGAAAAATAACAAAATTTAAAAAAATCAAAAAATAATACCATCAATATGACAAATCCCCTGTTGCTCAAAATATTTCAAGAATTTATTAATGTTTTCTCCCATAGTTGCAGACATTAGCACAACTCTCAAATCTGGTCGACGCGAAATTGCCCATCGCAATACAATTAATAAATAATCAGTATTTGTTTCTCGTTCATGAATTTCGTCCTTAAAAACTTAAAAATTATTTTAGAGTTAAAGAAAACTTACAAGTATAACGTGTGTAATCTCTGAAGCCAATTCATCATTAGTCAATTTTCTAAGAAGAACACCACTTGTACAATAAGTAAGTGCAGTTTTGGACGAAATTCTGAATTAAAACGATATTCAAAAAAATTGGAAAAATTATTATCCCGAGGTAAGATAAAGGAGTGGAACCAGATAAATACAATAGGATGATAGTTTTTAAAATTGTATTACAAATTCAAATTGTTAGGAAAAATTCTATTTTTATGAGCCAAATAATCTCAAAGTTATGGCCTTATTGGGTCAAATTAATAAATCCACATCCGCCAAAAAATTCAATTAAAAAGAACCTCTGCTCCAAACGAATATGATATCCAACAATATCCCCAAGCATTTCTCCCCTTTCCAAAGCAACTCTTTTAGCTATTGATATTGCAGGAAGTCGTCTAGGTTGAGTGCACATTATTTGTATTGGGGTAGAATTTTCTGCAGCATCCTCCAACAAAAATTGGGGAACCTAAATTTTAGATTCCAAGTCTTTTTTAATTAAAAATCAACCTGAGTAGTTTTCCCGCAACCTGTCCCTCCAGTAATTAAAGTAACAGGATTTTGTTTAATAGAAGTTAAAATTTTGTTTTTGAAATTCCATATTGGAAGAGAACGTCGAGAAGCAAATAATTGAGCATTTCTTGATGAAGCTGGAGGTGGAATGTTGGTAGACCCAAAATAAAGTTGTTGTTGCTTTGAGAATTTAGTTTTGTGGTTTTTGTTGTAAGCACCCGAATCCTCATTAATTTCAGAACCACACGTAGAATATTGAGAAGATGATGGTGATACAGGAATGGAACTGACAGAACTGTCTGAAAATTAGAAAATAAGATTATGTTACTAATCATCAATTGTGCGGCTATACCCCACCACTGAAATAGGAAAAACTCAAATGAGAAAAATGATCAAGAATGAAAAAATGGGTACGGCCCACTTAGTCGCGCGGCCACTTAGTCGCAGAGCCATAACTTCCTTCAAGTTTTCCGAATCTTACCAAATTTAGTATTAAACGGTTCCTCTCATCGAGCTAAAGAGATTGGTACCAAAATTGATAAGGGCCAGAAATTTTTTAGCAAGTTATGGCTCTGCGACTAAGTGGCCGCGCGACTAAGTGGGCGTGTCCCTGAAAAAATATAGAAGAAACAAATCCCTAAAATTACCAAACGGGGCGTTAAAAAGGAATTCTAGCTTTTTGGACATCAAAAAACGCCGTTGTTTTCCTTTTTTCAAGCAGATTTGATAATTGTTACTAACCATCAATTTTACAGACACTTTACAGACCCTTTTTTTCATCCCCAACCTTTTCTATTTATGGTATAGAATGATCAGACTTTATCCTTTCTTCTATACATTCACAATTACTCATACTTTTTTTAAATACCAAAGGGTATAAAGGCAGTTGGAATGGAAGAAAAGAAAGGTCTAACCATTCAGTATAAAACTTGGGGACGAAAAAGTGGTCTACTCAATTACCCCAAACTTTTAGCCACCTTTTCCCTCAAATTTATCTAAGATACACTCTTGGTTTAGACAATTTAGAGCTTTTTATTGTTAAAAATGTAAAAACTCTTTAAAAACACACCCTCTTCATCAAAGTCTTCACCAAAAATATAAACAAGATCCTTCTTGTCAAACGGAAAAACATTCAAATGTCGATCAACACATTGTTCAATCTCACGGCCCAAGTTTATCTCTTGTGATTCATTGACACACGTAAAATACATAATTTTAATGATTTTATCTAAAAAATAATAAAACATGCAATTTATCAAAGAAAAATAATTCAATAGAAAAACAAAGAACTTAAATAGTAAAACAATTAGTAACATTTAGAGTGTAGACATTTCGTTGACAGTATATTGAAAATTTTTAAAATCTCTAAAATTCATTTTGTCACAAATAACAAAATTGTCCATTTTGTCACAACGAGGTATTATTTTGGGACACGCCCAAGTAGGCGCGCGACCATAACGGCGCAAATCCATAACTTGCTGGAAAATTTCTGGCCCTTATTAATTTTGGTACCAATCTCTTTAGCTCGTTGAGAGAAATCGTTTAATACTAAATTTGGTAAGATTCGGAAATTATGAAGCAAGTTATGGCATTGCGCCGGTATGGCCGAGCGCCTACTTAGGCTGAACCCCATTATTTTCATTTTAGAAGCTTTGTAATTTTTCTACCTAACTTGACTAATTCTTATAGTATTCCAGCATTATTTCAGTAACATTTATTACTTCATATCTGTTAAAATTCAACAGAAAATGGCATTATTTTATGAAGCAACTACAAGGTATTTTTTAAAATATAACCCTTAAGATACATGAATTTCAAGACCCTTTCCCTCATTTTCTAACAAAAATCATTTAATTATAATTAATTTTAATTTTTAAAGTGGCCTCAATTTTGACCGTTTTACTGAAGATTTATTTGGGGATTCAACAAAATTGCGTATGAAACAAGCCTTTTGGTCAGCAAAACAATTATTGAGGGAAAAAATGGGAAAACGTGAAGATGAACATATTTTGGCTGCAGATGCTGAATTGGATTTAAATTTACAACAATTTTATCAAATTAAAGAAAGCACAAAAAGGCTTCTGGATTCTAAGAGTAAATTACATAGAGAGGTTTGTTTTTTTGGACTTTTGAAATATAGTAAATATTGTTGCGGACAATCTGCAATTTTTTGCGGATTGTCCGCAAATTTTTTTGTATTTACTAAAAATAATATCTCTTCCATATTTTGAATAATTTATTGTTTTAAACAGTTTTCTGATTTATCTCATCTTGAATTTGATATTGCTGAATTATTTCTTGATTGTAAAGATGAAAAGAAACATTTACAAAGAGTTATGCAAATGACAGCAAATAGTTTCGCTCTTTGTGCAAAAGAAAGGTTTTTTAAACTTTTTTAAAAAATTATTAACATTTTCAGGCAAAATTTGCTTGTTTTAATTGTTCGATTTTATCACGAATTAAATGTAAAAATTTATTTTAAAATATTTTTTAAAAATTATTTTGAAGGAATTTTATGAGAGAGCTGTTTTAGATTGTGCTCAATCTGTTGAGGCAGTAGAAAAAGCAAGATTGGATTATAGAGGTTCTTTATTATGGATGAAAAAATGTAGCGATGCTTTAGATCCAGAATTGAGAGATTCTAATGGACTGGAGGTTTTATTTAATTAATTACTATTTAATTTTGTCATTAGCCCTTCTCGTATTTGAGACTTTTTCAATCATGACAGCAGTAAATTAGGTTAAGGTGTTCCTTCTCCCTAATTCGAAGGTAGAAATGAAGACATTCATGGTATGAATCAGGAAATGAGCCGACGTTTTTTGTGTCGGGAATTCCTGGATTAGTGAATTTTATTTTTATGTCGGCTCTTTCTCTGTATAAATCTCCCCAATCTTTTTGAAAAAAATATTTTTTCTGTAACCTTCTCCTTCCAGTTCTTTTTTAAATTTAATTATTTTTCAAGGATTTCCGAACTGTTCAAAATGTTGTAAAAACAAATAAGCAAAAATTAGATGTTCTAAAAGAAGATATTACAGTTAAAGTTGATACGTTAAAGAAAGCTAGAATAAAATTGTTTGATGAAATTTTGAATGATTACAAGTCTGTCCTTTTCAAATTTTATGAAAAAACGGCTGATGAATTTACTGCTTGCACTGAAGAAATGGCTGGATTAGAATCTTATGAAATTGACGTTCTTAAAGTATTTTTTAAAAACTTATCTGGATCTATTTTTGCGGATAATATTTGCGGACAATTTTATAAACAAATTTTTATCTCATTCAAATAAAACAAGAACTCATCCGGAATAATGTTTCCATACTAAATTGGTCCGCAAGTATTGTCCGCTAAACATAGATACCATTTATTATAATATAGTTATATATATTTTTTTAAAGATTCTAAATGATCCAATAAAAGTAGCAGAAGAAAAACAAAAAGAAAGAAAAGAAGAAATTGAAGGAAAAAATTCTAATTGGAAATTTTCATCTAGTGAAAGAATACCGAAAAATCAGTTAAATTGTAGAAGAAGAATGGAATCAGAAAATAATGAAAGGTTTTTTAATGTAATAATAAGATTTTTCCTTTATTGTTTATCCCCTGACTTTTTGCGGAACTTTTAAGATTCTGCTTGCGATTAATGAGCATCCCACTTTATGGTTTTTAAAGCTTTCGTGAAGCCTGACATGAAACTAAAACTCCGTCGGGAATGTTAATTTTCCAAACCTTCACAAATTTTAACATGCTCTCCCGAAGATATTTGTTACCTTAATAAACGAATATCCCAGTCACTTAAGTCACTATGATTTTTAGGTTTGTGGTACATTCAAAATTTTTCATAAAATTTTGGATCATATAAAAACTGATAAATTAAAAGTATGGAAATAAAACAATTTATAACTTTGTCCGCAAGTCTTTGCGCATAAACGATAAAACCAAAAATAATTTTTTAAATAAAAATATTTATTTAGTTTAATTGAATTAGACGATGTTGGAGAAGAAACTGAAGTTTGTGAGCCTGCAATGGATAGAATTCGTGATTTATTTCGTTTTGATGACGAAAAAGATGAAGAAGAAAATGACGGTTTTGATAATATTGAATTAAATTTGGTTGAACCTCCAAAATTAAATTTATTAAAACATTCAAATGAAATTGGTTTATTATCATTTAATGATGAAGAAGAAGAAAATTTGGAATTTGAGGAACCAAAAAGTGGATCTTCTAAACAAAAGTAATTTTATTTTTAAAAAATTTTTTATTGGGAATTATAATGTTAAAAAAATATTAGATTCTTGATTTTTTAACTTTAATTTCCCACAAACATAATTTTTAATTTTTGACTTAATTTCTTTTTTTCTTTAAAAATTAGTTATTCAGTCAAACCTTATTATTAGATTTAGGGTTGCCAAAATGGACCGACTCGGACCGAAAGATCGAGTCATGCCTCGATGTTTGGCCCGAAAAAGTCTCGTACCGGCCCGACTCGATAAATTTGGGCCCGAAAAAGACTCGTACCTGCCCGACTCGATAAAAACAGGCCCGAAAAAGACTCGTAACGGCCCGACTCGATAAAAACAGGCCCGAAAAAAATTGCCTCGGAAAAAGTCGGCCCGACTCGAATAAGACTCGATGGTCAAAAATTGGAGAAATCTGGCTCTTTGGCCATCCAAAATTCGAAAAATTTTCGCCTGCGGCGCTGAAAGGAAGAATTTTTAGCTCCATATTTTGCTTCACATCTCGAATTTACTGGCTTTAAGTGGCAAGCTGGATTATTGGGATTTACGGGATGTATCCCGCGGGATCCCGTCCCATTTGAACTTTTGAAACTCAATCTCTGAGAGTCTGGAAGTTGAACTTTGAGAGTCTGGAAGTTTCCGCAGTCAGCAATTCTAACATTAAAATCCACAATCGCAATCTTAAATCATTAAAATCCACAATCGCAATCTTAAATCTACAAGTCAAAAAACACGCAATCTTAGGCAACCCGCAGTCCACCATTCCACCATCCGGGATATAAGGGGTAATCTGGGGATATAAGGTGGTTTGAGGGATTAAGTGTGGATTTAAGTGGCACCAGTAATTTGGAGGTATATCAGTGATTTCATCCTTTTTCACCGCCGGAGTCGAAAAGTTTAAGACTTTTGGAAGACTAAGTGGTCAGATTTCTTCCTTTCTACTGTCAATGAAGTGATAAAGAAGCTGTAGTGAAGTGATAATTTAAATCACCGATAATTTAAATCACCTTAATCCCTGAAATCCACTGATATCCATTTCAATTCTCTTCAGCCCTTCCTTTACCCTCCTGATCCATCGATATACCTTTTAATTCAGAGATATCCCTCCAAATCCACTAATTATTTTTAAATAAATCTTTTAAAAAAAGACTCGAAAATGTCTCGGTGCCCGACTCGATAAAGTCAGGCCCGAAAGTGACTCGTTCCGGCCCGACTCGATAAATTTAGGCCCGAAAAAGACTCGTATCGGCCCGACTCGATAAAGTTAGGCCCGAAAAAGACTCGTACCGGCCCGACTCGATAAAAACAAGCCCGAAAAAAAATGCCTCGACCGTCGGCCCGACTCGAAAACGGCAACCCTAATTAGATTATCCCCATGAGACTTAAAAATCATATTTTAAAGTGAGAGATATTTAATTGATATTTCTGATACTTGGCTGTACTATTTTGAGTTCTTTTCAGTGGTCAATCAAATTTAAAAGCCTAATTTAAATTGGGAGTGCATCAACCGTAAATATGTATATTTTTCTATTTTTTTAGATGCAAAAAGAGCACTGATCTATTGTTAGAACTTGAGAAGACTTTAACAAAAGAAGAGCCTAATAATGATTTTTTAAAATCTGTTTCCAATAAAAATGGGGAGTGTAGTAGCAACAACAATAAAAATGAAAATAATGGTTAATTCTAATTTATTTTAAAATAAAATTTTTTTATTTTTTAAGCTAAAATAGCCAAAAATCCTAATGTCTTGTTGGAAGAAGCTGACTTTGAAGATTTATTGAATTTATAGAATAAACTTGGTGTAATAGAATGCTTCAATCTAGTATGATTTTTAGATATTAAAAAATTTTTTAATTTGATACTCATATTTTTAGTTTTTATAATATCCCAGTTTAATAATTCTGTGGAAAGATTTTTTAAAAAACAAAAATTCCAAAAAATTTTTAGCCTCAATAGTAATTAAACACATCCACTCTTCTCCCCTCTAAATCAACACAAAATAATTACCTTAAAAAACTTAATTATCAGTCAAAGTAATTTCTGATACAGCTTCTTTCAATAATGGTTTATTTTTAGTAAGTGGTGGGACTAGAAATTAAAATGAAATTTAGAAAAAAGACAAATAATACATTACACGCTTCACCGCCCTTGATACATGAACCCTATGATCCGCAAGAAAAAATACCCGTATTTTGTATTCAATGGAAAAATTTAATTATTAAGGATGGGTTAAAAAATAAATGTTATTTTTCTATAATCATGATAAAATAGGTATGTGATAAATCAAGTTATAAAATCTTGAATAATCAAAAATTGGTAACTTACATAACATCTATAAAAATAGCCTCGCCACCGCGCACAAAACGATGATCAACCTCGTTCCACATTCGATCAGGATGGTTTATTGTGCTGATGTTATTAAATGACCACACATTAAAAGTTTCGATTGTTGGAAATCGTTTGTAAAGTTTTTAGTGTTGTACCATTCTTGATTTAAAAAATATAAATATGGAAAAATCAAAAAATGAGAATTGATTCGTGGATATTATACATAGATTCTACACCAGTTTAGCAGACAAATTCTTCACCCGGGTCACTAATAAATAATCCAAACCAAGAACTTTTTGGCTAAAAATCTAAGAAGCATGTGACTTAAAACTATACTGCATGCTTTTATAAGGTTGGATCATGAAATGCTTAAAATCTGAGAATTTAGTGTATATCAGTAACAAAATTCAGCTGAATATCTACGAATCAATTCTCATTTTTTGATTTTTCCATATTTATATTTTTTAAATCAAGAATGGTACAACACTAAAAACTTTACAAACGATTTCCAACAATCGAAACTTTTAATGTGTGGTCATTTAATAACATCAGCACAATAAACCATCCTGATCGAATGTGGAACGAGGTTGATCATCGTTTTGTGCGCGGTGGCGAGGCTATTTTTATAGATGTTATGTAAGTTACCAATTTTTGATTATTCAAGATTTTATAACTTGATTTATCACATACCTATTTTATCATGATTATAGAAAAATAACATTTATTTTTAACCCGTCCTTAATAATTAAATTTTTCCATTGAATACAAAATACGGGTATTTTTTCTTGCGGATCATAGGGTTCATGTATCAAGGGCGGTGAAGCGTGTAATGTATTATTTGTCTTTTTTCTAAATTTCATTTTAATTTCTAGTCCCACCACTTACTAAAAATAAACCATTATTGAAAGAAGCTGTATCAGAAATTACTTTGACTGATAATTAAGTTTTTTAAGATAATAATTATTTTGTGTTGATTTAGAGGGGAGAAGAGTGGAAGTGTTTAATTAGTATTGAGGCTAAAAATTTTTTGGAATTTATGTTTTTTAAATAATCTTTCCATAGGATATTCTGATTCTTTTTTGCTTTTTTATTTTTACATTATTTTTTATTTGTTTAAAAATATTACACATTTTCAATTTTTTAATTAAAAAATTACAAAATACTAATAAAGTCCGTTAAGAAATTATAAGAACAAGCATTTTTTGGTGTTTCTCATACTTCCTATGTCAAATTGAATCAAAATTCTTTTAAAAATTAGATGACTAAAAAAATATTTTAAAAAATTCCTTTCTTTTTAAGAGAGAGGAAAAAAGAAATAGCTAGTTTCTTTTTCCTGTTTTGCCGTGTACTCGAATGGTACCAAAAAATACCAAATTCGCTTTTACAGTAAAAGATGGTTCCTTGTTAGAGGCTCGAATATTTACCAAGGACGTAGCCAGGGAGATGAGGGAGAGGGTTTCTGCTATAGACTTACAAAATAAAAAAATTTTCGCCTACGGCCTGTAGAAATAGAAACATTTGCTTAAGAAAATTTGCGATCAAACGTCAAATTAAACACCAAAATTTTGGCGCACAGCCCATTTTAGCCCCCTGAAATCCCTGGCTACGTCCTTGTTATTTACATCTTCAGCTTGTATCTATTCAGTATGTTAACAGCCATTATTTTAATATATTTTGTGGTTATTTCATTTTATCTTTTAATCTTATTCCCAATTTTATTTAATTTTATTACCTTTAATTTCAAGATGGTCTGGCATAGAGCCAAAAGTTTCCGAACAGTGGCAGAATTTGATGCTTGGGCGTATCGGGTACACTTTTATCAAACTTGGGCACATCGCCCGCCAAATATTCAAACGATGTACGGAGTGAATCATTTTTATGTTTGTGGAGTTAGTTTTATTTTCTAATTTAATTTTGGGGTTGATTAAACTAAATTTATTAGTTCTTAAAACTTTTTAGTTTCGTTTTCCTTTCTGATTTTCGTGTGTCAGAATTTAAATTTTTAACGCCGCAGGCGAAAATTTGATTTCCATTGCCTGTGGACCCATACATTCCAGAGCTGCTGACAAAAATAATTTTAAAAATATATAATTTTCGCGTGTGCACGAATTATTGTGTACACTAAAGGTACTATGCGTTTATATACCCACTCGTCCGCAAATGTTCGTATATACAAAGATAAATTGATATATAAGAAAATATGTAAAATCTCAACCCGCATTCGTTGACCCGTCCCATCTCTGATTTATATTAGGATCCTGAATGCCCGGCGGAATGCAAGGTTTTTTATCATGAGGACTGGCGTGTTACAGTGTATAGGCGTGTTACAGTGTCTCACTTTCATCTGATACCCGAATTTTGGATTTTTAATCAACAAAATAATGGTGAAAATGGACGAAGGAACAGCTGTATGTATTGTTTATATTCGGGAAAATATTTTATGTTTCTTAAATTGTTTTGTATTATTTAAGAAATTATTATTTAAGAAATTATTATTTAAGAAAACATTATTTAAGAAAACAAAAAATATTTAAGAAAACAAAAGAATTGTATTATTTAAGAAAACAATTTAAGAAACAAAATATTTTCCCGAATATAAACAATACATACAGCTGTTTCTTCGTCCATTTTCATCATTATTTTGTTGATTGTTTTATATTTTGTTGATTGTTTATATTGTATGTATTGTTTATATTCGGGAAAATATTTTGTTTCTTAAATTGTTTTCTTAAATAATACAATTCTTTTGTTTTCTTAAATATTTTTTGTTTTCTTAAATAATGTTTTCTTAAATAATAATTTCTTAAATAATACAAAACAATTTAAGAAACATAAAATATTTTCCCGAATATAAACAATACATACAGCTGTTCCTTCGTCCATTTTCACCATTATTTTGTTGATTAAAAATCCAAAATTCGGGTATCAGATGAAAGTGAGACACTGTAACACGCCTATACACTGTAACACGCCAGTCCTCATGATAAAAAACCTTGCATTCCGCCGGGCATTCAGGATCCTAATATAAATCAGAGATGGGACGGGTCAACGAATGCGGGTTGAGATTTTACATATTTTCTTATATATCAATTTATCTTTGTATATACGAACATTTGCGGACGAGTGGGTATATAAACGCATAGTACCTTTAGTGTACACAATAATTCGTGCACACGCGAAAATTATATATTTTTAAAATTATTTTTGTCAGCAGCTCTGGAATGTATGGGTCCACAGGCAATGGAAATCAAATTTTCGCCTGCGGCGTTAAAAATTTAAATTCTGACACACGAAAATCAGAAAGGAAAACGAAACTAAAAAGTTTTAAGAACTAATAAATTTAGTTTAATCAACCCCAAAATTAAATTAGAAAATAAAACTAACTCCACAAACATAAAAATGATTCACTCCGTACATCGTTTGAATATTTGGCGGGCGATGTGCCCAAGTTTGATAAAAGTGTACCCGATACGCCCAAGCATCAAATTCTGCCACTGTTCGGAAACTTTTGGCTCTATGCCAGACCATCTTGAAATTAAAGGTAATAAAATTAAATAAAATTGGGAATAAGATTAAAAGATAAAATGAAATAACCACAAAATATATTAAAATAATGGCTGTTAACATACTGAATAGATACAAGCTGAAGATGTAAATAACAAGGACGTAGCCAGGGATTTCAGGGGCTAAAATGGGCTGTGCGCCAAAATTTTGGTGTTTAATTTGACGTTTGATCGCAAATTTTCTTAAGCAAATGTTTCTATTTCTACAGGCCGTAGGCGAAAATTTTTTTATTTTGTAAGTCTATAGCAGAAACCCTCTCCCTCATCTCCCTGGCTACGTCCTTGGTAAATATTCGAGCCTCTAACAAGGAACCATCTTTTACTGTAAAAGCGAATTTGGTATTTTTTGGTACCATTCGAGTACACGGCAAAACAGGAAAAAGAAACTAGCTATTTCTTTTTTCTCTTACAAAGAGGAGAAAAGAATGCAAGAGGCGCACGCAAAGAAAGGTAAGAAAAACATAAAAAAAATGTTTACTTCTTTTTCTTCCTTCATTTCTACATCTTCCTTTCGTTCCTTCTTTTCTCTTCTCTCCTCTTTCCGTTCATCTTTCCTCGACAATTTCATCTCCTTTTCTTCATTCTTCTCACCCCTTTCTTCTTTTCTTTCAGTTTTTCTTCCTCTTCTTTCATCCTTTTCACCATTTCTTTCTTCTTTTTCTTCCAAAGTATGGTGACGAGGATTGAAGTAGGGTTTACTGAAATATTTATTGAATGATTTAATGAATGAAAAATCAAAACCTTCGACGATAATTACCACCAACAGCTCGAGAAGATCTTCGAGAAAACTGATCTTGAGGAGATTGTGTTCTTCTTTCTGGAGAAATTGAGTAGCGCTTCTTATATTGACGCTAAAAATTAAATGAGAGTTAAAATTTCAATTAATTCATAAAAACTTTGTTGTGACTAATAACTGCATCAGAAGAAGCACTTGACATTGGGGGAAGAGAAGGATATCCACTACCACTTTGCCCTGAAGACTCTAGGCCATTGTTGATTAAAAATTCCCCGATCACTCGATTTCCTCATCATCAATGTGGAAAGGAGGAAGAAGAGAAGTGAAATTAGCAATGGACAGCATTTGTACCAGTGACCAGGTTGAGCACAACGATTGCAAACATAAGTCGGTGGAGGAGGTCCAGACATGATTCCAATTGCTCGTCTTTGGTAGCTAAATAAAAGCAAAGTAGAGAATGAAAAATAAATAAAAATAAAACTTTGCAGCGCTGTATTTCTCCGCAGAAACTATCCTCTGTTCTTCAGTAAGCTTCGAAAAATCATCCTAAAAATTATAATTGGTAATATTCCGTCAAGTGTCCCGGAAACTGATTCAGACAAACAATAAGTCATTCGAAAGAACCAACGAGCTAAGTCAAGCGACATAAAAACTAAGCTCGGGTAGCAATTATGGACCTAGACATAAGTTGCTGAAATCTGAAAACTATAGAGGGGCCAAGGTCATTTCTGGGGTCTATTGTTTGTCTGAATCGGTCTACGGGTAACATGAGGGAATTTTAAAGTCTGAGGACTTCCAAGAATTAATTTAAACAAACCTGACTAATGTAGGTCAGCAAGAAGAGGTGCTCTGGCAAGTAGAGGTTCTTTGGCACCTCTATTTGTTCTTCAGTATAAGAAGAGCCAATAACATCCTTAGTTTGCCCAGGAAAAGGTTCCTTCAAATTAAAAATTAATTTTAAAAATTTAATCAAAAATAAAACATGTTTTCGCTGCAGCCGCGCTTGGAAGTGCATAATGGACTTGACATATTTTCCAGATGGATGCAACATCGCCAAAAAATCATCTTTGGTAGTTTCCATCAATTCATCCATCGGAATTCCAGTTGTTCGTTTTGTATTTACCTACAAGTGGTTGAAATTTATGGTTTAATGCACTCCAACACAACTTCTGTCCCCTAATTAATTTTAAGATTAAATTTTTAAAGAAAAGGAAGAAAGAAAAAAATAGGGCGGGGCATATGGGGGGAAAACTACACAAGTCCAAAAAATGCCTCAAACCATTGAGGGGGGCGAAAAAATAATCTCTAATACACTAAAACCTCGTAAATTTAATCAAAAAATCTCAAGAAAATTTCCCTAGCAAGAAAAAATCAAATTTGTTGCAAATAAATGGTACTTCAATTTCTAAAAAATTTCGGGACACGCCCGAGTAGGCGCGGGCCGAGTAGGCGCGACCGAGTAGGCGCGACCGAGTAGGCGCAGGCCAAGTAGGCGCAAGGCCAAGTAGGCGCACGGCCCAAGTAGGCGCAAATCTTTTAGCTTAAAATATTCAAATTAAAAAATAAGTCAGTATAAATATTTTTATGTTAATGAGTTAGAAGAAAGATTCTTGATAAAAATTAGAAGAAAGGTACCTATTTTAGAAGAAAGACACCTTAAATATGGTACCCCTTAAATATGGTACTAGTTAGAGTATTCATAACATTGGTAAGCCACAGGAATTATCAAAGCAGCATGGCTCTCACTAATTAACAAACTTAGCAAATAATCCAAAACTTATCAGCAGCTAAGTATGGAGCTTTTATGAGAAAAATATTAAAAGATTTTTTTTAATTTTATCAAAAAATAAAAACATCAACGAGCTTCACTTAATAAATTTTTTTCCCTAAGAAGGGCAGTTTTAGAAAAAGTCCAGTGTCCACATAAAGTTGCTTGATTATTCAGCCAACTAATTAACAAAATTAGTTGAAGATTAATAAAAAAAAATTTGGGTAAAAATTAAGAAATTTACCCTTGCGCCTACTTGGCCCGTGCGCCTACTTGGCCTTGCGCCTACTTGGCCTGCGCCTACTCGGTCGCGCCTACTCGGTCGCGCCTACTTGGCCCGCGCCTACTTGGGCCGTACCCAAAATTTCGAATGTGAAAATAGTATAGTTAATTAAGAGAGACATTATAGAAGCAGAGATAATTTTTAATTCCGCTATTATTCTAGAATATTCTGGGGACCTTTGAGTCTCGATGGTTGTCCCTGAGCCATATTTTGGGTCATAACTTCATGGGTTTTTGACCAATCCGAGTAAATCTTTTATCATTCGAAAGCACAGGATATGAGGATTATTTTTGCCAACAGCATTAATTTGATCAGATTATTCTGCAGAAAGTTATATTAAGATAAGTGCGCGAAATCGTGATTTTTGATACTTTTTAGACTGTAACATTTTTTATGATGAACTGATCAGATCAATCCTGTTAGATGAATTAATCCTTAAATAAAGAGCTTTCGATTTATATATAAATTATCTAAATCAGTTAAGAATCGAAAAAGTTATGGCCCAAAATATGGCTCAGTGTTCAACAGTCAGGACTCAACTAGGACTTATCGATTTTAAACAAGTGAAAATAGTGTGTTAATATAAGAGAATTAGTTAATCAGAGTATTCTTTTAATTACGCCATTTTGGTGCCCGTTTCGGTGCCCGTTTCTTGGGCTTCTTTTACTTTTCTTTCGATTTTCTTTTCTAAAATTTTTTCCAAATAATTTTGACTTTTAGGATTTTAATAGATAAAAGCTTAGTTAGCTGTTTTAAATGCAACGAAGTATTGGTGTCTGCTTTTGTTGGTCAGATTTGGAGAAGCGGCGCAAAGCTATTGACCTCTATGTTCAACGCCAATTGGAAGTTGTTGATGGAATTCCCAAAAAGGTTTTTCTTCGATTTTTAGTTTTTAATTAATTTTTAAAAGGTATTTTATGAATGTGGTGCTACTCCAACAAATTGCAAATATAATGTTACTGCTGTAAGAAATGAGTCTACTGGACATTTTGAATTGTTTGAGATGGGGAGCATTCTCATCCGATCCGTGCCAATATTTCTAGTGGTTTGTTTGTGTTTATTTTATTAAATTGAGCTAGTATTCTACATGTTTTTTGTCTGTAAAAACTTTATTTCCGCGGGAAGAGTTGCTTCATTTTGACTTTCGGCTTGCTAATTTCCCTATGGATTTGTATAGCTTTTAAATGTTCTAGATACATTTAGAATTGTTTAATGGATTTGTTTAAGGCCGGTCTTGCAAACTGTCTTGTCTCATAATGAGATAGGGTGAAATAAGCGGGTCATTTTTTAGCAATCGATAGTTGATATTTATTTTCTCTCTCCTATAGTCTAAAAAATCTTTTTTAGGTATTCTCGTCGATCAAACCAATCCTATTTGTCCTCAGCCACTTACTCAAAATGTAATTTCTACAATCAAATCTACCGAACCCTCAACTGAGGAATCACAGAAAGTAGCAACTAAAGGTTTTTTTAATTCTAGTTAAATCAGAAACATTCAATTTAGAAGAAAAACCAACAACAAAAGAAACGAAAAAGGAAAAACAACAGGCAACTTCAAAACGCAAATCTTCGCCTAAATCAAAAAAGTCTATGCCACCCAAGAAACTTGCAAAGTTGACGGAAGATGATACTAAAAGGCGTGATTCATCAAGTGAAAGCATTAAATCAGAAATGAGTAAATTTTTTGAATTTTAAATAAATTAAGAATTTTTTTATTTATTTAAAGCTTCAACAACCAACAGTTCTAGTATTGGATGGAATTCAAAGCGTAAGGTGCTTCCGCGTGCTGCAAAGATGAACATAATTAATTCTGAAAAGCGGGCTTCGTTAAATGTATAATTTTATAATTTTTGAGGGAATTTCTTGGAGATGATTTTAAACCTATTTTCATTAAAACCTCGTTTTGTTGAGTTTCTTTGTCCCCTTTTATTTTCTATAGATAGGAAATTTAAAAAACCCTTGATTCTTGTGAGAACCTTCACCATATTTTTTACCTTGTGTCAAGGCAAAATCAAGTAACATTGAAACCTTGAAATTTACTCTGGACCCAGTAAAATCAAATTCTCGATCCAAATCCAGGCCTATCTTTAACAATGTTTTTCCACCTACAATTTATCAAAAATATTGTTTCTAAAATTTCCAGCTTCTCATGTCGCCATGTGAACCTATGACAAGATCGCGTGCTCGAACTTTATTGGATAAAAGTAATTCTGCTAAACCTGTGGTATTTTTATTTTTTTAATTTTTTTATTAAATTATTTTTATTTAGCATGTTCCCAAAAAAATTTTGTCGGCTCCGAAACTTTCTGTTGAGAACAAATCAAAGCCTGCATTAAGTAGAGGAATGAAGCGTTGTGTGGTCTATTCATCTTCCTCCTCTTCTGAAAAAAGTCTTCCTAAAAATGAGCCAGAAGTGGATATTCTTAGTTCTTCCTCGGAAGATTCAACTGTATGTGATTTTCTATAAATTATTTTTCTTTAGCCGTCTGACAATTACGGGCAGATATTTTCGACTAATCTAGTCTCTCAGCGTTGGAACAAACGCCGTTTTTGGTCAATATTTAGGGTTGGGGTCATAAGGGCGCTCCAAAAGGGCGCGGGGTCATTTGGGCACCCAATATTCACGTTTTTTATTTTCAAAAATTTTTCTGTCTCTTATTAATTTAGTTTACCCACTAAAACATCCCTTTATAAGTATCTTTTAAATTTAAATCCTCAGTTTTTTTTTAATTTTTCAGTCTAATTTTACGGCCAAAAATGATTTTCCATCATCTTTTCGTTCAAAAAATGGAATTCTTTGGAATCGAGTTGCTACAGTTTTTGGTGATGATGCGTTATCGAAATTTCAACAAATTAATCATATGCGTTCCTACAAACGTTTAATTTGGAAGTGCAATTTGGAGCCACGAAGCAATGAATATCGAAATAATTGTCAATATATGTAATTTTTTAGTCTTCAATAAGATGTATAATTAAGTTTCGATTAAATTACCTCTGGGACTTGTGTTTATGTTAGGTGACTCTCAAAATTATCTAAATTAGGAAAAATTGAAATCTGTCGATTAATATAAAAAAAGACGGAGAATCCCTGTCATCGCCAGCTCACAAGACGGATAGAACAAAAATTTGATAATTTTTTTGGTAGCAATCGACTTCTCAATAGAAAGTCGATGGTATCCGATGTTTCCTTGTCCGATTGTCAGATTCGGATGGGTGGAATTGATTTCTTGATTATCCTTTTTTGTTTAAAATTTTTTTGATTTTAAGTTCCGATTTCCTATCATCACTTCACAAAAAATTTAAAAAAAATTTATTTTAGGATGCGCGTCCTTCCTAAAAAGGATAAAAATTCAAATTTGTATTATGTCTACTTTTCTGGCATTCATAATCCTTCTTGTAAAAAATTTCAAAATGAAGATCCTAAACTTAAAGATTTAAAGAAGACTGCCAGTATCAATCATTTGGAGATTAATGAAGATAAAAATGACATTCAAATCCATTCAAAACGTCAGGCTGCAATTACCGCTTCGAGGAAAATTTCTGGTTTCTTTAAAATTAAATTATAGAAGATTTTTGAAATTTTTTTGAAGGTCAAAGTGAAAATACTAAAAAGAGAACAATAAAGACACGTTCCTTAATTGAATTGGATTGTACGAGTTCTGAAGATTCTGAGGTTTAAAAAATATTTTTTAGATTTTACACTTTTTTATCATTTATTTTAGAATTTTACTAAAAATTCTGAAAAGTCAAAAGAAACTTTTATTGAATCGGATGATGAACCAGCAGCTATTTTTATTCAACACACCTTCAATAAACTTCCATCAGAAAATAATTTTAATAATAAGAAGTCAGTTTCTATTTCTGATCATCGAGAACACAACAAAAGGGATGGAAATTTGGTATTTCATTCGCCAACTTCTAATGATTTAAACGGTTTAACTTTTTTTCTACTTTTTAAGACGGGATTTTCATGTCAAACCACCCTAATATAGACGGGGGGAGGGGGTCAAATAGCTTTTTAGGTCAAGATTAATTTTAAATGTTCGAGAGAAATAAATTGCAGTTGGGAGAATAAATCTATGAGGCGTTTCCTATACATGGGACACTCCCAAAACGGCGCAAAGCTATAGCCTACTTCAAGATTTCCTAATCTTATCAAATTTACTATCAAACATTCGGGTACTAAAATTGTTAAGGGCCAGACATATTCCAGCAAGTTATGGCTTTGCGTAGTTATGGCCGCGAACCATTTTGGGCTCAATCCCTTTAAATTAATCACAAAAATTTAATATTAAAAAATATTTTTAGAAACATTTCCTCAATTAATTCCTCCAACTTTAATTTCTTCTTCTACTCCAATTAATAGCAATAATAAACAAAATTTAAATTTGTCTTCATCAAATATTCGTTTGAATCCAGCTCCAATAATTACTTTAACTCCTTCAGAAACTCCACGTAGAAGTTTGGAAAATGCGGAAGAATCTTCAGCAACTTTAATTATGTTGGATAATTCTCCAAAAATGGATTTACCTAGAGATTGGAAATTTAAATTGGAAAGTGTTTTTGTACAAATGAATCAATTGGCTGAAGATCTTCATTTAAAATTTACTTGCAAAGGGTTTTCTTTTTAATTTTTAGGATAAACATTTTAAATTTATTTTTAGTTTAAATTTGGGAGTATTTTCGTCAAATGAACAAAGCCAAACTGGACAAGTGCTTGTTTTAAATGATCAAATAGAAGATGATGTTTTTGTTAAAGTTTCGGAATTTGGCGATTGGAAATTAATTTGTGAAGAAATGTGGCCGAAAGTAATTTTGATTTTTTGAAGATTAATTAAAAGGATTAAGACATTTAGGAGACGGAAAAATAATCCTTGAGAGTTTAGGGACAGAAATCGTTGTATTTTCTTTTCTGGGTCCCCAATCTTGTGATAGTAAAGTTGATGGGGAAATAGGAGAGAAAATTGCTTGCGATTTTTGTCTTTCCTTTTTTTGAATGTTATTTTCCGACCTTTGTTTGAACATATTAATTTTGATTTTCTGGCGATTAATTAAAAGGAGTAGACATTTAGTGACAGAAAAATTATCATCTTTGAGTCCTCTGTCTACCATTTCTTTTCTGACAAGGGAACATTGTTTACTGTAAGTGCGAATTCGGTATTTTTTTTGGTACCATTCGATAGAGGAGCCCCAACTTACTATTGGAAAGTGCTATCCGTTTTCTTGCAAAAAATTTTTAAAAAAAGTTATGGCCAGTCAAAGTTTCAGTCCTTGGGAGTGGTAGAGTATAAGCAGGAGAGCGAAAATATGCGCACTATAACCTTTTTTCACTCCCTCTGCTTTCTTCACTTTGTTTTATAAAGAGGAAAAAAGAACGCAAGAGGCTTGAGGAAAAAAGAAGGGAGAAAAATGTCAGACACAATAAACAAAGAGAAGATGGGCGTGTCGGTTTTTTGAGGATGAAAAATAAGAGAGAAATTGTTTATTTACCCTATAAATCCAGACTCTAGCGGGCTAACTTTGAACGGCCATAACTCGGCCCAAACTAATTTTGCAAGAAAACGGATAGCACTTTCCAATAGTAAGTTGGGGGTCCTCTATCGAATGGTACCGAAAAAAATACCGAATTCGCACTTACAGTAAACAATGTTCCCTTGTGAGTCCCCAATCTTTTATGAATGTTATTTCCCGTGTGAACGTAGCTTTACTGTGGTTACTTGTTCTTCCAATTATCCCTCTATCTCACGCGACTCCTGTATACTCCCTTGCTGTCAACTACTTTATTTTTGGCATCAAAATTTTAAAATATTTTAATTTAAGGCAGGTGTTCGTCAATTTTTATATGCTGTTCGTGGAAAGCTTATTGAATTTTTCTTTGTCATTCCTAGTTCTCCACCTGGAGGGAGTGAAATAAATAGTACAAATGATGGAAAATCTGTGGTTATTTTTTATTTTGTTTTAATTTTTAATCTTAATTTAAAGGTTAGCGAAATTAATTCTGAAGGAACTACAACAGCAACTTCATCTTCTGTTCAATTTAAACGTGAAAATACTGAAGATCTCTCAACTGTTGTTTCCTTTGAAGGAGATTTTGTTGGTAAAGATAGAGAAGGAAATTTAGAAATTTCTGTTCAGGTAAATATTCAGGTATTTTTAATTATTTAATTTAAAGTATTGAGGGGTTACACAAAATTGCATTTTTACAAAAAAATTTTTGAATATTTTCTTGTATTTTTATGAAAATCCAAAAGCTGAGTTAACGTTAAAAAAATATTTTTCAAAACAAGTTGAGCCAATCTAACATAATCAGGCTTCATTAATAAAAAGACAAACCCAAAACTCCAAAAATTGGAATAACCTGAACCCGAGACATCTTTTTATATTTGAACCACCCCTTTTTGTAATTATTTAGAAAGATAAAACGTCCAAAGCGTTAGTTTGGTTGGTCCAGGAAACTAATACTGAATTTTGTCTTTCCTCTATTTTTAAATACGAGTCATTCGCGTTCACACGTCAACAATATTCGGCCTTAGGATGTCGTATTATCAAGATTCCACTTTTAATTACAAGGGGGGGGGGGGGGGGGTTAAATATAAAAGATTTTTCTAAATTTTAATATTATAATTTTAGCGTATTAATCAAAAAAATGTTGATGAGAATATCTCAGTGCCTTCAGAATAAATTATTGTGTAATTCTGATATTTTGCAATAAATTAAAGGAAAGAAATGGAAAGGGTAATTAAAAGTGCAGGGAATTCTTACCTAATTCTAATTTAAATAAAAATTTATTTGGGCTTTCAATTGATATTTTTCTTTGTATTTTTCTCCTATTTATTAATTTATTTTTTGTCCTATACTTTTGCCCTTTAATTTATTTTTAAATAAAAGTTGGTAGTTAATTTTGTGTTTATTTTTTGAAACATTATTTCTCGTTATGATATTAGGGACTGGGCATGGTATACCTAATTCCGAAAGTCAGCTCCGGCGATAGCTCATTCCGGAGCCTAAGCTAAGATTTTGAAATGCCCAGAAATGGTTTGAAAAAGTTCGGAACTGAAGTCACAAAATGTCAAATACCCACTGATTATGAGTAAATTTGAACCATTTTCTGTTATCCACTCGATGTTTAAAAATTGTATCTTATAATTAGCATCCTAAATTGTGGAGTATCAGTTATCGGGTGTTTCCTAAATTAATTATTATAAAGACTTAAAGCAGTTGTATAAACCAGGGCTTTTCGCGCTTAGAAATGTGAAATATGCGAAATTAGCCCAGCCCTGTATAAACGTATCTAGTATTGAGTGTATCCAAAAATAATGGCCGACTTTATTATTACAAAGACAAAGAGGTTGAATAAACAAAATTACCTAAAAAATTCTTTTAATATAAAATTTTATTATTTTTAAAATAATTCAAATAAAATTCATGTTTGTTTATCAATAAACAATTAAAAATCTAATTAATCTTAAATTTTAATGTTAATTACATTTTTATTTACTGGCCTTGAACATTTTAATGTTAACAAATAAAATAAAAATATAATCACGTCTTTTATTTGTTAAATAAATTTAACGTGGAAATATTAATTTTTTTTATTCTCTTATTTTCATAATTTTTAATAAGTAACACTTATTTAATAATTTAAAAATAAATTTAAAAAAATCATTTTTAGAAAATAAAATGTTACAAATAAATTCACAATTCCTCTTACATTTTAATTTTATTTTGCCAATTATTATTGCGATAATTGGAATATTTGGCAATTTATTAGTTCTTTTAACTATTTTAAGATCAACAAGTCTTCGAAAAGTAATTTTTTAAATATATTTTTGAGGTCTGGTCAGGGCTATATGGACTTTACTATTTGTAGACGAGTATATCTTTAGGGGTTGTGTCCATATACGCTAATTTATTTGCCCCTTTCTGTTGGTGCCCACACTTCCGCCCTCGGATATATCCACATTTTATCAAAACTATCAACCCTTCAAAACCTGGATAATGGTGACCTTTATTAGAATTGGCGGATTCACACGTTGTTGTTCAAAGTTTCGAAGTTAGCCACTACCTCGTGGTTACCTAACGATCGTTAGGTAACCATCGTCAGGTGACCGAGTTCTTATGATACGGCCCCTGATCGGGGTCTAACCCTAGTTTGTGTGCATTATCGAATTTAATTTGCTTCATCTGTGTCGTCTTAATTTCCCAAAATCTACTCAAATCTCAACGCCCATATCCTCTTGATATATCAAATATTTTTCTTGACCAGATCTGCTTATTTAAATAAAAATAAATTTAAAAATTTCAAAGAATACTTTATTTAATTATTTAATTGTTTTGCTTGGTTCCAATTCTTTATTACTTACAAGTGTGGTTATTGGGCGTTTTCCTCAAATAAGAAATATTGGCTATTTTGTTTGTTTTGTTAAAGATTATTCTTGGAATTTCCCAATTTATGTTAGTAATTTAACTGTTACTTTCGTGGCTATTGAACAATTTTTGGTTATTTTTTGGCCTGAACGAATGCTTAAGGTATAAAATAAATGTGGGAGGTGTTGATAATCGTTTTAAGAGGTGTTGATAATCGTTTTAAACTCGATGAATTTGATTTTTTTGGTAAAAAAACGTTAAATATAGATTTAAACTTCGCCTTTTCAAAACTCACTAACCGATGAGAAAATTGGAAAAACAAGCAAGTTTACTTTAAATCCTAGGAAATCTTCGGATCTTCGCATCCGTAACAGATATCCGAACGTCTGAACCGAAAATTCCTAGATATCTTGACTTTTTCGGATCCACAACCGTAAACCCTTACTGTCAATATAACAAACAAGGCTAGGGGAAAATATATTGAGTCGGGGCGAATTTTCTTGATCAGTCTTTCTTAAGAATTTTCTCGACATTTATTGCTAGTTATACACAGACTAGGACATGGATACGGATTTTGGTATCCGTATCCGGATATTTACGGCGGATACAGACGGATATCCGCAGGCATTTTGGTATTATTTGTATCCATATCTGTATCCATGACCATATCTGGTTATACATACATATCCCCAGTGGTATTTTGAACGGTAGGAGAGCCGGTCAAGGTGTACTTGAAAAAAATTTTTTCCTCAAAAATCGAAGCTGTATTTGATACAAAACTAAAAATGTCGTGAACAACTCCCTTTTAAAAAACAAAAATTAATAAAAAAATATAATTTACTTTTTCCAGTTTTCCCGTTCTACTCGTTTAATTCCAATTTTATTAATTTTATTATTTTCATTAATTATTAATTTTAATTTATTTTTTGTATTGGAATATAAAAATAATAATCAACATAATAATTTAACAACAAAAATTTCAACAAATAAATGTATTTATAATAATCATTTACCTTTTGCTAAGGTAAAATTTTTGAAAAAATTAAAAAAATTTTTTAAAAAGCCATTTTTTCTTCTCCCACGAATTATTTTAACTTTTTTAATTCCGTTAATTGTTGTTTTGAGTTGTAATTTCGCAATTATCATGAAAATGAGGAAATTAAATATTTCTGGGGTTAATGAAGGTGAGGAAATAAAAATTTTGTTATAAATTTAATTATAATTTTTTGTTGAATTTTGAAAGAAAATATTTTTTGTCAAAGATCGACAATTGCGGATATAAAAATTAAAAAAATATACATACCGTATATCCTGTAATAACTACCCTGGGTAATTATTGTTTCGACCTTCCGCTGGAGGGAGTAATCAATCGAGGGAGGGTAATTATTTGAGGGAGGGCAATTAATACAGGTTATACGGTATATTAAAGTTTTTAGCGACGCATCAATCCAGAAATGTTCGGAACTATATCAAACTTCAAAAAAATTTTTAATGTATATCCGTAATGTCGTAACTTTCTAAACGGCGCCTTTCGAGATAAATTTAGCAGAACTCAATCTTTCTGAAACTCAGTTTTAGAAAAACTTGATATATTATTATTGACATTAGAAAATCTGAAAATCAAGAAAGAATTGAAAATTATGAGAAAATATGTTCGGTAACTCAGTCACTTTTAGATCAAACTTAACTTTCTAACTAAAAAAACAAATTTTAATATTTAAAATTTAAATAATTAAAAAAATTATTTTTCAAGCAAAACCCACCAAAAAAGAAAATGGAAACAAAATTTTATTTATTTTAATTCCCTTCTTTTATGTTCTACTAAATTTACCTTATAATCTAAATTTGGCTTTAATTAATTTTTGGAATGAAAATTTTGGTTCTTTAACTATTAATTTAATTGTTTTGTGGATATTTTTCTTAAATTATGCTATCGACTTTGTTATTTATCCGTTGGCTAGGTCTGCTTATTTTGAAATTTTTGAAAAAAAAATTTTTTTAAGTTTACATTTCCGTAATTCCTTCTATCGAATTTGGATTCAGCCAATTTTGTCTAAAAAACCTTCAAGAATTGTCTCGGCAATTTCTGAAGAATCAGTGAATACAAAAATATGAAAAATTAATTTTCGGATCAAAATCAACTCTTGAATTAAATATAAAATTTAAATAACAATAAGATCGACCCTCATTTTTAGACACTCCCAATCTTCAATTTAGGATACGACGTTTAAAATTTGGTTGGCCACAGGTTTAGGGTAGCTGTATATCTCTAAAGCGATATATATATCTCAATTTAAGATACCTCTCATTATAAATTAAGATTTTTTACATTTCCAAGGGTTTATCTAAAAATGAGGGTCTTAGAGAGACCGGACTGGGAGTATCGTATGAGATCTAGATCTCGTCTCGGTCTCTAGTGTTAAGTTTATTAGACTTTTGATCAATTAGTAATAGTTTTTGATATTAAGCCGGGGTTTCCTGGCCAAGAGTCTGGAAGCAGGGTATTTTGATAAAAGCCAGTTTTATGGAGGTTTAAGGGGTTTTTCCTCGAAAATCCCTTTCTGAGACAATTTAAAAGGATAAGTCATGATACCGGGCCCGGCAATTTGAAAGTCCGAAGTATAGTTAGTACGTTTGGAAATACCGTATTTACTCGAATAATTCCCCTCTCTCGAATAATTCCCCGTGCTACGGACGGGTTGAAACAATAATCCCTCTCCTCCACATACCCTACTATACGTTCAAATTTAAAACTCGAATAATTCCCCATGCCATGGATGGGTTGAAAAAATAATTCCCCAGGGGAATTAATCGAGTAGGACAGTTCCCCAGGGGAACTGTTAACAATCCACCTATAATTTTAAATATAATTTTCAATTATTAACACATTTTTATATATTTTTTAATAAAAAAAATTGATTTATTTTGATTATTCATTTTTAATATGGAAATACCCAAAAATATTTTCTTTATATGAATGGTGCAAAAAAATATAATCTAAAAACAAAAAGAGCACAAAAATGGTTTTTTTACAATTGAATAATTTTATTTTAAAAATTCTTCCCATTTTTTATTTTTCCCTCAATTTCAGATCGCACCAAATGCTTCCTCTTTTTTAAATAAAAATTTACCTTTTTCGTCAGTTTATCTGTCACTATTTTGTTTTTTAAAAAGTTTATTGTTTACTTTTATTTTTTGTACATATACTTAATTTTTCTATTTTCTACTAATTAGAAACCTGGAAAAACCTGGAAACCCTGGAAAAAGAGATAGGGAATAGGTGTGAATTATTTAGAAAGGTTACAGGGAAACTTTTTTTGTATCCTAATCTGGAGAAGTAGAGAAACCAAACTTCCTTACAGACAGTTTGGAGAAGCCGAGCATTGTGTTGGCTGATCCGATTATAGGTCCGAATACCCGAAAATTTTCGGTGCGATATCGTATCCGAATATCCAGTCATTTTCCAGGATCAGTAAACTCTAACTGAGACGGACCAACTGAAAAACAAAAAAGTTTAGCCATCTGAAATTTTTTGGAAGTTCCCAGCCTCCAAAACCAGGTATTGGAAATAATACATACGAGCTGGGAATTTTTTCAGATATTATTTTTTAAATATCAGCTTATTGTCTACATATTTACAAGTATATAACAGAACGTACTAAAAAAGAAGATTAAATATTTATTTAAAAAAAAAATAAATTTTGAGGATTGTGACGTTTCTAAAAAAGAGAAAATAAGGGGAGAGAGAGAGAATTTATCCAAATAAAGGCCTTATTCCCAATCCAACCACTACTTACTCCCCTCCATTTGCCCCAACAAATGTTAATGCATATATTTATACAGGCATTACTCACATTAATTAATTTTTAAGTATTTTTTAAAATTTTTGTTTTTAATCAATATTTTATTTATTTTTTTGAAATCCCGGATTGTTTTATTAATTACTTATACATAATGAAATAACATTAAATAGGAAGGGTATCTATTAGGCACTGCCTAGTGGCCAAACAAATTTTAGGATTATATATTAACTTGAGGAGTAATTGAAGTATGAAGCAGGGTTGCGTCGTAATTACGAATTACGATTACGAAAAAAAATTTTCGATTACGACGCAACTCTGGTATGAAGTTATTTGAACATAAGGATTTTTACTCCATGGTGTTTATTTTAATGAATAAAGCTACACATATTTAACACATCAACTTATTAAAATAAACTCCAATAAAACTTTAAGTTACCCCAAAATTAGTTCTCGATTTAATATATGATCTTAAAATGTCTGCTCATCGACAGTATTCCTTCTAATTAGGGTTCAGTGTAAGGTTTTCTTGCAGTATCTGAGCAGGACTGGGCGAATTTTTTTTCGCATCTGTAGTAAAGAAAATATTAAAAACGATTTCATACCTTCGTTAATTCCTCGATTTTTAATGTTTTTTTAAATAAAAAAATTTAAAATAGCGTGTGATTTAAATTAAAATTAATTTTAACTTTTAATTTTTTAAATTAAAAAAATTTAAATAATAAATCATGAGATAAATTATTTTTTAAATTTTTATTTTTCAAAACTTTTTTTAAAAATACTAAAATTTATTTTAAACGCTAAATTTTTATTACCAAAAATATATTTATATTTATTTATTATTCTAAAATATTCCAACAAAAATTTCTTTTAAAAATGTTTAAACAAGCAAATAAATGTAACACATAAATAAAAATATATTTTTTTAATTTTGTTAAGTTATACGTATTAATTTCTAACAGTCATCATTTTATTATTTTAAATAATATTTTGTTAAATAAACTGGTTAAAAATTTAATTTTTAATGCTTAGCTTGGAGGAAATTAATTTTTGTAGACATTTAAATTAGAGTAGGTCGAGGTCGAGGCCTCGCCGAGGCCGAGGCCGAGGTCCTCGCCCATTTTCAAACCTCGACCTCGATTTTGCTGACCTCGGGCCTCGGAACCTCGGTCTCGGTCCTCGCCCAAAACCTCGCCGAGGACCGAGGCTAAATATACACCCCTAAAGATTGAATTTTTTAACAGAAATAGAAGAATTTTGGCCTATTTTCCTTCAAAAAATTCTCAAAATTTTCCTGCGGCGCTAAAAAAGGAAAAATTTAGGCCTATTGGCCTTCTAAATTATCAAAATTTTCGCCTGCGGCGCTGAAATAAGAAATTATCGCTTATTAAGAAGTTTATTTCCTAACCGGATTAATTCAGAAAAATACGGCCCGCTTCGTTCCATCTCTAGGTATATATTAGTGATGCTCGGGTATCCCGATCCCGACTCCCGACTCGGGAAAATTTCCCGAGTTTTTGGCCTCCCGATCCCGATCCCGACTCCCGGTGTCAATTCCCGACTAAGTCGGGAAATTTTTACAACCCTAAGAATGGATTTTTCTGACTAAATTATATTATCATTTATAAAAAATGAAGAAATCTGGCCTCTTGGTCTCCTAAAATTCCCAAAATTTTCGCCTGCGGCGCTGAAAAGGGAAGAATTTTGGCTTAAGGATCTTCCATATTCCACAAAATTTTCGCCACGATAACCCTCAATCCACCAAATTCTTCTTAATTCCTTGATATTGTTGTGTCCGCACTTGCAGAAAGAATATGAGTGAAAATAAATAACCCAGCAATGGGTTGGATGGTGGCACAGTCGGTTGTGCTTTCGGTTTGGGCTCATTCCTTGATGGTTCAATTCCATCTCCCATCCACAATTTTTCTACAGCATGAACATCGGACACTTCAGATATCCTTCTTAACACCCTGATATCACTCGATATCTCCCTTAGTCTTCCCATATCCTCCAAAATAATATTAGCCATCTAAACTGACAATTTGGCTACCTACTGAATCTAATAAGATTAAAAGAATGATTTTAATAATTATTTAGTAAATTTTTGATAAAATTTGGTAAATTTAATTAGATTTTGACGTTTTATAAAATTTTTTAAAAACCTCGGTTATCCTCGAACCTCGACCTCGGACCTCGGCCAAAATTTGCCCCTCGACCTCGATCTCGGCTTTTTCAGCCTCGGTGATCCTCGGTCTCGGTTTTTTCAAAAAACCTCGACCTCGACCTACTCTAATTTAAATTAATATGCTTAATACCTATATAAGACGGGAAGTTGCCAACTTAATGTAAATGTCGGTTCGATTCGGAACCGAAGAATCGAGGATTTTTTGGTTTGATTCCGGATATCAAAAGATTTTTCAAGAACCACAATATACTTCAGTTTAGGGCATTCTTAAATTTTGGTCTCTATAGGGCAGAAACTTGCCTTAAGTGATACCCAAAATTTAAGGTACACAAATCATAAATTACATACATTTTCCAGGCTCAACTGTAAACGTGTCATTAAACGTGTGAATAGAAATAGCAAACAGGGAAATTAACAAAAACATTCTAATCTTGAAAAAGGGTTGAGCGGTATCGGGATCCCGACCTAAAATCGGGATCGGGATTCAAAAAAACGGGATAATCCCGCCCGATACCGACCGGGATCCCGATCATGCTCAACCCTACCTTGAACTAAAAATATTTTTAAAAAATATTCTCGAAGTTCCCAATCAAAACAAATATATTCCACGTGTTCAATATCCTTTTTTGTTCCCTTTTCATGTTCGGCCCTCTATTTATTTAAAAATAAATGTAAAATATTCAAAATAACATACACACACACACACACTCATTCACCGACTAATCAAAAATTTGCTTTGTAGCGCCTCAACTTTCCTCTACCTCCCTCAATAATCGTTCTCTCATTTCCCCTTATTCTCTAATTTAATCCCCCTTCCCCCTCCAATAAAAATTTAAATTATTAAATTTTTCCATTTTTATGTTAATTCTTTATTAGAAGAATAATAAAAAATAAAATAATAAAAAATAAAAACAATCTCTCGAAAATAAATTCCAATCTCTCCCTCTCAAAGTTTCATTACCCCCATTAAAAAGTTTTTTTTATCTCACACACCCAAATTCGAAATTGCCTAAAAATAAATTTAATTTTTAATTAGGAAGTTTGAAGATTCGTTAATGTACATTTTATTTTATAAATCCAGAAGATAAACCTGAAGGGTGTTATATCCGGTATTGGAGATGGGACTTTTCGAAATATTTCCATAGCCAGATTCGAGAATCGGTAATTCTTTAGTCAAAAATCATCAGGAAGTTCCGAAGGAAGTTCCGAACAAGTGATGGGCCCTCACGCATTTTAAAAAGCGGAAGCGGAAAGGTAAAAAAACGCAATTTTGCGGAAGTCGGAATTTGAAGATAACCCTTCCCTGTTGAATAACTCCTCTACGGTATTAAAATACAGCTTTATAAATTTCAAAATATTATTTACTTTTAAATTCTGATGTAATTTTTTAATTTTTTTTTAAAGTCTTAAAAGTGCAATAAATCCTCTCTCTCTCTCTTTTTCTTATGAAATTACTTAATTACTTTATAAGTCGATTTCTTATCCGCGCATGCTTCACGTATGCCTTCCATTCCCATGCCCCTCTCATTTCTTCATGCCTTTCCATTTTTTGCCTTCACCCAGACAATTTATTCTGGCAAAAATTCTCGCGCAGCTTCACGTTAATAAATAAAATTTGCCCTCTTCCCCTATAATTTTTTATTATTTTTTCTTTCTTTCCCCTTTAAACATTTGCGCTATTTGGCACATTCCATCAATATATTACTTACTTTCTACTAGTCTCCATCCCTACATCCCTTTCATCATTCCCTCCTTTTCACAGTCATTTATATCCTTCTAATAGTATTATTCTCCCCTTTCTTCCCCCTTTTCTACGTTGGCCGACTCTCGACTCGATGCCTCCATTTAATTAAGGTTTATGCCCCCCCATCTTTCTTTTTTTTGCCGCTTTGCGCCATCCTGTCATTTACCCTCCAAAAGCTGTCAGACTCGCTCACTTTCACATAAAACCGTAGAGAAATATCCGGCAGAGCTTACAACTTTTTCTTCTTTTTTTCCATAAATTCCTTTTTAAGGATTTTACTCATTTCCCCTTTTATTTTTAAACAATTGCGCATTGTTTTGGCTATAAGGCCCTGTAGAAAAATAAATTAAATAATAATGAAAATGAAGTCACTCAGAAAAAACAAATAAAAGGGTTTAATTTAGTGGAAACTAACAAATAATTTATATTTATTTTTTGACACATTTTTGGATGGCAAAAATAAAAAAAATATTTTTTTTAAATAAAAAAGAACCCAGAAAATAGTAAAAAAAGTCTCGATAGGAATTATCAGACCCTACAAAAATTAAAAACACCGCACAGGTTTTTACAGATCCTAATGTTCTGATTTTACCTTATTCTTGAGGTTTTCTCCGAATTCCTATTTTTAGTTGCTCAATACTCACAAAAATGGGAGAATTAAAGGTTCTTTAATTGTTTGGAATTTGTATTTTTATTAGGGAATTATTCTAGAAATATTTTACTAAATAATGTTTTCCGAATACTTTTGAAATATTTTTTTCTGGCAAACTTTTGGACACTATTACTTTTATGTTCGGGAAGATACTAAAAATTGAAAATTGTCAATTTTTATAATTGAAAATTGTAACAGTTTATCCAAAGTAGAAAGTAACAAGTAACAAAAAAAGTAATAAGGATTAGACAAAGGAGATCTGAAAGTAACGGGATAATCCAATCAGACCAAAAGCCCTTCTAAAGCTGGCCTTCAAACCCTTAAATTTTGAGATTTCTAAACTAATACCCATATGTTTTTAAACAAAAAAAAATTTTTTTTATTAAAAAGGAAAGACAGTCAAACAAAAAAAAGCGTTTTCGCGCAAGTCACTAGACATGGCTATAGGTAGCTATGTTGGCAGAGCTGCTTAATGGGAAAGCGTGCGTTTTAGATTTTCAATAGTCATTTATGTATATTCATTTAATCAGCTATTAAATTTAAAAAATGGAAAAGAGAAAAAGAGTAAACGCTTTATGTTTAGAGAATAGTTTTTATGTTAAAAATTAAAAATGGATAAATTAAATTTTATTAGTTTATGTTTAGAAAATTAAAAAAAACTTTTTTTTTTAATTTTTAAAAATTCCTGTTTATTTCTAGCATTTTTTCTCTTATTTATAAATATACAAATTATTTTAAGGAACCCTCCTTAAGCTGGAAATTTCGTCTTTATTTATGTTAATAAAGTAAGTTAGGTTATTGTCGGACCCCACTGATCTAACCTGTAGAAAATATCTGTCATTAAAATGAGGGCTATCGTTGATGTGGGGTCCGGCGCAGGGGTGAGCGCATTGCGTTTGTTTCATTTTTTGCGTTTTGCGTTATTTTCGATGAAATTAACGCAAAAAATATACCCAATCTGAAGACAAAATTGGAGGAATCTGGCTTCTTATCTTTCCAAATTTCTCAAAATTTTCGCCTGCGGCGCTGAAAATGGAAGAGGGATAAAATGGCTAAGTGGGAAATATCGGCGGAACTGAGAGGATAGAAGACTATCGGTCGATTTACTGTGATTAAGGTTGATTTAAAAAGATATCGGGGGTTTGTAGGGATATTCTGCTATATCTCTTCAACCCCGGATACCTACTATATGCTCAAATCCCTGTTATCCTTCTAATCTGAGGGCAAAAATTGGAAGAAATCTAGCTTCGCTTTCCAAAATTCTCAAAATTTTTGCCTGCGGCACTAAAAGTAGGGTATTTAAATACCAGATTTTCATCATGTAACGGCTCAGAAAATTTTCAGTATCTGGAGCTCAGATCTCAGGTTATCAAATCACCTGATATCCCCGGAATCAATTTACAAATACTGATAGCCCTTTATCCTCCGTTATCTCCCTAACTCACCCGACATCCTTCAGTAATCCCATGGTATCTTTTTAAATTTCCTTTATCGCTCCAAATTACATGATAATCTCCGTAATCCCCCACCACTTCGTTAAACCCCTTGATCCTTCTAAATTCTCTGATATCCTTCATAATCCCTCTAAATCCTTTATCTCTCTCCAAAACATTACCCATCCAACTTACATGTATCACTAAATCAATTAGGACTCGCTGATTTATAGTAATACACCAATTTTTAACTGAAAAATGTCTGATACTTAATTTAAAAATTTTTTTTCCCAATTTTGCGTTGTTGCGTTTTGCGTTTTGCGTTATTTGCGTTAAATTTTGGCCTTGCGTTGCGTTTTGCGTCTTGCGTTTTTTGAGATTGTCTCTTGCGCTCACCCCTGGTCCGGCGGTAGAGGAAGAGTATTAACAAACTCGTCTATAGTTTAGGAAATCATAGTGATCCTGTGATTATTCTGGATAATTTAATTTAAAACTTAATTAAGCTACAATCCCTAGGTGAACGACCCTTCTAAACTTTCAGGACCGAAAGACCCTCGAAACTTTCGAAGCACTTTCCTTATTAATTTTCCTTCACTAAATTTATTTTCCCTCAATTATTTTTGTTTAATAATGCCTTTAACTTTCTTTCATTAATTTTTTAACAATTCAGTTTAAAAATAATTAAATTAAAAATTTAAATTTCTTAATTTTAAACTTTACCCAAAAAATTTAACTACGTCAGCAAGCAGTACAGTAATATTAATTCCTGGTTTGCTAAAAATAATTTTTCAAAAAAATAATTTTTTCCTTTTATTTTTTTTTCACAGGCCAAAAACGTCCCCAACAAAACAATAAAAACAATCAACTTTTATTTTCCTTCCCAACATTTTGTCAGAAAGTAAAAAAAAAATAAAAAAATAATTTTTAAAAATTAAGTTAATTAATTTTCTATAGTTGCTAAATAATATTAACTGCATTAGTAAAAGTGGCCTTGAAAGCCTCGTTAAAAATAGTGCCCTAAAACTGGCTGAAACAAATTTGCTCCAGCAAGCGGCGGCCACCCAAGGCGGCCTGGTTGGCTTACAAACAGCAGCGGCGGCGGCTGTGGCAGCAGCACAGGCTCATCAACACCAACAGCAACAAGAAATTGCTGCGAAAAGGTGAAATTGTTAAAGCAATGTTTTAGTTAGAGAAGGGTAGTGAGACATATGGTCAAACATTAATTAAGGATTTTGGGTAGAGCTTTTGGATTGAAGGAAATCTTTGGTTTCGAAATCCATGAATTCTCTGGATATCTTAAATTTCTTATCCAGATCTAGTACCATATCTATTCTACTGTGCAATACTTAATGTGCCTCCACTAGAGCTGAACAATCGTTCATTTAATGTGCAATGTCCACATCGGGACTTCCCGAAGTTTTCGATCCTAAGATCAGAAATTTATTTTTTGGTACTACCCTGACTAGTCTTACTTTTCGTCGTTAACTAACAGTAAATGTTAATAGTTAATTTTAAAAGTATTTTTAAAGAATTCGATTCGCGTGCCCTCAGTTAATACCTGCTGTTGGCGGCGGGGCAATTGTCTCCTCAGCACCTGCTTTGATACCGGTGAGTATACAAATAAATTTTCAACAAAATATTTTAAATATTTAAATGACTGAAAAGTACATTTAATTTATAATACACTTAAATTATTTAACCCTCTCATTACAATCATACCTAATTTTTAGATACCTCCATTAGAGCTGAACATTTCTTACAAAAAGATGTCTATTAGATAGAGGGTATCGTTTAGGAGCATGGTTGTCAGATTACCTAATTTTTTGGTTAATTGAACTGAAAATCAAACCGAAAATCTTCGCCTTTTCTGTTCGGTTTGAAACCAAAACCCTACTTAGAGGATATCGCTTAGTCTCTCTTATTCGTTTATGCGAAAGAGAGGTACCTGCTATTGGAGTTTCTAGTAATATTGAGGATCCTAAAAATGTTATTATACTTTCTAATATTGGAGGTAGCTAAGAACAAGTTTCTCTTGTTTAGATAGTAAATCATCAACAATTAATCCAGCCTCCACCAAATAACAATACAAATTCGATTATTCAACAACAACAACAAATGTTGAGTACCTTCCATCATCATCAACAAGTTGCTGCAATGGCTGCTGCAGCTGCCGCAGCAGCAGCAGCTAATAACCATAATAATAATTTACAAACATCACCTAAAGATGAAAATGGAATTCCAATTAATGAGAATGGAAGAAATGATCGGATTAATGGGACTGGAGGGGGAGAATTGATTAATGATTATGCTCGTTATGGAGATCCTACAGTTAAAAATTTTTGATAAAAATAGTATTGGAACTATAAGATAAAACTGTGTCGGAAAATTAAGAAAAATCTCAAGCCCTTTAGATAGCTCTAGTGGCTATTTTAGTGGCTAACCTAATTAAAAAATTTTGGGTTGTATCTAATATTGTGTGTTCCTATACACACGAACTAAGATCAGATCGCTCCTATAGATACAACAACGGACCTTGTCTATTACATTAATACTACCTCGAAGTATCTCGGTGTTTGTTAGATGTTTAAACTCTCCATGTGCCAATTTAAATCACCAACATGCCAATAAACCACAAAATCTATCACTAATCTAAAACACGAACTAAGATTGCTACGTTCTGAGCAATAACCATAGAAAGCATTAGACTCACAAATTAATTTATCTCGTAGTCCTTTTAAAATAAAATTAAAAAATACAATTGACGAAAATTTTTATCAGAAATTTTCAACAAATGCTGATGGAAATCGTTTGATACAAACAATGAATGGAGGACCCATCTCTCAAAGTTACCAAGATTTATCTAGCGGTGTTCAAAACCAGCCTAATTCAATTTTGGTTTTGATAATATTTTGCATTAAATATTGCTAATTTCGTTAAATTTTAAGCGTATAATAATTGAATGTATGCTTTACCCGGTTACTTTAGATGTTCTTTTTATGGTATGTTTTGGTTATTTAATAGGGTGCCCAGAAGTATAACTGTTATAAGGGAGAAAGAAGTTCCCTCTGGCTAGAATTAAAATTTTTCAAGTCGAGGGTTTAAGACCTATTAAGAGTTCGTAGGGTACTCGTACTGTATTTCGTTGAGTACATGTACATGATAAGGAGAAGCTGAGCCTATCTCTATGATAAAACTATAGATATGTTTAAAAATCCTATAAGAATTCAAATGTGATACCTTTGAACAGCTAAACATTGAGCAGGTATCGAGCTAGCGATCATGCTGACCGACTAAGCTGACATATAAACATGAACATTATATATAGGGTTGGGGGCCCTGTCCGGTCCGAAAAATCGAGTCGGGCATCGTATTTTGGCCCGATAAAAAACTCGGTCGGATCGGCCCGTTAAAAATGAGGCCCAAAAAATGAGTCGGAAATCCCAACCCTACTTATATAAGAGGGATCCTAACTACATAAATATTTGATTTTTCAAAAATATCGGGACGCTGAGATCCCCGCTATATAGGAGCGCTAACTTGGCACTTCAATCAAATAATAGATTATAATTTTTAATTTATTTTAGATATTTTCTCGTTTTGGAAAAGTCCTTCGCATAATTACTTTTAATAAAAATAGTAAGTCTACAAAAATATTAATTTAAATATTTTTATTTTTTAAAGATTCATTTCAAGCTTTAATTCAATTAAGTGAATCTAGTGCTGCAATGAATGCAAGTAAGTAAAGAAAAATTTTTTGGCACTAATTTTATAAAGGAAAAAATATTTTCTTTTTCTCCTACTTTAGTTTAAATTCGAGTCGAGTGAAGTCAAGTCGAGTGAAACTAAAATTATTTTACTTACTGAAATATGAGTTGAGATATTTTTTGTATAAATTAATTATTTTTGGAATGTAAAATAGATTCTAGAAAACGAAAATTTAAAAACTACCCTCAATTTATGATATCTTTTCAGCCATAAGTCTATATCTTATATCTAATACAGTCTAACTTTAGTTTAAGGGAGAAAGGAGAGGAGCTGGCTGAGATATAAAACGTTTACTAAGTAGTAGTTTAAGGTCTATTAAAAGAGAAGCTGGAAATAGTGCTTCGGAAGCTCAGTCGTAGTGCATCTGAACGGCGTGAGAGAACCAAAAATCGTCAAGACTTTCAGGAAGTCGCAGGATCGATGCCTTCCCGGCTAAGCTTTAACCTCTCTCTTACTGTAATATGAGAGCACCCTTCTAAATTAGTGCCAATAATTCTTCAAAAATACTTTCTAAATAATTTTATTCTTTTTTTTTAAAGAAAGTTCCTTGGATGGTTTAAATATTTATAATGGATGTTGCACTGTAAATTAATTTTTTTTTAATTCAAAAAATATTTTTCCCTTAAAGTTGCGTATTGAATTTAGTAAATTAAACACATTAAATGTAAAATATAATAATGACAAAAGTCGTGATTATACAAATCCAAATTTGCCTTCCGGCGAATTAACCTATGAACAAAAATTACAATTAATTCTACAAAATACCCAATTAACTGGGGGACATCATCAACAACAACAAATTGGGGCTCTCTTTCCTTTTGGGGCTGCTGCAGCTGCGGCTGTAGCTGCACAACAATTGGCATCTAATGTTAATACTTCTAATGGAACTGCTAATACACAATTTCCGTTTAATGGACAAATGGCTTTACAGCCTAATAATGGTTACTTAATTTTAAATTATTATCACATCTGTGAGGCCTATGGGAAGCCTAGAATTCCTATGCATCGGGGAGGCTTCTGGGAGCCTCGACCTCGTACAACTTTAGTTTTCCCAAAAGGTCAATTCTTAGGGATGTACATTTATCCTCAGTCCTCGGCTAGCTTTTTGGCAAGAACGAAGACCTAGGTTCCGAGACCGAGATTGGAAAATTGGCGAGGACCTATGCCATGGGAGGCCTTTACCTCATACAACTATATTTTCAACTAATCCTAAATTATGTTTAATTTAAGATTAGTTGAAACTAAGGTTGTGTGAGGTCGAGGCCTCCTCGAGGCATAGGTCCTCGCCAATTTTCCAATATCGTTCTCGGAACCTAGGTCTTCGTTCTCGGTTTTTCAAAAAAATGTCAGTGTTTTTCAAAAAAAACTAAAATAGTTGGTAAAAAATGGCGATCTAAGAACTAGCTAACATTGAGATAATAATTTTCCTAAAAATCTTTTTTTTTAAGAATTATTAATGGGTGGTGGACAATTATTGTCAAATAATTTAACTGGAATAGTTTTGAATACGGCCTTCCAATCTGGAGTAGTTAATACACCTGTTGTTCTTGTTTCTAATTTGGATGAGGCTGTAAGTGAATTTTAAATTAAATAAGTAGAGAATTAAGTGTTTAATAAAAATTCCCAAAAAATATCAGAATCCTTTAAAAATTACGAATCCTTTTTTTGCCTCCTTTCAATAATTTTTTTGCTTATTTTTCAAAAAATTCTTTTATGACTTTAATAAAATTTAATGTCAGTGTTTTTCAAAATTTCCGCTCATATTTTTACTTTTTTAATACTATTATTAAAATTGAAAACGAATTTCCAATTTCTCCTGTCTTGTGTTTTTAAAGCAAATTTATTATTTTTGGGTATTTTATAGTCTGCAAATATTTTTTAAGTTGAAATGCTTTTAAAACGGTCCAAGATAGGGTTGTCGGTTTCACCCGATTCATAGGTTAACCGAACCGATAAACCGACCGAAAATCTTCGGTTTTGCGGTTCGGTTCGGTTTGAAACTGACACCCTAGTCCAAGACAAAAATAGACGTTGGTCTTTAATAAAAATTTAATAAAATCTTTAATAAAAATTATTTTTAATAAAAATAATTTTTTGTGTTTAGAGAATAGAGAATGAATCTGAATAAGGTTAACACATTTTCAGGCTGGCTAGCTTCATGGTCGGATTGATTTAGACCCCATTTATAAAGGGGTTCAATTCCAAATTGGGGGTTTTCATTCCTTCTTCGGTACTTATTCCATATACCTTCCCATAAATTTTTCTACAGTATCCAAATCATATGTAGATGTTTCATGAATTTCTCTACCGGGAGGACTATTTTTCAACCCTCCTCCATAGGCGAGGATGGGCAATTATTATTTTTTAATTAAAGGGGAAACCTTCTTTATGATTTAAAAAAATTATATTTGCAGACTATTTACTAGAGCTGTCCGAGACCGAAATTTTTCCAAGACTCAAGACTCAAGACCCAAGACAAAATTTTTTCCAAGACCAAGACTCAAGACCAAGACCAAAACTCCAAGACTCAAGACCAAAAATAATACAAAACTCGAGACAATTTTTAGGTCCCATAGGTCAAATTTTTGGTCCATTTTTTGTTATTTTGACACGATCACAGTCAACTTCAGCACAATCACCTATAATTTCGAAAAATCTATACGAAATTCAAAGAATTTTGAGGAATTTATCCGGGTGGAAAATCAATGAGTTATATTATTTCAGAGGATTTGGGTGGATCAATGGGATATTAGCAGGCGAAAATTTCGAAAGTGTTGGAAGGCCAAGAAGCCAGAATTTTTCCTTTTCTAGCGCCGCAGGCGAAAATTTTGGAAATTATTAAGGCCAAGAAGCCAAAAATCTTCCTTTCCCTGCGCCGCAGGCGAAAATTTTGTGAATTTTAGAAGGCGGTAGGCCAAAAAAATTCACTTTTTCAGCGCCGCAGGCGAAAATTTTGAGGATTTTGGAAGGCCAAGCACTAAATCCAAAGAGGCCAAAAAACCAAGACCAAAAAATAAAACCAAGACAAGACCAAGACAAACACCCCAAGACCAAGACCAAGACCAAGACCGAAAAAAAACCAAGAAAAGTCTTGGTTCCAAGACCAAGACCAAGAGTCTCGGACAGCTCTACTATTTACCTTTAAAATAATCTAGAAAAACTGAAATTTAAAAAAAATAAATGTTTTTTCTTCTTTATTTTCTTCCTGTCTTCTTCCTACTCAAGGCATTTTTCCTCTTTTTTCAGACTGTGACTCCAGAGCAACTTTTCATTCTGTTCGGTATGTCTTGAACTTTCCGCCATCTTTTTTGAATGGCTTTTGCTTTATTTTAAATTTTTAAAATTTTTTTAAAACTTTTCTGTATTTTTATATTTTTTTTGTTTTTTTTACTTTTCTTTTAGCATTTCTTTCAAAAAAATTAGAAAAAAAATAAAAATTAATTTAAAAAAAGTTTTTCGATTATTAAACGCTTTAGGAGTCTATGGAGACGTTATTCGCGTCAAAATCCTCTTCAATAAAAAGGATAATGCTTTGATACAATATTCTGATGTTCAGCAGGCACAATTAGGTAATTAATTTTAGAAGTATCATTTAATTAATGGGAGTGATAAATACGAGGGTGAGTGATTATCTAAGGGTTAGTTTTATTATTCGGGAGAAGCATGAATGTAGATTGCGTTTGTTATTTTATTAATAGAATTCCTTCAACCGGTACATTGAAGTGTTAGGTAGGAGGTTCCATATCAGGTTGGGCCGAGTCCCACAAAATACGATACACGAGATTCACGAGATACTCAAAAAATACGAGAACGAGATAAAACGAGATACGATATCTCTCAAAAAATACGAGATATCACGAAATACGAGACTGAACCTACCCCTGTTCCATATATCTAATAGTTCTGATGTGTCTCAAAATTCATACAAAACTATTTTTTATTAAGTTATTTAGCCCACTCATAAAGGATTTTTAAATTTAGTAATTCCCATAAATTTAAAATATTATCATGGCTAATTTATGTTATTAATTAAAAGATTATTCTTAATTAAGCAATTCAACACTTGGACAAATTAAAATGGAATGGACGTAATATTCGAGTTACAGCTTCCAAACACACCCTTGTTCAAATGCCAAAAGAGGGTTTCTCTTAAATTTAAAAATTATTTAAAAATTAATTTTTAATAGGCCAGCCAGATGCTGGTTTAACTAAAGAATTTACAAATTCTTCTCTTCATCGTTTTAAAAAACCTGGAAGCAAAAATTATATGGTACACCTAAATTATACATATTATTTTAATTAAATACAGTCAAAGTCTCAATTATTTTCGTTAGATACCCCTAAATTTAACTAATGTTCTCTAAAGGATACCTTCTATCTAAGACACTCTTAAGGTCTCTCATTTCCAAGGGTATATCTAAAAATGAGGGTTGATTATATCTACCATTAAAATATATTTATTTTAAAGAATATTTATCCTCCATGTGCAACTTTGCATCTTTCCAATATCCCAAATTGTATGGATGAGGATTCAATTCTCGAAATTTTTAAAGATTTTAAAATTGCTGAGTTTAAATTCTTTCAGTCAGTTTTTTAATAATTTAAATTTAATTAAAAGTATAATTTATCTATTGTAATTATTAACGATATTACCTCCTCAGATCTGTTAAAATCCTATCAGTTCTGTTAAGGATTGAATTTTGCCTTTTATGCTTTAGATCAGTAACAGATTGAATTAATAAACGCTTACCATACATTCTTGATTAAATGCTCTCCCTCTCGAATAATTATCCCCTTTAGCATCAGTTTGGAAAAATATTTAACTTCCCTAAAATGCTCTCTCTCTCACCTAAAAATTTCATAATTCGATTAATTAACACTCTTTGATCAATTAGCTCTCTTAGCTTCAGGCTGAAAAAATAATTACCCAGATAATCAAGAATATTAACCGATTTCTACCCGAATTCCTCATAAAATAATAACCAGATAATCAAGAATAGTAATTTATTTCCATCCGAATTCCTCATAAAATATAAAATATTTATCCAAAAATAAAGTAAAATTAAAAAAAAATTCAGAAAAGATCATAAAATGGCATTAGTTCAATTAGAAGATGTTGAAACTGCTGTGGCTTTTCTTGTTGCTATGCATGTAAATTTCATGAAGATAAATTTAAATTTAAAAAAAACTTTTTCTAGAATTATAAATTGGCTGAAAATGCTCATTTGCGTGTTTCTTTTTCTAAAAAAGGAATGAATTAAATTTTTATTCTTTTAATTAAAATTTTTATTGGGACAATTAACTGGTGGATTATAATAACTGATTCTGTCTGATTTTTATTGTTCATTTTATTGGGACAATTCAATGGGGGTCTTTAATGACCGACTCTGTCTGAATTTTTTTCAATTTAACAATTTTTAATTTGGCGAGTTCTTTAACATTTCTATAATTATTATTTCGAAAATGATTAATTTTAATATCCAGTATATGCTCGAATAATTACTAGAGTTTCACCGGAAGTTCCGATTCCGGAAAGTTCCGGTGTCTTTTTGGTTCCGGAAACCGGAACTCAAATTGGATCCGATTCCTGTCAAAATTTCGGTTCCGGTGAAACACTGATAATTACCCGCTCTCAAATAATTACCCCCTTTCCTATTAATCACCCTCTAGCAGAGGTGGAAACAATACTTACCTTGGATAATTATTTCAGCATATACGGAATTTTTTTAGAATTTACTTTGCTAGGTTAACAAAAAAATTTTTTCAATAATTTTTTAAAATATTTCTAATCTAATAATATTTTTTCATTTTTATCCCGGTTATTAAAAAATTTTTATTGTCATTTTTCCTAATATATATTTTTGTCATATTATTTTTTAATAAGCTTTAGAATATTTTCTATTGTAAAATTTTGTGGATATAGTAATTAATAGGGTTTAAAGGAGAGTTTGGTTCGAGTACTAATCATCGGTTGAGAGTTACTTTCGGATTATTTTTAACTTTTTTGATACAAGAGACAATTTTAAACCTTTAATATTATTTTTTGAAATTCAAAACTCTTTATTTTTCAGCTGCGGCGCAAAAAATGGAAGAAATCTGGCTTAAGGACCTCAAAAATTCTCAAAATTTTCGCCTGCGGCGCGAAAAAATGAAAATTTTTGGCGCCGAAGGCGCCAAAAACCCGTCCCCGTCCCCCCCCCCCGTGGCGCTGCCTCCCCGAAAATTTTCCCCGTGGCCCTCCCCCTCCCCCCCCGTCGGGGAACAACCCTAGTAATTAATAGATTGTTGGTGAATCTAAAATTTATCCTTGATTCTATTTATACGGGATCTCCAAAGGATTTCCAGAAATTTTCAATTTTTTAAATAGCAATTTATTTATGAGGGTTCACCACTCCAAAATTTTTGGAGAATTAAAAAAAATTTTTTTAAATTTAATTTTCAATAAATCTACACAATTGTCGTTATCCACAAATTTTAATTTTTATTAATTCAACTAAAATCATTCCAAATAGTTTGTAATCACAAATTTTTTTCCACACCAAATTCTAAGTCAAGAAAAGTCTTTGCTGTGATATATTTATGTATATATTTAATTAATTAATTTTATATCTAAAAATTTTTTATTGTTATTTTAGGGGCATATACCAAAAAAATAATTTTTTTTGCTTTAAATATAGATGACTCTCATTATAATCCTTACACTAAGTGAATGACCACCTCCAACTTTTTTACTTTAAAGGCAAATAATAATTTCCTATTTTACTAATTGAGAGTCATTCTATGTATAATTTTATTTTAAAAATTATTTTATTTTAAAAATTGTTATTCTTCGTTTTAGTTTTTGATAGAAAAAATTATTACATATTATTTTACCAAGAAGACACATATCTTTTATTGTCCATAATTTTTATTTATAATATTTAAATTTGCATAGTTAATTAATTTGCTGTAATATTATTAATTATAAATTTATTAAAGAATAGTTATAGTTTCATAAGTATATTTTTTTAAATATTTTAAATTCAAGTGAGGTTTGGAAAATTAATTAAATTTATTAATAGGTAAATAATAGGGAAATTAATGGGAATAGTATGTAGATAAAATTAATTAAAGGTAATATTTTTTCCAAACTTTTACAAATTAAATTAATTTATGTAATGAAAATATAATTTTAATAATTAAAAGGACAGTCGACACTCATTATAACCCAAATTATAGTTTAACGAGTAATAAATTTGAATAATAAATGTTAAGAATATCGAAGGTTGGATGATTTTATTGCTGATAATATCGGATGATTACGATTAATATTAGTTTATTGAGCATCTGAGGAGGTTCCTAAAAAATCTACGGATATCCGGACATTTTTCGGTTCCAAATATTAACCGCAAATCAGTTAAATCAAAATCAAACCAACAACTTAAATCGAAAACCCCAAAGATTTTTGTTTAATAATACTCGTAAGGTCGTTGATTTCGTTTGATTAACTCTCATTAAATTATCATTCATTATTTCGAGTGAGTTATAATCCATTTAAATGTATATAATTTAAAAATTTCCCAGATCATTCCTCCCATTTTATATCAAAAAATTGTTTTTTAAATTTAATTCTTTGCCAATTTTGGATGAAGGGGGGCTTTACACAATCCACTATCTACATCACAAGTTGAATTTTCATATAATTTGCAATCAGTATTGCAAGTACATTTACTTCCTGGATTATATATTGCAATATTGCCATCATAGGCTCTTAAAAATTAAAAAAATTGAAAATTTTTTTGAAGGGGGCTACAAAATTTTCCTTACGGATTATAATAATTGCAAGAAACCAAAGTAGTTGTTTTGCATTTATATTCATCTTTACACCATGCTTGTTCCCCACAGGTTTGAACACCGCAAGAGATTTGTGTTGATTGCCATTGCATCATCTAATTAAGTTTATTTTTTAAAGAGAGAAATTTTTTTGTATTTACGGGGACAGTATGTCCACAACCGTCCCAAACTGCATCTGTAGCTTTCAAATTATTCACAGCTATTTGACATACGTCTTTTTCTGCCCACCACATATCAACTGCAGCAATTAAAGCATCGGCTAGAAAAATAATTGGATACAATCTGGCCTAGCTATAATATGAATCACTACACGTATCTCGTATTTTGTGGGGCTCTGCCCACCCTGATATGAACCTAAAAATCGGACTGGGAGGATCGTATCTCGAAGATATTAATCTAGATAACCGAGATTTTTGTTCGAGACTCGTCTCAGTCCGGTCTATAATAACACAATACTAAACTTGATGCACCTCAATTTAAGATAGCTAAATACTAGGGGATGGGGAAAAATTAGGAGAAATTATTAGAAAATTTTTTACTAGAAAAAAAATTTTACTTTTACTTGTTTACTAGAAACTTACTAATATTCATTTTATAGCTACTTGCATATAAATTTTCGCCATATAAAGTATCATTAGAATGCTTCATTTCACAACAATTAGCGGTATTTTGTGAAAGTTTTTCCATTGTTACGTTGTAAATCTATTTAAATAAAATATAACATATATTACTATGTAGTAGTTTTTCTAAATCCTAATATAAAACAGTAAGCCTTACGATCTAAATATACATACTTTCATAAAGAATCGTTCGGGAGCGGGGTTCTGGGTACAATTTACTATAAGCATGCTTGCCAAATTTTGTTTCAATAAAACTCGTTTTGGTAAAACTTTATCAAAAAGTAATCTGATCAGGGAGGAAAATGCAAAAAACACTAGATCAGTGAGGAACCTGACATTTCAGAAAAAATGAGAGTATTTGCGAGAGGAATACATAGCTCAATAACCTCCAAAAAACTAACAAATTTATGAAATATTCCCCCAGGCAAAGTTGTATTAGCATCTGTAACTTCCCCACAGGCCAATTTAGATCTGTATTTATTGTGAGCATGTAACACGGCCAAACGAGCTTCATCATTCATACATTCTTCATCCTCAGTTAGAACCGTTTTTAAATCTAAAAAAATTTTCCTTTCTTTATCTCTCTCTCAACATTAATTTAAAATACCTGACACTAGAAGGAATAGAAATATTAAATAAAAAAGCATTATTTAATTTTTATTGGAAAAATTTTTGGTTATGAATTAAGTAAAATAAATTAAAGCCAAAAATATTTTATATGAGTTGCCATTATAATTTAGCTGATATAACAAAAGGAGAAGCACCCAAAATGTTTTATGACGCATTTTAAAAACCATCCAAATTTCTTCCCAAAATATATTCAAAAAATTAAAAAATAAAATTTACTCGCTAATTTAAAAGCCTTTGAATGAATTAGAGATATTCTGAGTCACTCAAAAGATCACCACATCAGAGGGCAATCATAGAGATAAACTCATTATGGATAAACCAGAGATCAACACCCTTAGAGACGAAGAAAAGATGACCAAGAAAGTGAACTGACGAGCCGGCTTGCGGATATACCTCTGGGTATATCCGCCGGTTTGAAACAAGCAACTCGTCTTGCTCTTGATTCAAGAATTTTTCAAAGTTTCAATCTTGTCTTGAGTGGAGCAACTTCGATTTTGAACGAAGCCACAGTTCGAAAATACCTCTGGGTATATCCGCCTTAAGTACTGGAAAATATCCATGTTGAACAGCTCTTCCTAATTTTGATTCCTAGAGAGTATATTCCCAAGTTAGTTATTCAAATTCAATGCATGTTGATCTCTAGGATGGTCTTCATATAAAATACGTAAGAATTTATTTACTTAACTGTAAATATAATAATTAAATTTTCTTTTTTAATTTAATATACGCATTTTAAATTAATTTAAATTTTTAATGCTTAAAATATTTAAATGTATTAAATTTCCATTAGTCATCATTAGAAAAGCCGCAGACTGTAAGGAAGTAAAATATTGTATTCATAATTCTGAACTATTTTCTGAAGATATGATCGAAAAGATATACATCAACCGGTTGACGTCAAATCTTGGCTCCGCCCTCTTCAACTGTGGGCCACTTTTTAGGTTAGGTTGTTAGTACGGGAAGTAGCAAAACCTCTTACGGTCTTTTTAATTTCTAATTACGGTCTTTTTAATAATTTTTCCGATCATATTTTCTCTCGACCGGTCTCTCCAATAAAAGTAAAGAAAAAACGGTGTCCCGTTTTTTGATATCTGTCCCCTTTTTTCCAACTGTGAAAATACAAAACTCAATTCCTTCAACAAAGTCGAAAATTTTTTTCAGTTTTAGATAAACAAAAATTCCTCTTTTTAGCGCCGCAAAGATCAAATTTTTGAAAAAAAGTTCGAAGAAACTCTAAAATCAGAAATCAAAAATCGAAAATTTGAAACTGCTTTGATTATACAAATTTAACTTTATTTCTCCAATTTTAAAGGAGATTTTATTTAATTTAACTTTTAAAAAAATAAAAATATTCCCCCAATTATTCTTTCCTCTCCACACTTTTAGATTTCCTTTCCGATTTTTTATTTTTATTTAGTTCGCCAACCAGTCATTTGGTTTCCCCAAACTTAATTCCGCTCTATAGAAAAGGAAAAGGAAAATAATGGATACTGAAAAAGAAACACAGAAATTATATTCTTCCATTGAAAATTAATTTAATTATTGCAAATTTACGTGGATTTTTATTAAAAAAATTTTCTTTAAATAAAAAAATTAAAAAAAATTTTTTTAATAAATGGAAGCAACAAAAACCCTCATTTTTATGGATCTAGAATCAACCGGACTTTTTGACGATAGCTATTCTGACCCTTTAATTAATCCGGGTCCTCCAAAGGATTTAACACGCCGATTGGAGAATATTATTCGTTCAGGTTTAAATTGTTGATATTTTATTTGGAAAACAATAAAAAAAATTTTATGGAGAATCGTAGGTATACTAAGCTTTTTCTGATTTTTAGCTTTTTGCCTGGCTTGTAAATTTTTTTTGTTAATGGATTTGAAAAAAAAATCTTTCGAGAACGTGGACGGGGTGCAACTCTAAAAATATCCTCTATTTTTTCCTTCATTTAAAATTATTTTTCATTTAAAGATGGTCGGCAAAAGCCTCATATAACAGAAATTTCATTAATTTCAATTCCCTCAAAACTTTTTAAAGAAGCTTCGAAACAACTAAATAAAGAATTAAATATTCGAAATAATCAACTTGTTGATTTTTTTATTCCAGTAATTACTAATATACAGACTAGACAAATAAATCCAAAATTAAATTCGACTGAATGGGCGAAATATGAATTGCTTAGAATGAATAAACCGAATGGTTTTTATTTTAATTTTTAAAATTTTTTAATTTAAAAATTATTTTCTTGTGAAATTAAATGAGGGGTTCTATTGAATTCTTTCAACATAAGAACCCTTACAATTTCGGAAAATGCACAGTGATTCCTGGGCCTGTAGCATAAGAAGTCAGCTGCTGGTTAAATGATTAAGAACCGCATGACCTCAGGCGATATAAAGTTATACTTCCACCCCTTTTTCAAAATTTTTTTTATTTGTAGTGATCCGAATTTTATGAAAATTTAAGTACTCACCTTTTAGTGAAAAAGGGGTAATATACATACATATAATTTTGCGTCGCAGTGTACATATTTAAAATAGCAATTTTGTATAAAATATACCTAACTTTTAATCAAGAGTAAAAAGTTATAATTAGGGTTGCCAAAATGGCCCGACTCGGACCGAAAGATCGAGTCGGGCCTAGGATATTTGGCCCGAAAAAGACTCGTATGACCCGACTCGATAAAAATGAAGCCCGAAAAAATGACTCGGAAAAAACTGGCCCGACTTGAATGTGCCTCGATAAATATTTCCTTTTGAATCTTCCTCTTTGATATTTCTTTTACTGAGTAAAAGGAATATATTTTCTTTCAGAACTAATTAGATGAGCGGTTAGTTGAGTGGTTAAGGCGCTTGATTTTATTTAAAGGAGTGTTGTGTTCGAATACTAATCATCGTTTGAGACTTATTTTCAGATTATTTTAACTTTTTTTAATACAACAGACGATTTTAAACCTTTAATATTATTTTTTGAAATTCAAAACTCTAGATTTTTCAGCTTTAGCGCAAAAAATGGAAGCTTTAGCGCAAAAAAAGGACCTTCAAAATTCCCAAAATTTTCGCCTGCGGCGGAAAAAAATGAAAATTTTTGGCGCCGAAGGCGCCAAAGAAAATTTTTGATTCCCCGAAATTTCCCCGTAAAAATTTTCCCCCGTCCCCGTCCCCCCCCCCGTGGCGCTGCCTCCCCGAAAATTTTCCCCGTGCCTCCCCTCGTCGGGGAACAACCCTAGTGAAGAAGATGATGAAAAACAATGTTAATATGATTTATTTTTGATGACAAAAAGCAAAATTATTTTTGTTTTTTTGAATAAATCTTTTTGAAAAAAGGCCCGAAAAAGTATCGATGCCCGACTCGATAAAAATTATGCCCGAAAAAGACTCGTATGACCCGACTCGATAAAAATGAGGCCCGAAAAAAATGACTCGACCGTCGGCCCGACTCGAAAACGGCAACCTTAGTTATAATATTTTTTTAAAATAAAAAAATATTTAAATAAATTTCTAAAGTTATTCAACTTCGAAGAGAAGATTTGGAATTAAAAAATACATTTGCAGAGGAATGGCCAGGATTTGTATGGAAAAAATTTTTTAAAATTAAAATTAAATCGTTTAAAGCATCAAATGCTTTCTATTGCACCAAAACCAGCTTGTTTAATTGCTCATAATGGAATCTGTTTTGATTTTAGACTTCTTATGCATGAACTAATTCAATCAAATTTATTAGAAAAATGGCCAATTCCTGAAGGGGTTTAATTTAGTTTTTTAATTTTTAAATGGAAAATTATTTTTTTCTCATCATTGGCTTCCAAAAACATTATGGAAAATATTTCATGTACACTGGGGGGCAAAAGTTTATCTACATTGAATGAAAATTTCTTTAAACCAATATATCTCGAGAAAAATTCGTTTAGATAACCTGGATTATTTTTATCATTATTAAGTAAAAAGTTTCATGCAAACGAATTGTTCCCGAAATGTGTTCTAAAAATTTTTTGGTAGGTATAGATAAACTTTTGCACCCCAGTGTATACACTTTTACGTGGCATCACATTAATTAAAATTTTTCATGCTCTGTCTTGAGAAAATAAATTTTTTTTAATTTTTCTTCATAAACGAGGATCTTAATTAAAAACATAATTCTTGAGATAATAGCAATTGAATTTGCATCTTCTTTCTTGGTGGCTTATAAAAATTCCCTCACAAAAAATATTTTTTATTTAACAATTTTTAATTAAAATTTAACTAAAAGGTTTATTTTCTCGACACATTATCTTCCTTGCCAGACATTGAAAATTCTTTTGATAATGAAGTTGAAATTACAACAAGAAATGTTAATTGGAAATATAGTTAATAATTAATTTAAATAAATAAATAATTATATTTTTTAAGTTATTTCACAAAATGAAGAAGAGGAAGAAGAAAATGAGGAGGAAGAAATTGATAATAATGAGGGAACAACAAATAATTTAGAAAATTTAATTAGAGCCCCGCCAACAGAAGAACAACTTCAAAAAACTCCAGATTTTAATAAAAAACAAAATGAAAAGAAAGAAATGGGGAGGAAAGGGTAAATAAATGATTTAAAAATTATGGATTGGAAGGGATTAAAGGGGTTTGGAGGACTAAGAGTACAAGTCCTTGGAGGAGATTGAGTAGATTGGACTCACAATGGAGCATATTTACTATAGTTAGGCGGAACCAAAAATTCTGGTAATTTTAATAAATTAGAACAGAGACTTTCGGCGGAACACTAAAGTTACATGATTTCTAATTTTTCTATATCCTCTTATGAATATCTTTTGAGAAAGTATTAATCATGATAAAAATAAAATTTATTTTTAAATAAAAAATAAATTTTAAGAGCAAAAAGATGCCTTTTCGGAAGCAGTACAAGTACAAGTCCCCCAACACCCGTTACATTTATGCGTACAGAAAGTTGGAGTCCTGCTAAGCGAAGGAGAATAAATTCACAATATTTTGGGTAAATAAATTAAAATTTTTTAAAATTTAATTAAATAATTTTAGTCGAAATAGAGAAGGAAATTGGGATTTTAATTCACATCAGGCTAAACGTGAGACTGTTGGGAGAGGAAAGAGAACACTTTTGGCGTTACAAGAACGAGTTTAAAAAATTTTTTAAAAATTTTTAAAATTCTAAAAAATTTTCCAGTTTTTTATCACCGGTCTATTCTCTTCACATAGAGCACAGGGGGACGCTGAAGCTTTGCTACAATGTTGTCTAGCCTATGGAGACGATTTTCTTTCGTATATGGATAAACATCGTGCTGCATTTCCGATTGAATCTTTTAGAGAAAATGTTAATTATTTTTAGAATTTAATAGAAAATGGATTTAAAAGATCAGCATTTTTGTGATTTGTTTTTAGAGCTTTTTTTAATTTATTAAATTTAGTTTGTTATAAATATTTTTTAAATTTATTTTAAAAAATTCTAAAAAGTATTTATGCAAGTATTTAATTAGTCCGCTTGAATAACACTTTATAATGTAGTTGTGTAAATCCCAAAGCAAAAATCTTCCACATGATTCTTGTTTGCTCAGCATCATCTTAACAATGTGTTCAGCTTTCATCCGTATTTCAAAATTTAGAACTTATCTCTCTTATATAACCACAGAATTAAATACTCTTCAGTTTAAGTTATTACTCAGTTTTCTTCCTACCGTTTTCAAATTTTTTTAGATATCTAAAAATATTTTTTTATCTCTATTTAGATATTTCTCAATTTCACGTCTCAAAAGAATTCCGACGTATATTTTATGATCAATTTTTACATAAAACTAAAAAAATCTCTTATCATTAAAGGCAATAAAAGTTACATATTTCTTCAAAATATTGAACATATATTTATTTATTTTTTTATTATTTTTTTATCATCAATCACATTAGTACAAATCAATAGACTTAATAGTAAATTAATTATTTTATTACTACATTTATTTATTTCTCTTCAAAATAAAATCTAGAAAAATATGTTAAATAATAAAAAAATATTATTTTTTGTTAATAATCAAATATTTAAATTAATTAATAATAATAATTTAAAATTTCAATATAAATATTTTTCAACTACAAAATTAATTAAAAATGAAGTTAAACAAAATTTTAAAGAAAATTCTTCTTTAATTGACTCTTTTGGACGTTTCCATAATTATTTGAGAATTTCAATTGTTGAAAAATGTAATTTACGTTGTAAGTCTTTTAAAAAAAGATTTTTGTATTTAATTAATGATCGGAGCTAGACGAGATCTCGAACAGAAATTTCGGTTATTGGATAATATTTTTTTAGATGTTGATCTCGATTTTTGTACGAACTCCCAGCCAGATCACCTGATTTACCCCTGAATTACCACAAAATTCTAGTCCACTTTCTACAACTGTAGATCATTTACTCATTTTTGGAGTGGAGTTGGAGTTCTAGAAAGAGCTACAAAAATTGTAACATTTCGAGAACATGAGACGAGCGATACTAAAATATTAAAATATTCGGATTAACTCTAATAGAAAGGCCTGCAGCTCTTTATTTCAATCCACTCCCTTAGAAGGCCGTTATAGATAAAATATTGTCGTTCAACTAGAGACAACCGTCAACCCCCTTTTCTACGTTTTAAATAAATTAAATTCAAAGGTAAATATTGTATGCCTGAAGAAGGTGTTAAATTAACACCCTCCTCTGACCTTTTAACAAAAGATGAAATTATTCGTCTTGCTAAATTATTTGCTTTTGAAGGAGTAAATAAAATAAGATTGACTGGTGGTGAACCAACAATTAGAAAAGGTGTGGGTTTTTAAATATTAAAATAAAATAATTTCCAATTTTTATTTGACAGATTTGGTAGAAATTGTTAGTAAGTTATCTGTATTTATTTTTAATTTAAAGTAGTATAAGATCATTCAAGAATGGTGTAAAGCATATAGGTAGCTATTTAATTCCTAAGGCTAAGCAGTAGGCGGCGTGGTGTAATGGCTAACACATCAGTCTGGTCTACTGAAGATGCTGGTTAGTAGAGACGTCCGAGACCGAAAATTTTCCAAGACTCAAGACCAAGACCCAAGACCAAGACTACACCCCAAGACCAAGACCAAAAATTATCAAGACTCAAGACAATTTTTAGGTTACATATGTCAAATTTTTGGTTTATTTTTTGTTATTTTGACATGATCACAGTCAAATCCAGCACAATCAGTCAAATCCAGTCAAATCCAAATCCAGCACAATCAGTCAAATCCAGTCAAATCCAAATCCAGCACAATCAGTCAAATCCAGTCAAATCCAGCTGCTGATATCCATCCTCGTTTTATCCCTATCGTCTTGCGCCGCAGGCGAAAATTTTTACGATTTGGAGGAATCTTACGACAAAAATCTTCTCTTCCCATCGCCGCAGGCGAAAATTTTGAAAATTTCGGAAGGCCAAGAAGCCAGAATTCTACCTTTTCCAGCGCCGCAGGTGAAAATTTTGAGAATTTTGGAAGACCCTAAGCCAGAATTCTTCCTTTTCAAGTGCCGCAGGCGAAAATTTTGTGAATTTTGAAGGCCAAGAAGCCAGAATTCTAAGTTTTCCTGCGCCGCAGGCGAAAATTTTGAGAATTTTAGAAGGGTATGAGGCCAGATTTCTTCTATTTTGGAAATAAAATAAGGAAACTAAAAAAAGTTCAATCCTTAGGGATGTAAGTTTAGATAAGCCCAAAAAAGTCGAGACCAAGACCAAGACCGAAAAAAACCCAAGAAAAGTCTTGAGTCAAGACTCAAGACCAAGAGTCTCGGACATCTCTACTGGTTAGCTCCCAGCCGCCGAATAACCTTTTGCATTAGCTAAAGGAGAGAACCATAACCGAGCTTGCTCTAGTATAGAAAACCATTAATTTTTAAAAATTAGTGCTTTAGAAAATCATCTGCCCCCACACCTTCGTATGTAAACGAAGGTGTACCGTTAAATTCGGGAGAGAACAATTATACCGGAAAATGTTTTTTCAAATTCTAAAAAGACCATAAAATTTTGTAAATCCATAATATTTTCATTAAAAAAGGCGAATTGTCAAAAATTGATGGAATTCAAGAAATTGGTATTACAACAAATGGGATTGTTTTAAATAGATTGATTAAACCTTTAATTGATGCTGGATTGACTAATTTAAATGGTTGGGATGAATTATAAAAATAATATAAATATTATTTTAGTCTCATTAGATTCATTATCTGCTCAAAAATATGCTGAGGTTTTTCTAGAATTATTACTTAAAATCTCGAAATATAGTAGTTTCCAAGGCCTCTTTAACCAAGACATGAATTTTTTTAGAAAACCAAGGGTGAATTGACAGGGAATGGACATCTACTCTATTTTTCCGTGTTAACCCAAAATCACGAATTTTTTTCCAATTTTTAATGAAGAGAATCTTTTTTTGTTAGAATCTTGTATTCTTAAAATATGAAATCATAGGGATTTTCGGTTTGAAAAATTGCCAGTTGGGGTGTTCATTGTTTGGCATAAAAGGCCGGGTTTATGGGGTACCACTTGCTATTTAACCAATTTAAATGGTATAACGAAATATTTTCTTTTTTCGGAGTTTATTCGGATTTTGGTCTTGGGATAAGCTCCTAAGTTTTGGAAGGAAATCCCGTATCTTGAGAACCTTTTCGTTCTAGCACCTCTCTAATATTTATTTTATAAAGATAACTCGTCGTGACGGTTTTCAAAAAGTTTGGCGTGGATTAATCCTTTCCGAACAATTAATGCCTAAAGGAAAAGTTAAAATAAATTGTGTGGTAATCCGTGGAATAAACGAAAAAGAAGTAATTTCTTTAGTAGAAATTGGAAGAGAATTATCATTTAATATTCGTTTTATTGAATTTATGCCTTTTGCTGGCAATAATTATGAAATGAAGAAATTTGTGCCCTATAGAGAAATGTTGGAAAATATTGGGAAATATTATGGAGTTGAAAATATTGAAAGATTAATTGATGGACCTAATGAAACTAGCAAAGTAAATGTTTTTAAATTATAAGAAAATTTTTCATAGATACAGTCAAACCTCATTTATAGATCAATTAAGATTAGGTACTCCTCTGGGGCTGGGTGGCCCCTTCCAAATCACTAAAATAGGGCGCAGCCACTCAAAAATAGGGCAAAAATAGGGCGAAATCGGCCAAAAATGGGGCAAAAATTAGGGCATAGCTTTAAAAGCTTAAGCAAAATTAAAATTTCAAATAAGGCAAAAATTTTTTTGAAGTTTGTAAGGCCAAGAAGATAAATTTCTTCCGTTTTTAGCGCCGCAGGCGAAAATTTTGAGAATTTAGGAAGGCCAGGAAGTTAGAAATCCTTCATTTTTATCATTTTTCTTACAAAATATGAAGAATTTTTAAAATTTTACAAGATGAAAAAATAGGGCAAAAATATGGCAAATGAGAAAATAGGGAAAAAATAGGGCGAAAAAGTCAAAAATAGGGAAAATCCTCTATAAATAGGGTAAAAGGGCCAACCTGCTCTGGGGTTTATAAATTTGTGGGTGGCTAAGCGACATTCTGAATTTAATCTCCCGAATAAAACGTAGATTTTCCAAAAGATAACACTAATTATGTGGTAAGATTTCTTATAAGCTCTATGAGATTATTTAAAAAAGAGGTTCGACTGTATATATTTTTTAGTCATATCAAGTTAAAGGATTTGTTGGCAAATTTGGATTTATTTCTAGTATGAGTGAACATTTTTGTGGGTCAGTTTATATAGATTATATTCTCTTTTTCGGGTTTTATTCGGGTTGGTCCTGGGATAAACTCTAGTTTTGGAAGATAAAAAGTTGTAACCTCAAAATCATCCCTGATCAAAACCCAATGCAAAAGAACTACTCTGTATTCCCTCAAAACCTGAGCGTTCGGAGTACAACCCAATATTATCTCTAGCTAAGGGTTTGGCGTGCCAATAATTCTTATTTCGTTGAAAAAAAAATTTTTTTAAAAATATTTTTTTATTAAATAGTGGATGCAATCGTTTAAGGATAACTGCAGATGGCAATTTGAAGGCAATTAATTAATTAATTTTTAGTATTTAAATTAAATATAAATTTATTTTGGGTCTGTTTGCATGGCCTTTCTGAAATTTCATTGAGAGATGCTCTCAGAGTAAAATTATTTAATTAAAAAATTTTCAAAAAAAATTTTTTTCTGAGTGGGGCAGACAATCAAAAATTGTTGGAAATGATTGGAAAAGCAGTTCAGAGGAAAGCGGCAAGACATGCAGGGCTGGAAAAACTTATTCAAATGGCAGATACACTTCCTGGTTCAAGGCCAATGGTACACATTGGAGGATAAATAATTCTTTTACTTCTCTAAATGGTGTATGATTATTCAATTTCTAATCATAAATTAATTTTATTAAAAATAAATTTAAAATTGTCTTAGCAGCTGTGTACTAGATATCGATATCCATTGACGGATTTTTCGAGATTTTTAAATTGACGAAAGTGGCAGGATTTTCAGGATTTTCTTCTTCACTTCTTCACCCTTTCGAGGATAAATAATTCTTATTCAAATGGCAGATACACACCAACAATTAAAAATTCCCCTCATGAACTCTATTTAACAGTTGAATTTAGGATGATGGATTTACTAGAGTAAGAGATCTCGAAAAATATGTATATCTCGGTAAATAATCTGTTCGAGATCTTGTCTAGCTCCGATCTGACTTTTTCATAAGTTTAGCCAAATTCATTTAAATCTAATAAAAATTTTTTACGATTTTTTGAGTGGAAGCAGACAATTAAAAATTTAAAAAATTCATTATTTTTAAAATAATCCATAAATTTCTGTTATATTCTCTCATCAGTTAATCTTCCACGTTTCTACTCAACATACAAAAAGGATGAAAATATTTTATTTACTCATATTGATGAAAAAAGCGGTGATGCAATAATGGTAGATGTTGGAAGTAAACCTCCAAGCTTTGAAAGAATAGCAATTGCTCGTGCTATAATTAATTTTCCTTTTGGAATTTTGGATAATTTATTGGAAAATAAAAATAAAAAAGGGGATATTTTTGGAGTAAAATTTAAAAATTAAATATATTTGAGGAATCCAATGAAGATTTAGATTTTTTCTGAGAAAGCTACTTCGAACATCTTCAAGACCGTTCTCTAATTTAAAACATCTTCAAAGTCTATGCATGAGAGCTTATACATTCGCTAGGATAGTAGAACTAAGATATTACCGATGAATCATCTGCAAGAGTTGCACTTCAGTACTAAATATTCGAAATTTCCTGCTAACATTTTTCGGTATGCTAATTTGTGTCGTACGAGATAACTCATAAAATCTCGATCTATCTCGAAAAATCTTCGATATCTCGTCTAGATACGGTCTTTAATTAAGACTATCCAAAACTAAATTTCGAAATATGATAAAAGGCCAGAGAATTGACCGAGATTATTAATACAGTTCGGCTCGGTCCGATTTTTTCTAAATCTTCATTGGACTCATGATAGAGCCAAATAAGAATATTTCTTTTACAAAAATTTAAGGTTTCTCGCATTACCGGAATTTTAGCAGCTAAACAAACTTTCCAATTAATTCCTTTATGTCATCAAATACCTTTAACTTCAATCCGTATATATTTTAAAATTGATCGACCAAACAATAAAATAATTGTTTTATCTCGTGCAAAAGCTGTAGAGGCTAAAACTGGGGTGGAAATGGAGGCAATGGTTTCTTAATAATTTTTAAGCGAATGTTTAAAAAAATTGTTGAAGGTTGGATGTTCTTTGGCAGCGCTAACAATTTATGATATGACAAAATCTGCATGTCTTGGAATTAGAATTGAAAGTATAGAATTATTGGGCAAAAAGGGAGGAAAAAGGGATTTTGGACAAACAGAAATTGAAGAAAATGAAGAAGGAGAATTTATTTAAAAATTGAATTAAAATAGTAATATGTGGTTGTTGTCTAAAATAATTTTGAATAAGCCAAAATAATTGAAATGCGTTTAATTAGAAAATACAGTATTTTCTTTAATAGAACGACCGTGCGTTCTATTTTTCAACCCGTCAAATGCCCGCACTAAAGTCCGTTACATAATTATAAGAGAGAGATAATGGACTTCTTGCTGGTAGTCCATTATCTCGACGAATTTGAACTAACAAATAGGTTAAGCGAATCCTGGAAAATCTCCATATATCTAATAACAGAACCGAAAATATACCCAGACTTTCATATTCGACTCCGTAAATCCACAACATTTATTTAATAAACACACTTTATACTACTAATTTTTCAGAACATATATCAAATGAATTAATCATTTAAATTATCTCTTACTACTTGAGACTAAACAGTTTTAACATTTACTGACTGTATCGGCTCAACTTTAGTTTTCCATGTTTTGCCGACAACTACTCGCAACAATTTCCCAACACTCTTTTGACGGACATCCTCACAAAGGGCAACAAGTAGCCATGGATGTGATAAAGCTTTTAAATCATTCACCCATGGAAGTTGATTCCAAAGTAGCTCAAATACTATATCGATATTTTGGTTATTTCCAAGTAAAGTTGCTAAGGGTTTTCCATCCTTTAATAGGTAGTATAACAACTAAAATTTATATTAATGTATAATTTTGTATAGCTGGGTTATCTCTATATTGTAGATAGCTAAGTAAGATGAACTTCCAGTCAGCTACTTACAGGGCGTTTGCTGAGGATGGCCGGAAGTAGGAATGAGGAAGCGGAGGAAAACCCATCCCACGAGCTACGCCCAGTTCGATACTTGCGAACATCAGGTTAGAGTTACAACTCAGGCCCTCTGGCCAGAGTGATTCATCGTTTACCCTATCTATAGAGGATTATTTTTAACCTTCTTTATAATAGCAGACCCTAAACCCCCGTTTAGTAAATTAACTATGTGGAAACCCCTTCACCACGTTACCTGATATAGTAGAGATGTTGTAAGCATTGCAGTCATTACAGCAGTCATAATTATAAGATTTATTTCTGGTTTAGAAATTCCCCCACTTGCATTATTATTTTTATTTTTAACATTCCCAATTATAGTAATTGGATTTTGTTTTTTAATTTTTTTGACTTTAATAAAAGTTGCCAAATTTAAACAAAAACAAATAATTAAGCAAACAGAATTTAATATTATTGTTATTATATTAATATCCAACTAAAAGATAATTTTTTGAAAAGACAGATGAACCTCACTTTTAAATGCTCTCAGAAATTGTTACTTATCTATTTAAGCTCAAGATTAGGGTTGCCGTTTTCGAGTCGGGCCGAAGATCGAGACATTTTTTCGGCCTTGTTTTTATCGAGTCGGGCTTGTGCTAGTCACTTTCGGGCCTAACTTTATCAAGTTAGGTCGCACGAGTCTTTTTCGGGCCAAATATCTTAGGCCCGACTCATCTTTCGGTCCGAGTCGGGTCATTTTGGCAACCTACTAAGGATATTATTTCTCAATATAAATTTCATTTTATCGGCATTTTAATAGAGCCTCTATTAGGAATGGGTTTCTATTAGAATATTTACGGTACTTAATTTAAAAATTATTGGCGTAGTGACAGAAGACCCACAGACAGAAGAACCAAGGACAGAAGACCCACAGACAAAAGACCCACAGACAGAAGACCCACAAGGACAGAATACCCACAGACAAAAGACCCACAAGAAAAAATTTTTAACCAAAACTTAAGAAGAAATTTTCTGAAATTTTTGAAAAAGACTTGTCTATTTTTCTAGGCACAAGATTTCAAAAAATATTTTTAAAATATTTAAAAAAATTATTCCTAAGTTAATCAATAGAATTTGATTAATGAAAAAGTGGATTGAAGGTTTAATTGAGATATGTAGGATGTAGGAATAGCGTGGAATTTAGACGATATAGGGGTAAAACCTCAAATCCACCGATGCCTATTCTTATCCGTAAATTGCTTATAACAGGAACCGGGAACTCCGATATCTCTCTTAAACAATGTCAGGGGATTTAAAGGTATGTAAACGGATTTAAACTTTTTAAGCTTTTTTAATTTAACTAATCCGCTTTTATCAAGCGATATCCCTCCAGCTTACTCAGAAATAATTACCTAATCTCTGCTATACCAATGATCCACTACATCCTTGCATATATCCAATACCCTTGACCACTTCTAATCCTATATCCCTCCATGTGGAGGGATATAGAAGGATAAAAGGGTTATCAGTTAATCTTTTATCAAGGGGTATTAATCTTAAATCAAGAGTATTAAGTTAATCTTAAATATCACTTGATACTGCATGTCCCTTTGATCTACTTTTTCTTTTCATCGTCTCAGACAAAAATTTTGGGTATTTTGAAAGGGCAATAAGCAAGGTTTCTACATTTTTATCAACATATGTGGAAAGAATTTTGGAAGGCCAATTAGCTATTTTTATATCATTTTTATAACTGAACCTGATCGGATTCTGTTTTTGACACAACCTGGAGAGGATTTTCCATATCAAAATCCCGAAAATTCGGAAAATCAAGATCACCCTTCGTTAAACAAGCTCCCCGGTCATTGGGACAAGATTCCCATCGTAGGAACAACTTTACCGTTTTTGCAACAACATGCCCCATTGTTAAAATAACATCCCACATTGTTGGAACAACCTTCCCTAATGTTGAAACAACTTAACCTGTTGTTGGATAACCTCTTATTGTGGAAAACTAATAAAACTAACAACATCCTTTGCGCCAAAATTTACGCACAATAAAAGCGAAAAAGAAGTTGTGGGTCTTTTGTCTGTGGGTATTCTGTCCTTGTGGGTCTTCTGTCTGTGGGTCTTTTGTCTGTGAGTCTTCTGTCCTTGGGTCTTCTGTCTGAGGGTCTTCTGCGTCGACACGAAAATTATTTGACCATTGAGTGGGAGAACAGCCTCAGAAGAGGTAGCTACCTTAAAGATCAAGCTTAAAGTCATGAATTAAGCTTTCTATCTAAAATTGAGGTCAACTATTATATTTTTAAAAAATTTGCTTACTTCCCACAGATCATAATGCAACAAAATTGGTACTTTTTCAATCCCAGGATTATATCTATCTAAAGGCACATACAATCCTCTTGAAAACAACATATGAATTGTTAATGGTAAGGGTACAATATGTGCAAATAGAACATGCCAAATCCACCATTTCTTCCAGCGCTTTAAAAAAATATTTTTAAACTAAGAAAGTTGATAATTCAATATAAATTTTTGGCATTATTTTTTATTTTTCCGAGACCTTACACATAATCAAGTGTTCAATGGCAATCCTTGGCCGATTCTTACGCTAATCATTGATGACTGCCACTTTTACTGTTTTTAATTTTTTAAGATAAAAGGGAAACAATATGAACATATGAACAAATCTTTCACAGATAAACAGATCTGTTCACATTGTACAAGAATGCCCTTATTAAATATTATTCAATATGCTTGTAAATTAAATAAAATGGGAGATACATTCCAATTATTTTCTAAAATTATTTTTACTACTAATGGAACAGTTATGTATGTTATATCTAGCTTTGTGGAACTGAGAATTTATTTGAAAACGTAGACCGAAAAACTGAGAACCTATCAGTTCTTTAAGAAGTTACAGTACTATAACCGAATAAAAATTTAAAAATCTAACAGTTTGTTGTTTAAAAGGTTCCCATACAGCTGTAAATCTATTTAAACAAATCGAAGTATATAAAATATCTTGTTGAAAAGCCGTATAAAAAACTATAAAATCAACTATTCCAATCAGATAACCAGAAGGAAAGTAGTCAAAAAAAGGGGCAAGTGGATCAAACACTGGCAAATTATAGAAGAAAAACACAATCAAATAATTCAATAAATTCTTTAAAAAATTAAAAATGTTAGCAAAGTAAAGAATTCAATGCTCTTTTCCTGTTTCTGGTGCCGAAACTGGAGTTATCGGTTCGTATCCGAAGAACCGAGGATTTTCGGTTGTTTTCTTTATTAGTTACGGATATCCAAAAATTTAGAACCTAATATCCTTGTCGGAACCTACAACCAAGTGGCATGACCACATTTGATATTTTTATATATTTTTTGGCATTTGTGATTGCTTTTCTATAATTTTTAAAAATTAATAAATAAACTATCAAAAGGTCCCAAGTCATATGGTTATAGATTCTGACCCCTAGGAAACTTTAAGCAATCAAGCTCAACTTTATAAAAAAGAAAGTCCGATACTCAACTTTTAGGGACCGTTAAACTTTAACGGTTAAAGTGCCAAAATATTTTTAAATTTACCGAAATTCCAATAATTATAATAAAACGATAAAAAGTTCCATTAAATAATTTATCAGTAAACAAAACATAAATTAGTCGAATATACAAGACAATAGTTATCCATTCGAATATAGTATAACAAATAAAAAGATAAGTTTGAACCATTTTACTTTAATTCTCAAATAATTATCAAGGGCAATTATTATTTTAATCTCACTCTGCAGGGGGTAATTAATAGAGGCATTGTAATTATTCAAGGTTATAGAAGTCTAATATACCGTAATGTCTCTAATAGGAGCCATGGCCATCTATTTATCAATATCCCCACTGAGTGGGCTTCTAATAGGGCATGGGCTATTATTGGAGACGGGCTTTTATTATAGACAATACGGCAACTATTTTAAGGGGTAAATATTTTCTCAAATTCTATCTGAAATTCTTTCACTTACAAATTAATAGGGAAGGGGGGGGGGTAAATATTTGAGTAAATACGGAAACTAAATTTAAAAAATTTTTTATATGTACGTATATTCAATAAAATAAATTAAATTTTTTTTATTTTAAAATGTGCTTCTACACAGTGCTTCTATTTTTCGATCCCCTCGTAGGGTGTGCTTATATTGGAGACTGTGCTTCAATTGGAGACTGTGCTTGTATTCTTCGATTTATTTTTCATTTTTTAAAGAAAATTTATACCCTAAATAAAACAAAACAAAAATGAAATTTCAATTGAATTTACAGATTTTCATAAAAAATTTTCTAACTAACTGGCTTCATAAATTTTTTGCGATCGAAAATTTTCATAATTTTCGGATTCCATGCTGAAAGGAACGAATTCTGATCTCATCTAGCCCAGAAAATCTTATGCCTCTTGTACTCATAAATTTTCATTGGACGCACAAACCTTCATTGAACCAGAGCTTAAGACTTTCCAGCGAAGTACTTTCCAGACTAGGACTGGCGAGACTGAGAGATATTCGATATCTCCATCTAACCATATCAAATGCATTGATCGCAAAAAACCTCTACGATATCAAATCCCTGATATCACACTTAATCCCCTGATATATCACACTTAATCCTCTGACCCTCCGGATTTCGATTCGAAAGATCCGGTCCGGACTAAGAATTTGAAACCCGGATACCGAATCCGGTATTTATCAAATGTCAAACTCTAATTTAAACAATAAAAATGATGATGTGCTTTTATTCGGCATACTGGGGGTGTGCTTTTATTAGAGACTGTGCTTCAATTAGAGACTGTGTTTGTATTTTTCGATCCTCTCGTAGGGTGTGCTTATATTAGAGATGTGCTTCAATTGGAGATGTGTTTTTATTAGAGCATTTACGGTAAATTATTTATTTTATTAAATAAAATTAATTTAAAATAAAAGTTAATAAAAGCAGCTGATTTTTCTTTAAATTGTAATTTATTTAATGGGTATATTAGACATTTATTAATAAATAAATTTTCTTAGAAAAAAATTTTTTCCAGGTGCTTTTTAAAAAATTAAGAAGGAAAAAAATTTTTAATGAAGAAAAGTAACTTGACAACAAAAAAATTTAATTTAATAATAAATAATTATATACATAGTTCTTTTTAAATAATTTTTTTAAATTCTAAGTAATGCTTAATAAATATTGAAACATATGCTTTTTTAAAGACGTTAATTAAATATTAAAATAATTCTGAAATAAAAAGTAAAATAATTAGGTATATTTAATAATCAGAGAAAAAATAATTGGACGTCATCGAAAATTTATTGTTTAAAATTTTTAAAAAATTAAATTAATTGGTATACCTGTTATAATAATTTTATAAACATGAACGCGACGATTTCAGGCAATAATAATACGAAAAATAGATAAACTTCAAAACGGGCATTCCATAAGAGAGGGCATTCAACTGAAGGTGCGGGGGGGGGGATTATTATAGAGATTACCTTACATAACAAGTTTAAAGAAGCAAAAAAGTCTTTTTAAAAATGATCTGGGAGGGAGTCGATAATTTTAAAAAGAGGTCGGCGCAGGACAGGATCCTGCACAGGATTTTTCAGGATCCTGTCCGAAATCCTGCCCTTTTTTCAGTTTGCAGGTTTTGTACGAAATTTTAAAACCCAATCTTGATAAGAATCCTGCAAATGTGATTTACCGACCTCTAATTTTAAATTCATTAAAATGAACAGTAATTGAATTCGCATGTTTGGAGAATAAATTTGTATATACCATCAGACTTATAGCAGTCCCCGGACCAACATCATCGCAAACACAGATAATCTAGTCGATATAAAAATAAATTTCCAATTTCTCAAATGGATAAACTTCATTATTTAATAATTTTTCATCTCAATGGGTATTTAGAAACGAGGTCCAAATATTTAAAAATTTCAACATGTTCCCAACATGTAAGAGGATTCCCCCTTTGTTGGATGTTTTTTATATATTTAAATAAATAAATAAATAAAATAAATAAAAATTAAAATTGCGAAATCAAGTCATTCAATGCACTTTTATTTAAAAATAAAATTTCTTAAAAGTTGCACTTTAATAAATAAACAAGATTGTGTATTGCTCATTGACAAAATTATAGCTTTTGGCTGTCAGTGCATTTGCCGGCTTTTTCTTTTTTCGTCATATTTGCCCTTTTCTTAGAGACAGGAACGGGATAAAAATTTTTGAAATGCTTTTGTCGGTAAATTAATTTAGAAATATATTCAATAAAAAATAAAATAGAAAAATATTTTTATGGTAAAAGGGCAAATTTAAAAGGGTAAATTCAAAGAATTGGGCAAATTTGAAAGAGGTAAAGGGCAAATTTTAAAGAGAAAATTATTATTTAAATATACTTATTTTTCTTTTAAAATTATCCATTTTTTAAAAATTAATAAAAAAAGAATTATTAAAAAATTAAATTTAAAAAAATAAATAAAAATTTAAAAATTCCCAGAATGTCTAATTCTTCAATCTTTTTATTTATTTTTCTTTCAAATTTTGTTTGGATATTTACAATGAATCCGAATACAGGTCAAAATGGGGGACGAAATATTAATCATCAATCTGAAAATCAACATCCTAATCTCAATTTCTTTAGATCCTTTATAGATGCAGAGGGTTATGTCAACTATTTTGGACCTGATTTTACTGGTTGTTAAAATTTAATAAAAATAACTTTTACAATTTTTAATTCAATCGAAATAATACGGTTTGGGCCTAACTATCTTTATCTTATGATGGGACTTACATTAAATAGAGGGTACATATTACTTAAGCAACTCCGGCATCCAAAGTTTGTATCTGTTATTGGATGACTTGGTTACATTCTTATTCCCTCGACTAACTTTTTAGGTATATCTCTGTAGGATGGGAGCTAGCCTAAAAATGACATATTATTTTTAGAGTAACTCTGGTTGCGTTAGATAGAGTTGGTATCAGCTATTGGTATCAGCTATACAGCTGGTATCAGCTATACCAAACAATATTTAGATTTACTGTTGTATCTAGTATTGAGTGTATTTATTTAGACTGGTCCTAAAGTTGAAATTTTTTTGGTCATTTTCTAATTTCTTCAATTATGTATATGAATTTCACAATCAAATAAATAATCTTAATATTAAAGAAGACGATATTGCTAATATCATCCATCGTGGAACAAGGCCTAGTTCACCAATTCGAAATGCTGTTAATGCTGCTAGAGACCGTCGTGATGGAAATCAGAATGGAATAAATATGGGGAATGGGAGAGGATCAAATAATAATAATAATCGTTCAAATCCACAAACAAATGTGAATGTCAATCAACAAGGCCATAGTAATCGAGCGAATAATCAAGGAAGCCATTTTAGAGGAACCAATACTCGTCGCCCTAATAGAGCAAGAAATGTTCCCTTAGGAGATGACGCAAGAGTTCCAATCAGAGAAGAAGATTATCCAAGGGCTATTCCTGTTCAAGATAATACAATAAATGTTCCTGTCATGGGAGAGGAAAATCATGCAAGAGATGCTCCTATTGGAGAAAGAAATCATCCAAGAGGCATTCCTGCTGGAAATCGTCCAAGAAGTGTTCCTGTCATGGGAGGAGAAAATCGATCAAGAGGCATTCCTATTAGAGGAGGAAATCATCAAAGAGGTCTTCCTACTAGAGGTCCAAGAGCTGGTATTATTGAAGAAGATGATTCATTCAATGTTCCAGTCATGGGAGAAGAAAATCATAGAGATATTCCTGTCGAAGAAGCTAATTATCAAGTTCCTCCTTCTGTCAATTTCACTTTTACAAGCTCTGAACGTGGAAGACGTACATCATTTACAGTTGGAACACAGCATCTTCGAGGCATGCAACCAGGCACTCGAGAAGCATATTTATTGACTCATCCAGGAGGGGAAGGGGCAACGCTTATACGTAACGAAGTTCGTCGAGATGGAACGCAAATTGCCCAACAAGACACACTTCAAAACATTGAAGGAGGGAGAGGTTATGTTTATGCTTCATCGTCCCACACTCAAAGCGGATCAAGTAGTAGTTCAAGAATAACTTCGACAATTCGTTTCGGGAATAATACAAGACATGGGAAAAAATGAGGAATGAAGGGAGAAAATGAGGAATGAAAAAACGAGAGAGGAAGGAAGAGATTTATACTAATTATAAAATGATAGAAAAATTGAAGAGATATTCTCTTATTCTTTCCTATATCTTTACTTTCACATACAAAATTCTATAATGGCAATTTATGATTTAACATTAAAAATTAAATTTAGAAATATTTTTTAAAATTATTTTAATTCAAATCTTTATCAATTTTTTCATATTTATATAAAACTTTGTATTTATCTTCATTTAATTGTTGATTAAACTTTTCTTTATCATTCTTTCGTAGGTATTCTAAAATTATAGTATTTTTTAATTTTCAATTTGAATAAAATTTTCTGTAAAATTTTTCTAAAATTTTGACGGTCTGATCTTAAAACCATTTACACTTTCAATATATCGTTTGAAACATTGATCTATATCCATGTTCCAGAGATTTTCCCGAAAGAACAAAAATGAGTTAACCTTGGACCAAGGAGGACATACCAACTCTAAAACCTGGAAAATAAATTTTTTGCGAGAATTGACTCAGGTTTCAGGTATGGCCGGATTGTAGAAAAAGTTTGTTTGGGCCGGGTCGAGAAAAGTCTGGCTTACGGGTTGGCTCATCTTCGTAAGGTATTTATTCTTCATAGTATTCTAGAGCAGAACTGACTGATTTATTTTTTGCCAATTATATTTTTAAAATTACCCTTAACTTTATCCTTTTCCGACTCTCCATTTCCTTCAGATTTAACTTCCATTTTAACAAATTGAATAATATTTAATTTGTCGATTTTTACATAATTATTTGGTGAATTTTCTATTTTATAAGAATATAAAATAATTAATAGAATTAATAAAATAATAATTAAAAATCCCAAAATACGAGGCTTAAAAAATAATTTTTTGAGTTAAAAAGGTGATGATGTTGTGGTTTTTGATATTTTATGAATTTTAAAAATATCTTTGGGTTGGAGGAAATTACTCATTTGTGAAGATTGTAGTTTTAAACAGTGCGGCTGTAACAACTAATTATTAAAATAAACAACAAGAATGGATTAATTGAGAAAAATCGGGTCCTGTTTCGGGTTAACAATGTAGGAAAATTCCCTATATTTATGGGAATCCTAATTAATAATTATAATTAATTCGAACGTTTAATAATTTATTTATTTCACAATAGAAAAGGTACAATTAATTTAAGAGAAGAAAATATTTATTTTATAATGAAAGGGAAGCATTGATCCAAAGAGAGAGCTTAATGACCGCTAAGAAAGAGATAAATCTGGGAAAAAGCCAGCTATTTTTATAGCGGTTAATTTATAGAAAGTATTTCAAAATATGTTTATGGGAAAAAGAATAAGGAATTTCTAGTGATTAACAAATTTCATAATTTCCTAAGTTTATTTAAATGAGTAATTCGCAGGATGCGACACTCCCGCGGCGAACATTGAGTGAATGGGTTGGATATTGAGTAAAGGGAGGTAATACAAAATAGGCTGGATGTTTAATAAAGGGAGAAGATTAGGAATGGGCCAGTTTTGAATTACATTGATACAGTTTGTTATAATATGCGGCTTTCGCCCAATGGTAAAGGGGACCATAAATCTAATTGAGTTTAATGGTGGAATGATTGAAATTCTTCTTTTCTTAATTTTCTTGTTCATCTGCAATTCGGACGATTGATTTTTTGCTATGTATGAGACTGGAAGGCGTTCAACAAAACCAGAAGGGAGCACTCGAACACGGCTGATTGGAAATTTGATTGGGGAGCTGGGAGGAGGCGGTGGAGTGTACAAATTCATTTTCATTCCTGAAGGAGCATGTGGTTGTGGCTTTGTAGACGGAATATTTTGTGATTGGTGTTTGTCAGTAGCAACAGGCGGGGAAGTGGGTATATCACAAGAGTCCAATTTAGTTGCGGGGGGAGTAGGACTTGGAGATTTGTCTGATGGAACATCACCTGGGGGGCCTGAAGATTTAATTAGTCCTTTCCTTCTACGAACATTATCTGTGGGAACTGAAAATTTTATTTCTAACTTATTATTTTCACTGGCCTTCATTGGACCATGTTTTTGATTAATTTTATTTATAGGAATGGGAGTCGTGGGATTTGTAGTGGGATCGGGGGTGGGTGATTGATTTTGATTGCTGTGTATTTGTGGGCAAGATTTAATTATGTTATTGATTAATTTTGGCTCTTCGGACAGTAAGGACTTATTTTCACTCTTTTTGTTTAATTGGGGTAATTCGGTTTCGTTTTTTGAATAATTAATTAACGATTTTACAGTATAAAATTTATCTGGCAATTTTATTAAGGATAAAGGGATTGGAGTTATAGGAGGGGGAGTGCTTGACGTTATTTGTGAGTGATTAATTGTATGTTGTTGGGGAAATTCTTGTTGAGGGGAAATATTGGTTTCTTCATTGTAATCTTCATCTACGCGGGATTCATTGATTTGGGGATTAAATAAATTCGGGCAAAGTGCTCTGGGATGTAAATTATGACACTGGGTACAAGTATGGTGTCTTTTACACATTCTCGCAATATGGTTGGGTTTATAGCAATTAAAACATAATTTTTTCTCATATAAACGGGATTTTCGAGAATGGACGGAATTATAGTTATAGCACAGGTGGGATAGATGGTCAGGTTGGTTACAGAAAATACAGGGGAATTTTAACCTCCCTGTTTTATTGTTTTGCTGGGATACGGTGAATGTTAGGGAAGATTGTGGTGTGTTAGGGGGGCTAATCTGTCTAACGGGTCGGGATAACTTTGGAGTACAAGTGTAACTTATCTTTTCGTTGAGCTCATTCTTTTGGTCGTTGAGGACTTTTATTCCTTCCTTTCTTTTTAGTATTTGCTTCAATGTTGTGCGTAGTTGATCCGTTTGCCAATTTTCTCCATAGTCGTCTTTGGCTTTAAATATTTCTTCTAAAATAGGCGGCGGAAGTTTTGATTCTAACTCCATTTGGACAGAAAGTGAGTTTATATCAAATTCCTGTTCAATCATTTGTAAATATAATATTTCAAATTGGTCTACGAATGATCGTAGTTCCACACAAAAATTTTCCGGGCCATTATTAGAATGTACTGTAGGTAATTTTCGGATTGAATGTAAAAGAGTTCTATTTATTTCATCTGCATTTCCATAATTTTCTCTTAGAAGTCGAATTGCCTCATGATAAGAAGCATTGGTTAAAGGAAGGGATTTTATTAGTAAAAGTGCGGGTCCATCTAGACATTCCTTGAGGTAATTGAATTTAACGGCATCGGAAAGATCTGGAACGTCGTGAACACCAACTTTAAATGAATTCCAAAAGGAAGTAAATTCAACACATTTCCCATTAAATTTGGGGAGAGAAAGTTTTGGGAGGTGAAAATGTGTATTTGTAATTTGGGAGGGGTCAGGTAAGGCTTCTGCTAATTTAGCCTTTTCGGAAAGGAGTTTACGGGAATATCTCTTTAAATCTCTAACTATATTTAAGAATGGGATTTCTGTAATAAATTTTTCATATATTGGGGTGTCGGTTTGGCGCTCTGCACCTGTCATACTTGTACGGACGGCCATCCATCTTTCATGGGCCGAGGTTATTTCTGTAATTGTTTCGGAAACATTCCCTAATTCTAAGTCGAGGGATGTAATAATGGAGCGAATATTTGCACGGTGGAGAGAAATGCTACCTGTTTGTTCGGGGAGTTTAAATTCTTTTTTATTTTCTAAAATTTCGGTAGCATCTTCGGCAAGGAGCCGCAATGCATCGCGGCAGGGGGCTGACATTTTTTTTCGAACCGGCTGAGCTGTAGGAAAATTCCCTATATTTATGGGAATCCTAATTAATAATTATAATTAATTCGAACGTTTAATAATTTATTTATTTCACAATAGAAAAGGTACAATTAATTTAAGAGAAGAAAATATTTATTTTATAATGAAAGGGAAGCATTGATCCAAAGAGAGAGCTTAATGACCGCTAAGAAAGAGATAAATCTGGGAAAAAGCCAGCTATTTTTATAGCGGTTAATTTATAGAAAGTATTTCAAAATATGTTTATGGGAAAAAGAATAAGGAATTTCTAGTGATTAACAAATTTCATAATTTCCTAAGTTTATTTAAATGAGTAATTCGCAGGATGCGACAGGGGCATTTTGAGGGCGGAACATTTTGGATTGCACATATGTGGATTTTTGTTCAATTACACATTTTGAGGTTTTTGTCAATTGAGAAATTTTGGGGCGCGTCTTTTTAATAAGGGCTGAGCGTTATTCTAGGGAATAATTAGTGAGAAGGCAAGGCACTGTAGTGAATAATAGGCCATAAGATCCCCTTTTCAGCGCCGCAGGCGAAATTTTGAGAATTTTAGTTGTCAAGAGACTAGATTTCTTCACTTTTTTTCCTAAAATTTACGAAAAATCCCAAAATTCTGGAAAAAATATGCAAAAATATTGAAATAATTTGCAAAAAGTGCAGAATATTGAAATAACGGGAAAATTGGCAAAATATTGAAATATATTGAAATGTATCTTTGTTCAAAATCATAATATCGAAAAACTAATGGCATATTTGGGCTTCTCTCGATATAGTATGTTTGCAAAAAAAACATTTTATTTCAATAAAATCCGGACTCTAGTTATAGCACAGGTGGGATAGATGGTCAGGTTGGTTACAGAAAATACAGGGGAATTTTAACCTCCCTGTTTTATTGTTTTGCTGGGATACGGTGAATGTTAGGGAAGATTGTGGGTGTGTTAGGGGGGCTAATCTGTCTAACGGGTCGGGATAACTTTGGAGTACAAGTGTAACTTATCTTTTCGTTGAGCTCATTCTTTTGGTCGTTGAGGACTTTTATTCCTTCCTTTCTTTTTAGTATTTGCTTCAATGTTGTGCGTAGTTGATCCGTTTGCCAATTTTCTCCATAGTCGTCTTTGGCTTTAAATATTTCTTCTAAAATAGGCGGCGGAAGTTTTGATTCTAACTCCATTTGGACAGAAAGTGAGTTTATATCAAATTCCTGTTCAATCATTTGTAAATATAATATTTCAAATTGGTCTACGAATGATCGTAGTTCCACACAAAAATTTTCCGGGCCATTATTAGAATGTACTGTAGGTAATTTTCGGATTGAATGTAAAAGAGTTCTATTTATTTCATCTGCATTTCCATAATTTTCTCTTAGAAGTCGAATTGCCTCATGATAAGAAGCATTGGTTAAAGGAAGGGATTTTATTAGTAGAAGTGCGGGTCCATCTAGACATTCCTTGAGGTAATTGAATTTAACGGCATCGGAAAGATCTGGAACGTCGTGAACACCAACTTTAAATGAATTCCAAAAGGAAGTAAATTCAACACATTTTCCATTAAATTTGGGGAGAGAAAGTTTTGGGAGGTGAAAATGTGTATTTGTAATTTGGGAGGGGTCAGGTAAGGCTTCTGCTAATTTAGCCTTTTCGGAAAGGAGTTTACGGGAATATCTCTTTAAATCTCTAACTATATTTAAGAATGGGATTTCTGTAATAAATTTTTCATATATTGGGGTGTCGGTTTGGCGCTCTGCACCTGTCATACTTGTACGGACGGCCATCCATCTTTCATGGGCCGAGGTTATTTCTGTAATTGTTTCGGAAACATTCCCTAATTCTAAGTCGAGGGATGTAATAATGGAGCGAATATTTGCACGGTGGAGAGAAATGCTACCTGTTTGTTCGGGGAGTTTAAATTCTTTTTTATTTTCTAAAATTTCGGTAGCATCTTCGGCAAGGAGCCGCAATGCATCGCGGCAGGGGGCTGACATTTTTTTTCAGGTTTTCGAAACGGCTGAGCTGTAGGAAAATTCCCTATATTTATGGGAATCCTAATTAATAATTATAATTAATTCGAACGTTTAATAATTTATTTATTTCACAATAGAAAAGGTACAATTAATTTAAGAGAAGAAAATATTTATTTTATAATGAAAGGGAAGCATTGATCCAAAGAGAGAGCTTAATGACCGCTAAGAAAGAGATAAATCTGGGAAAAAGCCAGCTATTTTTATAGCGGTTAATTTATAGAAAGTATTTCAAAATATGTTTATGGGAAAAAGAATAAGGAATTTCTAGTGATTAACAAATTTCATAATTTCCTAAGTTTATTTAAATGAGTAATTCGCAGGATGCGACAACAAAGTGCAGGTTCGGGTAATCTCCCCATTCCTGCTGTACAGACAAGGTCACGGTCACAGATTTTGTTATATAAAACCGAATAAGGGATGAGATATCCGGGACGTATGAAATTGATATCCGTATCAGTCCATATATGTGGGGCTGAACAGGGCTGAAAATATCCTTGATTTACTTTGATGTTTAACTTTGTTTTCTATTGGTTTCTAGGCCAAATATCATTAGTTTATTTTAGAAAAATTTCTAAAAGGTCGGCCAATATTCTGAATAATTTTTCAAGTTATAGTGGACCTTTTCTAAATTTTCAGTTTCAAAATAGGTTGTGGAGAACATTTCTGAAAATGTTTTAAATACAAAAATCAAAAATGGAAAACTAAATTAAAATAAATACTTTTTGTAAAAAATGTAAAAATAAAAAAGTGGATTGTTTATGTATTACTCATCATAAACTAAAAATATGCATTCATCCCTTCAGTTTTGCTATTAATTTAGAAATAAATTAAAATACATATGTAGATAGAGAATATTCTAAAGGAAAAATATTTTTAGTATTTATATAGTGTAAGACTGGTAATGATTCTTACAGCTATGCTTAGATGATTCTGGGAACTCCGTGGATATCCGGATTTCTCATCCGAACCCCAAATTTCTAGATATCCAGATTTTGTTCGTATCTATCAACCCTACTCAGATCCTAATAGATAAAGCAAAAATAACTATCGGTCAGTGATGAGATACTAAGTAGAGCGGATCATAATATTACATCGGCTAGCTCTTAGGATCAAATCCAATCCACAGTTCCGCTAATAAAAAGATAATTTAAGAAAATTTTTATTTATTTATTTTTATCATTTGTATGTAAAAACCAATCTCCACTTTCAATACATTCAACAACAGGCGCAATTAAATCCCCATTTTCATTCTCTACAGGCCAATTCCAAATATAAGTATTTACATTTATCCAAGAATTTTTATCAATTTTCATTCCATTTTCATCCTCAACTAACTTAACTTTTATTTGTTTTCTTAAATATTCTGTTGGTTTAGGGCTTTCTGGTCCACATTCTTCATACTCATCTAACCAAACAAAAGTTAATTCTGGATCGAGTAATTGAAAGACATCTCCGATTACAGAGGTAGTTGAACAAGTCTGGAATTAAATAGTAATTAAAACTAGTGTTTTAAATGAGGGGGAGGGAATTGTTTAGATTGGGAATTGCCAAAAAGGTTAAATATTCCGACTCGAATTTTTGGGACGAATATATGTACAACCTTATGAACAAGAATTATACATATATATGCTGAACAAAAGAATATTGAACCAAATATTTTAAAAAATTCAACATAGAAATCTGTGGATTTTTTCTTAATTATTCATACACAATTAAATTTTATTAATATTTATTCAAAGTGTCATGACATTATTATTTGCCTAAATAGCTCACTAATGATTTTATTGAACTTGTAAAATAAAATTTAAGATAAAAATATTTCATTCGCCGAAACAAAAGTTCCGGATATCCGGACTTTCTCGGATAAGGAATCCTGCTCAGCCAACCCTCCTATAGGTTTCCTTATCTATTCATCAAATATAAAATTCAAATAAAAATTAATTACTTGCTTAATTTCATCCTCATCATTGTCTGCTCCACTATAATTTAAAACCATAGCTGGATAATCAAATTCATCCCCCTTTATATAATATAATTTTGCATTTGGGACAATAGCTTTACCCATCCATTTAGATAAAGAATTTAATTTTTCAGAATTTTTGTTGTTAAAACCACGGCGTAATGTTCCATAAACAAAAAGGAACATTTTTTTGGGAAATAAAATTTTGATTTTTAATTTAATAAAAATTGATAATATTTTTATTAATTTAGTTATCAGAAGCTGTTAGTTTAGATAAAAATATGAAGGATCAATAGAAAATAAATTTATTTTTTTTCTTTAAAAAGAAGGTAAATTTACATTTTTTTACATAAATATTTGCTAAAAATATTTTTTTCCTTTTAATTTATTTGTATTTATCATTAAGAGAAATCAATTTCTTTGTTGGGAAATTCACAGCAAATATGGGATTGATTGTTGATAATTAATGTAGATTTTTTCTCACAAAGCAAAAAAACTTCTCTGAAACAAAGAGGTGAAACTAGCCAAAATACCTATTTAAAATCCGTTCCAAAATACCTAGACACCCCCAAATTTTTCGGATAAGTCGAGCTATAATCTTTTTATAGGATGATTCAGCATCAAAAATCACCTTAAGATTTTTTTAGCAAATCAATAATTTTATCAAAAGTTATGAAAACTTTCAAAAAATGGGGTGTCCATCAATTTTGATCCATCCAGTTGGACAAAAGGGGTGCCGGAAAATTGGGCTCCAAGATTTTTCGGAAATTTGGGCTCCAACTTTTCGGAAAATTGGGCTCCAGCGGTAATTTGGGCTCTGCGTGAAAAAATCGGATATTGGGCTCTAAAATTTTGGGCTCCGGAGGAATTTTGGGCTCTGAGGAAAAAAGTCAAATTATGCAAACCTACGGAGCGAAGTCGAGTTCTGGGTTCGGAACCTACGGCCAGTTGGTCTGGGTGAGTACTTGGCCCTATTCCTTTAAAGTATACTCAAATTAGTTCAAATTGGTCGGTCCGATTCAGTGGAATTTGATAAAGAAATCCTATTCCTTCCAAGAACAGTTGGGCGTACACGCAAAATCTCCCGATTTCGAAGAGTCATCTCTAATTTTTGCATAATTTGACTTTTTTCCTCAGAGCCCAAAATTCCTCTGGAGCCCAAAATTTTAGAGCCCAATATTCCGATTTTTTCACGCAGAGCCCAAATTACCGCTGGAGCCCAATTTTCCGAAAAGTTGGAGCCCAAATTTCCGAAAAATCTTGGAGCCCAATTTTCCAGAGCCCAATTTTCCGGACACCGACAAAAGATAGTAGCTAGGTTTTTCGGAACGGACTTCATAGTATATGAAGCATTAATTTAATCAAGTGTCTAATTTTTTCGCTCTGACACTTCCTTAAATTAATGCTTCATATACTATTAAGTCCGTTCCAAAAAAAACTTAGGCACTATCTTTTGTCTAACTAGATGGATCAAGTTGGATGGACACCTCATTTTTTGAAAAACAATTATTCTAAAAAATATTTTAATTAATGAACGATGGTGATATTATTATTATTAGCAGGATTAATCTTTAATTTAAACAAAAATCCTTTTATTTTCTTTAATAATTTCTTCGCATCTGTTCTAATTGTTTTATTAAAGCTTAAATAAATTATTGGAGGAAATCCTTTAAAAGATTTATTTATTAAATTAATTAATTAATTTAAATACCAAAAACAAAATAATTAACATAATATCCAAATAAGACCATTATTTTATGTAATGGTAAATGTTGCATTATAACCAGGGCTTCGATCTCGAATTTTTAAAAATCCGCAATTTCGATCAAAAAAATCCGCATTTTATATGAAAAATCCGCAAAAAAATATCAAACACAAAAATTTAATTCAAGTCACATTATGCGTTATATTTTTTGACTCCAACAATTGAATTGAGCAATTCGTTCACTACTAATGACTATCTTATTAAAATCCGAACAATTAAATAAAAAATTGCAGTTGACTTAAGCCATTGCTTTCACCGTCCCTAGTTGTAATGAATTGTTTACTCGAAAAATCTTCATTTTTTGCGCCGCAGGCGAAAATTTTGCGGATTTTGGAAGGCCCAGAAGCCAAAATCGTCCTTTTTCAGCGCCGCAGGCGAAAATTTTGAGGATTTCGGAAGGCCAAGAAGCCAGATTTCTTCCATTTTCAGCGCCGCAGGCGAACATTTTGAGGATTTTAGAAGGTCTTATCAAAAAATAATGACATTTTATGCTAAAAACCACAAGAAAATATAAAAAATCCTCATAATCTTCAAAAGACCACAAAAATCCGCAAATCCGCATTTTTAAAAATAATCCTCATTGACATATCAAAAAACCACAAAATGAGGAAAAATCCGCAGAAATCGAAGCCCTGATTATAACGAAGATTAGACTTGAAGGGATATTTAGTCCAATTATCATAGCAATTTGGATAAATACCTTTAAATTAAATTTTAAAGGTTTTATAAGAAATTCGTTTCAGATGATTGTGGTGGCAGTGGAGACTATTGAAGATATGGACGAAAGCAAGAGACAAGGAACACGCATTAGCTTGCCCATCATGAGAGGTTCTCTCCCATAGATACTATATTTTTCGAAATATTGAAAAGTCTGAAATTTAGGTCAGTCTTCAATCGGAGAAGGACTCCTAGACTAAAGACAAAAATTCTAAATACCCAAATAATGTCTAGATAAAGACTATTATTTTAACACAGGACACAAAAAATGCAAGTCTCGAGTTAGAAACAAAATTAAAATTATTGTAGGCCTGGACTGTGGGTCTCGTTCTCGTATTTTTTTGAGAATCTCGTATCTCGTGAATCTCGTGTCTCGTATCTTTTGGGACTCGGCCCACCCCTGGTATGTATCCTTACCGTTATTTTCAATTTTCTTTGTTCAATATTTGCAATAGCTTTAATTTCCTTCAATCGCATACAAAACATAACAATAAAAAATAAATAAATTGTTGGAAAACCAAAAGCCAAAAATAAATCATACCAAAGATTAACAAAATTAACATACTTTATTTTTAAAATAAAAATTAATTTTTTTTAATTTTTAAATTAAAATACCTCATTTAAATTAATTTCAATTGAATAACCAAAATATCTTTTTAAGAAAAAATAATTTTTATTTAAATAAATTTTTAAAATAAATTTACGGATTTTCAAACCAATTCATATAAATTCCATTATAAAGACCTGGATTAATAAACAAAAAATTATAAATTCCAAAAAGAAATGAACAAAAAATCCACATCCAAGTACGTGCCCCTTAAAATAAAAATTTTAAACATGCGGATAATTTTGAGTAATATAAAAATTGGATCATAGTTTCTTTTTGTGATTATTCACTATACTATAGGGTTGAAGGTTCTGGAAAACCCCGAACCAAAGAACCGAGGATTTTTCGGTTCGGGTCTACGGTTCGGTTTAGAATATCCAAAAATTTCAGGTTGGATATCGGTTCGGTTCGGTCCTCCATTCGGTTCATCAGAAAAGAAGTAGTTTATGATTTCATGGCATTCTTAAATTCTAAAAATTTTCGTGATAATTTTGGTTAGGTTCTTCGGTTCGGGTTCGGATATCGGAAGAATTTCTAGGAACCGACAAACCTATTTCACTATTTTGTGTTCAAAACAAGTTTCTCAAAAGAGTCACTAATAGGCTCACTAGAAGAGAATCGGAAAAAACAGATATGTACCCGAAAAGAAAAAATCCGAAATTTTTGTCGAAAAAGAGTCTGTACAACGATCCAAAGCGAGAAAAATATTAGCACAAGTTTGCATACAATATAAACCTTTAAGAATTAAATTTTCTTTTTGTTTATTTTGTTAAAATTTACCGGTTGCGATAGTGCCTAAAATAAAAGTTAAATTTGGATGAGAACAAAACATTTCGCTGGTAAAACAATAAATTCCTGTAGCCAAACCATGAATGAATAGCATAGCCATATCAACAATTCCAATAAAAAATAAAAATTTATAACAAGACAATGCTCTGTGTTTATAAATTGAATAGACACACGGAGTGTATAAAATCTTCAAAAAAATAACTTAATTTAGTTTAGAAAAGTTTAATTTAGGAAAGATAAGCAATCAGACATGTATTAAATTTATGAGTTCCTAGCAGTTATTGCTAAGTTAGCTGACCATGTTCGATATCCGGAATTTCCCGAGATCTGCTAACCCTAATGTTCAGGTGCTTTATTGAATGACTAAGCTACTAAGCTAAGCTTATATCGAAATAAAGTTTTCGATTCGGTTTCGAACTATTTGTTTCTTAACTAATCTTCCATCCGCTAATTTAAAAAATTAATACATATATTTAATAAATATTATATTTAAAATATTTTAAAATAACCTCAAATAAAATAAATAATAAAATAACAATAGTTCCATTTAACGGATGATATCTTTCTTCTAGAGGAACATCAGAAATATTTATTTTACTACAATTATAGAGTTCCTGCCAACGTTCTTGTCGGAATAAATATAATTCCATAATTTAATAAAATAATTAAATATTATTTTATTTAAGAAGTCTGAAAGTTAACAAAATTCGCCGTTAAAAAAATAATTCCCCTCGTATTGTGATAAATCCCCATAAAAAGTTAAAGGAGCAAAACTTGAAAGTTTATGAAAATAATTTTTTGGCGAGCTTATATCTTTTGATTTTTATTATATGTATTTTTGAACTAATAAATCAAGTGACTATTGAAAAAAAGGATTTAAAAAAGGATTTTGGCGAGGGATTTCCAAGAAAATAAAATTCTTGTTATTTTTTCTCAAATTTATAAATCAAATTAGTGACGTTATTTAATTATAACTTATGCTATGATTCCATAAAAATATTGTTGTTTTACAGTACGTCGGCTATCGTCATCAAGGAGTCCTTTGGCTAAAATTTTATATAACACAACTAGCATTAAAATATTATAAAATATTTAAAAAAAAATTTAATTATTGTCTTTGTAAACTTTCTTCGATATATTCATGTACTTTTAAAAAAATTGTGGGCAAACAGGTGATTATTATAAAAAATTTTATTTTTTTGTGAATAAATTAGTATGTTTGTTTTATTTCTAAGAAGTTTATTTCCTCTAAATTTTTAAATACTTTGGCACAAAATAATAAAAAGTACAAAAAAATATTTTTTTGAAAATTAAATTTTTAATAAAGTGTTGTCTAAGATTAATCGCTACAAGTAATAAAATCCGATTGTTAGTCCGATTTTTAGACCCCATCTTTAGGTTAGCCAGATTCAACTACGTGAAAATTAGGATTGGACTGATCTCAATAAGGATTTTGGCCTGAATCCGGCCTTGAACGATTTTGTCAATTATTTAATTATTAAAATATTTTTTAAGAAATTATATTTGGATAAAAAATATATCTATTTTTAGTTATATAAATACAAATAATATGGCCCTCTTAAGAGGTTATAAAAAATAAATAAAAATTTTGTAAATAAAAACGTTTCGGAAATTATTTTTGTTTATTTTCTAATTCCAATTTAAGTTGGGGTTTAGTCCAATAATTAGCAAATAATTGTATATTTTCTTTCTCTTCTTCGGGTAAAAAATATTTTTGTTTAATTCTATTTGAAAATTCTTCAAAATGATTAGACGAGGAAATAAAAATCAAAAAAGGTAATCTTGTTTTTGAATTCATTTTAATTCCAACTATCCAGGTTGTACATAACAAATTATTTGAAGTAATTCTTAAAATTAATGTACAGTAAATATGTAACCACTTTTATAGACACCCAATCGGAATAAAAAATTATCTAATAATGAGGGGATTTTGGGATGGATTATCGCTTACAAATTAGACAGCTCCACCTACAAATTTAAAAAAAAACGTTCTTAACTTGAGATATTTTTTTAATATTTGGGTCAGTGAATGGGCAGGAAGATTGAAAATCGAGATCGATATCTCGAAAAATACCGATATCGATTTTTTTTCGAGATTTAGCATCGGATCATACCTAATTTGCATTATCTTATAGTGTAAATCAAGTATATTGTATGAATTCACTTCAAGAACTTACTCAGTATTAAAATTTTTTTCTCTATTTATTTTTTCTTTGATAATATTATTATTAGTAATTATTGAAGGGCACTTTTCATTATTCCAAACTCTTCCAGGTTTTGCATGACAATAGTCAATTTCAGAAATATTTTCAATATTAAATACAAGTCCCAATCTAATTCGGGTTTCTACAAAATTGTTAAATTCTTCAAAAATTTGATTATTCGAATTATTTGGATTCAAATTGATTGAAGTAACTGCCATAAAGTGTTCATACTTGAAATATAAAATTTGAAAAAATTAAACATTAAAAAACCTTTTCCTCGAAAGGACCTCCATTTAGCCAGTTTATCCATGTATTTTTTATAACAATTTTATCTTTTCTACTTTTTTTATTAGTGTAATATTCTATGACACTTTGAACATATTTTAATGACGGAGAAGCTTGATTTATAGGACTGTGGATCAACTCTTAAATAATTAATAAACCATACGAAAACTATATTAATGATAAAATCCTTTTGTCTAAAAGGTTGCCCCTTCTATTTCTATCTTTCATTAATTCAAATATCACTGATAAAATTCATTTTGAATACATACCGATCTTCTCTGATAGAACGGCCGGCCATTCTATTTTTCAATATCTCCAAAGGGCCATTCTATTAGAGGTGGCTATTCAACTGGAGGGGGCATCCTATCAGAGGAATACGGTAATAGAAAAATTGCTTCACCTCCATTCAATTGAGTAACCTAAGCATAAATGCTCTCAATTTTGTGTAACTACTCATTTTATAATATTTAGATAATTTTAAAAAATATTTACATAAATTCAAATTATTTAAATACCTAATCTCATTTCTGAAAGTAAAATTCTCGAAGTAGAATAATTTATATTAAATCCAGAATTCTGTGGAGGATTGCCTGGAGCAATAATTGGCCACATTCGTTTAGCATGTTGCATTAACCGATGTTTATTTTGATCGTAAATTGTATAATTATCTAGACCAAATACTTGCCGACGTTTATTATAATCAGAATTAATATCCCAATTCAGTGAATTTTTGATTGAGATAAAATCTTGATAATTTTGTATATCTAATGAATTGTTTGATTGTTGAGCTAATTGTTGATGATCAACCAAGCTTTCTAATAATACAGGATTTGTCCAATCCCTGACAAAATATGATTATTAATAATAATTAGGTCCGGAAATAATGCTGAGGATGGCGAAAACCGGACTGGGTCTCCGGTCCTTAGTATAGGACAACAATGATCAGGCATAACTCAACGGAGGTCTACCGATATATAAATTTTGTTCTCTATCAGTAATTCAAAATAAAAAAAACAAAATAACCATTTTGTAAATGTGATATAAAATTGTTCTAATAGATGGACAATAGATTTATTTTTATTTAACAAAATTGTTTTGCAGGCCATTACTGATAAATTTGTTCCATTGAAAAACCCAAACTGTCCGCTGTATATAAAATGGTCTTAAATTTTTAAATAAAATTTAAGTACAAAAAACGAAAAACTTTTAGCCCATATTTTTAAAACAAGAAGAAGCGTTCTAAAATTTTCAAAATTTTTTTCCATTAATTTGGCAATATAAAGATTTGAACGATAACCTTTAAATAAAATATTATTCCATTCTACATTACTTAATATCGAACCGGAAAGAGGAAGTATAACCGAACGAATATCTTCAATAGGTCCCATTTTAAGGTTAAAAATAATCTGATTAATAAGTTTATCAGTATCTTCTAAATTTAAATTTTCTTTATATTCTTTTCTTAAAGGAATATAACATGGAACTTCAACAAAAAGAAGGTCAAAATCATATCCATAATATTTAAGTTTTAATAAAGGTACTCGACCGCCAACTTTGAATAATGATGAAACACCTTCCATCTTTAAAATTAAAAATAAATTTTTTATTCGCGTATAAAGTCGAACCTATTCTTAAATAATCTAAAGGCTGATAATTATTATCGTATAAGTGAGAGGTAACTTAAATAGAGGGTAATCACATTGTCTATTCCAGATATAAGGAATTTTTCGCCCTGTTGTGTCCGTCCTTGCGGAAAGAACATAAATGAAAATAAATAACCCCACATCGGGTTGGATGGTGGCACAGTCTGTTATGCTTCGGTTTGGGCCCTTTCCATGATGGTTATATTCCATCTGCCATCCAATGCATTTTGGCACATCACGAACCGCGTATAAAATAGCACATCGGTTCAGGATCTGGATATCCGAAGAATTCCCACCTATAGTGTATCGTTATGCAGTTCACCCGATCAAGTAAACAATGGAATTTCGAACAAATTATCTTAATTAAAGAGTATCTAATAATGGGGGTGGGCGGTATCGGATTCGACTGTGTATTAATTAAATAATTACCCTTCTAATTATATTATATAACGAATTTTGATCTTCATTAAAAACCAAATTATTTGTATATTGTAAATTAATCTCATTAATTTTCTCATAATTCGGCAATAATACAATCATATCAATATCCGATTCAGGCGTGAGAGATTTGAATATATACGAACCAGAAATAAGTATAAGAGATTCTGGACGCTAAAATTTTTAAGTTAAAGGAATATAATTTTTATAATTAGATAATTATTACCCATTCATAAATGATTGATTTAAAGTATGAGATTGTTTCTCCGAGTGGATATATTTTACTATTACTTGATGGGATTGATTGAAGTACGGCTTGAATCTATGAATTAAAAATAAATAAATAAAAGTTTTCCGATATTAATTCATATTTTTGGGTCAAAACTTTGCTCAAAACTTGCTGTAGTTTCTTCAGATTATATAGTAATGTGAGGAGAATATGTTCCTATTTTCTAGGTTATCCAATCCCCCGTGATCGGTGGTTAAATAATAAATATTATTTCACGAAATAAAATCGTGTGAAATTATAATAAAATGACAAAAAATAGATAAAATCTCGATAATTCATTACACATTTCTCGATAAATAATTTTAAATAGTTCAAAAATTATTTTTAATTATCATAATATTTTACCAAAAGTTTCCTTTCATTTTCTAATTTTACTTTTAATTTTTTATTTTTATATTTTTCTAATTTTGCTTTAAATAAATTGCAATTAAAATAATTTAAATTATTTTTAATATTTTCCCATTCAAATTTTAATTTATTAAATTCTTCCAATTTATTATTTAATGAAATTATACTTTCAATTTTTTGAATTAATTTATTTATTTCATTTAAGCAATAAATATTTTGCTAGAAAAATATTATTGAAGTAGAATCTCATTATAAAAAATTGTATATAGAATTTATTATTATTTATGGTTATCGGTTTCAAATTTTTCAAAATACACTGATGAGTAGGGATCGGATTTTTAGGTTATAACCTATTTTTTCTGCGAAATAGTCCTGATGAATTGAGCTCAAATCCGTTTTACGACCTAAAAATCCGATCCCTACTGATGAGAAAAAATACCCCAAAATACTTTAAAAAACCCCGAAGATTTTCGGTTCGGTTACGCTTAACCGAAGAACCGTCAGCCTTACTTATTATAATTAATGGATCCCAAAGTTAAGGCATTGCCAGATTACATATTCCCCCAACCTTTTGTCAAGCATATTTCAAAAAAGTTATCTTAAATCAACTCGTAATGTTGTCTGCTGGTTTGTATAATGCCCAGAATTTTACCTTATTTTTATACTTCATAATCTTTTGATTAGTCCTTAATTTGTGTTTTTTGTTAATTTTTAATTTGTAATTTTTATTTTTCTTCAATTTTCTATTATTTTTTAAATCTTCAATTTTTATTAAATCTGATTGAAAATAAAATAATTAAATAATTGTTTCGATTTTCTATCAGAGAATGCGCCGTCCTCCCTGTTTTATTTGTAGGTGTAAAGATGATGGAGTAACTAAGCTTAGTTCACATAAATTATAAATGTAAGATAAAAGTAGGATTTTTCACATAAATGATCGCTGGGTAAAGGTTGTCTAAAGTCATTGGGGTTATTTTGGAAAATGCCAATATTTTCTAATAAAAATTACCTTCAGTTTTATTTAAATTCAACTCATTATTTGTATCATCCGATAATTCTGTTTGAATATTTGGCAAACTATTTTCTGTTATTCTAGTATTGGTAAATCCTAGACTATCATCTTCACTGTCTGGCAATAAACAATAATCTTCTTTAATATTTGAATCGCTAATTTCCTTGCTATAAATATTTAAATTGTTGGTAAAAGTCAAAAATATGGCTAACGAAATACTAGAATCATATGCCATTCGACTCAGCCCGTCGAACTCTTTCGAATGACATATGATTCAATATTTTTGTATAGTATCCATATTCTTGCCTTTTCCCAAATGTTATTAGGCATTTCTCGGACTTTCAACAAAAGTAAAGTGGACTTCACGTACAACCTCACTGTATAACCTTCTCTCTCATTTAAACTCTTACGTCGGGACCTTTACTTAATAAAGAAATTCCTTCTTACTTTTCTTTGGTTTCATTTTCTGTTTTAATTAAAAGTTCTTTTTCTTTATTGTCTTTCATTTTCGAATTATTTGACTTTGCCTTCCTAGATTTATTTTTTCGCCTGTTTTTCTTATTTTTGACATTATTCTTGACAGAGTTAGCTTCATTATTCACTTCAACCTTCTCTCCATTTTTTGCACCCTTCTTCTCTTCATTTACTCCGTGAGTCATCCCTTCCTTTTCTTGATCGTTCTTCTTCCCCTCCTTATTCGATTCAATCTTCTCTTCTTTTTCTTCATCCTTCTTTTCTTCAATATTCCCATCAGTCTCCCATTCATCTTCTTCATCTTCCTTTTTCTTCCACTCATTATTTCCTTCAATCCCCATTTCCTCTTCCACGTTTCTCTTCTTCTCTTCCTTATTTAATTCAACCTTCTTATCTTTCTTGTCATTATTCTCTTCATTATTCCTTTTATCCTTTCTTTTTTGTTGATCTTTAATTATTACCTTATTATCTTCTTCCTTATTATTTTCTTCATTTTTATTCCCCACTTCCCCCTCTTCAAGATTAACTATATTTTTATCTTCTTTTATTTCTTCAACAAAGTTTTCCTTCACTCCCACATTTTTTGCTTTTTTCTTCTTAGATTTCTTCTTATTTTTTGAATTAGTATTTTCTACTTTTATTTCTTTACTTGAATTAATTTCAGCATTATTTTTGGTTTTCAAATTTTCATTAGATTTATTTAATTCTACTGAAATTTCTTTATTTTTTAACTCAGCATCTTCTTTATTTTTTTCTTGATTTATTTCGTTTTTCTCATTTTGTTGATTATTCTGTTTTTCTTTTTTAATTTCTAATCGTAACTCGTTAGGTTTAATTTTAATTTTTAGAACTTCAAAAATATCTTTTATATTATTTTCATCGAGGTTGAACGCGGAAGCAAATTTATCTATGTCAATTTTGTGAGAGAGAAGATCTATAATTTATTTTATTTAATACCTATACTTCACTTTAATTATTTTTATCTTACTCTAGAACAATAAAATCATTATTCAACCTAGGGCTTATCTAAATTAGCTCAGACTATTAATGATCGGTACCGGGCCAAATCCGGATTGTTCCAAAGTTCAGGACCAAATTTGGGGAGTTTCGCGATCTCTAGAATATTTCCCGAACAAACTAATCCAGAAAATCATGACGGACTCGCTTCAGAATGACGCAAAATCCAAAATCCAGATCCGGAAAATATTTTTCTAGGCACATTATTCATTTTTAACTGTTCCCATCACAAGCAACAATATGCCTATGAAGCTCAACAAATCAACAAACATAAAAAAAATTATTTTTCAGAAACCTTCTTTCAATCTATCCAAAAAATAATTAATTTGTGTCACTTGTTCATCCATATACCTAAGTATTATTACTATTCTTAATTTTCTTCCCTTTCCGATCAACATTTTTTATTATCTCAATTTCCTTAAATAATTCATCCTTCAGTAATTTTTTTATCCAGGTTACAAAGATTCGTTTATTGTGTTTTTTCCGCCATAATTTGTCTAATTTTTCATGTTGATCCAGTCCCATCATATCCAGATGATGGCATAATTCTTTAAATATATCCCTTCAAAAAAGTTTATTAACAAAAAATTAATCTTTCTATATTTTTGTAAGAATACGAATAATTGTGTTAGGTGGCATAACATTTAGATGATCCGGTTCTCAAAAAAATTTTCTGTAGTACTAAAACAAATTTATAACATTAAAGCTTATTTCTCAACATTTCCAAAGTTGGAATTGGAGTAGGAAATTGGAGGATTTTACTGTAAAATTTGAGAACCTGGAACATGGAAAAGGAGAAAAATATGGAAAAATCGACGATTAGATAAAGTCCTGGTCGGATTTTGGGGATATAAAACGATTAACATATGGTAATATAATGTTATTATAATACCGTATAACCTGTATTAATTGCCCTCTCTAAAATAATTACCCCACTTCCATTAATTACCCCATCCAGCGATAGATTGAAACAATAATTTCCCCCAATAAATGCCCTAAAACACGTTCACCTTTCAAACCTCGTATAATTACCCTCCCTCGATTGATTACTCCCTCTAGCGGAAGGTCGAAACAATAATTACCCAGGGTAGTTATTAACGGATATACGGTATATCTTTTTTAAAAATTAAAATAAATTGGCAAACTTATTTTTTGAATTTCCACATTCTATTTTTATCTCTCCGTCTGCTAAAGCCTTAACTCCAGCTAATACTTTTAAAGCTTTATCATCACCAAAATGATTTAAATCTTCCAAAATAAAAACATGTTCATACAAATCGTTAAGCCAAAATTTTGTTTCGTCTGATTTTAAGAGGTTCTCCCAATATTTGGGCAAATCTTTTTTGACTTCTATACGGGATTTAATCCATTTATGGAACACAAATATACTTGCGGCCATTCTATTTTGTTCCGCAGTTACTTCATTTTCGTCAAACATTTTTATTATATTATAATTAAAATTTCCTATGTTGGTAAATGCTGAAATTATTAAAATTTGAGAATAATAAATTAAAATAATTTAATTAAAAAACTATTGGTACTTTTTAACCCATTGTGGGCGACCAAAATTTTTGTGATCATCTCCCCATTAGAATGAGAGATTGATCAAAAGAAGGAGTTAAGGATTTTGTTGATTTAACTCATGGTTTGCCCGCAACTCCTTCAAGTCCTTCGAGCTCCGAAAGGCCGGGGATCCAACCCAAATATAAATTTTTTATTTTGCTTTTCAATTTTTAATATTAAAAACTTAATATTTTCGCTGAAATATTTGTACTTTCCATCAACAAAAAGTTTGTTAAGTCGGGCTCTTCTTTCGACATGATCCATGATAAAATTTTTATCTACAATATATTTTTCAATAAAGCTGTAATGTTCTTCTTCAAGAAGAATCTAAAATAGGTAGATTAAAATTTAAAAATATTTCCTTATCTAAATAAAATAATTCAAATGTTTAAGCAAGCCTCCATCGAAATTTCGATTTTTGAGTTTCGATTTTCGGCCTTTTTTATATCGATTTTTGATTGATTTTAGAAATTTTTTGAAAGAATTTTCAAATTATTTTCCGATAATAAAAAATTTTAAATTATCGGTATCATCGGTTATCTCCCCACATTTTCTTCTCTTTATTTCCTTTGCTCCTTCCTTAAAGTTAGAAAATTGTTAAAGGAAAATACATAATATCTCATTTTACTGGCTATGCAGATTTTAGAACCGGTACCTCTATTTTCCGATACCTATATTTTCAATAAATATTGTATTTCTAAGAGATCTTTTAAAAGAATATAAATCTCTAATCATCCAGATTAGAGATTATCAATACCGGACCAGAGCTCAAAAGATTTTAGTTTCCAATTTTTCTAAAAGCAGAGTTGGGTAGCTATCGGTATAAACGGTAAAATGAAGGCATTATTTTCCTTTTACAATTTTGTAACTTTTAGGCAGAAGAAATTAGTTCAGTAAAAATAATTTTAAATTTTTACAGTTTGCATGAATAATGATCTTTTCCGCAAGACATTATCTTCGATATTTTCGCATTCCTTTCCTTCCCACTCTTTTACTTCGGTTAAATCAAATATTCTGTTTTTCTGTCCTATTCTTTCACTAGCTTCATAAAATTTTTCTGGTGTTGCCATTTGAACGAAATTAACCATTAAACATAGACTTTTAGAAGTAAAAAATGAAGTGTCGTTGGCAAAAAGTTGATATTTGAGCCATTTTAAACGATCAGAAAAAACTTCAAGCTTTGAATTATCGTTTGGAATTAACTAGAAATTTAAATACTTTTTTATTTTACAAGTAAAACAATCAAAACTCATTTTTAGGAAAAGTCATTGGAATAATAGTCCCTTTCATGAAAAAACCTTCCCAGTATTGGAACAACATTCCCGATTGTCAGAACAACTTTCCCCGCTATTGGAATAACCTTTCCCGTTCTTGCAACAACCTCCCTATTGTTGGAATAACTTTACCCGCTGTTGGAAAGACCTCCCATTATGGAACAACAATGGGAGGTTCAATTGTCTGCGGGTATTCCTTGGGTTTTCTATCTAAGGGTCTTCTGCGTCGACATGGTTTTCTGGTATTAAAGTCGATCCTAAAAATGTTCGTTTTCAATTTTTCGGAGGTTGTGGTATTAGAATATTTCTTTTAAATTTCAAAAATTAAATAGATCAACTAGGAAATTCGCGGTGAGAGATTCAATGAAAATTTACTATGTTTATTTATAAGTATTTTGAAAATCTCTACCTTTGTTACATCGCCCGATACCTTTTTAATTTCCTCAAAACTATTTTTAACTTTTCCATACAATAAAGCCCCGAATAATATGAATCTTGCGCTAGCCGATTTGGCAGAATTAATTGGATGTATTAAATAAGCATTATAATAACGCAACCGCATTTGTGTGAATATTTGATCTTAATTTAAATGAAAAATTGACAAATTGATGTTTAATCCGAGTATAAATCACATCCTTTTCTAGTAGTTCAGTAAGACCCTTATAAAATTTAAACAAGTGCCATTCCCGTATGAGGGAGGCAATCAGGTTCATTCAGTCTATATGTCCTTTGAAGTTGAGTTAGTTATTCCAATTTAAGTACATTATGTTTGCAGAATGAATAGAAATAAAATTCACATTCATAGGATTGCATGGCGGCACATTTGGTTTGAACTCATTCTAAGAAGACCTGTTTATCAGGTATTGCTTAACGGTTTTTATCAAAAGAGATCCTGCGGGATTAATAATTTAAATCCAGATACCTAATCCTGTTTGTGGCTTACTCGGGATTTGCAGGACGGGATTCCCTCCTGACACAAAAAGTACCTATTTTTAGAACTTCTGGATGCCTTTTTTCTAAAAGAATTAGATTGTCTCCAGACATTAATCCATTTAAATAATATTTTATTTGCAAAATATCATTGTCACATAAAAAATGCCGCATTCTATCAGAATTTGTAATTATTGCATCAAATACATCAAAATGGATTTTTCCGTTATTTAGATGATGCTAAAGTAATGTAAGGGATTTGGATGGATTAAATGTATATTTGTGTTAAGGGTGGGACAAGGATAACAATTGAAATTTTGTATAGTTCGAAACCAAAGTCGAAAATTTTGGAAGGCCGCGAAGCCAGATTTTTTCAACAGCGCTTCAGGGGAAATTTTGAGAATTTTTAGGTGTCCATAAGGCAGAAATCCACGTTCCAAGTCAAATAATTGCGCCGCACAAGACGGTTTGAAGTTGAAAAAGTTTTAAAGGCCAAATTTCTTACTTTTTTAGCGCTGTAGGCAAAATTTTTTTTTGATTTTTAGATATACCTATTATTAGAGAGAGTTTTTTTAGGTTTTTATCTATTTTTTTTTGCGAACTAGTTACGATGAGATAAGCACAAAAAACACTGTTTTGGGTCGAATTAATGAGTCTATATACGACCTATTCGGACCTAAAAAACCTATTTCGGCCTTTTTGGACCTAAAACCTATTTGCAACCTATTTCGGCATTTTTTGAACCTATTTTAGGTTTTTTGGTAAAACTCTTAAAAATCACCCTTATTTTTGCAAAATTGGCAAAAAATTTTAGAAAAATAGTGAATTTTAGCGCGTTTAAGTTCATATTCACTCTAATACCGTGCTCCTATTCGTGCCAAAAGGGGCAAAAAAGCATTATTGCCAAACCATATCTTGCCAAAAAGAGTAAAAAACTCATATTCGCCTAAAACTGTAGAATCCTTAAATTCTGCAAAAAAATTATATTTTTTTCTTTGCTTCTGAAGACCTAGAAGATGGCACTGGATATTTCTCTCCATAAAGCTGGGTACTTAAACTCTTAATCATTATAAATTCCTCAAATTCATTTTTAAAAGTTGTAGTTTTCATTGTCAATAGGCATTGAGAGTGACATTTTAAGGGTATAGACTCACAAATAGAAGATTAAAAAATATGGGGAAGTAGCCATTTTAGAGGCGAAAAATTCAATTTTTTGAATGGTAGCTCATTCGAAAGAGCTTTTCGAGCTGAGTCGAATGACACCAAAATAAGCGAAATCTGACTTTATAGGGCCGAGTTACAGACCCGTAAAATTGAAAAACCATAAATTGAAGACACAAAATTTGAAAAAACTCTAGAAATTCAAACCTATTTTTAAAAATTCGCACCTATTTTCCCAGTTTTCAAATTTTTTTGAACCTATTTTAGCCTTTTTTCGAACCTATTTAGGTACCTATTATCTGTTTTTTCGGACCTAAAAAACTCTCTCTACCTATTATATATATTTTTAGTATTTCTGAAGGATGAATTTTACTTTAAATAAGTTAATTTACCAATATATCATTTGAAAAATCTATCAAATTTTCGAATTCACAATTACCCGGTCCTTTTGGTACATTCTTAACATATTTTTTAAGTTCTTTAAAATTTAATATACTTTCATTATTTATTAAGTTAGCGAAATGCCCATTCCATAGAAACCAATCTTCCAGAAATAAAAATATTTTGCATAATTTTAACTGAAATTATAAAATAAATCTGATTTGGATAATTTTATGAATATCTAGTAGGTGTGAAAGGTATTATTGTATAACTTGTATTAATTGCCCTTCCTCAAATAAAAATAATTACCCCCCCCCCCCAAATACCCTAACAAACGATCATATTTCAAACCGGAATGCCATCCCTCGATTAAGGTAGTTGTTCAAGCCTATTAGGCTTGGACTTCAAGGCTCCTGCTATTTGCTCAAGGACTATTAAAATCCCATTGTTACAGGAAATTTTTTAAAATAAATCAAGTTCCACAATTTATCTACCTCCATATCGTTAATAGTCTTTTGAGAAATATTTCCAACATTTATCCAATCAACAATCATTTCTTGATGTTTATTTTCTACTTCAAATGCCTCCAAATCTTCAGTTAATATTTTTGCAATCAAATAAGTAAATTTGGAGATAACAGCAGTAAAATTTATTTTGTGAGCATGTACTAATAGTTGTGATGTATTGCTTGTACTAGCTTCGTGTAGTTGATTAATTTGTGATAAAAAATTTATGTAATTATCAATTGTTTCTTTGGTTGGAATTAATTCATAACCAGGAACTAAAAAATTTTTAGATTTTATTTTTAATTCTTGCCCATAAACTTATTTTATTATTTAATTCTATTTAAATTAAACTAACTTTCCGGCTCATTATTTGTCAAATTTTCATATTGTTGTCCTTTTGGGCATACAAACTCAATAGGATTGTATTTCTAAATTTTTTAAAGCTATTTTATGATCCAGAAATTCATTAAATATTTATAACAATGATCTTAGATGGGACCTTACAAAGCTTTTGGCATGGGATTCTTTCAATTCCTGGCACATTCCGGCCAAGAGTTACGTTATATTATTAGTCACGACAACCGTAATTAACATTGAACCGCCTTTAAAGTTTTTGAACACTGCCCGATCATTTATGGGTTGATATACGTCAATGCTACTCTTTTCAAGTTAACCTTGGGCATCCCTTATCTACCCTCGTTGTTACTAAAATGTGATCAGTACTGAACAGGATTCTGACCAAATCCTTATGATTTCCCATTTCTAGAATTTATCTAGTCCGTTATTATTAATCCTTACATTATAATATCCCGTATCATTTGTATATTCACTGTCAATGTTCATATATTCTAAAGCTTCCAAACGTTCAAGTCCTCTTGTATCTAAGCCTTAAATTTTCTTATAAATTTAAATATTTAACAAATTTTACAGAAAATTCTCATAGAAGTTTTAAGCTGGCCAATAGAATTTTAATAATAAATGCCTTAAATGCTCTATTATTACCGAAAGTTTATGTCCGACTTGAATATTAATAAAGAATTATCGAACTAAAAGAATACGGTCGAACATTGTTCATATCTACATATACCATCGTCCCTATATACTCCTGAATTTTATTTGAATTTTTAATTTGGTTGGCCGTTATAATCCCAATTTAATCAAGAATCGGGGAAAGAATTTGGGCTGCAAAAGGTGTATAAAATTATTAAAGAACGTAAATGAGAAAAAAAAGTTCTTTAATAACATGTAATTTATTTAAAATTATTTTACCTTTAATTTTTTCTTGAAATTTTGGATCAATTAAGTTGTTAACAACCCAATTATGTCCATAATTAACGAATTCCCTAAAATCTTCAATATCTTCCAATTTATTATTATTTTGATCAGTTTTATCTAAACTGTCTATTGATTTATTTAACTCAGTTTTTAAATCATTTATTAATTTATTTTGCTCAGTTTGATCTTTACTTGATTGCTTGTATTCAAATAATTCTTGAATTTTATCATTTAAAAATCCCTATAATTTATAAAAATTAATAATTTAACTCTACTATTTATTTTGATTTTCCCCCATTTATTAAAACATAAAGGTATTTATTATTAATGAACGTTTATGCCAAAACTTATTTTTGTATATCCCCAAAGTTACTACACAATTTTTATGTTTATTTAGATTGGTTTGTCATTTTGTGAATGGCAGTCTTTGTATTATCACTGAACATTTTTTTAATCCCAAGGTATTAAAAATGAGGTTCGGATGTATGTATAAAATATTGGAACTGATATCCGAAAATGTGAGTACATCAGTTGTGTCTTATAGTGTGATCCGGAGTACCGGTCATAACGAGAATTGACTTTAATAATAACAAAGAATAATACTCACTTCTTTCACAATATCCAGACAATCTTCCTTTCCATTACTTCTAATTTTATAAATTTGCATAATAAAATCATTTATCATCATAAGCATATTTAAAAATTTATTTAAATAATTTTTAATTAATTCCTTTTTATTTTGCTTTAATTTATCAACATATAAAAGAAGTATTGGTCTATATTTTTGCTTCCAAAAATCTTCAAGATCTTTAGGAAAATAATTATCTAACCAAAGAATATTTAAAATAATTGCTGAGGATGCGATTGAACTGTTACGCTCTTCATTATTTTCTGAATCTAGTGCTTGCACATAATCTTCATAAAGCCATTCAAGTAATTTTTCTTTACTTTTATCTTAAAATAAATTTAATAAGAATATATAAGAAATACAGAAATTCACGAGAACAAGCCTACATGAATGCTATAATCATCGAATTCTGGACGCCATAATAGAGTAAAGCAGCTGGGCCAAGCTATTTCTCTCCTTTAGCTAGTGCAAAAGTTATTCGGCTGCTGGAAGCGAACCAGCATCTTCAGTAGACCAGACTGATGTGTTAGCCATTACACCACGCCGCCTACTGCATAGCCTTAGGAAATAAACAGCTATATGCTTTACAATAATATGGTTTTAAACGAAATTATCAAGAGATTGGTGGTTCAATTTCTGTCCAACTAAACATACTAGATGATTAATTCTTAGATTAATTTCGATTACACGATGATTAATTGGGATTTTACTAACCCAATTTTAACAAAGCAAACGCAAAATCATCCATTGTTTTGAGAGTTTTTACATCCTTTAATTCAAGAATTGAGTTAATTTTGTTATAATCAAGTTTGAAAAGCTGCATAATCTGACATTTTGAACCTCTTTGTCTAATTAATTGACGGAAATCATCAAAATGTACAGTTAATAGTTTTATGGCCACTGCATGTTTCTCAATTAGGTATAGGTTGTTTGGTTGGCTTATTGTTATTAATTTACTTGTCTGTTTCCCATGATCAGAACTTAATTTGAAATTTTATAGAAAAATAGACCCTATCCCAAAAGAAGGGATATTGTCGATTTTCACGAAACTTGATGTTTCTCCATTCCTCCGCAATGAAAAATGGCATTGTCAAAAATAATCGGTTAGGGCTTAAAAAATGGTCAGCTCCCGAAGCTCTCTGGCCTCTTTTTACTTTAATAATTTAAAATATTAACTTATTCCAATGGTTCTCCCAATGCTCCAACCAATATTGTTGTAATAATTCAATTTTATTTCTATCAGGTTCATTTGTTTTTATATTTTTATCCCAAAATGAAGACAATTCTGACAGATTATCTTTTTCTAATTTGAATAAATTTTCGAAAACATAAGCAATTTCTATTCGGATAAGTGCTTTTTCTCTCTTTTCTTCTTCCGTTCTATTTGAAATTATTATTTTATATAATTCTAATTTATATGATGATTCGATTATATCTATATAAAAAAAAGGATAAATTTTTAGGTGAATAGCTTATACAAAAATAATTTGAAGAGACGTCCAAAACTTGAGTTCGATCTTGACATGCAACTTTTCTTAGTTTTTCGGGCCGGGTCTGAGGGTTTAGTCTTTACCTTTTTTGCTTATTTAAAGGTTTTCTGAGATAAGTTAGAAATTAAGATAGGATAAAAGACAAAAAAATCTTAGATATCCCAGAAAAAATAAATTTCTACAGCCTCACTTCACAACACATACAAGCGATAGGCCTTGCCGCATTTTAAAGTGCGAAAGGCAGAAGAAACGGAAATGAGCCCTTACACTAAAACAATTTCAGTCTTACCAAGTCTAAAAATTATCGGTTTTTGCATCTCCAGCCATGAAAACATTAACTGAGGCATTATTTTTCTCAATTTAATTTTTACTCCTTTAATTTTATTTATAGCCTTGGCAGAATCTTCCAAACATAATGAATACAATTTTGAAGCAAATTCACTTTTTTCTATATTTTTATTTTCAAACTTTGCAGGTATTAAATTGTTAATTGCATGTAGATGAAACCATTCAATCAAATAAATTACTTCAGAGGAAAACTGACCGTTCAAATTAACGTTTTTTTGAATGGCCTCTAAAATATTTTAATTATTAGTAGTTATTTCAGTTATTCAATTATTCGTTTTAAAAAAAATTCCAATGACATTTTCGAAGTAAAACAACAGCTCGCTATCTACATATATGTCCGCAAAAGGCATTTTCAATAGGGTTGTTCCCCGACGGGGGGGGGCCACGGGGAAAATTTTCGGGGAGGCAGCGCCACGGGGGGGGGGGACGGGGACGGGGAAAATTTTTAATTTTTTAGGGGGGGGGGGAGACTTCAAAAAATCTCTCAAATTCCCCGACTTTCTGGGACGGGGACGGGGTACAACCCTAATTTTCAAACGAAAAGTAAAGATGAGAATGTAGCAGAAAATAATTTTTACAGAAATGCCTTTTGCGGACATATAGATAGCGGGCTGGACTTTTATCAATTTTTGATTTCTATATTACAATGAACCTTCTTTGCAATGGAATAAAGATATAATTTTTAAAACAAATACAATTTTCAAGATAAATTCCCAACCCCAAGGGTATATCATATAGTGAGGTTTAAAAATTACATCCAAAGATAAACTAGGTACACACAAAAAAACAGACCAAATTTATTAATAATATTTCGTAATGATTCCAAATCGTGCCCACTATCACCATCTACAGATTTTAACATTAAATAAAATTCTGCCAAAGTTTTTATTGCTGTATCCCCAAAAAGTTTTAAAGAGAATTTATTTAAATTATCCATAGTGGTATTGTAGTATAATTTAAACATTTTTTCTATTATCCCCATTTTATCTTCTATTATTTCAATTTTCATAAACTGATTTTCTTCATCTTCCTTTGCCATATCTTTCAAAGTTTCTTTTAAAGAATTCTTTTCCTTTTCAAATATTTTATTAACAAAATTTTTTCTTTCAAATATTTTTTGTTCTAGCAATGTAATTGTGATTCTCATGTATAAATCGGTATAATCTTCATCCGAAAGATCATCCAAAAGTAGATGAACATAGCCTTTGTCAAGACTTTGGTCTTCTTTTAATACTGCAAATTATCATGTTATACAATCGGCCTTATTATAAGCTAAATTAAAGGGGCTGAAATGTATCATAGATTGGTAACATCTTATATCGGGTGTAAGCTTATTCTGCTCCGCCATCCAATTCCCATTCTAGCATAATTCAAACAAAGCCTATTTTACATTAAGATATATCTAGTATTGGGTATATTCTGTAATAAGGCTCGACTGTATATACTATTCTTTAATAATACTCCCCCCCCCCTCCTAAAACTTTACACTCTTCAGTTTTTTAAATTATAATAGTTGTGGATCAGGTAGAAGGAGCAAAACTCACAATTTAGCGGTCCCTTTTGACACAAAAAAATATTTAATAAAATAAAATATAATATTAATTTAAATAATATTAACATTTTATTACTTAAAAATCTTTAAAAATTCATTTAGAGAAGTAAAAATTGGAGAGCTAGTGAAGCTTTATTTTAATGAAAAACAATTTTTAAAAATTGTATAGATTTGTAAAATAGCAAAAATAAAGGCAAAAAAACGACGTGGAAAAAATAATTTTTTTAAATTAGAGAAAAATAAAAAAATTGATTTTAAATGTTAGACAGTAATAATTTTTTTATAAATTTAAAGCGAGTTTTGAAATTTAGAAAAAAAGTTGAGCTTAACGTGAACTTAACTTTTTTTTAACTCTCCTACCTTGAATCTATAAACCACCTTGTGGCTTTATGGAGGTATCTACATAGTTATACTTAATCAGTTCCTTTTTAATTCTAAGAAACCGTATCTCAAAGGATATAATTTTCTGGTATTTTTTGACAGTAATATAAACAAAAGGTGTGCTGAGCATTCAAGTCAGATATTTAGCACAAAACGGTGGTTCTTTTCTTATAAAATTCAGGTTCCGATTTTTTTATTCTGGTGGACCCGCAAATTTGACCTGAACCACATGATTTTTTAAAATTCATCTGGATTTTTTAATTCATATGGTTTCTCAAAAAGAAATTTAAAAATGATGGCCTGTTACAGAAAGGTCTACTAGAAATGATGTAATTTTATTATTTAAAAATCTAAAAATTAGTTTAACAAATAAAAATCGGGGAATGATTAAAGCAAATAATTCAAAGGGAAAAATTAACTTATGAAATTTTAATTGTGAAATAATTTATTTACATATTTTTATTTTTAATATTTTCACGTGAATTAAAAAGGAATCATGTGGAATCTTTCTTTGAAGTAAAAGTGCAAATAAATATATAAATATTTAATTAAATAAAATTTAATTTTTAAATAAATTTTAATTAATTTTTAAATGAACAGACAATCAGTGCTGGGTATTTGCCATTTGTTGGCTCCGGCTCCGGGCTCCGGCCTTTTAAAATCTTGGCTCCGGCTCCAGCTCCGGCTCCGGAGCCGGCGATTTTCGGAGCCGCTCCATGTTGGCTCCGGGCTCCGGGTGGAAAATCAATGAATTATTTTTCATTGGGAGATTTGGGTAGATGAAGGGGATATAGAGTGATATAAGAGGATTAACAGAGTTATCAATGGATTAAGCTGGATTTGGGTGGATTATCTTGTGATTTAGGTGGATTAAGGGCGATATTGGGGGGATTAAGGGGATTTGGATCCAAACATCTTCCTTTTTTGCGCCGCAGGCGAAAATTTTGAAAAATTTGGACGATCCTTAAGCCAAAAATCTTCCTTTTTTTGCGCCGCAGGCGAAAATTTTGAAAATTTTTGAAAAAAAGGACTAAAATTAATCAATTTAAAAAATTTATCCAGCTTTATTTAATAAAAAAAAATGCTTATTATAATTCATCTTTCAAATTAAAACAATTATTTAATTATTTGTTTTGATATTTTTCGAACCTATAATTGGATAAAACTCGGAACCTAACTCACTATCCATTCAACCACAGCTACATTGAAAGGAAAGGAAAGAAAATCTGTTCTAACCGTCTCAATTTTTTCTTCCTTTTCTTTTCACGCCTACAATCTTTGCTTACTTCTTTTTCTCTAACCCATCTTTAGGGGTGTATAGCCGGAGCCGTGGGGAATTGGAAAACATTGGCTCCGGCTCCGGGCTCCGGGGTTTCAAATTCTTGGCTCCAGCTCCGGCTCCGGGCTCCGGGGTTTCAAATTCTTGGCTCCAGCTCCGGCTCCGGGGTTTCCAAAATCTTAGCTCCGGCTCCGGCTCCGCCGGAGCCGGCTCCGGAGCTAGCTCCCGGAGCTATACCCAGCACTGCAGACAATGCGGTCTGTGAACTGAAGACTAATAGAGTGATTAATTTATCTTGAATGTTGAGTCCACCAATTCAAAATTGTTTAGTTTAAATAATTTAAGGATTTCATTATAAGCGGGGATTGCAACAGATTTTTTGCCACAACAGCTACGGTCGCTGATAATAAATAGTAGGCTTTTGTTATCTTTAAAATTCTGCCTATCGAAACTTCATAGCTTTCGGTTTTGAAAGCAAATAATGAATGTGCTGACAACAAAATTTTATAAGAATTTTGATAAAATGTATTTGAGAAAAATTATTACAGAGGATATTTCATGTTAAAATATTACATATTATTGTAGATGAAGTATATCGTTAGTTAAAGCATCTACAATTTTTATTATAATTATATAAAAATTGAGTTGCAACGGAAATAATGAAGGATATTAAGTTAAAATTTTATTAATAAAATAAAAATGTATTCAAGTATATGAGGTTAAAAATAAATTTTTGGGATTATTTAATTTTCTTTATTTTCGCTGAAATAAATGATTGTATAAGAAAATTTTTTAAATGCTTTATTAATATTTATGAGAATAATTCTGTTCTCGATTAACAGGAATTTCACGATGGCCATATGAAGAGTCTGAAATTGATGCTGCCAAAGGTCTCCCATTTTGTTGTTCCCTTCCAATTCTGTCTCGATAGACAGGAATTTCAGTTTGTTGGTGAGGAGGAGGGAAGGAATTATTATAAGAATAGAAAGGCCTATGTTCTAAAGGTATTGGTGACGGTTGCTGGGTTATTGTATGTGGGTGTTGTTTTTGTTGTTTGGGATGAGGTCTGTAAAAAATAATTTAGATCCGAATTCTTGATCCGAAATCTAATTTAAATCTAAATACCTATTTTGTTTTATTCCTCCAGGCGGCCAAAAAATGTCAAAACAACAAAATCTGTATTTTCTATAATATTTTCTGTCAAAATATTCCTCATTTCTTCTTCCATCATACCAACGTTCATCTGCCGAACCTTTACTTTTATGCCATTTTTTATCTTTCCTAATTAATATTTTTAAATAAAATCTTATAGATCGGAGCTCATTATAAGAATACTCCAAAAGTTAGGCACTTCAAAATTGTTTTTTAAGGTTGGGTTAGTTACTGGATTGGAGAGGGCCTAAGTATTCTTCCAAAAGATATACAAATATCTACTTTATAATGAGGCCCGATTGTGCTTTTTAATAATAGGTACTTTTTATTTAGATAATTAATCCCATCACCATGACCACCAGCCCAGCCATTCGTATAATGTTCATAATTTTGGCGATGATAATGATGATCTCCCTCTCCTCTTTCGCGATGCTGTTTTTCTTGTTTTTGATGATATTGAATTGCTTTTCTAGCTTGTCTCTCTTCTGCCGAATTCCTTAATGTTCCCATTGTTGTATAAGACTTGAAAAAAATTATTTAAATTTAAAATTTATCAAAATTTTATAAAAACATCAGCAGCAGAACGATGTTGCTGTTTATCGCCTGAATGCCATTCTTTGTATTCTCTTTGATTCTGTTGATGTTTAGTGTGTTGAAAATGCTTCAAAGCAGTTCCACCTTCGCCATCAACCTAATCAAGTTAAAACAATTATTATTTTAAGTTTAAAGGAAAGATGAATGATATCCGATTTCAGACGATGTTCTCTCCGAGTTCTTAGAACTTATGTGAAATTTGAGATTCCCGACCACATCTCTAAAAAATTAAAAAGGGGAATCGCCTATGAACACAAAAAAGGAATGAGTTAATTAATTTACATTTTGTTGAAAAGTTGAATATTCTGCAGCTGTTGCTGTTCCATTTGGATAATTTATAGTATAAGAAGTAGCTAAAGTTTTGGGTTCTTGAATTGCTTCATTTTTATATTTTTCCCTCCAAATATCAAAAGTTGTCTAAAAAATAAATTTAAAAGGCTTTTTAATGAATATGTAGATCATATTTTTAGATATCTTTTTGGGTGAAAAATTGTTTTTTATAACGTTTCTAATAATCAGATGATATGATCTTTGATCGAAACATGAACGGATTCCGCCTAATAATCGGAAATAAGTTGCGGTTCCTCCAACATTAAACTGTCCATGAAGCTTTCTACTCAATTAATTTAAATTAATTACCAAAGGACGGTCATAATTTTGTTGTTGTCTTCTATCATAAGTTGAATAACGATCAAAATTAAAATTCCCTCCGTAAGATTGTAGTTGTTTACCTACATTTCCATAAATATCGTCAATTCCCTCCCTTTTCAATTCACTTCTTAATTCTGAATGGAATCTCCTAGCAGGTAAAGTTGCTTCACGACGAATTGGGACAACTGTTATACCTCCTAAAAATTTTTTAAGGCAATTTTATACATAGTTTTAGACATTGTTAAATTTTGAATATTTTTTTGAAAATATTGTTAGCTATAAAAGTAGGATATACGGAACCGAAGAAAGTCCTGATATCCGAAGGTTTTCCAAGAACCTCCAACCTTATTATAGACTCGCTCTTAAAAACAGATTCAGACTTTCGAATCAGAGTAGACTGGAAGTGTTAGGGCTTTGGCGCCCCAAAGATAGGGTCTCGAATTAGGGGGTTCAGGATGGATTCGGGATTTCAAAAAATCCTCTGGGTCAGAGAAGTGGATTTTTAACTTCATCGGATTGATTAAATTACCGTATTTTCTCTATTAGAATGCCACTCTCAAGTTGAATACCAGTCTCTAATAGAGTGCCACTTTGGAAGGTGATTAAAAAATAGAATGCCATGGCATTCTAATAGAGAAATACGGTAATAGAAATCTAGGAGCTGAAATCTAATTGATTAAAAATGCCTAATTAAAAAATTTAAAAATGCGAAATACAAAATTTAATAGCCCAAATAAATTTTAATAATATTATTACAAAAATAAATTAATTATTACCAATTCTCTCAGCAGAACTACTTCTATAATATCTATCACCAACACTTGCACCCCTTATATTATTTTTTATAATGTCGTCACCGAATAATTCTCCAGTATAATATTCTTTTTTAGGTCTATAAATAGCTCTATCAGCCGCTGTTAAGGGTAAATGGCGCTGATCTTCCATTGATCGGGAGAGAATTCCGCCAGTATTTTGGGATATAATTCTTGAAGAATAATAACCAGAAGGTGGAGAAACGGAGAAATAATCACCTCCTCTATTCCGCGACATTTCTATATAAAATTAGTTGTTAATAATTAGCAGGTTTAAGTAATTCTATAGGAAAATTTAAAGAAAAAATTTCTTAGAAAAATTTTATTTTAATTTATTTTATTTATTCGAGCAAACCACTTCAAGTTATATGCATTAACATAGGTAAAATAATAATATTTTGTGAACCACTGGCGTTATTTAAGCTTATCGAATCCCGAGCACCCTAGTATTATTCGTTTAAATCGAACTTTACTGGAGGCAGGGTAAATTGGGATGGTGGTACTAAGGTTGTCGGATCCGGATATCCGGATCCGGATATCCGAAGATTTCCAACTATCCGACAACCTTAGGTAGTACTTTGGCATAGTTTCTAGTACATGTAGCTGCGTTTTATGGGTACAAAGCTTTTGGCACGGTTTTCATGTGTTTTAAAACACAGTTCAAACTAAAATTTTTATTTGATACTAAAGCAGGTTGCTGAATATTTTAAAAAGTTTTCGGCTGCAATAATTTTTAGATAAGTTGTGAAATCGTTAAATCCCAGAATCTAAAACAAAATTAACAAAAACTGAACAATTTTTTGTAGAATTTACAGCTTTATTTTCAAAATTTTAGCTAATTAATTTAATTTATAAATTAATAAAACGTTTAATTATGTTATAGCAAATGTTAGGCAATTTTTACACAATTAATCAAAGCGTAAATATTTTCGAATGAATAGGCAAAAGGACGTTGTTCTGACAACTTTTATGGATATTTTCCTTCCTAAAAACATTAAATAAAGTGGAGAAGGGGTACTTCCGCTCTCTCATCTTCTTAAATTTAGCACATTTTTGTTCATTTTTGTTTTCAGTCTATAAGGAAGAAACTGATTGATTAACACTATATTTAATAGTTTTAATCAAAAAGAGAGAGAGAAACCATGCAACAGCTCTGCGCAATATTTTTTTTGAATGTAAAAACCATTATTTTCTTCGCTCATTCATTTAACCTCTCGTAAAACTGCCCCGTTTCTCACCACAAATAAATCAGAAAGAAATAGAAGAAAGATGGGAACTTTTGCGCATAAAAATTTTTGTCCGCAAAATTTTTGCGGACAAATGTTGCGGACAAAATTTTCTGAAGAAAAATTTGCTGACAGTATGTTTGCGGACTTTATATTTTTAATTTGCATAATTTTTCGAATCTGCATATCTTATCCGCAAATATAAATCCGCAAATTTTTTACGTGAAGAAGACAAAAACATTCTCTTTTTCTAATTGATGAGATTGATGTTTAAATAAAAAAGGTTTGAAAGAATTTTACGAAACAAATCAAGTGTGTCTGGGCAAATTGTTTTTGTTATTGTGGGAGACAAGAAAAAAAAATATTTTTAAAATGTATGTAGTAGTAAGATTCTTTAAATTTAAAAATGAAAAATAAAATTTAAAAAATTAAAGTAATTTTATAGATAAAAATTTTAACAAAGGTTAGTTTGTGCCCCAGGATTATTTATCCTAAAATCACCAAAAAAGCCCCCCCCCCCCACCCTCGAGAAATTTCAATTAGTTTCTCAAAATTTTGATAGAAATAGTAGTAACTAAACTTGTCACCACTATTTATGCAATTTATTCTATTAAATTGCTGAAACCACGTATCACCATCCTGAAAATCAAATTTGAAAATTTCAATTAAAAAAATATTAAGAAATTATATATTGTGTTATATCCTATGGCATATTTATTGTGCACAAGTCGTGTTCGTATTTTAGATACATTATTCAATGCAATAATTTTTCTATAAAAATCCAGATCAAAAAATCCGGATTTCTGGATTTTCCGTATTTTGATCCGAAAAATCCGGTCCGGATAATGAAAATTTTAAAAATCCAGAAACTAAATCTAGATTTTTCAAATTCCGCTTTATGAAAGAATATGGCTATAAAACATAAAAGACACTAAATTAACGCTGAAAGTAAGGCTTCGGTTTAATAGAAGGGGTCGGTCTAATAGAGACAGTGGGTTTATTTCCAACATTCCTCATGGGGTCGGTTTATTAGAAGGTTTATTAGAAGTTTATTAGGGTATACAGTGTTTAATGCTTAATCGAATGAGCTAATGCTTAATCCAATCCTTTGAACTATTCAAAACCGCAAAACGCGCTCTGGTTGAATGCTCGAAGTACCAAAAAAATAATTTTTTTGGATCCCTCATAAAATTCTTTTCAAAAGTTATCTAAAACATTCCAAATGTAGGTGTTTTGCATAAATATTAGTGACAAGATTAGTCACTAATATTTATACAAAATCTGCGGTTTTGCACAGACCGCAGAACCACAGAAATTCTATATCAAGGTTCCACAGATTCTGCGGAAAATCTGCGAAAACATCTGCAGAAATACTGTGCCCGAAGGCAAAACGGGCCAGAATTATTTTAAAATAATTCATCAAAAAATTTTCGAGATATTAAAATTAATTTCTATGAAAGTATGAGGGGAATAGATGTGAAACTTGCCTATCCAAAATTCTCAAAATTTTTCCCTACATTGCTGAAAAGTGACTCCCTATTGGTGGATATAAAGTGTTAGAAGTAATAATTAATGGAGATTTATGGGTTAACATAGATATCGAGGGATTTGTGAGGATTTAGTTTGGTGGGGATTAGACGAGGTAATTGGCAATTTTTTAACGTCAAGTCTGGAATACTATATATATCTGGGGGGTTGGGGCTTTTTTATATTTTTATTTCATAAAAACAAATAAAATTTAGAAACAATTAGTAATTGATTAATTTATAAATAAAATTTTATTTTATAAATATTTTATCACAAAAGTCTAAAAAAAGAGAATAAATATATATTCAATATTTTAACAAAATTTTTGAAAAAAATTTTTTCATTGTTTTATTTCTAACAGAAATGTAAATTAGAATCTAGAAACAATTAGTAATTTAGAATAGTTTTATCATCATTCCAAATTATACAAAAGGGTTTCGATTACAAATTCGTGATCAACAGAATTTGCAAATTTTTTAATCCACCCATTTGCTTCTTTATTTTCTGCCAATTTCATATAAATAGAGCTAAAAAATTCTAAAATATTTGTAGAAAAAATTTTTGGTTCAGAAGATGTTGAAGCATCACAGGTTGCTTTTAATCGGGTTAAAGCTTCATTGGTTATTGAAGTGAAATTTATTTTTTCCGAGTCAGAAATGCTAAAAACTGGGTTGATAAATTTATTTTGAATCATTTCAATTATGTAATCACATTTTGAATTTGTTTGAGAGGTGGAAGTTGATGGACTTAAATTTAAATTTTATTTTACCTTTTTAAGTAATAGATTTATCGGTTATTTTTTGCTCTTAATGTTGCTTTTATTTGCAAATTTTCAGCTGAATAAACATTATTAAAGCTAATATGATTTTATGAAGGAGGTCTTGATCATTTAAGAAACATCGGACCTATACAACTGAACCGATTACTGTATGTTTTACAACTTAAATATGAACCCGAAAATGAAACAGGAATTCTTAGAACATAATTTTTAGTAACTGATATTTTTAGAGAAGTAAATTTATTGAAGCTTATCTTGTTCATGTAAAGAAATTAATTTTTCTGTTAATTCTAATAATATTTTGGTTAATATTTCAATTTCCTCATCCAATTGATTTCCAATTCTATCAACCCGAAATATATCAAATATCCATAATTTGTTTATATAACTGTCAGTAAATGGATATATACTCATTTTTATTACATGAAATAATAAATAGAGTTGATGATTGTTTTCCAAAATCTGTCAAAAATATTATTTTATAACCAGTATACATGGGGACATAGTTATTTTGCCCCATTTGACCTGAAAAAAGGAGTGATATCTTAACAGTGAGATTACCCTAATTGAGAATAATCCATTAAACCTTATTTAAATTTCTGAGGGGTAAAAGTGAGGAAACATTAAAGGGGGATATCGCTTAGAAACTCCTTCCTACACCATCTGGACAACTAAAATTTAGACAAATATCATAATTAAATGATCATTAATAGATGAGGTTATTTCATAACGATTTTCGATTGTATTATGTAATCTTACATGATTATGAATTTTTCCTGCAGTGGTATCATAAAAGCATTTTGAAACCAATCAGCTGTGTATATATAAGTAAATCCCTCAGAAAGATCAGAATTTACAAAGTTAATATTTTCAAAATATTTAATACGTTTTTCTCCTCCCTTATCAAGCAAATCAACATAATGTGATATTAAAATGTAAAAGAAGAGTTTTATGCGCAATTCTATTGGCAAATAAACGGATTCCAAAAATTTCTAAAATATAATGATAAAAATACCTCTCAGCTAAAAATTGATGCAGATCAACCCTAATTATTCCCTCCCTTTAAATTTGAAGTAATTAACCTCAATTTTATTGTTTATATTATCTAGATCAACTTTAATTATTTTTTTCAATGAAGTAAACTCAGAAAAGTCTATACTTCCCATAAATGTTTCTAAATTATTATTAATATTCTTATAAAATTCTTCAAAACTCATTTCATTCCGTAGATTATTTGAAAAATTTCGGTCAAATTCTGTAAATTAATAGTTTTAGTAGGTATCTTACAAGTTATAATAAAAGGATCTTTCAGTTATGAAAATTCTGGAGGTTCCGAGACCCAATAAAGTATAATAATTTGTCCAAGTTATCTAGTTTTTTTAGAATTTGGGATCAGTTATAGACTAAATTAGTTTTCTCGTCAATCTTTTTTTCCTCTAGCTACTAAACCATTTAAAAATCTTAGGTTCTCCATCATTAAATTAATACCAGTAATTTCCATTTTGAAAATTATTTTTACTAAAATTGATCCAATCTTTTTTGTGACTTTGCTACTAAATTTCCTTACACCATATTCCAAATCTTTAATTATTCTCATTAATTGAAAAACTTTATCCTTGGCCTGTTCCCAAGGCAAATCCTTTTCCTTGGAGATTGGGGCCAACTGTCTCAATAAACCTTCAATAATTTCCATAAATCCAAATTCTGTTAACTTATTCTCTTGCTGACTTTTGTTATATGGTATTTTATACTCCGCAATACGGTTAATAACGTTCAGAATTCTTCCATCAAGATCATTATTCTCTTTGTCAATTAATGCCGTCCGCGTATCTTCATTCACTATATGACGCAAGATACGATGTCTTATAGGATTAATACGAGGCTCTTCCCAAAGAGATGAAAGAAAAGCAATTCGGAATCGAAAAACAATTGGGACGTTTAAAGGATTTTTAAATTCAGTTTCCATTTTTTGAACAAATTCTCTAGCATTTGTAGGGGATAAATGATCGAGAATTGTTGGGATATGTGTAGAATTGGAAATATTTAAATAAAAAATTAAATAAATTAAAATAAATTTCCAATTCATCTAAAATTATTTCTGAAAAAATTAAAGCAATTTTAAAATAAAAATAAAGAAAATTATAATTAAAGATTAATTAAATGCCCTTTTGCCGCTTATTAATAAAGCTTTTAAGCTTCACGTGAATTAATAATTCACGTGAAAATAATAAAAATAAATAAATTAAATTTCAAAATAATATTTCATAAAAGCCGACAAAAAAGAATTTTAAAATGCTTAGACATTTAATAATTTTGAAATTTTTATTTTATCTTTCTGACGGATAGAATACCGTCTTACCTCTAATTGAATGACCCACTCTATTAATAGACTGCCACTTTGTAGCTGACTGAAAATTAGAATTTAATTAGCTTGGGCATTCAATTAGAGGTAAAGTGCACTTTATTGAGATATCATTCGAATAAGCTCCTTTATCTAATTAAATGGCTTCAAAAAAGGCGATTAAATTGTCATGAGATGAGATATGGATCTTTAAAGAAGATTAGAATATAGGCGGTAAATTTAAAATTTTTGAAGTGAAATTTTTAAAAATGTAATTATGAAATATATTGATCTCTCTTGAAAACGAGTTACTAAAGTTAAAATTTTATCAAAAATTAAAATTTATCAGAAAAGTTTAGAAAAAGAAAATAAAAATATATTCAATATTTTAACTAAAATATAAAAAAATTTTTAATTTTTAAACGATATGGAATATAGAATATTTAGCATCATTCTAAATCATCAAAAATGGATGCCATTGTAATTTCAAAATCAACAGAATTTGCAAATTTTTTAATCCACTCATTTGCTTCTTCATTTTCTGCCAATTTCTTATAAATAAAACTATAAAATTCTAAAATATGTGCTGTTAAGTTTCTTGGTTCTGAATAAGACCAAGTTGCTTTTAATTGGGTTAAGGCTTCATTACTTATTGAAGTGAAATTTAATTTTTCCGAAACCTTAATAGAAACCGGGATGATAAATTTATTTTGAATCATTTCAGTTATCTGATCACATTTTGAATTTGTTTGAGAGGTGGAAGTTGATGGACTTAAATTTAAATTTTATTTTTAATAATAAAATTTTTTGTTATATATTTTGCCCATAATGTTGCTCTTATTTGCAATTTACAGTTGAATAAACATTATTAAAATACAAATAAGTTTCTATGTGGACTAAATGGTCTTCTTACTCACTTATAATAATTGCTATCCCCAGCTATTCAAATCATTCAGTTCCTATTTTATTATTTTGTATGTCTATTTGATTCTTTTAATGTGAATTGTATTTTTATTGGGAACGAATAAATATTATTAACAGTTTGTGTATTTTTATATTAGTTTATGTTTATCACTTTCGGAACGAAAGAATTAGTGATTTGAGCCTAATATTCTTAAAGTAACTTAATCAAATCTTATCTTGTTCAGATATGGATATTAATTTTTCTATTGAGTTTAATAAAATTTTAGTTAATTTCTCTGTTTCATCTTCCAACTGATTTCCAATTCTATCAAACCGAAATATATTAAATATTATCAATTTATCCATATAGTTGTCAGTAAATGGAGATATACTCATTTTTATTATATGAAATAATAAATGGAGCTGATTGTTGATCCTCAAAATCTGTCAAATAATGTTATTTTTTGAATTAATAAACAGTTAAAATTTATTTTTGGGTACGTTCTTGAACTGAAGAATATACCTTGTGATGAGGTATCTAAAATGGGAGGTATCATTTAGGCAACCCCACCTTTCTCTAACTAATCGGGAATCAAAATTCTAAAAAGATTCTCACATAATTATGAATTTCTTCTTCTACAGGTAACATTAAAGCATTTTGTAACCAATCAGATGTGTAGATATAAGTAAATCCCTCAGAAAGATCAGAATTTCCCAAGTTGACATTTTCAAAATATTTAATACGTTTTTCACCTCCCTTATCAAGTAAATCAACATAATGTGATATTAAAAAGTAAAAGAAGAGAATCATGCGTAATTCTGATGGTAAACAACCAATTTTTAAATATCCCTTAAATTACTATCATAGATTAATATTAATTAATATTAACGGATCTTCGTATTATATGCCGTTTAAAACCCATATTTGAGCTAGCAAAATTGGTATGCATCCGAATGTTATGCTTGGGTTTTACGTGGTTTTAAATTTATCGGCGGTTGGGACAAAATTTTCTTATGGAAGTGATTCAGATTAATCGATTATAACTTGGGTTGGGCTCACTCCGACCAAAGTTACAGATTTAAAATAAGAAATACCTAACCTCAGTTTTATTTCTTATAGTTTCTAAATCAATTTTTATTGGTTGTTTTAATAAAGTAAAGTCTGAAAAATGTAATCTTCTCATTGATTCTTCCAAATTATTAAAAATCTTTTTATAATATTCTTCAAAGTTTTTATCAATATTCATATAATATTCTTCCAAACTCATTTCATTACGAAGATTATTTGAAAATTTTCGGTCAGATTCTGTAAAGTTTTAAAGGATTAAAGGATTTCAAATTAAGTTAAATTAATAACGAGGAATGGTATTGGGTTTTTCTGGTTCCCAAGCCTTACAAAAATCATTGGTTATTATATTTTCGAAAATATTACCATTAATTTCTATTAACAAAATTATTTTTACTAAAATTGATCCAATCTTTTTTGTGACTTTGGTACTAAATTTTCTTTCACCATATTCCAAATCTTTAATTATTCTCATTAATTCGAAAACTTTATCTTTAGCCTGTTCCCAAGGCAAATCGTTTTCCTTGGAAATCGGTACCAACTGTCTCAATAAATCCTCAATATTTTCTATTAATCCAAGTTCCGTTAATTCATTTTCTTGCTGACTTTTAGCATTTAATTTTTTATAATTCGTATAGTGGTTAATAATGTACAAAATTTGTCCATTGTCTTTTTTGTCAACTAATACCGTTCGCGCATTAGTCACTATATGACGCAGGAGACTAAATCTTAGAGTATGAGATTCTTCCCTTGTGCATGAAAGGAAAGCAATTCGGAATCGAAAAACAATCGGGACGTTTAAAGGATTTTTAAATTCAGTTTCCATTTTTTTAACAAATTCTCTAGCATTTGTAGGGGATAAATGATCGAGAATTGTTGGGATATGTGTAGAATTGGAAATATTTAAATAAAAAATTAAATAAATTAAAATAAATTTCCAATTCATCTAAAATTATTTCTGAAAAAATTAAAGCAATTTTAAAATAAAAATAAAGAAAATTATAATTAAAAATTAGTTAAATGCCCTTTTGCCGCTTATTAATAAAGCTTTTAAGATTCACGTGAATTAATAATTCACGTGAAAATAATAAAAATAAATAAATTAAATTTCGAAATAATGTTTTATAAATGCCGTCAAAAAAGAATTTCAAAGTGCTTAGACATTTAATAATTTTGAAATTATTATTTGAAAATAATTGCACTTTGTTGCGATTTGCAACTCAGAATCGCAATTTCTTGCCCTGATTGAAAAGAAAAAAAATTAATTGATAAATATGTATGTATATGTAGAGTGTTGCGAATTAAGGCCTGAGAATGAAACCCGACTATTAGCAGAGTCCGTAGTCAAAATTAAAACAACAGTTGAATAGTTCCCTAGCTTATACTGAAGTCCGTAAATATTTCAACTAGGCAATTTTAAATTGTTAGACTCAGACTTAGAATCCTTGCATAGTGCAATTTTTAATAAAAAAAATTAAATTTTATTAAATTTTTTATTTATTTATTTGCACTCTTACATCAAAGAGAGATTCCACATGATTCCTTTTAAATTCACGTGAAAATATTAAAAATAAAAATATGTAAATAATTATTTCACAATTAAAATTTCATAAGTTAATTTTTTCCTTTGAATTATTTGCTTTAATCATTCCCCGATTTTTTTTTATTTTTTTTTTCAAATTTTTTGATTTTAAATAATAAAATGCTATGTATAATTCCTAGTGGTTTACCTATATTTTCTGGGCAAGCCAATCTAGTCAGTTCGCTGATTTTTTTAATTCCAAACCGATAAATTAAAATTAATTTTCATACGAATTCTTGTACTGGCCAAACTTTCTTTTCCCACGGGATACAAAGACTCAGAAAGCCGAAAAACCAAAATTTCATAAAATTTTAATCTCGACAAAATCCCCCCCCCCCCCCCCCGCTAAATAAGTTCTATATTTGAGATACGATTTTTAGAAAAAAGGGATTCATGGGACGTATAAAATTTCAGGGGACGCATGTCCTATACTAGAGCCCAATTCTTCGTCCCAAGTAGGGGTTATAAATTCGAGGTCAGAGTGTATAATTAATTTAATACTATTAAATTTCAAAGCCTGCTAAATAAAATATAAAAAATTTTACTGTCTACCCTCTAAAATATTCTTTTTATTTTTCTCTAATTTTTAAAAAATTATTTCCACGTTTTATTTTTGTTTTTATTTTTGTTATTCTACATTCTTAAAAAAATTTTTTCTTTTTAATTGCTTCACCTGCTCTTTAATTTTTATTTATTAAAAAATTTTAAAGATTTAAATAATAAAATGTTAATATTATTTAAATTAATATTATATTTTATTTTATTAAATATTTTTTTGTGTCAAAAAGGACCGATAAATTGTGAGTTTTAATAAAAAATTTGAAATTTATTTTTTAAATAAATAATTTTATTTATTTTTGAAAGTATAATTTTAATTAAATTTTAAATTAATTTATCAATTTTTTCATTCTATTGCTTCCTTCAATTCATCTCCTTCCTCTAATATATTTTTTGTTTTTATAAAACAAATTTAAATTTAGTAATATGGTCGAATCCATTTTTGGATTTTAGAGGTCGAGGCTGAATAAATCATAGTTAATAACAGGGTTTCGATCTCGAATTTTTAAAAATCCGCAAAATTGATCGAAAAAATCCGCATTTTATATCAAAAATCCGCAAAAAATTATCAAACCCAAAAATTGAATTTAAATCACTTTATGCATGGTATTTTTCGTCTTCTACAATTGAATTAAGCAATTTTTTTATTACTAATGATCATCATATGAAAATCCAACAACTATCTAAAAAATCACACTTGCATTTTTGTCGCGGAAGATGTCGCAAATTTTTATTTCTTCCATTTTCAGCGCCGCAGGCGAAAATTTTTTTATTTTGGAAGACCCTTAAGCCAAAAATCTTTCATTTTAGGCCAGGCAAAAAATTTTGAGGATTTTGGAAGATCAAGGACACATATTCCTTCCTTTTTTGCGCCGCAGGCGAAAATTTTGAGAATTTTGGAAGGCCAAGAAGCCAGATTTCTTCCATTTTCAGCGCCGAAGGCGAAAATTTTGAGGATTTCAGAAGGTCTTAGCGGGAAAATAATGACATTTTTGCTAAAAACCACAAGAAAATATAAAAAATCCTCATAATCTTCAAAAGACCACAAAAATCCGCAAATCCGCATTTTTAAAAATAATCCTCATCGCTCTATCAAAAAACCACAAAATGAGGAAAAATCCGCAGATATCGAAACCCTGGTTAATAATGAGTTTTATCCTAAATAGCTAGGGGGTCATATTAATCTAAATGAACTCGATACGAGAGGTGGTTGGAAATGACGAAGGTGACGGGAATCGGAACTGTCCGAAAAATGAAATGGCTCAAAAGTCGGAAGTCGGACAAAGGAATTCCGACCGACCTCTGATCGATACCTAAATCAAAATATTAAGTTAGGGGTTCATTCAAATATAGACAATTTAAGATTCGTCTTTTTTTTAATTTGGATGGTGGTCGGTGAACTGGCCAATAAATAATGGACATCCAATTTAAGTCTGTCAGCCTTATGGAGTATCTTATAATGGTCTAATTGTATTGAAATAATTTTTTTAAGTATTAAAAGAGGACCAGACTCTTGATAAAAGCTATGTTCAGCTACTTTTGGATGATCTTTTGGATGAGGATTATACCGATTTATACATGAGAATCACAATTACATTGCTAGAACAAAAAATCTTTGAAAGAAAACCTCTTATCGATGAACTATTGGAAAAAGAAAAAAATTCTGTAAATGAATATTATAAATCAAAAGCTTCGAAAAAATTAAAAAATAAAGAAGACCAAGAAGAAGATATTCAAATTAAAATGCGCGAATATCATTTAGAATTGATAGAAAAAATCTTCCAATTCTACAATGGTATCAAAGATAACTTAAATAAACTCGATTTAGAAGTCGTTGGAGATACATCAATTAATCTATTGGCAGAATTTTATTTAATGTTAAAGTCTACGGATGTCAATGATTTCGTAGCGTTTAAGAATATTGTTCTCAAATTTGGTTGGATTTTTTTGATATTTTTTGTGGTGGTGGTGGCTAATCCAGACCACGACTAATCCAGACTCATATAAATGTAGTGTAGTTAATTTAATTTCACATTTTTTGTGCTCGAACGGTGTCTGGATGTATCATAAAGTGAGAGTCTTCAATTAATTCGAAGAAATTAATATAATTTTAAAAATAGGGATGCGCCCAAACCAAGACTGATCCAGAACCCGGACCTTAAAGTCTTAACTTTAAATACCCGGTTTTCCAAACCCAAAAGGCGCACAACTCTAATTTGAAATATTTTAGAGGGCTTTAAAAAGATCAATATTACGGAGCCTTCATCAGAAGCAATTTACTTAATTGAAAGGCTTCATCTGCATGCAATTAACAATTTAATACCTGCAAAGTTTGAAAATTTTGAAAATAAAAATATGGAAAAAAGCGAATTTGCCTTAAAATTATATTCATTATGTTTGGAGGATTCTGCTGAGGTTATAAATAAAATTAAAGGAGTGAAAATTAAATTGAGAAAAATAATGCCTCATTTAATGTTTCCATGGTTGGAGATGCAAAAACCGATAATTTTTCGACTTGGTAAGACTGAAAATGGGAAGCTTAAACATTCCCTCATCGTGCCACTCGAATATACAGTTGCTAGCCGTTTTGATACAAAGATGACAGATATTTATTGTGAAGATAGATTGAGGGAAATTCACTTCTGGAAACCAAAAATTTTTGACTCTTATCGTATCGAGGGGAAACTTTCTAAATATTAACAAAACCCAAAAATCCAAAAAGATTCTCGAGTTAAGCTTCAACACCAAGAGTAAATACCGTATTTCCTCTAAAATTGACCCACGTTTACAATAAGTCCCCTCTAGAGATTGATCAAAAAAAGAGTAAATAGTCACCGCTATTGAAAATTTACATATCATTATTTAATTTACACAGATATAATCGAATCATCTTATAAATTAGAATTATATAAAATAATAATTTCAAATAGAACGGAAGAAGAAAAGAGAGAAAAAGCACTTATTCGAATAGAAATTGTTTATGTTTTTGACAATTTATTTAAATTAGAAAAAGATAATCTGTCAGAATTGTCTTCATTTTGGGATAAAAATATAAAAACAAATGAACCAGATAGAAATAAAATTAAATTATTACAACAATATTGGTTGGAGCATTGGGAGAAGCATTGGAATAAGTTAATATTTTAAATTATTAGAGTAAAAACAGGTCAGAGAACTCAGGGAGATGACCAGATTTTTAGCCCTAACCTGTTATTTTTTCAATTTTCTTTAGGGACAGGGTATATTTTTCTATAAAATTTCAAATTAAGTTGTGATTATGGAAAGACAAGTAAATTAATAACAATAAGCCGGCCAAACAAACGTTTCCTAATTGAGAAACATGTCATGGCTATAAAACAATTAATTTTACATTTTGATGAATTTTGTGAATTAATTAGACAAAGAGGTTCAAAAAGTCAGATTATCCAGCTTTTTGAACTTGATTATAACAAGATTAACTTAATTCTTGAATCAAAGGATGCAAAAACTAATAAAACAATGAATGATTTTGTGTTTACTTTGTTAAAAAAAGGTAAATTAAATTGAAATTTGTTTTTCTCTAGGTTATAAAATCTCAATACTTAATAATCTAGGCGTTTAAAACTGATACACTAATGTATAAATTACGTCAGATATGAAGACCATATCTACAAAATATCCGAAATTCAGTACATATTAGAGAAACTTTCCTGAACTTGAACCAAACTAGGGCGTCCAAGATTCTAATATCGAAGAATCAATGAGGATAGAAAAAAGAGACCAAGGCAGATATAAGGGGGCTTGGACGCAGCAATTGGGTTAAGGGGATTTGGGGATTAAGGAGTCACCAGATTCATCCTTTTTTGCGCCGCAGGCGAAAATTTTGTGATTCTTGGAAGGGTTATAAGCAAAAAATTATTCCATTTCATCTAAAAAAGTCCATTCATAGGAGTGTATATTTAGCCTCGTTCCTCGGCGAGGTTCTTGGCGGAAATCGAGACCGAGGCTCCGATACCGAGGACCAGTCTACTAATTACAGTGTGACCAAAAAGAAATGGGGCGCATAATTTATATCATACCTTTATCCAAATTAAAGATAATGAGATCAGATATAACTTAAATGATAGAGAACTAAACTGGGAATAAGAATAATTAAGAATTTTTTTTTAAAAAAGAAGCCGTATTTCCTTTTGTCATCCTGTATAGCTTACTTCTTAGTCTGTATAATTCTTATTATAAGGGAGGTTCAGCAGCTAGCATATAACCCTTACTAGTTAGGGTGTTATGATGTATTAAAAAATGGTGAAGCAGCGCTCCAAAGCACGTGTACGAGATGGCGGAATACTATTACCTGTTCGGGGCTAAAAGTTTATCTCTTTTAATTTACAAATTTTAATTCATAGATGAATATTACTTGAATAGAGAAAAACTATTTGAATGGCTTTATGAAGATTATGTGCAAGCACTAGATACAGAAAATATTGAAGAGCGTAACTGTGCAATCGCATCCTCAGCAATTATTTTAAATATTCTTTGGTTGGATAATTATTTTCCTAAGGATCTTGAAGATTTTTGGAAGCAAGTATATAGACCAATGCTTCTTTTATATGTTGATAAATTAAAACAAAATAAAAAAGAAATAATTAAAAATTATTTAAATAAATTTTTATCTATGCTTCTAAAACTAAATTATTTTATCAACCAAATTTATGAAACGAGAGATAAAGGCAGAGATGTTAAAAGAGATATCTTGAATGAAGAGGTATGTATTGGGCAGTGTTTGGAAGCTCGTACCAAAATTCGTACTCGTACTCGTACTCGTACCTGTGTACGAGTACGAGTACGAGTACGAGAAAAAAAAATTGGCAAGTACGAGTACGAGTACGAGCAAATGGACTCGTACCTCTCGTACTTCGATATTAAATTTTTAAAGGAAAAGGGAAAGGAATATTTATAATTTCTCCCATATTTCTTTATGTTGGTCGATGGGTGAGTGGTTAGGTTGACTGACTTCACTCAGTTGAATATTTTGGTAATGCTTGGTTCGAATCCGGGACTGGATTTGAAGCTTATAAAATTTTTCTTTTCAAAAATAAGTGTTTTTAAACTTTTATTTTCAGTTTAAATTTTTAAATTTATTTTTTCTCAATATTTTAAATTTGAAAAAACATAAAAAATTTTAATTTAGTCATGAATTTTCCAAAATTTCTGCCTGCGGCGCAAAAAATTTAAAAGGTCTGGCTTTAAGATCATCTAAACTTCAAAAAAAAATTTTCAAAATTCCAAATTTTTCAAAATTTTCGCCTGCGGCGCAAAAAATGGAAGAAATCTGACAATAGGACCTCCAAAATTCTCAAAATTTTCGCCTGCGGCGCAGAAAGGGACTTGATGAAAGAAGAGAGATTCAGGTCGGGGTTTGAAAAATTAACAAGTAGGGGGTTCGGGTTGAAAAACAGACCAATCCTTGTGAGAAATATTGTCCTTGGACATCAAAGTGCTCAAAATTTTCGCCTGCGGCGCAGGAAATGGATGAAATAGAAGGATTTATGGCTTCAAAGCCTTCCAAAATTCAAAAATTATCGTATACGGCCCTAAAATTAAGAACTATTTACCGTTGACCCCAAAAATTCACAAAAATCTTCGATTTTTTGCTTTTTTCTAAAGTACGAGAAAGTACGAGGTATGAGTACGAGGTACGAGGCCAAAAATAGGGCTTGTACGAGTACGAGTACGAGTACGAGAAAAAAAATTAGACATGTACGAGTACGAGTACGAGTACGAGAAAAAAAATAAGGCAAGTACGAGTACGAGGTAAAAAAAAGGCCTGTACGAAAGTACGAGTACGAGTACGAGCAATTTTCAAAATTCCAAACACTGGTATTGGGGCTGGATATTCATCCGCTATCGCAATCCGTTTTTTGGCCTATTCCGCCATAAATACACCCCCTACTGACGGCCATTATTTGATGAAAAAATTTGTTCTGGTCTTCATAAATTTTTTCCCGGCAGAAGTCGGAGTTTGGCTCGGAAAAAGTAGATCGGATATCCGGGGATTTCCCTCGATTTGCCAACACTTGTCTTGGTCAATTTTTAAATTTAACTACACTCTGAAATGTAGGAGTGTTGTTTAACTACACTCTAAATGTTACCCAAAATCTGGGGAAAATGGGGAAAATCTTAATAAACTGAAAAAATACCTAGTTTATTTTTTAATTTTAGTGGCCTTTAAACTATGAAACTCAACAACAATTATTCGAATACGATCAATTAAGCAATGAAGATCAAATTAAAGAGGATAAAATAGTTGTTGACTTAAAAGCTGAATTAAATAAATTAATAGAAAGTCTTGATAAAAATGATCAAATTAATAGTAAAGATGAGGATATTGAAGATTTCAGGGAATTTATTTATTATAGACATAGTTGGGTTATTAGCAATTTAATTAATCCAGAATTTCAAGAAAAAGTAAAAGGTAATTTTTATTTAGTAATAATTGGCGCTCTCGCATTATTTATGTAAACTTTTTAAGCTAAATATATAGTAAATTCTCGACATAGTAACCATCTGATTTAACGTACCTCTCGTAATATCACATTCGATCTTCCTTGTTAATTGAAACTCCCTCTTATAAAGGCTCTTGATTCAACGTAGCACTCAATATAATTAATGTTTCTTCAATCCATCCAATTTCGTTGTATCGAGATCTATTTCAAGGTTATATTTCGTGAGGGTGTATATGAACGATATCCTATGTATTATTAAGATATTCTGTTGGTCTGCCTAAAACTTATAGAGAATTTTTGTAAAAGTCACAAGTAGCATATAATATGTATATCCAAATTTATAATTTAAGGCTTAGACACAAGAGGATATGAATTATTGGAAGATATAAAAAATATGTCCATTGACGATAAATACCTAACAACAGAGGATTCAGGATATTATAATGTGAATTTTTACTAAAAATGGGAGTGTTAATTTTTGAATAAAATCGTGACCTGAAGATCAAAGGGCCGAAATCTTTGATTTTCAATATAAGGCCTAGTAAATGCCTTATTTCAATTTCAATTTACCAAGAGAAAGCATTAAAAGTCATGTAGTGGCTGATGAGATCGTCATCTAGTGCTAAAGTTTCGTTCTAGGTGTTGAGGCCCTAAAAATTCCATCGAAAATTAGTTGTCATAAATATCATAATAAATTTCTTTCTCATAAAATAGTATAAAATTTAGAAATACAATCCAATTGAGTTTGTATGCCCAGAAGGACAACAATATGAAAACCTCACAAATAATGAGCCTGCACGTTAGTTCAATTTTAAATAAAATTAATTAAAAGAGCCACACATGGCTAACATTAAAATAAAAATTTTTAGCTATTGGCTATGAATTAATCCCAACAAAAGAAACAATTGAAATTTACATAGATTTTTTATCTCAAAATAATCACCAAAATGAAGCTAGTTCAAGCAGAACATTCCAACCATTAGATGTTTACAAAATTAATTTTACTGCTGTTATATCCATATTTACTAATTTAATTGCAAAAATATTAACTGAAGATTTGGAAGAATTTAAGGATGAAAATAAACGTTGGGAGATGTATAGAGATTGGAATAAGGTTGGAAATATTCCTCAAAAGACAATCGACAATATGGAGGTAGATAAATTATGGAACTTTAATTTATTTTTAAAAATTTTAGAACAATGGATATATGTATGTAGTACATATATCAGTAGTGTCATTTAGGAAGTTCCTCTATGCTTAGGTGATGTTTAAGTGAATGTTTAATACTTACGGCTGAGATTTGTATTTCCTTTGGATTTGTATTTCCAAAGGATTTCTAAAATACGAGTTAACCCCCAGACTGACAAAACTCTAAACGCTGACAAAACTCTAAACGCTAACCAACTCTAAACGCTAACCAAATGTTGGTGGCACTACCCTTTTAAAAATCATTTAATTTCCGTCCATATATGCAAAATTTAACATAGATAATTAGTTAGTAAAATTTTTTTATGATTTCAGTTAAAATTGTACAAAATATTTTTATTTCTGGAAGATTGGTTGCTATGGAATGGGCATTTCGCTAACTTAATAAATAATGAAAATAATTTAAATTTTAAAGAACTTAGAAAATATGTTGAAAATGTACCAAAAGGACCGGGTAATTGCGAATTCAAAGATTTGATTGTTTGTTTAAATGAACTAACGGTAAATTGAGTAAATTAATTAAAGTAAAATTAATTTTTACTAAATAACCAAAGCCCTAATTTAAATTTGGGATGAAATAGAGATTAATTTTGATTCGAATAATTTGAGTTCGAATAATTTGAATTTGACTTCGGCTTTGTATTTTTCCGATTTTTAGTTTGGGCATGTGCCTTTGGGAATTTATATTTCGGGATTTTAAATTTATCTCTGGAATAAAGCCGTCCAAGAATTTTGATGCGCCATTCTTGGGCTATATAGAATTTTTTGGCCTTATATTAGACATATGTTTAATCGGGGGTGGGACAATTATTGGATGGTAAATGTCCAGTAGATGTACACATGTTGAATCATAAATTCAATATTAATATGTAAAATCACAATCTAAAATACGATTAAGATCGAAAAATAAAAAGAAAGCTCTAAATGTAACTCATTATAATTATAGAATCTTCTAAACACTGAAAATATTCATTCTGATGTTTTTAATGCAATAATTACAAATTCTGACAGAATGCGCCATTTTTTATGTGATAATGATATTATACGGATAAAATATTATTTAAATGGATTAATGGGTGCAGAAAATCTACGAATTTTAGAAAAAATACATCCAGAGGTTTTAAAAATAGGTACTTTATAATATTCCATAAATAAAGGGTACAGCCGCGCGAGGCCATAACGGCGCAAAGCCATAACTTTCGTCATAATTTCCGAATCTTACCAAATTTAGTATTAAACGATTCCTCTCATCGAGCTGGTACCAAAATTGATAAGGGCCAGAAATTTTCCAGCAAGTTATGGATTTTCGCCGTTATGGCCGCGAGCCTACTTGAGCGTGTCCCCATCTACACAGGGACTGACTAAACTATCGTATATGCTCGAATAAATACCCATGGTATTATTGTTTATTTCTGGTGCTAAAAGAGAATTAAGTGGTGAAGACAATTATGTATATGAGAGAGGATAATCATCATATTTGAGTATCTATACTTGGACTACCCATCGACTAACAATTTTTTTTTTAAATTTAGATAAAATGCTCACAGAAGCACGGTTATCTTATTATTTAATGTACATAAATAATCCAATTAATTCTGCCGAAGCATCTGGCGCGCACTTTATGATAACCAGTTCTTTATTATACGGAAAAGTTAAAAATATGTTTGACGCCATAAAAAAGGAATCGGGCAATGTAAATAAGGTGGAATATTTTTAAAAATAAATAAATTTAAATTGAATCGCTGACCGCGTTTAAATAAATTTTTTGTTTGATTAAAATTTAATTTTGAAATAAAAAAATAACACAATACGAGGAACTTAACATAATTTTATACCGTACCGCTACAAACTTTTTAAAAATTGAAACGACTTACTTATGTTAGACACAGTTCTAATTCAATACTGATTATCAAAGAAATCTTTTCAGATTCTGATCTGAGGGGGTTTAGCTATATCTGTTAAATTTTATTGGTAACTCGGTCGTAGGGAGGAGGGGGGACGCTGTCTAAGCTTTACTACTTTAAGGTATCCATAATTCTAGAACAAGATTTATTAGCTTAGAGGGGTCATCTAAAAACGAGTTTTGGCTATATTAAATCTAAATTTATAGTTAATTCCCAACAATAATTCAAAGCTTGAAATCTTTTCTGATCGTTTAAAATGGCTCAAATCACAACTTTTTGCAAATGAAAAATCCTTTTACGATTATAAAAGTCTATGTTTAATGGTAAAATTTATTCAATTGGCAACGCCAGAAAAATTTTCTGAAGCAACTAAAAAATTAGGATATAAATCTAGACCATTTGATTTAAACAAAGTAAAAAAGTGGGAAGGAAAGGAATGCGAAAATATTGAAGATAATGCTGACTTACAGAAACACATATCATATATGCAAACGGTAAAAGTTTAATATATTAAAATTAACTAATTTTTAAAATTATTTGAAAATTAAAAAAATTTTCTTGAAGATTTTTCTGCAAGAAGAGCATTACAATTTTATTAAAAAAAATCTTGAAAATGATCTTATTATGGGCAATGTTGATAGAAGAGCCCGTATTAACAAACTTTTTATTAGTAAAAAATACAAATTTTACTATCAAAGTAGCGAGTTTTTAATATTTAAATTAAAAATTGAAAAGTAAAATGGAATAAATGATTGTAAACGAGGGTTGGATTCATTCGGTGCCGGGGGTTTCAGCCAAAAATTCGGTTTAAGTTTAACTAAGTATTCAATTTTGGTATTGGTATCTCGTTGCGTGTAAAAAATAATTTTTATTTGTAAAATTGAGCTTGAAGAAAAACTTTTTTTTTCAATTCGAGGAATTTTGGGCTCTAGTCTAGTTATTGCGTCAGACTGTAAACTCATACGGGGAACTTAACTTTATGATTAACCCATTAGTGATTATACTGTACTTGAAGATTATTAATACCACCATAAATGACCAACCATCACATTAGTGATTGGATTCATTAACTTTCATTGAATCATAAACGTTTCATTGGACACATAACATTTCATTGAGCTCATAAAACTAGACCAGAGCCGAATTTTTGGGTTTCTGGACAATTGATGATTTTTGAAAATTATTTTTGTGATTTTCATGTATTTTTATCCCATACCTATTTTCGTGTTTTGGAAAGTACCAACTTTGTTAAAAAATAACAGTTGCCTCTTTAAAATTTATCATATAAAATATTTTTAGCATTTTTAATAATTTCAGTATTTACCAACATAGGAAATTTCAATTATAATATAATAAAAATGTTTGACGAAAATGAAGTAACGGCAGAACAAAATAGAATGGCTGCAAGTATATTTGTGTTCCATAACTGGCTTAAATTTCGTGTGGAAGTCAAAAAAGATTTACCCAAATATTGGGAGAACCTCTTTAAATCTGAAGAAACAAAATTTTGGCTTAATGATTTATATGAGCATGTTTTTATTTCGGAGGATTTAAATGATATTGGTGACGATAAGAATCTAAAAATATTAGCTGGAATTAAGGCTTTGGCAGATGGAGAGTTAAAAATCGAAACTAAAAATTCAAAAAATAAGTTTGTTAATTTATTTGAATTTTCTAAAAATTTTAACTTGAAAATTATTCGAGTTGTACAATGAAACTTGACCAGAGTTGGTTCGAAATTAGTTTTCGACTTTGATTTTATGGCTATCTTTTGCTTTTCGTTCAAAATTTCGAAAAATATTTTCGATTATTCTCGAAGATTTTTTGTTTCGAAACAGCTCCCTTTTTATGAATTGAGCGATGATATTTCCGAATTTGAACTGGAAAAAAGTTCTCCAAAATCATACTTGGAAGTATAAGTTATTCACATTTACCTATTCTAATGGAAATCTAATTTCCAAGTTTTAGTTTCTCAAATTTCCGAGTAAATTCCTTAAAGTTCCGACTCCAATTAAAATTTAGAATTAATGGGAAATAAGCCTTAATGTTATAAATTTATTTTAATTGAACAGAAAATTTTTTTTGAGAACCGGACCACCTAAATGTTATCCCAGTTAAAACAATTATCCGGATTCTTACAAAATATAGAAAGAAATCACACATCAATTTTTTAATAAACTTTTTTGAAGGGATTTATTTAATGAATTAATAAATCACTTGGATATAATAGGACACGACAAAGACAAAAAATTAGATAATATGTGGTTGATAAAGAAAAATAAAAAACGCTTTTTAGTTTGGATAAAAAAATTATTGAAAGATGAATTATTTAAAGATTTTGAGATAATAAAAAATGTAGACCGAAAAGGGAAGAAAATTAAGGATAGTGATAATACTTATATGGAGGAACAAGTAACACAAATTAATTATTTTTTGGATAGATTGAAAGAAGGTAATTAATTTTTAATTTAAAGTTGGCTGATTATAAGCACTAACTTTATGCTGGAAGTGATGGGAACAATTATAAAGTAATAATAGTGATTGTAGTGCCCGGCAAACCAAACAGATTAAAATTGTTATTAAATAGAACATTTTTTAGATCTTCTCTCTCACAAAATTGACATAGATAAATTTGCTTCCGCGTTTAATCTCGATGAAAATAATTTAAAAGATATTTTTGAGGGTTTAAAAATTAAAATTAAACCTAACGAGTTACGATTAGAAATTAAAAAAGAAAATCAGAATAAGCAAAAGAGTTTAGTAGAGTTAAATAAATCTAATGAAAATTTGAAAGACATAAATAACGCCGAAATTACTTCAAGTATAGTAATAAAAGTAGAAAATACTAATTCAAAAAATAAGAAGAAATCTAAGAAGAAAAAAGGGTTAAAAAATGAGGGGGATGTTGAAGAAATGAAAGAAGATAAAAATATAGTTAATATTGAAGGTGAGGAAGTGGGAAATAAAAATGGAGAAAGTAATAAGGAAGAGGATAATAAGGTAAAAATCGAGCATCAAGAAGATATGAGGTTACAAATTAATAATGAAGAGCAAAACATTGAAGAAAAAGAAGAAAAGACTGAAGGAAATATTAAAGAGGAGAAGAACGATAAAGAAGAAAAGAAGATTGAATGGAATAGGGAAGAAAGGAAGAGAAATGAAGAGAAAGGTATGATTGAAGGAAATAATGAAGGGAAGAAAAAGGAAGAGGAAGAAGATGAAAGAAAGACTGATGTAAATATTGAAGAAAAGAAAAATGAAGAAGAAAAAAAGGAAGAAAAGAAGATTGAAGCGAATAAGGAAGAGAAGAAGAACGATCAAGAAAAAGAAAGGAGAACTCACGGAGTAACTGAAGAGAAGAAGGTGGAAAAGGAAGAAGGGAAGGTTAAAGTAAATAATGAAGCTAACTCTGTCAAGAAGTATTCTAATGATAAGAAAACCAGGCGAAAAAATAAATCTAGGAAAACAAAGTCAAATAATCCGAAAAAGACTGAGGTTAAGGATAAAGAACTTCTGATTAATGCAGAAAATGAAACCAATGAAAAGTGTGTAAAAGATCTCTATATTACGTACCCCCCCCCCTCTTCGGGTCCCGTCGTAAGAGTGGATTGATAGAGAGGTTAAACAGCTAGGGTATATGCTACTGATGAAATTATTATTATTATAGGCGCCTTCGGCGACATAATCGCAGTATTTTCTTCGAGTCTTGAATAGATTTCCTTTAAATTTTTAAAAATATATGTAGGTGTGGATGATCACAAAAAATTTAGCAAAAATTTGCCCTATGGGACCAATAAATTGTCTTAAGTCTTGTTACTTTTTAGTTTTGGGGTCCTTTTCCCTCGAGTCCTGGGAAATTTTTGGTCATGGACGTCTCTATTAGATATTAAATATAATAGTAACTATGTATTTATAGCAAAGAAATTATCAATTCAAAGAATGAAGAAAGTGATTGTTTATTGCCAGACAGTGAAGATGATGAACTTGGATTTACTAACACAACTATAGAAAATAGTTTGCCAAATATGCAAACAGAATTATTGGATGATCCAAATAAAGAGCTGAATCTAAATAAAGATGAAGGTTATTCTTAATTGAAATTATTGACACCCCAGTGTCTATAGATAACACCTACCCGTTGATCATTTAGTTGCAAAATCCTACATTAGTTCCCCAGAAAAATACATCCCAGGATTCCCAAACCACAAAAGGTCGGCAGTTCCCGATTTCGCTAATCTGAATGGCACATTCCCTGATAGAAAATTATAATAATTATATGTATTATTATTATTTTATTTTTAATCAGATATAATAAAAATTAGAGATTTAAAGAAAAATATAAAATTGAAGAAAAATAAAGATGACAAGTTAAAATTTAACAAAAAACACATATTAAGTGCCAATCAAGAGATAATGAAGTATAAAAATAAGGTAAAATTTTGGACTTTATATAAATTATATGTAGGTCAAATCTAGGTTAGAGTCTCTTTATAAAGTACCCAAAATATTAAGCCTTGATTTGAATATCCCTTTTTAATATTAGTCTGGCCAGAGAGATTTTTTTCAAAGTAATGCTCAATCTATTAATTTTTTATAGAAAACTATTTGTCCTTTAAATGAAATAAATAAATTAATTCAAAATATCGAAAGTATACTAATTTCATTGAATAATAAAGTGAAAGAATTTAATAAATTAAAATTTGAATGGGAAAATATTAAAAATAACAAGTTTAATAATTTTAATTGCAATTTATTTAAAGCAAAATTAGAAAAATATAAAAATACAAAATTAAAAGTAAAATTAGAAAATGAAAGGAAACTTTTGGTAAATTAATTATAATAATTAAAAATAATTTTTGTATTTTTAATTGAAAGGGTTATTCTTGGAACTGAATTTTAGGTTGAAACATATACCAAATACGATGGTAAATACAAAAAATTGTTTAAAGAAAAAAATTTAAAGAGCCACTTTAGGTCCCCATGTTTTCCACTAAAATAACGCGTTTCCACACCGAATCACTTTTGAAGGCATGCCATATCCAAAATACACTTTGCTGGAAAGTACTACCCCGCGCACCATATAGCCCCGACTGTGCTTCATCAGACTATCACTTTTTCACATCTCTCAAAAACTTTTACGGAGCACGGAAGGCTATGTTTGCGCTGAAATTAATTTAAATAGCTTGGAAACTAACTCGACAAATATTTTTAAAATTTTTTTCAAATTTTAATTCTTAGATTCAAGCCGTACTTCAATTAATACCTACAAATAATAGTAGAATATATCCACTCGAAGAAACAATCTCATACTTTAAATCAATCATTTATGGATGGGTAATATTTATTTTAAACCAGGGTTCCGATCGGCAACATGCCTAACAAAAGTACAAAAATCTCGATTTAAAAGTACATAGGGACTAAATTTCCAAATAAAAAGTACACTCCAAATTAAATTAAAAAATTTTTTTCGGAGGGAGTTGCCAAGGTGAAAAAATTTTCTGCGCCGAATTTTTGGTGCCGAAGGCGCCGAATTTTTGGTGCCGAAGGCGCCAAAAATTTTGATTTTTAGCGCCGCAGGCGAAAATTTTTAAAATATTAGAAGGCCGTAGGCCAAAAAAATTCACTTTTTCAGCTCCTCAGGCGAAAATTTTTTGAAATTTGGAGCCCATGAAGTCAGATTTCTTCCATTTTTTGCGCCGCAGGCGAAGATTTTGGGAATTTTGGAGTCCTTAAGCCAGATTTCTTCCATTTTTTGCGCCGCAGGCGAAGATTTTGGGAATTTTGGAGTCCTTAAGCCAGATTTCTTCCATTTTTTCCAAAATGTTGATTTAAAAGTACATACTTTCAAAAAAGTACAAATTCAATTTCTTAAGTACGGAGGTCGATTTAAAAGTACAATACTTTTAAAAAAGTACGAATCGGAACCCTGTTTTAAACATAAACTTAATTCTTTTTCATTAAATTATTTTAGCGTCAAGAATCTCTTATACTTATTTCTGGTTCGTATATTTTTAAATCTCTCACACCTGAATCGGATATTGATATGATTGTATTATTGCCGAATTATGAAAAAATTAGTGAGATTAATTTACAATATACAAACAATTTGGTTTTTAATGAAGATCAAAATTCATTATATAATATAATTAGAAGGGTAATTATTTAATTAATATACAGTTGAATATGATTTCTGTATACCCCTCTCCCTGATTATTAGGTACACTTCATTTTAGGTTATGATTATAGAATTTAATTGTCACTGGACAGATTAGATGTCCAAAGGAGACCATCTAAGGTTGGCAGTTTGCAGGGAGATCCCCATGATTAAGATGGTTCATGGGAGATTCTTCTTTTCGGTTCCGGTTACGGATCTCCCCCAGCTATTTTTATCTCTCTATTTAAATTGCCCTCATTACGGCGGTACATTCTCATTTACGACGGTGCCCCCTCATTGTGAATAAAATTTTTAACACTAAGGTTATCTAAGAATCAGATTCGATTATGTAATTAAATTTAAAAATATTATTATTTTAATTTTAAAGCTGGAAGGTGTTTCATCATTATTTAAAGTTGGCGGTCGAGTACCTTTATTAAAACTTGTATATTATGGATATGATTTTGACTTGCTTTTTGTTGGAGTTCCATGTCATCAGCCATCTGAATTTTTTCCGTTTTTAAGAAAAGAATATAAGGAAAATTTAAATTTGGAAGATAGTGATAAAATTATTAATCAAATTATTTTTAATCTTCAAACAATACCGATCGAAGATATTCGTTCAGTTATACTTCCTCTTTCCGGTCTGATTAATCAACGCATAAAAGAACAATTCTTTATTTAAAGGTTATCGTGCCAATCTATATATAGCCCAATTAATGGAAGATAATTTTAAAAATTTTAGAACATTCCTTTTTGTCTTAAAAATATGGGCAAAGAGTTTGTAGTTTTTTGTGTTAAAAATTTTTATTTAAAAATTTAAGAGCATTTTATATACAGTGGACAGTTTGGTCTTTTTAATGGAACAAATTTATCAGTATTGGCATGCAAAACAATTTTGATAAATAAAGGAAATATCCATCAATCTATAGTCCATCTATTAGAACAATTTTATATCACATTTTCAGAATGGTTAGATATTTTGTTTCTTATTTTTGAATTACTGAGAGAAAACAGAATCTCTAGATCGGAAGACCTCCGTTGAGTTATGCCTGATCATTGCTGTCCGATACTATTGACCGGAGACCCGCTCCGGATTTTTCAAGAGTCCGTTTTCCGTATATTTTCGCCATCTCCGGATAATTTCCGAACCTAATTATTTATTATTAATAATCATATTTTTTTAGGGATTGGACAAATCCTGTATTATTGGAAAGCTTGGTCTATAATCAACAATTAGCTCACCAATCAAACTTTATTTCTATCAAAAATTTACTGAATTGGGATATTAATTCTGATAAATATAAACGTGAGCAAGTACTTGGTCTTGATAATTATACTATTTACGATCAAAATAAACATCGGTTAGTACAACATGCTAAAATGATGTGGCCAATTATTGCCCCAGGCAATCCTCCACAGAATTCTGGATTTAATATAAATTATTCTACTTCGAGAATCTTACTATCAGAAATGAGATTAGGTATTTAAATAATTTACAATAGGTATTCAGATTTTATAATGAGATATATTTAAAATTGAGAGTGTTTCTTAGTTAGGTTCTCCATCGAGTGCCTAACCGATGTTGAATAAACGCCTAAAAAGGATATGAATAAAGCTTGTGGTAGCCAAACGAGGTTTAGCTGTAGTATTTGGACTAAGCATATGAGAAAGATAAAGCAAGAGGAAAGGGCAACCTTTCTGATGGACAGATTGTATTGTGATATAGTAAAGGCGATTTTTTAATGTTCGAGAGTTGAATCCCTTTCATGAAAGAGTTCTATATATCTCTAAATTAATTTTCCTGTTAATTAAGCTTATTCATCATTAAAATATGTTCAAAGTGTCATAAAATATTACACCAGCAAAATGAGAAAAAGTAGAAAAGATAAAATTATTATAAAAAATACATGGATAAACTGGCTAGATGGAGGTCCTTTCGAGGAAAAGGTTTTTAAAGTTTAATTTTTCCAAATTTTATTTTTCAAGTATGAACACTTTATGGCAATTACTTCAATCAATTTAAATTCGAATAATTCGATTAATCAAATTTTTGAGGAGTTTAACAATTTTGTAGAAACCCGAATTAGATTGGGACTTGTATTTAACATTGAAAATATTTCTGAAATTGATTATTGTCATGCAAAACCTGGAAGAGTTTGGAATAATGAAAAGTGCCCTTCAATAATTATTAAAATTATAAATAATGAGTATGTTCTTTAATATGTATTATAAAATATAAACAGTTAACTCTCATTATATGATACAACATATTAGAGACCGGATCTAGACTAGTTCTCAAACAAAAATCACGCTTTTTCGAGAGATGGATCTAGATTCTCGCAAAAATTTCTCTTTCAAATCTCATCCCAAAATATCTAAAACATCACAATTTATGACGTTTATTTTAAATTTGGTGTATTGAGATGCATAAACGATACACCTAATTGGGGTCTCGTTTGGTGACCAAAATTTTTTTGACTTGGTGACCATAATTCCGCTGGTGACCAAAATTCCGAAAAAATTGGTGACCAAAATTCCGTACACACACCCAATCTAAGATCCCCCTATAAGTATGATATTTCATTAGAGCTTAACATTAATTTTCAGAAATACTTCAACTAATTTGTTATGTACAGTTTGGATAGTTGGAATTAAAATGAAATCAAATAAAAGATTACCCTCTTTTATTTTTAATTCCTCGTCTAATCATTTTGAAGAATTTACAAATAGAATTAAACAAAAATCTTTTTTACCCGAAGAAGAAAGAGAAAATATACAATTATTTGCCAATTATTGGACGAAAACCCAGCTTAAATTGGAATTAGAAAATAAACAAAAATAATTTCAGATATTACGAAATTTATTTAAAAATACATTTTTTATTTCCTGTTTATAACCTCTGATATTATTAGGTTTATGAAAATTTTAGGTATTTTCCCATCTTTAGTTATTAATGTCTAGCCACAATTAATAGTCGAATCTTGATATTTTCTTTCCAATATCAAAAATCTACAGTATGAAAAGTCCTGAGTTTGTCCTCTTATCAAAATTCGACTGTAGCACAATTTATCAATTTTTATAAAGCAAAATTATTAAGTTCATTTTTACAATTAAATACATAGAATTCGAAGTTTTTCTAAAATCATTTATTATTATCTATTTATTAGGGTTCAGCGGTATCGGGATCTTGACTGGTATCGGGCGGTATTATACCGTTCTCTCTGAATACCAATACCGATTTTGCTGATACCGATACCATTAGATTCCACAAAAATCTAATAAGAAATGTTAAATTTATATAAAATCTTTAAATCCTCAATTTTCAACTTCTCCTGCTTATAATAAAGTCCTTAAAATATACAATTTTATATTTGAAAAACGTCGCATTCAAAACAAATTAATATTTTTATCAGTCTGCACTACACAAACCGCGTTGTTTAAATAAATAAAAAATCTATAAAATTATTTAAAAATTAAATTTAATTAAATAATTTAATTATTTATTTGCACTTTTACATCAAAGAAAGCTTCCACATTATTTTTATAATAAATACACGTGAAAAAAATTAGAATATGTAAATAGGTAATTGTGTAATTATTTCAAAAGGAATATTTCATAAGAAAATTTTTTCCTTTGAACTACTAGAGTTCATCGGGATTTAAAGAAAAAATCGGGATCTGGAATGGTGATACCGATCCCGGATCACGAAACGGGATCGGATTATGCTATAAATGTATTAATTTGAATTCTGAGCGTCAAAGTTAACTTGTTTGTCATTTTATTGCTTGAATTAAACTTTTTTTGATAAAATTTAGTCAATTTATTTTCATATCTATTGCATGTTCCGAGAATTTTTGCATATTTTGATGAATACCGTATTTGCTAAAATAATTACCCAGGGTAATTATTGTTTGAACCTCTCGCTGGATGGGGTAATTAAAAAGGAGGGTTAATTATTTTAGCTTTAAAAAAAAGGCTAATTATAACTATTTTTAAGAGGGGTAATTATTTTTTCGATCTCTGGCTATAGTGGATAATTAATAGAGCGAGGGTAATTATTTGAGAGAGGGACATTATTTCAGCATGTACGGTAGTTTATAAATTCGAGGTCAAAGTGCATAATTTATATATAATAGAATTCACATAAATTTCAACGCCTTATAACTAGGGTTGCGCCCCGACCGCGACATTCCCAACCTAAAACACCGACCCCCGAAAGTTCGACCCCGACGACCCCGAACCCCGAAAAATTTTTATGACCCCGACTCAAAATGCATTAATTAACGACCCCGACTTTCCCAACCCTAAAACCCCAACCCCCGACTTTTTAAATCCCGAAGGCTCGGGGCACAACCCTACTAATAACATATAATCATAAAAAAATTTTTAGTGTCTAACCTCTAAAATCAATTTTTTTATTTTTCTCTAATTAAAAAAATATTATTTCCACATTTTATTTTTATTATACATATTTGCTATTCTACAAGTCTATACGATTTCATCAGCTATTTTTATCTAATCATCACTCACTCTTAAATTTTTATTTTTTAAAATTAATTTTTTAATATGTTTAAATAATAAAATGTTAATATTATTTAAATTAATATTATATTTTATTTTATTAAATATATTTTTATGTCAAAAAGTACCGCTAAATTGTGAGGATTTAATAAAAATTCGAAATTTATTTTTAGAAAATATATAATTTTCATTATGGAAAGAATAATTTTAATATAAATAATTAATTTTTTAATTAATTAATTAATTAATTTTTCGCGCATTTAAATTTAAATATTTTCGGAACTCATTTTTGGAGGGCAGCTATAATGATGAAGTTATTAATTAATAGGGTTGTTTCCCGGGGGGGGACGGGGACTGGGAAATTTTTTCTTTTTCCACGGGGGGACGGGGAATTTTCAAAAAATCGCTCAAATTCCCCGACTTTCGGGGACGGGGTACAACCCTATTAATTAAACCCCTTCCCTAGCTAAAGGTTTTAACAATAATTATCCATGATAGCTCCAATTAGGATAAATCTAATTATATAAGTAAGATAAAATTTGTCAGTCCCATGAGATAACTTATTATATCTTAGGTCTTTATCTTAAATATCTAAGGTCTGTCTATATTAATATAAAAATTTAAAGTATTAAAAGACCAAAGTCTTGATAAAATCTATGTTCAACTACTTTTGGATGATCTTTCGGATAAAGATTATAACGAGTTAAACATGAGAATCACAATTACATTGCTAGAACAAAAAATCTTTGAAAGAAAACCTCTTATCGATGAAATAGTGGAAAAAGAAAAAAATTCGGTAAAAGAATATTATAAATCAAAATCTTCGAAAAAATTAGAAAATAAGGAAGAACAAAGAGAAAATATCAAAATTAAAATAATCGAGGAGAATTTAAAATTGACAGGAAAAATGTTTGAATTCTACAATGCTGTCAAAGATAACTTGAATAAATCTTCTTTAGAAAACACTGGAGATACAACAATAAATATTTTGGCAGAATTTTATTTAATGTTAAAGTCTTTAGATGTGACTGATTTCAAAAAGTCGAGGAATATTGTTGATAAATTTGGTTAGAATTTTTTAAATGTATTAGTTTGACCCTGGACTGCATGAAATGAAAAAATTTTCTCAGACGGAATCGGGAATTCTAATCCGAGAGTGCGCGCAGCCCTGGCCTGACTTTTTGTGCAAGTGCATTTTATTTCACCTTGACATTAATGTCACACCTCTAGTAAAAACTTATTAATAAATTGAAATAGTGTTGAGCTCCAACCGCAACTTCAACCCGAACCATTAAAGTTCTAACTCTGAAAGCCCCGTCACCCGATTTTTTTGATTCATCAGAAGACCGATGATCCAGAAGACCGATCCAGAAGACTGATTTTTTTGATTAAGAAGACCGAGTCATCCGATTTTTTTGATAGTTTAAAATATTTTAGAGCGTATTAAAAAGATAAATATTTTGGACATTGAGCCTTCATCGGAAGTAATTAACTTAATTGAGAGATTTCATCTACATGCAATTAACAATTTAATACCTGCAAAATTTGAAAATAAAAATATGGAAAAAAGCGAATTTGCTTTAAAATTATATTCGTTATGTTTGGAAGATTCTGCTGAGGCTATAAATAAAATTAAAGGAATGAAAATTAAATTGAGAAAAATATTGCCTAATTTAATGTTTCCTTGGTTGGAGATGCAAAAACCAATTATTTTCAGACTTGGTAATATTGACATGTAAAGGCTTGATCATTCCCTTATTCATTCCCTCATTAAAATGGAAGAAGAAATGAGAGAAAAGGCACTTGCTCGGATAGAAATTATTTTTATTTTTGAAATTTTGAGGGAATGAATAAGACTCTTGAACAGGGCTGGGCGCAATCGAAAAAAAAGATTCCGCAACTCGCAATCCGCAACTCGCAATTTTTTTTTAAAATCCGCAAACGCAATCCGCAACTCGCAATTTCTTTTTAAAAATCCGCAAACGCAATCCGCAACTCGCAATTTCTTTTTAAAAATCCGCAAACGCAATCCGCAACTCGCAATTGCAAAAAACCCGCAATTCACGCAATTTCCGCAACTCGCAATCCGCAATTTTTAAAAATGGAGATAAAAAATTTAATCACTTCAAACTATAGTTAAAATTGTATTTGTCGGATATAAGTGATTGGTAACGGGCGATAAAAGAGGTTCTGAAATAAGGGGTATTTAATAAGGAGGGATATACGTTATAATAAGGAGGGATAAACGTTTTGTGGAAATAAGGATTGAGGGATATTAAGGGATTTGGGGTATTAAGTGAAAGCAAGTTCATGTATCTACTAATTTCATAATACCCTCTTTGATCACCGAATTTCTTCGAATTATCCTTAATCCCACCAAATCCCTAGATATCAAATCACCGATCTACCTTTATAACTCTTGCTTGCTACATTGAAATCCCCCAATATCACTCCAGATCCCCATTAATCCATGCTTACTCTCAAAAAAACTTCAAATCCCCAGATATCCAATCATCATGATCGAAGAATTTTTTTGAGAGCGAAATATTGAGAATTTTAGAAGATCCTTAAGCCAAAAACTTCCATTTTCAGCGCCGCAGGCGAAAATTTTGAGAATTTTGGAGGATCCTTAAGCCAAAAACTTCCATTTTCAGCGCCGCAGGCGAAAATTTTGAGAATTGGGGAAGCCCAAGAAGACAAAACTCTTCCATTTTTAGCGCCGCAGGCAAAAATTTTGAGAATTTGGGAAGGATAAGAAGCCAAATTTTTTCCATTTATTGTGAGGGTAACTTCGAAAAATTGCGTGAAAATTGCGTGAAAACCATGAAAATCCGCAAACGCAATCCGCAACTCGCAATTTTAATTTTAAAATCCGCAAACGCAATCCGCAACTCGCAATTTTAATTTTAAAATCCGCAAACGCAATCCGCAACTCGCAAGTGCAAAAAACCCCGCAATTTACGCAATCCGCAACTCGCAATCCGCAATTGCGCCCAGCCCTGCTCTTGAATCTATACAGTTGCCGCTTTCTTAAAATGCCCCATTTCTTTATGTATTAAAAAAAGTTATAGAGAATTCACATTTCTGGATAAACACAATTTTTTGTGTTTTACCCTATCTAAAGTAAACTTCTTTAAAACTAAACACTAAGATCCAGCTCTAAAACTGAAAATTTTCGAGTTAAGACTCAACCAAATCTGTATTACTCTTGTTAGAAAATTTATCTTTTTAAATTTACACAGATATTATCGAATCATCCTTTATATTAGAGCTATATAAAATATTAATTTCAAATAATACGGAAGAAGAAATGAGAGAAAAGGCACTTGCTCGGATAGAAATTATTTTTATTTTTGAAATTTTATGGAAATTACAGAGGGATAATCTGTCAGAATTGTCTTCATTTTGGGATAAAAATATAAAAACAAATGGATCGGATAGTAATAAAGTTGAATTATTGAAAGAATATTGGCAGAAACGTTATGAGGAAGAATGGAATAAGTTAATATTTTAAATTATTATGAAAGAATCAGGTCACAGAACTTTACAGGAGGGTTTATTGACCAAACTGTTATTTTTGACAAAACTTGTATATCAGAATAAAGTATTTCCAGTGAATTATAAGTACACAGCTTGACTAGATAACTATTAGATAAATATTTTAAAGGTAAATGTCCGGTTGGTGTGACACCAACCGGACATTTACATATTTTAGGTAAATTAGATAACTAGAATCTCTTGAAAAAACAGTTAGAATTAAGATTCTGATGAGGAAAAAATAAACTTTCTAGCTATCTCGGCATTAGAAAGGACTATTGAAATTATTAAAATGATTCATAAAGCTCTCTGAATTTAAATAATCACAGATCATTATTTAAAAGGAATAAAAATTTTCTTTTTAAAATTTAATAAGAAATATTATATAGGTATTTTTTAAACATTTATTTAAGTTCTTCGAAAATTAAATTTCCATCAATAAGCCAACCAAACAAAATTATCCTAAATGATGAACACGCAATGGCTATAAAACAATTAATTTTACAATTTGAGGAATTTCGTAAATTAATTAGACAAAGAGGTTCAAAAAGTCAGATTATCCAGCTTTTTGAACTTGATTATAACAAGATTAACTTGATTCTTGAATTAAATAATGTAAAAAATATTGAAACAATGAATGATCTTGTGTTTCTTTTGTTAAAATTAGGTAAATTTAATTAAAATTTACTGAGCTCTAGGTTATTAAACACATCAGTAAAACATCAGTACGGTCAACTAAAAATGCTGGTTCCCTCCCAACAGCCGAAAAACCGTTAGACTAGCTGAATGAGAGGAATACCTATAACTCCGCTCAGTTTTATTCTACTAAAAGTATGGCCAAGATTAAACCTCAGAGTTCTGGATAATTTCGTTTAAAATTACAAAACTCTGACACTAAGTTAATTTTAACTCATCAGTAGTCATTGAACCATATTAGGAAGTCCAGTATTATTTAGATGATTAAAAAATTTTCATTTTTATTTTAATTTTTTAAGAAATAAAATTTATTTTAAGATATAAAAAGAGAAAAACTATTTGAATGGATTTATGAAGATTATGTGCAAGCACTAGATTCAGAAAATACAGAAGAGCGTAACTGTGCAATTGCTTCTTCAGCAATTATTTTAAATATTCTTTGGTTAGATAATTATTTTCCTAAAGATCTTGAAGATTTTTGGAAGCAAAAATATAGACCAATACTTCTTTTATATGTTGATAAATTAAAGCAAAATAAAAAGGAATTAATTAAAAATTATTTTCCAAAATTTCTAAATATCCTTGCAAAGCTAAATTGTTTTATTGGCCAAATTTATAAAATGAGAAGCAATGGGAAAGAAGATTATCAGGATATTATGAAGGAAGTGAGTATTATTTCTTGTTCCTAAATTGCCTCCCACATAGTAACAAACTAAATGTTAAAACAATACATATAAAAAGTAGATAGTATAGATGCTTGTGAGAAGAGAAACCACGGGACTGAGAGTTGTTTCGGAACATGATCTCGGGATCGGGAGTCGGGAATTTATATACAAATTTTTGGCGCTTTCGCCATCCGAGCATCACCAGCGTAACTCTTTTCGTTTATCTTAAAACATGTTCCGACTGTATAAACAAGAAACATTTTGATTTGAGTGGCAAAGATTCGAGTGCATTGCAGATCTGGTATAAACTATATTAATAATATGGTTGTATAATAGTATAGTTTATGGTGGCTCGAGCGTTGGGTCATCCGGTTCCCGCAAGCGGGAACCGGAGACGCGCCCGAGCCGCTTATCTCCTAGATTTAAAACCTCTACTTTTCCTTTTTTAATATATATTTATTCTTTGGGAGGTTGGGATTTAAAAATTATATGAATGAATTGAAGAATTAGTGGGCGAGGAAAAAGTGGTTAGTGACAGCTGTTCTTTTTCCTATCACATTCCCCTCCTCCCTCCAAGTTCATCCTTGAACTTTTAAAGTTTAAAGATGTTTTGGTAGCTTTAAGGTGAACTTGGAGGAGTAGGGCCCTACAAACATATTAAATTTGGCTTAAAATTTATTTTCTCTATTTTTATTTTTAATCAATTTTTTTTTCTTTTTCATCTTTTATTAAATTTTTCTTTCTTTTGTATTTTCAATTTAGTAGGGGCCAGGTGGCAGAAAGATTTGAGTGGCCAAAAGGAAGACACAAGTTATTTAAAATTCGAAAGCATTCCATAAACCAATCGAAGAATTTCCTTTTAATTTTAAACATTTATTAAATATTTCATCAAATTGAATTAAAATATTTAATTTATTTAAAATTAATTTTATTATTAAACATCAATGTTCACTTTATTATTAATTTTTGTTTTTGTGTGTTCTTCCAATGGTCATTCCTTATGTGGGTAATTTTAATAAACATATTTTAAAATGATTTTGGTATGAATTAAAATAATTGTGGTAGTAATTGTGTTGTTGAATATTGTGAGTAATATGACAAAGAAATATTTATTAATAGTTTGATGAAAATATCTGATGTAATTATGAATATTTGTGATTATTATATTTTTTTTGAAATTTTTAATTTTTTTATTAATTTTTTTTGTTGTTTTATTTTTTATTTATTGATTGTTGTTGTCCCATCATTTCGCGGTTGGCTTTAAGGTTAAAAATTCCTGGACCTCATCAAGGTTTTCCAAAATTCGGTTAAAAACCAAAGTATTAAAAACAGTGTTCACTCCAATCTCCTTTGTAGTTATTTCCACCTTCTTATTTTCTTTAGCTTTAATTTTTCCCATTTTATCTTTTTTGTCCTTTTCATCTATATATCCCACAACCGAACGTCTAACTGGTGACATAGAATATTCTCGCGTTTTATAACCTCTAGCGACGAATTCCTCATCGAAATCCTTTCGTCGAGATTTCATTTTTTCTTGATATTTCCCCAATTTTAACAATTTTTCTTCTTCTTCCTTCTTCTTTATTATTTTCTCCTTATCTTCAGGTAACTCTTCAGGAACGACATCGTCTATTTTATCAACCACTGCTCTTTGCACCACTCGGCTAGCAAATTTTGCAAAATCACCAACACCAGTCTTCTTCTCTTTTGGCTTAGTATCCCCTTCATTTTTCATTTCGGCTTCTCTAGGCTTCTTTTTCCCATCATCCAGTTTCTTCTTTACTATTTCAGCTTCAGTTTCAGCCTCCTTTCTTGTTTGCTTCTTTTCGTTTTTTCTCCCTTTCTTCTTCTCTTTCCGCTCCTTTTCCAACGCTTTTCTTTCTTTGTCCAGCTTATCCTGTATCTTAGAATGGAACTGATCGCCTTTTTTCAGAATCTCTTTCCATATATCATTATGTTTCGTCAGCATGTCGTCTTCGTATTTGCTTCTAATTCTCTTCAAACGGTATGCCATTTCCCAGTCAACAGAATTAGCGATTTCCTGTTCCTCCTTCTTCCTCTTCACTCCGGCACTTCTACTTTTATTGTCCTCAATATTTTTGGCAATCTTTTTGTCTTTTTCTTTTCCCTTATCTTCTTTTGAATATGGCATAATTCTTTCCTCATCCTCAGAAAGTTCAGGTGATGACACATCCTCAAAGTGCCATGGGAGTTTATTCTGTTGTTCAATAATTATTGATGATGAAGTTGAATTAGAATTAGGCATTTTTAGGATAATATTATTTTTAGATTTAATTAAATCTTTTTTTATCTGAAAATTTATATTCAAATTAGTTTCCGTTGTCGCATGTGTGTTAGTAAATTTTTTAGTATCCTCTTCAAAGCTTGAGTTATGAGTAATAGCATTAGTTTTGTTAGGTGCAGTTAATCCCAAACTGTTAGTGACAGAATTAATTTGTATTCGATCCTCTCCATCACTATCTGACTGCTCCAAATTAGTATCACCAGCCACTCTCTTATCTTTTTTATTTAAAATTTCTTCAGTATAAAATGGTTTGCATCTATCCATATGAATCAACCATGCCTCATCTGCCAACCCCGAGTCAGAAATTAATAAATTTGGGCATTGGAGCTCAACAATTGTAAACGGGCCCTCATATTTATCTCCAAACTTCTTAATATTTTCCGTTTTCTTCACCAAGACCTTCTCTCCCTTCTCCCAATTTTTCTTATTAATCTTAATTTGTTGCTTTCTCATGATATCCATATTCCCCTGTAACCGGCACTTGACATCTGATCTTACCAATTCCAAATTTTCTACAAGATTTTTCACATATAAATTCATATCATTAAATTTTTCTTTCTCAATCCCAAGAGTAGCTTCTGTGGGTAGCTTGGGAACGAATCCATGAATAACATAAAATGGAGAATTATTTATTTGTTGATTATACGAGGTATTATATGCGAAAATAATTTGTGGCAATACGTCCATCCACTTTTTACCCTGTTCAGTGCAGGTAGCTATCATATCTGCTAATGTTCTGTTAAAACGTTCAACCATTCCATTAGCCGATTGATGATAAGCGGTTGTAGGTTTGTGGCAAAAATTCATTGCTTGTGCTAAGTCTGTAAACGTGGATGACATAAATTGGGTCCCTTGATCCGTGACTACTAATGAAGGTATTCCAAATCGACAAATAATTTCGTTTAGAAATATCTCGGATATTGTGGTCGCGGTTTGATTCCTAATGGGCACAGCAATCGCCCATTTACTGAATGAGTCCACCGCCACAAAAATATATTGATGCCCTCGAAATGATTTCTGAATTGGACCCAACAGGTCCAAATGTACTCTATCGAAGGGTCTTGAAGCTGGTTCTATTGGACAAATCTCCTCTCTACTCATGTGTACACCCACGACTTTCCTCTTTTGGCAGACCTCACAAATTCGTATTCTGTCGGCGACATCCTTTGCTAATCCTTTCCAATGCATCGATCTTTTAATTTTCTCTAACGTACGATTAATTCCAAGATGAGCTCCTTGCAGTGGATCCTCATGAAATTCTTTAATTATTTTATTTTTTATTGCCTGGGGTATTAAAATCTTCCAATCATTTTTTATCTTTTCCCAAATAACTCCATTTATTTCCTTAATATTTTCTTCCTTTTCTTGGCGTTTTAATAAAATTTCACGATCACATTTTTGTGCTTTACTTAATTCATCAATCGAAATTTTCTTCTCAACTTCTATTGATTTAATTTCTATATCTGCCTCAGGCGGGTATCTCGAAAGAGATTTTCTTCTCAACTTCTATTGATTTAATTTCTATATCTGCCTCAGGCGGGTATCTCCAATTGCCTCGAGTATTAAAGTTTCCTCTCCAATTGTTATAATTTCCCCTAACAGGCTGTGTTGGCATGCGACGATCAACCTGCTCTTTAAGTTCATTTACCTGGTCTCTTACAGCGTTAACTTCAATTATGGCCTTTTCAGATAATTTATTTTGGTATGACCTCATTCTATCTTCTTTCAAAGCATTTTGCACCTCCTCAATCTGTTTAGCTTGGTTAATAGTATCTTCGAGTGTATCCGTTGTAATAAATGCCAATTTTTCCTTAATTTCCAATTTAATTCCATTTTTGAAATAGTCTTTGGCAAGATCATCTCTCCAATCTTTAATTCTCTGGGTTCGCGCCTCTTCTGTCTCAAGAACAACTTTTTTAAAGGAATTTTCTGGAAAAGCCTTGTTTATTAGACCGCGAATAACCTGCGCAAATTCAATTATAGATTCATTAGATTTTTGTTTTCTGTTAGTCAACATCCTACGCGCTGATTCCTTTGTATTTAATTTCTTCAATTTTATTGCCAAGGCGTCTGTCAGTCCTTTCCACGTATTTTTAGAGTCCGCGCCCAAAGAATCATATATCGCGCGAGCTTCCTCCAACAAGTATAAAGGTAATATTTGAGTGCAACGCGTCCCACTCCACTGATGCGCGGTGGCAATTTTATTGAATCTACGAAGGTAAGCCTCAAAATCCTCTATTCCCGAATAAAATTCTGGCAGAGGTAATCCTTCACGCATTCTATTTATTCCAAGTTTGGCGATTTCCTTTTCAAGTGTCGCGAGCTTTTGCTGTAACTCACGCTCATTTAATTGGCGAGCCACTTTTTTTATCGGTGTTTTCCCTTCTTCATCGGCAGTGTGCATGTCATCATCCGTTCCAACTTCCTCCTCCATTTTGTATTTAATTTTCCAAAAATAATTTAAAATAATTTGAATGGAGTATTCCAATAAGTATTTCCACTTTATTCAATACTTATAATTAATTCAATTAGTAATTCGAAGTCTGTATTTAAATAAATTTAATTAAATAATTTTTATTTTATTGTGTTGTTAAATTTAAAATAAAATTTTTATGTTGTAACTGTTGTTCAAATAATGTGTTTCAATAAAAGCTGTAGTTTAAAATATCTTTTATCTGTTGTTAAATATATGTTGGTGTTAGAATAATTAATTACATAAACAATTTAAGATACAAAATTAAATTTATAAAATTAATCCAATAGTCACAGCCATAATAAATTCTAATTAAATCACTTCTTTTAATTAAACTATTTATAGTTTTAATAAACTCGTGGTCCGACACCAGATAACTCCGGCCGTAGTTAAAAGGTGTAAGAGCCACGTTAATTAATCTTTTATATTTCTTTTATTTTTGTTGATCAACTAATTAATTTTATTTTTTCTTTCTATATTTATTTTTGGGCCCATATGATTTTTTGGTGTGATCTCCCTTTTTAGATTTATTGGATGTTCTTTGGACTTATTTTATATTAAAATTTGTATTTTGTGTTATGTAATTCTGACTATTAAATTTTAAATAATTCTGATTTTTGTATTTTGTTTTTAATAAATTCTGATTTTTGTATTTTGTTTTTAATAAATTCTGATTTTTGTATTAAAATTCCCATTTTTGTGTTTTATTTTAATTATAATTTTTAAGTGGAATTTGAAGAGGTTGCCTGTCCCGCAGACTTAAAATGTGTCCACCGATGTTTTGGACCAGTAGAATGGAATGAGCCGATTATTTGTTCAAAAACTCGGCCTGTAGTTACAACTGAGGCGGAAGATAAACAAGAACCACAATTCTCACATACACTTCACTTTTATATAATTTACGCCCTCCTTGGTTTAATCCTGGTCTCTATCCTTATCTTGGCTTATTATATCTCTAAACATCGTCCTACAATTCCTGGACGTCCCATTCCAAAAAGCACTCCAACTACCACTAAACTTAAACCCAAACCGATTTTTATATCGGCAGTATAACTCCTTAATAAATCACCGCACTCACCACCACAGCACAATAAAATTTTTGTTAATTTAAAATTAATTTGTTGAAATTATGTGCTTGTTGATCATTCAATTGTTAAAATAATTAATTTTAATACAATAAATAAATTTGTTGATTTAATTCCAGTATTATTTAACAAATATTAAAGTTAATGAACGTAAACATTTTTTTTGAGTGGGAGTAATAAACACCTGTTTGAAATAAAGGTAATAACATACTTGATCCGGGTAAGAGCCAGTAAATATATGTTGTAATAAAATAATTATATTAATAATGTTGAAATTAGATACGTTAAAATAGAAATATAATAAGTTGAAATTTATAAGTTGGAATAATAAATTTAATAAATTGAAATAAAATATTGTTGAGTGTTGAATCCAGTAGCGATACGGTATTCTAGGACCTCCATATAATAGTATAGTTTATGGTGGCTCGAGCGTTGGGTCATCCGGTTCCCGCAAGCGGGAACCGGAGACGCGCCCGAGCCGCTTATCTCCTAGATTTAAAACCTCTACTTTTCCTTTTTTAATATATATTTATTCTTTGGGAGGTTGGGATTTAAAAATTATATGAATGAATTGAAGAATTAGTGGGCGAGGAAAAAGTGGTTAGTGACAGCTGTTCTTTTTCCTATCACAGGTTGATCTCATTAAGCGTGGAAAATTCTGAATAAATTTCACTATTAATTTATCAATTTTTAGGGGTTTTTAAATGATAAAATCCAAGAATTATTTGAATACAATCAATCAAGTAATGATCAAATTGAACAAAATAAATTATTAAATGATTTAAAAACTGAGTTAAATAAATTAATAGACAATTTGGATGAAAACGATCAAAATAATATTAAAATTGAAGATTTTGAGGATTTTAGGAAATTCATAAATTATGGACATAATTGGGTTATTAACAATTTAATTAATCCAAAATTTCAAGAAAAAATAAAAGGTAAAATAATTTTAGATAAATTAGGTCATTGGTAACTTGCATTGGTTTTTGTAAAAGTTGATAAAATATCTAAATTTATAATTCAATTTAAGGCTTAAACACAATAGGACTTGAACGATTGGAAGCTATAAAAGATATGACAATTGACAGCGAATATCTGACAACTAATGATTCGGGATATCATAATGTGAGGATTTAATACTAACGTGATAGAAAAATTTCAGAAATTGGAAATTATAAGGATTTGATCAGAATCCTTCAGTACTGATCACATTTTAGTAACAAGAAGGGTAGATAAGGGATTGTATATTGAACAAGGTACTATTGAAGAATAAAAACCCATAAATGAACCGACATTGTAGTACAAACACTTCAAAGGCTGTTCAATGATAATCACGTTTATCGTGACTAATAATACTCGAAACTTTTGGTCAGAATGTGCCAGGTATCGAAAATCTCATGCCAAAAGCTTTGTAGGGTTTCATCTAAGAGTATTGTTATAAATATTTAATGAATTTTTTGATCATAAAATAGCTTTAAATAATTTAGAAATACAATCCTATTGAGTTTGTATGCCCAGAAGGACAACAATATGAAAATTTGACAAATAATGAGCCTGAAAGTTAGTTTAATTTAAATAAAATTAAATAATAAAAGAAGCCTATAGGCAAACATTAAAATCTAAATTTTTTTTAGTTACTGGGTATGAATTAATTCCAACCAAAGAAACAATTGACATTTACATAAATTTTTTATCACAAAATAATCAACAAAATGAAGCTAGTACAAGCAGTACATCACAACCATCACATCATAACCATGACATCACAACCAACATAATAGATATTTCTGCTATTAAAACCAAATTTGTTTATTTAATTGCAAAAATATTAACTGAAGATTTGGAAGAATTTGAAGAAGAGAATAAACGTCTGGAAATGCTTAGAGATTGGAATAATGTTGGAAGTATTTCTGAAAAAACAATTGACAATATGGAGGTAGATAAATTAATAAACTAGAGTTTATTAGGACAATTTGTTTTATGAAAATAGAATTTTAACCCGAATTTCTTAAATAACTAGCTCGGGTAATTATTGAAGGGAGTAATTAATCGAGAGAAGGAAGGTATTCGAGTTTTCACATTTAAACTTGTAGTAGAAAGGGCTCTACGGAATCGTCTACCTTTCACTTGCGTTCAGCCCTGGTGGTATGGCATTAGAGGAGGGGTAATTATTGTTTCAACTTATCGCTGGACGAGTAACCAGTAGAGCGTATTTTTTAGTTTTTCAACTATTTTTTGCGATCTCTTGACGAGATACGACGAATACTTAGTTTTCGTGCAAGATATTGCGTACATTTCAAGTTACTAGATCCTAAAATTTTTTGGACCTAAATAGGATACTATTTTATATTTTTGGACCTAAAACCAGAGGTGGGTCGGAATTCCGATTTCCCACGTTTTTTCCTTCCTATTTCAGATTTCCAAAAAAAAATTTAATTTCCGAGTTCCGACTTTTGAGCCAGTTCCGGTTTCCGACTCTTCCGATTTCCGCACCTCTGACTGTTCCGACCCAACTCTGCTAAAAACACGCTCTAGTAATCAGTAGATATGCTGTATTTGAGGAGGACAATTAATACAGGGTATACGGTAATCTCATTCATACGTGGATATCCTTAAAATCATCCAAAACGGATTTTTATTTTATAATTTCAGTTAAAATTATGCAAAATATTTGTATTTTTGGAAAAATGGTTTCTTTGGAATGGGCATTTCGCTAACTCAATAAATAATGAAAATAAATTAAATTTTAATGAACTTAAAAAATATGTTGAAAATGTACCGAATGGACCGGGTAATTGTGAATTCGAAATTTCGATTGATTATTTAAATCATTTATTGGTAAATTAACTAAATTATAATTTAAGTAAAAATGATTTAGGTGATAATTTGTGCGGGGCATGGGGTATGTCTTGAAGTGAGAAGCCCAAAAATATTATTTTTAGGTCCATTTTCTAAAACTATTTTTTTGCTCCTATCGTGTATATTTTATTTTCTGGGGTAATGTTGGGTTCTGGCTAATGCTATGGACACCTGCTTATTTAAATTATTAATAAATAACAATTTTATATTTAAATAACAAATTTATTAAAAAAAAAGCTCCAACTTTAAGAGATTCTTGTTTAACATAACTTATAATTATAGAATCTTCTAAACACTGAAAATATTCATCTTGATGTTTTTGGTGCAATAATTACAAATTCTGACAGAATGCGTCATTTTCTATGTAAAAATGATATTATGGAAATAAAATTTTATTTAAATGGATTAATGAATGCAGACAATCTAATTCTTTTAGAACAAAGACATCCGGAAGTTTTAAAAATAGGTATCTTTGTGTAAATAATTCTCTTCCTGCAGCATGGCAAGTGTTACCTACTTACTTTTATGGGATCCCTTACAAAGGGACTATCGGAAATTAGGAGAAAAAAGCTCTATACGAGATCCCGAATTTGCGAATAGGAGATGAATAGGACATAATAGACAAATGCCATATGAACCACAAAGATTTACAAGCAACCTATAACTGATTGCCTCCCTCATTCGGTCATGACAATTGTTAAAGTTTATAAGGGTATTAATAAGCTACTACATAGAAAAGAATGGGATTTATCCAGAGATTGTGAATTTTATTTCTATTCTTTCTGCAACCATAATGTTCTTAAATTGGAATAACTAACTCAACTTCAAAGGACATATAGACTGAATGAACCTGATTGCCTTCGTCATACGGGAATGGCACTTGTTTAAATTTTATAAGGGTCTTACTGAACTACTAGAAAAAATGAGCTTAACACCCGGATTAAACATCAATTTGTCAATTTTTCATTTAAATTAAGATCAAATATTCACACAAATGCGGTTATATTATTTTAATGCTTATTTAATACATCCAATTAATTCTACCAAATCGAGTAGCGCAAGTTTCATCATGAACGTGTCTTTATTGTACGGAAAAGTTAAAAATAGTTTTGAAGAAATAAAAAAAGAATCAGGAAATGTAAAAAAGGTGGAAGATTTTTAGAATTAAATAAAATTTAATTGAATCCGAAGAGTCTCGAACTAATTTTTCTGTTTGAATGTCTGTGTGGTTTGAATTTGTAATTGTACTTTTAAAGGACTGTGTATTTGAATGGCTAGTGTTTAAGTTTCGTAGCAACGAAAAAAATGTGTGAGGTTCGGGCCCTTACACATAAATGAGTAAAAAAGTGTTACGTATCGACCTGCGGTGTGTCCGATACTAACAGAAACAAGACTTGACTCACAAACAAAGGTTTATCACAAAACAACAATTACAATAGAAATGACGAGACTATGCGTTGGCTGTAGACTAACTGACTGACTCGATATGACTGACTCGATAACTGACTGACTCGATAACTGACTCCCTGACTCGTAAAAGGCTTCGCCTTTTATACTAAACACGCCACCCTAACAAAAAGAATCTGAAAATGTAAAATTGTTTTTAATTTAAAAGACTAATTAGTATTTCTTAACTATATGAATTATAGGCGAATGCCCTTCCAAAATTAAAAAATTTTCACCTACGGTGCAAAAAAGTAAGATTTTTGGCTTAAGGATATAATCTTTCAGTCCATTGGGATCATATAAAGATAAAGTTTGACTGTAATAATATAAAATATTATATTTTATAGTTAATTCCTGCCAATACTTCAAAGCTTGAAGCTTTATCTGATCGTTTAAAATGGCTCAAATCTCAACTTTTTGCCAACGACAAATCATTTTATACTTCCAAAAGTTTATGTTTAATGGTTAATTTCATTCAAATGGCAACACCAGAAAAACTTCATGAAGCAAATAAAAAATTAAAATATAAACAAAAAATTGTTGATTTGAATGAAATAAGAAACTGGGAGGGAAAGGAATGTGAAAATAATGTAACTAAAGAAGATCGGAAAATAATCTTTACAATGAAAACAGTATAAAAAATTTAAAATTAAAAAAAAATAATTTTTAAATTACTAAAATAATTTTAAATTATTTTTTAAAATTATTTTTACCGAAATAATTGTTAGCAAAAATTTTTTTAAATTATTTGAAAACATACACTGCTCCACATAAGTATAAGTCCACCCCTTTTTTCGAGATTTTTTCACTTCTACTGATCCAAATTTTGTCGCGGATCGCTCCAAAGTGCATTCTCTTGCTCTAAGAGCAAGAGAAATAGTTTAGTTTAACAATTGGCTGGGAAACTTATTTTCTTTTTCATCTTCCTCTTTTGGACGCGTCAACCACTCTTGTAGTGGAAGACTAGCATTAAATGAGCAACTAGGCTTACTTTTGATATGTCGAAACTCTTAGAGCTGTCGACTTGTTCCTTATTTTCTGCCCATACTTTCTTCTGAAAGGCAAATGGATTACTCATCCGCTCATGTCGATCATTCTTAAAATGGACTTTCTTCTCAAACACTAAAGATTGTTCATTCGCCTATGTCGATCACTCTCAGAGTGAACGACTCCTCAAATGGTAATGGCTTTCTCATCTATGTCGGGCACTCTAAGAGTGAACGACTCTCATCTCACACATTAATTGCTTGCTCATCTCGCCATGTCGCTCATTTTCCTAGTGGGCGACCTTTGCTTTGTCTCCGCACAATTACAACTCCCCGCCTATTTGTCCAATCTGGCTTTTCTTTATAAGAAAAAGAAAGGAAGAGGAATTATTCACATTTTATACAATTTTAACTATTCATTCCCTTATTTTCAATGTAAATAAAGCATTCCCCATTTTATCCCTTTTTCCCCTTTTCCCTATTAATGTAAATATTTATAATTATTATTCCCTTTGACTTATTTATTTGTATTAATTAATTAAATATAATTATTCGACTTTTTATTTAAATAAATATTTATGAATTATTCTTTATTAATAATTACTTTAAATTCAATATTGCCTAGTCAACAACTTCGTTGTACTCATTAAATGAGCTACAAATAATGGATTATTTCTACTTATTCCTGGCTTTCACACGTCAAAATAGGGAGTTCCGGGATTCTTCCCGGGCTCATTGGCCACGGCGGACGCGATTTTGCGGGAAACCTGTTTCTTACACCATTCCTTCCATCATGCGGCATCTTGCCAAAATCAGTCGGGGACCTATGGCTCCGCGGCGGAACATGGTTCCCCGACACATGGCGAGCACGGCAGGATGTGCTCCCGCAATGGATGTTTTTCTGGTATGTCACAATTTCGTTATAAAAATTTTTTGTCCGAGAATTTCTATTCGAGGACTTTGAAAAAATGACAACAATTTTGTCATCTCTGATATTCACTTAAATTGCTATATTCCAACACAGCAACTACTCAAAATTCGGTACACTATGTGTATGCGATTACTAATTATTCAATGCTCTACACAATTACATTATTCCTTCTAATACATTATTCCTTCTAGTCCATTTTGCTAGTCTTGTTGAAACACTTAGTGTTTTCAACCTTATTCCTTAGAAAAGAACTATATCTTTAATGCTTTAATTCCTTCACAGAAATTACAACACAAAGAATGAATGAAGAAATTAGTATTAAACAAACAAGAGAAAAATTTCTACCTTACATTAATGTCGTTAGACTTATCCTAAACAACTATTATTATTAAAAACTTCAATATGCTAACTTTATTGAATTTCATATTTGTTAGAAGTGCCTTATCACACAAATTTTCAGACAACACTCAATTATTGTTGAAAGATTTCTATCTGACAACCTGATCATTTTTCTATTATTGCTGCACTTATGTCGAGCAACTAAAATCTTAATTCATCATTGTTGGAGGGCTTCGACCTGAAAACATTAAATTTCCTTTTATTAGACCTATTTCGAACAACTACAAATCTTCATTTTTTGTTGAAAGGCTTCGACCTTACAACTTTATTTTTTGAATTGTTGTTAGACTTATGTCGAGCAACCACAAATTTTTAGATAAAGCTCAATTATGTTTACAATGCTTATGTTGGAAAACAATTGTATTAATTGACTAACAATCTTCAGTCTCAAAGTTGTATGGCTCAGGCCAGTCAACAATCGAATACAACAAGAAATACCGAGAGAAAACATTTCCTCTTTCACATTCCTCGACGATCATTTTAACATCAATTCTTAATTCATACAACATAAAGAACTATGTTCTCTTCTCACATATTTCATTATAATTAATTTTGACCAAATTTACTTCAGCTTAAACAATTGCAACAAATTGTGTGCAAATTCAATAATGAACACTTGCTCAATTAATTATTCAAACATAATTTAAAATCACTTCTACATAGCAGTAATATAAACTATACATCCATCAATCGCCCTTTTCGACTAAATTATTGTTAGACTTTGTCTAAACAATCTTCCTGCGCCTAAATGCCTGGCTTCTTTATTCCTGTCTTCTTAATGCCTGCCTTCTTAATTCCTGGCTTCTTTATTCCTGTCTTCTTAATGCCTGCCTTCTTAATTCCTGGCTTCTTAATTCCTGTCTTCTTTATGCCTGTCTTCTTAATTCCCGTCGTCTTAATTCTTGAATTTCAGCAGCTTTTTCCTGGCTACAAACTTTCCTGTCTACAAATTTTCAGCAGCGTTTTCCTGGCTACTGATTTTCCTGTCTACTTCTGCAGCTTTTTCCTGGTTTCAAATTTTCCTGTCTACTTATTTCGGCAGCTTTTCCCTGGCTACAAATTTTTCTGTCTACCTACAGCTTTTTCCTGGCTACAGATTTCCTGTCTACAGCTTTTACCTGGCTACTTATTTTCCTGTCTACACATTTTCCTGCAGCTTTTTCCTGGCTACGGATTTTCCTGCCTGCAAATCTCCTTTGGCATTTTCCTGGCTACACATCTCCCTGTCTTCTTCATATCAATTTACTGACAAAACACCACTTACAACACTGACTAACGGCACAATTCTGACAACGATTAACACAATAACAAACCTTCATTCAGCATAATAAATTATTTTTACTGTTCTTGCTCATTAAACTTGACAACAACAATCTTGAATTAATTTTTTGTACATATTCTGCGAGTTTCAATTCATTTCAATAATTTATCCAATACATGCAACCTCAAACTATTGTCAAACATTTTCTAATGTATGACACAAGAATTACGAACTTTTCATAAAATAACCGTCAAACATTTTCTAATGTAAGACGCTAATAATTGAGAATTGCTTTCAAGAAGTTGAACAACTGTCAAAATTTATAATGTAAGAAGTTTACTATTATAACAATTTTGCAATAAAGGAACTGAAGCGAAAGCTATGCTATTGCTTCCAACAAGAAAATTCACATGTGCATTATCTAATTTTCGTCGATACAAAGGAGAAGCTACTCGAATAGCAATTAGAAATTATTTTGCATAAATATTCAAATAACAACTTCGATCTAAAACAATAAAATCTGTCATGGATGTTTCATCTTCTGACCCAAACAAGGATAATTTCCCTTCAATGAAAATCAAGGAAATCAGAACGACCTTACTAGGAGAACAATGGAAAGACAAACTCCTCACTCAAATTTAGGAAATGATTAGGAGTGTGACGAACATTCGAATGATTGCAGGCCTTTGTGCTGAGCAATAAATCATCTTCTGTTAATGATTAACAATTAAAAACTAATTCAAAATAAATTACCCTTTTGTACGATAACCCGCTTGTAATTCGATTTGACAACGAATGGAACAACTTCTGTTGCTTCCATTACTTAATAAAAACAACCTTGTCCTTGTTCTCTACCTAACTGAAGCAACCTAGTGGAATAACTTCTGTTGAATCCACGATTAATATTATCCAAACAAAGAAATCTTACTGGTCCACACAGTTCACTGTGTGGACAAACGAAGCGAAAGAAAAATGAACTACTTGCACAACAAAACTAGTCCCAACAGTTCACTGTGCGGACAATTTGGAAAATTAGAACTGCATTGAGATCAACAACTGAAATAAATGAATAAACAAATCAACATTTCCGAAAGCTACGCTTATCGGAATTTCGATTATCTAGTCAGCGCATATCTATAATGAAGTGTAACAAAACCAAAGCTCACTTGAAGGATCTGAAAATGAAAATTTTGTCCTTTGAATTATATTCTAGGACATAGTGAAATAATTTATTTCGGTCATCTACATATAAATTCAATAAAATTAGAGGAATTCACTCATCAACCCTGAGGATTAGCTTCTGTTGATCCTCGTTGATTAAATATTACAAATCTACATGAAATGACATCGGTCAGGAACAACAAAAAGATGGACAACTCACCAAATAATAATACTGGGAAAAATTGGCAACTTCTCGAAGAAGGGAGTGTGTCGCGGATCGCTCCAAAGTGCATTCTCTTGCTCTAAGAGCAAGAGAAATAGTTTAGTTTAACAATTGGCTGGGAAACTTATTTTCTTTTTCATCTTCCTCTTTTGGACGCGTCAACCACTCTTGTAGTGGAAGACTAGCATTAAATGAGCAACTAGGCTTACTTTTGATATGTCGAAACTCTTAGAGCTGTCGACTTGTTCCTTATTTTCTGCCCATACTTTCTTCTGAAAGGCAAATGGATTACTCATCCGCTCATGTCGATCATTCTTAAAATGGACTTTCTTCTCAAACACTAAAGATTGTTCATTCGCCTATGTCGATCACTCTCAGAGTGAACGACTCCTCAAATGGTAATGGCTTTCTCATCTATGTCGGGCACTCTAAGAGTGAACGACTCTCATCTCACACATTAATTGCTTGCTCATCTCGCCATGTCGCTCATTTTCCTAGTGGGCGACCTTTGCTTTGTCTCCGCACAATTACAACTCCCCGCCTATTTGTCCAATCTGGCTTTTCTTTATAAGAAAAAGAAAGGAAGAGGAATTATTCACATTTTATACAATTTTAACTATTCATTCCCTTATTTTCAATGTAAATAAAGCATTCCCCATTTTATCCCTTTTTCCCCTTTTCCCTATTAATGTAAATATTTATAATTATTATTCCCTTTGACTTATTTATTTGTATTAATTAATTAAATATAATTATTCGACTTTTTATTTAAATAAATATTTATGAATTATTCTTTATTAATAATTACTTTAAATTCAATATTGCCTAGTCAACAACTTCGTTGTACTCATTAAATGAGCTACAAATAATGGATTATTTCTACTTATTCCTGGCTTTCACACGTCAAAATAGGGAGTTCCGGGATTCTTCCCGGGCTCATTGGCCACGGCGGACGCGATTTTGCGGGAAACCTGTTTCTTACACCATTCCTTCCATCATGCGGCATCTTGCCAAAATCAGTCGGGGACCTATGGCTCCGCGGCGGAACATGGTTCCCCGACAAATTTTCTGAAAATCTAGATACACACCTTTTAGTGAATAACTAATAAGATGTGTACCAATTTTTGGCTGATTTTTTATCTTAAAAATTTTTAGACCAAAATTTGAATTTTTGGCCTCCACAAAAGTATAAGTCCACTTTATAAAAAAGATATTTCCATGATTAGGAAAAATCTACAAAAATTATAGCAAAAATACATAATGATATTATGAAAAAATAAAAAAGAACTAGACCCATATCTTTACCCGGAGCCGAGATCCTGAGACCCCGAAAATCAACGTAAACAGGGGGTAAGGCTCTTTAAAAAATTTTTTCGACACCTTATGGATTGTTTTAAATTTTGATTTTGGGCTCATTCGAAAGCCCTTGAAATTTGCTACAAGATCATCATAATTTTATTTTTCAGAAAAAATTTTACTGAGATTCACAGACAGTTAAACTTTCGAATCGACATGAAGGGCATTTTATTTATTAATTATAATAGATTAAGGCGTACAGATTGGGGGAAAGAAGGAATATTAACAATTTTCTTGGGTTTAAAATATTTCTCATGATTTTTCAAGTGAAGTAATAATTTCTTAAGATCTTTTTTTGAATAAAAAAATTTAACGAGTCAAATATTTTTTTTAGAATTTTGTGGTTATAATGTCGAATAGTGTTTATTAACCTCATATAAGGATTTCATATTAATTAACCTTGAAAATCATAAAAAATTAGGTGGAGTTATATTTCCTAAAACATCATATTTTAGATTCTTCTTGAAGAAGAACATTACAACTTTATTGAAAAAAATTTTGAAGATAAAAATTTTATCAAAGAAAATATCGAAAGAAGAGCCCGACTTAACAAACTTTTTGTTAGTAGAAAATACAAATTTTTCTGCGAAAATATTAAGTTTTTAATATTAAAATTTAATCTAACAAAAATCAGTAATGCCTAAGAATCCTAAATCAGATTTTTAAAAATAATATTAAAGGATTAAGGTGGGGGCTATTGAGTACGATGTTCATGCTGTTGAAAAATTCATTGGATAGGAGAAGGAATTGAACCATCAAGGAATGAGCCCAGACCGAAGCACAATCGACTGTGCCACCATACAACCCGATGATGGGTTATTTATTTCATTTATATTCTTTCTGCAAGTACGGACACAACAAGATCGAGTTGGGCATCGAATTTTGGCCCGAAAAACAATCGGTCGGCCGGCACGAAAAAATGAAGCCCGAAAAGGTGGTATTTAGTAATTAATTGCGCCTATTTTCGGGGAAACTAAAGCTTTGCCTAAAAGTCGATTCAATGTCTCCGGACATCTGACAATTCTAGAAGAATTATTTTTGGCCATTTTTGCGTATTTTTATTCTATAATTGTCCTATTTTTGTGATCAACTGCTCATTTTGTTGGATCCCTTATTTAAAGATTGCTGTTCAATTTATTATTCTCAATTTTTTTAATTTTAGCATTTACCAACATGACAAATTTTAATAAAAATATAATACAAATGTTTAACGAAAATGAAGTAACTGCAGAACAAAATAGAATGGCTGCAAGTATATTTGTGTTCCATAAATGGCTTAAATCTCGTATAGAAGTCAAAAAAGATTTGCCCAAATATTGGGAAAACCTCTTAAAATCTGAAGAAACAAAATTTTGGCTTAATGATTTATATGAGCATGTTTTTGTTTTTGAGGATTTAGATCATTTTATTGATGATAAAACATTAAAAGTATTAGCTGGAGTTAAGGCTTTAACAGATGGAGAGCTAAAAATGGAATGTGGAAATTCAAAAAATAAGTTTGCTAATTTATTTTTAATTCATAGAAAATTTTAGCCCCATATTAGTTTTTGTTGTACACTGAAACATGACAAGAACTCCTTCGAACTTTAGATTTCCGACTCTTTTTACGATTATCTATTTTGAAAACTTTTGAAAAACATTTCATATTTGATATTGAAAAAATATTTCCTGCCAAGTACTCGTTAATCTAAGTTCCAGCTCCAATTTATTGTAATAGAAATCAACTTTTCCAGGTTTAATTAGGCTTCTCAAATCCTCCCTCAAAGTTCCTCCAACAAATTCCTCCTTCTCTAACTCCTAGTTCGGATTAGGTGAAAAGGGGCCGGTAATATTTTAATGTATAAAATCTTCTTTTGAAATGCCACGATGGGACTCGGACTATAATGGAAATTGAGAAAAAATTATCAATTTTTATTAAAAAATTTTTGAAGGGATTTATTTAAAGAATTAATACGTCGCCTGGATATAATAGGAAAAGAAAAAGACGAAAAATTAGATAATATATGGCAAAAAAAGAAAAATAAAAAAATCTTTGTAACTTGGATAAAAAAATTACTGAAAGATGAATTATTTAAGGAAATTGAGATAATTAAAAATGTTGATCGAAAAGGGAAGAAAATAAAGGATATTAATAATACTTATATGGAGGAACATGTAAAAGAAATTAATAATTTTTTGGATAGATTGAAAGAAGGTAATTAATTTTTAAATTTAAAGTGTGTCGATTTGATGGGATAAGGGATTCAATAAAGCAAATACTAGATTACGACAACTCAAACAAATCTAGCTATTCTTTAGTAGCCGAAAGAAAGATTTAAATTAGTTTTTAATAATTTTATTTCTCAATCCAAATACATACTAGAATGGAATATAGACTGAATTGGGAGAGTCGTCTCTCGAAAAATACGATTTCGATAAACGAATATTGTTCGAGATATCGCCTCGGTCCTATCACTAGAATGCAGAGCATTAAGTAACTATTAACTTAACTGAAAGCTTAAAAATAAGCTTTAGGACGAACAAGGATTTTAATTTCCTATATTATTGTTCTTTAAGTTTTCTTATTATAATTTAAAAATTGAAATTTATTTGTTATAAAATAAATCTTTTAGATCTCCTTTCACACAAAATTGACATAGATAAATTTGCTTCCGCGTTCAACCTCGATGAAAATAATATAAAAGATATTTTTGAGGTTTTAAAAATTAAAATTAAACCTGACGAGTTACGATTAGAAATAAAGAAAATTAATCAAATAAATAAAAAAGAAAATCAGAATAATGAACACAATGAAATTATCCAAGAAGAAAATAAAGAAATGGTTAAAATAAATACTTGTGAAGATGTTGTATTAGAAAATAATAAAGAAAATTTAGAAGAGTTTAAAGAAATTAAGGAAGAAAATAATAATTCTAAAAATAAGAAAAAATCTAAGAAGAAAAAAGGAGACACAATTGTGGCGGTGAAGGAAAATGTAATTGAAATAGATGAAGATAAGAATATAGTTAAAATTAAGGAGGAGGAAGTGATGAATAAGAATGAAGAAAATAATAAGGAAGAGGATAATAAGTTAATAAATAAAAATCAAGAAGATAAGAGGACACAAATTAATAATGAAGAGAATAACGTTGAAGAAAATGAAGAGAAGACTGAAGGAAATAGTAAAGAAGAGAAAAACGAAGAAGAAGAAGAAAAGGATATTGAAGTGAATAAGGAAGAAAGGAAATATTATGAAGAGGAAAGTAAGATTGAAGGAACTGATGAAGGGAAGAAAAGGGAGGAAGAAGAGGAAAGGAGTACTAAAAGGAATAATGAAGAGAAAAAGGAAGAACAAAAGAAGACTGAAGGGAATAATAAAGCTAACATTCACAAGACGAATGGCCAAAATAAGAAAAACAATAGGAAAAATAAATCTAGGAAAGCAAAGTCAAATAATCTGAAAAAGACAGAGGATAAGGAAAAAGAACCAGATAATAAAATCAAGGAAAAGTAAACAGAAATCTCTCATTTAAGTAAACCTCTAGGTCCCGAAGTAAGAGCACAATAGAATGGGAGTAAGACTAGAGTTTCACTGAAGTTCCGGTACGGTTCCGAAAGTTCTGGCGTTTTTTGGTTCCGGTTCCAGTGAAATACTAAGTAATTCGTATAAATGGAGGACTATTCTTCCGTTGAGCTTGTAAAAATATTATTTTTTAAACCATATGCCTTTATAGTCTTCAGCCATAGTTGCGGGAGATCAAGTGAAATATAATGAATATCGTGAATAAATATTAAAAATTTAAATTTATAGCAATGAAATTAGTAATTCAAAAAATGAAGAAGAAAGTGATTGTTTATTGCCAAATAGCGAAGATGACGGACTTGGATTTACCAATTCTAATATTAAAATAATAGAAAATGTGTTGCCTAATATTCAAACAGAAGTATTGGGTGCTACAAACAATGAGATGATTTCAAGTAAAAATGAAGGTGATTTGGATTTTTATGTGAAATTATTGACACCTCCCGTTATACAACTTTTACCCGGTGACCATTTATGTGAAAAATCCTATGGTGGTTTTAATTTTTGTTTTAAAATCTAAATTCTGTGTGAACTAATAATAATTTTATTTTCTACTAGATCTAATAAAAATTAAAGACTTAGAAAGTATATTGAAGAAAAATAAAGATGACAAATTAAAATTTAACAAAAAACACAAATTAAGTGTTAATCATAAAATTATGAAGCATAAAAATAAGGTAAAATCACTTTAAGATAGCTACAATATTAAACCTGGAGATAATGCCGAGTCGAGATCTTGACGGTTATTGAGATCGATATTTCGAAATATCTCGTAAAAGGTCCGTACAAAAATGATTTTCATTGCGATTTTTCGAGTTTATTAGTGCGATCTTGTTCTCGTACGGCATTCCCTCTAATTTAGCTTGATTTAAGATACAAATATTAAAATTTGTTTGGTAAAAGGGTGGGGGAGGAGCTGGCTAAGTAAGGCCCCAATTTAAGGCTCCAGAATACAACTTTCCTAGCTCGAAGAGGAAAGTTGTATTCTGGAGCTCGAAGAGGGTCTATTTAATTGTAGAACCCACTTATTAATATTTTATAGGAAAATATTTGTTGCTTAAATGAAATAAATAAATTAATTCAAAATATCAAAAGTATACTTCCATTAACTAATAAATTGGAAGAAGTTAGTAAATTAAAATTTGAATGGGAAAATATTAAAAATAAAAAGCTCAATTATTTTAATTGCAATTTATTTAAATCAAAATTAGAAAAATATAAAAATAAAAAATTGAAAGTAAAATTAGAAAATGAAAGAAAATTTTTGGTAAATTATTACAAATACTTTTTTCAATAACCATGGTAATTATGGATGAATAATGTGAAATCCATTATTGAGCTTATTTCTATTATACCACACGTACTTTATTATGTGCAATAGATTGGACATCCTAGGAAATACGATCACGGCCTCCTCCCATTACTTTATATTGTTTGATAATCTCGTATGGATTTTGCCACTAAGATCTTTAAAACTATTATCAAAAAATTGCAAGATTATTCTCAATTTTTAGATTAGAGCAGTACTTCAATTAATACCTACAAATAATAATAAAGTATATCCACTCGAAGAAACAATCACATCCTTTAAATCAATCATTTATGGATGGGTAATAATTATTTAAAAATAAAAATTAAATTTTTTTTTAATCCAAAAAATTTTAGCGGCCAGAATCTCTTATACTTATTTCTGGTTCGTATATATTCAAATCTCTCACGCCTGAATCGGATATTGATATGATTATATTATTGCCGAATTATGAGAAAATTAATGAGATTAATTTACAATATACAAATAATTTGGTTTTTAATGAAGATCAAAATTCGTTATATAATATAATTAGAAGGGTATTTATTTAATTAATATATAGTGGAATCCGATACACCACTTCAATTTAAGATAGTATGGTTCGAAATTCTTTTGGTTATTTAATGTTGTGAAATGCCATAGCGATACATATAGATAATACTTTGGAATTCTTCAGATGTCATGATTCTGTGCCAATGTGAGAAACAAAATTCCCTATATTTGAAACAGAAAAAGTGATTAGACTCTATTTAGGCCTTAAGATTATTTAGGAATAAGTTCGACTGTATACGCAAATAAAAATATTTTTAATTTTAAAGATGGAAGGTGTTTCATCATTATTCAAAGTTGGCGGTCGAGTACCTTTATTAAAGCTTAAATATTATGGTTATGATTTTGACTTGCTTTTTGTTGAAGTTCCATGTTATATCCCTTTAAGAAAGGAATATAAAGAAAATTTAAATTTTGAAGATACTGATAAACTTATTAATCAAATTATTTTTAACCTTAAAATGGGACCTATTGAAGATATTCGCTCAATTATACTTCCTCTTTCCGGTCTGATTAATTAGCGCATAAAAGAACAATTTTTTGTTTAAAGGTTATCGCGCCAATCTTTATATTGCCAACTTGATAGAAAAAAATCTAGAAATTTTTAGAACACTCCTTTTTGTCCTAAAAATATGGGCTAAAAGTTTGTTGTTTTTTGTGTTAAAATTTCTATTTTAAATTTTAGAGCATTTTATATATAGCGGGCAATTTGGATTTTTCAATGGAACAAATTTGTCAGTAATGGCCTGCAAAACAATTTTGTTAAATAAAAGAAACAGCCAACAATCTATTGTCCATCTATTAGAACAATTTTATAAAACATTCACAAAATGGTTAGATGAAAGGTTTTATTGAAGGAAAGCTAAACCTCTAGCAGTTATGTCACTGGTTATCACAACTCCGATACTCGTACTCGAAACATGAAAATTTTTCAATCCGATCCGTAAATCTTCGGAACGCTATCCGAAATCGTATCCGATTTTTTTTCTACCTGTGAGAATTATACTATGTAGGTCGTTAGACTTGCAAATAGAAATGCGCGATCGTTGCTGAGGTCGTTAAAATCAAACAATTAAGTAAATCAACTGAGGAATATGCATCTGGGCCGGACCGAATCCGGCCCAAATCCTTGTTTTTAACTATCCATAGATTATTTCCGGAACTAATAATTTATTATTACTAATTATATTTGTCAGGAATTGGAAAAATCCTGTGTTATTGGAAAGCTTGATTGATCGACAACAATTAGCACAACAATCAAACAATTCATTAAATGAACATAATGATCAAATCCGAATAAAAAATTTACTAGACTGGAATATTAATTCTGATTTCACTAAACGTCGGCAAGTATTTGGTCTTGATAATTATACTGTTTACAATCAAAATATACGACGATTGGAAGATCATGCTAAGCTGATGTGGCCAATTATTGCTCCAGGCAATCCACCACAGAATTCTGGATTTAATATAAATTATTCTACTTCGAAGATTTTACTTACAGAAATGAGATTAGGTGTGTAGATAAATAATCTTTAAATATTTAAAATTGTGAATATGCTTCGGAGCTCCTCTATCCAATTTCCAGCCAATTAAATAGAGATGAAGCAATCTTAGTTGTATTTAAAAATGAGGTTTTGCAGTAGTATATGTGTTGGGTATGTGCTTAGTATAAAAGGCTACGGCTTTAGCCATTCAGTGTCTCAGTATTCGTTAGTGTTATTCTTAGTCTTATTCTAGTGCTCCACATATTCGGCGTTAGCCATATTCCTATTGTCCGCTACTATTGTATTAGTATTGTAGATAAAGCACAGTTTGTTAGTCTGTCTTATCTTGTTATTCTTGTTAGTACGTAGACATACAAGTCACGTACATAACAATATGGATTAAAGCAGCAAGATAAAAATAGAATGCTTTTCAACGAAGAGATTGAATATTACATGTGGCCGTCTCATAAGAACTCGGTCTTCTGAGCATGGTCACCTAGCAATCGCTAGGGCCACAGGGTAGTTGTAAATCAGTATACTACAAGCTTATCTCCGCAGTCTTATAACCACAAAATATAGATGATTTTTAAAAATTATATGCCACCAGAAATAGTTTTCCCACTTTTTACTTATCTTTTTAGATTTCCTTGCTTATAACAAGGTTTACTAACCATGTCTCTTAAATTTTATAAAATGGTTTATTAACTAAAGAGTTAAATCCTTTTACAAAGAAAATTATTTCACCATTCTACAAATCTCTAAATTAATTTTTTTGTTAATTAAGCTTCTGAATCATTGAAATATATTCAAAGTGTCATAAAATATTACATTAATAAAAAGAGAAAAAGTAGAAAAGGCAAAACTATTATAAAGAATACATGGATAAACTGGCTAGATGGAGGTCCTTTCGAGGAAAAGGTTTTTAAAGTTTAATTTTTCCAAATCTTATTTTTCAAGTATGAACACTTTATGGCAATTACTTCAATGAATTTAAATTCGAATAATCAAATATTCGAAGAATTTAACAATTTTGTAGAAACCCGAATTAGATTGGGACTTGTATTTAACATCGAAAATATTTCTGAAATTGATTATTGCCATGCAAAACCTGGAAGAGTTTGGAATAATGAAGAATGCCCTTCAATAATCATGAAAAATAATATTATTAAGGAAAAAATAAATGGAGAGAAAGATGTTAATAATGAGTATGTTTTTGAATTGAAATATTATACAATATACCGCATTTCTTGAAATAGTCTCACCCTTGAATTTGTACTCCCCCTCAAATAATACTCCCCTTTGGAGGAGGGTTGAAAAATAGTACTCCCGGGAGTACTATTTCAAGAAATACGGTACTTGATTTTTCCCTATAAAATACTGCAAATTAGGTACCGATCCGAGGCTAAATCTAAAACAAAAATCGTTATCGGTATTTATTGTACATTAATTTTCAGTAATACTTCAACTAATTTGTTATGTACAACCTGGATAGTTGGAATTAAAATGAAATCAAATAAAAGATTGCCCTCTTTAATTTTTATTTCCTCGTCTAATCATTTTGAAGAATTTACAAATAGAATTAAACAAAAATATTTTTTACCTGAAGAAGAAAGAGAAAATATACAACTATTAGCTAGTTATTGGTCTAAAAACCAACTTAAATTGGAATTAAAAAATAAACAAAAATAATTTCAGAAATTATGAAATTTATTCAAAAATATTTTTTTTTATTTTTTATTATTTAAAAACTCGATTAAATTTATATTAGTAGCTCTCGAGATTTTAGTTTTTACATAAGCATGTGTAGCCCTAATTAATAATCGAAACTCAATATACCTTAAATATCCTAATAGAAGCTCTGGGCTTGTATTTTTCAATATCCCGATTGAGTGGGCTTTTAATAGAGCATGGGCTTCTATTAGGATATTTACGGTATCTTTATTAATTACAATATTTAAATTAAGAGGTAGACTTAATTCCTGAGATTGTCTCCTTTTTATTATCAGCTTTTTTTATTTTTGAATAAATAAAAATTCGTTATTATTTAAACGTATTTTTGCTTCTTTATTAAATTAAAGCCCAGTGCAGATCAGCTTCACGCTGGCAAAAAATTCGGCCGTCAGGAACGTTTCAAGAATTTTAAAAATTTTGGGAATTCTTAAGTTATTAAAAAAGAGACATCATTTAAGCAAATCTGAACCGAAAATCTATTACTCATCCAAAATTTATTTTAAAAGTGCTTATGCAAATTTCATTTAGAAATAATATGAGTAAGTTTGAATTTCACAATAATGGATTTTATGGAAAGGCAAACAACTTTAAAATTCTCTCATCATTTAAGTAAATTAAAAATCAAAAGCTATATTTATTTTTTTAATTTTTAAAAAACAAGTTTCGAAAATATTAATAAATCCAAAATAAAAATTTAATTTAGTATGAATCTTTATTTTGTCTTAATATTAATATTTCCATGTTTTGAATGTAAGTTTTCCAGTTAAAAGATTTAGAAAAATATTTAAAATTTGAAAGCTAGGAAGTGTTGTCTCGGTACTTTTATTCCCGGTACTTGTTCTTGTTTGAAGTAGATTCTGAGCTAGGTCGAAAACAACACTCGAATCAAATCGGGAGTAGGATATTCGTCTTTTCGGTTATCCTTATCAAAAATTCGAACAGAAAATCTTCTGTTTTTTCCATTCAGTTTGAAATAGACAATCTTAATCAAGAGTAAACGAAGAATAATTAAATTAAAAAATATAATCTTTAATCAGGGACCCACCAAAAACATTCCATAAATACCTAATTGCTTATTTATAATTTCTAGTTATTTCTTCACTTACTGAACGAAATCGAAAAATTATTTTGCATTGTCACAATCATTATCGCTCACTTTTAGCAAAAGGTAAAGCTAAAAATAAAGAAGGAGATTATTTGCCTTCAGCAGCAAATATGTATTTAATGAAATATTCCAAATCTTTGGAATCTTCAGCAAAGGAATGGGCTAGACAATGTACAATTAGTCATTCTCATGGAAAATTTGGAGAAAATTTGTTTATGTCAACAAATAAAAAATTGTCTGATTGTGGGTTTATTTGAATTTGTAATAAATAAATTGGACTGGGACGAGATCTCATTTCTCAACTAGAAATTTCGGTTAACAAGTGACTCTCCTTTAAATATCAATCTCGAATGCGATAGTTTCTGAGGTTTCCATGATTTTGAAAATAATTATTTTGAAAACAATCTTAAGTATTGAAGTTTGGTAAGCGAGAACGACACATGAATAGAGAAACCAAAAATATACTAAAGACCAAAAACTGGGTGCGTCACAGAAATTCCTTAATTAAACCCTATTCAAAAGAAATTTTTTCCAAATATAGCGTCAGCTCTAAGACAAGCATGTAAAGATTGGTGGGCGGAACTTGCTGATTATGGAATGGATCAAAGTCTTGTTCTCGATAATGGCCAATTTAGTAAAGGAATTGGACATTGGTCTCAAATGGCATGGGCCAAAACTTTGGAGCTAGGGTGTGCTAGAGCATACTGTCCTAATTCAGAATGGAAAACTTATGTTGTTTGCCAATACAACCCTCCGTGAGTTTATTTTTAACTACTTGGCCATTGACTAAACATAAGTGAAAGTTTAGTTCAAAAACTAGTGTGATCGAAGGATTTCTCACACATTTTTAAAAATAAATATTTTTAAAAAATTAAGTGGCAATTATTTGAATGAATTGGTCTATCACAAGGGAGAATCTTGCTCAGGTTGTTATAGATGTGACCGTCAAAAAAAATTTTGTTTGACACAATAAATAATGAATTAAGATAAATTACAGTCAGACCTCACTCACTATAAAATACATCATAAAATTTTCTGTCACTGCTTGTGGAAGCAGTCTAAGCGATCCACATATTTAAGACAAACCTGCATTAAAAGAAGGAATTTTTCAGTCAAAGTTTGTATTTTATATCGAGGTCCTTCTGTACTAAATTATATAAAATGGCAATTTAATTTTATCATTTAATAAAATTTTTTAAAATTATCTAAATTGTTTATCAATCAAGTATTTATTAATTTATAAATCGTTAATTAAAAATCGTTACAATTAAATTAGTCGTTTAATTCTCTCATTTTCCCCATCCCCAAGAACTATCCTGATCCAATCTTAATCGGTCCATATCTAATCGCAGTTTATCTTTATCAATACGTAGACGATCAATATCTGTTTGAACTTGAGGATTCCAACCCCATCCTCCCCAGCCCTGACGTTTGACACGAACTGAGTTGAGTGAAGGACTGAAAATTTTTTAATGAATATTTAAGATTGGTTTTATACAGTTAAAATTTTTCGGAGGTTAATGTTCGGAAAAGGAAAATGTCGGCGGAGGGGATATCGGTGGATTTTCCGGCGATTAAGGGGGATTTGAAGGGATTTATGTGGATATCGTGAGAATGTAGGTTATTGAAGTTTTTTTCGATATCGTAGATAAGAGGGATTTTTTAATAGAGACTAAAATTTTCAAATCAAATTTTGAATGCATATAGGTTTATTAAACAAAATTATTTTTCTAAAATTAAAAATAAAAAACCTTCCGAAAGCCAAGGAATTTAAAATAATAAAAAATAAAAATAAAATATTAATTAATTTCATCATGGAGAATAAATTCTTAAATAAATTGAGAATGATTTTAAGAGAACGGAGAGAAATATGAAATTCTTTTTAATAAACAAAATTTTTTGCTCTAATTTTTTTTTGTAAAAAATATTTATAACTGTACACAAAATTAATTATATAATTAATTTTAACTAGCGATGGGTTTACCACTGGGGTGCCTATTACGATACTGTGGCAGTAAAATACATTGGGGGGAGCCTTTGGTACCATACTTTTTTGTTTTGGAAAGCCTAACGGCTTTGGGGGCGGTATGTGAAAGTTTAGTTCAAAAACTAGTATGATCGAAGGATTTCTCACACATTTTTAAAAATAAATATTTTTAAAAATAATTTAGTGGCAATTATTTAAATGAATTGGTCTATCATAAGGGAGAATCTTGCTCAGGTTGCAATAAATGTGATCGTCAAAGAAAATTTTGTCTGGCATAATAAACGATGATTAAATTACAGACAGACCTGCACTATAAGATAGAATTTTTCAGTCAAAGTTTGTATTTTATATCGAGGTCCTACTGTACTAAAAATATTTAAAATGGCAATTTAATTTTATCATTTAATAAAATTTTTTAAAATTATCTAAATTGTGTATCAATCAAGTATTTATTAATTTATAAATCGTTAATTAAAAATCGTTACACTTAAATTAGTCGTTTAATTCTCTCATTTTCCCCATCCCCAAGAACTATCCTGATCTAGTCTTAAGCGGTCCATATCTAATCGCAGTTTGTCTTTATCAATACGAAGACGATCAATATCTGTTTGAACTTGAGGATTCCATCCCCATCCTCCCCAGCCTTGACGTTTGACACGTACTGAGTTGAGTGAAGGACTGAAAATTTTTAATGAAGAATATTAAAGAAGGTTTTATCATTTAAAAGCATAAATTTTTGTTTAGATGAATACATTTGCTGAGATAGTGGATTGATAGGAGGTTAAGGTTCGGAAAGGGAAAATGTCGACGGAGCGGATATCGTTGGATTTGTAGGGATTAAGGGAGATATAAGGGAAGTTGGAGGGAGTAATGTGTATATCTTGAGATTGTATGATATTGAAGCTTTATCCGATATCTCACACTAAGCGGGGTCCTTGTGAGAAGATTTTGGTTTAAAAACAAAATTATAAATTGAAATTTTGATTTTTCTAAAAATAAAAATAAAACCTTCCGAAAGCCAAGGAATTTAAAATTATAAAAAATAAAAATAAAATATTAATTAATTTCATCATGGAGAATAAATTCTTAAACAAATTGAGAATGAATTTAGGAGAACGGGGAGAAATATAAAATTCTTTTTAATAAACAAAATTTTTTGCTCTAATTTTTTTGTAAAAAAATATTTATAACTGTACACAAAATTAATTATATAATTAATTTTAATAAGAAACTCTCACTCCAAAAATTATTTTTTTTCTTGAGAGATTAACAATTCGGCGAATTAAAAACCCGTTAGTTTGGTCAAATTTTTTGACATTCTCCTTCGAGTAAATAAATGAGTAATTTATTTAAAATACAAAAATGAAATTTTATAATTTATTAATTGTAGACAATGTTAAAGGGATTAATCTTTATTGAAAGAAAAAAATTAAAATTAGCATTCAGATTATTTTTTTAAATTTATGATGAATTTTAAGTAAACTATTATGCGAACAGGTGTTGGGTATGTGTCTAGTATAAAGTTAATCGTTATTCTATTCAGTCAGTATTATTCCATGCTCCAAATATTTGCCTATTGTATTTTTTAGTTGAAATCCGGAGTGGATTCTGACCGTATTTTCGGGATCCGGTGGTCCCGATCCGGGTATTTTGATAAAAATCCGGATTTCGGGATTTGTCCGGGTCGTGTCAAAAAACCCCAGATCCGGTCCGGGCCCTATGTTAAAAAATATTTCATTTTCCCCACGAAATGGTCGAAAATGAAAAAAATTTCGGAGGAAAATGATCAAAAAAGTTAATTTTTTCGCATTTAGCATCTAAAATTCGGCTCTGCATACATATTTATTCGTATATTAAAAATTAGTTAACAAGATAATATGATTTTTTAGTAAAATTTAGCTTTGTTAAAAGAAGTTCGTTAAAAATTTCTTTAAAATAATTTAAAATATGTATTCATCTCATAGGAATAAATAAATTCACATAGCATACATTTGTGTCCATATGCGAACATTTGTATTATACTGCTCTCTGTCATTCAAATAAAGTTCAGCAATGCTAGGCACAAGCGGACTGTCAGGATTTGGATCACATAAAAACGAGCAGATGGAAAGGAGAACTAAAAATAATTTTATGAAATTTAATGTTTAATCATTCAAGTTGAAATTCCGAAAGGGGTGAGGAGTAAATTTAATAAAGTAATTTTTAAAGAAAAACATCAGACTAAGCTAAAAATTAGAGGATGAATGTCGCTAGCTCCTCGTCTTAATATCGTAGCCCATTTAGTTCGCGATTTTTTCTTATTCAAAATTTTAGGATTAAATAATTATTGGAGATAGTTGTGTTATTTAATTAAAAAGGGCTCGCAGTAATGGTCTCTCAGGGTTTTCCAATAATTGGACTGACCACTGTAATTGGGAATCTGACTCAAATTGAAAGACTTGATCTCAATTACTCATACAACACAGTTTTATTTTAATTATAATAAAATAAAGGACCTTTCGAGATACTCAAAGCCGGCGACCATTGTTCTCTGAGTATATCCAAGCATATGCTTCCTCGACTGTTGATATTTGGATGATATATTCGTGTTTTAAATGAAACTAATGGTGGCCTAAACGGGTAGTTATGTGGAAACGTGATGAATAAAAAGAAGACTCCTCCTTCATAAGGAGAACCTGGAGGTCCGATTATGGTCCCTCGCCAGTGATAAGGATCCTCATCATTAATTGGGCGTGCACTACAAAAATCTGGAGGATCACGTTCGATGTCCGAAAGGTCCTAAAAAGTGATTAAATGATAAAAGTTAGTATTAAAAGTGTAACACAGTTGACTCTCGTTATAGTATCGATTAGAGATCGGACCAAACAAATATTTGGTCAAATAAAATCAAATATTTGACCAAATTTTATTTGATTTTATTTGATCAAATATTTGTTTGATGAGTTTTTGAAGAAATTTGATTTTTTCAAATATCAAATAAATATCAAATAATTTGATCAAATATTTGTTTGATGAAGGTTTGAAAAATCAAATATTTGATCAAATATCAAATAATTTGAAAAATTATTTGATTCTCGTTTTTAGCATGTAAAGATGGCATAATTTCCTTATAAAATCAATATGATAACCGAGATTTTTGCTCTAGGACAAATTATTTATCGTATCAGAACTTATCCCGATGCACCTGATATCCATATATTACTTCATAGTTAAGTAGTAATTTAGAAGTGATTTTGGGGATTAACAGTGATATTGAGGGATTAGAGGTAGATCGTTTTAGATGATTTCCGATGACTAAGAGGAATTTTGGTAGATTATGGGGAATATAGATGGATTTGGAGATCAAAATTTATTTAAGTGGATTTGGGATTATTCGGAGGATGTCAGGGCATTTGGAGGATTGAGTTATAAAGAGAATAATGGTAATTTGGATGGATATCGACGGATTTGGAGGGATTCTGGGATTAAGAGGGATATAGGGGGTTTTCGGGTGGATATCGTCGGATTTGGAGGGATTTTGGGATTAAGAGGGATATAGGGGATTTGGGGTGGATATGAATGGATTCGGAGAGTTAAGTTTGATTAGATTCTGTTATCCCAACCCACCTTATATCACTATATTACTTCACATCTCAATCTCCCCATATCCACTTATATCCCCCTTAAGCCTTGCAATTCCCTTATATCACACTTAATCCCTCCACATCCATCTTAATAATCCTTCTTCATATCCTATTACCCCCGATATACCTCAAATACACAGATTTATATGGTATTCCAAAATTTTTTAAAAAATTTGATATTTGATCAAATATTTGATTTTGCAAATCAAATTTTTTCAAATATCAAATAATTCTCAAATTATTTGATCAAATATTTGTTTGATGACTTTTGGGAGAAATCAAATTTTTTCAAATATCAAATAATTTTCAAATTATTTGATCAAATATTTGATTTTGTCTTTTGTCCGATCTCTAGTATCGATATATTTTCCTTTTCCTTTTTCCAAAGATGGACGAAAATGTACAAAAATTAAACTTAACCTTGATTAAACTATTTTGTTCCGATCCCTTTGGATCAGGTTGACAGATATTGGGAACACCCTGGATATCCGGATTAGATATCCGAACCTAGGGTATTCGTACGTACTTTTTTGTGATTTGGATATCGAGATCCGCCTCACCTGCTCGGGATGCAATTATAACAAGAGTCAACTGCATATTTCGTAAACTAACTTTAAGGATTCTGCTTAGTGTGTTTGACTCCATTTAATTCTTAAAAAATTCACCAAATTGTAAAATTAAAAAATCTAAAAATTGATTGAATAAAAATAAAGGGTTAAACTATAAAATAGCTATCCGAATAAAACCATTCTTAAATGAATGAAAACAAATTACCAGCCAAACATCTCCCTATTCAATATAAAAAATATGTTTAAAGGGGTAGTAGAAAAATGATCAAAATATGTAAATTAGATATTTCTTTCTCCCAATTTACAAAAAAAAATTAAAAATAAAAGGTGGGGGTTATTAAACTTGACATTGGTTAAGTTTAATAATAAAAAAATATTAATAATTAAAAAATTATTTAATTATTAAACTAAACTTTGAGTTATTAACTTGACACAACATTATCACATATAAAATTAGAATTTTGATTAAATTTTTATTTTTGCCCGTAAATTAAATGATAAAGCCCCTCTAATATTTTATACCCCTGGAACGATCCGTTGCGCACCCTTTAGGGATCATACTTTTGAAGACCCGACACTTAGGGACACGCCATTGAGTTGAAGCCAGGTTTCTCCATTAATTATTGTACGACCCATTACGGAAATCTGATTCAGATTGAATGAATTGATTTCAACTACTGATAAAACAGTTTGTTTTAATTAAAATAAAATACATATAGGAGCTTTCGAAATACTCAAAGCCGGCGACCATTGTTCTCCGAGCATATCCAAGCATGTTTAGGATGATATATCAATGTTTTGATGAAACACCATAAAAACACATTATCCACAAAAACAAGGGCATTTTCGGAATTCTGCATGGCCATAAGAAAAAACTCACGCTAAATTGGTTTTGACTAGTGTAAAAATGTTAGCAGAGAAACTTTGCGTTGAGGCCATAACTTGGCCCATTCTTCCTGTTCATAAGCTAGAATAAATATTTTATAAAGCAGATTCATTGAGATAAACAAAATTTAAAAAAAGGATTCTCATTTTTATTAAAATTATTAAAAATAAAAAAATTTGATAAATTTTGGCTTCAAAAAGCAAAAAATCAATTTGCACTTTCCCCATAAAACTTAAATTAATTTAAATTTGAAATTTTAATTTGAATTGCAGTTAAATAAATAAAAATATAAATTTTCCTTATTTCTTCATCAACAAATTTAATAAAAACTTTTTTTTTATTAACAAAGGTCATTATGAAAAAAAATTTTTTTTAAGTTTTTCCAAGTTTTGAAATATTTCCTCAACAAAAAATTTTTATAAACGAGTATTATATCCATAAAAATATTTACATAAATTCCATTAGTCATTCCCAATTTAAATTTTTTCAGATTTTTTTCCTTTCATCGTTTCCCTCAATTTCTCCTTTCATTTAAATAATATTTTAATAAATTTGCCAAATATATCTATTGTGGCACTAATGATTTAATAATAATATAAACAATAATCTCCTTAAAATCTATTATACATTCTTTAGCATTATATTAAAAGGATGATAATTTTCTTTCATGAGATGCAATTTTATTTTTGTACGCTAAGCAATGAAAATTCCGGCCTAGAGACGTCGTTAAAGACCTGGGAGTCCGTCGCCGCCTTTTGACACGACACTGACCGGTATTTCGAGATCAAAACCCGGGATCAAACCCCCATTTTTTATGGAAAATCCGGATCCTGTCCGGGTTTAAACTCTAATAATAACATTGCATAAAGGTCCGAATGTTCCCGGACCTACACGAGACCATCAACAACCACCAATCAAACCATCAAGACCAACAGATCATATTTGCATACAAAACAAGCTTTCGAGCATCTGCATATTTTTATGTTCCTAATTAGTATATCTGTCTATTATAATGCTATAGTTTAAATACAAATTTCAAAATTTATTTTAGGAAAAAATTTTTCCAAACTCTAAACAATCCAGTCATTTCACTTTCAACTTCAACAATTCTTTCCTTTTTCACTTCCCATTTGCTCAAAAATGCTCAAATTTTTCTAAACTTTTTGTCCCATTTTCCCTTTATTTTTTAATAATTCCTGATATTTATTCAACTACAACAACCACTGGTGGTTCTTTCAAATTGCCATATAAGCGTCATCGATTAAACAGGAAAAATAGTCACATTCATGCGATAACAATGAATAAAATCAAAAATTTATTTCAACAAAAATACAAATTGTTAACTAAAAGGAGGGCTAATGAATATGAAACTCCTCTTATTGACAGCTACAATACCATTTTTACCGCTACAGTTACTATAGGCGGGTAAATAAATTTGGGGATAAGACATAGACGATTCCCTTTATCGAGATTTATATTTTTTGCTATATCAATTTCCGTACTATCGCTCACATTCCTATTAAAAATCAGACCTGCTCACGGATACTGATTTAAGTATACGTATCCGGATATTTACGGCGGATACAGGCGGATATCCGCAAGAATCATCTGTACCATATCCGTGTCCATGGGCAGGTGTTAAAAATAGAGATCGGACCGATACGATTTTTTATCGATAATTATCGATATTTTTCGATGTTTTTTTTCGATAATTATCGAAAAAATATCGACCGACAAAATTTTGACTTTTTCGATATTTTTCGGTATTCAATATTTTTTCGATATTTATCGAAAAATATCGACCGACAAAATTTAAAAATCGAAACAATCGACCGACCAAATTACAAAAAATCGAAAAAAATATCGAACGCCATTTTTGACTAAAATTTGAATTTTTGGCTCAAAAAAGGATGTATTTTTGCTTCTTGCCCAACGGAAATTCAAAAATTTTCGCCTGCGGCGCAGAAAAGGAGAAAGGTTTCTTCTATATTCACGATTTAGTTTGCCAAAGCGAGATGAGAGTGAGATAATATGTATATGGTACTTAACACTGATATGAATTAAGAAAGATTTCGGTAGATTAAGGGAGATTTCAGTGGGTTAAGAGTAACTTGATGGGATATCCGAAGATTTGGTGGGATATTTGAGATATCCAAGGACATGACGGATATTGGATATCCGGGGTAATAAACTATTTGTATAACTTATAGAGGAATAAGTGTGTAAAATGAATCTCGAGGGATCAAGACGGAGCTTTGGGAGAGATGGATATCAAAACGGATATTTATTTATCTGCCGATATCCTCTTAATCCACAAATCACTTGATATCCCTTCTGATCTCACAAATCCACAATACAGTCTTAATACCTCTAAACCTCTCGATACACCCTCAGTCCTTCAATATCCACTTAATTCCTTAAAATCCATTATTCCTAGTTAAAATCCACTTATATCCCACTTGATCCTTCGATATCAAATACAAGTCCATTGATATTACATTTAATCCGTCCAAATCCACCAATATCCATTTAATCAATCTTTATCTCATTAAACTATTAGGTCTATCTTGTTATTCATTGGTTATGGAAAAATTTTTGAAAAATCGAAAAATATCGAGGCTTTTTTTTCGATATTTTTCGATTTCGATATTTTTCGATAATTATCGAAAAAATATCGACCGAGAAAATTTTGATTTTTTCAATAATTTTTCGATATTCGATATTTTTCGATATTTATCGAAAAAATATCGACCGACCTCTTCGGCCGATCTCTAGTTAAAAATATTATATTTTTACACGAAGTGGTAGTTTGGTTGATATGAAGCTAAGAACCTGCCTATATCCTTGTTACTACAATGTATATCCCCTTCTAATTGCTTTCCCTTTAAAGGTCTATGATTTTCGTACGGAACCCCAAATTTCTCACATTCTTCGATTTTATTCAAGATAGCTATTCTCGTACGACACTCCCAATTATTTGAAACTAATGATTTGATAATAATCCCTTACTGACTCAAATTCTAACACATTCTAGGCACCCCAGGCCAAGAATTCAATGTCGTCATCGACACGGGTTCAACTTCTTTCTGGGTTCTTGATTCTTCCTGTTGTCAATCAAATAGTGAAGAAAATGGTGATAGTATAGGTTAAGTGTATATTTTTTAGGTTCAAAATTTCCATTTTAGTGAATAAATTTGATAGTTCTTCATCTTCAACCTTTTTAACAACAAATACTGAATTTGAATGTAGATATGCAGATGGAACTTTTAGTGAAGGACTTTTGGGTATTGATAAGTTAAAGGTACATTATCGCTTTCGGCATTTTTTGGTATTAATTTTCAAAAATTTAAAAATGGATGGCTTCAAAAAAATAAAAAATCTGGATGACCTTCCATTAATTAAAAAATTTTTCTGGAATTTTATTTAGTAAGCTAAATTTCAGTTCGGCTCGAAAAATGACCCAAATACATTTACTGTGCCCACTGCCCTAATTGGACTAGCCTCAGATGCACAATCCGGCGGTTCTATGTTTGAACTCAAAATTGATGGAATTTTTGGATTGGGCCCTCCAAGAAGTGATGATCTCTGTGGCTTTGAATCTCCTCTATACACTGCATATAAGAATAAATTAATTAATAAAAGTATTTTTTCTGTGTATATGCACAACTCGAAGGATTCTGGAAATGGAGAATATGGTGGAGGTGAGAAAGGATTAATTAGCCTAGTTGTTAAATCGCCCAACACACCTCAACTATACACCTCAATTCAAGGGAACAGGAATTTTGATCACCGGAGGTCTGGTCACCGAGATTTTTCGGAGCTTTGGTCTCGGTGACCAAACTTCTTTCGAATAAAATTCCGTACAGCCAATTTAAGATCGTTTTTAAAATTTGGTATGCCGCTGGTCAGGGTAAGCTGCGTAAGAGACTAATTAAGAGACTTGGGATATTAGTTAAGCTTGAAATTAAATTGATAAAAATTAATTAAGACATAACATTTGGCGGGATCGACAAAGAACATTGTGGTTCTCCTGTTCATTGGGTAAAAGCTCATAATTCAATCTATTGGAGATTCAGGCTAGACGTAAATTTAATTAAATTATTAAAACAAATTTTATTGTAAGATAAAGGTCGTCAGCTTTTAAAATTGGTTTAGGGTTGCTAATGTTTTTTCAGTTTAGTGAGAATAATAAAATTTATTAAATGTTAAAACTTAGATAACTGGAATAACTGGTAATTAGGGTTGGGCAAAACATCAAATGCATGTTTTAATGTTTCAAATGCATGTTTTTAATGTTTTTTTTAAACCAAAAATGGTGTATTTACGTTGGTCTCAATACTTTTCATTGGACTGATAAACCTTCATTGGACTTATTTATGAACTTTCATTGGACTCATAAACTAGATCAAAGCCAAAAATTTTTTAATTTTTATAGAGCCTGAGCCATAAAGGAAATTCAATTGACATCAAATCAAAAGAGGCAATCTCAGACACTGGTTCTTCTTTAATATCAGGCCCTAAGACGGCAGTTAAACATATTTACGATTCAATTGGTGACATTGAAATATATGAAGGGATGATTTTAATTCCTTGTGACAAAGATTTTGAACCTGTTGTATTTACAATTGATGGAATGGATTTTAAGCTTGGAAAGGCTAGTTTTTTAAAAGATTGTCTCTCTCGCCCACCCCTGATTACGATGATTGATTTCATTTGATTCATCTGGGGCTATTCGAATTTGTATATTCGAATTTTCGCCTCGAATAAGAGCTTGCCTTCTTACGATTTTTCGATTCGAACCCCGATCACAATGAAACGGATCGAATAATAAGTATTTCAAGTTAAAGTTTTGCCTACGGCGCGCATTTTGAAAAATTTTTCAAAATTTAGAAAAATTCTACAATCCCACGCGGGATCCTGCAAATTTAAAATGAAGGATTTTACGGGAGTGCGGAAAAAAAAAATTAAAAATTCCCGCGGGAGTTTTTATAAAAGTTACTTTCTAAAAGTTACTCCCGCATGCGAATACGATTTTCCCGGTCATTAACTGTATGATACATGGATTGGAATCAGAATTTAATAGCTCTGCTTGATGACACCAAAATATTTTAAAATTTAGGAGGTTTTGACCATTCGCAATGAAGACATTGGCGATGAATTTTGTGAGTTTGGAATAGCTTCTGGAGGTAATTTTAAATTTTATTTCAAAAAATATGCAACTTCACTTAATTTCGGGAACGGCTTTAACCCTAATTGAGTGTCTACTAAATCATAGAGCTATAACTTTGTTAAAAATTAACAGTCTCTAGGTCGAATCTCCGTAAATAATACTATATTATCAAGTAAAACTCTTCGATATAACTACATATTTAATTAAAGGTTCTGAATTATGGATATTTGGCGATCCGTTCATTCGAAAATATTGCACGGTAATTTTAAAAGAAAATTTTTAATCTAGTCGCACGCGTGATGTAATTTTCGTCACTTCTTAGAGGTTTATGATTTTAAAGGTTTATGATTTTGGGCAAAGAAAAATTGGGTTCGTGGCACAAAAACAATGAAAATAATGTATATGGGAGTTGATAATGTGATAATTTGATTAATTAACTAAACATGTCGATATATTGATAATAATCATAAAAATCATAATTCATAAAATTGACTTTATGTAATAACCTAAGTAATAACTTAAGGTATGATCTTTCTAATGAATACAAATTTTTATCAATAATGATAATTTGAGAATTTTTTCATATTTATAAAATGTGGTTGAATTTTTTGGGTGCAAATGTTAAAGCACCGGGGCTGGATGATTTTAGATGAATTTGAAAAAAAACTAGATATGTTTGCTAGATAATTCCGACATTATTCAAATCTCGGACAACCCTTGGACATAACAATTCTGTTCGTTCCGTGATTAAAAAATTATGTAATAATTAATAAATTCTAATCAGAAATATTAGTAAATAATTTATAATTTAAAAACATAATCAATTAAATTAAAATTTAAATTAATCTAATAAAAACATTCATCATTAACATCCTATTTTTTTAATATATTTTTTCCATCTATTATATTCTTCTTCTAGCACATCTACCTTTAATTGTTTAAATTTTACTAAAGTTAGTGAATTTTAAGGAGAGTTTCTGTTTATAGTCTATTATTTAGATCCAATTTTTTTTGTTTCCTTGATTTTAAATTTCGATTCCCGAAATTTAAAATTCATTATACAATTTCAATGCCCTAGCAAAGGTATCAAGCCGACACGAAAACCCCGACGGATTTTTAGCAAAATCCACGTCCGAACCCCGAAGGCTCTACCCCGATCCCCGACACACCCGCCCCCGAAGGGTCGAGTTGTTACCCTAGTCCTAACAGATAAAAACAAGAAGAATTTCCTCGAAAGTCCCACTTTAGATATAAAGTACACAATAAAAGTTAATCAAAATATCAAACTTTTGTGAATGAATTTAAAAGGTTTTCTTATAGAAATATTTTCAAAACTTACCATTATGTGTGTATACAATTTTCCAAAATTAATAAATTCAACCCTATAATTTAAATTGTTGAAACCATCTGTTAAATATTTATCCTTTGTCATTTTTATCAATTTGAACCGACATCTAAAAAATAAATTTTTGAAATATTTAAAAGCGTAAGAATTCTCTAATTAGAAAAAAACTTAATTATGAGGCTCATTTCCTGCATCTTTGTCGTGTTTAAATGATCTAAAACGAGAAATTTCTGTTTTATTTCTCTGAAAACTCATATTAGCTATCTTCACTCTAAATAAATATTTTTTATTTAAAATCTATCTAGCGGATAATACCTTGTATTAAAATCATCATCTTCTCCGCCCCACCCCCAAAAATCATTTGAATATCCATTAACTTTTCTAAGTTGTTCTACTGTTAAAGCCAGGACGCCCCCAATAAATCCTGGGTAGTATTCTCTATTTAAAAATAAAATAAAGAGGTACATAATTTATTAAGATTTATCACTATTTGAGCTGCCCTATCCAAATTAAAAGATCTTTAAATTAATATCAGGCATCTGTATGATGAGGGGAGGGATTGAAACTTGAGTCGGCTCAAGTAGAGATATTATAAGTAAATATAGTTAGTCATAAAGTTACTTATAGCCAATCCTTTCAAGATAAACACTCAAATGTCTTGTATATTTTGGATCTGTTGAGCATCTATATAACATATTGTCATTCTCAGGATATGTATCAACATCGTGGAATATAATACAATCAAATGGATAAACTCTTATTGCCTTTAAAATAAAAATAAATATGCGGTTTTTGGCTATTTCTGTCCCCTCCCATCTCTACTGTGATTTTAGTCTGACACCGGTCATCTTTTACACGAAAATGTTCTCCTCGGCAGGTCAAGAACCAAATTTATGAGCTATAGTAAGCCAAGTAGAACGTGTTTACTTACTTTAATCAGGCTCGACACTGTTTTTTAACAAAGATAGGTTCGGAACTCGCTCCTATAACGCACTGGGTACTCGAGCTAGGTTTTTCTAGATAGGTGTAAATCAATCATTAGCCTCGAGCTACATAGGTAAGCATATACTTAAGCATATACTTCGGGCATTTAATACAGATATATACATTAAAAATAAATATAATTACTTCCAAAACGCCAATATTTGTCAGTCTCCCCTTATTAAAAGGTAATTTGTTTCCCAATTGTTCAACAATAAAAATTGCATAATCTAATTGTTGTTTTTGTACAAACCGATGAATATTATGAAGAAATGTTCGTAAATGAGGTTCTCTATTTCTAAAATATTTTTGTTCAGAAAATATTTTTGTTTTCAATATCTAACCTATAAGGCACAACAATAGCAACTTTCTGCCTGGATTTACATTCTTTAGGTCTCCAATGCCCTCCAGGCCACAAATATTTATATTCTTCCTCAATTTCTTCTAATTTTAGAGAACGCATATCTACATCTATTTTGCCTTTTAGATTTGGAGGTTTTTCTGGACAGAGTGTTAAATTGTCCTTTAAATGTTTTAAAATATTTAATTTTATAGAAAAATTCCTCTCGGAAATTCTATTAGGTAATACTACAACCCTTTTAAATTTTTAAATAAAATCAGGGATCTCTTGGAACTCCTTCGAGACCTAGAATCTAGTTAGCGATATAATGGACACCGCCAAATTACTACCGTCGATGATTGATCCACGATTTGGAAGTGTTTTGCAAGTGTTTGGAATCGTTTCTCTGTGTATGCTCATAAAGGAATTTACGGGAAAGGAATTTCCATAATAATAATTTACTTGTTGGACTCTCCAAATCTTTGATATTTCGATTAATTGAGGTCCAGTTTTGTTTTCGTTTATTAAATTATTAGTTAATTTATTGATATTAAAAGCGATTGTTGTTGTTTTATTGTCAACTATATCTTTCTTCACTTCCTTCTTCCCATCCTTCTTCTCCTCCTTCTTCTCCTCCTTCCTCACTTCCTTTTTCTCGTCCTTCTTCTCCTTCTTCTCGTCCTTTTTCCCTTCTACCTTCTTCTCTTCTTTTCTCTCCTCCTTTTTCTCTTCATTCTTCTTCTCCACCTTCTTTTCTTCCTTTTTCTCCTCCTTCTTATGTTCTTTCTTCTCTTCCTTTTTCTCTTCCTTCTTCTCTTCCTTTTTCTCTTCCTTCTTCTTTTCCGCCTTCTTCTCTTCTTTCTTCCCCTCTTTAATCTCTTCAATCTTCTCTTCCTTTTTTTCTTTATTATCCTTTAATAACTTAATTTTATCCCCATCTTCAACTTTTTTAGGCGTATCCGAATTCATTTGCCATTTAATTAAACGTGAAAATTGTGTAGCTTGTGCTGATTCTCTGCTAATAATAAATTCACGAAAAAAATAAGCTGCAAATAGTGCCGAGAAAACAAATATTAAAACTTTAATGAAAGGTTTAACAGCCATTTATTAAAGAAAACTGAAAATGAATATTTTTTGTAAAATTAGTAAGCTTTTGTTTGACACAGGGCTTGAATATATTTTTGTATTTTTTGATTTCCCCTCATATCTCCCATACTCCGATTTTGACAATTTTAGGGATCTGTATCTCGGCTCGTAATTGAGTCCCGAAGATAGTTCTGGTTTCATTTTACTCATCTCGCTGGGCTCTTTCGAATGACATATTAATTGTTGGAATCGGAGTATGGGAGATTTTATTCGTTTATTAACTAGTAATTAAAGTGATGTTCAAAGTTCGTGGCCTTGCTAATTTATTAGGGAATAAAATGCCTTTATTAGGGAATAGGACTGCTAATTTTAAAAATAATTGTGGACTGCGGATTGTGTAAAAAATTCTCCCAATTTCTTCTATAATAAGTCCTAACACGCTCGCTCCTATGTTTGTCATTAAAAACGTAAACGCAAGAACGTTGCTGTAACGATTTTTATGACACATTTTCCAACAAAAATAAAAAATTAAATTTAAATGTTTCATGTTTTAAAATTTATTGAATTAAAAAAGGATTTAAATAATTTTATCTTCATAATGATTCATAATATTTATTAGAATTGTTCCACGTCCCCGAAAGTCGGGGAATTTTCGCTGGCCGTGTATCAGCCAAAACTTTATATCAAGTGGACTTTCAAGCTTATTCAGTCAAAAATAAATTTTATGAATTTATTAGTTCAAAGATTCTATTCACAAATATTTTGAAAATATTTTTTAAATGCTTATTTTATATAAAATATTTAAATAAAATCAAGATGGGTAAAAAGGTTAAGAAAAGGCAAACAAACAATTTAACACAAAATAGGCAGAAAACATTAAATTATATTTTACACGTTTAATACGTGTTAAAGGAATCGGAATGGGAGTTTTATATTTTTATTGAAGTTTTTTTTAAATATAATTTAAAGAAAACTAAAGATACATATGTTTTCCTCATGAAATCAAAAATTAATATGAATGAGTATAATTGGAAGATAATTTTTAAATAATTTAAACATCAATGAAAAATTGAAGAGGTTATTTCTAAAAATCGTTGAGGAAGATAGTCGGGAGTAACTCTTCGTAAAATAATTCATGATGTTAATTTGATCTGATGTGAGGCAGATTGAAAAACTGTTGATGGGGCTCTGGATTGAATTTTGAATTTAACAGAAAAATGCACATACATACACGAAAAACTAATTATATTAACACCCAATAGTTTTAATATATTCTTTCCATTTAGTATAATCTTCTTCGGGAATAATTGCCTTTAAATTAAAATTAATTCGTTATCTAATTAGTTCTAAAAAATTAATTTTAATCATAAAATGTTAGGAAAATATTAAGCGATTTCGGCAGTATTCTTATATTAGTTTCTGGTGATTTACTTATAGCTTCATTAATTAAATATTTACCTTTATGTGAGTATATAATTTTCCATAATTAATAGATTCCACCCTATAATTTAAATTGCTGTATCCATCTGTTAGGTACTTTTGTTCAGTGAGGGCTAGAAGTTTATATCGACAGCTAAAAAATAAATATTGAATAGAAAAAACATTTTTTTAAATTATCTATTCAAAAATTGTTTTATTAACAGCAAATCATCGCAAACCATGATAAATACCGTATTTACTTTAATTTAATGGCCGCCATTTTATTTTTCGATATCCCAAAAAAGGGTCACTAAATCCAAGAATCCATTCAAGAGTAAAGGGCATTCAAAAAGAATCTTATTATTCTTCATAAAGAAGATAATCCCGGCATATTAAGATAATCTCGACAATTATATAGAGAAACACATTAAATTAAAAATAACTCACGGATGAGGCTCATTTCCACGATCTCTTTTATGTATGAAATTTTTGAAGCGTGAGATTTCAGTTTTACTTCTTATAAAACTCATGTTGGCTAATTTCACTCTAAAATATTTCATCATTTCAAATTTCCTATAACTAATTTAAATACCTTTTATTTAAATCATCATCCTCTTGACCCCATCCCCAAAAATCATTTGAATATCCATTAACTTTTCTGAGTTGCTCTACTGTTAGAGCGAGAACGCCACCAACAAATTCTGGATATAACTCTCTAGTAATCAATTTAAATTAGTTAATAAAATAAAAAATATTTATTTACTTATAGCCAGTCCGTTCCATATAAACACTAAAATGTCTAGTATATTTCGGATCTGTTGAGCATCTATATAACATATTGTCATTCTCTGGATATGTATCAATATCATTAAAGATAATACAATCAAATGGATATACTCTCAAAGCCTTAAAATATAAAATATAGTAAATCTTCTATAACCATTCTACTTAAAGAGGTTCACGTTGTTCATTGGGGACATATCTAAGCATTTTCAGCCTAAAGAGAGTTGAGAACTCATTATAGTAAAGCAGCTGGGCTATAGCTGTTTCTCTCCTTCAGCTAGTGCAAAAGGTTATTCGGGGGCTGGGAGCGAACCAGCATCTTCAGTAGACCGGACTAATTTGTTATCATGCCGCCTACTGCATATCCTTAGGGATTAAATAGCTATGTATATGCTTCACAATATAATGATTTTTACTTCTAAAACACCAATATTGGTCATTCGCGCTTTATTAAAAGGTAATTTGTTTCCCATTTGTTCAACAACAAATATTGCATAATCTAATTGTTGTTTTTGTACAAACCGATGAATATTATGAAGAAATGTTCGTAAATGAGGTTCTCTATTTCTAAAATATTTTTGTTCAGAAAATATTTTTGTTTTCAATATCTAACCTATAAGGCACAACAATAGCAACTTTCTGCCTGGATTTACATTCTTTAGGTCTCCAATGCCCACCAGGCCACAAATCTTTATATTCTTCCTCAATTTCTTCCAATTTTAGAGAACGCATATCTACATCTATTTTGCCTTTTAGATTTGGAGGGATTTCTGGACACAGTGTTAAATTGTCCTTTGAAAATATTTTTAAATAAAATTTTAATTCACAATAGGGCCAAATACACCAATCCTCAATCTAATATCAGTTTTAAAATTGTGTTTAAGCACATAGGCGGGGGAGCTCATTAGCAGTGATCTGCTCTCTTCCGCTTTCGCCTTCCGCTTTTTAAAATAAGGCAGGTCTTACCCTACTTTCTAGCGAACCCCCATGAGATACATCCTTTATCCGATATTCAAGCGGTATTTAAAAATGATATAAGTTAGTCTATATAATCAAAATATTACTTGTTCTACTCTCCAAGTTTCTGCTAGATCTTCTTTAATACGCAGAATTTTATTAGATTTGTTTTCTTCTTCATTTTCCATTTTTTGAGGTATTTCTTCTTTAATTTTTGATTTAATTTTATTTAAATTTATTTTTGATATTCTTCTCAATCCAACTTCATTAATTATTAAAAAGGCTGATATTAATGCTGTTATAATAATTATTAATCCTTTAATTAATGATGCATTACTTCGAGGGTTAATTTTGTTTGTTTGCTTTATAAACATTTAAATTTTATTGAATAATTTTCTAAAATAATTATATAAATTTTTTATGTATTTTTTCGAAAGGTAAAAGAACTTTAAAAACTGAAAAAATTTGTTATTTTGTGAAACAAACAATAAGTAAATGCCTGTAATAATAAACCCAAAGCAAATTTAAGGATTTTTTATTAAATTTTGCAAGAATCATAGCTTTGAATGTAAATTTGTTTTGGGATTGGGAGTGAAAAAATTAAAAATAGATATAAATTTCGGCAAATAAATATTTTTTATTTTTTAGTTGACTTAAAAATTCTTATCGTATTGTCAATTTAATAAATTAATAATTAAAAATTAAAAAAACTTAAATCTAGGGTTATACACAACCGGTTCTTAACCTGTACAGCCAGAAAACCGGGAAATCGCAAACCCGGTTTTCGATTTCAAGTTAAAGTTAATAAATCATTCATTTCAAAAATTTTCATTTTTCGTTTATTAAAATTTCATAACACTGTTATTTTTGGCAGGATAGGGATCAGGGATGTCACGGATTACCCGAAACCCGATACCCGAAACCCGGACTTTTTTCGCCCGAAACCCGACACGAGGAAAATTTTGAAAAGCCGACCCGAAAGACCCGACTTTTTTCTCGACCCGTGACATCCCTGATAGGGATATAAAAATTTTTGTGTTTTTGTGATCCATTGCGGAAACTAGCAAAATACGTGATCAGACTTGATATCCTGAAAGCTCTCCGATGGAATTCAGGAGCTCTCTTTTCGTTTTTGCTTTTCAATTGTCGGGCTGGGAGGAAACTTCATGGGCCACAAAATATACATAAATAAAAAATTGAATAATAATAAATTTTTCCCAATTTGTGTCATGTATCATTCATTAATAATTCACATGCTTTAATATTTAAATAAATATTTAAATTATTTTTGTGTTTTATTATTATTTTTATTTTTAAATAAAATTTAGTTTTTGCATAAAAATATATTACTGAAAAATTTATTTATCGAAAAAAATTTTTTCGAAGGTTTTATTTTTTATTTTTATTTTTAACAATATTATTTAGTAACAATAAATTTTATTATAGTAAAAAAGACAGTACTATGAAGCTATTAAATATTATTTAAAATCAAGTTTATAGTGAGACAATATTATTTAGTAACAGCAAAGAAAAGCCTAAGATTTGCCTAAATGGCCAGTAATAAATTTAAGAAAATTCATATTTTATTTACTTCTCCTAAATTTTTATATAAAAAATTTTTTGGGAGAAAAAAGATTAGACATAGTAGATATTTCAAAAGGAATTAAAAAATTTTTAAAGGCAAATAAAATTTGAATTTTAATTTTTAATTATTTTTTTTATTCTGTCGTCAATCTACCAAATTAATCTAACAGAAATATTTAAATGGATAAAGCTGTTTCTAAATAAATACAACTTTTGAAGCTTGATTTATTATAAAATATTATACATCTGCTTTAAATTTAAAATTAAAAAATAGTATAGAAACTTTCTCTAATTTAGTGACACGTCGAAAAGTACTAAATGAATAAAAAAAATCAGGCCCTAGCATTGACAAAAATTTTTACGTGGCAAGACAGCTTTTAATTTCTTTGATGATTAAAACATTAACTATTGTTTTAAACCAAAACCTAAGCCATCCAATACTTCGTTTTTTGATTTTCATTGAGTTTTTAATACATTTTTTTACTATAAATTTGGTCCACAGAGAAGATTTTGGACCACTATTTGTGATCCCACAAAACCAAAGATCAGTTATTTAAAAGATTTGTTTAGTGCTGTTTCGACTGAAGAAATTTGGATTTTAAAAAATTTTAAATGAAAGTTGCAGAATGTAAACTCGCAGCAGAGATTGTTCAAGCATTTCAAAAACTAATGTTCCTTATCATTCCAAATTGAGTTAGAAAATTTTTATTAATTTTATTGTGAGTATCAAAAACCGTAAAGTTTTCTTGTGTATTCATCGGTACTCTTGGTACTTGGCAATGTATTAAATTTTTTTACATAAGAAACTATGAAATCAAATATGTTTCAGTCTCTAAACTAAAAACTATTAGCTAATAAAGACTCCAAGATTGGAAATTTTCTAAGACTCGAGACCAAGATTTTATGTTCAAAATATTGCAGACTTTGAATTTTTTAAATCTATTTTTCGAAATATTTATGTAATCTTCGTTCAAATACTTAAATTACTTAATTAAATTTAATAAGTTTTTAAAAAATATTTTTAATCAGATAATTTAATCAATTTATTATTAAATTAACGCTAAATAAAAAATTATATTTTTATCACAAAATTAAAAAATGTTTACACATAATTAAAAGAAATAATAATTTTTGAGGTAAACAATTATCAATATTTTTAATAAATAAGAAAACAATATTAATAGGGTTGGCGCGTACAGATAGCAGGGGTTCCGAAAAAGTCCAGACAATTAGAGCCCGGGAGTGTTTTACAATAATCGAGATAGGATCTCGAAGGTATCTCGATAACGCGATTTTTGTTCAAGTTCTCAACTGATTCGGTCTCTAAATTTGGATTTCTAAATGCATGCCAACCCTAGTTATAAAACAATGTATCATTCAAAGTACCATTTTGTTGAAGTAATTAAATTTTTTGAAGCACAAATTTTTTTTAATTTACAGGAAAAATATCATCTCTCCAAATAAACCAAATTATTTATTAAATTAACACCCGATAGTTTTAATATATTTTTTCCATTTATTATATTCTTCTTCAAAAACATCTGCCTTTAAATAAAAATAAATTTATTAATAAATTAAATCTTGCGATAATAAAAGACGTTAAAAATTCTTTCCTTATCGAAGAAAATTGTTTTAATTTTATTTTTAAAAAAATTTTATTCTAATTTTTAATTCATTTTTAACTAAATTTCATTAATTTTTTTATGAGTTAAGGCCTTTCATATAACAAACTCGAGTGTTAAAAAAGAAATTTCGTTATATAGAAGATTAACTATAATCCTTTTATTAAATTAATCTACCTTTATGTGAGTATATAATTTTCCATAATTAATAGATTCCACTCTATAATTTAAATTGCTAAACCCATCTGTTAGGTATTTTTGTTTAGTGAGGCCTATAAGTTTAAATCGACATCTAGAAAATAAATTTTGATAAATGAAAAATTATTATTCTACAAAAATATCCACTAGCTGTAAAGTGAAAGCGTTTCATAAAAAGCCCAATCAATGTCTCGATATACAGATTATTGAGAGAATCTATAATCAATTATGGGTATAGGGCGTCTTGTGACTCCGGCTCCGGGCATTTCAAACACCTAAAACCGGCTCCAGCCGAACCTAAATCTTACAGTATTTCTCTTAGCTAGCTATTACTTTTTAAAATTAGATGGATGTTTAAAAGCAAGTGAATGAATAAATAAATAAATTAATTTAGAAGAAGAAGCATATTTAATTAAAAATTAACTTACGGATGAGGATCATTTCCATGATCCGTTCCATGTTTAAATGTTTTAAAACGAGAAATTTCTGTTTTATTTCTCTCAAAACTCATATTGGCTATTTTCACTCTAGAATTATATTTTTTATTTAAAGACTATCTAGCGGATAATACCTTGTATTTAAATCATCATCTTCTCCGCCCCACCCCCAAAAATCGTTTGAATATCCATTAATTTTTCTTAATTGTTCTACAGTTAGCGCGAGAACACCGCCAACGAAATCTGCATATAACTCTCTAATAATTAAATTATAATAATTATTAAAATAATAAAATATTTATTTACTTATATTCACCCCTTTCAAGATAAACACTCAAATGTTTAGTATATTTCGGATCTGTTGAGCATCTATATAAAAGATTGTCATTCTCTGGATATGTATCAACATCATTGAATATAATACAATCAAATGGATAAACTCTTATTGCCTTTTAAAATAAAAAATACTAATGCCGGCACTGATTATAAGATAAATGTCCATGTGGCATAAAATTAGGATTGACGTTTTCGAGTCGGGCGACGGTCGAGGCATTTTTTCGGGCTTGTCTTTATCGAGTTGGGCTGTACGAGTCTTTTTCGGGCCAAATATCTTAGGCCCGACTCGATCTTTCGGTCCGAGTCGGGCCATTTTGGCAACCCTACTTAAAATACTATCTTATAATGAGATGTGACCTAATTAGCAGTTGACCCTCCTCCCCTCCCAACCCAGTTGTCAACCAAATTAAAAAATGCCTCTTAAATTAAGAAGTATCTAGGATAAGGTCTATCTTATGCTGAGGTCCGCCAAAGAAAAAAAGTAACTTCCAAAACACCAATATTTGTTAATCTTCCTTTATTAAAGGCAAAATCCCCAATTTGTTCAACAATAAATATTGCATAATCTAATTGCTGTTTTTGTAAAAAACGATGAATATTATGAAGAAATGTTCGTAAATGAGGTTCTCTATTTCTAAAATATTTTTTTGTTCAGAAAATATTTTTGTTTTCAATATCTAACCTATAAGGCACAACAATAGCAACTTTCTGCCTGGATTTACATTCTTTAGGTCTCCAATGCCCACCAGGCCACAAATCTTTATATTCTTCCTCAATTTCTTCTAATTTTAGAGAACGCATATCTACATCTATTTTGCCTTTTAGATTTGGAGGGATTTCTGGACAGAGTGTTAAATTGTCCTTAAAATATTTGATATAATTTTTAGATAAAATATTTATTTAATCCACAGTCGAATTCCAACCCCAATCTAAAATTGAGTTCCATAAAGGTAAGGGAGCTCCGCTAAAAGATTCCCCCTTTTTAATTAATCTCTCGTTATAGGGTAAGATTTCTTTCATCACCAAGAGTAGAGTTGTACGCTGATCAAGTTCGATTCTCTCCGACCCAAACCCCGCCCTGAAACAATTGGAAAACCCCGTACCCCGACATACCCGCCCCCGAACATTCAGGGTACAACCCTAACCAAAAGGATTGTCCGATCCGGATATCCGGATAGGAAAAAGGCCAGATATCCGGATATTTTCGTTTCGGATATAGAATCCGGATATCTGAGGATTCCCAACTATCCAAGGGTTAACTAAAAAGAGTTTCTACTGTAATCCAATCAAAAATTTTACTTGTTTTACTCTCCAAAGTTGTGCTATTTGGATAAGTTGAGTATCATCATTATTATTCTTTGTTTTTATTTGCTGATTTAATATTATATTCTTCGGTGTAGTGATTGTAGTACTTTCTGTCTTATCTTGTTTATTTTCTATTTTAATTTTTTCACCACTTTCTTGACTCCTAACTTCATTTTTAACTTCAATTTTATCCCTCTCCTCGTCTTTATTTTCAATCCTCTTATCTTCACCTTTACCTTCATTTCCCATTTTTTGAGGTATTTCTTCTTCAATTTTTGATTTAATTTTAATTAACTTTAATTTTGCTATTTTCCTTAATTCAACTCCATTAATTATATCATTTAATATGTAAGCTGCTATTAATGCTGTTATAATTATTATTAAACCTTTAATTAATGTTGCTCTATTTTTAAGGTTAATTGTGCTTGTTGAATTTATGGACATTCAAATACACACTAAATAAATATAAAAATATTTTTAAAAACAATTATCTAAAATATTAAAAAAATTTATGGATGAGGCACAACTCAACATGTTTGCTACCGTATTTCTCTAATCTCCAATTGAATGACACTTTTTTGGGGTATATGAAAAATAGAATGACTGTCATATTAGAGAAAATACGGTAGTTAAGACTAGAGACCGAACTGAGACGAGATCTTTATCGAAAATCTCGGTTCAAGTACGACACTCCCAGTCCGGTCTCTAGTTAAGACATGCGAGATATAAATAATTTCCTTAAAAAATAATAAATGAAGATATTTTTGGTTAAATAATTTGAATTCGCCCATAAATTATTTACAGGTGAACAATTTTAAATTGTTGATAAAATGTTTTTAATTTTTTAATTTTTAAGACACTAATTTATAAAATATTAAAAACAAAAAATAAAAGCCCTCGGATTTTTGGTAGGATAATTTAGTTGAATTTCAAATTTAGTTCATATGTAGACCCTTGGGGAGGGGGGGGGGTGGGGAAAGTTGATTAAAAGTTGGAAGTCCAGTTTTTATTTTTTGCTTGAAAAATTTCTTAAATAGACAGCCCTATCTCTGAGATAAAGAAATTAAAAAAATATGGGGGATAAATTTGAATTTTAAGAGACCAATTTTAAAACAATAAAAATACTTAAAATTCTACATAAATCAGAACAGAAGGATGTGTCGGAAATTTTGAGATTGGCAACCTTTAATTTTTATTTGTTAATAAATTTAAAATTATGGATTATGTAGAAGAAGAAAGTTTATAAAATAAAAAATTTTTATCGTGTTGTCAATTTATAAATTTTTGCCAATTTAATACATATACATATAAAAATCATTTTTTAAAATTTTGGAACACCTGCCTTTTAAATTAAAATGGAAAAAATTTTTTTAGAAAGAAAAAATTTAAAATGTTGCCCTTTTTAGCTTTTTTTATTAAATATATACCTACTTTACATATTTTAATTTTTTTAATTTTATAAAATTTTTATCAGTAAAATTGTATCGATTCAGTTGATAAAAATGTTTATTTGAATTTATTAGTGTTTATTTTTGATTTTGGAATTTTTTCAGTTAGTTTTCCATTTTTTTTACTTTTTATACTTTAATTATAAAAAATTTTTTTGATAGTTTATTTTGTAGTATAAAAAATTTAAAAAATATTTTTAAATGAATTGTAGAAAAAATGCAAATTAGAAGAATTTGAAGGGATTTGTCAGTTCAACTTCGAAAAATCGTTGATTTATTGGATAGAATTTTTTGAAGATATATTCCAAGTAGAGATTTTTAGGTTCGGTTCAGAACCGACAACCCTAATCACAATATAAGAATAACAATTCATGTATTCGCAAATTAGAATAATAAAAATAAAAAATAATCATGTAAATGTTAAGCTGTTTATTTATCAACCCCAAAAATTTTAAAATTTATTTTAAAATTTTTGATAATATATTTAAATAATTTTTTTTGTAAATGCTTTAAAAAGTTCTAACAGCAAATATGCAAGTAAATAAAAAATTTAATAATTCTAAAAGAAATTTTTTTCAAAGGTAAAGCATAAAAATTTTTATTATGTTCAATAAAAAATATGAAATTATAAGAAAAGTGAGATAATAAAAAAATTTTTTATTAATTTTTTTTTGAATTTTTTTCTTTTTTTCTAATTTACAAAAACCGTTTAAAGCAAAAAATTTTAAAAAATCAATGAAAAAAAAATTTTTTTCGATTTATTTAAATAATTAATAAATGAATGAAAACAAATAAAGCAATATTTAATGAAAATGGAAAAGGAAAATTCAAACAATAAATGGAAAAAATAAGTGATGAAAAAAGTAAATTATAATAAATTTGGAATGAATCACTAATAAAAAAATGAAAAAGGAAGACAAATAAATTTTATCTAAAAAAAATATTTTTAAAAATTGTTTATTAAATATTTTTTTTTTATAATTGACGATAAAATATGTTTAAAATTAAATTTGACTAGAAATTAAAATTGAAAAATTTAGAGTAACTAATCTTAAAAGTATTGTAAAGCATATAGTATGTAGTAACTATTCAATTCCTAAGGCTATGCAGTAGGCGGCGTGGTGTAATGGATAACACATCAGTCCGGTCTACTGAAGATCCTGGTTCGCTCCCAGCCGCCGAATAACCTATTGCATATACCCAGCCGCTTAACTGTATAGAATAATATGTTTATTAAAGAGTATATAAAGCAAGAATAACTAAGGATCAGAGGTGAGTCGGAATTCCGAGTTCCGACGTTTTTTCCCTTCCGAGTTCCGATTTCCGCCTACTGCGATTTCCGACACCTCTGACTGTTCCGACCCATCTCTGCTAAGGATAAAATAACTGATTGATTTGATACAAACACACAGGTATCTTACATATCAGGAACGGGTCGGATTGAGGAAAAGTCTGGTCGGTTTTCGAAGATTTCTCGGGTTGGGGTTCACGCAGAGAATTCCGGGTTTTTCTACAAAAAGTAAATTCTACAAAATAATATGTTTATTATTAATTGTGAAATTTAGAAAAGTTTACAAAAATTTTAGATGAATTTACAAACTTTTAGTTTTTTTCCTTTATTAATTAAATTGAACATTTTTAAATTTAAAAAATTAAAAAGGAAAAAGGGCAATTAAATAAGGGAGATCTCTCCTCTCTCCATTCTACGGCAAGAGGAGAGAGGAGAGAATTTATTTAAGGTGTTTAACAGGGATGTTAATCAATTTTATTAATTTTATCTTTAAAAAATTATTTTTAAATTGCTTTTTAAATATTTTTTTTAAATAATTGTTCGATAAAATATATTTAAAATTAAATTTGGCTAGAAATTAAAATTGAAAATGTTTAGAGTAACTTATCTTAAAAGTATTCTATATGTAAAAGCGCGTAAATAAAGCAAGAATAACTAACAATAAGAATAACATGAATAATGATTGCTTTGATACAGACACACAAGTATCTAACATAAACGAAACAAAAATTTTTTTTATTTTATAATCGTATCAGGAATAAGGATGGCGGTTCATGGCAAATTTCCGAATATCCGGAATCCGAACCGAAAATTTCCGGATATCCGAGGTTTTTTCGGTTCTGGATGCCCGGAACCGCCAACATTAATCAGGAATGGGTCGGATGAGAAAAGGTCTGATGTGTTTTCGAAAATTTTTCAGGTTGACGTCGAAAAGTCCGTGTTAGCATGGCCCACCTCTGATAGGCATGACCCACCTCTATATAATGTTTTTAAATAGAGAGATTGAACCAGGACTGGGCTAAATAGAGAGATTGGACCAAAGGGGCGGATGGCGTGAAATTGCGTATTTTTTTACTTGAGGATTTTAAAATTAAAATTGCGTATTGCGGCTGCGGAAAATTTTTTTTCAATTGCGTCCAGCCCTAGATTGGACTTTTGAAGAAATATTTTTTTAAATATTATTTTGAATTTAGTAAAAGTATCAAAAATAAAATTTGTTTATTGAGGGATTAAAAGAATGCGAAATATTGCGATATAGGGTCTTTGCATATTTATTTTTTGAATTTATTTTCTCGAAATAATTTAAGAATCTTATTCAAATAAATAATTTTACTCAGAAAAACAAAAAAAAATTTTTTTATAAAAATTAAAGACAAAAATTAATTAAAATATTATTAGGTTAATTAAATATTTTTTGAAAAGAATAAATTAAAATTTTTAAGGCACAAAAAAATTTTTTTTTAATTTGCATGACTAGAATGCTTCTCTTCAATTCTCTCCAAATATTAACACCCTATAGTCTTAATATATTTTTTCCATTTAGCATATTCTTCTTCGGGAATAATTGCCTTTAAAAATTAAAAGTTTATTAATTAAATAAGTGGTCGGATCAGAAAAAAATTTTATTGATGAGCTGGGTATTTTTATTAATATCCCACCCCGCCACTATTTGGGTCTAAGATTAATTTTCCTTTTTACTGTCAATCATTCTTTCCCTCATACATTATAAGTAAAAAGCAGGTTAGAAGGAGCAAAATTAGAAAGGAACTCTTCTAATTTGCATTTACTTAAAATGTGTGAGGGAAAGAATGATTGACAATTAAAAAGAAAAATTAATTTGAGACCCAAATAGTGGCGAGATATTAATACAGTACCATGAACTGAATTATTTAGTCTGTTTTTTAAGGATTTTTCATATCTGAGGACCTATAACTTCTATATATAATCTCCAATTTTACAAAAATTTTTTCCCAATTTTATAACATTTCATCTACCTTTATGTGTGTATATAATTTTCCATAATTAATAGATTCCACCCTATAATTTAAATTGCTGAATCCATCTGTCAAGTATTTTTGTCTGGTAAGGCCTAGAAGTTTCCTTCGACATCTAGGAAATAAATTTTAAATAGACAAATACAAGTTATATCTTTTATTCTCCAATTATTTCTTCTAAAACATATCCCCCACTACCAAGGTTGTCGTATAGGAATATCCGGATCCGAAAAAAGAAAGGATATCCGGTGATTTTCGGTTCGGATACCGGATATCCGAAGATATCCAACTATCCGACAACCTTACCCATTAAAATAAATCTTAAATTTTCTAAAATTCTTATTCCACACAAAAAGCTACAAAAAATTTATTTTATGTGAGATGGAAAAAATTCTGTCTGCAATTAAAGTTAGGTTGGAATAGGGTTGTCGGATACTAGTAAATCATCAAATATGCGGAATTTTTTCTAATTTAAATATACGTAGCGCCTAATCCACCATGGAAAGTGGACAATACAAATTTAGGAGAAACGTGATGATTCAAAAAATAACTCACGGATCAGGCGCATTTCCACTATCTCTTTCGTGTATGGTATTTCTAAAGCGAGAAATATTTGTTTTGCTTCTAGTAAAACTCATGTTGGCTAATTTCACTCTGAAATTATATTTTTATTTAAAAACCAGCTACCGTAGAATACCTATTATTTAAATCATCATCTTCTGCCCCCCACCCCCAAAAATCATTTGAATATCCATTAACTTTTCTGAGTTGTTCTACTGTTAGAGCCAAAACGCCACCAACAAATTCTGCATATCTCTCTCTAATAATTAGTTAAATTAATAAAATAGGACTAATTACGGACCAGTTGAATCCATGAAAACAAGACGGACCCGGTCCGGTTCTAATTCGAAATCTCAACTCAAATCCAAAAAACCCATTTTTTTCATTTACTCTTAGATTAAATCACAGATACTTTAAATTACTAATTAGCGATTAACGCCTTGCGGTTTTTATCATTACAGATACCCACAATTTTTAGCATTATTAGCGTCGTCACCGAAGTCCCCGCGTATTTTAAGGACAGTAATATTAGTTAAATTTAATAAAATATTTATTTACATATATTTAGCCCTTTCAAGATAAACACTAAAATGTCTAGTATATTTCGGATCTGTTGAGCATCTATATAAAAGATTGTCATTCTCTGGATATGTATCAATATCGTGAAATACAATACAATCAAATGGATAAACTCTTATAGCCTTGAAAATAAGGAAATAAAAATCAGATTTTTTAGGGCTTTTTATGCCTATCACAAATAAAAAGATTAAAACGATTTTCAAAAATTAAATTTCTGCTTAGAAAGAATATTTTTGCTTATTAGGTTACTTGATTCGCGATCCTAAAATTTGGAAGAGTAAGAATATCTTAACGGGGGAGGAGGCCAGCTTAGCGCGGAGCTAACTTTGTTTAAATTTGTCGAATATATTCGAGGGCGTCCCCCCCCTGCGCTCGTCGAGGCGCATCGAAGCATACCAAGGGTTCCCGGATTCGACAATTCTGAACAAAATTATAGCTCTGCGGTAAGTTGGGTTCGCGGTAAGTTGTCTATCTCATTTTATCTGAAAAAGTTTCATTTCTCGTTTTTATTTTGCCTATCCCTGCCATTTTAAAATAAAAATAAATTTTCTACCTCCAAAACACCAATATTTGTCAGTCTCCCCTTATTAAAAGGTAATTTGTTTCCCAATTGTTCAACAATAAAAATTGCATAATCTAATTGTTGTTTTTGTAAAAAGCGATGAATATTATGAAGAAATGTTCGTAAATGAGGTTCTCTATTTCTAAAATATTTTTTTGTTCAGAAAATATTTTTGTTTTCAATATCTAACCTATAAGGCACAACAATAGCAACTTTCTGCCTGGATTTACATTCTTTAGGTCTCCAATGCCCACCAGGCCACAAATCCTTATATTTTTCCTCAATTTCTTCTAATTTTAGAGAACGCATATCTACATCTATTTTGCCTTTTAGATTTGGAGGTTTTTCTGGACAGAGTGTTAAATTGTCCTTTAGATAAAGTATTTTAATTAAATTCTATTTAAAATAATTAAAATCAGTGTTGAGTATATAGCTACGAGAAGCTCTATCTCCTTCCCGTTGGAGCCAGAGATGGGTCGGAAATGACGAAGGTGCCGGAAATCGGAACTGTCGGAAATTGGAAATGGCTCAAAAGTCGGAACTTGGAAATTTTTCCAAAATTTTGGAAATCGGAAGAAAAAAAACGTCGCAAATTGAAATTCCGACCCACCTCTGGCTGGAGCTGGAGATCAGAGATGTTTCGAATACATCTCTGCTAGAGATTGAGTTTAATTTTCAAAATGACCGGAACCAGGCTCAAGCTCTTGAAAATTTTGTATTCCCCGTGGTCAGCATAAAGTATCGAAAAATCTTCGGACCCTAGCTAAAATTTTGAAAAGAGGTGGACCCAGACCTAAGAAACCCCCAACTCCCAACACCACTTAAAAAATCCTCACTTGTTCCACTCTCCAAATTTTTGCTATTTCGATAAGTTGATCTTCATTATTGTCTTCTTTTGTAGTTGTACTTGTAGTTGTACTAGTAATTTTAATTTCAAATTTATTTTCTTCCCTAATTTTCTCCTCAACTTCTTCCGTAACTCCTCCAGTAACTTTAATTTCTTCTTTTTTCTGAGGCATTTCTTCTTCAATTTTTGATTTAATTTTAGTTAAATTTATTCTTGATATTCTCCTCAATCCAGACTCATTAATTAATATATAAGCTATTATTAATGCTGATATAATTATTATTAATCCTTTGATTATTGTTGCTTTACTTCGAAGGGCAATTTTGCTTGTTGGATTCATTGACATTTAAGACTGGGTAAATAAAAAATTTTTTTAAATAATTTACTAAAATATTAGTGAGCCGAACTAATACCAAAGTTTGGAGTCAGGTCCCTAGTTGGGCCCTAGTGTATATAAGATAAGATAACCAGACCTGCTCACGGATACTGATTTTGGTATCCGTATCCGGTTATCTACGGCCGATACAGACCGATATCCGCAGACATTTTGATATTATCTGTATCCATATCCGTATCCATGAGCAGGTCTGAAGATAACTATAAGTTAACTCTTGGTATCAAGAAATTGTATCCTAGAATTGTTAGTACCAAGGATGGGCCCTCCTGTTTTTTAAAAAACGGGAGAGAAATGCAAAACGCGGAAGAGTCAAAAAGAATTCTGTAGAAAATGAAAGTGGCAGAGGACAAAATACGGAAAAATGCGGAAAGGCTCAAAAAAGCTGAATCCGTTATCTACCATGTAGGTGAGATAGACGTAATTAATTAACAAAGTACTTGATAGAAATATTACAATAAAGATATGAGATAATAAGGCCTAGCGCCGAATATTTAGAAGACAGATAAAATAATAGAAATAAAATAATAGTGGCGATAACAATGAGACTGATACTAAATAGAAGAAAGGCTTTTATACTAAAAGATAATTCCCAACAATAATCAGGCAAAAGCAACAAATATAGGATATAATAAAATTCCTCTTTTTCCATTATCTTTTCTGTCGCAAGACGCGCGCGATTTTTATGTAACCGTAGCATTAGACAGCTAACGTCTACCAAATTATCAACCAGATTGAAAAACTGTATCCTAAATTGAGTAGAATTAGGTGTATGCTACAGATAAAGATTTCACGGTATTTTTAATAACATCAAAAAGGCTCTACAGAAACTCCCAAACACTATATGTATATTAATATTAAATTAATAATTTAAAAATTAAGGATTATTAAATTAATTTTATACCAAGTTTAATTTTAAATAAAAAGATTTTTTAAGGTAGAAAAAAGATTGAAATAATACAATAAAAAACTTTATACTAAGCAAATAAAATTTAAATTTTATTTTTGAATTTGGGGGATTTTTTTTTCTAAATAGAGAAAAGTAAATAAAAATTTGAATTTTGATTTTTACTTCATTTTTGTCGTGTTGTCAATTTATTAAATTAGAATTGATTTATTTAAGAGACAATTAAGCCGTCAGGCTTAAAGCGTCGCATCAGATTATATGTGTGTCCAAAAATTATATCTTTACATCCAAGATAAATACAGTGTGTCCGGAAATGATATAACCACTTGCATTTTTTGTCATATCTTTTCGTGGACCCAATATTCCCTGCTGCATTCTGGCGCACATCCTAAGTACATAGTTATCGAGATCAAAAAAGACTATTTCAATAGAAGGCTCATAATCAAGGTAAAGGACAAAAACTTTTGGTACTTTTCGGTTATGAGGTTACACATTTACAAACTTTAAAAAGTTCTCAAAATGGTCAATATATCTTATATAGGGAAGAAAAAGGTGCTGAGTCGAACGGTACCAATCTTTTTTCACAGAGATTCTTGTGGACCGAGATATAGGGCTCGAAATGGTCAAAAACCACTGGGAGTAGTCACGCTCATAGGTTTACGTTGACCATTTTGAGCTTGTTCATCTGCTCTCAGAATCAAGATTTCGAGCTGATTTTGGTGTAATTCGACTCAGCTCGAGGAGCTCTTTCGAATGAGCTATCATAAAAATGGAATTTTTCACCCCAAAAATGAGCTTACTACTCCCAGTGGTTTTTGACCATTTCGAGCCCTATATCTGGGTCCACAAGAATCTCTGTGAAAAAAGATGGGTACCGTTCGACTCAGCACCTTTTACTTCCCTATATATAATATACCTATGTATTGACCATTTTGAGAACTTTTTAAAATTTGTAAATGTGTAACCTCATAACCGAAAAGTACCAAAAGTTTTTGTTAGAAATGGGCATCAATATTCTTCAATTAGAATTTTGTTTTTTCTAAATCTCTTGATGTTATTTCCTAACCAGAAGTGGGACTACTCACAAAATCACAATTACTCTTCTCTTATCATAGGTAATGCTTTAATGAATTTATAATTTTTAAAATATTTTTTTAAATATTTAAATATAAAAATATAAAAAATTTTTAAAAAAATATTTTTTTTAATTTTAAATCAATTATTTTCCTCATTTCAAAAAAATTCTTCAATTACATGTTTTAACACACATAGAACCAACACAAGCAGAGCTACAACCATTTTGTTGGGATTTTTTATTTCCAACATTTTGTGGAAAAATTGATTCCCCTTGACTATTACCGCCATTACTTATTTGAACACAATCGGGGCCATTTGAATAACTTGGGACTCCGTTTGTCTGAAATTTTTTTAAATTTAAAATATATCGACAAAAAGTTGTTTTTTTCCTTTCGGAAGAAAAGTATCTGACGTAAAAAATGAGATTGAGTAAAATTATAGTAAGGTTCTTTATTTTAATAATTTTTTACTAATTATTAGAACTATATTTTAATAATCCGAGAACAGGAATCTATGGACCAGAAATCGAAAAATAATATAAAAATTTAGAATGGCTTGGTAAAATAAAATTTAAATTTTGTTACAAATTCTAGTCCTCCTACATAAATTTCTGTTAATATCTCATCAAATATTATCCCAATTTGTTTCGAATTTGAGGAATAAATAAACTCATACATATGTTATTTTTTAAAATTAATCATTAGTTAACTGAAGAATTTGGCGAACCAACATATATGGTTAAGACCGAAAATCTAATTTAGAGGGCTACTAAAATTTTTCTCAAATCGAGAAGTGTGCTTATCAATCAGTCAAATTAATTTCCTGAACAATTGGAATGATAGCTAGTTATCCACTTTTATTTATTTTTCGAAATTCAAAAGATTGGAATACTTAATTGATAAGATATTAACAAAATTTTGGCTAACTTTTGAACAAAAACTAACCATCTGAAGACAACTACATTCCACTTTATTATTTAAATTAAATACAAAAATTACAAAAATTAAAAATTTTGAAAGAAAAAAGGACATTATTTTAATTTTAAAAATAAAAATAGAAATTATTAACATTTAATTTTTATATTCACCACAGAGTTTTCCTACTTACTAATTATTTTTTAAATTTTAATATTAGTAATTACAATGTAAAGAACTCTTCTTTTTTTAATTCTTATAAAATTAATTAATTAGTAAACAATTTTATTTTGTTGTTACGTATAATTAATTAATTTTTTTCGAATTTTTTGAAGAACCCTCGAATATATAAACCTTCCAAAATTAATCAGAAGACAACCAATTTTAATAAAATAAAAATTAATTTCCTTCACTTTCCTTCCAAAAAATGTTTCAAAAAAATATTTTTATTTTTCTTTTCTTAACAATTTTAATTTTAAATTTATCAACATTAATTAATGGTGATTGTGTCCAAATGTGCCAAGGAAGTTCTTGTTCTCAAATTTGTAAAAAGAAAAGAGATGTGAATAAATGGGTGGATATTTGGGGGAAATTTAATAATTCCAAAAGGAGGAAAAGAGGTCTAGAATCTTCTGCTACACTTTGCCGTGATGGAGTTTGTAAAAGTGCTAGTGCTTCTTTGGGATGATAAAAATATAAAGGAAATAATTGAATTAAAATTTTTAATTAAGAGTTGAGTTAAACCAGACTTGCACACGGATACTGATCTTGGTATCCGTATCCGGATATTTACGGCGGATACGGACGGATACAGACGGATATCCGCAGGCATTTTGATATTATTTGTATTCATATCCGTGTGCAAGTCTGAGTTAAACATATATTTCTTGAATTAATTGATAACATTTAGCTGCATTGTTATTTTTCGATAATTTAAATAAAAGTTCATTTTACTAAGTATAATTTATTTTGGTTGATTTTTCCTAAATGAGAATATAATCTAGAGACCGGACTGAGATCTTGAATCAAAATTATAGAGATCGAGATTTTTCGAAATATTTTTAAAAAATATCATCTTCAAAAATTTCTTTAAAAAATTTTTTTTTGTTGATTTAAAATTAATAAAAAAATTTTTTTATTTTTATATTTTATGTACTGGGCTCCTTCACAGTCTGATTCTAATAATAATAGTTTAATAATACAGTGCAATCTCGATATCCACAGTCACATAGAGGCTTGATTTTCTGTAGTAAGAAGAATGAATTTTGATGAAAGGAAAAAATCCTTAGAGGAGGAATAAATTAAAAATATACCTATTTTTTATTCTCTAAGATTTTTAAAATTTTAACTAATATTTTAAAGGAATTTGAAAATTTTAAATTGTACTTTTTATTTGGGGACAAAATTTGAATTAGATTTTATTTAAAATTAATTTATAAATAGTAATTTTATATTCAAATTAAATTAATTTAAAAAAGCCTAGTTTGCCACATTTTGAATATACGTACTTAAAAAATTTTAAGCTAATTTTCTAAATTTCCGCCTTCCGATTTCCGGCGTTTTTTTCCTTCCGATTTCCGAAAAAAATTTTGATTTCCGATTTCCGATTTCTGACTTTTGAGCCAGTTCCGATTTCCGACAGTTCCGATTTCCGACACCTCTGACTGTTCCGACCCACCTCTGATGGCATCGAAGTATGTAAGCGTAAGAAGGATAGTAACGTGTAAGAGTACAAAATATTCCAATAAATGCTGATACAGGTCAGAGGTGGTTTTTATTGCAAGTTTTTAGTCTAAACTCTTGAAAATATTAAAGTCTTTTTAATTTAATAATTTTTGTTTTTCAGTATTCCAATTCTCAAATTCTAGCTCAAAAATATCGAGAAATACGTAAATCTGTAGTAGCTAAATTTTCGCAACACTCTCTTATTTTAGAATATTAAAAAAATTTATTTTTTAAATATTTGTTCATCTGCATTTGAAATTGCTTTTTGCATTGATTCTAAATAATATTTATTATTATTAATAACTCCCAATTTTGTATCAGAGGTGTTTCGAAACAAAAAAATCTTCGAAAATCGGAAATCGAAAATCGAAATAAATCCAAAAATATCGAAATCGAAAATCGAAAATATTTTTCAAAATCTTCGAAATCGAAAATCGGAAATCGAAAGAAAAATAACCTCGAAAATCGAAAATCGAAAAACGAAAATCGAAAAAAATTTTACTAAAAATTGGAAAATAAATTTTTGTTACATGTGTTAGGTCTCATTTGGAACTTTTGCTTGAATTCTAAGGAATTGGGGAAAACTAATGACTAGAATCAGTGACTAGAATAGGCCGCTTTGCTCATAGGGTTGGCGGTACAGGCGTAGGGTTCCGGCATGGGGGTGGGCTTCCAAATCCACTTTAATTCAAGCAAATCCTCCAATATACCGGAGCCGAAGCATAATATTGTTAATAGATCAGGGATTTCTCCAATTAGCGCCGCAGGCGAAAAATTTGAAAATTTTGGAAGATCCTTAAGCCAAATTTCTTCCTTTTTCTGCGCCGCAGGCGAAAATTTTGAGGATTTTGGAAGATCCTTAAGCCTAATTTCTTCCGTTTTCTGCGCCGCAGGCGAAAATTTTTTAAATTTATGATGGCCGATAAGTCAGAATTCCTACTTTTTGGCGCCAAAAATTCAAATTTTTTCAAAAATTCGAAAATCGGAAATCGAAAATATCACAATTTCGAAAATCGGAAATCGAAAATCGAAATCGAAAATCGAAATTTCGAAACAGCTCTGTTTTGTATACCCATATTTTTGTAAACGAATTCTTCTACCCTAAGGTGTATATAAAAATGATAGGGTTAGATACCCGGTTCGGTTCGAAAGATCGTCCCGGGCCTCGAATTTTGGCCCGAAAAAGACTCAAACGGCCCGGTTCGATAAAAATAAGGCACTAAACAAATGCCTCGAACGTCGACCTAGTTCGAAAAATCCAACCCTAAAAATGAGATTAGACTGTATTAGATCAGAATGCAGAATGGCAATAAGTCCAATAAATTAGAAAAAATATTTACAATATTACCCAGACTAGGACATGGATACGGATATGAATACAGATAATGTAAAAATGCCTGCGGATATCCGTCTGTATCCGCCGTAAATATCCGGATACGGATACCAAAATCAGTATCCGTGTCCTAGTCTGATATTACCCACATAACTAAAAAGGCTTATCTGACCGAAAACAAAAAATTCGGGGTCTTAAAATCAGTCTTGCTCTGTTGTATCAGTCAATATTGTAATCAACTCGACATTTTATTTTAAATATTTATTTGAATGGAAATAAAATATTTAACAAAGTAATAAAAAATTTTTTCTATTTTCAAACAAATATTTATAATTTCTTTTGCTTTTGACACGTTTTATCAAACGTTTTAAGGAATATTAACGTTAACTCATACAAATATTATTCATATATTTTACCAAAAAATTTCTTTTAAACTAAATTTTAAATATTTATTTGAATTGAATTAAATTGGTTTTGCTCTAAATTTTAATCAAAAATGTTAATAGCCTAAGTTTAGTTACTAGAGAGCCGCACCCCAAGATTTAGGACTGATTACCAAAAAACAAAAAAAATTTGACTTACCGTATTTACTCTGGTAATTCCCCAAGGGGATTATTTTTCAACCCATCCCCAGGGTGGGGAATTATAAGTAATAGAGATTGGGGAATTAATAGAGTGGGGTAGAATGAGGGGGTGCCGGAATTTTCGTCTCTGGAATTTCTAGGAATTCTCTAGGAATCGTCTCTAGGAATTTTCGTCTCCAGAGGAAAAATCGGGCAATCCCGGAGAATAGGGTTTCTTAGAAAAAAAATTTTAAAATAAGAAAAAGGACTTTTCCGGGTTCAAAAATATGCCTATTACGAATATGCGCTCAAATTTTGAAAAAGTCGAATCCCGAACCCGAATCCGGATATTTGACCCCGGACATTGTACAAAATGGTCAGTCTTTCAAAATAATATAGAACTCATCGAGCTGCATCGAATGACACCAAAATTAATTAAATCCGACGTGCTTGAACCGAGATACAGACCCCTGAATATTGAAAAAACCATAGGGTCGTAATTTTGGAGCAAAAAAAGTTTGTACAAATAATAGCTCATTCGAAAGAGCTCATCGAGCTGAATCGAATGACATCAAAATCACAGTGATTGATCAAGTTTTGACAAAGTCTCCGGGATTGTCCGATTTTTCCTCTGGAGACGAAAATTCCTAGCGGAGTCGAAAATTTCGGAGACGAATATTCCGTTTATTTCCTTGGTGACGAATATTCCGCTGGAGACGAAAATTCCGAAAATGTTGGAGACGAAAGTTCCGAAAAGTCTTGGAGACGAATGTTCCAGAGACGAAAATTCCGTACACCGAATGAGGTGGATTATTTTTCAACCCATCCCCAGGGTGGGGAATTAATAGAGACTAGGGAATTAATAAAGACTGGGGGATTACTATAGTAAATACGGTATCTTAATATTCGAATATTTGATCGTATCATTTAAACTAGTTCGAAATTCGAACTTTGACCGACATTTATTAATAATTTTTTCAAGCGAAATACTCGCTTTGATCCAACTTTTTATTCAGTCCTGCATTTTTGCGATCTCTATTTTCTCTGTCACAGTGATAGTATTTCAAACTCCCATTAAGGTCAGATTTTTCTGTAATTTTGGTTCCTTTAGCTCAATCTGGCACCTACTTGTAGGATTAAAAATATCTATTATTTGAATTTTGCGATTAAAAACAAGAGAAATTTAAAAAAAAAGAATAAAAACCCTATGATCAAAAACCGACTGTCTCTTAAATTAAACATTAACGGTAATATTTTGTTTATTTAGTTGATAAAGCTAAATTTAATTTCAATTAAAAATTATAAATTATTATTTAATTTTTTTATTATTTTTTTGCCCAAATTAGGCACAATATATTGATTTAAATGGTAGATATTTTTTATTCGTTTTTTCAAATTTCTCTTGTTTTTAATCGCAAAATTCAAATAGTAATTTTTAATCCTTTAAAACTTTTTTAAAATAAATCTCTTCTCATAAATTAAAATAATAATTATTTTTTTTATTTTTTGTTTTTATTGTTTTAAATTTTGAAATTTTGAAATAAATAAAAATATTAGGAAAGAAGGAAATGAATATTCTTTATTTACTAACTACAGGGTGCGGCAAAGTTCCCGTACTTTTATTAAGCATAAAATTTATTTCAAATATTTTCTTAGATTTTATAAAATTTATAAAAAAGTGTTTATTAATATCTAAGGAAAAGTCTGGGACTCAACTGGTCTGGGACTCAATTACTACGGTTGAGTGCGCGACCATATTGGGCAACTTCAGTAAGCGTTTAGACGCGTATATATTGGCGGAGGGAGGACATTTTGAAAATTTGTTATAATCTTTCTTTTCCTTAGATATTAATAAACACTTCTTCATGGATTTTATAAAATTTAAGAAAATATTTGAAATAAATGCTTAATAAAAGTACGGGAACTTTTGCCGCACCCTGTATATAAAATTTTGTTGGTGGTAAGTTGGGGCTTGCCTATAATGTTTGAATTTCCAACCGAAAAAATTTAAAGTCCAATAAACCAAAAAATCTCGTAATCTGCAATTTTATGAAATTCTCTTAATAGACATGGATTCTTGCCTAAATTATTGTTTTTAATTATTTCGGTCGGACTATGGCGGGTTTTTAAAATCTATGAATATGTATTAAAAAAGCAACGTTTTCCTTCAATTATTGCAAAGTTCAGTCGGTAATACGAAAGCATTTGCAAGGGTTTAAGAACGGCCTAGCTTACATAGGTGTTCCCGATTCATGATTCACGCTAAAAAATATTATTTTGTTTTTCACCTCTCCCAGTACCCTTCAATTTAATTCTTAAATTTTTCTTTTGTTATTATTTTCTTATCATTTCAACAACGTCTGGAAATAAAGTGCAAATAAAAAAAGGGCCCAGTCACGTTATCTATTTCCCTCTTTAATCACTTACCCCACCTTCCTTTTATTTTTTTATTTACATTATTTAAATAAAATTGCCAATAAATCCATAATTTTTTTTTTATTTTTTAAATTAAAAATTAAATTAATTAAAAAAAATTTTTTAAGAGGCTTAATACTCTTATTTTCATCAATTTTTTAAATTTTAAATTTAAAAAATTAATTTAAAGCCAACCCAATTTTTGGTACAAAAACGAAAAGTTTTACATATAAAACAAACAATTTTTGTTTTAGAAATGAATTGCTTGTTTGCCACGTCTTTTTTTAATATTCTTTTATGTTTTGTATATTTATTTTTAATATTTTATTTATAATGATTTTTTGTCTATTACAGTTGGCCCCCCTATAAAATTCTCCCGATACCTCCTTTACCCGCAATATTATATGCCCCTCAATATATGCCCTCTGGTATACATTTTTTCAAATTTGTTTGGCCAGTTAGCTGGTGAAACTGACTAAAGTATAACTCCGATTTAATATCCACCTAAGGTCCGACTAAAAATGAGATACGACTACATGTTAATTTTTTGTAGCCTAAGGGCCGTAAACTAGCCTAAGGTCCGACTACAAGTTTTTAAGATCTATTTTTATTTTTTATTAGGGTTAATAGCCTGTATAAAATAATTTAGAAAAGTTGTGTTATCCTAATTTTTATTTTCTACATATTCCCAAATAGAACAATGAAAGCAACTAATTATTCAAAAGGTTCTTCACCTCGTTGTTGGAAGAATGGAAAAAGAATTAAATGTTGGTTTTTTAGTGTTAAAAAATAGTCAAACTTATTTTGGGGAGTCCACGTCCCGTGTTCCCCCCCCCCCCTTCCCCCAATTTATGGTTAATTGTGAAATGAAGGGAGTTATCTCCTTATATTGGGGCAATCTTCTGAATTTTTTAAATTTATAATTAAATGAAATTTTATTTAAATTTAGCAACAAATCCACTTCGATTATATGGGTAAATTTGTTAAATTATTTATTTAAAATTTTTTTTGAATATTTCAGAAGTGTCCGATTTCTCAGTTATATTTTAATCAGACTACTTTTAATATTAACATTATTATTAATTTTATATTTATTAATCTTCTCTAAATTATTTTCATCAGTCTTCCATAAACGTTACAACAAACAAAATGTTTGATATTTTTAAAAAATTTTAAATATGAACATGTAGACAGATTTCTATATAAGATACTCCCAATAATAGTATATAAAGCCCTCTAAATAAGATACACCTCTCTATCTTAAATAGATACTCTCAATTTAAGATAGAGAGGTGGGGAGATACCTAAGAAATCCCTTCTATTTAGTGAATAAAAATAAATACTATACCTTCTATTTAATGAACACCTCATTATAAGAGTTAATTTTGTCATTATATGAGGGTATCATATATGGATTTTAAAATATTTTTTAAATAATATTAGGAATTTGCAATAAATTTCAAAAATGCATATATTCCCTATGTTGTTGATCTACCTGATAATCTAAATCCAGCATGTCCAGCCTCAACAAAATTATTAATTTTAATTATGACAAGAAGAGATTCTTTCAGTAATCGTGACGGAATTAGAAAAACTTGGCTAAAAGATGCGGTGAAATTTAAAATTGATAAGAATTTTTAGGTTGAAAAGTATTGACCCGAAAAATTGACCCGGTTCCAACTGGCCCGAAAAGTATGTGATTGTTATACCAAGCTCTCCTAAAAAGCTTATAAAGTCTAGATAGAGCAGAGGTGGGTCGGAATTCCGATTTCCGTAAAAAATTGATTTCTGATTTCCGAGTTCCGACTTTTGAGCCAGTTCCGATTTCCGGCTCTTCCTATTTCCAACACCTCTGACTGTTCCGGCCCACCTCTGAGATAGAGTCAGAATCAAAGGCTTTTTTCACCCATATTTTTAAATTGTTGTAGCTGGTAGCCCAGAACTTTGGTCAAAATTAACAAATTAATTAATTTATATCCGTCTTGCCATCAGAATTATCTTAAATCTAAAGTCAATAAGAGTGGATCAAGGCGGATATGCCAAATCATGATCTGTTAAATAAAATTTTTTTGGGGTACACCCTAACGTACCGCGAGGCTAACGTACTTCAGAGCTATAACCGTTCAAAATTGTCGATTCCGGGACACCCTGATATGGTTCGATTCAGCTAGTCGAGATGTATTGAACCATACCAAGTCGTCCCAGATTCGACTATTTTGAACGAAGTTATAACTCTACAGTACGTTGGCCTGCTCCCATTTTTTGGGATTTAAATCATTAATTATCTTTATGTTTTATATAAAGTTTAGGTGCCCGGAACTGTAACAAAATTTATTATAGCCGATTCCCCCTCTAAAATCGAAATAACTGACAATAAAGATGCCGCATTAAAAATTGAAGAATTAAAAAAGGAGAAGCAATTATTAAAGTTGGAACAAATGCAAAATAAAGATTTTATTTTTCTTCATGGAATTGAAGATAATTATGCTAATTTACATTTTAAAGTAAATTTTTTAAAAATATTTAGAAAATATATAGCAATTATTCTCGCTTTACATTCTCTATCAGAATTTGTGGGAATATGCTTTCCTATTTATCTCTGGAGTAAAGATTTTGGTTGAATTGAGAAAAACCGGACCAAAATATGGGCCTTTCTTATGAAAAAGTTCAGTGTTCGAGTAATCTTTCTAATATATAGTAGATAGATTATTATATTATATCAATGATCCTATCCAAATCCATCCAAAGCCCGTCCAAAATCCCGGCTTTTTCTAATTTTAGAATTAGTTTACCTCAAGCTAGATGCCCTAATTAGGCGATTAGGTCCAATTAAATGTCGAATTTTTTAAATTTGATTAATTTACAATGGGATATAATGAATAATCTAAAATTTTTTAAATTTTAATATTGGCCAGAAGCCCTTTGGTAAAGTTAATTCACAGTGAATTTACAGTAATAATACTATTTATTAACAATACGGGAAGTTGAATAGAATATTATATTCATCAGACTTGATAATGGTCATGGATTTTGGTATCCATATCCGGATATTTACGGCGGATACAGACGGATATCCGCAGGCATTTTGAACTTATCTGTATCCATATCCGTATTCATTACCAAGAATAATATTTACCACGTTTCAGTGGCTCGCCGCTCTTCAATGGCAACAAGCATTTTGTCCACAAACAAAATGGATAATGAAAACAGACGATGATACAATTGTTCATTTGCCTAGACTTAATAATTGGATTGACAAAAAATTCACTAAAGAAATTGAAAAGAATAAAGCAATGTATTTTGGGTGGATAATTTCTGGGGTCGGGCCGATTAGAGATCCGAAACATAAATGGTTGTTTTAATAAGAATAGCTTTGTTTAATAAATTATTTTGAAGGTATGTCTCAGAAAATGTTTATAAAGGCAATAGTTACCCGCCTTATATGCAAGGAGCTTCTTATGTTGCTTCGAGGTAAGAAAGGAAATTTTATCTAAAAAATTTTCTGGGTTTCCGCTTTTATTTTTTAAATAATTCCCACCCTCCCCCCTCCAAGCAGAAAATTTTTCTAGAGAACAGGTAATCCAGTAAACTACACATAATAAAGTTGGCCGTCAATTTTTAAATTTTGGATAACCAGTGGGTGAGTAAAGCTGCTTAAGCGTTACCTCCCAAAGTAAGAGGATCTAATTATAAAATAAAATTTTTCAAAGAAGTATAATGAAGTCCAACACATATAACAATTTATATTTTATTTCCAGTCAAGCAATAACCGCAACAATGCCACACATAAATAAAGTAATTGGGTTTAATATGGACGATGTTTTATTTACTGGAATTTTGGCTGATTTAGCAAATGTAACGAGAGCTGACCATAAAGAAATGTTTCGTGTGGGGAACGGGGTAAATAATAAATTAATTTTAAAATTTAAGTGGATAATAATAAAAACTATTTTCGACTTTCCTCCATTTCCAAAGACACCGTCTACGATCATAATCATCCCTCCTTTTAGAAGATTATAATTTAAAAATAAACCCCGAAACTTTCTAATTTTTAAATTCTAGTTGAATAAAGACGAAAAATGTGAGGATGGAATTCCTTATGTAACAGCTTTATATGGTGCTGGTAATTTGGAAGGATTTCAAAATATTTATAAAAAACTAAAAGATGTTAAATGCCCTTAATTTTATTTTTTTGTGTCTTATTTAAATTTTGTGATTCTTCTAGTCTGCTTTCTTTTCTTTAATATTTTCTTATTTATTTTCTAAAATTCTATAAAATTATTATATTTATCACGGTATTTTTACGAATATCCTTCTAGGGTCTTCGTATCAATAAGAGTTACAAAAATATAAATTGTCAAATTGAATCAACCTTCGGCCTTCTTAAATAGCTTAGCCTAACAAATTCATACGCTTTACTGAGTAGCCTCCCCAAAATTCCTCACTTTTAGCGACATATGTATAAATTTTTGAAACTCCCTACATATATACATGAAGCCTGAGCTTCAAAAATTCGAACGGAAACATTACGGTATAGAATAAATACGGTATGTTTATAAATAAAAAAGGCAATAGAAAAGATTAAAGGTTATTCAAATCACATAATTAAATGAATTGTTCACAATATAAAATGATAGATAATTTTATATTTTTTCATGTTTTTTGCATATTCATTTAAACTTCTTAAAAATTTCAGCACAACTAATTCAATTCATTTTCTTTATTTTTTAACTTATTTATGTAATTGTTCCGTCCGTAACATGACTTGCAATAATATAAGTTTTGTCCGTGTTCATAATGCAGGTACCAAGCTGATGTTTTTGTAGCTTCACAAATATAACATTGTCGATCCTTCTGTATCTAAAAAAGTTATCTTATATCAAGGACATTTATGTAATATTTTATTAATTATAGATTTAGAAAATATAGGTATTTTTTTAGAGGTTGCTAAAATGGTGATGCGACTTTTGCGGCCCGTACACTTGCGGCTCGCCCCCATTTTGACACTTGCGGTCCCGACACTTGCGGCTAAGAAATTTTCGGCGCAGACATTTGCGTCTATCAACTTGAGGCCCAGACACTTGCGGCCCAGACTATTGCGGTTTTGACATTTGAGGCTCCCCCCTATTGTGACACTTGCGGCCCGACATTTGCGGCCCCGACATTTGCGGCCATGATTAAAAAATTAAGTAAATTAAAATAAAAAATACTAATTTATCGTTCAATAAATCAGTTTATTCTCCAGGTTTATTCTCCTTGCCATCATAATCCGGAAAATCCGGAAATCCGAATTTTTAGACCCGGATCCGGACCAGAGATGACCGAAATTTCGTTTCGTTTCGATATTTCGTGCCCTTTATCCATTTCGTTTCGGAGCGAAATTTTCAAGGAGATAAGTTCAGTCCTCAGTAGATGCCTTTGATATACTGTTTTTCCTATATTAGAGCCCCATGGGGCTCTATTTTTCAACTATCCTCCAAGGTGGGGCTGTATTAAAGGGTGGGGCACTAATTGAGGGTGGAACTTATTTATGTAATTGTTCCGTACGTAACATGACTTGCAATAAAGGAAAGTTTCTTTACTTTAAATTTTTAAAAATTTGATAAACCTTTTTAATTTTAAACCACATTTTTTTCGGTCTAAACTTTCCCTTCCTTGTTAGATAAACGCCACATGTATTACACAAACATTTTCCTTTAAGGTATTTATGACATTTTTTATTTTGTTTAAATCCACAATTGAAACAATGTCGTCCAGTTCCTTCATTAATTTCACCTATAATATTTAAAATTATGGTTGGAGTTTTCTAGTCGGGCCAACGGTCGTGGCATTTTTTGGGCTTGTTTTTATCGAGTCAAGCCTATACGAGTCTTCTTCGGACTACGAGTCTTCTTCGGGCCAAACATCTAGGCCCGACCCGATCTTTCTGTCCGAGTCGGTCCATTTTGGCAACCCTATTTAAAATATTTAGCTATGTTTCTTTAAAATGAAGGGAAATTCATTCCAAAATTTACTTATTTTATTGCCAATAAATCTAATTTCGCTTTTTAATTCCTTCGGGTATTTAACTTTTTGCTTTCCCAACAATTCAATTTTATATCCAATTAAATTAATTTCCGTCCAATAACTTGATAAAAGTTTATTTTTGTAATTTTCTATATTTTCTTTTAATAATTCAATTTTATTTGTTTTTAAATTTTCGAAACTCGGAGTACCTTAAATTAACAAAGTTATTGTTATTAAATTATATTGTATTAAGCATGTTTTTGGGTCGGAATTCCAATTTCCGAAAAAATTTTGATTTCCGAGTTCCGACTTTTGAGCCAGTTCCGATTTCCGACACCTCTGACTGTTCCGACCCACATCTGATATTAACAAGTTTCTGGGTCAAATATTCGAATAATTAAAATATAAAATACCCGTTTTTCTAATCCAGGCAGAAACTTTTGAATACTTTTATTATTGCCAATTTCAATCAAAACTCTCATTTTTAATTCTATAATATATTCTAATCCATCATTTATTTTAACGCTAAAAATATTTGCTTTTGGGATTAATTCAATAGGACGCAAAAATCCATCTATATTATAACATGATCTGCCATATCTTTTGTGAAACCTCTCAATTCTTTTTAGAACAAAACGTTCCTTTAATTCAACATTTTTTAAATAAATAAATTCTCTTTTTTCCTTCCAATCATCTTTTATTTTCACTTCAGCCTCTTTTCCGTTACATTGAATATTTAATAGAAAAACCAGGATTAATAGAGAAAGATTAATAAATTTAATCATCTGAAATTTTAATAATAATAAATAATAAAAATAAATAATTAAGCAGGCATTAAAGGCAAAAAAGCTTGATTGAATATCCAAATTAATAAAATATATTCTGGACTTAAAAATTTTTGGCACTTATTATTATATTAATTGTAAAGCCAAGGTTGTCAGTAGACTCCCTTTCGTTGGAATTTTTGAATATATAAATATAGCTATTTAATTCTTATGCTGTGCATTAGGCGACGTTGTGTAATTGATAACACATCAGTTCGGTCTACTGAAGATTCTGGTTAACTTCCAGCCGCAGAATAACCATCTGCACTAGCCTAGGGAGAGAAATGGCTATAGCCCAGCTCTGCTTTTAATGTAGATTTTTCATAAAACGGAGACTCTTATTATGAATTTTTAAAATTAAACAATGTTTTAAAGTCTCATATATGTTAAAGGCATAAAGGGCTATTTAACATTAAATAAGCTAATTGAGAAAGCATTTGACTAAAAGTGCAAATAAATATAAAAATAAGGCGGCAAAATTTAAATTTCCTTTAATCTTTTTCAAAGAAATCAATTCAATTGCACTAACATAAATGAGAGAGACCTTTCTTAATCTTAAAATTTCATAATGGAATAAAATACAAGAATAAAATAAATATTTTTTTCCTAACAATTAAATATTGTAGACAATAAAATAACTATAAAATAACTTCATATTTAAAATATGCCCTCTTCTAAAGGGCTAATATTAAGTTACCTAATTGCCTTTTTTAAATGTCCGAATTTGTATAAAATGGGAGAGTTTTTATGTAAGGAAAATAAAAATCTTTTAAAGGAAGATTTAAAAAAATTCTAGAAAAGCAATTTTAAATCTATTAATTTATAAGAGATTAGATATTCTTAAATTTCTTGACTTTGATCAACTAAATATTATCTGTCCAACTTACAAATTATCTTTTTTATTTTTGATTAAGCGATATGAGAAAATATTACCATGCAATGCATTAATTACATTCATTACGGACTATTATGGTCAATTTATTTTTAAAAGTTTTTAAAAATAAATAAAATTTAGCTAGAAATATGACTGGATCATCTCATAATTTGCTTATCAAAATAGAATCAGGGATTTAGAGTTTCATAAGATAATCAACTTTTGGAAAAGGCGGGGTAGTTAATGTGTAGTACCTAATTTTTTAGTTACTAGAATTTAATTACTAAATAGAGGTCCCTCCTAATACCTACTTCATGGCCAACCATATTTAGAAAATTTATTTTATTTAATCTTTATTTTATCAACTTTAATTATCTATTAAATTTCATTTATCTCTCCTTTTATTTTCCTTTCTTGGATTATCTTCTACATACTTTTTTTAATCCGAGCATTTCTTGCAAGAGCATTTTTTACAATCCTAATAATTAAAAAAATTTTTTTAAGAAAATAATTAAGAATCTCTCCTCACGTAATATCCACATTTACATTTCTTGTTACAACCGCTACACTTTTTCGGTGCTGGGTCGTTTTCTATATCTTCTGTTTCAGTAGCAAGAGTTGTTGTTTCGTCTTTTGGTTTCTTGGTTTTTGAGAAGCGAGCAGAGACAACAAAAATTTCTGCAGCCAAAAGGAAGACGAGGAGAACGGGAAGAAGCTGGAAATAATAATTTTTTAACTCCGAGTTAGAAAATATAATTAGCATAAAAATCCGGTCTTTATGCTTCTAGGGTATCCCGATTAGTGTTCGGCACGGTACGGTATACCGCGGTATTTTTCCCGGTATACCGCGGTATTCTTTTCCGGTATACCGATACCGATACCGTACCGGTCAAATTTTGAAAAAAACGGTATTTATCGGTATCGGTATTTTTTCGGTATACCGATACCGAAACCGTACCGGTCCTCGAAAAAATACCGCGGTATTTTCCGGTATTTCGGTATTTGTGATACCCCTATCTGCGGCGCAATAAGGAAGATTTTTGGCTTAATGATCTTCCAAATTTCCCAAAATTTTCGCCTGCAGCGCTGAAAACGAAGACTTATGTGTATATTGGAGGATGTGAATGGACTTGGGTGGATTTTAGTGATAGTCGGATATTTCAAGGGAAGGATCTGGCCTTCCGGAACTTGTTCGTTCCTTTTGGCTTTCAGAAATTCTCAAAATTTAAGCCAGCGGAGCGAAAAGAGATAGAGCTACGGATCTCGTGATAGAGCTACGGATCTCGTGATCCGTAGCCTCTCACTCGTATCCGCATAACCTTCACAAATCCCCGGAATAATATTATCCATTCATTTTCCACCCGGAGCCCGGAGCCAGCATTGATCATGGGCGTATTATGGAATTTTGTCGGATTAAGAGGAATATAGGCGGATTAAGAAAATAAATGGGATTTGAATGATGACCCCTGCATCACTGTCAACAAATGCCCAATACCCAGCACTGACTCGGGTTTTTCTCAAATACTCGGACTCGGACGTACTCTAGTTTGAATCCTGATACAACAGAAAAAATAGTTTTTTTAATAAAACTTTACCATTTTTAAATGTTCATTTTTCTAATTTTATTGTTAAGATTTTAAAAATAAAATTTAAAAAAATTTTATAAAATTTTTAAAAAATACCGAATACCGGCCGGTATACCGAAAATATTGAGACGGTATTTTCCGGTATCGGTATTTTTCCGGTATACCGATACCGATGCCGTACCGGTCAATTTTTGAAAAAAACGGTATTTTTCGGTATCGGTATTTTTTCGGTATACCGATACCGAATACCGGAAAAGGTCATTTGCCGAACACTAATCCCGATCACAACTCCCGAGTCGAGAAATTTTCCCGCGTTTTTGGCCTCCCGACTCCCGATGTCAATTCCCAACCCGACACCCGTTTCCCGGGGTTTTCTTCTCCCGTGCATCACTAGTCTGTAGTGATGACCGTAATTTTCATGAAGTTAAGAATATTTAAGAACATCCCTTCCACTACAATAAACAATTTGAATAAAATTACTTAATATATGGAAGGTTCTGATTTTTGGTTTTCCTCAATTTTTAAAAAATATTTATACAAACCTTTTGCATGTTGATCAGTTAATGTTTTAATTATTTTTTAAATTTTAAATTGTTTGAATTGATGTTGATAAGCTAATTTTTGGGTGATTTTATATTGAAAATTTTTTCGTGTCATTTGCTCACATTCATTCTTATTAAATGTCAAATTATTTTTTAAAAACTTTTTTAAAAAACATTTAATAATTTAAACTAATAATTATAATTGGTATTTTGCTTAGTAAGAAGTTTGTTAAGCTTTATGAAATGTTATTTATTTTTTATTTGTAAAAATGATTAATGCAGTTGCTTAACCTTAAAAATATTTTTCATTAATAAAATTAAAAATATAATTTATATATTATTTAGAGAAACTATTTAGATTAATGACATAAAGTGTTTTTAATATCTCCCAGAAATATTTCAAGTGGATCACGTCTCTGTCCAAGGGACCGCTAAGTTTTCCAGGCCATAACTTGCTTTAAGATTTCCGAATCTTTCCAAATTTAGTATTAAACAATTCCTCTCATCGAGCTAAACAGATTGGTACCAAAATTGATAAGGGCCAGAAATTTTTTAGCAAGGTATGGCTTGGCGAGCCGCGCGACTATTTCGGCTGTGCCCTCTGTCCAATCCCTATTATCTTATAAATGATTTAGGTTAAATATAGATAGTAAACATTCTTTCTCGGTCCGGAAACCGTTTCACAAAGCCAGGTAACACTTAAGATCTTGGAACCCCAGAATCGAAACCACGAAACCGTTAACCGAAGAAAATTTGGGTTCTAGCTATTTATTTGTCATCTCTAGTCAAAGAGTTAAAAATATAAGCAATTGAACTAGGACTAAGTGGCATTTCTTCACCAATTTGGTTCTTGATTGGTTCTTTAATAAGCTTTTTTGATAACATATTTTAAATTTACGGATAAAAGTTGTCGATATAACTGAATACAACCAGATTTTATTATCGTCAAAATTTTACAAAAATTAGAAATAATTTTATCTATTTTATTTGATTACAATACAATTTTATTTATTTTTCATTTTAATTTCAAATCTTCAACTAAACATTCTTTTAATCTATAATAAGCTTATTGACTTTAGGAATGCATAAACCACTTCCTTTATCACATTTATTATTGGCACAATTTCCACAAGTTTCGCCTTGTTTATATAATGGGCCATTCATTGTTTGTGCTGGGCCACTAAGAAAATTTTTTTGAAATTTTTTATTTATTTACTGAAAACTTACTAGGGGGTAAACATACAAACTAAAAATGTTTTTCCAGAACATGGGGCCTTTCCACATCCAAATTGTGTATTTTTTGAATAAAATGCTTGTGCAAAATTTTTGGCGTTTTCATTAGGTTTAAGACTACTACTGTCTACATCTTTACTTTCGGATGCCCAAGCATTTACTGCTTCTTGGAATAATGCATCTATGATTTTAAAAATTAATTGATAAAGACGTCATCTGCAGATAAAATTCAGCTGAGCTTATATGGAGCTCCAACTCTGGGTATAGTGTGATCCCAAAAATAAGGCGACTGGTGAGTTTTAAATTAATGACTTAAAACATATCTGGTCTTGCATCCTTATTCAAAAGATTTTTTCAACTGTCCAGTATTTTTAAAAAAAATTTAAATTAATGACTTAAATCAGAGCACTGATTGAAACGAGATATCGGATTCAAGCCGATGTATGGAGATCTTGTCTCTAACCTATGGCACCCAAATAAATTAAATAACCATTAGTTTGTATTATTTTGTCTGTTGAATAATGACTAACTCCCCCGCCCATATTACTCATAGAACAATCTCTGGCTAGTGATTGTGCCATTCCTTCAAATAATGTTGAATAGGTTAATTGATTCATATCTGAAGCTGGCGGTAAATTTGACATCTCTCCATTTGCAAGTTCTGACCGTTGATTGTTTATTAGTTCAGTAATGCTATTACGCTCGGCTAATGTAAACGAAGAAACTCCTAAAATTTTTTAAAATTATTTTCTTAAATATGTTCCTACTAGAGTAAAGTGGCAAACCCCGTATCAGAAAACAGCAAAAGATTTGGGACTTGATCTTTAATGTTCTCTGATACAATTAAACGCTCAAAATCCCATTATCTACTGTTTCATTACATTAATAATACTTTTTCTTAATTTTAAGGTTCCGGACCGGCTACCAAACTAAAAATTTCAGGATTTCCGGATAGATTATATAGGAGTTTATTTTCATACTCACCATAAATCGAAATAAAAAATAGAAAAGAAATAATTAATACCAACGACATTTTTAGTTCTAATTTATTTTTAATTCAATAATTAGAATTGTGGATATTTAATAATTTTTAATTAAATTTTACTCATTTAAATAGTCCAAAATTGTTATGCGTGGTTTACTTTTTTCTTTTTTTAAAAGGGTAATATTTCCGGAATTAATCCAAAAATATTTTCAAAAATAAATTTACACATCTGCTTAATTTCTTTTAATTTTTCTAAATTTTTTTATTTTTAGAAAGTGCACTTTACAGGAATGGATTGTGTTTAAAAAAAGTCGTGAGACTTCCTAAATAGAAATTTTTGGCTAAATTTTTTGGGCTAATTTAAAAAACATTTAATTAAACAAAAATAATTATTATTTTATTTTTATTTTCATAGGTATCTTTAAAAATTTTTTATTTTTGTTATTATTTATTAGCTAGATTTGATGTACATTATTTCCAGAAATAAATTTTGAAAAGCAAATACAGTATTTCCTTTATTAGAATGCCACCCATTTTTATGCCGAAATTTTACCAAATATAAAAAGATATCCAATACAAAGCTGTTTCTATCGACATTCTCTTATTTTATTGCCATTTTGGATTATTATGTAAACTAAAGTGCCTAAAAATAGCAAATCCGCGATCCCTTAACGGGATTTTGAAAAGGTCAAATGGGAGTTAAGCTTTTTACTTAAAAATTTTTACGTAATGGATTTCAGTAATAGAGGGGACCTGCTATAAATCAGATATCTTGGGTTGAAGGATTAAGATGAACTCAGAGTGATAGCGTTGGATTTGTAGGGATTGAGAGGATTTAAGTTGAATCAGTGTTAAAAGAGAGAAAGTGATTATGAGAGATATCAGGGATTAGAAGGAATAGTAACGGATATAATAAGAAGATAAGACTAAACTTCTTAATCCCTTTAAATTCATCGATATCGCCACAACTTATCAGAATCACTCTTATTTGTTACAAATCCTTCGATATCTCCTCGAGTCTCTTAATTAATCTATATCCTAATCCTTAAATAACACACCCATATCCTCATAATCCCTTGATAACTCCTTTGCTTCTGATATTCAAGAAAATCCCTTACCTTCACCAAGTCCCCCTTAATCATCATATTAGTTAAATTTTTGAATTATTCGAAATTCAATAGAATATTCAATAATATTTTTAAGAATTCTTCGTAACGAATACTTTTCAAATGATTCGATCCGAAATTATACAACATTTTTTGTAAAAATTTCGGCAGATTTTCCATTTTTTCGATTTTATTTATCGAAATGGTCCAAAAATTATCCAAATTTTAAATTTTCCCATAGAAAATTTCCCATAAATTTTCCCATCTTCAGTTTTTATTGAAAGTTTTAAAGTCTGCTCATTTTTCCTTTATTTTATTTATTTTTAAATTTCTTTAGAATTTTGTTTATTTTACATTTAAATTTAAAATTTTTAGATTTTAAATATTAAAACATATATTTTAAGGCAGGAATATAATTTCATATAAGCATATTATCTGATTATAATAATAATTTTATATATTTATTCATATACATAGTAGTTATTTTTATTAAATTACAATACAATTTTATTTATTTTCTCAATGTAATTTTAAATCTTCAACTAAATATTCTTTTAATCTATAATAAGCTTAATGACTTTAGGAATGCATAGACCACTTCCTTTGTCACATTTATTATTGGCACAATTTCCACAAGTTTCGCCTTGTTTATATAATGGGCCATTCATTGTTTGTGCTGGGCCACTAAGAAAATTTTTTTGAGATTTTTATTTACTGAAAACTTACTAGGGAGTAAACATACAAACTAAAAATGTTTTTCCAGAACATGGAGCCTTTCCACACCCAAATTGTGTATTTTTTGAATAAAATGCTTGTGCAAAATTTTTGGCGTTTTCATTAGGTTTAAGATTACTACTGTCTACATCTTTACTTTCTGATGCCCAAGCATTTATTGCTTCTTGGAATAGAACATCTATGATTTAAAAAAAAATAGAAAAATTTCTAACAAATGAATCTTTTATCCAACTATCTTTCATTCTGAGAGGATCCCAGACCGAATTCATCTAAGGTATGAAGAGAAGTGGGGGGGGGGGCTTCCAATTTACAGTCAATGCCGCCCACAGAAATAGGACGATGGGTGGTTGATCTAAAACAGTAATTGGACTAATATCCATTTAGTTTCAGATAGCTCCTAATTTTCTAGTTAGATGGCTTGATATCTCGAAAAATCTCAATTTTCATATTTCTAACCCTCCAAAACAAAATTATAAATCAAATAACCATTAGTTTGTATTATTTTGTCTGTTGAATAATGACTAACTCCACCGCCCATATTACTCATAGAACAATCTCTAGCTAGCGATTGTGCCATTCCTTCAAATAATGTTGAATAGGTTAATCTATTCATATCTGAAGCTGGCGGTAAATTCGACATTTTTCCATTTGCCAGTGCAGACCGTTGATTGTTTATTAGTTTTGTAATGCTATCACGCTCGCCTTTTCCAAACGAAGAAACTCCTAAAATTTTTTTAGCAGAAAATTGGATGGAAATTGATCTTGAAGGTTCTAACATCCTGCCGCCGACTGGTTTAATTTGGTTTTATTTGCTATACTAGAGGAAACTTGTCCGATTTTACATTAATAATACTTTTTTAAAATTTTTAAAGTTTCGGACCAACTTTCGAGAAAATAAGACTCACCGTTAATCGAATTAAAGAATAGAAAAGAAATAATTATTACCAAAGACATTTTAAGTTTTATTTTTAATTAATTAATTAAATGATTAAAATTGTGAATATTTAATAATTTTTAATTAAATTTTACTCATTTAAATATTACAAAATTGTTGTGTGTGGTTTTCTTTTTTTAAAAGGGTAATATTTCCGGAATTAATCCAAAAATATTTTCAAAAATAAATTTACACATCTGCTTAATTTCTTTTAATTTTTCTAAATTTTTTTTATTTTTAGAAAGTGCATTTTAATGGGTAGGTACAAGGGGTGCAGCTCGTGCCACAAAATACGAGACATGAGATTCTAACGCCACCCATGGTAGGTACTGTATATCTTCATAAAGCGTGACCTGGGATGGATTGTGTTCAGAAAAAAGTTGGGTGGTTTCCTAGATAATTTTCCAAAGTAAAATTATTTGGGCCTATTTCCTTTATTCTTTGTTGATTTATTTTAATTTTAAAAATATTTAATTAAACAAAAAATAATTATTATTTAATTGTTATTTTCAAAATTAGGTATTTTAAAAAATTTATTTTTATTTTTGTTATTTATTTTTATTTAAAATTAGCCAGACTTGATGTACTTTATTTCCAAAAAAATTTTTGAAAAGCAAATATTTATTTTTAAAAATGGAAAATTATTTTAAGTAAACAACTAAAAAAGTATATTTTCTATTTTTAAATATTATTTCAATAAAAATGTTATTTTAAACTGAGTTTAGCTCAGAGCTTCGATCTCGAATTTTTAAAAATCCGCAATTTTATTTAAAAAATTCGCATTAGATACGTATTTATTCTAATATAACGACAGACTTTAATAAAACGACACCCTAGAGGAGGGTTGAAAAATAAAGCGACATGTCGTTATATTTGAATAAATACGATATCAAATAAATACGGAATCCAATAATTTAATTATTAATTTTTTATTACTAATGATTATCTTATGAAAATCTGAACAATTATTTGAAAAATTACATACATTTGAATTTGTCGTCGAAAAAGCCAAAAATTTTTATTTCTTCTTTTACAGCGCCGCGGACGAAAATTTTTTTAATTTTAGAAGATCCTTAAGCCAAGTCTTTCATTATCATGCCAGGCAAAAAGTTTTGAGGATTTTGGAAGGCCAGAGACAGATTTCTTCTTTTACAGCGCCGCAGGCGAAAATTTCGAGGATTTTGGAAGGCCAAGGAGCCAAATTTCTTCAATGCATTGCATGGTAATATTTACTCATATCGTTTAATCAAAAAATAAAAATGATAATTTGTTACTTGGACAGATAATATTTAGTTGATAAAAGTCAAGAAATTTAAGAATATCTAATCTCTTATAAATTAATAGATTTAAAATTGCTTTTTTAGAGTTGTTTTTGATCTTCTTTCTAAAGATTTTTATTTTCCTTACATAAAAACTCTCCCATTTTATACAGGTTCGGACGTTAAAAAAGACAATTAACTTGATATTAGCCCTTTAGAAGAGGGCATATTTTAAATATGAAGTTATTTTATGGTTATTTTATTGTCTACAATATTTAATTGTTAGGAAAAAAATATTTATTTTATTCTTGTATTTTATTCCATTATGGAATTTTAAGATTAAGAAAGGTCTCTCTCATTTATGTCAGTGAAATTGAATTGATTTCTTTGAAAAAGATTAAAGGAAATTTAAATTTTGCCGCCTTATTTTTATATTTATTTGCACTTTTAGTCAAATGCTTTCTCAATTAGCTTATTTAACGTTAAATAACCTTTTATGCCTTTAACATATATGAGACTTTAAAACATTGTTTAATTTTAAAAATTCATATGGGAGTAATATAAATCTCTCCGTTTCTATGAATTAAATCTACATAAAGTAAAGAAGAGCTAGCTATAGCCATTTATCTCCTTTAGTTAGTAAAAAAGTTTATTCAGCGGCTGGAAGTTAACCAGCATCTTCAGTAGCCCGGACTGATGTGTTATCCATTACACAACGTCGCCTACTGCACAGCCTTAGGAATTAAATACCTACTATATATTTATTCAAAAATTATAAAATTCCAACGAAAGGGAGTCCACTGAAAACCTTGGCTTTACAATTAATATAATAATAAGTGCCAAAAATTTTTAGGTCCCAAATATATTTTATTAATTTGGATATTCAATCAAGCTTTTTTTGCCTTTAATGCCTGCTTAATTATTTATTTTTATTATTTATTATTAAAATTTCAGATGATTAAATTTATTAATATTTCTTTATTAGCCTTGGCTTTTCTATTAAATATTCCTTGTAACGGAAAAGAGGTTGAAGTGAAAATAAAAGATGATTGGAAGGAAAAAAGAGAATTTATTTATTTAAAAAATGTTGAATTAAAGGAACGTTTTGTTCTAAAAAGAATTGAGAGGTTTCACAAAAGATATGGCAGATCATGTTATAATATAGATGGATTTTTGCGTCCTATTGAATTAATCCCAAAAGCAAATATTTTTAGCGTTAAAATAAATGATGGATTAGAATATATTATAGAATTAAAAATGAGAGTTTTGATTGAAATTGGCAATAATAAAAGTATTCAAAAGTTTCTGCCTGGATTAGAAAAACGGGTATTTTATATTTTAATTATTCGAATATTTGACCCAGAAACTTGTTAATATCAGATGTGGGTCGGAACAGTCAGAGGTGTCGGAAATCGGAACTGGCTCAAAAGTCGGAGCTCGGAACTCAAAATTTTTTCGGAAATCGGAATTCCGACCCAAAAACTTGTTTAATATAATATAATTTAATAACAATAACTTTGTTAATTTAAGGTACTCCGATATAATAATTTTATTAATAAAGATAATAATTATGAAACTTCCATATTAAATGAAATTTTCGAAAAATTAAAAATAAATAAAATTGAATTATTAAAAGAAAATAAAGAAAATTACAAAAATAAACTTTTATCAAATTATTGGACGGAAATTAATTTAATTGGATATAAAATGGAATTGTTGGGAAAACAAAAAGTTAAATACCCGAAGGAATTAAAAAGCGAAATTAAATTTATTGGCAGTAAAATAAGTAAATTTTGGAATGAATTTCCCTTAATTTTAAAGAAACATAGCTAAATATTTTAAATAGGGCTGCCAAAATGGACCGATTCGGACCGAAAGATCGGGTAGGGCCTAGATGTTTGGCTCGAAGAAGACTCGTAGTCCGAAGAAGACTCGTATAGGCTTGACTCGATAAAAACAGGCCCGAAAAAATGCCTCGACCGTCGGCCCAAATCGAAAACTGCAACCCTAATTTTAAATATTATAGGTGAAATTAATGAAGGAAATAGACGACATTGTTTCAATTGTGGAGTTAAGCAATATAAAAAATGTTATAAATACCTTAAAGGAAAACATTTGTGTAATACATGTGGCGTTTATCTAACAACTAATGGAAAGTTTAGACCGAAAAAAATGTGGTTTAGAATTAAAAAGGTTTATCAAATTTTTTAAAAATTTAAAGTAGAGTAAGTCGAGTTCGAGTTACTCGATCGACCGCTTGGGTTTTTTGCGTAATTACTCGACTCTGAACTCGGGATCATAATACTCGTATTACTCGAGCTCGGAAACTTCCTACTCGACAGACTCGGTTAAAACCGAGTATTTTTATTCCCCTATCTGCGGCGCAAAAGGGAAGATTTTTAGCTTAAGGATCTGTCAAAATTCTCAAAATTTTCGCCTGTTTCCTATAAAAATTACTCGATTACTCGACTCGGCCTAAAAAGTTGAGCTCGAGCTCGAACTCGGGTTTTTCAAACTCGGATTACTCGAGCTCGGTTTTTTCCCAATTACTCGGTACTCGACTTACTCTAATTTAAAGTAAAGAAACTTTCCAATTGACCTGGACAAACCCCACATTTTATCATCCTCAAAAAATATTTTTATTTTCTATATTTTCTAAATCTCTTTGATAATTAAAATATTACTTAAATATTTTTAATATAGTAAAACAACTTTTCTAAGTTCGGAGACTTTTCTAAGTTTTTTTAAATTCAGAAGGATCGTCAATGTTATATTTGCGAAGCTACAAAAACATCAGCTTGGTACCTGCATTATGAACACGGACAAAACTTATATTATTGCAACTCATGTTACAAGCGGAACTATGCCATAAATAAGATAAAAAATAAAGAAAATGAATTGAATTAGTTGTGCTGAAATTTTTAAGAAGTTTAAATGAATATGCAAAAAACATGAAAAAATATAAAATTATCTATCATTTTATATTGTGAACAATTCATTTAATTATGTGATTTGAATAGCCTTTAGTCTTTTCTTTTGTCTTTTTTATTTATAAACATACCGTATTTATTCTATACCGTAATGTTTCCGTTAGAATTTTTGAAGCTCAGGCTTCATGGATATAGGGAATGGCAAAAATTTATACATATGTCGCTAAAGGTGAGGAATTTTGGAGAGCTACTCAGTAAAGCGTATGAATTTGTTAGGCTAAGCTATTAAGAAGGTCGAAGGTTGATTCAATTTGACAATTAATATTTTTGTAACTCTTATTGATACGAAGACCCTAGAAGGATATAAGTAAAAATACCTTGATAAATATAATAATTTTATAGAATTTTAGAAAATAAATAAGAAAATATTAAAGAAAAGAAAACTCGATCACCGAACGTTTATTGAACTGGCGTTTCTAGACGTTTTTTTCTAGTTTCAAGAAACAATTTTAGTTTTAATCTTCAAGACGGTTTCTATATTAACTTGGTGGTTTCTATATTAATTTGGTTAATGTTGAGTTGAGGGATCTCCCAAGCTTGTATTTTTCCCCTATTATTTTATCCTAAGATTTATTTTCGTTAACTCCCCATTTTTTTATTTTTAGTCTTTTCCTTCATAAAACAAATAAATGTCAATTGGGATCAACTTAAAGAATAAAAGAGTAAAATCATTGGAAGAAGCAGTTGTTTCCCTAAAAAATTTTTTTCACAAAGTTTTTATGAGTGCAATATGGCAAAAACACTAAAAAGTTTTTCAAGTGTGTTTTCTCAGTTTTTATTGAAAAGTTTGAAAGTCGGCTCATTTTTCCTTTATTTTATTTATTTTTAAATTTTTTTAGAATTTTTTTGTTTATTTTAACTTGATTATTTAAATTTAATATTTTTAGATTTAAAATATGTATTAAAACATATATTTTAAGCAAAAAATAAAATTTTTTATAAACATATTATCTGATTATTAAATTAACTTATATTTAGCTGATAATGTCTAATTATAAATAAACTTTGTTATAATTCCTCCATTTTTTAAGATGTTATATCTAAAGTTCTGCCCATTTTTCTGTTCGATGACCGAAAATTTTAGAATATTAAGAGAACCGACAACCCTCGTTATATCTAAGCTATATCATATACATATTTATTAATTGAAATAAGTTCCTAGCATAGGTGGGTCTGAATTCCGATCTCCGACGTTTTTACCTTCCGACAGTTCCGATTTCCGGCGCCTTCGTCATTTCCGACCCATCTCTGGTTCCTACTATCAATATCCCTCCTCAATTTATATCAGTTTTTTAATTAATTGTTACCTAATTAATGATTCCCTTTTATTTAAAAGTCTAACTCATAAGCTTTTTCGAAATTAAGATTTCCGCAGATTTTTTTTTGTTTTATTAAAATTAAAATATTTAGAATATTTTTTTAATATTTTTAAAAATAAATTTAGCCAATTAAATATTTATTTAAAAAATTTAAATTTTTCAAAAAAAAATTTTTTAATTTAAAATATTTAAATGAAAATATTAAATTATTTAATAAATGGAATTAATAAATAATGACTGTTTGGTTAAAATATTTTTTTATTTTGATTTTCAAGAGAAAATTAAACTTGAATTGGTTTGCCGTCGATGGCTAAAAATAATTCGGGCAAGTAATTTTTAGATAAAAATTAGGGATTTTAATTATTTTTAGTTTTTTTGATCTTTATTCATTGAAGAGTTATGCAACACATTCGGAAATGAAAAAAATAAATTTAAATGAATTTGTGAGGGAAAATTGTGCGAGAGATTTGACTGATGAAAATGTATGGGTTTTAAATAAATTTTAGGATTTAATTATTACGGTTTAATGAAACTTTAAGATTTCAATGAAAATTTTATGAGGTCAAACCTCGTTTTAGTTTTTTTAATCAACCCTCATCTTGAATCCCCATATAGCTGAAAAATTATATACTTTATGTGAGGTTTACTCTAAAATAGAGTATCCTTTATTCCGCGACCAAGCAAATTTCAAAATCGCTGATTAGCTAATATTTGTAAGACTGATTCGAAGTTTTTTTGACTAATTTTTCTTTTAAAATGCATAAGAGATACTTGATAAGTCTATCAAACCAAAAATTTAAAACTGTCAAAAGGACTTGAATTAGATACAAGCTAACTACATATAGTTTTTTTATTTTAAATTTATTTTTCCACAGAAAAGTGCTGGATTAATTGAACAGAAACTTGAGGGCATATTGGACAGAGCAGGGCCTCATATTCGTGAAATTGACTTTAACCACTCATGGCCTGTCATTTCTCAAACAATTTTGGAAAATATAAAAGAGTTTAGACTTAAATTTAAAAATATTTTCAATTCAAAAAAATTTATTTCAGAAAATGTTTTCAATTAACAAAATTAGAAATGGGTTGGGTTAGAATAAATGCAGATATTTCACCACTTCTCGAGCATGTAGCTCCTCAACTTGAAGAATTTTCACTTGAAGAAAGTTCTTGGATTGGTGAAAATTCTTGTCAGAATGAAGCTAAGGCGTCCCAGTTCCTCCCTAAAATGCATCGCTTGCGCAGACTTAATTTGCGCAAATTTGGTGGGCCATTGGATGATTTGGTCAAAATTGAAGGAAGTCAATTGGAGTAAGAATTAATTTAATGTACAGTTGAATCTAACTTTCAGATATCCCTTAAATTAAATTGGCTCAGTAAGAATTTTGTTAAGTTCCAATTTCCGAGTTCCACTCTATTTCCGATTGTTCAGAACTGTTATACCCTTCTCTCATAAACCACAATTTTAGCCCTTACCACAGCTCTAAAAGATTACCTAAATATTTACAGATATCTCGATGTTAGCGAAGCCCGTCAACTCGACGCTGATACGCTCGTTAATTTCCTCAATCAAAATAATCAGTTAATTTGCCTCCACCTTTGTCCAATGCCTCGGCAATGTCTTCAATTGGTTGCTGCTTCTACTACATCTGCTATTAATGTTCCAACAGCTTTCCTAGGCTTTACTAAACAGGAAATTAGGGAAAGACAACGTTATAAAGAAGAGAATGGGAATATTCCTTTGAGGAGACCCAAAAAAGGGAAAACTGCTGATCTTCAAATATTAATTGGCCAAATTGGAAAAATGCCTAAATTGAGGACTCTTTGGCTTGGATATATTCCTTATACTTCCCATTTCCTCGATATTTCTCCAATCGGCAATGCTGCAGAATTAAAACATTTACATTTAAAGGTCTTAGGAACAACAAGCTGAATTGAGATTTGCGAAAACCCAATATTTTTTATAAAAAATGAGGTCAAAACTACAATCGGATACGCTATCCCTGAGGCTATAACTCTTAATCATAATGAAGTATCATTTAAGTACTCAACAAAAGGATAAGAAAGATTTTGCAAAAGTTTAGCCACCGGGCAGGATTTGCGACCTCCTAACAGTTATTGCTAGGTGCTTTCACTCACCATATATAGGAGCTCACCACTGGGCAATTATCCATAAAAGATGGACCTAGTATCCGATCAAATCTAAAAATATTATAGTGAGGTCAAAAGCTTAAATGAGCTTTATTATGCTTAGGTTTCTTCTAAAATGTCTTGTCGCAAATCTCGGCAGCCTGTTTCAAAATTACACTTTTTAAATTAAATTTTAGGAATGCATGGCCTTGGATGGGAATTGTTTAAAATCAATGCTTGGGGGAATCCTGAAAGACCAATTAAGACAACTTTCCCTATTAAACTGTCAACGATTGGAAGAATTCAGTGCTTTATCTCTTTGCACTTGTTTGACACAATTGGACATTGAGAAAAGTAAAGCTTTGAATGATGAGGCTCTTAAAGGATTGGCACAACATGGAAGGTTAAGAATTGTGAGGATAAATGAGTGCCCAAAGGTTCATGATGATGGTATTTTGTCAATAGTTTCAGAATGTTCAGCACTAAAAGAGGTACAAAAAATAATTCTTTGATAAAACTGAAGATGAGACCTTCTCTTTAAGTGTTAATCTTTTAGTATCGGTAATAGCTATTTACCATATTTTTCCTTCCTTTCTCCCCCTGATTTAGCAAATTTGGTGCTTTATTTAGCAAGTTCTAGGGGATTTCTAAATTAATCTAAAATGGTTCATAGTTTTTCTAAAAATTCGTTTTTGTGTTCACCCCACGAGAGTAATGAATGGCATCTTAGCCTATATTTTCCGAAATTATTAGTCAAAGAATGTAAAAAACAAAACATTTTTATTTTTAAGAACAAAAAAATTTTTCAAATTACAAAATTAAATAAATCAACAATAGAAAAAATATAAATAATCATTTAAACTAGGGTTGGTCGAGACCGGTTAATTCCTCGTTTTTTCTTCCCTGTGGCCGACTTTTTCCTTCTCTCTTCTCTTATTGACCTGCCACAGGGGTCAAAAAGTCTCGTTTTAACCGGTCTCGACCAACCCTAATTTAAACCAAAAAATTTCATTTATCAAATCAAGTTGTTGCTCATTATAGAGTAAATTATCCATTATCAAATAAATTATAATGCATATTAAAAACATGCAAAGAAGCAAATACACTTTCATAATTAAGTTAAATTTTATAAATTAAATAATTTAATTGGAACTTAGTTTTTCGATTAAAAATGAGACGATTGGAAAGCATTTCAGACATTAAAAATATGTATATTAATTTAATCCCCGATTTTTTAGGGGGAAAGGGGAGGTTTAATTATGCCCTTTTTTATCAAAGTATAATATATGCATTTACTTAATAATTCCAAAATAACTTTTAATTCTCATGTGAATATTTTTGAATTTTCGCCTATTTTTTGATCACATACTGCCTTGAAGAATAGTCAAAGAAAAAATTTAATAAAAACTTGTAGAGGGTCTCATAGTTAGAGGGTAGAGGGTATGTCTTATGTACATAGAGGGTCTTATCAACAGAAAAATATTATTAAATTTTTTAAAGCTTGAACCAATTAAATGCTCTGGGATAAGTTGTGAATTATTTTCCAATGCCAAAGCCTTTTCAAATTCTGAACGTTTTGAACGCCTTTCACTTTCTGGGTGTGAGACAATAACAAAGTTTATTTTTAATTTTATAGTAGACCCTCATTTTTGAATACTACTTTGGTTCCGAAATATTATATAAGGGTTAGGTATCTTAAACTGGGGTCCATCCATCCACGACCACCCCAACCCTCACAGTCAAGGGAAATAAATTTTAATTAACATAATTTTGAAATTATACCATTGATTTAGCAGTTCTGATTTTCGTTTCTGAAAATCAGAAATTTCAGACTATTTTTAATTTCCGGATCCTGATTCTCGAAATCGGGAATTGAAACTTTTATCGGGAATTCCGCCAAAAGAAATATTCTTAAATAGTTGGGAATTTTCTCTAATTTCTCAAAATATCTCTCCAAAGATAGTTTTTCATCAATTGGGTGACTGAAACCGTGAATTTTTCCTATAGAATAAGGTTATCGCATAGCTGGAGACCTTCGGATATCCGGATCCGGTATCTGTACCAAAAATTCTGTCAACCTTATTATCCGACAACCTTATCCGACGACCTTATTATAGACACCTATTGGGTATATTTAAAAAAGGAGGAAAATTTTTCTTAAATTTTCTTTTCAAGTAATTCAATCAAACAATTAATTTGTTCAATTAAACTAAATAAACTACAACAATTGGATTTAAGTCAAAATATGAATTTGGATGATTCCGTGCTAGAAATGCTTAAAGGAGCATTGGAAAAAGCAAAAAATTTAAATAGAGAATCTAAATTAGTTTTGACTGTTTGTTGCACAGGTACGGGTATAACCAGACAATTAATTAGTAAATATGAACCGTTGATGGAAATTGTGTTTTATTGAAAATTTGGATTTTTAAAAATTATTTTAAATTAATTATAGACGATTGTAGACTTTTAATTTTATATATTTTTTTGATAATTATACTCTCAATTGTTTAATAATATTTAGTAGAATCTAATTATTTGTAGTATAAAAAATATACCGTATATCTCTATATTAGTTAACCCCTCCATCGAAAGGTTTATACAATAATTAAAAATAGGTAGTAGTTATAATTAGCCTTCCTAAAATAACCTCTATTAATTACCCCGCCTCTATCAATTACCCTCTTCAGAGAGAGGTCGAAACAATAATTACCCAGGGTAATACATATGGTAAATATTATGAGATTTTTTTGCTTCTTCAAATTTTTTAAAAATTTCTTGTGAGTGCAAAATTGGATGTCTGGAAAAAGTCCAAAAGCTTTAGTTTGGAGGAAAGATACCGTAAATATCGTAATAGAAGCCCATGCCCTATTAGAGACCCACTCGATGAAGGGTATTGAAAAATATGCCCAGGGCTTCTATTAGGATATTTACATTAGTCGGCCTATTGTAGGGCAATCCGTGGCATTTACCTAGGCATTTTTAATTTAGTGTTTATTGAAATTCTCAATTGTGCTATACCAGACTTGATAAAAACTTGTTTATAGTAAAATTCTTTCTAATTAAATTTTTCTATTTACCTAATAAGCACTTTAACAATATATAATTAAATAAATTATTTACATCATGCCAGTAAATATTTACCTATTTTTTTAGTTTATTGAGGCTTTGTAAAATAATAATTTTATTATTTTAATTAAATTTTCTTCAATTTTCTTATTTTTATTCCACCTGTCTAACAAATAAGCTTGAAAAATCTTAAATAAAAAGGTGTTTATCTCGTTGGTAATTGGCACAGTTAAACCTCAATCTTTTGATAAAAGCAGCCGTATAGCCTTAATTTTTGTTGGCACCTTTTAGCTTTTATGGTAATTCCACATCGCAATTATTGTATCTAAGCAGGGCTCCGAACTGTACTTAAGATAGAAGTACAGTACTTAAAAATCGACCTCCGTACTTCCAAACTTGAAAATGTACTTAAATGCAAGTACGTACAAATGGACTTTTTGATTAAAAAATTAAATTGAACCTTAAAATTCTTAAAATTTTCGCCTGAGAGGCAGTTTTTGAAAAATATTTTCCCCGATGTATGTACTTTCGAATTGAAACTTTTTTTACATAACTTAACGTTTTCTCGATCGGAGCTCTGTATTTAATCATGTGATAAGCTGTTCTAGGCATTAATCTGGTATCCTTTGGACAGAACCTCAAATTTGGTCATTAAAAAAGGACTGATTTGTATTATCAAATTCTTAAAAGATTTTAATTCAGATTGATAGAAATTTTTTTCAAATTTATTCACTCAATGGGCTTCTTTCTGTCAGCGCCAATTGTATTTTTGGCGAATACAGTATATTTACCGTTTGTTATTTCTCTAGTTATCGGAGTTCCATCTGCTATTCTATATTCATTTGAAGTTGTTATAATTATTACAAAATGGAAGGATTTTAACTCTAGCTTTTTTCAGCTACTTATTGCAAGGGCTATTTTGGTAATTTGATTAAATTAAATATCCCTCTCCAGAGATAGGCTAAAAATTATTACTCTGTGGACAATTCGCAAAGCCTTAACTTACTTAAAATTTCCTACTGTTACCAAATTTAGTATTAAATGATTCCTCTTATCGAGCTAAGGAAATTGATACAAAATTGATAGTAGCCAGACATTTTCCACCAAGTTATCCATTGCGCCGTTATGGCCGTGCGTCGTTTTAGGCTGTACTTTTGAGGAAACGTTTTGGGCTACACTGCCATTTAAAAAATAAATTAAATTAATCTTATGTTAGAATATTCTCTACTTCATTATCTCCTTCGGACAACGTTTTGCAAAGGTTGGGTTATTTACAAATGTATATCTTCAACTACCTTCTTGGGTACTAGCAACCTCATTCTTCTTTCGTTATTATGGTTTACATTGTGAGAATATAGCTACAACTTTACTATTACTAGATAGACTTTCCTCTATTCTATGGCCATTTACCTATGAAAAGGCAAAATATTTATTTTAAATTTGATTTTGTCGAGTTTTAGGCTTGGAATCGCCTCCTACCTCTTGCCGCTCTGCTTATTTTTATTCTTCCATTAACCCGGACCATACAAATATTTTCTTTAGATTTTTATGCCCGCTTACAGGCTGACAACCAAACTATAACTATAGATATAGTACATAATATAGAAAAAATGGATATCAACCCTGCTGAGGATGCAGCTTATTCCTGCGTTATTATCATGTTTATCTGTTTAATTATCAATATAGCTACACTTTGTTTCTACAAAACTAGAGTACAATCTCAAACGACTATAATACCTTCAAACGGATTACAAAAAGCTATAGAAAAAAGACTGATACTTTACGCCTTTTGGACGTTTGTCGGTCAACTACTCATTTCTATTTCGACAGTAAATAAAAGTTTTTTTCGAATTGTAATGATCTACTCATTTTAGACGCTAATCTACATCTCAGTTATGATTGCAGTAACTGGAGTTACTTTACTTTCATACGATGAAAATCAAAACTTTTACTTGGTAAAATCATAATGAGCGGTGTCTCTATTTTAACGGCGTCTCTATCTTAACATCTTCAATAGAGAAATCTTTGAGAGGTGTTTAAAAATAGAGCAGCATGCCGCTCAATTAAAGAAAATACCGTAGATATCCTAATAGAAGCCCATCCATAATAGAAGCCCATGCCCGATTAGAAGCCCACCCGATGGGGGATATTGAAAAATACAAGCCATTATTATATGGCCAAAAATGAATATAGAGCAATTTGGATGGGATATTCGGAGATGTGGATGTATTAAGTAGGATTTAATATGTTCATTATGAGGTATAAGGAGGTGTTAAGAGGTTTAAGAGAAATTTAGAAACTTAAGAAGATATCTAAGGACTTTGAGTTAAGAGGATAATGAATGAATGAGAGTTGGATATCGTTGGGTATCAAGGAATTAAGAGTGATATAGAGGGATTTGGTAAAATCTTCTAGAGGGTTTGAATTAATATTGATGGATTTGTGTTGATACTAATTTGAATATTGAGTGAAATAATGGATTAATTATGATTGGGGTGAATTATGAAGAAAATGAAGTGATTAATAAGAATTAAGGGGTTTAAGAAGGAGATCTGGGATTAAGGGGCTATTGAATACCTGGAAAGAGATATCGTTGAATATCAAGGAATATAAGCAGAGGTGGGTCGGAACAGTCAGAGGTGCCGGAAATCGGAAGAGCCGGAAATTGGAACTCGGAAATTGGAAGGGAAAAACGCCGCAAATCTGAAGTCAAAAAAATTTTCAAAACTGAATTAATATATATAATTTTAAAGCGGCAAATTATGGAACATATAGGGATTAAAGAGGATATCGGGGGAATTAAGAGGACATCGAGGGATCGATTAGGATATCAGGGAATTGGATTTGAAAGAGGTTATAAAGGGAGGAAAATTTAAGGGATTAATAGAGATATTGAGGTATTTGAGTAGTTAAAAAGGATATCATGAATTTAGGATTAGGAGCGATATTTGTGTATCAGGAAGGATATCGAGAGATTTATAAAATCGAAGTAGTTGATTTCTTCCCTATGGGGGTATTGAAAATTACAAGCTCAGGGCTTCTATTAGGATATTTACGGTATGTTCTTTAAAAATAATTTTAGGCTGTTGCCAATCAAAACTTTCTTGTATCTGACATAAGTACAGTTGTTCTTCCCTCTTGGCTATTACTTTGGGCTAATGGAGAGACAAGAAAACATTTATTTGGAAAAATTATTGCAGCAAAAAACCTATTTAAAAATGGAAATACAATCCAAACAAATAGCATGTATGGTTAAAATTGATGGATTTTTTGAAATTTTTAGTGTTATGAATAATTTTCGAATGCCTATTGGGCAAATGGAGGTCATATAGTTCAATAGATTTTGATTTATCCAATTTAATTTTAAATATTTTTTTTGTAAAATTAGAAACAATCTACCTATTTTTTTTAAATTAAAAATATGCCCTATTTTCTTTCAAAATTCTTATATTTTTGTATTTTTTATATTTAATTTAAATAATAAAGTGGAATGTTTTTGTCTTCGAATTGTTCGAAAAAATTATTAATAGATGAAATAATTCCTGCTAAAAAATTACATTGCATTTTTAATATTTTATCAATATTTATTTCAAAATTTGAAACAAATTGGAATAATATTTAATGAGATAATCAGTTCCGTCAGAGGTCCTTGTCGTCTGCAAGGCTCCCTTTTAAAAATCTTAGTAAACGGCTGTATTTTGGCTGTACTAGGTTATTTGTTTCTGGATAGATTTGGATAATTGAGGTGTCATTCGAAAGAGCTCTAAAAACTGTGTCGAACTATTTGTGGAAGAAGTTGATTCGTCATTCCTGAACCGAGTTACACACTCTTGATTAGGTATCCTCTCAATTGTTTAATAATATTTAGTAAAATTTAATAATTTGTAGTATAAAAAATATATCATATTTGGAGATTTTGGTTGATTTAATTTTTAAAAATCGTATTTTCTTGTAAATTGCTTTTTCAAATTTTTTATAAATTTCTTGTGAGAGCAAAATTTGATGTTTGGGACAGTCTAAAAGCTTAAGTTTGGAGGAAAGATTGCCGGCATATTGTACAGTACTCCGTGACATTTACCTAGGCATTTTTAATTTAGTGTTTTTGAAATTCTCACTTGTGCTATACCAGCTTGATAAAAACTTGTTTATAGTAAAATTCTTTATAATTAAATTTTTCTTTTTACCTAATAAGCACTTTAACAATATATAATTAAATAAATTATTTACATCATGCCAGTAAATATTTACCTATTTCTTTAGTTTATTGAGGCTTTGTAAAGTAATAATTTTATTATTTTAATTAAATTTTCGCCAATTTTCTTATTTTTATTGCACCTGTCTAAGTCTTAAAAAATTTTAAATAAAAAAGGTGTTTATCTCGTTGGTAATTGGCACATTTAAGCTTCATTCTTTTGATAAAAGCAGTTGTATAGCCTTAGTTTTGTTGGCACATTTCGCAATTACATATTGTATTTAATGAGGGCTCCGAACAGAGCTGTCCTCAACTGTGGATTCCACTTGCGGACAGCCCTGGCTCCGATCCGTACTTAAGATGGATGCAGTGATGTCAAAGTTCCAAAATTTCTCTGGAACTAGTTCCAGTTCCAGAACTAGGTTTTTAATTTTAGTATTTCCAGTTCCAGTTCCGGAACCAGGTTTTTAATATTTGTAGTTCCAGTTCCAGTTCCGGAACTCCATTTTTGAAATTCCTTAGTTCCAGTTCCAGTTCTGGAACTAGTTCCAAGCTAGTTCTAGTTCCAAATTTATAATTTTTTTTGAATATGAAAAGATTTATCAATTTTAACAAATAAAGGCATAATTTGAAAAATCATCTAGTCTACGGCAAAATCGCATTCACGGGATCTTGAACAAAACCACACCTTGTTCATTCACAAGGACTGATTTCTATTAGCAAATCCTTAAAAATTTTAATTCAGATTGATAGAAAGTTTTCAAATTTATTCACTCAATGGGCTTCTTTCTGTCAGCTCCAATTGTATTTTTGGCAAATACAGTATATTTACCGTTTGTTATTTCCCTAGTTATCGGAGTTCCATCTGCTATTCTATATTCATTTGAAGTTGTTATAATTATTACAAAATGGAAGGATTATAATTCTAGCTTTTTTCAGCTACTTATTGCGAGGGCAATTTTGGTAATTTGATTGAATTAAATATCCCTCTCTAGAGATAGGCTAAAAGATCATTACACTGGCATTTAAAATACAAATTAAATTAATCTTATGTTAGTCAGAGGTAGAGCTCCTATATGTGGTGAGGTAGAGCTCCTATATGTTGTCCAAAGCGAATCATGCCCGGTGCTAAGCTTTTGCTAAGCTTTTTCTTGCTAACTTTTGCTAATCTTACTAGAATATTCTCAACTTCATTATCTCCTTTGGACAACGTTTTGCAAAGGTTGGGTTATTCACAAATGTGTACCTTCAACTACCTTCGTGGGTATTAGCAACAACCTTCTTCTTTGGCTATTATTGTGTACATGGTGAAAACATAGCTACAGCTTTACAATTACTTGACAGACTTTCTTCTATTCTATGGCCATTTACCTATGAGAAGGTCAAAAATAATTACAAAATTAAGATTATATCGAGTTTTAGGCTTGGAATCGCCTCCTACCTCTTGCCATTCTGCTTATTTTTATTCTGCCATTAGCTCGGACGATACAATTATTTTCCTGTGATTTCTATGCCCATTTACAGGCTGATAACCAAACTATAACTATAGATGTACATAACATAAATACACTGGATATCAACCCTGCAGAGGATGCTGCTTATTCCTGCGTTATTTTTATGTTTATCTGCTTAATTATCAACATAGCAACACTTTGTGTTTACAAAACTAAAGTACAACCTCAAACGAAACTAAAGTACAACCCTAAAGTACAACCTCAACGCGTTATTTTTATGTTTATCTGCTTAATTATCAACATAGCAACACTTTGTGTTTACAAAACTAAAGTACAACCTCAAACCATTTTGAAGAAGATTAATGCTAAGATGAAGCTACTCAAAATTTATGTTTTGAAGAAAATTAAAGCAAAAATGAAAAGAAAATTAAAGAAGCAGGAAAAATTTGGATGGAAAAAAAGAAAAATCAAGGGACGATTTTTCTACGGAGTTCGGAGGCGTCTTAGCTTGAAAGACATGATCACGCTGATCAGAGCCTCTAGACAATTTAGGAATTTTTTGAAAGAGAAACGACGACTTATGCAAACTTTTAAGCCGAAAGAGAACTTGTATTTTGTCTCGGAGACAAAGCAAGTTATCCAGACGTCCCAAATGGCAATGGTGTTCATCGAAAAGACTAGGCTATCCATCAAAATAAGAAAATTTAAACCGGTCCCGGCGACCTGGGTTTTTGAAGGAACTTCGAAAGGAATCTCCGAAATGTTTCAGCTAAGACGGTTATCTTTGGACTACACTCGCCACCCCAAGCCTTTCGAAACAGCTTTGCGCAGTCGAATTTTGAAGAAATCTGACGTCGAGGACGCCGTCATCTGAAGCGTGCGGGATGTCATGCCCAAAAAGAAATAGTGTTATATTTCTCTCGTTTCTCTCACCCTTATTTTGACCCCATATATTAATTTCTCCTTCCCTTATATTGTAAACCCCACATTCCCCATTTTAATGTTCGTTAGTTCATTCGTTTGTTGGCAATTTATTTTGTTTATTAAAAGAGAAAAGTAAAAGAGTTTATTTCTGTGTTTGGTGAAATTAAGTAAAAAGGGTACGGACAAAACCCGTTAAGTCCTACACTTTTTCTTGCTAACTTTTGCTAATCTTACTAGAATATTCTCAACTTCATTATCTCCTTTGGACAACGTTTTGCAAAGGTTGGGTTATTCACAAATGTGTACCTTCAACTACCTTCGTGGGTATTAGCAACAACCTTCTTCTTTGGCTATTATTGTGTACATGGTGAAAACATAGCTACAGCTTTACAATTACTTGACAGACTTTCTTCTATTCTATGGCCATTTACCTATGAGAAGGTCAAAAATAATTACAAAATTAAGATTATATCGAGTTTTAGGCTTGGAATCGCCTCCTACCTCTTGCCATTCTGCTTATTTTTATTCTGCCATTAGCTCGGACGATACAATTATTTTCCTGTGATTTCTATGCCCATTTACAGGCTGATAACCAAACTATAACTATAGATGTACATAACATAAATACACTGGATATCAACCCTGCAGAGGATGCTGCTTATTCCTGCGTTATTTTTATGTTTATCTGCTTAATTATCAACATAGCAACACTTTGTGTTTACAAAACTAAAGTACAACCTCAAACGACTAAAATAGCTTCAAACGGATTACAAAAAGCTATAGAAAAAAGACTGATACTTTACGCTTTTTGGACGTTTGTCGGTCAACTACTCATTTCTATTTCGACGGTAAATAAGAGATTTTGACATTAAGGTTTATTATAGGATAGCACCCTGTCTCCGAAACTTTGACGATTTTTTGACAATAATCCCGACCCCTAACCCCGACATGCCTCCCTGGAAGCTCCGATTCCCGACATTGAAGGGTTCTGGATGCTATCCTAGTTTATTAGTCAACTTCGAATCTTAATGAATTAATTTCAGACACTAATCTACATCTCAGTTATGATTGCAATAACTAGAACTACTTTACTTTCATATGATGAAAATCAAAACTTTTTCTTGGTAAAATCATTATGAGCGGTGTCTCTATTTTAACGACGTCTCTATTTTAACATCTTCAATAGATGTTAAAATCCAAGAGAGTCCCTTTGAGAGGGTGTTTAATAATAGAGCAGCCTGCCGCTCAATTAAAGAAAGTATGTTCTTTAAAAATAATTTTAGGCGGTTGCCAATCAAAACTTTCTTGTATCAGATATAAGTACAGTTGTTCTTCCCGCTTGGCTTTTACTTTGGGCTAATGGAGAGACAAGAAAACATTTATTTGGCAAAATTATTGCAGCAAAAAATATTTTGACAAATGTAAATACAATCCAAACAAATAGCATGTATGGTTAAATTCGATGGAATTTTTTTAATTATGTAGTGTTATGAATCATTTTCGAATGTCGCTTGAGGAAATGGATGTCATATAATTCAATATATTTTGATTTATCCAATTTAATTTTAAATAAGAGTATTTTTGTTGTAAAATTTAAATAATATACCGAATTTAAATAAATATACCTTTGGCAAGTATATAAAGAGGAATCATAACTTTTTCTTGGTAAAATCAATGGTTGGTGTCTCAATTTGAACGGCATTCTCTATTTTAACATCTCCAATAGAGAGCCCTTTGATGGGGTGTTGAAAAATTTTAATTGAGGGTTATTCGAAAAAAGAGGGGTATATCGAAAAGAGACCCTTTGAGAGAGTGTTGAAAATCATATCAAAAAATAACAATAATTTAAAGAAATATTATCAATTTACATTTAAAATTGAATAAAAAATCTAATTTATATTTTTATCCTTTCCAAATATGATAAAAACGAGGGGATTCTAAATCTCTTTTCCTCCTTTTCGAATTATTAAATTTTCCCCAAATATCCACCCATTTATTCACATCTCTTTTCTTTTTACAAATTTGAGAACAAGAACTTCCTTGGCACATTTGTACACAATCACCATTAATTAATGTTGATAAATTTAAAATTAAAATTGTTAAGAGAAGAAAAATAAAAATATTTTTTTGAAACATTTTTTGGAAGGAAAGTGAAGAAAATTAATTTTTATTATCGAAAATTGTTGTATTCTGATTAATTTTGGAATGTTTATATATTCGAGGGTTCTTCAAAATTTCGAAAAAAATTAATTAATTATACGTAACAACAAAATAAAATTGTTTACTAATTAATTAGTCTTATAAGAATTAAAAAAGAAGAGTTCTTTACATTCTAATTACTAATATTAAAATTTTAAAAATAATTAGTAAGTTGGAAATACTCTGTGGTGATTATAAAAATTAAAGGTTAATAATTTCTATTTTTATTTTTAAAATTAAAGATATGTCCTATTTTCTTTCAAAATTTTTAATTTTTGTATTTTTCATATTTAATTTAAATAATAAAGTGGATTGTAGTTGTCTTCAAATGGTTAGTTTCTGTTCAAAAAATTACCCTAAATTTGGTTAATATCTTATAAATAAGTATTCTAATCTTTTGAATCATGAAAAATAAATAAAAGTGGATAAACTATTACAGCTATCATTCCAATTACCGTATATCCCTTTTGATTTTTTGCCGCATAACTCCCGACATGCCCTCTTCCTTTTGATTTATCGGACCCCTCCACTCCCAACGTTGATTGACAGGTACATGTTTACAAAGGATTGAAAGCCCCGACGGTGACCGGTAGTTAACTACTGTCTTTTCCTTCCATTAACAATTAATTTAAACATGAAGTAAATTAAAATCTTAATAAATTAAAAAAACCCCAAAAAGTAAATTTATTTAAATAAATTTATAATTATAATAAATTTATTAAATAAATTAAATTTAATAATTAAATTAATCGATTTGCCAGCTTTTTCGCCGATAAAAATTATCAATGTAAAATTGATTGACATCCCTGTTAAACACCTTAAATAAATTTCTTTATTTGCCTTGCCGTGAATGTCTCCTTTAATTGCCATTTTTCTTTCATAATTTTTTAATTAAAAAATGTCTAATTTAATTTAAAAATAAAGCCAATTGTTAAACTAAAAGTTTTGTTAACTAATGTAAAATTTTTGTAAACTTTTCTACATTTCACAATTAATAATAAACATATTATTTTGTAGAATTTACGGCTGCGCATCAAAATGTCCTCCCTTAAAATGTCCTACCCAGAAAATGTCCTACCCCATTCCTTCTTTGGAATCCGGGTAATTTTAATTTAAAATACGGGAAAAAGGTTACCGGAAAACCCGAAAAATGTTTCCCAAAAATCCGGAAAATGGTTTCCGGACATTTTCGGGGTTTTGTTTATTAGGACATTTTCTGGATAGGACATTTTGAAGGAGGACATTTTGAGGGCGCCGAATTTACTTTTTGTTGAGAAATTTTAGCTTCAAAAAAAATTTTTATTTAAAATAATCGCCATAATACCTACTAATTGTAAAAACATTAAAATAGTTACATAAAAAAATTTTTTTGACTTGGAAAAATTTCATAGAAATTTAGAAAAATTGTGAATCTTATACGTTCGAAAGCCCTCGATAAGGGGTATTTTATTATCAACAAGATTTGTAAAAAACAATTTAAAATATATGTATTTATTTAAATTATTTATTTTATTTCTTTATTTAATTCCTAATTATTCTATTCCTCCATATCCTTATCCAATATCTCGTAAGTTAAAAAATCAGAAAAAATTCAAAAATTTTCAAAAAAAAACTTTTTTTTTCAGTTTTGTATGGGTGGTATAATGAGGCATTTTTGCATAGAAGTATTGAAAAAAATGGAAATAAAGTTTTGGATTGGCATTTCTCTGAATATCTTGGAGAGATAAACTCCTCTTTAGAAAAAAAGTTGAAAATATCAATTGTTAGTCAGACAATTTTACTCGATGAATTATATAATCTACATTCGCAGAAGCTAACAAACTGGTGTTTTTATTATTAAATAACTTTTTTAATAAGGGAAAAGCAGCTCACAAAGCCGGTATAACAAATTTACTGGATTGAATCCGGATTAGGTACATGACATTGATCTTGGATTAATCCTGTCCGGGAAAGTCCACGGGTTATGAAAATCCAATAATTAGGGAACTGAACTTCGCAAAAATCCGGCCGGATCCATTTCAGCGTCCGATATCTTCCTTTTTCAGCGCCGCAGGCGAAAATTTTGAGAAATTTGGAAGATCCTTAAACTAAAAATCTTTCTTCTTGCGCCGCAGATAGGGGCATATAAATACTCGATTTAAGCCGAGTCAAACTCGCTCGACTCGGACGTACTCTACTTTTAACTTGTCATGAGCCCGCCAACAAAAAGTCGTGAGCAACCCCAAAAAATATTTTTAACTTCTTTAATTTAATAAATATTTCTAGGCCAATATTGAATGATATTCTTTATCGTTTTCTCAGCAAATATAACTTGTGTTGCCTTTTGGGTTGCAGAAAATATATTAGAAATCGGTTATCTTCAAAACATAAGTCGTTACGTGAAATCGAAGAGTTTCTAGCATGTAGTCCATTTTCTCCAAGTGTAAACGATGAAATAATTAAAGTTCATGAACAAATGTTAAAAGAAACTAATTTTATAATGTTTTTAAGAAGAATGGAAACTGACGAATTTCAAGAGATTATTGCGTAAATATTTTGATAAATTATTTGAAAATTTTTCTTCTCATGTATTCTATGGTTTTCTCAAAAAATTTCTTTTGGCCTTTTATTTCTGTGTATTTTTGTAGCCTTTCTATTACTTACTAAATTATTTAAATATCCGTGAAAATTTTTGGAAAGGCTAACTGTTAAAAATCGTTCTAGTCAATTTGAAAGTTGTCCATGGGTATATTTATAACCATTTATAATGAAGGCCAAAAGAAAATATTTTTTGAGTAAACCTCAAAAAACATGTGAAAAAAATTTTCCATGAGCTAACAGAAGCACATTCCCTAATATAAGAGATTAGAGAAATTAACGAGTTTTAAAATAAAGAAAATAAATATTTTATAATTTAAGAAAAATTTCTGGAAGTAATATAACTCCAATAAATATTGAAGAAAATCTTTTTAATTTATTTGGAATTGTTAGAACTGAAATACTTCGTTATGCACTTCCCGAATTATTTGTTGTTTTTGGTTAGCTTTAAGAATTTTCGGTTTTATTATTTGCTGAAAAATTTTTTTATTCAAAAAGGTATGGAACTAACACTAGTTCGTCCACTTGAAGAATTTTATACAAAATATTTTAATGCTGAATCTTCTATTTTAAAATGGAGGATTAGACAATTTATTGAATATACCTTATGCCTTATAGGTTTCTTAAACTCTAAAAAATTAAATAAAAAATTTTTAGACAAAAATTTTGATGAGGAAGAAACCCAAATTTGGGTAGAGATGACTAAACATTATTGGTACGGGGATACAGAAATGCAAATACAATATGTCAAATTAAAGGAATTCACAGTGAAAGAGATTAAAGAGAATATTACGGTATAGTTAAACCTTGTTTTTAGATACTCCCCAATTATGCTACGCTTTTTTAAAGTTTACTAGCCACGGGTCAGTGAGAGATAAATTATATCTTAAATATCTTAATTATCTCTTAAACTCCCACGGTCGTTTAAGAGATACCCTCTATCTAAGAGACCCTCTATCTAAGATAACCTCTATCTAAGAGACCTTCTATCTAAGAGACCATCTATCTAAGAGACCCTCTATCTAAGATAACCTCTATCTAAGAGACCCTCTATCTAAGAGACCCTCTATCTAAGATAACCTCTATCTAAGAGACCCTCTATCTAAGATAACCTCTATCTAAGAGACCTTCTATCTAAGAGACCATCTATCTAAGAGACCCTCTATCTAAGATAACCTCTATCTAAGAGACCCTCTATCTAAGAGACCCTCTATCTAAGATAACCTCTATCTAAGAGACACTCTATCTAAGAGACCCTCTATCTAAGATAACCTCTATCTAAGAGACCTTCTATCTAAGAGACCATCTATCTAAGAGACCCTCTATCTAAGATAACCTCTATCTAAGAGACCCTCTATCTAAGAGACCCTCTATCTAAGATAACCTCTATCTAAGAGACCCTCTATCTAAGATAACCTCTATCTAAGAGAACCTCTATCTAAGAGACCCTCTATCTAAGAGACCCTCTATCTAAGAGACCCTCTATCTAAGAGACCCTCTATCTAAGAGACCCTCTATCTAAGAGACCCTCTATCTAAGAGACCCTCTATCTAAGATAACCTCTATCTAAGAGACCCTCTATCTAAGAGACCCTCTATCTAAGAGACCCTCTATCTAAGAGACCCTCTATCTAAGATAACCTCTATCTAAGAGACACTCTATCTAAGAGACCCTCTATCTAAGATAACCTCTATCTAAGAGACCTTCTATCTAAGAGACCATCTATCTAAGAGACCCTCTATCTAAGATAACCTCTATCTAAGAGACCCTCTATCTAAGAGACCCTCTATCTAAGATAACCTCTATCTAAGAGACCCTCTATCTAAGATAACCTCTATCTAAGAGAACCTCTATCTAAGAGACCCTCTATCTAAGAGACCCTCTATCTAAGAGACCCTCTATCTAAGAGACCCTCTATCTAAGAGACCCTCTATCTAAGAGACCCTCTATCTAAGAGACCCTCTATCTAAGAGACCCTCTATCTAAGATAACCTCTATCTAAGAGACCCTCTATCTAAGAGACCCTCTATCTAAGAGACCCTCTATCTAAGAGACCCTCTATCTAAGATAACCTCTATCTAAGAGACACTCTATCTAAGAGACCCTCTATCTAAGATAACCTCTATCTAAGAGACCTTCTATCTAAGAGACCATCTATCTAAGAGACCCTCTATCTAAGATAACCTCTATCTAAGAGACCCTCTATCTAAGAGACCCTCTATCTAAGATAACCTCTATCTAAGAGACCCTCTATCTAAGATAACCTCTATCTAAGAGAACCTCTATCTAAGAGACCCTCTATCTAAGAGACCCTCTATCTAAGAGACCTTCTATCTAAGAGACCATCTATCTAAGAGACCCTCTATCTAAGATAACCTCTATCTAAGAGACCCTCTATCTAAGAGACCCTCTATCTAAGATAACCTCTATCTAAGAGACCCTCTATCTAAGATAACCTCTATCTAAGAGAACCTCTATCTAAGAGACCCTCTATCTAAGAGACCCTCTATCTAAGAGACCCTCTATCTAAGAGACCCTCTATCTAAGAGACCCTCTATCTAAGAGACCCTCTATCTAAGAGACCCTCTATCTAAGATAACCTCTATCTAAGAGACCCTCTATCTAAGAGACCCTCTATCTAAGAGACCCTCTATCTAAGAGACCCTCTATCTAAGATAACCTCTATCTAAGAGACACTCTATCTAAGAGACCCTCTATCTAAGATAACCTCTATCTAAGAGACCTTCTATCTAAGAGACCATCTATCTAAGAGACCCTCTATCTAAGATAACCTCTATCTAAGAGACCCTCTATCTAAGAGACCCTCTATCTAAGATAACCTCTATCTAAGAGACCCTCTATCTAAGATAACCTCTATCTAAGAGAACCTCTATCTAAGAGACCCTCTATCTAAGAGACCCTCTATCTAAGAGACCCTCTATCTAAGAGACCCTCTATCTAAGAGACCCTCTATCTAAGATAACCTCTATCTAAGAGACCCTCTATCTAAGATAACCTCTATCTAAGAGACCTTCTATCTAAGAGACCATCTATCTAAGAGACCCTCTATCTAAGATAACCTCTATCTAAGAGACCCTCTATCTAAGAGACCCTCTATCTAAGATAACCTCTATCTAAGAGACACTCTATCTAAGAGACCCTCTATCTAAGATAACCTCTATCTAAGAGACCTTCTATCTAAGAGACCATCTATCTAAGAGACCCTCTATCTAAGATAACCTCTATCTAAGAGACCCTCTATCTAAGAGACCCTCTATCTAAGATAACCTCTATCTAAGAGACCCTCTATCTAAGATAACCTCTATCTAAGAGAACCTCTATCTAAGAGACCCTCTATCTAAGAGACCCTCTATCTAAGAGACCCTCTATCTAAGAGACCCTCTATCTAAGAGACCCTCTATCTAAGAGACCCTCTATCTAAGAGACCCTCTATCTAAGATAACCTCTATCTAAGAGACCCTCTATCTAAGAGACCCTCTATCTAAGAGACCCTCTATCTAAGAGACCCTCTATCTAAGATAACCTCTATCTAAGAGACACTCTATCTAAGAGACCCTCTATCTAAGATAACCTCTATCTAAGAGACCTTCTATCTAAGAGACCATCTATCTAAGAGACCCTCTATCTAAGATAACCTCTATCTAAGAGACCCTCTATCTAAGAGACCCTCTATCTAAGATAACCTCTATCTAAGAGACCCTCTATCTAAGATAACCTCTATCTAAGAGAACCTCTATCTAAGAGACCCTCTATCTAAGAGACCCTCTATCTAAGAGACCCTCTATCTAAGAGACCCTCTATCTAAGAGACCCTCTATCTAAGAGACCCTCTATCTAAGAGACCCTCTATCTAAGATAACCTTATTGCAAGGTACGATTTGTAATTAGCAAGAGTGTATCTCTTAATAGCGAGGTCCGAATGCATAATTTTAGCGTTATTATCTAAACATGGAGACAATTGTTGAAAAAGAATTAAATCCAAAAACACCGTCATATATATTGGCTGTAAGTGAAAGTATTCAGGAAGTTAATAAAAATATTAAAATTGGCAAGAAAAATGTAAAAAATAAAGATGAAATAAAACAAAATAAAATTTCAAATATTAAAGAAATTGTTTTGAGAAAAATGACACGAGATAGTGCTATGAATATCAATTCGAGAAAAGCAATGCATTCTAATGCTATTAAAAAATTAATAATAAATAAGTATACAAATGATGATTCTTTTAAAGATGCAATTGATAATAATTCATGTATTTAGTTAATTATTTCTGTTAAAATTTTAAAAAATCATCCAAAGAAAACCATCCATATTGTTGAGAAATACTTAACAATTATTTAAAGATAAAAAATTAATTTTAAAAGAATAAAAATTTTATTTAAAATTAAAATTTAAACTTTAAATTTATAAAACAAAGAATTGAACTTTACAATTAACGATACAATTGACTTTACAATCTAGGAAGAGCTCTTTGAGAACCTTAAAAAACTCTGGGATATATTAAAAAATCCAAAACTTATATAGGGAAAATAGTAGGCGGATTTTAAACAATAAATAGAAATTTTACAAAAAAGTACATGATGAATTTGAAATAATGGGCGTATTATGAATAATCATGACTAAAATAGAATTTTAAAAATAAAAAATATTTTTGACAAAAAGACAAGGGTCAAAAAATAAAATACAACAGTCGGATTTCGCGACACATATCCCATACTTTTTGCATCGCATACTAAAAGTCTCTTCAGGAACATCCTTGCCCAAAAACTTTCATCAAGTTTTTGGGCAAGGATTATAGTTAGGGGGGGGGGCTATTTTGGAGGAAATACTGCATTATATGTGAGGGTAATAAATTATAAATTTAAAATTATATAATTAAGATGGAATTAAAGCATTGACTGGTTATTCAAAAAAACAATTATTTGATAAATTGAAAAAAGTAAAAATGGAAAAGAAAATAATGAAAATATTGAAGAAAAAATAATGGTATTAAATAATAATTTGGAAGAACCCGTAAATAATTCTAATGAAATTATTGAAATAAATGATGAAAATAATAATGAGTTGGATAAATTAGATGAAGAGAACTTAAATGAAATTAAATTTAAAGAGGAACATTTAATTGAACAAAAAACTGAAATTAATGAACAAGAAAAAATATTTTTTAATCAATTGGATCATGAGATAATTGCACGTATAAATTTAAATGGTAATTGAAAATAATTATATTTTAGTAGTTTAATTTGGAAATTATTCGAATATTAAACAATGATGGGGTCATTCGGAATTAAAAACGAAAATTTACCGAAAGCATAGACGGCAATTACTATTTGCCGTCAGTTGATTTGTCTCATTTTTATAGTTTACCGTTAAGATGGCAAAAAGTAAATCATAAATTTCTAATTTTGTGGAAGTTGCCAAATAATTTAAATTGAACTCAGAACTTAAAGTTATCCCACCTAAACATTGTCTTTAAATCCATCTTTAATAATCTCGGAGTAACAGAGCATTTTTTCATGGATCGCCACTTATAACTAAAATTTTATCGTTTTTCGTTTACAAAAATACATCCAAGTAGATTTCGTAAAGGCGATTATTATTCTAGCCAAGAAAATACTTAAAGTTATCCCACCTAAACATTGTCTTTAAATCCATCTTTAATAATAAAGTCTTTAAATTACCAGATTTATATGAATTGAGTCAACTAGAATCAACTGAATTAACAACCAAATTTAAATATTATTTATCAGAATTATATTCAATTTTAATGCAGAAACCCCAGAAGGATAAATTATTTAATCAAATGTTATTATTTATCAATATTTGTTTAATGACCAAATTAATAGAAGAAAAATTGGAAATTAAAAAATATTATTAAATAAAAATTTAATTGAAGAAAGAGGAAGAAATCAAGATTTAACTAAATTTAAAAAATTAAAAAATAATTGGACAGATTTAAAAGAAATAAAATTTATTAAAAATTATAATATCGATGATAAAAATGAAATTTTTGAAGATATTTTAAAGGAATTAATTAAATTCTACAATAATTTAATTATTTTTGAGGAGGAAATTATTTCAATTGAAAATTTTGGGTAATATATTTTCTTAACCTTTGATACTGTATTTCCTCTAAATTGTCCAAACCTTTCAAATTAATTTTAAAAAGAGTTCACGGGTTTTATTAGATATTTCATTTCTAAAGCCGAAGCCAGGATTTTGAACTGCTCTGAGACAGAGCCATAACACACCCTTTATTCAGCACTGATTGGAATATTTGAAAATAGATCAGCCATCCTTCAAAGCTTTACGGTTATCCAGACATTCTGATCCGAACTTCTGATCCAATAACCCTAATCACACAGTTGATTAAATAAAATACTCCCTCCTTCAATATTAGCTTTGGTTAACCAAGAGAGGAGGTACATTAACTAAGGCACACACACACAACACACCTACCTATTTTACTAGTAAGATGCTCGTTATTGAATAAATTGAAAATTCTTGAATAAATACCTAAAAATTTCTTTAATTTTTAGGCAAATCCATTTCTACATATTTTCTTTGTTAATGTCAAAAAATACAAAAATAAATGAAAATAAAGAAATTATTAATATTCCTTCCAAAAATTTTAAAAATTTTGAGAAATTTGTTAAAAATAATGGGGAAATAAATGAATTATTTTTTGAAGGAATTTATTCAATTATTAATGAAAATAAAAAAGAAAATAAATTATTTGTAAATAATAGTTATAATGAAGTATTTATTCAAAATTTTGTTCGAAATATTAAAAGTTATATAAAAATGTTTGATCAACATTTAATTGGTTGAATCATTTATTTTAAAGATTAAAAATAAATTTTAAATACCTGACACCTATTAACATTAAATTAAATTCATCAGATTGAATACTTTTGAAAACTTTTTTTAAAGTGACTTATTGTTGTGTATTAGACCGAGTAATAGAAAAGTTCCAAAATTTCTCTGGAAACGGAACCGCATCGGTTCCACAACCGGAACTTGAACCTTTCCATCACTGATTAAACCTCCACCGTTGTCCGGGGAATTACTTTCCCTTAAGAAAGGCGATAGAAACCTAATTTGGAGCTTACATTTTTAAGTCGGAGCTTATATTAAAGAAATGAGAAAAATTTTTAAATTTAGATTACAATTTAAATAAAAGCATGGAATTACTATCTATACCATCAGAAACATTAAAAAATAAATTTAAAAATGGAAAATGGATTTTTGGGGAAGGATTTTATGAAAAGAGTCAATTAATTATTTTAAATAAAAGAAATGAATCAAAATTAGAAATTAAGGTATTTAAATTTAAATTAATTTTTTGAAAATTAAAAAATTAGTTAAAAGAATATTTGAATAATATTTACAAAATTAGTCAAAAAGAAATAAAAGAGAGAGAATTAACGGAGGTTTGGATTGAGAAACACATAGAGGAATGGCTTAAAAATATTTGTAAAAAATCTGGAAATAAACATGGAGGTATAAGAACAAATATACCGTATTTACTCTAATAATTCCCAAGTCTCTATTAATTCCCCACTCTAGGGATGGGTTGAAACAATAATCCCCCTGGGGAATTACCAGAGTAAATACGGTAGGTATTATATCATTTTTATAATTAAGCGACCGTTTTTAGTACAGCCGTCTTCCCTTAATAGGCTCTAAGAAGTGTTAATGTCCATTTTATTTTCCATTTATCCGTCAAACGGATATACTTGTACAACTTAAATTTACGTTTTAAAAAAATTTAGAATATTCAAAAATAATCCCCGTTTTCCCCTTTTTTCCATTTACACATGCTTGTTCTCAAACGTGGATGGATCAGGTCCAGAATCGTATCGAATTTCAATTAACCCATTCCATTTTTGCTCAATCCTCTACAAAAATTTAAAACTGATGTTTTTAGGATATTCAAAAATAATTGCTGGATCTAATCTTTATGGTATTCAAACAGCTTCATCAGATTTGGATATAATTTTTATTATGCCAAAAAATTGTTTAATTCCTAAATCAATTAAATGCCCAAAATGTAAAAAGGAAATAAATTCAATTAATTCTAGAATGTGTAAAGAACATGATTTAATTTTTGGAAGCAGTCAAGATTCGTTATATAAAATGTTATATGAAGCATTTATTAATGATAATGAAAAGAAATTTTCAAAGGTAAAAGGGTGATACTTCGGTTTTTATCAGTTGATGGATGTTTTATAACTAGATAAAACTCAATAATAATCAATCCCAGAGTAAATTAAAAGAGTGTTGGGATTTATCAATAGAGCTCTTATTATCCCTAAAACTTTTATATCTACTAGTGTTTCGCCGGAACCGAAGGAAAAAAACTGAAGGATCAGAACCGGAACCAAAAAATCCAGGAACTTCCAGACTACCGGTATCGGAACCGGAACTTCCGGCGAAACACTAATATCTACACAACATGCGAACACTTATGTATTACAAATTTTTAGCTTACAAACTAGGTGTCCAATCTCTCTAGTTTAAATTGCTGTCTAGACAACGATTTTCTTTATCTTTTGAGCATATAAATAACCCAATAATTTAAAAATATAGCTAAATCCAATTGCAAATACAACAGTACCTCTTTTTGATATTAACTTTAATGGAATTGATATGGATATAATGATTGCCCCAATAGCAAGAGATGAAGTTTCTGATACTTGGAATTTTAATTTAAATAATGATGAAAATTTAATTAATAAAAATTCAAAATTAATTGATAAATTAATTAATGAAATGTTAATTGATGGAAATAAATTATTTACAAAAAGTATTGTTATGTTAACTGGTAGAAAATAAATTTTTTAAATAAAATTTTATTATATTAATTATTAGGGTATCGAGCAGCTTTTAGACAAATGTTTGTTTTGTTGGATAAATCAAGAAGAGAAATTTTCAAAAATTTACTAAAAGCTATTAAGCATTGGGCAAAGCGTATGTTTTATTATATGCTGCCAAAATCATCTTCTCTATCCGGATCCTGTCCAGCCGGATTTTTCTGGATAAAATGGTCTGAAATAATCCAGGGATGTCTGGAAATAATCCTCGGATTAGGTCCTAGGAAATAACCAGCTTGGAAATAACCAGCTGGATCTACTTTTCTGTCTGTTCCAAGGTTACTATGATTTTTGGCATTATTTGGCAGTCGTAAACAAATCAAAAGATATTTTTTAATTTTTAAAATTTTAAAGAAAAACAAGTATATTCAAACATGTTTGGCTATTTAAGTGGAACTATTTTATCAATAATGGCAACAAAAATATGTTTATTATATCCTTCTGGATCCCTTTCATTTTTATTACACAAATTCTTTATTATTTTCTCAGAATGGTTAGAGAACTTTAAATTTTAAGATTAAATTAATTTTTAAGGGATTGGCCTAAACCTTTATTATTAGAACATTTAAGTACAAAAGAAGATTTAGAAAAATTGGGAAGAATAAAATTAAAATTAAATTCGTGGCAAATTAAAGATATTGAAAGAGAAGGAAATTTAATGCCTGTTATTTCAACAAAATATCCAGAAATAAATTCGGCTAAAAATATTAATGAAAATGGAAAGAAAATTATAATTGATGAAATGAATAAATGTATTATTATATTTTTTTATAAAATTTATGAATAGCCAAAAATTGAACAGCGACACATTTAACACAATAAAAGACTTTTAAATTTTAGATTAATTTCGATTAAATTCCTCGAGTCGAGTTTTCGGTTCAGAAAAGCTAGGTATCAGGTAGCGAGTACAAACACTTAACAAAAGACTTTGATGGCAAGATCATATGGTTTCTCTATTGTGGGTCTGTATAGCTCGGTTATAAAAAGAACCTTCCTCGTTTTAAATACATATCAGATCGCTTTTTGAGTTAAATTGAGGTAAAAATTAAGAAAAAAATAAAAAGAAGCTCTATTACATTAAAGCATTTCTTAAAAAAATTTTTTTTAAATTTATTTTTAGCTCTTCAACAATTTAAATATTTAAAAAGTAAGAATTTTAACAAAATGGATAATTTTTGGAAGGAAAATATTTTTGCTGAATTAAATTACAAAAATTATTTCAAATATTTTTTAATAATTACTTGTTCTTTAAATTCTGAAGAGGAAAATGGAGATTCTCTTTTTGGATTTATAAAATCAAAAATTAGAAAAGCAATGGAAATTTGGTCAAAAAATGAAGAATTTGAAGTTCATTTGGAAAATAAAATTTTAAAAACAAATTTAAAAGAAAATCTTTTGGAGTATAGAATTTTAAGTGGATATGAAGAGAAAGGGAGATGTAGAGTTGATGAGGAGTTAGTTTATTATATTAAAGATCCCAGGGAATTAAAAGGCAAAAGGATTGCCTTGCAGTTGGGATTGGATTGATAAGGGATTGTGACTTTTAAATTTTCTGTCTGAACGGGATTCTTTAGGATTAATCCAGTCGATCCCAGAATCGAAGCAAACCGATAATCCCAAAAACAGCGGTATTCCCAAAAATCTTTTACTTTTCAAATTCATTCAAAGAATTAAAAATTTTCCAAGATTAAAGACCAAGCTTCGTCTTTTCTAAAATTTATTTTTAGTGAAAATCCAAGGCAATGTTCTATTTGGGTAATTGGAATTAATTTTAGTGACAAAATATATAATTGGGAAATTGCTAAAAGACTTATAAATTGTGTTTATGTTCAATTTCAATGGTATTCTAAAAATAATGTAAAAATTCAAACAATACCGGTTGAGGCAAAAAATTTAGAAAAAAAGTAATTTCAAATTTAAGTATCGGATTACCCGCTGAAAATGTAGAATCTTATAAAATGAGGTGGATCGTAAGTTTAAATAGTTTTATAAAAACAAGCTTTAATAAAATATACAAAAATTTGCAATCAAAAAAAAATATTTAAATAGTTTTATAAAAACAAGCTTTAAATAGTTTTATAAACTTTAAATAGTTTTATAAAAACAAGCTTTAATAAAATATACAAAAATTTGCAATCAAAAAAAAATATTAAAAAATTTTAAGGTAAATGTAAAGATTACTGGTCCCGAAAAAAAATGTGTAAGAAGTGCTTTTTTGATCTTTTTGAGCTTGGTTAGACTTCCTATATACGCTTGGTTAGACTTCCTATATAAATCAGACACCATAACTTAGTCTAAAGATGTCGAAACGTAATCATTTTGATGTCAATCGACTCAGCTCGAAGAGACTAGTCCGATTAGACTTAAAATTTGAAATTTCGGATTTTTACCCCATGTTTGACATGGTCGAATTCGGGTCCGGGGTTCGAGATAAGCAAATTCTAAGCTCAGATTCGGACTCAGCACACTCGATTACCTACTGGCATGCCTCAAAAATGTCTAACTATCACTTTTTCCTCATTTTTTTCTAGGGACCAGTAATCTTTACATTTACCAATTTTAAATTTTCAATTAAGGTGATATTCAATTAACCTCAAGTGCATGAAATTTAAAATAAACAAAATCTTTTTCTTCTTCAACATTTAACATATTAGGAATTGAATTTAAATTGGAATTATTTAAATTTATTTTTTTATCTTTATTTTCTGGCAAAACAAAAAGTGGTTTTTTGATTATTTCTTTTGTAACTTCAAATATAGAATTAATTCTGTAATAAATAAAAAATTAAAAAATTTCAACTATTTTCACAACAATTTCTAAAAGACAACACTCGCCGAAATATTATTACAGGATACCTCCCCGAATTACATACAATAGAATTACTTTATATCGAAACCCCTATAGCTGAATTTTGCGGTATAACAGGGTTACGGAAATCGGGCGAAAGAATCCCGACTAAATATGAAGGCCGTAGGAATAGGTAATCAATCATTCGCCAAATTAAGCGGAGGCATGAAACATCTTAATCTAAGACAAGTTTTTAAAGTTTGGGGATCACTGGTAAGAAAGCTGCTTAGGCTATATCCTTACGATCCACCTCATTTTATAAGATTCTACATTTTCAGCGGGTAATCCGATACTTAAATTTGAAATTACTTTTTCTAAATTTTTTGCCTCAACCGGTATTGTTTGAATTTTTACATTATTTTTAGAATACCATTGAAATTGAACATAAACACAATTTATAAGTCTTTTAGCAATTTCCCAATTATATATTTTGTCACTAAAATTAATTCCAATTACCCAAATAGAACATTGCCTTGGATTTTCACTAAAAATAAATTTTAGAAAAGACGAAGCTTGGTCTTTAATCTTGGAAAATTTTTAATTCTTTGAATGAATTTGAAAAGTAAAAGATTTTTGGGAATACCGCTGTTTTTGGGATTATCGGTTTGCTTCGATTCTGGGATCGACTGGATTAATCCTAAAGAATCCCGTTCAGACAGAAAATTTAAAAGTCACAATCCCTTATCAATCCAATCCCAACTGCAAGGCAATCCTTTTGCCTTTTAATTCCCTGGGATCTTTAATATAATAAACTAACTCCTCATCAACTCTACATCTCCCTTTCTCTTCATATCCACTTAAAATTCTATACTCCAAAAGATTTTCTTTTAAATTTGTTTTTAAAATTTTATTTTCCAAATGAACTTCAAATTCTTCATTTTTTGACCAAATTTCCATTGCTTTTCTAATTTTTGATTTTATAAATCCAAAAAGAGAATCTCCATTTTCCTCTTCAGAATTTAAAGAACAAGTAATTATTAAAAAATATTTGAAATAATTTTTGTAATTTAATTCAGCAAAAATATTTTCCTTCCAAAAATTATCCATTTTGTTAAAATTCTTACTTTTTAAATATTTAAATTGTTGAAGAGCTAAAAATAAATTTAAAAAAAATTTTTTAAGAAATGCTTTAATGTAATAGAGCTTCTTTTTATTTTTTTCTTAATTTTTACCTCAATTTAACTCAAAAAGCGATCTGATATGTATTTAAAACGAGGAAGGTTCTTTTTATAACCGAGCTATACAGACCCACAATAGAGAAACCATATGATCTTGCCATCAAAGTCTTTTGTTAAGTGTTTGTACTCGCTACCTGATACCTAGCTTTTCTGAACCGAAAACTCGACTCGAGGAATTTAATCGAAATTAATCTAAAATTTAAAAGTCTTTTATTGTGTTAAATGTGTCGCTGTTCAATTTTTGGCTATTCATAAATTTTATAAAAAAATATAATAATACATTTATTCATTTCATCAATTATAATTTTCTTTCCATTTTCATTAATATTTTTAGCCGAATTTATTTCTGGATATTTTGTTGAAATAACAGGCATTAAATTTCCTTCTCTTTCAATATCTTTAATTTGCCACGAATTTAATTTTAATTTTATTCTTCCCAATTTTTCTAAATCTTCTTTTGTACTTAAATGTTCTAATAATAAAGGTTTAGGCCAATCCCTTAAAAATTAATTTAATCTTAAAATTTAAAGTTCTCTAACCATTCTGAGAAAATAATAAAGAATTTGTGTAATAAAAATGAAAGGGATCCAGAAGGATATAATAAACATATTTTTGTTGCCATTATTGATAAAATAGTTCCACTTAAATAGCCAAACATGTTTGAATATACTTGTTTTTCTTTAAAATTTTAAAAATTAAAAAATATCTTTTGATTTGTTTACGACTGCCAAATAATGCCAAAAATCATAGTAACCTTGGAACAGACAGAAAAGTAGATCCAGCTGGTTATTTCCAAGCTGGTTATTTCCTAGGACCTAATCCGAGGATTATTTCCAGACATCCCTGGATTATTTCAGACCATTTTATCCAGAAAAATCCGGCTGGACAGGATCCGGATAGAGAAGATGATTTTGGCAGCATATAATAAAACATACGCTTTGCCCAATGCTTAATAGCTTTTAGTAAATTTTTGAAAATTTCTCTTCTTGATTTATCCAACAAAACAAACATTTGTCTAAAAGCTGCTCGATACCCTAATAATTAATATAATAAAATTTTATTTAAAAAATTTATTTTCTACCAGTTAACATAACAATACTTTTTGTAAATAATTTATTTCCATCAATTAACATTTCATTAATTAATTTATCAATTAATTTTGAATTTTTATTAATTAAATTTTCATCATTATTTAAATTAAAATTCCAAGTATCAGAAACTTCATCTCTTGCTATTGGGGCAATCATTATATCCATATCAATTCCATTAAAGTTAATATCAAAAAGAGGTTCTGTTGTATTTGCAATTGGATTTAGCTATATTTTTAAATTATTGGGTTATTTATATGCTCAAAAGATAAAGAAAATCGTTGTCTAGACAGCAATTTAAACTAGAGAGATTGGACACCTAGTTTGTAAGCTAAAAATTTGTAATACATAAGTGTTCGCATGTTGTGTAGATATTAGTGTTTCGCCGGAAGTTCCGGTTCCGATACCGGTAGTCTGGAAGTTCCTGGATTTTTTGGTTCCGGTTCTGATCCTTCAGTTTTTTTCCTTCGGTTCCGGCGAAACACTAGTAGATATAAAAGTTTTAGGGATAATAAGAGCTCTATTGATAAATCCCAACACTCTTTTAATTTACTCTGGGATTGATTATTATTGAGTTTTATCTAGTTATAAAACATCCATCAACTGATAAAAACCGAAGTATCACCCTTTTACCTTTGAAAATTTCTTTTCATTATCATTAATAAATGCTTCATATAACATTTTATATAACGAATCTTGACTGCTTCCAAAAATTAAATCATGTTCTTTACACATTCTAGAATTAATTGAATTTATTTCCTTTTTACATTTTGGGCATTTAATTGATTTAGGAATTAAACAATTTTTTGGCATAATAAAAATTATATCCAAATCTGATGAAGCTGTTTGAATACCATAAAGATTAGATCCAGCAATTATTTTTGAATATCCTAAAAACATCAGTTTTAAATTTTTGTAGAGGATTGAGCAAAAATGGAATGGGTTAATTGAAATTCGATACGATTCTGGACCTGATCCATCCACGTTTGAGAACAAGCATGTGTAAATGGAAAAAAGGGGAAAACGGGGATTATTTTTGAATATTCTAAATTTTTTAAAACGTAAATTTAAGTTGTACAAGTATATCCGTTTGACGGATAAATGGAAAATAAAATGGACATTAACAAATCTTTGAGCCTAATAAGGGAAGACGGCCGTACTAAAAACGGTCGCTTAATTATAAAAATACTATAATACCTACCGTATTTACTCTGGTAATTCCCCAGGGGATTATTGTTTCAACCCATCCCTAGAGTGGGGAATTAATAGAGACTTGGGAATTATTAGAGTAAATACGGTATATTTGTTCTTATACCTCCATGTTTATTTCCAGATTTTTTACAAATATTTTTAAGCCATTCCTCTATGTGTTTCTCAATCCAAACCTCCGTTAATTCTCTCTCTTTTATTTCTTTTTGACTAATTTTGTAAATATTATTCAAATATTCTTTTAACTAATTTTTTAATTTTCAAAAAATTAATTTAAATTTAAATACCTTAATTTCTAATTTTGATTCATTTCTTTTATTTAAAATAATTAATTGACTCTTTTCATAAAATCCTTCCCCAAAAATCCATTTTCCATTTTTAAATTTATTTTTTAATGTTTCTGATGGTATAGATAGTAATTCCATGCTTTTATTTAAATTGTAATCTAAATTTAAAAATTTTTCTCATTTCTTTAATATAAGCTCCGACTTAAAAATGTAAGCTCCAAATTAGGTTTCTATCGCCTTTCTTAAGGGAAAGTAATTCCCCGGACAACGGTGGAGGTTTAATCAGTGATGGAAAGGTTCAAGTTCCGGTTGTGGAACCGATGCGGTTCCGTTTCCAGAGAAATTTTGGAACTTTTCTATTACTCGGTCTAATACACAACAATAAGTCACTTTAAAAAAAGTTTTCAAAAGTATTCAATCTGATGAATTTAATTTAATGTTAATAGGTGTCAGGTATTTAAAATTTATTTTTAATCTTTAAAATAAATGATTCAACCAATTAATTGTTGATCAAACATTTTTATATAACTTTTAATATTTCGAACAAAATTTTGAATAAATACTTCATTATAACTATTATGTACAAAGAATTTATTTTCTTGTTTATTTTCATTAATAATTGAATAAATTCCTTCAAAAAATAATTCATTTATTTCCCCATTATTTTTAACAAATTTCTCAAAATTTTTAAAATTTTTGGAAGGAATATTAATAATTTCTTTATTTTCATTTATTTTTGTATTTTTTGACATTAACAAAGAAAATATGTAGAAATGGATTTGCCTAAAAATTAAAGAAATTTTTAGGTATTTATTCAAGAATTTTCAATTTATTCAATAACGAGCATCTTACTAGTAAAATAGGTAGGTGTGTTGTGTGTGTGTGCCTTAGTTAATGTACCTCCTCTCTTGGTTAACCAAAGCTAATATTGAAGGAGGGAGTATTTTATTTAATCAACTGTGTGATTAGGGTTATTGGATCAGAAGTTCGGATCAGAATGTCTGGATAACCGTAAAGCTTTGAAGGATGGCTGATCTATTTTCAAATATTCCAATCAGTGCTGAATAAAGGGTGTGTTATGGCTCTGTCTCAGAGCAGTTCAAAATCCTGGCTTCGGCTTTAGAAATGAAATATCTAATAAAACCCGTGAACTCTTTTTAAAATTAATTTGAAAGGTTTGGACAATTTAGAGGAAATACAGTATCAAAGGTTAAGAAAATATATTACCCAAAATTTTCAATTGAAATAATTTCCTCCTCAAAAATAATTAAATTATTGTAGAATTTAATTAATTCCTTTAAAATATCTTCAAAAATTTCATTTTTATCATCGATATTATAATTTTTAATAAATTTTATTTCTTTTAAATCTGTCCAATTATTTTTTAATTTTTTAAATTTAGTTAAATCTTGATTTCTTCCTCTTTCTTCAATTAAATTTTTATTTAATAATATTTTTTTAATTTCCAATTTTTCTTCTATTAATTTGGTCATTAAACAAATATTGATAAATAATAACATTTGATTAAATAATTTATCCTTCTGGGGTTTCTGCATTAAAATTGAATATAATTCTGATAAATAATATTTAAATTTGGTTGTTAATTCAGTTGATTCTAGTTGACTCAATTCATATAAATCTGGTAATTTAAAGACTTAATTATTAAAGATGGATTTAAAGACAATGTTTAGGTGGGATAACTTTAAGTATTTTCTTGGCTAGAATAATAATCGCCTTTACGAAATCTACTTGGATGTATTTTTGTAAACGAAAAACGATAAAATTTTAGTTATAAGTGGCGATCCATGAAAAAATGCTCTGTTACTCCGAGATTATTAAAGATGGATTTAAAGACAATGTTTAGGTGGGATAACTTTAAGTTCTGAGTTCAATTTAAATTATTTGGCAACTTCCACAAAATTAGAAATTTATGATTTACTTTTTGCCATCTTAACGGTAAACTATAAAAATGAGACAAATCAACTGACGGCAAATAGTAATTGCCGTCTGTGCTTTCGATAAATTTTCGTTTGTAGTTCCAAATGGCCCCAGTCATTGTTTAATGTTCGAAGGCCCCATCATTATTCAACATCAGAATAATTCCAAATTAAACTACTAAAATATAATTATTTTCAATTACCATTTAAATTTATATGAGCAATTATCTCATGATCCAATTGATTAAAAAATATTTTTTCTTGTTCATTAATTTCAGTTTTTTGTTCAATTAAATGTTCCTCTTTAAATTTAATTTCATTTAAGTTCTCTTCATCTAATTTATCCAATTCATTATTATTTTCATCATTTATTTCAATAATTTCATTAGAATTATTTACGTGTTCTTCCAAATTATTATTTAATACCATTATTTTTTCTTCAATATTTTCATTATTTTCTTTTCCATTTTTACTTTTTTCAATTTGATCAAATAATTGTTTTTTTGAATAACCAGTCAATGCTTTAATTCCATCTTAATTATATAATTTTAAATTTATAATTTATTACCCTCACATATAATGCAGTATTTCCTCCAAAATAGCCCCCCCCCTAACTATAATCCTTGCCCAAAAACTTGATGAAAGTTTTTGGGCAAGGATGTTCCTGAAGAGACTTTTAGTATGCGATGCAAAAAGTATGGGATATGTGTCGCGAAATCCGACTGTTGTATTTTATTTTTTGACCCTTGTCTTTTTGTCAAAAATATTTTTTATTTTTAAAATTCTATTTTAGTCATGATTATTCATAATACGCCCATTATTTCAAATTCATCATGTACTTTTTTGTAAAATTTCTATTTATTGTTTAAAATCCGCCTACTATTTTCCCTATATAAGTTTTGGATTTTTTAATATATCCCAGAGTTTTTTAAGGTTCTCAAAGAGCTCTTCCTAGATTGTAAAGTCAATTGTATCGTTAATTGTAAAGTTCAATTCTTTGTTTTATAAATTTAAAGTTTAAATTTTAATTTTAAATAAAATTTTTATTCTTTTAAAATTAATTTTTTATCTTTAAATAATTGTTAAGTATTTCTCAACAATATGGATGGTTTTCTTTGGATGATTTTTTAAAATTTTAACAGAAATAATTAACTAAATACATGAATTATTATCATTTCTCCCTCGGGATCCCGTCCCGGCATCGGTCAAAAAATAAAATCCCGACTCGGGATCCCGGATATTTTTTATAATTTTCGGGATTTTTATAATTTTCAAAATTTTCGCCTGCGGCGCTGAAAAGGGAAGAAATCTGGCTTACTAATTTAATTTTATTTACTTAGTATAAATTCCAGTATTTTATGCACTTTATTCATAAAAAGTTTAAATTTTTTATTTTGAAAAAAAATCCCGAATCCCGGTCGGGATCCCGGGTAATTATTTTCGGGATTTTTGAAATTCGGGATTTTTTCGGGATTACTCCCTCGGGATCCCGTCCCGGCATCGGTTAGGAAAAAAAATCCCGACTCGGGATCCCGGAAGTGCGATTTTGCCGGTCTCTAGTATATAAACGCAGAGTACCAATAATTCTTTTTTTTTTTTTGGCAAAAAGGCGAGAAATCTGGCTTCTTGCCCCTCCAAAATTCTAAAAATTTTCGACGAAAGATAAACTGACGAAAGATAAAATAATAATTTTTCATTTAAAACCGAATTTTCCGTGGATAAGGCATCTTATATTTAAAAAAATTTTTGCCTGCTGCGCTAAAAAGGAAGAAAAGGATTTTATTATATTGGAGGATTAATGGGATTTCAAGGGATTAAGAGTGTATAAAGGATCAGGTTTTTCTTTTTGTCTCATAAAATTCTCAAGAAAACTCTGACATGCCCGCCCCCGAGCGTTCGCGTTACAACCCTACTTAAAAAGGAAATTAATAGAATTAAAACTAGTATATTTCTTGTAAATATTAATTAAATTATGGACTTGAAGTTTAAAATATTTTTTCCGCAAATAACATAAATAATTGTATTCATTTTATCAACAATGTCTCTATCAAATAATTTCAGATTAATAATAGCGTGTCTCACAATAAGATGTTGCTAATAAACTTGTCTCTTTTTGAGAGAATATCATTTCCATTCATTGACTAACAAATCTTAAAAACATATATTTTACATAAAAATCGCTTAATTAAAGTGAGATTTTGTACGAAAATTTATATGAATCCTTATCAAATCTCAATTTTGAATACTAGATCTCAAAAATACCTTTGTCCATCAAAAATAAATTCTGCCTAAAATTTTTATTTAAACACTAAATGAAATAGGCGCTTTGAATGTTTTATAAGTAGTGCTGTCGGTTTCACCAAATTCGTCGGTTAACCGAAACCGAACCGAATCAAAAATCTTCGGTTTTTCGGTTTGGTTCGGTTTGAAACCGACAATCCTATTTATAAGTAATAACTGATGAGAATAGAATCTCTCCAATTCAAATAAGTATGCATTCGCCATGCTCTTTATGAAAATTAAGATTAATTTAAACGAGTGAAAATTAAAATGTGAGAATTGTATGATTATTTTATGGAGAGCTTCCACAACCACATCCACTGCGGCAAGTTTGGCTACGGGTGCTAGTGAAGTAAGCTTGGTTACATCATCTGCTTCAAGTCTAGAACCTGCAAATGTCACAATAATTAATTATATCTATTCAAACAATTCTGTGACACAATCAGCAAATTCATACGCTACTTCTAACTCAACATCAGGGTCTTGCCCATGTGTTCTAGTTACAGAGTTAAGAAGAATTAAATTTTTACGTTTAAACTTTGACCAACAAGTAATATAAATATATTTAAATTTTTATATTTTTTGAATTAAAGAACCGTTTCGAGGTCTGTATAAGGGAGATAGAGATTGAGCTCCTTGATGTGACTTTGACTTTATCAGTAAAGATTATTAGATGTGCTTATCATTTAAAACTTTTCTTCGCAAACAACGCTGACATTGAACCTTTAATTGAATGCGAAAAAATTACTGGATGGGGAAGGATCTTCGAGTTTATTCTTGCAGGATTCAGCTTCAATGCAGATAATATGAAATTAGTAATAGTTCCAGTAGATAATATTGGCAATTCCCTTCTAACTGCTGCTATGGAAAATGCAACAGCTAGTGACAAATGTGGCAATGGAACAACTGCAATTGTTCTTACATGGACAAAATGGTTTAAAAGGATCTGCTTTAAAAATGATGATGACTGGCCAATTGAGCGAAAACATGCCTATATCGCAATGGTTCTTCGCCAATACTGCGCTAATAATGCACCTCCCGCAGTGTGGCAAGCAATTTTGAATGCATACATGCCTGGGTTTGGAACAGTTCAACAGTATCTTACCTATTGTGATATGGTAATTTTAATATGAATGTAATCAAAAGATTCCCTATTAAATAGTATGTAACACTCTCCACAATTGGAAACTCCATGTTGAGCGGAGATGCTGATAGTAATCCTCTGTTACAGTCACTTAACAACTCCATCAATTCCAATGCCACCGCTCAGAATTATAACTCCTCAACTATAGCCGAAGCGAACAACTACGTTTCAAATTGCTACAGCTTCTTCAAAACCGAAACTGACTCCTTTAGACGTTTGAAATTTTTATCAGCACAATTCTCATATTTGAGTTCGTTGGCACATTTGTTATGTTACCAAACAACAATTTTTGGGAACGGTTTTCAGTGTAAATTCTGGCAAGTTATCGCCTCTTCGCACTTTGTTAGTTACTAAATTCTTATTCTAATCACTCTTCTTTTCAGTGTACTAATAACAACGTTACCGTTTATAATCAAACTGTTCCTCAAGGTTATGCCCATTGTTTTAAACCTGACAAAAATAACAACACCGAAGCGATACAAGCCATCGATTATGACTTGAAACCTCTTCTTACATCAGTGCAGATTATGTCACTTAACAGCTACAGAAACTCAATGGTCAATTGTATATACAAATTATTCTTCAACGACTATGTATCTGCTTATCAATGTTGCATTCCTTACATTAAAAATTGCTTCTTAAACAACCAACAACCGAGAGGATTGCTTATGAAAACAATTCTTTGGCCAGTTTTTTCTGCTTCCCAACCCGGAAATTTTTCCGGAGCATGTGGATGCAGCTGAATGTAATGAATGGAAAGGAAAGAAGGCTCTACCCAAAAATTAAGAGGGATTTGCTTGATGCCCATTGTGCTCGCTCCCTCTCCCCTCCCCTTTAGTTTAGAATATCAACACCGCCTATAAAATTTTATTCATAAATTTCTTCTTATTAGTGCTAAATCTTTCGCTTACTATGTAGTTTTTCTTTATTAATTTTTGGAAATAAATTGCGGTTGTTGTTTATATATATTCTTGAAATTTATTAGTTTATTCTTTAGGGTAAAAGGATTAGATTTATTAAATTAGTTGGTCCTAGACCTGGGTGGCATGATTCATTAACATTGTGATTTTGATCCAGGTGTAATTTTTGTGGGGAGAGGGAAAATAAAGGGGAAGAAAAATATGTAAAATGGGGGGAGATAACACAAGAGTACCCATTATTCTTTTCTTGGTTATCAAAATAACCAACAATTATACTCAAAGTTTAACCATTAATTAAGTAGCAAAAAAGTGACAGATGTTAAAGCTAACCAATAATTTAATTTTTACATTTTCCCCTTGACATTTAGCTCGGCTTTTAACATTTTTGTGTTTTTACAAGGCGGGAGACGCAATATTTGTGTTTAAAATATTTTTTTTTTCGATATATTTTATTAACTCTTTTAACCATAAAAAAGTTTACCTCAGATAAATCCCCAATGTCGTCCGGTAAAGTGTGCCTCTGATATTACCCTTAATCCCACAAATTCCCAGATATCAACCTTACAACTCTAGGTCCCTAGATATCAAGCCAAACCCTCTCTCCTGACATTTTTTAAAAGTCTCCGGATATTCGGAAGCCGCAAGATTTTCAAGGGACTAATTTAGAAATTTTTTGGTATTTTTATTATTTAACAAAAATAAAAAAAATATATTGAAAATTTTTGAAGAATCAAACAAAAACGTATATTCAAGTAAATTTTCTTTTTTTAAAAATGAGCAGAACTTCAACTGATGTATGAGAATATTATTCTAAATTAATTAAATTTGCAATTCAGGCAAATTACCTGGCTAATAAAAATGCCGGAATAAAATTGCAATTTTTTGGTCAAGCACTGCCTCTATCAGTCGTGGGATTTGTTGGAATTATTTGCAATTTTAGTATCAGCTATATCACTATCAAATATCGGTAAATTATCAAAGAAAAAATATTAGACTAATACAAAGAGTCCATTAAAGACAAAAATTCGTTTGCTAGGTTTTTTAAAGATTTTTTGGAGAAAAAAGATTTTTCTTTTAATTTTGAATTTTTTGAATAAATTTTTTTAATAAATAAAAGTTATTAAATATATAAAATAGAGGTTGAACTCGGGTTAGGTCCAGAATCGGATTTTTCGGGCCCGGAAACCGGGTATTTTGATAAAGTCCGGGGTTTCGTGGTTTTAGGGGTTTTAAGGCGGAAAAGCCCGGCCAATTATTAAATGTATTAAATAAAGTAGACCACAGGCTAGGTCTGCAATAGAATTTTCCGGCCATGGAAAATTTTGATAAAATAAGGGGTTTTTGGGGCTTTCGTGTTTTAAAATGGAAAAATCGCCCTCAATTTTCAAAGTGAAAGAGCCCTTATGCCGGGCCCAGGTCCTTGAAATTTCGTACTAAATATCGATGAAATATCAATTTTTTATTTTTAAAAATATTATTTATGGATTATGTAATAGTGATGCTCGGGAGAAGAAAAAACCCGGGAATCGGGAAACGGGAGTCGGGTCGGGAAATGACCTCGGGAGTCGGGATCGGGAGTCGGGAATTTAGAATTAAAAAATTTTGGCGCCTTTGGCGCCAAAAATTCCGATTTTTTGCGCCGCAGGCAAAAATTTTGAGAATTTTGGAGGTCAAGAAGCCATGTTGGCCTGTTAGACGCGATCTTTTGAAATTTTCAGTGCTGCTCGATCGAGAAAATGCTCTCTCCAATAAGGTTATCGGATAGTCAGAAAGCCTCGGATATCCGAATCTAAAATTTTGGATACCCGTGCTCGGATCCCAAATTTATATTTTCAAAATTATTGCTTGGGCATTGAAAAGTTGAGTCCATTGGAGTCACTCAAATCCATTGATATCTCTCTCTATTACTGCAAATCCCTCGTTATATCTTCAAATTCACCATAATCCTAGTAAATCACCGAAATCTTCTATACTACAACTCCACAGATTCTTCAATTTTCAGCGCCGCAGGCGAAAATTTTGAGGATTTTGGAAGATCCTTAAGCCAAAAATCTTCCCTTTTCAGCGCCGCAGGCGAAAATTTTGGGAATTTTGGAAGACCAAGAGGCCAGATTTCTTCGTTTTTTATAAATGAAAATATAATTTTGTCAGAAAAATCCATTCTTAGGGGTGTAAAAATTTCCCGACTTAGTCGGGAATTGACATCGGGAGTCGGGGTCGGGATCGGGAGGCCAAAAACTCGGGAAATTTCCCGAGTCGGGTGTCGGGAGTCGGGATACCCGAGCATCACTATTATGTAAGCTATTTTTACTACAATTTAAAAATATTACAAGAATTAATTATTTATAACAATTAGCATTTTTGTTATTTAAATAATTTGTTGGGGGTTTTAACAGTGGATATTAAAAAAATAAAATGTTGGGGAGAGAAAATATTTTTTATATATTTAATAAATACAAAACGCGTAATGGACATGTATAAATTTGTGGCTTCATTAAAAATTGATGGAAAAGGAATTCTACGCTTTGGAAGGATTATCTTTTTTTTTTAAATAAATAAATTATTTTATATAAATTGATAATTATTTAATAATAAATGTTTTTAATAAATAAATAATTTTGTAGAGATATTAAAATAAATATAGTCTAGAGTTCGAACCCGGGTTCGCAGTAACTCGGAACCAGGGTATTTTGATAAAATCAGAGGTTTTCGATATTCCGAATTAGCTCGGAAAAACTTTAATAAACCAAAAATATTTCCAAAAAAAGGCAAAATAGGTCAATATGCAATTAGGGTTATATTGATAACCCAAATTTTACTTTTTGACTCTGAAGTAGAGTAGGTCGAGGTCGAGGTTTTTTGAAAAAACCGAGACCGAGGATCACCGAGGCTGGAAAAGCCGAGATCGAGGTCGAGGGGCAAATTTTGGCCGAGGTCGAGGTTCGAGGATAACCGAGGTTTTTAAAAATTTTTATAAAACCTCAAAATCTAATTAAATCTACCAAATTTTATTAAAAATTCACTAAATCATTATTAAAATCATCCTTTTAATCTTACTTGTCAGTTTAGATGGCTAATATTATTTCGGGGGATATGGGAAGACTAAGGGAGATATCGAGTGATATAGGGGATTAAGAAGGATAGCAATGAATTAAGCGGGATTTGGTGAATTGAGGGTTATCGTTGATTGAGTGATTCATAATGATGGTGAATTTTAAGATTTTTTCATTTTGTTCATCTCTTTTTGCGCCGCAGGCGAAAATTTTTAAATTTTGGTCGACCGTTAAGCCAAAAATCATCCTGTTTTTACGCCGCAGGCAAATTTTTTTAATTTTGAGAGGTCAGTCTAGAATTTCTATATTGAAAAATATTAATTAATTTTTTAATACAAATAGTTTTTCCGGAGCCGGTCTCCGGCATTGACCATATCCAGCACTGAGACAAGTTCTTTTAGTGCCGCAGGCAAAAATTGTGATAATTTTAGAAGGCCAGAGCCGAAAAAATTCAGTTTTTAGAACCAATGTCTAAAGGCCAACAAGTAGATTATTTCCTTTTTACCGCCTCTGGATGGATAGTTCCATGATATATACACAGAAGTATTTTTCTGGATTAATCCTGTCCGGACATATATTCTTAATAAGCGATCAGCGCCGCATGCGAAAATTTTGAGAATTTTAGAAGGCCAATAAGCTTAAATTCTTCCTTTTCTAGCGCCGCAGGCAAAATTTTGAGAATTTTTTGAAGAAAAATAAGCCAAAATTCTTCCATTTCTGCTAAAAAAGTCAATCTTTAGGGGTGTATATTTAGCCTCGGTCCTCGCCGAGGTTCTGGGCGAGGACCGTGACCGAGGTTCCGAGGCCCGAGGTTAGCAAAATCGAGGTCGAGGTTTGAAAATGGGCGAGGACCTCGGCCTCGGCGAGGCCTTACCATTTCTAATACCATTTCTAACTTACCATTTCTAACTTACCATTTCTAATCTTTATGAGAGGAGAAAGAAGGAAAAGAAAATAAGTGCGGACATACGTTTGCGGACATGGTGGTATATAATAGAGACCGGCGCGGGACGGGATCCCGACGGGATTTTCCGGGATCCCGCTCCCGAAATCCCGGATTTTTTTCATTTTCGGGATCATTCGGGATCCGGGATTTTTCCGGGATTTCTCCCTCGGGATCCCGTCCCGGCATCGGTCAAAAAATAAAATCCCGACTCGGGATCCCGGATATTTTTTATAATTTTCGGGATTTTTATAATTTTCAAAATTTTCGCCTGCGGCGCTGAAAAGGGAAGAAATCTGGCTTAAGCAACTCCAAAATTCTCAAAATTTTCGCCTGCAGCGCAAAAAAGGAAGATTTTTGGCTTAAGGGTCATCCAAAATTTTAAAAATTTTCGCCTGCGGCGCTGAAGACGGATACGTTTTGAGTTATTATTGGAGTAAAGTGAAGGAATATTAATACATAGTGGGATTTTATCAAGGGACTTAGTGATTAATCCACCGATATCCCTCTAAATCCATTATAGAGGGAATTAAAGGAGGAGGACAATCCAATTATAAAAAATTATTGATATTTTTACTAATTTAATTTTATTTACTTAGTATAAATTCCAGTATTTTATGCACTTTATTCATAAAAAGTTTAAATTTTTTATTTTGAAAAATCCCGAATCCCGGTCGGGATCCCGGGTAATTATTTTCGGGATTTTTGAAATTCGGGATTTTTTCGGGATTACTCCCTCGGGATCCCGTCCCGGCATCGGTTAGGAAAAAAAATCCCGACTCGGGATCCCGGAAGTGCGATTTTGCCGGTCTCTAGTATATAAACGCAGAGTACCAATAATTCTTTTTTTTTTGGCAAAAAGGCGAGAAATCTGGCTTCTTGCCCCTCCAAAATTCTAAAAATTTTCGACGAAAGATAAACTGACGAAAGATAAAATAATAATTTTTCATTTAAAACCGAATTTTCCGTGGATAAGGCATCTTATATTTAAAAAAATTTTTGCCTGCTGTGCTAAATCACGGAATGAGCCCAAACCGAAAGCACGGAATGAGCCCAAACCGAAAGCACAACCGACTGTGCCACCATCCAACCCGATGATGGGTCATTTATTTTCATTTATATTCTTTCTGCAAGTGCGGACACAACAACGAGTTCAAAATTAACAAAGTTGCAGTTTTGCTTCCAAGTGCAGAATATTTGTGCCTTAAAAAGTATTTTATACAAGGTGGCAACAGTCTACCTAGCAACGAATTTTTGTCTTTAATGGACTCTTTGTATTAGTCTAATATTTTTTCTTTGATAATTTACCGATATTTGATAGTGATATAGCTGATACTAAAATTGCAAATAATTCCAACAAATCCCACGACTGATAGAGGCAGTGCTTGACCAAAAAATTGCAATTTTATTCCGGCATTTTTATTAGCCAGGTAATTTGCCTGAATTGCAAATTTAATTAATTTAGAATAATATTCTCATACATCAGTTGAAGGTCTGCTCATTTTTAAAAAAAGAAAATTTACTTGAATATACGTTTTTGTTTGATTCTTCAAAAATTTTCAATATATTTTTTTTATTTTTGTTAAATAATAAAAATACCAAAAAATTTCTAAATTAGTCCCTTGAAAATCTTGCGGCTTCCGAATATCCGGAGACTTTTAAAAAATGTCAGGAGAGAGGGTTTGGCTTGATATCTAGGGACCTAGAGTTGTAAGGTTGATATCTGGGAATTTGTGGGATTAAGGGTAATATCAGAGGCACACTTTACCGGACGACAATGGGGATTTATCTGAGGTAAACTTTTTTATGGTTAAAAGAGTTAATAAAATATATCGAAAAAAAAATATTTTAAACACAAATATTGCGTCTCCCGCCTTGTAAAAACACAAAAATGTTAAAAGCCGAGCTAAATGTCAAGGGGAAAATGTAAAAATTAAATTATTGGTTAGCTTTAACATCTGTCACTTTTTTGCTACTTAATTAATGGTTAAACTTTGAGTATAATTGTTGGTTATTTTGATAACCAAGAAAAGAATAATGGGTACTCTTGTGTTATCTCCCCCCATTTTACATATTTTTCTTCCCCTTTATTTTCCCTCTCCCCACAAAAATTACACCTGGATCAAAATCACAATGTTAATGAATCATGCCACCCAGGTCTAGGACCAACTAATTTAATAAATCTAATCCTTTTACCCTAAAGAATAAACTAATAAATTTCAAGAATATATATAAACAACAACCGCAATTTATTTCCAAAAATTAATAAAGAAAAACTACATAGTAAGCGAAAGATTTAGCACTAATAAGAAGAAATTTATGAATAAAATTTTATAGGCGGTGTTGATATTCTAAACTAAAGGGGAGGGGAGAGGGAGCGAGCACAATGGGCATCAAGCAAATCCCTCTTAATTTTTGGGTAGAGCCTTCTTTCCTTTCCATTCATTACATTCAGCTGCATCCACATGCTCCGGAAAAATTTCCGGGTTGGGAAGCAGAAAAAACTGGCCAAAGAATTGTTTTCATAAGCAATCCTCTCGGTTGTTGGTTGTTTAAGAAGCAATTTTTAATGTAAGGAATGCAACATTGATAAGCAGATACATAGTCGTTGAAGAATAATTTGTATATACAATTGACCATTGAGTTTCTGTAGCTGTTAAGTGACATAATCTGCACTGATGTAAGAAGAGGTTTCAAGTCATAATCGATGGCTTGTATCGCTTCGGTGTTGTTATTTTTGTCAGGTTTAAAACAATGGGCATAACCTTGAGGAACAGTTTGATTATAAACGGTAACGTTGTTATTAGTACACTGAAAAGAAGAGTGATAAGAATAAGAATTTAGTAACTAACAAAGTGCGAAGAGGCGATAACTTGCCAGAATTTACACTGAAAACCGTTCCCAAAAATTGTTGTTTGGTAACATAACAAATGTGCCAACGAACTCAAATATGAGAATTGTGCTGATAAAAATTTCAAACGTCTAAAGGAGTCAGTTTCGGTTTTGAAGAAGCTGTAGCAATTTGAAACGTAGTTGTTCGCTTCGGCTATAGTTGAGGAGTTATAATTCTGAGCGGTGGCATTGGAATTGATGGAGTTGTTAAGTGACTGTAACAGAGGATTACTATCAGCATCTCCGCTCAACATGGAGTTTCCAATTGTGGAGAGTGTTACATACTATTTAATAGGGAATCTTTTGATTACATTCATATTAAAATTACCATATCACAATAGGTAAGATACTGTTGAACTGTTCCAAACCCAGGCATGTATGCATTCAAAATTGCTTGCCACACTGCGGGAGGTGCATTATTAGCGCAGTATTGGCGAAGAACCATTGCGATATAGGCATGTTTTCGCTCAATTGGCCAGTCATCATCATTTTTAAAGCAGATCCTTTTAAACCATTTTGTCCATGTAAGAACAATTGCAGTTGTTCCATTGCCACATTTGTCACTAGCTGTTGCATTTTCCATAGCAGCAGTTAGAAGGGAATTGCCAATATTATCTACTGGAACTATTACTAATTTCATATTATCTGCATTGAAGCTGAATCCTGCAAGAATAAACTCGAAGATCCTTCCCCATCCAGTAATTTTTTCGCATTCAATTAAAGGTTCAATGTCAGCGTTGTTTGCGAAGAAAAGTTTTAAATGATAAGCACATCTAATAATCTTTACTGATAAAGTCAAAGTCACATCAAGGAGCTCAATCTCTATCTCCCTTATACAGACCTCGAAACGGTTCTTTAATTCAAAAAATATAAAAATTTAAATATATTTATATTACTTGTTGGTCAAAGTTTAAACGTAAAAATTTAATTCTTCTTAACTCTGTAACTAGAACACATGGGCAAGATCCTGATGTTGAGTTAGAAGTAGCGTATGAATTTGCTGATTGTGTCACAGAATTGTTTGAATAGATATAATTAATTATTGTGACATTTGCAGGTTCTAGACTTGAAGCAGATGATGTAACCAAGCTTACTTCACTAGCACCCGTAGCCAAACTTGCCGCAGTGGATGTGGTTGTGGAAGCCGTTGTGGTTGTTGGAATATTACTTGGAGTAGTCGTAGCATAACAGTCACATATTGGCCCAATGTTACATTCACGATGAGCTTGGCTTTTTGAGTTACTTTCCGAACTTCGTGTATTAGTTAAAGGTGCAGGACAATTAGTTGACATAACAATGCCAAAACAAATACCAAAAGCCAGAATATTTCCTAACAGAAATTTGGATCCCATATTGGAGCAGTTGAATATAACTGAAGTAATTCGAAAGAGGAGGTTGAAGAATTTTTAGAAAAGGATCTTTGTTCGGCTACGAGGTCGAAACATGATTAGTGAGACTTTTGACTGCCTTTTATAGTGAGTATCTTCTTGTGTGGTCGTAGTTTTATAGATTTGAATCGAAAGGATTTGAATTTTATTTTTGTTTTATAACACCCGTTAAGTTAATTTTACAATATTTACATATTGTTTTGATAAACAAATCTATTTTTGAGATTTCTCCATAAAATAATCATACAATTCTCACATTTTAATTTTCACTCGTTTAAATTAATCTTAATTTTCATAAAGAGCATGGCGAATGCATACTTATTTGAATTGGAGAGATTCTATTCTCATCAGTTATTACTTATAAATAGGATTGTCGGTTTCAAACCGAACCAAACCGAAAAACCGAAGATTTTTGATTCGGTTCGGTTTCGGTTAACCGACGAATTTGGTGAAACCGACAGCACTACTTATAAAACATTCAAAGCGCCTATTTCATTTAGTGTTTAAATAAAAATTTTAGGCAGAATTTATTTTTGATGGACAAAGGTATTTTTGAGATCTAGTATTCAAAATTGAGATTTGATAAGGATTCATATAAATTTTCGTACAAAATCTCACTTTAATTAAGCGATTTTTATGTAAAATATATGTTTTTAAGATTTGTTAGTCAATGAATGGAAATGATATTCTCTCAAAAAGAGACAAGTTTATTAGCAACATCTTATTGTGAGACACGCTATTATTAATCTGAAATTATTTGATAGAGACATTGTTGATAAAATGAATACAATTATTTATGTTATTTGCGGAAAAAATATTTTAAACTTCAAGTCCATAATTTAATTAATATTTACAAGAAATATACTAGTTTTAATTCTATTAATTTCCTTTTTAAGTAGGGTTGTAACGCGAACGCTCGGGGGCGGGCATGTCAGAGTTTTCTTGAGAATTTTATGAGACAAAAAGAAAAACCTGATCCTTTATACACTCTTAATCCCTTGAAATCCCATTAATCCTCCAATATAATAAAATCCTTTTCTTCCTTTTTAGCGCAGCAGGCAAAAATTTTTTTAAATATAAGATGCCTTATCCACGGAAAATTCGGTTTTAAATGAAAAAATTATTATTTTATCTTTCGTCAGTTTATCTTTCGTCGAAAATTTTTAGAATTTTGGAGGGGCAAGAAGCCAGATTTCTCGCCTTTTTGCCAAAAAAAAAAGAATTATTGGTACTCTGCGTTTATATACTAGAGACCGGCAAAATCGCACTTCCGGGATCCCGAGTCGGGATTTTTTTTCCTAACCGATGCCGGGACGGGATCCCGAGGGAGTAATCCCGAAAAAATCCCGAATTTCAAAAATCCCGAAAATAATTACCCGGGATCCCGACCGGGATTCGGGATTTTTTTCAAAATAAAAAATTTAAACTTTTTATGAATAAAGTGCATAAAATACTGGAATTTATACTAAGTAAATAAAATTAAATTAGTAAAAATATCAATAATTTTTTATAATTGGATTGTCCTCCTCCTTTAATTCCCTCTATAATGGATTTAGAGGGATATCGGTGGATTAATCACTAAGTCCCTTGATAAAATCCCACTATGTATTAATATTCCTTCACTTTACTCCAATAATAACTCAAAACGTATCCGTCTTCAGCGCCGCAGGCGAAAATTTTTAAAATTTTGGATGACCCTTAAGCCAAAAATCTTCCTTTTTTGCGCTGCAGGCGAAAATTTTGAGAATTTTGGAGTTGCTTAAGCCAGATTTCTTCCCTTTTCAGCGCCGCAGGCGAAAATTTTGAAAATTATAAAAATCCCGAAAATTATAAAAAATATCCGGGATCCCGAGTCGGGATTTTATTTTTTGACCGATGCCGGGACGGGATCCCGAGGGAGAAATCCCGGAAAAATCCCGGATCCCGAATGATCCCGAAAATGAAAAAAATCCGGGATTTCGGGAGCGGGATCCCGGAAAATCCCGTCGGGAAAAATCCCCCCGTTAGTTTTTCGGGACGGGGTTCGGGTCGAAGAGAATTGTGAAAAAATTGTTCGGTAACGGGGCCTGGGTTGTTCGGGAACTCTATTTTTAAGTTCAATTAAACAAATAAATTGTTAGTTATACAAATAAAAGGCTTAATCAATATAAATAACATTTTTCTATAAATGACATTTTCCCGCCTTATAATCAATGTCCACTTAGTTTTATCTGAAGTTTACTTCAGAGTCAAAAAGTAAAATTTGGGTTATCAATATAACCCTAATTGTATATTGACCTATTTTGCCTTTTTTTGGAAATATTTTTGGTTTATTAAAGTTTTTCCGAGCTAATTCGGAATATCGAAAACCTCTGATTTTATCAAAATATCCTGGTTCCGAGTTACTGCGAACCCGGTTTCGAACTCTAGACTATATTTATTTTAATATCTCTACAAAATTATTTATTTATTAAAAACATTTATTATTAAATAATTATCAATTTATATAAAATAATTTATTTATTTAAAAAAAAAGATAATCCTTCCAAAGCGTAGAATTCCTTTTCCATCAATTTTTAATGAAGCCACAAATTTATACATGTCCATTACGCGTTTTGTATTTATTAAATATATAAAAAATATTTTCTCTCCCCAACATTTTATTTTTTTAATATCCACTGTTAAAACCCCCAACAAATTATTTAAATAACAAAAATGCTAATTGTTATAAATAATTAATTCTTGTAATATTTTTAAATTGTAGTAAAAATAGCTTACATAATAGTGATGCTCGGGTATCCCGACTCCCGACACCCGACTCGGGAAATTTCCCGAGTTTTTGGCCTCCCGATCCCGACCCCGACTCCCGATGTCAATTCCCGACTAAGTCGGGAAATTTTTACACCCCTAAGAATGGATTTTTCTGACAAAATTATATTTTCATTTATAAAAAACGAAGAAATCTGGCCTCTTGGTCTTCCAAAATTCCCAAAATTTTCGCCTGCGGCGCTGAAAAGGGAAGATTTTTGGCTTAAGGATCTTCCAAAATCCTCAAAATTTTCGCCTGCGGCGCTGAAAATTGAAGAATCTGTGGAGTTGTAGTATAGAAGATTTCGGTGATTTACTAGGATTATGGTGAATTTGAAGATATAACGAGGGATTTGCAGTAATAGAGAGAGATATCAATGGACTGATGGACTCCAATGTGACTCCAATGGACTCAACTTTTCAATGCCCAAGCAATAATTTTGAAAATATAAATTTGGGATCCGAGCACGGGTATCCAAAATTTTAGATTCGGATATCCGAGGCTTTCTGACTATCCGATAACCTTATTGGAGAGAGCATTTTCTCGATCGAGCAGCACTGAAAATTTCAAAAGATCGCGTCTAACAGGCCAACATGGCTTCTTGACCTCCAAAATTCTCAAAATTTTTGCCTGCGGCGCAAAAAAATCGGAATTTTTGGCGCCAAAGGCGCCAAAATTTTTTAATTCTAAATTCCCGACTCCCGATCCCGACTCCCGAGGTCATTTCCCGACCCGACTCCCGTTTCCCGATTCCCGGGTTTTTTCTTCTCCCGAGCATCACTATTACATAATCCATAAATAATATTTTTAAAAATAAAAAATTGATATTTCATCGATATTTAGTACGAAATTTCAAGGACCTGGGCCCGGCATAAGGGCTCTTTCACTTTGAAAATTGAGGGCGATTTTTCCATTTTAAAACACGAAAGCCCCAAAAACCCCTTATTTTATCAAAATTTTCCATGGCCGGAAAATTCTATTGCAGACCTAGCCTGTGGTCTACTTTATTTAATACATTTAATAATTGGCCGGGCTTTTCCGCCTTAAAACCCCTAAAACCACGAAACCCCGGACTTTATCAAAATACCCGGTTTCCGGGCCCGAAAAATCCGATTCTGGACCTAACCCGAGTTCAACCTCTATTTTATATATTTAATAACTTTTATTTATTAAAAAAATTTATTCAAAAAATTCAAAATTAAAAGAAAAATCTTTTTTCTCCAAAAAATCTTTAAAAAACCTAGCAAACGAATTTTTGTCTTTAATGGACTCTTTGTATTAGTCTAATATTTTTTCTTTGATAATTTACCGATATTTGATAGTGATATAGCTGATACTAAAATTGCAAATAATTCCAACAAATCCCACGACTGATAGAGGCAGTGCTTGACCAAAAAATTGCAATTTTATTCCGGCATTTTTATTAGCCAGGTAATTTGCCTGAATTGCAAATTTAATTAATTTAGAATAATATTCTCATACATCAGTTGAAGTTCTGCTCATTTTTAAAAAAAGAAAATTTACTTGAATATACGTTTTTGTTTGATTCTTCAAAAATTTTCAATATATTTTTTTTATTTTTGTTAAATAATAAAAATACCAAAAAATTTCTAAATTAGTCCCTTGAAAATCTTGCGGCTTCCGAATATCCGGAGACTTTTAAAAAATGTCAGGAGAGAGGGTTTGGCTTGATATCTAGGGACCTAGAGTTGTAAGGTTGATATCTGGGAATTTGTGGGATTAAGGGTAATATCAGAGGCACACTTTACCGGACGACATTGGGGATTTATCTGAGGTAAACTTTTTTATGGTTAAAAGAGTTAATAAAATATATCGAAAAAAAAAATATTTTAAACACAAATATTGCGTCTCCCGCCTTGTAAAAACACAAAAATGTTAAAAGCCGAGCTAAATGTCAAGGGGAAAATGTAAAAATTAAATTATTGGTTAGCTTTAACATCTGTCACTTTTTTGCTACTTAATTAATGGTTAAACTTTGAGTATAATTGTTGGTTATTTTGATAACCAAGAAAAGAATAATGGGTACTCTTGTGTTATCTCCCCCCATTTTACATATTTTTCTTCCCCTTTATTTTCCCTCTCCCCACAAAAATTACACCTGGATCAAAATCACAATGTTAATGAATCATGCCACCCAGGTCTAGGACCAACTAATTTAATAAATCTAATCCTTTTACCCTAAAGAATAAACTAATAAATTTCAAGAATATATATAAACAACAACCGCAATTTATTTCCAAAAATTAATAAAGAAAAACTACATAGTAAGCGAAAGATTTAGCACTAATAAGAAGAAATTTATGAATAAAATTTTATAGGCGGTGTTGATATTCTAAACTAAAGGGGGAGGGGAGAGGGAGCGAGCACAATGGGCATCAAGCAAATCCCTCTTAATTTTTGGGTAGAGCCTTCTTTCCTTTCCATTCATTACATTCAGCTGCATCCACATGCTCCGGAAAAATTTCCGGGTTGGGAAGCAGAAAAAACTGGCCAAAGAATTGTTTTCATAAGCAATCCTCTCGGTTGTTGGTTGTTTAAGAAGCAATTTTTAATGTAAGGAATGCAACATTGATAAGCAGATACATAGTCGTTGAAGAATAATTTGTATATACAATTGACCATTGAGTTTCTGTAGCTGTTAAGTGACATAATCTGCACTGATGTAAGAAGAGGTTTCAAGTCATAATCGATGGCTTGTATCGCTTCGGTGTTGTTATTTTTGTCAGGTTTAAAACAATGGGCATAACCTTGAGGAACAGTTTGATTATAAACGGTAACGTTGTTATTAGTACACTGAAAAGAAGAGTGATTAGAATAAGAATTTAGTAACTAACAAAGTGCGAAGAGGCGATAACTTGCCAGAATTTACACCGAAAACCGTTCCCAAAAATTGTTGTTTGGTAACATAACAAATGTGCCAACGAACTCAAATATGAGAATTGTGCTGATAAAAATTTCAAACGTCTAAAGGAGTCAGTTTCGGTTTTGAAGAAGCTGTAGCAATTTGAAACGTAGTTGTTCGCTTCGGCTATAGTTGAGGAGTTATAATTCTGAGCGGTGGCATTGGAATTGATGGAGTTGTTAAGTGATTGTAACAGAGGATTACTATCAGCATCTCCGCTCAACATGGAGTTTCCAATTGTGGAGAGTGTTACATACTATTTAATAGGGAATCTTTTGATTACATTCATATTAAAATTATTACCATATCACAATAGGTAAGATACTGTTGAACTGTTCCAAACCCAGGCATGTATGCATTCAAAATTGCTTGCCACACTGCGGGAGGTGCATTATTAGCGCAGTATTGGCGAAGAACCATTGCGATATAGGCATGTTTTCGCTCAATTGGCCAGTCATCATCATTTTTAAAGCAGATCCTTTTAAACCATTTTGTCCATGTAAGAACAATTGCAGTTGTTCCATTGCCACATTTGTCACTAGCTGTTGCATTTTCCATAGCAGCAGTTAGAAGGGAATTGCCAATATTATCTACTGGAACTATTACTAATTTCATATTATCTGCATTGAAGCTGAATCCTGCAAGAATAAACTCGAAGATCCTTCCCCATCCAGTAATTTTTTCGCATTCAATTAAAGGTTCAATGTCAGCGTTGTTTGCGAAGAAAAGTTTTAAATGATAAGCACATCTAATAATCTTTACTGATAAAGTCAAAGTCACATCAAGGAGCTCAATCTCTATCTCCCTTATACAGACCTCGAAACGGTTCTTTAATTCAAAAAATATAAAAATTTAAATATATTTATATTACTTGTTGGTCAAAGTTTAAACGTAAAAATTTAATTCTTCTTAACTCTGTAACTAGAACACATGGGCAAGACCCTGATGTTGAGTTAGAAGTAGCGTATGAATTTGCTGATTGTGTCACAGAATTGTTTGAATAGATATAATTAATTATTGTGACATTTGCAGGTTCTAGACTTGAAGCAGATGATGTAACCAAGCTTACTTCACTAGCACCCGTAGCCAAACTTGCCGCAGTGGATGTGGTTGTGGAAGCCGTTGTGGTTGTTGGAATATTACTTGGAGTAGTCGTAGCATAACAGTCACATATTGGCCCAATGTTACATTCACGATGAGCTTGGCTTTTGAGTTACTTTCCGAACTTCGTGTATTAGTTAAAGGTGCAGGACAATTAGTTGACATAACAATGCCAAAACAAATACCAAAAGCCAGAATATTTCCTAACAGAAATTTGGATCCCATATTGGAGCAGTTGAATATAACTGAAGTAATTCGAAAGAGGAGGTTGAAGAATTTTTAGAAAAGGATCTTTGTTCGGCTACGAGGTCGAAACATGATTAGTGAGACTTTTGACTGCCTTTTATAGTGAGTATCTTCTTGTGTGGTCGTAATTATATAGATTTGAATCGAAAGGATTTGAATTTTATTTTTGTTTTATAACATACGTAAAATTAATTTTACAATATTTACATATTGTTTTGATAAACAAATTTATTTTTGAGATTTCTCCATAAAATAATCATACAATTCTCACATTTTAATTTTCACTCGTTTAAATTAATCTTAATTTTCATAAAGAGCATGGCGAATGCATACTTATTTGAATTGGAGAGATTCTATTCTCATCAGTTATTACTTATAAATAGGATTGTCGGTTTCAAACCGAACCAAACCGAAAAACCGAAGATTTTTGATTCGGTTCGGTTTCGGTTAACCGACGAATTTGGTGAAACCGACAGCACTACTTATAAAACATTCAAAGCGCCTATTTCATTTAGTGTTTAAATAAAAATTTTAGGCAGAATTTATTTTTGATGGACAAAGGTATTTTTGAGATCTAGTATTCAAAATTGAGATTTGATAAGGATTCATATAAATTTTCGTACAAAATCTCACTTTAATTAAGCGATTTTTATGTAAAATATATGTTTTTAAGATTTGTTAGTCAATGAATGGAAATGATATTCTCTCAAAAAGAGACAAGTTTATTAGCAACATCTTATTGTGAGACACGCTATTATTAATCTGAAATTATTTGATAGAGACATTGTTGATAAAATGAATACAATTATTTATGTTATTTGCGGAAAAAATATTTTAAACTTCAAGTCCATAATTTAATTAATATTTACAAGAAATATACTAGTTTTAATTCTATTAATTTCCTTTTTAAGTAGGGTTGTAACGCGAACGCTCGGGGGCGGGCATGTCAGAGTTTTCTTGAGAATTTTATGAGACAAAAAGAAAAACCTGATCCTTTATACACTCTTAATCCCTTGAAATCCCATTAATCCTCCAATATAATAAAATCCTTTTCTTCCTTTTTAGCGCAGCAGGCAAAAATTTTTTTAAATATAAGATGCCTTATCCACGGAAAATTCGGTTTTAAATGAAAAAATTATTATTTTATCTTTCGTCAGTTTATCTTTCGTCGAAAATTTTTAGAATTTTGGAGGGGCAAGAAGCCAGATTTCTCGCCTTTTTGCCAAAAAAAAAAGAATTATTGGTACTCTGCGTTTATATACTAGAGACCGGCAAAATCGCACTTCCGGGATCCCGAGTCGGGATTTTTTTTCCTAACCGATGCCGGGACGGGATCCCGAGGGAGTAATCCCGAAAAAATCCCGAATTTCAAAAATCCCGAAAATAATTACCCGGGATCCCGACCGGGATTCGGGATTTTTTTCAAAATAAAAAATTTAAACTTTTTATGAATAAAGTGCATAAAATACTGGAATTTATACTAAGTAAATAAAATTAAATTAGTAAAAATATCAATAATTTTTTATAATTGGATTGTCCTCCTCCTTTAATTCCCTCTATAATGGATTTAGAGGGATATCGGTGGATTAATCACTAAGTCCCTTGATAAAATCCCACTATGTATTAATATTCCTTCACTTTACTCCAATAATAACTCAAAACGTATCCGTCTTCAGCGCCGCAGGCGAAAATTTTTAAAATTTTGGATGACCCTTAAGCCAAAAATCTTCCTTTTTTGCGCTGCAGGCGAAAATTTTGAGAATTTTGGAGTTGCTTAAGCCAGATTTCTTCCCTTTTCAGCGCCGCAGGCGAAAATTTTGAAAATTATAAAAATCCCGAAAATTATAAAAAATATCCGGGATCCCGAGTCGGGATTTTATTTTTTGACCGATGTCGGGACGGGATCCCGAGGGAGTAATCCCGAAAAAATCCCGGATCCCGAATGATCCCGAAAATGAAAAAAATCCGGGATTTCGGGAGCGGGATCCCGGAAAATCCCGTCGGGATCCCGTCCCGCGCCGGTCTCTATTATATACCACCATGTCAGCAAACGTATGTCCGCACTTATTTTCTTTTCCTTCTTTCTCCTCTCATAAAGATTAGAAATGGTAAGTATTAATAAACCATGATTTTCTTTTTCTTCTTCTTTCTCCTATCATAAAGATTAAAATGGTCACATTTCACTGTAAATCACCGGTATCATTTTGTCGACCCGAAAACCGGAGCGAATACACAAAAAATTGAGCGTCTTTGGGGTTCTGCCAAATGGAGGAACAAAAAACAGAGGAACGGCGCGTCATCATTTGGAGAGCTACTTAGCGGAATTTATGTGTAGGCAAGAAGCTAAGGAAGAAAATTTTTTCGAATGGATTTGTAAAAAAATAGCAGAAATATGGCCTCCGAAATAATTTCTAAAATTGTCTTATTTTTGCTTTTATATTTTTATATAAACGAATATTTGTCTGTTGTTTTTACTTACCATTTCTAATCTTTATGAGAGGAGAAAGAAGGAAAAGAAAATAAGTGCAGACATACGTTTGCGGACATGGTGGTATATAAACGCAGAGTACCGAATTATTTTTAGTAAGAATTATAGAAAAATACCAAATTAAAAAAATTACAAAAATAGGAAATGAAATTAGGGGAAATTTTTAATTACAAATTCGTGAATCTGGAATTAATTTGGCTTCGAACCCAACCCTATGTAAACGGAAATACAAAACAAGTCAAGAAACTAACCACCCAACCACATGTCTCACAGAAAAATATCAAAGAGAATTTTGATAATTTTTTTACTCCTTTCAAAAATAATAATGAAAATATAAAGTTGGAGGAAATTTTTTTGAATATATTATTTAAATTCCCCTAAAAATAGGCATTTTATGGGGTGTATAACCCGAAACCCCGTTAGTTTTTCGGGACGGGGTTCGGGTCGAAGAGAATTGTGAAAAAATTGTTCGGTAACGGGGCCTGGGTTGTTCGGGAACTCTATTTTTAAGTTCAATTAAACAAATAAATTGTTAGTTATACAAATAAAAGGCTTAATCAATATAAATAACATTTTTCTATAAATGACATTTTCCCGCCTTATAATCAATGTCCACTTAGTTTTATATGAAGTTTACTTCAGGGCCCGTAGAATAAATTCAAGGGTAAGGTTACCCGGGTAGCGGCAGCGCCGACTTGACCCTAGGCAAAGGGTTTGGCGCCGCTACCCGCTTCTCGTTCTCCCTATTTATGAAAAAATTCATAACTTTTTTTAAAATGCAGATAAAAATTTTATTTTTTGGCCAAATTATAGATGGGAGTCTTATCTATGGATTACCAAAAAATTAAAAATTTTGACCGATTTTTTTAAAAGTTATGAATTTTCTAGCAAGGTACTACTTTTTCCTTAAAAAATGACTAAAAATGAGGTCCTTTTTGTTAAAAATTGTCATAAATTTATTTCCAAAGAAAAAAATTAAAACTTATATCAAAAAATAGAGCACATTCCAAACTATCTAAAAAAATTTAATTTATAATTTTTTCATCAAATTTCAAATTTTAAGGATTTTTTAAAGAAATTGTCTACCCTGCCCCTTAGCAGTGTAACAATTTTACCCTCGACCTCTACCGTATCCTTTTCCTCTTTCTTTTCTTTTCCATTTCTTCGGCGCAAGGATTCTTCACTTTTTTTCGTTTTGTGGGGGAAAAGTTACTCGGGTAACTTAACCCCGAATTTATTCTACGGGCCCAGAGTAGAGCAGGTCGAGGTCGAGGCCTCGCCGAGGCCGAGGTCCTCGCCCATTTTCAAACCTCGACCTCGATTTTGCTAACCTCGGGCCTCGGAACCTCGGTCTCGGTCCTCGCCCAGAACCTCGGCGAGGACCGAGGCTAAATATACACCCCTAAAGATTGACTTTTTTAGCAGAAATGGAAGAATTTTGGCTTATTTTTCTTCAAAAAATTCTCAAAATTTTGCCTGCGGCGCTAGAAAAGGAAGAATTTAAGCTTATTGGCCTTCTAAAATTCTCAAAATTTTCGCATGCGGCGCTGATCGCTTATTAAGAAGATATGTCCGGACAGGATTAATCCAGAAAAATACTTCTGTGTATAGTATATCATGGAACTATCCATCCAGAGGCGGTAAAAAGGAAATAATCTACTTGTTGGCCTTTAGACATTGGTTCTAAAAACTGAATTTTTTCGGCTCTGGCCTTCTAAAATTATCACAATTTTTGCCTGCGGCACTAAAAGAACTTGTCTCAGTGCTGGATATGGTCAATGCCGGAGACCGGCTCCGGAAAAACTATTTGTATTAAAAAATTAATTAATATTTTTAAATATAGAAATTCTAGACTGACCTCTCAAAATTAAAAAAATTTGCCTGCGGCGTAAAAACAGGATGATTTTTGGCTTAACGGTCGACCAAAATTTAAAAATTTTCGCCTGCGGCGCAAAAAGAGATGAACAAAATGAAAAAATCTTAAAATTCACCATCATTATGAATCACTCAATCAACGATAACCCTCAATTCACCAAATCCCGCTTAATTCATTGCTATCCTTCTTAATCCCCTATATCACTCGATATCTCCCTTAGTCTTCCCATATCCCCCGAAATAATATTAGCCATCTAAACTGACAAGTAAGATTAAAAGGATGATTTTAATAATGATTTAGTGAATTTTTAATAAAATTTGGTAGATTTAATTAGATTTTGAGGTTTTATAAAAATTTTTAAAAACCTCGGTTATCCTCGAACCTCGACCTCGGCCAAAATTTGCCCCTCGACCTCGATCTCGGCTTTTCCAGCCTCGGTGATCCTCGGTCTCGGTTTTTTCAAAAAACCTCGACCTCGACCTACTCTACTTCAGAGTCAAAAAGTAAAATTTGGGTTATCAATATAACCCTAATTGCATATTGACCTATTTTGCCTCTTTTTGGAAATATTTTTGGTTTATTAAAGTTTTTCCGAGCTAATTCGGAATATCGAAAACCTCTGATTTTATCAAAATACCCTGGTTCCGAGTTACTGCGAACCCGGGTTCGAACTCTAGACTATATTTATTTTAATATCTCTACAAAATTATTTATTTATTAAAAACATTTATTATTAAATAATTATCAATTTATATAAAATAATTTATTTATTTAAAAAAAAAAGATAATCCTTCCAAAGCGTAGAATTCCTTTTCCATCAATTTTTAATGAAGCCACAAATTTATACATGTCCATTACGCGTTTTGTATTTATTAAATATATAAAAAATATTTTCTCTCCCCAACATTTTATTTTTTTAATATCCACTGTTAAAACCCCCAACAAATTATTTAAATAACAAAAATGCTAATTGTTATAAATAATTAATTCTTGTAATATTTTTAAATTGTAGTAAAAATAGCTTACATAATAGTGATGCTCGGGTATCCCGACTCCCGACACCCGACTCGGGAAATTTCCCGAGTTTTTGGCCTCCCGATCCCGACCCCGACTCCCGATGTCAATTCCCGACTAAGTCGGGAAATTTTTACACCCCTAAGAATGGATTTTTCTGACAAAATTATATTTTCATTTATAAAAAACGAAGAAATCTGGCCTCTTGGTCTTCCAAAATTCCCAAAATTTTCGCCTGCGGCGCTGAAAAGGGAAGATTTTTGGCTTAAGGATCTTCCAAAATCCTCAAAATTTTCGCCTGCGGCGCTGAAAATTGAAGAATCTGTGGAGTTGTAGTATAGAAGATTTCGGTGATTTACTAGGATTATGGTGAATTTGAAGATATAACGAGGGATTTGCAGTAATAGAGAGAGATATCAATGGATTTGAGTGACTCCAATGGACTCAACTTTTCAATGCCCAAGCAATAATTTTGAAAATATAAATTTGGGATCCGAGCACGGGTATCCAAAATTTTAGATTCGGATATCCGAGGCTTTCTGACTATCCGATAACCTTATTGGAGAGAGCATTTTCTCGATCGAGCAGCACTGAAAATTTCAAAAGATCGCGTCTAACAGGCCAACATGGCTTCTTGACCTCCAAAATTCTCAAAATTTTTGCCTGCGGCGCAAAAAAATCGGAATTTTTGGCGCCAAAGGCGCCAAAATTTTTTAATTCTAAATTCCCGACTCCCGATCCCGACTCCCGAGGTCATTTCCCGACCCGACTCCCGTTTCCCGATTCCCGGGTTTTTTCTTCTCCCGAGCATCACTATTACATAATCCATAAATAATATTTTTAAAAATAAAAAATTGATATTTCATCGATATTTAGTACGAAATTTCAAGGACCTGGGCCCGGCATAAGGGCTCTTTCACTTTGAAAATTGAGGGCGATTTTTCCATTTTAAAACACGAAAGCCCCAAAAACCCCTTATTTTATCAAAATTTTCCATGGCCGGAAAATTCTATTGCAGACCTAGCCTGTGGTCTACTTTATTTAATACATTTAATAATTGGCCGGGCTTTTCCGCCTTAAAACCCCTAAAACCACGAAACCCCGGACTTTATCAAAATACCCGGTTTCCGGGCCCGAAAAATCCGATTCTGGACCTAACCCGAGTTCAACCTCTATTTTATATATTTAATAACTTTTATTTATTAAAAAAATTTATTCAAAAAATTCAAAATTAAAAGAAAAATCTTTTTTCTCCAAAAAATCTTTAAAAAACCTAGCAAACGAATTTTTGTCTTTAATGGACTCTTTGTATTAGTCTAATATTTTTTCTTTGATAATTTACCGATATTTGATAGTGATATAGCTGATACTAAAATTGCAAATAATTCCAACAAATCCCACGACTGATAGAGGCAGTGCTTGACCAAAAAATTGCAATTTTATTCCGGCATTTTTATTAGCCAGGTAATTTGCCTGAATTGCAAATTTAATTAATTTAGAATAATATTCTCATACATCAGTTGAAGTTCTGCTCATTTTTAAAAAAAGAAAATTTACTTGAATATACGTTTTTGTTTGATTCTTCAAAAATTTTCAATATATTTTTTTTATTTTTGTTAAATAATAAAAATACCAAAAAATTTCTAAATTAGTCCCTTGAAAATCTTGCGGCTTCCGAATATCCGGAGACTTTTAAAAAATGTCAGGAGAGAGGGTTTGGCTTGATATCTAGGGACCTAGAGTTGTAAGGTTGATATCTGGGAATTTGTGGGATTAAGGGTAATATCAGAGGCACACTTTACCGGACGACATTGGGGATTTATCTGAGGTAAACTTTTTTATGGTTAAAAGAGTTAATAAAATATATCGAAAAAAAATATTTTAAACACAAATATTGCGTCTCCCGCCTTGTAAAAACACAAAAATGTTAAAAGCCGAGCTAAATGTCAAGGGGAAAATGTAAAAATTAAATTATTGGTTAGCTTTAACATCTGTCACTTTTTTGCTACTTAATTAATGGTTAAACTTTGAGTATAATTGTTGGTTATTTTGATAACCAAGAAAAGAATAATGGGTACTCTTGTGTTATCTCCCCCCATTTTACATATTTTTCTTCCCCTTTATTTTCCCTCTCCCCACAAAAATTACACCTGGATCAAAATCACAATGTTAATGAATCATGCCACCCAGGTCTAGGACCAACTAATTTAATAAATCTAATCCTTTTACCCTAAAGAATAAACTAATAAATTTCAAGAATATATATAAACAACAACCGCAATTTATTTCCAAAAATTAATAAAGAAAAACTACATAGTAAGCGAAAGCTTTAGCACTAATAAGAAGAAATTTATGAATAAAATTTTATAGGCGGTGTTGATATTCTAAACTAAAGGGGAGGGAGAGGGAGCGAGCACAATGGGCATCAAGCAAATCCCTCTTAATTTTTGGGTAGAGCCTTCTTTCCTTTCCATTCATTACATTCAGCTGCATCCACATGCTCCGGAAAAATTTCCGGGTTGGGAAGCAGAAAAAACTGGCCAAAGAATTGTTTTCATAAGCAATCCTCTCGGTTGTTGGTTGTTTAAGAAGCAATTTTTAATGTAAGGAATGCAACATTGATAAGCAGATACATAGTCGTTGAAGAATAATTTGTATATACAATTGACTATTGAGTTTCTGTAGCTGTTAAGTGACATAATCTGCACTGATGTAAGAAGAGGTTTCAAGTCATAATCGATGGCTTGTATCGCTTCGGTGTTGTTATTTTTGTCAGGTTTAAAACAATGGGCATAACCTTGAGGAACAGTTTGATTATAAACGGTAACGTTGTTATTAGTACACTGAAAAGAAGAGTGATTAGAATAAGAATTTAGTAACTAACAAAGTGCGAAGAGGCGATAACTTGCCAGAATTTACACTGAAAACCGTTCCCAAAAATTGTTGTTTGGTAACATAACAAATGTGCCAACGAACTCAAATATGAGAATTGTGCTGATAAAAATTTCAAACGTCTAAAGGAGTCAGTTTCGGTTTTGAAGAAGCTGTAGCAATTTGAAACGTAGTTGTTCGCTTCGGCTATAGTTGAGGAGTTATAATTCTGAGCGGTGGCATTGGAATTGATGGAGTTGTTAAGTGACTGTAACAGAGGATTACTATCAGCATCTCCGCTCAACATGGAGTTTCCAATTGTGGAGAGTGTTACATACTATTTAATAGGGAATCTTTTGATTACATTCATATTAAAATTACCATATCACAATAGGTAAGATACTGTTGAACTGTTCCAAACCCAGGCATGTATGCATTCAAAATTGCTTGCCACACTGCGGGAGGTGCATTATTAGCGCAGTATTGGCGAAGAACCATTGCGATATAGGCATGTTTTCGCTCAATTGGCCAGTCATCATCATTTTTAAAGCAGATCCTTTTAAACCATTTTGTCCATGTAAGAACAATTGCAGTTGTTCCATTGCCACATTTGTCACTAGCTGTTGCATTTTCCATAGCAGCAGTTAGAAGGGAATTGCCAATATTATCTACTGGAACTATTACTAATTTCATATTATCTGCATTGAAGCTGAATCCTGCAAGAATAAACTCGAAGATCCTTCCCCATCCAGTAATTTTTTCGCATTCAATTAAAGGTTCAATGTCAGCGTTGTTTGCGAAGAAAAGTTTTAAATGATAAGCACATCTAATAATCTTTACTGATAAAGTCAAAGTCACATCAAGGAGCTCAATCTCTATCTCCCTTATACAGACCTCGAAACGGTTCTTTAATTCAAAAAATATAAAAATTTAAATATATTTATATTACTTGTTGGTCAAAGTTTAAACGTAAAAATTTAATTCTTCTTAACTCTGTAACTAGAACACATGGGCAAGACCCTGATGTTGAGTTAGAAGTAGCGTATGAATTTGCTGATTGTGTCACAGAATTGTTTGAATAGATATAATTAATTATTGTGACATTTGCAGGTTCTAGACTTGAAGCAGATGATGTAACCAAGCTTACTTCACTAGCACCCGTAGCCAAACTAGCCGCAGTGGATGTGGTTGTGGAAGCCGTTGTGGTTGTTGGAATATTACTTGGAGTAGTCGTAGCATAACAGTCACATATTGGCCCAATGTTACATTCACGATGAGCTTGGCTTTTTGAGTTACTTTCCGAACTTCGTGTATTAGTTAAAGGTGCAGGACAATTAGTTGACATAACAATGCCAAAACAAATCCCAAAAGCCAGAATATTTCCTAACAGAAATTTGGATCCCATATTGGAGCAGTTGAATATAACTGAAGTAATTCGAAAGAGGAGGTTGAAGAATTTTTAGAAAAGGATCTTTGTTCGGCTACGAGGTCGAAACATGATTAGTGAGACTTTTGACTGCCTTTTATAGTGAGTATCTTCTTGTGTGGTCGTAGTTTTATAGATTTGAATCGAAAGGATTTGAATTTTATTTTTGTTTTATAACATACGTAAAATTAATTTTACAATATTTACATATTGTTTTGATAAACAAATCTATTTTTGAGATTTCTCCATAAAATAATCATACAATTCTCACATTTTAATTTTCACTCGTTTAAATTAATCTTAATTTTCATAAAGAGCATGGCGAATGCATACTTATTTGAATTGGAGAGATTCTATTCTCATCAGTTATTACTTATAAATAGGATTGTCGGTTTCAAACCGAACCAAACCGAAAAACCGAAGATTTTTGATTCGGTTCGGTTTCGGTTAACCGACGAATTTGGTGAAACCGACAGCACTACTTATAAAACATTCAAAGCGCCTATTTCATTTAGTGTTTAAATAAAAATTTTAGGCAGAATTTATTTTTGATGGACAAAGGTATTTTTGAGATCTAGTATTCAAAATTGAGATTTGATAAGGATTCATATAAATTTTCGTACAAAATCTCACTTTAATTAAGCGATTTTTATGTAAAATATATGTTTTTAAGATTTGTTAGTCAATGAATGGAAATGATATTCTCTCAAAAAGAGACAAGTTTATTAGCAACATCTTATTGTGAGACACGCTATTATTAATCTGAAATTATTTGATAGAGACATTGTTGATAAAATGAATACAATTATTTATGTTATTTGCGGAAAAAATATTTTAAACTTCAAGTCCATAATTTAATTAATATTTACAAGAAATATACTAGTTTTAATTCTATTAATTTCCTTTTTAAGTAGGGTTGTAACGCGAACGCTCGGGGGCGGGCATGTCAGAGTTTTCTTGAGAATTTTATGAGACAAAAAGAAAAACCTGATCCTTTATACACTCTTAATCCCTTGAAATCCCATTAATCCTCCAATATCTGCGTTTATATACTAGAGACCGGCAAAATCGCACTTCCGGGATCCCGAGTCGGGATTTTTTTTCCTAACCGATGCCGGGACGGGATCCCGAGGGAGTAATCCCGAAAAAATCCCGAATTTCAAAAATCCCGAAAATAATTACCCGGGATCCCGACCGGGATTCGGGATTTTTTTCAAAATAAAAAATTTAAACTTTTTATGAATAAAGTGCATAAAATACTGGAATTTATACTAAGTAAATAAAATTAAATTAGTAAAAATATCAATAATTTTTTATAATTGGATTGTCCTCCTCCTTTAATTCCCTCTATAATGGATTTAGAGGGATATCGGTGGATTAATCACTAAGTCCCTTGATAAAATCCCACTATGTATTAATATTCCTTCACTTTACTCCAATAATAACTCAAAACGTATCCGTCTTCAGCGCCGCAGGCGAAAATTTTTAAAATTTTGGATGGCCCTTAAGCCAAAAATCTTCCTTTTTTGCGCTGCAGGCGAAAATTTTGAGAATTTTTAAGTTGCTTAAGCCAGATTTCTTCCCTTTTCAGCGCCGCAGGCGAAAATTTTGAAAATTATAAAAATCCCGAAAATTATAAAAAATATCCGGGATCCCGAGTCGGGATTTTATTTTTTGACCGATGCCGGGACGGGATCCCGAGGGAGAAATCCCGGAAAAATCCCGGATCCCGAATGATCCCGAAAATGAAAAAAATCCGGGATTTCGGGAGCGGGATCCCGGAAAATCCCGTCGGGAAAAATCCCCCCGTTAGTTTTTCGGGACGGGGTTCGGGTCGAAGAGAATTGTGAAAAAATTGTTCGGTAACGGGGCCTGGGTTGTTCGGGAACTCTATTTTTAAGTTCAATTAAACAAATAAATTGTTAGTTATACAAATAAAAGGCTTAATCAATATAAATAACATTTTTCTATAAATGACATTTTCCCGCCTTATAATCAATGTCCACTTAGTTTTATCTGAAGTTTACTTCAGAGTCAAAAAGTAAAATTTGGGTTATCAATATAACCCTAATTGCATATTGACCTATTTTGCCTTTTTTTGGAAATATTTTTGGTTTATTAAAGTTTTTCCGAGCTAATTCGGAATATCGAAAACCTCTGATTTTATCAAAATACCCTGGTTCCGAGTTACTGCGAACCCGGGTTCGAACTCTAGACTATATTTATTTTAATATCTCTACAAAATTATTTATTTATTAAAAACATTTATTATTAAATAATTATCAATTTATATAAAATAATTTATTTATTTAAAAAAAAAAGATAATCCTTCCAAAGCGTAGAATTCCTTTTCCATCAATTTTTAATGAAGCCACAAATTTATACATGTCCATTACGCGTTTTGTATTTATTAAATATATAAAAAATATTTTCTCTCCCCAACATTTTATTTTTTTAATATCCACTGTTAAACCCCACAACAAATTATTTAAATAACAAAAATGCTAATTGTTATAAATAATTAATTCTTGTAATATTTTTAAATTGTAGTAAAAATAGCTTACATAATGCATAAATAATATTTTTAAAAATAAAAAATTGATATTTCATCGATATTTAGTACGAAATTTCAAGGACCCGGGCCCGGTATAAGGGTTCTTTCACTTTGAAAACTGAGGGCGATTTTTCCATGTTAAGACCACGAAAGCTCCAAAAACCCCGAATTTTATCAAAATTTTTCGGGGCTGGAAAATTCTATTGCAGGCCCAGCCTGGGTTCTATGTATAATAGCTTTATTTAATAAACGTAATAATTGGCCGGGCTTCTCCCCATTAAAACTTCAAAAACCACAAACCCCGGATTTTATCAAAATACCTGGTTTCCGTGGCCGGAGAATCCGATTCCGGACCTATCCCGATTCCAAACTCTATTTAATAAATTAATAACTTTTATTTATTTAACAATTTATTTACTAAAAAATTTTCAAAATTAAAAGAAAAAATCTTTTTCTCATAAAAAATCTTTAAAAAAATGCCCCATTTTATTTCTAAAAGAAATCCTTCAAAACCATTACCAGCCAATTTAGAACAACAAAAAAGATCTACAACTCTCTTTGGTAATTATGGGAGTACAGCTTGTAGACTGGCACGTCATTTGCAGCAATTCCACAGACAACACAGTTCTCCAGCGATGATGGGGGATGATGAAAATAATTGTGGGGATGACAGCGATGTTTTTTCTTTAAAGTAATTTTTTTCTGTTTTTCCAAAAAAAATTTTCCGAATAATTTTTCGTTAGAATATTGACCGTTTTTAAAATAATTCTGAAGAGCTAGTCGACTGGATTTACACCAAAATTATTATACTGATCCTTTTTTGGTCTAGGATACAGGCCTGTAAATGCTCAAAAAGCTTTAGAGGGACTTAGCCTATTTCTAGACTGGAAATTTTAGAAACTCAAGTGTTAAAGAACTATCTATATAGTTGACCAAAGTTTAAAAACTTAATTTTATCCATTAGGAATAATGTGGAGATTCAAAAGGAAATAGATGGATAGGGTTGCCGTTTTCGCTTCGTTCCGAAGGTCGAACCATTTTTTGGGCTCATTTTTATCAAGTCGGACCGGTACGAGTCTTTTTCGGGGCAAATATCTTAGGCCCGCTCGATCATTCGGTCAGAGTCGGTCCACATTGGCAACTCTAATTATGGAGAATAAATAGAAAATTAGAGGTCATACGAGACATGATCTCGAACAAGAGCTCGATTATTGAGCAAGGATTATCCAGGATATCGATGACAAAAATCTGTTACCCTCCAAGTCACATCTCTACATATGTATTATAATTACCCTCAATTTTATTTTTTGCCTTTTTTCTTTTTTTTGATTCTATTTTTAGAATATTTTTATAAAAATAATTAAAAATCACTTAAACATTTTTAGACATGTCTTATTCCTTTTTGAATATAATTTACTAGAAAAAAAATTTTATAAAATAATTTTTAAGCTTTTAAGCTTTGACTTAAAAGCATTTTTAATCTTTGACTAATTTTAATATGCTTTATTGAATTTATTTTATTTAAAAAGGTCAGTTGTCGCGTGGTCGGTTTTTGGTGATATTGATATAGATTTTAAACACACTTCAACACCAAAAAGTCAAAGTACCGAAAATGTTAACGAATTAATAGGAAAAATTTTTCAAAAAGGTAAGGATTATATATTTTCGATTAAATTAGTTTGTTTGAAATTAAAATATTTAAATAGAAGGAGGAGGGGGTTACAATTCGGGTTACAAAATTTGTTTATTCGAGTAAAGGAGCTGGTAATAAGTACGAATGTCGCAATCAGAGTAATGATGTTGCCATACGGGTTATTCTGCCTGTATAAATTTATAATGGATTTCATGGAGACCTTTGGGTATTCCAATGGGGACCTCATGTTATAACGGATTTTATGGAGACCCTCGGGTCTTCCTAATAGCAGATCCTTTAAGGAGACCTAAAAATATCTCTTCAGGGAGACTCGCTTTCAGAGACTCCGCTTCGAATTAGTTATATTTCTGGATTAGGTTCAATTCTCTGGATTCGAAACAATAACTGCTGTCCTATTTGTTCCGGAATTCGAGCCAGGTATACATACGTGGAATCCCAATTGGTGGAATGCAAGAAAATCTTGTCAGTCTCATAAATTAATTTTTTCTAAAGTTAAGAAAAATTCTCCCTACCAAAATAAATTTTAATTTAATTTTCTATGAAAAATGCAACAATAAAATAATAAAAATAAATCAAATCCTTGCACTCTTTTTAAACTATAAAAAGTGTCCAAAAATATTTATGAGAAATTTTCAAAATTTAAAAATAAATCTAAGATACTCTTGGGAATTTTCTTTTTTTTTAATAAAAAAAATTTTTTTCATCTTTTTACACTAAAAATTTTTGCATTATTTATTTAACAAAATAATAAAAGGCGAAAAAAAAAGAAATTTATGCATGACTGAAAGGCACAAAAAAATTGTCTAGAAAGTAGACTAGGCGAGAAAAAACTCTCAAAAAATGCCACCTGCCATTTCCATTTTTCTATTTTTATATTTATTTTTGAAAAAATATACAGTGGTGGTCATATGTTTATGGACAGCGACGATTTATCAATAAAATCCCTCATAACAAAACTATATAAGAATAAATCAATAATAAAATTCGGTGGTCCGAATGCCGAGTTTATTTGCTACAGAATATCTTAGTTTCATTAAAATCAACCTTCATTGGCATAATTAAAATCCAGTCTAAATCTCTACACCCCTATTTTTTATGCGTCATATGTTTATGTACAAATTAAAAAACTTTGGATTTTCCTACTTTAGTTGGTGCAAAAATTCTACAAAAATTTCTGTAAACATTTCGAACGATACTGAGTATAAAATCAAAAAGAACGAAGTCTGTAACTTACTTCATCATCGAGATCTAGAATCTCAAAAATCAACGGGAAATGGGGGTACAGTACTTCAAAAAATATTTTAACCCCCAAGAGCTTTTATAAAAATTTTTATTTTAGGCTCATTTGAAAGCCCATAAAATTTGCTATGAAATAGTTCTGGTCTCATTTATTCTAAAAAATAGTTGTTCGACGTACATCGACTTTCACATAAAAATGATCAAAAATCACCTAAAATACCCCAAAAATGCTAACATAAGAGATTGCCTTACCTACAGCTCCATGAGTTTTTATTCTAAAAATAAAATCTTGGACTATTTTGTAGCAAATTTTATGTGCTTTCAGATAGGCCTAAAAGAAATTTTTTAATAAAAGCTCTAGAGGGTAAAAATATTTTTTAAAGTACTGTACCCCCATTTTCCGCTGATTTTTGAGATTCGAGATCACGATGAAGAAGGAGGGTACAGACTTCATTCTTTTTATTTTCTACTCAATATCAATGTAAGTGTCCACGGAGTAGCGATAATCTCATTTCTTGGCATTAATCTAAAAAGTTTTAGATGGAAAACACATTTGTCCATAAACATATGACGCGTTAAAAATAGGGGTGAGGAGATTTGGACCAGATTTTAATTATGAAAATGATGGTGGATTTTAATGAAACTAAGCTATTCTATAGCAAATGAACTAAGTATTTGAACTGTCGTTTTTTGTTTTCGATTAATTCTTATTTAGTTTTGTTATAAAGGATATTATTAATAAATCGTTGTTGTCCATAAACATATGACCACCACTGTATACCTAAATTTAATTAGTCGACCAAAAATATTGTTTTTTGGTTATTAAAAAATATTTTATTATTAAAAATTTTTTAAATTTTCTTAATTTTGAAGATATGTTCAACGTATTTTTCTCGTTAGCTAAAGATGGAGGAAATGGGACAACGATACCTAACGGTATTTAAAAATAAATTTTATTGCCGTATATGCTAGAATAATTACCCTGGGTAATTATTGTTTCCTCGCTGGAGAGGGTAATTATTCGAGAGGAGGTGCTAAATTTGGGGTAGGTATATCTCAATAAATAGAGGAGGAATTTTATAATTAAAATTGACAATGATTTTTTCAATATATTTAAGATTTGTGTAAGAAAATGAGGGGGTAATTATTGAAGAGGGGAATTATTTGAGAGAGGGTAATTATTCGAGCATATATGTACATACGTATCTTAAAGCTTTTAATTTTCATATCTTTCTTCAATTTTATTCAAAAATTAAAAATTCCAACGAAATGGGTCCAATATTAAGTAAAATAATTATCCAAAAATTCGTTAACTAAAAATATTTTATAATTCTATTCCATACAACAATTATCCGCTGAATTTTTTCCCCTTTTAGGGGAACGATTAAATAAGCTAGAAAATTATTTTGACTAAAAAGGAAACATTTTTAATTATTTTTAAATACAAAAGATTAAATTCCTAAGGCAACTTCTCTAGAAAAAAGCAGAAAGGAGTTTTTGGGGAAAACTTATGTAGTAAAGAGTTTCGAAAGACTGGAAAGAATTGGGATTGCAAAAAAGGGAGAATCGAGAATCCACTGTCTCGGTTCTATTCACAGAACCTCCAAAAAAAGGGCGAAAGGGTGAGAAAGCAGGCCGGGTAGAGCGAAATTTCAAGAAACTGTAAGAAAGGATTAAGAATGCAAGAAAACAGGGAAGAACGGGAGAATCGAGAATCCCCTTATCTCGGTTCTACCACCTGAACCTCCTAAAAAGGAAGGAAAAGGATGAGAAAACAGACTGGGTTTCAGGGTTTCAATCTCGTTCCTGTCTCCAATTATCTACCCAAGATAACCGTGGATAATGATAGTAATAAAAATTTAATTAAAGGTCCAATAACCAACAATAAAGAACAATTAACTAATGCTGTATACAAAGAATATAGAGCTACATCTCGCTTATCCGAACCGTAATTTTAAATCTTTTATCAAAAATCCTAAAATATTCTTAAAAGTTATAAACGTCTTCGAAACGCAATAAAAAGAATGGAGGAGGAATATTCAAGATCTAAACAGCATAATTTAATTATGAGATATATGAGAATGCAAAAAATGATTTATGAACTTGTACAAGTTGAACGGGAATATTGGTTAATGGTTGATATACCTCCCCAAGCTATTTCTGAAACTCCACAGGAATATGCTATTAGGTAAACAAATATACAAATAGGTACTTTATTTTTAATAGAATTCCCTCTATCGTAAATACTAGTGTGTTCGACCGAATCGAGAGCTCGAACAAAGATCTCGATAATAGAGATTTTCGAGTTATCGTATTTCGACGACACTCACAGCATGGATGGGTCGGGATAAGAAGAAAGTCGGGTCGGGTTTCGGATCTGGTTTTTAATTTATTCGGGTCGGGTCGAAAAAAGTCAGGGTTTCAGATACAAGTCAGTGTTCAGGTTACATAAATTTTAAACCATTAGGCAAATCCCTAACAAGTAATTTAGATTTAGAAAATTTTGTTTAAATTGAGGTATATTCTGGGTTGTTTTGGATATTCTAATTTGAGAGCAACTATTAGAATCTAATAAATATAGTACTTTGAATAATTTAAAAATTAAAAAGGGTTGCCAATTTACTTGATGAGCAATATGGTCGAAACGAAACTTCTCCCAAACCGGGTGGGGCAATTGCACAACTTCTCGGAACAACAATGTGTATCGCTGAACGCGCAAAAGGGTCTACTTTATTAAATACTTTAAGAAGTCGGTTGCCTTTCCAACGATTTTTAAAATTTATATTTTAAAGTGAAATCAATGGAGGATTTACGCAACTTGATGGGTCAACTTAGCACAGAACTTTACCGTTTAATTCATAAATATTTGACATTGAGAACAGCTGTAAAGGACCTTTCTAGAGCATATCAACATACTCGCTATTATCCTTTAGTTCCGAGATATAATTTGGTAAAAGATTTCTTTTCAGTAAAAAAATGCAAAAAATAGGGGTACGGCCCACTTAGTCGCGCGGCCACTTAGTCGCAGAGCCATAACTTGCTTTAAGATTTCCGAATCTTTCCAAATTTGGTATTAAACGATTCCTCTCATCGAGCTAAAGAGATTGGTACCAAAATTGATAAGGGCCAGAAATTTTTTAGCAAGTTATGGCTCTGCGACTAAGTGGCCGCGCGACTAAGTGGGCGTGTCCCAAAAAATAGCTTTTAAATTTTTTCAAAATATTTTGGAAAAAAAATTTTTTTATTTTTCCAAAAATTTCAAATAAGAAAATTTCAAAAGAAATTTTTTTCAAACATTTCAAATAAAAATTTTCCTTTCTTATATTAAATTAATTCTTTTTGTCTTTTTCGATTTTGAAAGGAGAAGGAAGGAGTGAAAAATCGGGGAAGATAACGGAAAAGTATTCAAAATTTTTAAAAATTTCAAAAATTCTTTTTTTAGTTAAAAGCAATGATTAAAAGAATTATCCGCTCATCCCCTATTTCTGAAGATGATCATCCCAAAATTGAATTGTAGTAAACTAATAATTGATATTATTAAATAAACGTCCATATTTATTTGTGATTTACATATATATTTTGTGTTTTTAATAATAAAAAACTGCAGAATTTATGTGCAGACAGAAAGTCACGGAATATTCAAATAAAAATTATTATTTTATCCTTCGACAAAATTTATGCGATAATTTTATTAATTTTTCATTTCCACAAAAGACAAAAATTTTCAGAATTTTAGAAGGCCAAGAAGCCAGATTTCTTGTCTTTTTCCAAAAAAGATTGAATAAAAATTATAGAAAAATTACAGATTTAAAAAAATTACCTCCCCCCCTCCATTTAAACCGAAATACAAAAGAAACCGAGAAACTAACCACTCAATGGCAAGTCTACAGAACAAATATCAATGAGAATTTTGATAATTCACTTACTTTCGTTCAAAAATAATAATAATGCAAATTTGGAGGGAATTTTTTGATTTTTCCTTAAATCCCCCTAAAAAATTGGCATGTTATTGGGTTTTTACACCGAAACCCGAAAATTTTTCCGGTCGGGAACGGGGTTACCAGAATATGATTAAAAAGTATGCTGTAAATAGAGAGATAAATTTGTAAAAAGAGCTATAAATTTGTAAAAAGAGCCCAAAATTACACTCTGTATTCTGGCTTATTTTCTGAAACTAAATTTAAATTGTAAATAAATGCCTTGATAAATTCTTACTTTTTCTCCCAAATTCTCAAAATTTTCCTCTGCATCACTGGAAAAGGATCAGTAAATTTGAATGAATCTCGGGCTGATCCACTTAATCCTCCAATATTTTTAATTCTCACATTCTACCTATTTTGATATGAGATAACCCTATGCGAGACCCCAGATATCTCTCTTAACCTCTCCAACCCGCCTATATATTCTTAACCGCTTAAATCGTGGATATCGGGAATTAGTTACATTACACAGAAATTTAGACAACATTCCTTATTTTTATGGAGATAAAAAAGTCAGGGTTGGCCGAAACTGAAGGATTGTAACATCTGTCTTTGGGTGTATTTCATAGGCAATTTTATCTCATAGGCCTTCCTTAAATCCAAATGCAATTACCTAGTTTGCTGGATTGTCGCCCGCCGAGTTAAATTATTCAACTGACAATTGCAGACAATAATTAGAAATACTAATCGTTTGAGCATATATAATAGTATGTTAATTTAGATCCTTTTGGACTCAACCCTTCAGGACGAAAATTAAAAACCCCAGCTTTTATTTACAAGATTTAAAAATTTACTCAATAAATTCAAAAATGTACAATAAATCATTAATTAAAAATTTTTTCAATTTTTATTTTCCATCACTCATACTTTCAATTGTTTGTACTGCTTAAAGGAACAGATGGACGTACTAAAGTAACATTCCCAACCGCATTGCTACTTTGTTGCCAAAAAATATTTTTAATTAATTTTATAAATTTTTTAATTTCTTCTCGATATAATTTACTTAAAATTTAAATTTAGAAAAAAAAATTTTTTTTTGGAATTTTAAAAACCTCATATTGTAAAGAATAGGTAAATTCATTGAAGAGGCTAAAGCTAAAATTAGATAGTAAATTGTTGTGAAATAAAGTAGCCCAAATTGGTCCAAATTTAATTGAGATATAATGTAGGGAAAGAAAACAATTGGACACCAACAAAATATTTCTACCAAAACAATTCCAATTAAAGATTTATTTAATCCTTTGGAAGCTTCTGACACTTTAATTTTAAGAAATTTTAGTTTTTTAGACCTTTAGATTAGATATTGTTCACGAATGATTAGTGATTTGTGGGTGATCAGGATATGAGTTAATCAACTGAAAGCCTACACGCGATACATACATATGCTGTGTGGGCTGTGTGCCTAAATTTTCGCGTGAGCGTCAAACGCCAAAGCCAAACTTTAAAATTATTAAAACACGCCAAACTCTATGGACACACCCTAATCCTGATGGATCAAGTAAATTTGGTGTAGATATTAAAAACTTCCTCGATATATCCACCGATATCCCTCATCGATAGGAATCTCGGTGGATGTCCCTCTCCGAATCGGTATCCCCCTTAATTCCTCTACTCCAAACATGTATTTCATGTTTGTAGGCATTCAGGCTCAATAGGTGTTCAAATTCAAAAAATAAATTTTAAAAAATATTAAACCTACAATTTTTAAATTTAAAAGAAATTAACAACAAAACAATTAAATAAACAATAATAATAAGTAAATGTATAATTTCTCCTCTAGTATAAATTAAAATATTTGCATAAGGATCAGTAAATATATCGCTAATTTGGCAAATTACTTGACTAAAAATTATTAAAGTTTTTTAAAAAAATTAAATTTGAAATCAACTTTTGACTAGAATTTTGATCTGTTGAGGTAATAAAAGCCAGAAAACATGCATAAATGGCTGTGCCAATATTTACCAAATTTAATAGGTAAATAAACATATGAGAACTCTTTTTTCGAAACCTTAAAATTTTGAAAGATTTTTAAAATTTTAATTTTTAAAATTTTAATATTTTAAGACTTGAAGATTTGAAATAAATACCAAAAACTTAATTTTACATACACCCTGCGGGTTGAAAATATTCTGACTGAAATCGAGGCTTATCCATTATTATAGACATCGCTTAGACAACTCCCCTTCACCTAACCATAGGCAAAAAATTTAAAATTATGTGCTTTAAATTGTAAATGTATCTATTATTGTTTAATGACGGTCGAGGTCTTGTTGTACACGTACATTAAATTCTTTAAAATAAGACCCGGGACTTATTTTTTTAGATCGCGTTTAGAGAGGGCTTATTTAGAAGGGGTTTACTGTATGTTGAGACTAGAATCGAGATTTGATGAGATGCCGATCGAATAACTGGATCGATCATCGCGTCTTCTCTCTAGTCAAGATTTCATATTAAGAATTTTTCTTAAGGAGTTACTAGTCCAAGGCTAGAGGTAAATCCCCGTTATTATAAAATCTCAAAAAAGTTGACGAACCAAAGGGGAAAAGCAATACAAATTAAACGTTCCACTCCAATTATAAAAATTAATCCTGCTCCAATTAAAGAAACAAAAAGGGGCAAAATTTGTAGCCAACAACATTTATATAAAGAAATAAAATTGTTGCCAGTTACTGCTAGCAAGAAAGGAGTCCAACGGTTAAATTGAAGTAAAGCATTACATGCTGATTCTATGGCTATTAGAACATGACAATGCTCTTTTAAGAACCTATAAATTTTAATAATTAATTAAACATCTTTTTGGGTATAACAAAGGGTTTAGGACTGTCATTCTAACTATTTTCGAAGTATAAGTAAATTGTTTAAGGATGGTTAATCAGGCAGCATTTGGAAAACTTAAACAGAGGATTTTCCATTCTTTATCCGATATAAAGTAATTCCCTCGACTCGACCCGTCCTGACAAGAATTGACTGTTTCCTGACATCCAGATTTGAAAAAAGTTCGAATATCCGAAAATTTTCGTTCTGATATTGGTTCCGGGTATTCAAAGATTTCCCCAGATCTGCCACCCTTCCCCGAATCCGTTTATAACTTCGTGTAACCAAAACATAGCTAATACTTGCAGCTAAGCTTCTGCTCAACCCTTAGTTTCCTAAACTTAAAAAACTATTATAAATTACTTTGAATATATAGTTGCCCCAACAACAATTGAATTCATAAAAATACTTGCTATTGTAAATAAAAATAGTATTATTTGAAGAATTAAATAGTCAAGAGAAAATTTATGTCCATTAAATTTATTAAATAAATCGTTTGTTTGAGGTATAGTAGAGGTAGATAAAATTGGTAGAATGGTTGTATTTAAATCCATTTTTATTTTTTCCTTTAAATTTTTATATTTTATGATCTGTCCAACTTTTACTGGCAAACATTTAAGGATAATGGGCAAGGCTACCAAATTTTAAATTGGAAAATTGGCCACAGAGGATTTCGTAGGGTATTTCATCCTATCCTAAATATATTCTAAAATTTTGTCACTCAAGGTATGAGTCCGATGAATGTTTATTAGGGTTGTTCCCCGCTGGGGGAGGGCCACGGGGAAAATTTTCGAGGAGGCAGCGCTACGGGGGGCGGGGAATTTTCAAAAAATCTCCCAAATTCCCCGACTTTCGGAGACGGGGTCCAAGCCTAATGTTTATGTGTTCGAGACCGGCAAGACAGTCTGTTTTGCTGCCTTATTCAACTCATAAACTTTGATTCGACTAATAAACCTTCACGAGACTACTAAAATAGAGCCAAACTTTTTTGAGCTCAATTCTTTATATAGACCTTATTACACACAGATCTAATTATAAGATACACACCTGGGAAAGAAAAAAAAATTGAGGGGTAATTGTGTAATAATTATAAATATTTCTTTATTTTAATATCTATAATCATTTAATAAATTCCTTGAATTCTAAGTTCTGGTTATATTACATATAAAAATTATTTTTTTTATTATATACAGACATATTTAATTATATGCAATTATTTTCAATTTTTATAAATATTTAAATTTCCCATAAATAGTTAGTAATTAATAGTTATAGGAAGGAACGGAATTGAAACAAATTTCAAAAATGTTAAGCCAAGTTATCTAGGCACAAGCTACAATCATAAGATAAGCTACTTATAAATTATCCCCTTATTAGTCCAATTTTAAACAAAAAATGAATTTTAGTCTTAGGTAAAGTAACTGAGATTTATGGGAGTCTTTGGATATTTTTATAAAAGTGGTTTCCTTTAATGGAGGTTTATCTAGGTTTATTATGATTCGATATTCTACGGATGATTCACCTAGCAGCATTTAAAACGCTTAGGCGGGGATAAACGAACATAAGGAGAAAAGAGAGCCGAGCTAAGCCGAGCGAGCTCTGTCAGCATTGTCGCAGGCCAAAGGGCAGAATCCTGCCCTTTGGCTAAACTTTTGCTAAACTCTTACTATATCGTCAATAAATATTTTTTAAAAATAGCAAAATTTCGGAATTATATCAAGTAACAAAATCATAAACTTCTCTTTAGGGGTCGGTCGGAACTCAGAAATAAATCAAAATTCAAAAGAAAATCGGCGTAAATCTTTTGAAATTGGAAGGAAAAGGTAACTCGGAAATCTGAATTCCGACAGACCGACCTCTGCTCTAAATAGCTAGTCTATAAGGGTGTTAACTATTAGAGACTTCTCAGAACAGAGGTGGGTCGGAACAGACAGTGGGGTCGGAAATCGGAAGAAAAAAATATCGTAAGTCGGAAATCGAAATTCCGACCCACCTCTGCTCAGTAACACAATATTTACGATAATGTATTGAATGTCTGTATTTCAACTGACCTCTATCGAGTGATATTTCCACTGGTTTTTAAATATAATATTTTATAAGAAAAATTTTTTTAATAGAATAAAACTTTTAAAAATTGTTTTTGATTTTTAAAGTATATGTATTATTAAATTAATTTTAATTTAATTTTTAAAATGGAAATTTTAAAAATTAAATTAAACTATTTGTCTTTATAAAAAAAGTTATTGCGAAACAAAAATTAAATTAAAAATAATTTCAGAATTAAAAATTTAATTTTAAAAAATTAAATCATTTTCTTCTATCAAATTAATATTTTAAATAAATAGATAAGTTAAAATTCTGAAATTAATTTGAATTCGAAATAAATTCTGGAATTTATTTTTAAAGATTTTGGGGAAAAAGTCTGAATTAATTCGTTTATTCAAGCATAAATATAAATTTTTAATTTAATTAGGAAATACAGTATGGTCAAAAAGATAGGGACAAAAGTAATAGAATTTAGCCTATAGTACAACTAATCAAATATTTTTACTGAAAATGAAATTTGACTTTCTAATAGTCCTCAAATAAAATTTACGAACAATCCATACAGGGTAGTGATGCTCGGGTATTCCGATCCCGAGTACTCACTCGGGAAAATTTCCCAAGTTTTTTGTTTCCCGATACTTTCGTTTCCCGGGTTTTTTCTTCTCCCGAGCATCATTAATACAGGGATATCGAGTTGAGAAAAAAAGTCGAGTTGAGAAATTCGGGTTGGGTTTTTAAAAAATTTTTCGGGTCGGGTTTCGGGTCGAAAAAAGACCGGGTTTCGGGTAATGCTATGTATTTTGAAAATATATTTTAAAAAATAATAAATAATTTATTTAATTGTTTTATTTTAAACTTGATAGAGTTAAAATTTAATTTCATTTTAAATGAAAATAATTTAAATATATATTAATTTTACAAATAAAAATATATTTTTTTATTAATTTAATTATTTTATTACACATAATTCTTTTGACTTATTTATATGTCTAAAAATAAAAATATATTTATAATAAATATCCAATAATTATTTATTTGTTTGTTATAAATTTACACCTGTAATTTTTTATATACTTGGAAATAAATTGGCACCTTTTTTGGATTATGAACCCAAAATTACACCTTTATAGTGTATATTATCCGTGGACTTTTTTTACAAAAAAAAAAAGATTTGATTCTAGATATACTACTGTACTCACCCCATCATCGAGATACAAAATCAACGGAAAATGGGGGTCTTTGATGTAAAAAATATTTCTTCCCTTCTGACACAGATAAAATTTTTCTTTCTTTACTTGTTTGAAGAAATTGCTAGGCTTTAAACAATTTATTTAAAAAATTTTCATTTATAGATATAAGCTTAAAGCTACTAATTTGAGAAGAAAATCATGAGGAAGCTAAAAGGACATAAATCTACCTAGGACCCTGGGTAGATCCCTAGGACAAGGATCAACCCAGGGCAACGAATTTAATTTCTTTCGTAAGTCTTATAAATCTTTAATCTTCACCTAAGAGTTTAAATGTTTTGGGTAAAGATTAAAGATTTCTAAGAGATAAGAAGCAAATCAAATCTATTGTCCAAGGTCGATACATGTAATAGGGGGTTTTTTTTACTAAAAAATTCAAAAAAATTAAACGATAAACGATCATAAGAAAGTAGTTTTTCATTTTATTTTTTATTTAAAGAATGTAATGTAAAATAAATTGCAACAATTCTTTATTTAATACTAGAAAACATTTAAAAGCTTCTAGTATTAAACAAAGAATTTTTGCAATCTAATTTTTCATTCCATTCTTTAAATAAAAAATAAAATGCAAAAAAATATTTTCTTTTAATCTTTTATCTTTTAATTTTTTTCAGCCATTTTTTGTTTTTTTTTACAAAAATATATTTTTTAATCTACATTTACTACATCATTCTAGTCACCTTTTCTTATTTTTTTTATTTCTTCTAAATGTTGCATTATTTAAATAAAACATACTAGACAACATTCCATTAAAATGTTGTTGTTTTTCTATTTATTATAAAATTTGTTATTCTCATTTTTAAATTACATAAATAAGAATAATTTTTAATTAAAAAAATTATTTTTTAATTTTTTTTAAAATTTTTGAGTAAAGTTTTAAATAAATTTTTTAAATAAAATTAAGTTTATATGAGATAAAAAAGTTATTTCTACAAAACTTTTAAATTTTTAATATTTTTAAAAATAAAATTGTTTTAAAAAATACACGAAAAATTTTTTTATTAAATTTTAGAAAAATAAAAAATTATTTTATAAATTTTAAAAAAATCAAAAAAAAATTTTTTAATATTTAATTTTAGAAATTTTTTTTAATAAATTTCTGGCTCTAAAAAAATTTATTTTTTCTATTTTTAATTTATTTATTAAAATAAATTCTTTATTTATTTAATTTAATGGCTCTGGGTCCAAAAGTTAACGTAATTATTAACACCATTTATTTACCAAAATATGGAAAAGTCGGGGAAGACCGCTGTATTATTGAAATTTATAATGGATGTACAGTTGCCGAATTAATTGACATGGCCCGGTGTCAGGTGCTGGATTTTTTTAAATTTTTTAGGATTTTTTTAATTCCTAAATTTGTCAAAAATTTGCATTAATTTTTTTAAATTAAATTTCTCATTAAAATCCCTTTTAAATTTTTTTAAAATTTTCATTTTTTAGATAGCTAATGATAGTGGAACTGTTTGGGACGATAATCCACAATTTCGAGTAATATTTATTAATTTTTACCTATTATTAAATTAACTAATATATTTACAACACTCTTGGGGGTTGAAAAAATTGGGTGTATCCGCTATTGAGTCAACTCCCCCTTTATTGAGGTGACTTCCCCTCCCTCCGCCCTCAGAAAAAATGGGTGTATCTGAAAAACTTCTCCCCCGATTTGATCAGAGGACATTACTTAGGCAGCTCCACTTCTCCCCTTCAAGTTGCCAATCAAAATTTTAAACAGCGTATCCTAAATCTAGGTATATTTAGTTTTGGGTGTATGAAAATTGTGGTTACAAATTCATGAAAAATATTTTTCAAATTATTTTCTAGGTTTATTTGAATGGTCAAGAACTTTCAATGAATTCTCTTGTATCTGGAAATCGGTCAGGAAATTAATTTTAAATAAAAAATATTTTTACAAATCATTAAATTTTCAGCATGTACATAATCGACGTAATTGAACATAAGGACTATTAAAGAAAAATTAAAAAATAATTAAAAATTAATTAAATTTTTATCGATTATTTTGTAAAAGGAAATATTGAATATTTAAATCAGACTTGGTAATAGACATGGATTTTGGTATCCGGATATTTCCAGCGGATACAGACGGATATCCGCAGACATTTTGAACTTACCCTGTAACCGTATCCATTACCAAGCCTGGCTTAAATTGAAAAATTTGTAATTTTAAAATACCGTATTTATTCTAATAGACCTCCGGCGGTTCTATTTTTCAACCACTCCATATGGGGGGGTTATATTAGAGACAGTGGTTCTGTTAGTATAAATGCGGTATTCAATCTTAATTTTGACTAAAATTAACTAAAATTTTCTGTTAAGTTTCCAATCATTTTCCCATTTTTCAATTTGTAATGACCCAAAATTAATTCTCAAACTTTTTCAATTTGCTTATTAAATGCTTCCTTATCCAACTTTTTATTAAAGTATTTAATGGAAGACAACCTAAATTCTAAACGATTATTAATTTTATTGATTTCTTAATAAATTTTTAAAGCTCTATCTCTGACTTAATTATTTTTAATTATTAAAATGTTTTTTATTTGTTTTTACATATCCGCAAAATTTTTAAATTACGATGAACTCGCTAATTGTCGGACAAAAATACAATTGGCAAAAAATTTTCTTGGCAAAATGTCTATTCCTTAAATACGGGAAAAGGACGATTCAGTGTCGCCGATTCAGTATTTAGGCCATAACTTTTTTGGTTTTTCTCCGATTAGAGTAATTCTCATATCATTCGAAAGGACTCGAGATGCGGCATCTTTTTAGTAATGGAACTGATCTAATTTTGAACATTCTAAAAAAAGTTAAAGCCAAATAAACATCGAAAATCACGATTGACCTCACCTATCCGGCTGTAACTTTTTGTAGCAGATCTGATCAAAACAATCCTGTTAAGTAAAATAATGCCCACTTTTAGAGCTTTCGATTGATATAAAAACTATCTAAATCGGTTAAGAATCAAAAAAGTTATGGCCCAAAATATGCCACAAATACTGAATCGGCGATACTCAAACGTCCCCCACCCCCTTTAAATAAGAGACTGTGGAGAAATTGGAGAGTGCAGAGAAAAAAAGAAATTGGATTAAGTTTTAAAGTCCATTATTATCTTTCGAGATTCTTGTTAGAGATCGGAATTTTGAAAAAACCGGGTCCGGGAAACGTTTTCTGAAGATTGACCGGGAGGGACCCTGACCGGGAATTTCCGTTCCCGGTTCCATCCCGGTTGCTTCAAAAAAACTGGGAGAAGGGACCCGAAAAACCGGGAAACTGGGCCGGGTCCGGACCCGTCCCGATCTCTAATTCTTGTGATTTTGTTTTTTATTAAAAATTTAATTTTAGATTTTAAAAAATGTCTTCCGTTCATTACAAATTTAAAGCAACACTCGAATACAAAACTTTAACTTTTGATGGCCTCCATATAGGCGTGGATGAATTAAAAAAAGCAATATGCGATAAAGAAAATATTCGAACGGAATCTTTTGATTTGTTAATCACAAATGCCCACACAAAAAGAGAATATACGACGGGGGAATTGGTCCCAAGAAATTCTTCTGTTGTCGTTCAAAGATTGCCGAGAGATAATGCCTTGAAATTACCCAAAGTCCAGTAAGCCTTTTTTAAGGAAATTTTTAAGTGAAAAAAATTTTTATTTGAGGGATACAGCAAATAGCGGGATTGTTCAACGTTCTGCAGGCACTTTTCAGTCTACGACCTACATTAGTCCGGTTTGTTTAGAAATTAATTTTTGTGGGTAATTAATTGAGATCGAGATTTTTGAAAACCCTTGGCTTGTTCCTGGGTTCCTTATTTGATTTATTGACCTGGGCCGGATCCTGGGCCTCTAGTTCAGGAAAGACCCAGGCCCATGAAGAACTCGGGAAGGTCAAAAAATGCCAGGGCCTGGACTCTGGGTACAGGAAAAACCCAGGCCTTGGTCTAGACCCAGCTCGATCTCTAGTCATTAGACTCTAAAAATTCCGTCATATGTCACGAAAACCGATTTGGGCAAACAATAGACCTCAAAAATGACCTTGGTTCCCCTTATAGTTGTTCAGATTTTGGCAACTCAAATTTCGGTCATTAGTTGAGACTGGGGCTGCATTTTGATGTCGTTTGACTCACAATCAGCTCGTGTCTTTTCGATACATATTGTTTATCTGAATCATTTTCTGTGATATATGACGGAAATTTACCCATTTTAATTCTTTTAGGATGATTTTTCGAAGCTTACTGAAGAACAGAGAATTGCCCATGTAAAACAAGTTTCTGCGGAGAAATACAGCGCTGCAAAGTTTCTTTTTTTATTTTATTTTTTTTAATTTATTTTTAATTCATTTAGCTACCAAAGACGAGCAATTGGAATCATGTCTGGACCTCCTCCACCGACTTATGTTTGCAATCGTTGTGCTCAACCTGGTCATTGGTACAAAAGCTGTCCATTGGTAATTTCACTTCTCTTCTTCCTCTTTTCCACATTGATGATGAGGAAATCGAGTGATCGGGGAATTTTTAATCAACAATGGCCTAGAGCGGTTTTTCTTGTGTTTTGCCATTGATTCCTCTCAGCGTTTGATTAATTCCTTTTCTAAAAATTTTTTTTATAATTTATTTTTTTTGCAATTTATTTGCAACAAATTTTATTCTTAATTCAAAAATGGGAATTTTTTGATTAAATTTTCGAGGTTTTTGATTTTTAACGATGATGAAACATCCTTAATGGTGAGGGACATTTTTCTTCCAAAAAATTGAATAATGACTGATTGTGAGTTCTGGTGAGTCTTGTGACTTTATTGTTGTACATATATAGTCAATCTGATGTTATTTCACCAGCTAATTTTTTCTTCTAACATTGAGGTTCCCGGGTTGTAAAAATAGATAGAGCTTTTTCAGCTGCGATTTAAGAACTAGGTTTATTACTCACTATAGTGTGTTCGTGTTGGTTTACCCATTTATATTTTGCTGTTTTAAATATTTCTTATTTGACAGCTAATTTTTAAGGATAACCTGCACCTCTTTTTTTGCAAAACTGGGCTTTGGCCCGCTCTCATTTATTTTACCTTTTCACACTTTTCGGACCTTTTTCACCTTTATTGCAATTTTAAAGATTAATACTAGAGATCGGCCTGGGTCTGCACCAAGGCCTAGGTTTTTCCTGTACTCAGAGTCCAAGCCCAGGCATTTTTTTACCTTCCTGGGGGTTTCCTGGGTATGGGTTTTTCCTGGACTACAGGCCCAGGTCAATAAATCAAACCCAGGAACGGGCCCAGACTTTTCGAAAATTCCGATCTTTAACTGATTAAATTTGTTATTTTTTATATTTTTTAATCCGCATCGAATGTTAATTTTATGTTCCCAGTTTTATCACTTTTATTTGTTACCTTCTATATTTCTTTTTAAATTTATTTCTCCAATTTTATATTGAAATTTAATCAGGACTTTCAAGCACATTTTTCAACATTTCAGTAATGTCAATATTTTTGTTAGAAAATAATTTTAAATTGAAAGGCCTGTTTTTAATTTTCATTTTATCCCTTGTTCTTATTTTTATCTTATTCTGCATGGAAATTAAGCCTTATTTTTAGTTAAATTACCCCTTATTAGACCTCAAAAATTTTTGTAAAATTTTTAAAGTTAGTAATTAGCAGGGATGGAATTCCATCATTTCTGATTTCAGAAACCCCCGGATATTCTTACCAGCCTCTGCTAATTACAAAAATTCTAAAACTACCTATTTAATATGTTCTCATAAGGAGCCATTGTTTGCTGTGAATTGAATGGACATAACTCGGTCCAAAATCGAAAGGTGGCAGTAAAATAAAGCAAATTCTCAGCCACAGTTAGGGTTTGGGGTCCATGTCCTTAAGATCGAGTCGGGCATCGAATTTTGGCCCGAAAAAGACTTGGTCGTCCCGATAAAAATAGGCCCGAAAAAAATGACTCGAACGTTGGCCCGACTCAAAACCGGCAACCCTAGTCATAGTAAACGATGGTCCCTTGTCAGCTTATTGTTAATTTTAAGTCTATTTATTATTTCTTATCCTAGAATCGCGCATAATATGTTTTAATTAAACAGGTATAAAGTCAACCCCATTTTTAAAAAATATTTTTTGGAAAAAAAATCCTTTTGACTTTATACTTGAATATTTTTTTTGTTTTATAAAATAAGGGATTCTTAATATAAAATTACTTAATTTTAAACAATTCCGACCACTCAAATTTTGTCTGAAAAAAAATTCAAAAATAAATTGATGAAGGGCCAGAAATTGTGTTGGAATGCACTAAACCATAAATTTCAACCACTTGTAGGTAAATACAAAACGAACAACTGGAATTCCGATGGATGAATTAATGGAAACTACCAAGGACGACCCTTTGGCAATGTTGCATCCATCTGGAAAATATGTCAAGTCCATTATGCACTTCCAAGCAAGGCTGCAAAGAAAACATGTTTTATTTTTGAATTTAATTTTAAAATTAATTTTTAATTTGAAGGAACCTTTTCCTGGTCAAACTGAGGATGTTACTGGCTCTCCCTATACTGAAGAGCAGATGGAGGTGCCAGACCAGTACAAATGTTTTCTGTGCAAAGGACTATTGAGAGATGCTGTTTTAGGTTTTTAATTAGTTTTTTTTCTGGTTTTCCTCCTGGAAAATTTTTTGAAAAATTTGGCATTTCTTGTAGGAGTCTTTTCATGTTCCCCTATATTTTCCATGTTCTCTCATACTCCTAATTTACTTTTTTTCAGCCGCTTGTTGTGGACATAGCTTCTGCGCTGAATGTTACCAACAACAACTTTTGGCTAACCCATTGGAACAATGCCCCGGTCCTGACTGCTCACAACAAATCAGCGCCGATTCTCTTATTCCAAATAAGAGTTTGCGGGCAGCGATTCAGAAATATCTAAATGAGGTTTTTATTTTCTATTCAATTTTTTAAATTAAATTTCTAATTTTTTAGCTCCAAACTGGTGGCGAAACGACAGATCAACAAACAGTATTATTTAATTTTTCCATTTTAGTTTTTATTTTTAATTTAGGGAGGAGTCAATAAACCTAGTGTGTTGACTGATACACAGTCACTTTTGCACAAACTGATGCCGGATTTGGCTCTTGCTCAAGCTCAGAGAGAATTGGCTACTACTACTGGACGTTCTCCTTCCCAACCGGATTCTTCTCAAGGCTTTACTTTAAATTTTTTGAAATTAAAGTAAAATCATTTTTCAGCGTCCGCAGCAGCAACAAATATTCCAGCTTCAATTACTCAACCGGCGCCTTCAAAGCCGCCACCAATTTTCATTGGGTTGAAGAATACAACTGATCCTGCAACTTCCACAAATCTCAATGTGACAACTCAGGATACCAGTTCTTATGGTTTTTTATTATTTTAGTTGTAGGCATTCCTGGGCAATTCGAAGGATTTTTTCTGATATTTATTCCATTAAAAAAATTTTTTTTGACCAGTGAATTGAAAATGTGGGTCAGAGGTTCTTTTGGAACATTCTAACATAAGTGAACCTTGGGTCTACACCTTCATTCTCACTGGCCATAAAATTTTTTTATAAATCTTCGTTTTTTAGTTACTGCTCCTACTCTTCCTTCTCAAGCTGCTTCAATCAATAACATTCCAACAGCGTCAACTGCATCATCGTTGCAAGGAGCTCCTCTCTTTCTGCCACAAATTCCAATTTTTGATCCAAAAAGGCCTCCTCCTCCTATCAATATTCCAATTTCTGCAGCTCAAAATGTTCCAATTACTCCTCCAAGTATGATTTTCTATTAGGGGTAAAATCTAACAATTATTTTTCTTTGTAGTTATTTCTTCATCTACACATATGACAGCTGAAAATGGATCGGTCAGTCATGTCAGCACTTCGATTAATACAGCTCAACAAAAAGGATTGGTTAGTGCATCGCCTCTTTCTGCGCAGGTTTTCATTTTAATTTTTAAAAAATTTTCTCATTTCATTTTGTAGGAGTTGAGTTCAGTCTGGGAAAACTTCTTGAAACGCAAAGACAAGGATTCGGCAGCTAAAAGTATTGTTGCAGCAGCTTCTTCAGGGCAAAGTGGTGGTGGATATCCTTCTCTTCCCCCAATGTCTAGTGCTTCTTCTGATGCGGTTATTCAGTCACAACAAAGACAAACGGGTGAAGGTATAAACACGGAATTGCGACCTCCTGGTTCAGTTACTCCTGTTACTACTGGATTAGTTGTAAGAAATTTTTGAGCATTTTTTTCTATTTTCTCTCTTAAGCCTCCTGGAATTGGACAAGACCATTCAAGCATTATTGGGTCTTCAATCTCTTCAAATTTGTTGGCAAATATTGGTGGTGTACGACCGTTGAATCCATCACTCGCATCAAACATTCCATACCAGACATCAACTATTCGACCTATTGGTCCACATGTACCCGACAGTGAAATAACTCAAGTTTGGCTTTCTTTCTTGCGAATGAAGGACAGTCAACAACAAAATGTATTTTTTATTAATTAATTGAAAAGTTAACTCTAATTTAATTTTTAGCGTCAATACAAGAAGCGCTACTCAATTTCTCCAGAGAGAAGAACCCCATCTCCTCAAGATCAATTTTCTCGAAGATCATCCCGAGCAGTCGGTGGTAATTATCGGAGAAGGTTTTGATTTTTTATTCATTAAATCATTCAAAAAATATTTCAGTAAACCCTATTTCAATCCTCGTCACCACCATGCTTTGGAAGAAAAAGAAGAAAGAAATGGTGAAAAGGATGAAAGAAGGGGAAGAAAATCTGAAAGAAAAGAAGAAAGGGGTGAGAAGAAAGAAGAAAAGGAGATGAAAGTGTCGAGGAAAGATGAACGGAAAGAGGAGAGAAGAGAAAAGAAGGAACGAAAGGAAGATACAGAAATGAAGGAAGAAAAAGAAGAAAAGAGAGAACATAAAGAAGATGCAGAAATGACTGAAGAAAGAAGAGAAAAGGAGGAAAATGAAGATGTAGAAATGAAGGATGTGAGAAGAGAAAAGAAGGAACAGATGGAGAATGTTGAAATGAAGGATGAAAAAGAAGAAGATGGAAAAAAGAGGGATGAGGAAAAGGAGGAAAGAGCTAAAGAAGGAAAAGAAGAAAAATCTAGGGAAGTGAAAAAAGAGAAGGAGAAGAGGAAGGAAGAAAAGAAGGAAGAGAGGGAAGAAAAAAAGGATAAAAGGGAGGAGAAGAGGGAGAAAAGGGAAGAGTCGAGGGATAAAAGGGGAGAGAAGAGGGAGAAAATGGAAGAGAAGAAAGATAAAAGGGAAGAAAAAGAAGAATTGAAGGAAGAAAAAGAAGAGGCATTAAAAGAAAGGACAAAAAATGGGGATGAAGACAGCAAAAGAAAGAAGAGGAAGAAAAGCAAGAAGAGGAAAAAAGAAAAGGAAGAAGCAGAAAGGAAGAATAGTGATGAAAAGAGAAGGAAGAGGAAAGAAAAGGGGGCAAAAAAGAAAGAAAAGAAGCATGAAGATGGAAAAGAAAAGGGAAGAAAGAAGGAAAAAGGGCGAAAAAAAGAGAAGAAAGATGATTCTGAAAGAAGAAAAAAGAAGAGAAGAAAGAAGAAAAATAGAAAAGAAAATGAAGAAAAAGACTATAGAGGAGAAAGAAAAAGAAAGGAACGATCATCAAAAAAGAAGGAAGAAGAAAGAAAACGTGAAGTTGAATAAATTTGTTTTAACAATAAGATTTGTGTTTTCTTTTTGATATGATTTGTGTGTGGTTGATTTAAAAATTTATTTACATATATAATTTTTTTATAAATGCCTTTTTTTAATTTTTGTTTTTGTTTAAAATATTTTTTTAATTATACATACCTAGAAATTTTTTAGATTTTATTTTGTTTTTTTTTCAATTTTTGTTTGTCAATTTTATTTTTTTTTGTTTTAAAAAAAGGAAGAGGAAAGAAAAAGGGGGCAAAAAAGAAGGAAATTTTTATCCATCAATGGCTTAACTTTGGTATCCGTTTGATAAAGGGTTTTCCGTACTGGGTGAGAAAAGAGTTCCGGTAATTGCCAAAGAAAAGGGCCCCGTAAATTTTCAAAGGAAAAGGGTCCCATAATGGGTGAAAAGGGTCTGGTAATGGGGGGGGGGGGGGGATATGGAAGATAAAAGGACCCGTCAATGAGCAAGAAAAATCTGTCATTGAGCCTGAGAAAAGGTCAAACAATTGTTTGAGAGGGTCCATCAATGGCGGATAAAAAACACGTTTTTTGAACCGTGTCTGGTGAAAACGGCAGTGAGTGATTTGGGCAGTAAACGTTTTTTAAAAAATAATTTTACACGCAAAAACAATTTGAGTAACGTTAAAAGAATAATTTTGTGCGATTTGGGCAGTAACTTAGAATTTTTAAATTATTTACACAAAAATTCAAAGAACCGCACCCTTTTTTCATTTTGACAACGTTGTAGATACAACATTACCCTTTGTTGAAATCGTCTTGGTCTCAATTTTGACGTTTCCCTAAGTGATAAGTAGATTTAAGTTATGAAAAATTGAGAAATGATTCCTATTTTAAGTTTTTAGGTCTCAAGATAAGTCCAAAATATCTGAATAAGGTCAAAATAGTTTTGGAAAAATATATTCAAATTTTGGATTTACTTTAAGTTAAATAAAAATTTCCGGAATTTTTCTTGACAATTTTAAATAATTTAAAAATTCTAAGTTACTGCCCAAATCGCTCAAAATTCTTCTAACGTTACTCAAATTGTTTTTGCGTGTAAAATTATTTTTTAAAAAACGTTTACTGCCCAAATCACTCACTGCCCATATCACTCACTGCCCAATTCACCACTGCCCAAATCACACGGCACCTTTTGAACGTATTATGCCGTGTTTACATAATAAACACTGGCTTTATGTAAATATAGCATTACATAGTTAACATTAAGAATTTATCCACCGGGCAGGATCCGACCCGTGACCTCCTCATCTTTATTGCTAGCTTTCACTTACCACCTACAGGAGCTCTACCACTGAACTACTGGGGCATCGACTAATGTTTTCTCTTTTTCCTTTTTAGATAGTTTACCCCCGCCTAAGCGTTTTAAATGCTGCTGGGTGAATCATCATTGCAACATTATGCCAAGCTCGCAGAAAAAATGAATTTGCCTATAAATCCGCGCTCCAGTAATTACAAAAGGTTTTGATTAGACTTTTTGTAATATATCCTCTTTGAATATATCATCTTTGAACTTCTTATATCATCCTTCAATAATTATTTATCTTCTTTATTCCTTTATCACTAATTTAAGGCTTATTTAATTGAAGATCTTGTAATTCTTTGGCTAGAACCCCCCCCCCTTTTACCCCTCCCCTCCATTTCAGCTTTTCTGATTGATGTACTCTACCATGTATAATTTAAAGGTCCTCGAGATCCTATTTATAAGGTCTATTTAGTTAAAGCAAGAGATAATTAAGCCTACCCATTTTTTAGAATTATGTCCTTTGAGGTTTGATTTTATTTAGAAACTCATTTATTTTACTCAATTTCTTTGAAATTTTTATCAAAACTTTATTAAGATTGTTTGTGATCAATTGTTTATATAAGAATTTAATTAATTTATCCCTCTATTTTAGATAATTAATTTATTTTATCTATTTAAATGGTCCGTTTTCGTGTGCGTTACCGCCACCACAATACTTTTCCAAACAGTCAGAGATATGAAGAATGGAGGGAATTACGTCTAGTAGGCCGATTTGACGAACAAAGACCCTTGCTTGGAATAAACAATGCAACTTATTTTTATTGTAGATTTTATGATGATGGATGTCACAAAAAATTTCGAGTTATAGTGTTTGAAGATTCGAGGGTCGAAGTTCGAGTGGCTGGAATACACGTACTTATTGTAAACCATATAGCTATTTAATTCCTAAGGCTGCAGTAGGCAGCGTGGTGCAATGAATAACACATCAGTCCGGTCTACGGAAGATGCTGGTTCGCACCCAGCCGCCTATTAACCTTTTGCACTAGCTAAAGGAGAGAAATAGCTATAGCCCAGCTGCTTTACTATTTTTAATTTTTTGTTTGAATTTTCAGACACATCACCCACCTGGAGAGGAAGAGCAAGATCACACACAAAGTGATCGAGATGAATTTGACGACGTAAAATAAAACATTTCCTTAAATGACTTTTTGAAATTTTTCAGAATTTTCCAAGATCAAGAAGTGTTGGAAGGAGGAGTGGAGGAGGATATACTTCAGTAACAAGTATGGGGGCCGGAAGTTCTGGTGTGATTTTACATGGAGGAGGCGCCGGTCCGAGTGGTCGACGTTATGGAAATGCGGTCATTTAAAAAATTATTAAAAATAAAAACTTTAAATTTTCGGGTTTGTAGTCCCCAAAAATTACCATTCATGGACAAACGTTCATTTAACACATTTTTCCGGGGACCTTTCAAAAATACCTACAAAAGTAAGCACATTTTAGACAATACTAAAAACTTTTCCGGATAACATTTTATAATTACTTCCGGAATGATTATAGGGGAAAATACGAATAAAGTTTATTTTTTTAAGGGTTTTCAAGTGGGATTTCATCTTGGCGCTCTAAATACTCTAGGTATTTTAGAGAAAAAATTTTAAATTTTTTAAATTCAGCAAAAATACTAATTGAATGTTTTGGCTGCAATGGAACGTTAATTGACAACAATGCTTTTGTGGTTATTGCAACGATATGGCAGCAAATGGCTAAAAGTTTTGATAATTATATCTACATGATGATCTCAAGATTTTTCATTGGCTTCAATTCTGGTTTATTTTGTTTAATAAATTTAAAATGATTTTATTTCCAATTTTCAGGAATCAATATGGGACTAGCATCAATATATCTAAGCGAAATTGCTCCAATGAATTTGCGTGGTGAGATGGGATGTATGTCCAATGTCTTCCTCTATACAGTCTTTTTATTCGCGTTGATTGTTGGCCTGTCTTTTACTTTGGGAGATGAGGAGAATTGGCATTTGATATTTCTACTTTCCTACGTTTATTTTCTTTTTAAATTTTCCCTTCAAAAATTTTTTTATTCTAGATACCTGTAAGTGTTCAATTAACTTTGTTGAGTTTCTTCTGTCCTGAATCACCCAAATACTCTGACATTGTTCGCGGAAATTTTATGGAAGCTGAGAGGAGTTTGCAATTGCTTATAGGAAGGAATGATGTGACAACAATAGTCTCTACTAATGCTTCTGGAGGATGTCTTGCTGCTTATCTTAGTATTGTCTTCATTGCAGTTTATGTTGTCTTCTTCTCTTTTGGATTTGGTATTTTTTTTTAAAGTTTTGAGGGGTTTTACAAAGAAAATTTTGTTTCAGTTGCAATAACAGAAACCTATTTGAGCAATAACAAAACCTATTACAAGTCTTAGGGATTCTTCAATTCTTAGGCTAGCTGGGTTAACTTCTGCCTCGTTACAGAGGTACTTTTACGGCCTCCGAAGAAAAAGGGACGGGGCTTATGGAGGGGGGAAACTACACAAAAATCGAAAAGTTTATGTTTACTCATCCAATCTATTGCGATACCCGATTACGCATAAAGGTGCGTGGACGTAATTTTGGCAGGAGGCAAAAAGTCTGATTTCTGTGAATTATTATAATTAAATATTTTCAGGTGACAAGTCCAAACGTCTTCTCTTAAAATTGCCTTATATTCCAAAAAATATCAAGGAAATGCTTCTCTGGCGTTGTTGGCTGGTTATTTTGGAGAATATCATCTTCAATCCAATAATGATTCTACTGCTATTCAAAAACACAAATCCGCTTATTTCTATTGATCCCAATTATTGTGAAAGTGGTACATGCGCTGATGGTTGCCAGTTTAGTTTTCGAATGTTTCCAAACTTTTCGGAGGATATGGAAAAGGTCAAAGAACTCAATTTTTGCTTTATTTCAACTTTTGGATATCGTGATCGTATAGCTATGGAATATTTTTGTTTGGTATAAATTGTTATTTTTAACGATTTGTTATTTTTTAACATTTGTTGCTGTTGCAATTTATTTTTTATTTAATAATCTTTTTTCACTGTACGCCCAATTCAGTAATATTACATACTTGCTCTAGTTGCTTCTTTCATTCCCTTTAAAATTTTTTTTCAGAAAACGTATAAAAGACTAGGCTTGATTTTATAGGGAAATTTGAGGGGACATTTTTGAAATTAATGTAAATACAGAATGCCAACAAAACAAAATTGTTTTAATTTATAAATTGAAAAAGCTTTTTTCCTTTCATTTTTGTAAAAACATTTACATTCTCTTGTAATTTTGAACCAGTGCTTCGAAGCTCGTACCAAAATTCGTACCTCGTACTTGGTACGAAGTATGAGTACGAGCAAAAATTTTGGGCAGGTACGAAGACGAGTACGAGGCCAAAAAATGTGAAAAGTACGAGGTACGAGGCCTAAGTACGAGCTCGTACTTCTCGTACTTGGTGTTAATAGGAAAATGAAAGAAATATATTTAATTCCTTTCATTCTCCATCATTATATGAGTGTGGCCGAGTGGTGAAGGTGCTTGGCTGCGCTCAAGACGTTATTGATTGAGAGGTGGGTTCGCTTCCTGGTCAGAGGACAATGAATTTTCATATTTTATTTTCCTCAAATAACATATTTTATATTCTTAATTTTGTTTAAAAAATTTTTTATTTTTACATGGTGAAATTATGGGTTTTGGTCCTCTAAAATTCTTTAAATTTTTCATTGTACCACTAAAAAGTGAGTTTTTTTGCCTACGGCTTTCCGAACCATCTTGGAGACATCATCGACCCATCTTGGAGACAATATTTCACCTTGCACTCCAAAATGCTCAAAAATTTTGCCTGCGGCGCAGAAAATGGATAATATTGGAGGATTTACGGCTTCAAAGCCTTCCAAGATTCAAAAATTATTGCATATAACGCTTAAAATTTAAAACTAGATATTCTTGACTCCAAAAAATCATAAAAATTTTAGATTTTTTGCTTTTTTCTCAAGTACGAGTAATTACGAGGTACGAGGCCAAAAATAGAGGTGGTACGAGGTACGAGTACGACGCCTAAAATAAGGGTGGTACGAAGTACGAGGCCAAAAAAAGAGGTGGTACGAAGTACGAGTACGAGCAAATTTGAAGATTCGAAGCACTGTTTTGAACTTTACAGACCCCATTTTTTCCCCCGGAAGTTTCTTCCCATAGCTGTGCAGAATGGTCAGACTTGAAACATTCAAGAAATTATTAATATAAATTTTTCAGGCAAAAATAAATTATTTTTTTGAAATTAATCGGTCTTCTTCACTTACATATTCTGCTTGTCAACTATTTTGTTCCATATTTCGATTTATTGTTTTGCCAGAGACTAAGAATAAAGAACCTGAAAGGATTTTGAGGGATATTAAAAGAAAGATGAGTATATTACTTCTAGGTGTTGTTGTAAAATTTGAATTTGACTCTATATTCGATGCCTTATCGTTAAAATGTCTAAAAACTTGTAAATTCGCTATCATTTATAATGTTTCATTTCCAAATAAAATATTTACAGAATTAAAAATGTTTAAGAACACACAAAATCAAGTTTTAAGTATTTTTGTCGTATGCTAATTGCTAAAGTATTCGAAAGAGCCTTAGAATTATTAGCCAGTACTAAATAAAAGGCACTTTGTGTATAGACCAACTACAATAGCCATATCTCGCTGAATTCTTGTGCCGTTTAAAATTTTTATAGCCCATTCGAAAGAGCATAAAAAACTGTATTTAAAAACACTCAAAGATTTTTTATTTCTCTTTTGTAACTATTGCTTATAATTCATTTTTATTAAGTTTATGTTTTTATTAGTTATTCAAGTTCTTAGAGGCAAAAACAAGTTTAATTTCTTTCCAATCACAATTTGTGTTTACAATTTGTAATTTAAAGTTCATAAGAAATTGTAAATTTTTATACATAGCAAAAACAGTTCTATTTACAAACTTTTGTTTATTTAATTACAAAATACTCCATCTTCTACTTTTCTGTTTTAAATAAATATTCTTTGCTTCCAACCCAATTTAATTCCAAAGTCTTTGTTTCATTAATTGAACTTGTAAAATCATCTCCTAGTTTTTTTTTCTTTAAATCGTAACAACCCATAAAATACATACATGTATCAACAGGAAATTATTATTAGAAGCAAGGCCATTAAAACAGTAATTAATCCAAAGTAGGCGAATGCGAACATATAAACTAATAAAAAATAAAAGGAAATAAGTCTAAATAGATTAAGAAGCTGAAGCTAATAAAATAATCTCAATCTTAGAGGGACATGCTTCAACGATTTTCAGGAATATTGTTTGAAAATGCTTGCATTGAAACTTTCTTCAATAGAAAGTTTTAGAAGCATGTTTCAGAAAAGCTTCAGAAGCATTCAGAAATATTTTTCAAAGTTTCAAGTTTCCTAAATCTTTATAGAGATGTTCAGAATTTTCTTAGGTTTGCTTCAACTTTCATTATAATTATTTCAAATAAAAAGTCTAACTCTTCTCTAACCGAATACATTTCTCCAACATCAGTGTCCTGTATTATAACTCATATTTGCTTCTCAGTTTTGCTTTAGTTTCTTCAATTTCATAATTACATATCTGAAATTTAATTTTTATTTTCATCTTCCGAATTTAAATAAATTTTGTTTTCTTCTGTATAAGGTTGTTGAAAAATTGCAAATAAATTTTTATTAATTAATATTCTATTATTTAATTATATTTTACTTCGTTGGTGGTGCCGACGGAAAGTGTTCATTGACTGAACTAAAGATGCTGATAAAAGGTGGGCCTAGGTGGGCCTCAAGTGTGTTTTGTTTTATCAATTCCAAACGGAATAATAGAGTTTAACTCTATAATCCTGGGTGGGCCTCAAGTGTGTTTTGTTTTATCAATTCCAAACGGAATAATAGAGTTTAACTCTATAATCCTGGGTGGGCCTCAAGTGTGTTTTGTTTTATCAATTCCAAACGGAATAATAGAGTTTAACTCTATAATCCTGGGTGGGCCTCAAGTGTGTTTTGTTTTATCAATTCCAAACGGAATAATAGAGTTTAACTCTATAATCCTGGGTGGGCCTCAAGTGTGTTTTGTTTTATCAATTCCAAACGGAATAATAGAGTTTAACTCTATAATCCTGGGTGGGCCTCAAGTGTGTTTTGTTTTATCAATTCCAAACGGAATAATAGAGTTTAACTCTATAATCCTGGGTGGGCCTCAAGTGTGTTTTGTTTTATGAATTCCAAACGGAATAATAGAGTTTAACTCTATAATCCTGGGTGGGCCTCAAGTGTGTTTTGTTTTATGAATTCCAAACGGAATAATAGAGTTTAACTCTATAATCCTGGGTGGGCCTCAAGTGTGTTTTGTTTTATCAATTCCAAACGGAATAATAGAGTTTAACTCTATAATCCTGGGTGGGCTCAAGTGTGTTTTGTTTTATCAATTCCAAACGGAATAATAGAGTTTAACTCTATAATCCTGGGTGGGCCTCAAGTGTGTTTTGTTTTATCAATTCCAAACGGAATAATAGAGTTTAACTCTATAATCCTGGGTGGGCCTCAAGTGTGTTTTGTTTTATCAATTCCAAACGGAATAATAGAGTTTAACTCTATAATCCTGGGTGGGCCTCAAGTGTGTTTTGTTTTATCAATTCCAAACGGAATAATAGAGTTTAACTCTATAATCCTGGGTGGGCCTCAAGTGTGTTTTGTTTTATCAATTCCAAACGGAATAATAGAGTTTAACTCTATAATCCTGGGTGGGCCTCAAGTGTGTTTTGTTTTATCAATTCCAAACGGAATAATAGAGTTTAACTCTATAATCCTGGGTGGGCCTCAAGTGTGTTTTGTTTTATCAATTCCAAACGGAATATAGAGTTTAACTCTATAATCCTGGGTGGGCCTCAAGTGTGTTTTGTTTTATCAATTCCAAACGGAATAATAGAGTTTAACTCTATAATCCTGGGTGGGCCTCAAGTGTGTTTTGTTTTATCAATTCCAAACGGAATAATAGAGTTTAACTCTATAATCCTGGGTGGGCCACGAGTGTGTTTTGTTTTATCAATTCCAAACGGAATAATAGAGTTTAACTCTATAATCCTGGGTGGGCCACGAGTGTGTTTTGTTTTATCAATTCCAAACGGAATAATAGAGTTTAACTCTATAATCCTGGGTGGGCCTCATGTGTGTTTTGTTTTATCAATTCCAAACGGAATAATAGAGTTTAACTCTATAATCCTGGGTGGGCCTCAAGTGTGTTTTGTTTTATCAATTCCAAACGGAATAATAGAGTTTAACTCTATAATCCTGGGTGGGCCACGAGTGTGTTTTGTTTTATCAATTCCAAACGGAATAATAGAGTTTAACTCTATAATACTGGGTGGGCCACGAGTGTGTTTTGTTTTATCAATTCCAAACGGAATAATAGAGTTTAACTCTATAATACTGGGTGGGCCTCAAGTGTGTTTTGTTTTATCAATTCCAAACGGAATAATAGAGTTTAACTCTATAATCCTGGGTGGGCCACGAGTGTGTTTTGTTTTATCAATTCCAAACGGAATAATAGAGTTTAACTCTATAATCCTGGGTGGGCCTCAAGTGTGTTTTGTTTTATCAATTCCAAACGGAATAATAGAGTTTAACTCTATAATCCTGGGTGGGCCTCAAGTGTGTTTTGTTTTATCAATTCCAAACGGAATAATAGAGTTTAACTCTATAATCCTGGGTGGGCCTCAAGTGTGTTTTGTTTTATCAATTCCAAACGGAATAATAGAGTTTAACTCTATAATCCTGGGTGGGCCTCAAGTGTGTTTTGTTTTATCAATTCCAAACGGAATAATAGAGTTTAACTCTATAATCCTGGGTGGGCCTCAAGTGTGTTTTGTTTTATCAATTCCAAACGGAATAATAGAGTTTAACTCTATAATCCTGGGTGGGCCACGAGTGTGTTTTGTTTTATCAATTCCAAACGGAATAATAGAGTTTAACTCTATAATCCTGGGTGGGCCACGAGTGTGTTTTGTTTTATCAATTCCAAACGGAATAATAGAGTTTAACTCTATAATCCTGGGTGGGCCACGAGTGTGTTTTGTTTTATCAATTCCAAACGGAATAATAGAGTTTAACTCTATAATCCTGGGTGGGCCACGAGTGTGTTTTGTTTTATCAATTCCAAACGGAATAATAGAGTTTAACTCTATAATCCTGGGTGGGCCACGAGTGTGTTTTGTTTTATCAATTCCAAACGGAATAATAGAGTTTAACTCTATAATCCTGGGTGGGCCACGAGTGTGTTTTGTTTTATCAATTCCAAACGGAATAATAGAGTTTAACTCTATAATCCTGGGTGGGCCACAAGTGTGTTTTGTTTTATCAATTCCAAACGGAATAATAGAGTTTAACTCTATAATCCTGGGTGGGCCACGAGTGTGTTTGTTTTATCAATTCCAAACGGAATAATAGAGTTTAACTCTATAATCCTGGGTGGGCCTCAAGTGTGTTTTGTTTTATCAATTCCAAACGGAATAATAGAGTTTAACTCTATAATCCTGGGTGGGCCTCAAGTGTGTTTTGTTTTATCAATTCCAAACGGAATAATAGAGTTTAACTCTATAATCCTGGGTGGGCCTCAAGTGTGTTTTGTTTTATCAATTCCAAACGGAATAATAGAGTTTAACTCTATAATCCTGGGTGGGCCTCAAGTGTGTTTTGTTTTATCAATTCCAAACGGAATAATAGAGTTTAACTCTATAATCCTGGGTGGGCCACGAGTGTGTTTTGTTTTATCAATTCCAAACGGAATAATAGAGTTTAACTCTATAATCCTGGGTGGGCCACGAGTGTGTTTTGTTTTATCAATTCCAAACGGAATAATAGAGTTTAACTCTATAATCCTGGGTGGGCCACAAGTGTGTTTTGTTTTATCAATTCCAAACGGAATAATAGAGTTTAACTCTATAATCCTGGGTGGGCCACAAGTGTGTTTTGTTTTATCAATTCCAAACGGAATAATAGAGTTTAACTCTATAATCCTGGGTGGGCCTCAAGTGTGTTTTGTTTTATCAATTCCAAACGGAATAATAGAGTTTAACTCTATAATCCTGGGTGGGCCACAAGTGTGTTTTGTTTTATCAATTCCAAACGGAATAATAGAGTTTAACTCTATAATCCTGGGTGGGCCACGAGTGTGTTTGTTTTATCAATTCCAAACGGAATAATAGAGTTTAACTCTATAATCCTGGGTGGGCCTCAAGTGTGTTTTGTTTTATCAATTCCAAACGGAATAATAGAGTTTAACTCTATAATCCTGGGTGGGCCACAAGTGTGTTTTGTTTTATCAATTCCAAACGGAATAATAGAGTTTAACTCTATAATCCTGGGTGGGCCACAAGTGTGTTTTGTTTTATCAATTCCAAACGGAATAATAGAGTTTAACTCTATAATCCTGGGTGGGCCACAAGTGTGTTTTGTTTTATCAATTCCAAACGGAATAATAGAGTTTAACTCTATAATCCTGGGTGGGCCACAAGTGTGTTTTGTTTTATCAATTCCAAACGGAATAATAGAGTTTAACTCTATAATCCTGGGTGGGCCTCAAGTGTGTTTTGTTTTATCAATTCCAAACGGAATAATAGAGTTTAACTCTATAATCCTGGGTGGGCCACAAGTGTGTTTTGTTTTATCAATTCCAAACGGAATAATAGAGTTTAACTCTATAATCCTGGGTGGGCCACGAGTGTGTTTGTTTTATCAATTCCAAACGGAATAATAGAGTTTAACTCTATAATCCTGGGTGGGCCTCAAGTGTGTTTTGTTTTATCAATTCCAAACGGAATAATAGAGTTTAACTCTATAATCCTGGGTGGGCCTCAAGTGTGTTTTGTTTTATCAATTCCAAACGGAATAATAGAGTTTAACTCTATAATCCTGGGTGGGCCTCAAGTGTGTTTTGTTTTATCAATTCCAAACGGAATAATAGAGTTTAACTCTATAATCCTGGGTGGGCCACAAGTGTGTTTTGTTTTATCAATTCCAAACGGAATAATAGAGTTTAACTCTATAATCCTGGGTGGGCCACAAGTGTGTTTTGTTTTATCAATTCCAAACGGAATAATAGAGTTTAACTCTATAATCCTGGGTGGGCCACGAGTGTGTTTGTTTTATCAATTCCAAACGGAATAATAGAGTTTAACTCTATAATCCTGGGTGGGCCTCAAGTGTGTTTTGTTTTATCAATTCCAAACGGAATAATAGAGTTTAACTCTATAATCCTGGGTGGGCCACAAGTGTGTTTTGTTTTATCAATTCCAAACGGAATAATAGAGTTTAACTCTATAATCCTGGGTGGGCCTCAAGTGTGTTTTGTTTTATCAATTCCAAACGGAATAATAGAGTTTAACTCTATAATCCTGGGTGGGCCACAAGTGTGTTTTGTTTTATCAATTCCAAACGGAATAATAGAGTTTAACTCTATAATCCTGGGTGGGCCTCAAGTGTGTTTTGTTTTATCAATTCCAAACGGAATAATAGAGTTTAACTCTATAATCCTGGGTGGGCCACAAGTGTGTTTTGTTTTATCAATTCCAAACGGAATAATAGAGTTTAACTCTATAATCCTGGGTGGGCCTCAAGTGTGTTTTGTTTTATCAATTCCAAACGGAATAATAGAGTTTAACTCTATAATCCTGGGTGGGCCACAAGTGTGTTTTGTTTTATCAATTCCAAACGGAATAATAGAGTTTAACTCTATAATCCTGGGTGGGCCACGAGTGTGTTTGTTTTATCAATTCCAAACGGAATAATAGAGTTTAACTCTATAATCCTGGGTGGGCCACAAGTGTGTTTTGTTTTATCAATTCCAAACGGAATAATAGAGTTTAACTCTATAATCCTGGGTGGGCCACAAGTGTGTTTTGTTTTATCAATTCCAAACGGAATAATAGAGTTTAACTCTATAATCCTGGGTGGGCCTCAAGTGTGTTTTGTTTTATCAATTCCAAACGGAATAATAGAGTTTAACTCTATAATCCTGGGTGGGCCACAAGTGTGTTTTGTTTTATCAATTCCAAACGGAATAATAGAGTTTAACTCTATAATCCTGGGTGGGCCACGAGTGTGTTTGTTTTATCAATTCCAAACGGAATAATAGAGTTTAACTCTATAATCCTGGGTGGGCCTCAAGTGTGTTTTGTTTTATCAATTCCAAACGGAATAATAGAGTTTAACTCTATAATCCTGGGTGGGCCTCAAGTGTGTTTTGTTTTATCAATTCCAAACGGAATAATAGAGTTTAACTCTATAATCCTGGGTGGGCCTCAAGTGTGTTTTGTTTTATCAATTCCAAACGGAATAATAGAGTTTAACTCTATAATCCTGGGTGGGCCTCAAGTGTGTTTTGTTTTATCAATTCCAAACGGAATAATAGAGTTTAACTCTATAATCCTGGGTGGGCCACGAGTGTGTTTTGTTTTATCAATTCCAAACGGAATAATAGAGTTTAACTCTATAATCCTGGGTGGGCCACGAGTGTGTTTTGTTTTATCAATTCCAAACGGAATAATAGAGTTTAACTCTATAATCCTGGGTGGGCCACAAGTGTGTTTTGTTTTATCAATTCCAAACGGAATAATAGAGTTTAACTCTATAATCCTGGGTGGGCCACAAGTGTGTTTTGTTTTATCAATTCCAAACGGAATAATAGAGTTTAACTCTATAATCCTGGGTGGGCCTCAAGTGTGTTTTGTTTTATCAATTCCAAACGGAATAATAGAGTTTAACTCTATAATCCTGGGTGGGCCTCAAGTGTGTTTTGTTTTATCAATTCCAAACGGAATAATAGAGTTTAACTCTATAATCCTGGGTGGGCCACGAGTGTGTTTTGTTTTATCAATTCCAAACGGAATAATAGAGTTTAACTCTATAATCCTGGGTGGGCCACAAGTGTGTTTTGTTTTATCAATTCCAAACGGAATAATAGAGTTTAACTCTATAATCCTGGGTGGGCCTCAAGTGTGTTTTGTTTTATCAATTCCAAACGGAATAATAGAGTTTAACTCTATAATCCTGGGTGGGCCACGAGTGTGTTTGTTTTATCAATTCCAAACGGAATAATAGAGTTTAACTCTATAATCCTGGGTGGGCCACGAGTGTGTTTTGTTTTATCAATTCCAAACGGAATAATAGAGTTTAACTCTATAATCCTGGGTGGGCCACAAGTGTGTTTTGTTTTATCAATTCCAAACGGAATAATAGAGTTTAACTCTATAATCCTGGGTGGGCCACGAGTGTGTTTTGTTTTATCAATTCCAAACGGAATAATAGAGTTTAACTCTATAATCCTGGGTGGGCCACGAGTGTGTTTTGTTTTATCAATTCCAAACGGAATAATAGAGTTTAACTCTATAATCCTGGGTGGGCCACGAGTGTGTTTTGTTTTATCAATTCCAAACGGAATAATAGAGTTTAACTCTATAATCCTGGGTGGGCCACAAGTGTGTTTTGTTTTATCAATTCCAAACGGAATAATAGAGTTTAACTCTATAATCCTGGGTGGGCCACGAGTGTGTTTTGTTTTATCAATTCCAAACGGAATAATAGAGTTTAACTCTATAATCCTGGGTGGGCCTCAAGTGTGTTTTGTTTTATCAATTCCAAACGGAATAATAGAGTTTAACTCTATAATCCTGGGTGGGCCACAAGTGTGTTTTGTTTTATCAATTCCAAACGGAATAATAGAGTTTAACTCTATAATCCTGGGTGGGCCACAAGTGTGTTTTGTTTTATCAATTCCAAACGGAATAATAGAGTTTAACTCTATAATCCTGGGTGGGCCACGAGTGTGTTTTGTTTTATCAATTCCAAACGGAATAATAGAGTTTAACTCTATAATCCTGGGTGGGCCACGAGTGTGTTTTGTTTTATCAATTCCAAACGGAATAATAGAGTTTAACTCTATAATCCTGGGTGGGCCACGAGTGTGTTTTGTTTTATCAATTCCAAACGGAATAATAGAGTTTAACTCTATAATCCTGGGTGGGCCACGAGTGTGTTTTGTTTTATCAATTCCAAACGGAATAATAGAGTTTAACTCTATAATCCTGGGTGGGCCACGAGTGTGTTTTGTTTTATCAATTCCAAACGGAATAATAGAGTTTAACTCTATAATCCTGGGTGGGCCTCAAGTGTGTTTTGTTTTATCAATTCCAAACGGAATAATAGAGTTTAACTCTATAATCCTGGGTGGGCCACAAGTGTGTTTTGTTTTATCAATTCCAAACGGAATAATAGAGTTTAACTCTATAATCCTGGGTGGGCCACGAGTGTGTTTTGTTTTATCAATTCCAAACGGAATAATAGAGTTTAACTCTATAATCCTGGGTGGGCCTCAAGTGTGTTTTGTTTTATCAATTCCAAACGGAATAATAGAGTTTAACTCTATAATCCTGGGTGGGCCTCAAGTGTGTTTTGTTTTATCAATTCCAAACGGAATAATAGAGTTTAACTCTATAATCCTGGGTGGGCCTCAAGTGTGTTTTGTTTTATCAATTCCAAACGGAATAATAGAGTTTAACTCTATAATCCTGGGTGGGCCTCAAGTGTGTTTTGTTTTATCAATTCCAAACGGAATAATAGAGTTTAACTCTATAATCCTGGGTGGGCCTCAAGTGTGTTTTGTTTTATCAATTCCAAACGGAATATAGAGTTTAACTCTATAATCCTGGGTGGGCCTCAAGTGTGTTTTGTTTTATCAATTCCAAACGGAATAATAGAGTTTAACTCTATAATCCTGGGTGGGCCACGAGTGTGTTTTGTTTTATCAATTCCAAACGGAATAATAGAGTTTAACTCTATAATCCTGGGTGGGCCACGAGTGTGTTTTGTTTTATCAATTCCAAACGGAATAATAGAGTTTAACTCTATAATCCTGGGTGGGCCACGAGTGTGTTTTGTTTTATCAATTCCAAACGGAATAATAGAGTTTAACTCTATAATCCTGGGTGGGCCTCATGTGTGTTTTGTTTTATCAATTCCAAACGGAATAATAGAGTTTAACTCTATAATCCTGGGTGGGCCTCAAGTGTGTTTTGTTTTATCAATTCCAAACGGAATAATAGAGTTTAACTCTATAATCCTGGGTAGGCCTCAAGTGTGTTTTGTTTTATCAATTCCAAACGGAATAATAGAGTTTAACTCTATAATCCTGGGTGGGCCACGAGTGTGTTTTGTTTTATCAATTCCAAACGGAATAATAGAGTTTAACTCTATAATCCTGGGTGGGCCACAAGTGTGTTTTGTTTTATCAATTCCAAACGGAATAATAGAGTTTAACTCTATAATCCTGGGTGGGCCTCAAGTGTGTTTTGTTTTATCAATTCCAAACGGAATAATAGAGTTTAACTCTATAATCCTGGGTGGGCCACAAGTGTGTTTTGTTTTATCAATTCCAAACGGAATAATAGAGTTTAACTCTATAATCCTGGGTGGGCCTCAAGTGTGTTTTGTTTTATCAATTCCAAACGGAATAATAGAGTTTAACTCTATAATCCTGGGTGGGCCTCAAGTGTGTTTTGTTTTATGAATTCCAAACGGAATAATAGAGTTTAACTCTATAATCCTGGGTGGGCCTCAAGTGTGTTTTGTTTTATCAATTCCAAACGGAATAATAGAGTTTAACTCTATAATCCTGGGTGGGCCTCAAGTGTGTTTTGTTTTATGAATTCCAAACGGAATAATAGAGTTTAACTCTATAATCCTGGGTGGGCCTCAAGTGTGTTTTGTTTTATCAATTCCAAACGGAATAATAGAGTTTAACTCTATAATCCTGGGTGGGCCTCAAGTGTGTTTTGTTTTATCAATTCCAAACGGAATAATAGAGTTTAACTCTATAATCCTGGGTGGGCCTCAAGTGTGTTTTGTTTTATGAATTCCAAACGGAATAATAGAGTTTAACTCTATAATCCTGGGTGGGCCTCAAGTGTGTTTTGTTTTATGAATTCCAAACGGAATAATAGAGTTTAACTCTATAATCCTGGGTGGGCCTCAAGTGTGTTTTGTTTTATCAATTCCAAACGGAATAATAGAGTTTAACTCTATAATCCTGGGTGGGCCTCAAGTGTGTTTTGTTTTATCAATTCCAAACGGAATAATAGAGTTTAACTCTATAATCCTGGGTGGGCCTCAAGTGTGTTTTGTTTTATCAATTCCAAACGGAATAATAGAGTTTAACTCTATAATCCTGGGTGGGCCACAAGTGTGTTTTGTTTTATCAATTCCAAACGGAATAATAGAGTTTAACTCTATAATCCTGGGTGGGCCTCAAGTGTGTTTTGTTTTATCAATTCCAAACGGAATAATAGAGTTTAACTCTATAATCCTGGGTGGGCCTCAAGTGTGTTTTGTTTTATCAATTCCAAACGGAATAATAGAGTTTAACTCTATAATCCTGGGTGGGCCTCAAGTGTGTTTTGTTTTATCAATTCCAAACGGAATAATAGAGTTTAACTCTATAATCCTGGGTGGGCCTCAAGTGTGTTTTGTTTTATCAATTCCAAACGGAATAATAGAGTTTAACTCTATAATCCTGGGTGGGCCTCAAGTGTGTTTTGTTTTATCAATTCCAAACGGAATAATAGAGTTTAACTCTATAATCCTGGGTGGGCCACAAGTGTGTTTTGTTTTATCAATTCCAAACGGAATAATAGAGTTTAACTCTATAATCCTGGGTGGGCCTCAAGTGTGTTTTGTTTTATCAATTCCAAACGGAATAATAGAGTTTAACTCTATAATCCTGGGTGGGCCTCAAGTGTGTTTTGTTTTATCAATTCCAAACGGAATAATAGAGTTTAACTCTATAATCCTGGGTGGGCCTCAAGTGTGTTTTGTTTTATCAATTCCAAACGGAATAATAGAGTTTAACTCTATAATCCTGGGTGGGCCTCAAGTGTGTTTTGTTTTATCAATTCCAAACGGAATAATAGAGTTTAACTCTATAATCCTGGGTGGGCCTCAAGTGTGTTTTGTTTTATGAATTCCAAACGGAATAATAGAGTTTAACTCTATAATCCTGGGTGGGCCTCAAGTGTGTTTTGTTTTATCAATTCCAAACGGAATAATAGAGTTTAACTCTATAATCCTGGGTGGGCCTCAAGTGTGTTTTGTTTTATCAATTCCAAACGGAATAATAGAGTTTAACTCTATAATCCTGGGTGGGCCTCAAGTGTGTTTTGTTTTATCAATTCCAAACGGAATAATAGAGTTTAACTCTATAATCCTGGGTGGGCCTCAAGTGTGTTTTGTTTTATCAATTCCAAACGGAATAATAGAGTTTAACTCTATAATCCTGGGTGGGCCTCAAGTGTGTTTTGTTTTATCAATTCCAAACGGAATAATAGAGTTTAACTCTATAATCCTGGGTGGGCCTCAAGTGTGTTTTGTTTTATCAATTCCAAACGGAATAATAGAGTTTAACTCTATAATCCTGGGTGGGCCTCAAGTGTGTTTTGTTTTATCAATTCCAAACGGAATAATAGAGTTTAACTCTATAATCCTGGGTGGGCCTCAAGTGTGTTTTGTTTTATGAATTCCAAACGGAATAATAGAGTTTAACTCTATAATCCTGGGTGGGCCTCAAGTGTGTTTTGTTTTATCAATTCCAAACGGAATAATAGAGTTTAACTCTATAATCCTGGGTGGGCCTCAAGTGTGTTTTGTTTTATCAATTCCAAACGGAATAATAGAGTTTAACTCTATAATCCTGGGTGGGCCTCAAGTGTGTTTTGTTTTATCAATTCCAAACGGAATAATAGAGTTTAACTCTATAATCCTGGGTGGGCCACGAGTGTGTTTTGTTTTATCAATTCCAAACGGAATAATAGAGTTTAACTCTATAATCCTGGGTGGGCCACAAGTGTGTTTTGTTTTATCAATTCCAAACGGAATAATAGAGTTTAACTCTATAATCCTGGGTGGGCCTCAAGTGTGTTTTGTTTTATCAATTCCAAACGGAATAATAGAGTTTAACTCTATAATCCTGGGTGGGCCACAAGTGTGTTTTGTTTTATCAATTCCAAACGGAATAATAGAGTTTAACTCTATAATCCTGGGTGGGCCTCAAGTGTGTTTTGTTTTATCAATTCCAAACGGAATAATAGAGTTTAACTCTATAATCCTGGGTGGGCCTCAAGTGTGTTTTGTTTTATCAATTCCAAACGGAATAATAGAGTTTAACTCTATAATCCTGGGTGGGCCTCAAGTGTGTTTTGTTTTATCAATTCCAAACGGAATAATAGAGTTTAACTCTATAATCCTGGGTGGGCCTCAAGTGTGTTTTGTTTTATCAATTCCAAACGGAATAATAGAGTTTAACTCTATAATCCTGGGTGGGCCTCAAGTGTGTTTTGTTTTATCAATTCCAAACGGAATAATAGAGTTTAACTCTATAATCCTGGGTGGGCCTCAAGTGTGTTTTGTTTTATCAATTCCAAACGGAATAATAGAGTTTAACTCTATAATCCTGGGTGGGCCTCAAGTGTGTTTTGTTTTATCAATTCCAAACGGAATAATAGAGTTTAACTCTATAATCCTGGGTGGGCCTCAAGTGTGTTTTGTTTTATCAATTCCAAACGGAATAATAGAGTTTAACTCTATAATCCTGGGTGGGCCTCAAGTGTGTTTTGTTTTATCAATTCCAAACGGAATAATAGAGTTTAACTCTATAATCCTGGGTGGGCCTCAAGTGTGTTTTGTTTTATCAATTCCAAACGGAATAATAGAGTTTAACTCTATAATCCTGGGTGGGCCTCAAGTGTGTTTTGTTTTATCAATTCCAAACGGAATAATAGAGTTTAACTCTATAATCCTGGGTGGGCCTCAAGTGTGTTTTGTTTTATCAATTCCAAACGGAATAATAGAGTTTAACTCTATAATCCTGGGTGGGCCTCAAGTGTGTTTTGTTTTATCAATTCCAAACGGAATAATAGAGTTTAACTCTATAATCCTGGGTGGGCCACAAGTGTGTTTTGTTTTATCAATTCCAAACGGAATAATAGAGTTTAACTCTATAATCCTGGGTGGGCCTCAAGTGTGTTTTGTTTTATCAATTCCAAACGGAATAATAGAGTTTAACTCTATAATCCTGGGTGGGCCTCAAGTGTGTTTTGTTTTATCAATTCCAAACGGAATAATAGAGTTTAACTCTATAATCCTGGGTGGGCCACAAGTGTGTTTTGTTTTATCAATTCCAAACGGAATAATAGAGTTTAACTCTATAATCCTGGGTGGGCCTCAAGTGTGTTTTGTTTTATCAATTCCAAACGGAATAATAGAGTTTAACTCTATAATCCTGGGTGGGCCTCAAGTGTGTTTTGTTTTATCAATTCCAAACGGAATAATAGAGTTTAACTCTATAATCCTGGGTGGGCCTCAAGTGTGTTTTGTTTTATCAATTCCAAACGGAATAATAGAGTTTAACTCTATAATCCTGGGTGGGCCTCAAGTGTGTTTTGTTTTATCAATTCCAAACGGAATAATAGAGTTTAACTCTATAATCCTGGGTGGGCCACAAGTGTGTTTTGTTTTATCAATTCCAAACGGAATAATAGAGTTTAACTCTATAATCCTGGGTGGGCCACAAGTGTGTTTTGTTTTATCAATTCCAAACGGAATAATAGAGTTTAACTCTATAATCCTGGGTGGGCCTCAAGTGTGTTTTGTTTTATCAATTCCAAACGGAATAATAGAGTTTAACTCTATAATCCTGGGTGGGCCTCAAGTGTGTTTTGTTTTATCAATTCCAAACGGAATAATAGAGTTTAACTCTATAATCCTGGGTGGGCCTCAAGTGTGTTTTGTTTTATCAATTCCAAACGGAATAATAGAGTTTAACTCTATAATCCTGGGTGGGCCTCAAGTGTGTTTTGTTTTATCAATTCCAAACGGAATAATAGAGTTTAACTCTATAATCCTGGGTGGGCCTCAAGTGTGTTTTGTTTTATCAATTCCAAACGGAATAATAGAGTTTAACTCTATAATCCTGGGTGGGCCACAAGTGTGTTTTGTTTTATCAATTCCAAACGGAATAATAGAGTTTAACTCTATAATCCTGGGTGGGCCTCAAGTGTGTTTTGTTTTATCAATTCCAAACGGAATAATAGAGTTTAACTCTATAATCCTGGGTGGGCCTCAAGTGTGTTTTGTTTTATCAATTCCAAACGGAATAATAGAGTTTAACTCTATAATCCTGGGTGGGCCACAAGTGTGTTTTGTTTTATCAATTCCAAACGGAATAATAGAGTTTAACTCTATAATCCTGGGTGGGCCTCAAGTGTGTTTTGTTTTATCAATTCCAAACGGAATAATAGAGTTTAACTCTATAATCCTGGGTGGGCCTCAAGTGTGTTTTGTTTTATCAATTCCAAACGGAATAATAGAGTTTAACTCTATAATCCTGGGTGGGCCACAAGTGTGTTTTGTTTTATCAATTCCAAACGGAATAATAGAGTTTAACTCTATAATCCTGGGTGGGCCACAAGTGTGTTTTGTTTTATCAATTCCAAACGGAATAATAGAGTTTAACTCTATAATCCTGGGTGGGCCTCAAGTGTGTTTTGTTTTATCAATTCCAAACGGAATAATAGAGTTTAACTCTATAATCCTGGGTGGGCCACAAGTGTGTTTTGTTTTATCAATTCCAAACGGAATAATAGAGTTTAACTCTATAATCCTGGGTGGGCCTCAAGTGTGTTTTGTTTTATCAATTCCAAACGGAATAATAGAGTTTAACTCTATAATCCTGGGTGGGCCTCAAGTGTGTTTTGTTTTATCAATTCCAAACGGAATAATAGAGTTTAACTCTATAATCCTGGGTGGGCCACAAGTGTGTTTTGTTTTATCAATTCCAAACGGAATAATAGAGTTTAACTCTATAATCCTGGGTGGGCCTCAAGTGTGTTTTGTTTTATCAATTCCAAACGGAATAATAGAGTTTAACTCTATAATCCTGGGTGGGCCTCAAGTGTGTTTTGTTTTATCAATTCCAAACGGAATAATAGAGTTTAACTCTATAATCCTGGGTGGGCCTCAAGTGTGTTTTGTTTTATCAATTCCAAACGGAATAATAGAGTTTAACTCTATAATCCTGGGTGGGCCTCAAGTGTGTTTTGTTTTATCAATTCCAAACGGAATAATAGAGTTTAACTCTATAATCCTGGGTGGGCCTCAAGTGTGTTTTGTTTTATCAATTCCAAACGGAATAATAGAGTTTAACTCTATAATCCTGGGTGGGCCACAAGTGTGTTTTGTTTTATCAATTCCAAACGGAATAATAGAGTTTAACTCTATAATCCTGGGTGGGCCTCAAGTGTGTTTTGTTTTATCAATTCCAAACGGAATAATAGAGTTTAACTCTATAATCCTGGGTGGGCCTCAAGTGTGTTTTGTTTTATCAATTCCAAACGGAATAATAGAGTTTAACTCTATAATCCTGGGTGGGCCACAAGTGTGTTTTGTTTTATCAATTCCAAACGGAATAATAGAGTTTAACTCTATAATCCTGGGTGGGCCTCAAGTGTGTTTTGTTTTATCAATTCCAAACGGAATAATAGAGTTTAACTCTATAATCCTGGGTGGGCCTCAAGTGTGTTTTGTTTTATCAATTCCAAACGGAATAATAGAGTTTAACTCTATAATCCTGGGTGGGCCACAAGTGTGTTTTGTTTTATCAATTCCAAACGGAATAATAGAGTTTAACTCTATAATCCTGGGTGGGCCACAAGTGTGTTTTGTTTTATCAATTCCAAACGGAATAATAGAGTTTAACTCTATAATCCTGGGTGGGCCTCAAGTGTGTTTTGTTTTATCAATTCCAAACGGAATAATAGAGTTTAACTCTATAATCCTGGGTGGGCCACAAGTGTGTTTTGTTTTATCAATTCCAAACGGAATAATAGAGTTTAACTCTATAATCCTGGGTGGGCCTCAAGTGTGTTTTGTTTTATCAATTCCAAACGGAATAATAGAGTTTAACTCTATAATCCTGGGTGGGCCTCAAGTGTGTTTTGTTTTATCAATTCCAAACGGAATAATAGAGTTTAACTCTATAATCCTGGGTGGGCCACAAGTGTGTTTTGTTTTATCAATTCCAAACGGAATAATAGAGTTTAACTCTATAATCCTGGGTGGGCCTCAAGTGTGTTTTGTTTTATCAATTCCAAACGGAATAATAGAGTTTAACTCTATAATCCTGGGTGGGCCTCAAGTGTGTTTTGTTTTATCAATTCCAAACGGAATAATAGAGTTTAACTCTATAATCCTGGGTGGGCCTCAAGTGTGTTTTGTTTTATCAATTCCAAACGGAATAATAGAGTTTAACTCTATAATCCTGGGTGGGCCTCAAGTGTGTTTTGTTTTATCAATTCCAAACGGAATAATAGAGTTTAACTCTATAATCCTGGGTGGGCCACAAGTGTGTTTTGTTTTATCAATTCCAAACGGAATAATAGAGTTTAACTCTATAATCCTGGGTGGGCCACAAGTGTGTTTTGTTTTATCAATTCCAAACGGAATAATAGAGTTTAACTCTATAATCCTGGGTGGGCCTCAAGTGTGTTTTGTTTTATCAATTCCAAACGGAATAATAGAGTTTAACTCTATAATCCTGGGTGGGCCACAAGTGTGTTTTGTTTTATCAATTCCAAACGGAATAATAGAGTTTAACTCTATAATCCTGGGTGGGCCTCAAGTGTGTTTTGTTTTATCAATTCCAAACGGAATAATAGAGTTTAACTCTATAATCCTGGGTGGGCCTCAAGTGTGTTTTGTTTTATCAATTCCAAACGGAATAATAGAGTTTAACTCTATAATCCTGGGTGGGCCACAAGTGTGTTTTGTTTTATCAATTCCAAACGGAATAATAGAGTTTAACTCTATAATCCTGGGTGGGCCTCAAGTGTGTTTTGTTTTATCAATTCCAAACGGAATAATAGAGTTTAACTCTATAATCCTGGGTGGGCCTCAAGTGTGTTTTGTTTTATCAATTCCAAACGGAATAATAGAGTTTAACTCTATAATCCTGGGTGGGCCACAAGTGTGTTTTGTTTTATCAATTCCAAACGGAATAATAGAGTTTAACTCTATAATCCTGGGTGGGCCACAAGTGTGTTTTGTTTTATCAATTCCAAACGGAATAATAGAGTTTAACTCTATAATCCTGGGTGGGCCTCAAGTGTGTTTTGTTTTATCAATTCCAAACGGAATAATAGAGTTTAACTCTATAATCCTGGGTGGGCCACAAGTGTGTTTTGTTTTATCAATTCCAAACGGAATAATAGAGTTTAACTCTATAATCCTGGGTGGGCCTCAAGTGTGTTTTGTTTTATCAATTCCAAACGGAATAATAGAGTTTAACTCTATAATCCTGGGTGGGCCTCAAGTGTGTTTTGTTTTATCAATTCCAAACGGAATAATAGAGTTTAACTCTATAATCCTGGGTGGGCCACAAGTGTGTTTTGTTTTATCAATTCCAAACGGAATAATAGAGTTTAACTCTATAATCCTGGGTGGGCCTCAAGTGTGTTTTGTTTTATCAATTCCAAACGGAATAATAGAGTTTAACTCTATAATCCTGGGTGGGCCTCAAGTGTGTTTTGTTTTATCAATTCCAAACGGAATAATAGAGTTTAACTCTATAATCCTGGGTGGGCCTCAAGTGTGTTTTGTTTTATCAATTCCAAACGGAATAATAGAGTTTAACTCTATAATCCTGGGTGGGCCTCAAGTGTGTTTTGTTTTATCAATTCCAAACGGAATAATAGAGTTTAACTCTATAATCCTGGGTGGGCCACAAGTGTGTTTTGTTTTATCAATTCCAAACGGAATAATAGAGTTTAACTCTATAATCCTGGGTGGGCCACAAGTGTGTTTTGTTTTATCAATTCCAAACGGAATAATAGAGTTTAACTCTATAATCCTGGGTGGGCCTCAAGTGTGTTTTGTTTTATCAATTCCAAACGGAATAATAGAGTTTAACTCTATAATCCTGGGTGGGCCACAAGTGTGTTTTGTTTTATCAATTCCAAACGGAATAATAGAGTTTAACTCTATAATCCTGGGTGGGCCTCAAGTGTGTTTTGTTTTATCAATTCCAAACGGAATAATAGAGTTTAACTCTATAATCCTGGGTGGGCCTCAAGTGTGTTTTGTTTTATCAATTCCAAACGGAATAATAGAGTTTAACTCTATAATCCTGGGTGGGCCACAAGTGTGTTTTGTTTTATCAATTCCAAACGGAATAATAGAGTTTAACTCTATAATCCTGGGTGGGCCACAAGTGTGTTTTGTTTTATCAATTCCAAACGGAATAATAGAGTTTAACTCTATAATCCTGGGTGGGCCTCAAGTGTGTTTTGTTTTATCAATTCCAAACGGAATAATAGAGTTTAACTCTATAATCCTGGGTGGGCCACAAGTGTGTTTTGTTTTATCAATTCCAAACGGAATAATAGAGTTTAACTCTATAATCCTGGGTGGGCCTCAAGTGTGTTTTGTTTTATCAATTCCAAACGGAATAATAGAGTTTAACTCTATAATCCTGGGTGGGCCACAAGTGTGTTTTGTTTTATCAATTCCAAACGGAATAATAGAGTTTAACTCTATAATCCTGGGTGGGCCTCAAGTGTGTTTTGTTTTATCAATTCCAAACGGAATAATAGAGTTTAACTCTATAATCCTGGGTGGGCCACAAGTGTGTTTTGTTTTATCAATTCCAAACGGAATAATAGAGTTTAACTCTATAATCCTGGGTGGGCCTCAAGTGTGTTTTGTTTTATCAATTCCAAACGGAATAATAGAGTTTAACTCTATAATCCTGGGTGGGCCACAAGTGTGTTTTGTTTTATCAATTCCAAACGGAATAATAGAGTTTAACTCTATAATCCTGGGTGGGCCTCAAGTGTGTTTTGTTTTATCAATTCCAAACGGAATAATAGAGTTTAACTCTATAATCCTGGGTGGGCCTCAAGTGTGTTTTGTTTTATCAATTCCAAACGGAATAATAGAGTTTAACTCTATAATCCTGGGTGGGCCTCAAGTGTGTTTTGTTTTATCAATTCCAAACGGAATAATAGAGTTTAACTCTATAATCCTGGGTGGGCCACAAGTGTGTTTTGTTTTATCAATTCCAAACGGAATAATAGAGTTTAACTCTATAATCCTGGGTGGGCCTCAAGTGTGTTTTGTTTTATCAATTCCAAACGGAATAATAGAGTTTAACTCTATAATCCTGGGTGGGCCTCAAGTGTGTTTTGTTTTATCAATTCCAAACGGAATAATAGAGTTTAACTCTATAATCCTGGGTGGGCCACAAGTGTGTTTTGTTTTATCAATTCCAAACGGAATAATAGAGTTTAACTCTATAATCCTGGGTGGGCCACAAGTGTGTTTTGTTTTATCAATTCCAAACGGAATAATAGAGTTTAACTCTATAATCCTGGGTGGGCCTCAAGTGTGTTTTGTTTTATCAATTCCAAACGGAATAATAGAGTTTAACTCTATAATCCTGGGTGGGCCACAAGTGTGTTTTGTTTTATCAATTCCAAACGGAATAATAGAGTTTAACTCTATAATCCTGGGTGGGCCTCAAGTGTGTTTTGTTTTATCAATTCCAAACGGAATAATAGAGTTTAACTCTATAATCCTGGGTGGGCCTCAAGTGTGTTTTGTTTTATCAATTCCAAACGGAATAATAGAGTTTAACTCTATAATCCTGGGTGGGCCACAAGTGTGTTTTGTTTTATCAATTCCAAACGGAATAATAGAGTTTAACTCTATAATCCTGGGTGGGCCTCAAGTGTGTTTTGTTTTATCAATTCCAAACGGAATAATAGAGTTTAACTCTATAATCCTGGGTGGGCCTCAAGTGTGTTTTGTTTTATCAATTCCAAACGGAATAATAGAGTTTAACTCTATAATCCTGGGTGGGCCACAAGTGTGTTTTGTTTTATCAATTCCAAACGGAATAATAGAGTTTAACTCTATAATCCTGGGTGGGCCTCAAGTGTGTTTTGTTTTATCAATTCCAAACGGAATAATAGAGTTTAACTCTATAATCCTGGGTGGGCCTCAAGTGTGTTTTGTTTTATCAATTCCAAACGGAATAATAGAGTTTAACTCTATAATCCTGGGTGGGCCACAAGTGTGTTTTGTTTTATCAATTCCAAACGGAATAATAGAGTTTAACTCTATAATCCTGGGTGGGCCACAAGTGTGTTTTGTTTTATCAATTCCAAACGGAATAATAGAGTTTAACTCTATAATCCTGGGTGGGCCTCAAGTGTGTTTTGTTTTATCAATTCCAAACGGAATAATAGAGTTTAACTCTATAATCCTGGGTGGGCCACAAGTGTGTTTTGTTTTATCAATTCCAAACGGAATAATAGAGTTTAACTCTATAATCCTGGGTGGGCCTCAAGTGTGTTTTGTTTTATCAATTCCAAACGGAATAATAGAGTTTAACTCTATAATCCTGGGTGGGCCTCAAGTGTGTTTTGTTTTATCAATTCCAAACGGAATAATAGAGTTTAACTCTATAATCCTGGGTGGGCCACAAGTGTGTTTTGTTTTATCAATTCCAAACGGAATAATAGAGTTTAACTCTATAATCCTGGGTGGGCCTCAAGTGTGTTTTGTTTTATCAATTCCAAACGGAATAATAGAGTTTAACTCTATAATCCTGGGTGGGCCTCAAGTGTGTTTTGTTTTATCAATTCCAAACGGAATAATAGAGTTTAACTCTATAATCCTGGGTGGGCCACAAGTGTGTTTTGTTTTATCAATTCCAAACGGAATAATAGAGTTTAACTCTATAATCCTGGGTGGGCCTCAAGTGTGTTTTGTTTTATCAATTCCAAACGGAATAATAGAGTTTAACTCTATAATCCTGGGTGGGCCTCAAGTGTGTTTTGTTTTATCAATTCCAAACGGAATAATAGAGTTTAACTCTATAATCCTGGGTGGGCCACAAGTGTGTTTTGTTTTATCAATTCCAAACGGAATAATAGAGTTTAACTCTATAATCCTGGGTGGGCCACAAGTGTGTTTTGTTTTATCAATTCCAAACGGAATAATAGAGTTTAACTCTATAATCCTGGGTGGGCCTCAAGTGTGTTTTGTTTTATCAATTCCAAACGGAATAATAGAGTTTAACTCTATAATCCTGGGTGGGCCACAAGTGTGTTTTGTTTTATCAATTCCAAACGGAATAATAGAGTTTAACTCTATAATCCTGGGTGGGCCTCAAGTGTGTTTTGTTTTATCAATTCCAAACGGAATAATAGAGTTTAACTCTATAATCCTGGGTGGGCCTCAAGTGTGTTTTGTTTTATCAATTCCAAACGGAATAATAGAGTTTAACTCTATAATCCTGGGTGGGCCACAAGTGTGTTTTGTTTTATCAATTCCAAACGGAATAATAGAGTTTAACTCTATAATCCTGGGTGGGCCTCAAGTGTGTTTTGTTTTATCAATTCCAAACGGAATAATAGAGTTTAACTCTATAATCCTGGGTGGGCCTCAAGTGTGTTTTGTTTTATCAATTCCAAACGGAATAATAGAGTTTAACTCTATAATCCTGGGTGGGCCACAAGTGTGTTTTGTTTTATCAATTCCAAACGGAATAATAGAGTTTAACTCTATAATCCTGGGTGGGCCTCAAGTGTGTTTTGTTTTATCAATTCCAAACGGAATAATAGAGTTTAACTCTATAATCCTACGACTCCAGATTTACTCAAAAATATTATGATTATTCAAACTAAAGTGATATCTAATAGGTATAAGAAAATAGAGAAATGTATTTAGATATATACTTTGAGGTTAAAAGGGCCATTCTATTGGAGGTGCCATTCTATTAGAATAAATACGGTATTTCGATTTGACTTATAAAGTGCTACTGGACTCATAAACTGCAGTTGAGCCAAAAAATTTTGGGAGGTATACCATGGGTCTGTTGAAATTTAATTTTCTCGTTTTATTAAAAAAATTTTTACCATACATCTCTAAATTTTATTATCAAATTAATTTCTGAAACAAATGAAAGGGGCAAAAAAAATAATTTTATGAGATGATTAGAAAAGATAAGAAAAATTTTGTTTTTTCAAAAACAAAAGTAGTGCACATTTAATTATTTTTGTATTTGTTCTTTTGCATAATATTTTTTTGCTCAAATTTGTATATTGGTCATTTACCTTTTTTCTGAGGTTATAAATTAAGAGCATATTTATTAAGTTGTGGTTCATTATTCAATAAATTAATTTTTTGTCGATAAATGAAGGCAAAAAGAATGTGCTGTCCAAATTTGATCAAAAATAATATTCTCAACAAGGGGTGTTTTGCTAGGGTTTCACATGAAGTTCCGGTTCCGGAAAATTCCAGCGTCTTTTTGGTTCCGGTTCCGTCTGATCCGGTTCCGGTCAAAATTTCGGTTCCGGTGAAACACTTGTTTCCTCCTTTTTCCGGCATTTTTTGGCGTTTCGTCTTTCGCCCTTTATGTTTCGCTTTTTAAAAATCTTTTTCTGAATACTTCTGTTTCTCAAACACTTTTTGGGCATTTTTTCTGTTTATCAACTTTTTATGTACTTTTTTTTATCTCAATTTTAAATTTTATTTTAGTAGATAACCCCCCTAAATATTAACTTACTATTTAATTTGTATTTAACTTTATTTGGACTTCAATGCAAAACAAATATCCTGACCCAGAAACGGAAAGTGCAATGTCTGGTGTGTCTAATACTACACCGTGAGTTTTTTTGAGAAAAAAAATTAAAAAAAATTTTTTTTTGCCGAGGTGAAATTTTTTTGAAAATTTTGAAATTTTTTCAACCCTAGCTACTCTTGTAATTTTAAAAATTTTTTCAAAATTACATTTGTGAATGTTTTTTTGACAAATGGGTGTGTGTGGGATTTACTGGTTATTGATTGCGTTCTCTCATCTTTTCTTCTCTTTTACTATCAATATAAAAAGCTTCCATATGTTCAGTTGTAGTTTTGTTTAGTAAAAAAATTACAATTGTTTTTATAAAATTTACAAATAAGGCCTGACTGTAAAATCGAAAATTTATAGTAATTTGTGAAGATATTTTTTCTTACTTTTTAATAGTTTTATATAGCAAGGTTGACGGATCCGGATATCCAGATTCGAAAAAGGCCGGATATCCGCAAATTTTGGGTTCGGATATCGAATCCAGATCCGGAAAAATTTCTAGAAAACTTCGGGTCTATATCCGAAAGTTTCCAACTATCCGCCAACCCTGCTATATAAGTATAGTGGTAGATTATTGATTTCTCTATAACGGGGCTTTTCCTTTGTAATGAATGAATAATGCTTGGTTTATGTAGCTCTAAATTGATCGTGTTTAAGTTACATTTTTTAAATAAAAAATTATTTAAATTCATTACACTAATCATTTTTGTATTTTTCTCCTTTTTTCTCATAAAATATTTTTATCATTTATTTTATCTTTTTATTTGTATTAAAATGTACTTTTAGTTAAAATAAACATTTTTCTCATTTAACGATAAAAATAGGGTCAGACAAAATTTGGGGGTTTCTAAAACTGAAATTTTTGCAATTTTATGGAGAAAATACTGAAAAAATTAGAAAAATTTAAATCGCTAAATCCAGGGAAATTGATGATTTTTAAAAATTTTTTTACAAAAAACCGGGACACGCCCAAAACGGCGCGTGACCATAACGGCGCAAAGCCGTAACTTGCTTCAAAATTTTCGAATCTTACCAAATTTCATATTAAACGAATCCACTCATCGAGTTAAAGAGATTGGTACCAAAATTAATAAGGGCCAGAAGTTTTCCAGCAAGTTATGGCTCTGCGCCGTTATGGTCACGCGCCGTTTTGGGCAATACCAAAAAAAACCTGTATTTTCTGGGGTCTAGGGGAACCTAAAGAATGGAAGACTAGAGATCAGATTTAAAAGGAAAAAAGGAGAAAAATGTGATTATTTAGCCAAATTTGTCCAGCCCTTAAAATAAAAATTAATTTTTTATTTTTTAAAGAATGAATATAGACCCAACAATTAGTCATGAAATGCTCTTTAGCGAACGCCCTCGGACTGCTTTTACAATGTCCCCGGATCAGGCGCTTTTCAGTTTGGTTAAGGTTTTGTTTTTTATTTTCTGGAATAGTTTAAACTTTTAAATTTTAAAAAAGGTTATGCTTGGAACTGGACTTTTGTCGTTGCCGTTAGCTTTTAAACATTCTGGACTTTGGGTATTTATTTTTATATTTGTTTATATTTAAGAGATCAGGGGTTTTATTAGGGTATTAGAGACATCATTTATGGTAACCAGGAATTTATTATATTTTTTGGCAGTTGGGGACCCCCAGCTTCCTATTGAGAAGTTATGTTCGTTTTCTTGAAAAACATTTTTGCATCAGGTTATTCTTGGTGTTCGGCAAGTGGCCTTTTTTTGGTATACCGGAAAAAATACTTGGATATACCGTGCTGAAACACTAGTCATTTCGTGATGACAGTAAACGCTCCAAATTGTTCTAAAATTAACTTCAAAATTTTATGAAGGAAAATAATGAAAAATTATCTTTTGGTCAAGAAAGACCAAAAAACTTTTTTGAGACTTTCCCTACTCGTAATCGATTTTTTAAAATAATTTTTTTTATTATTAAAGTTAGGACTTTTTCTTCTAATAATTATTTGCGGTGTTTGTACATACTGCTGTCGAAATTTGGTTCATTCTTCTGTATTTCTATGCAATCGAAAACGACAGGAAATTATGGACTATGGAAACGGTTAATTTATTTTGATAAATTTTTAAAAGGTTAGGGATTCGATAAATAACCTTCCTAGGTATTCCCCTTCGGGAACAGGCCAATTTTCCGGGGAACTGTAACTTTTTTCAAAATTATCAAATCCGGGACTCCGCATGTTTTGATTCATCTTGTCTAGCTGCATCGAGCCATAGAGTGTTTCGGATCGGTCATTTTGAACGAAGTTTTAGTTCGGCCGTACACTGCGTTGTACCCTTCCCCTTTTTATGCTAACTGACCGGTAAAATCGCGTTTGCTGGGTCTCACATATATTTAACATTAGTATAGCAATTCCATTTCAGTTCCCCAAAATTTATCAAAAAATATTTAAATTATTTTTCTAGTTATGAGAAATGCAATAGAATGTGGACCTCCTTGGATTAATCAACGTGGATATTTCTTTAAGTATTTTCTTTTAAAAATTATTTTTTTAAATTTTTTGTTCAATTTTAAAGACAATTAGTCAACAGTACAATGTTTATTGCACAACTTGGATTTTGTTGTGTTTATTTTGTATTTATGGCGGACAATTTAAAACAGGTTTTCTTTTTAAATTTTGATGGAAAAAATAATTTTTAAATTTAATTTTTAAAGTTTTTTGACGAGACTTCATGTATCCATATATCCCAAGCTGGCTGGATTGCGATGTTGTTGGTTCCTACTTTGGGGTATTTTTTAAAATTATTTTTTAATTAATTTTGGGAAAAATTTGAAATACTTTTAAATTTCTTTGGTGAAAACGTCGAAATACCAACCCCCAAGAGCCGCCGAAATATCAAACTTTTGAAAGATAACAAAAAAAGTTTGAATGTTGTTCAATCAATGGGGAAGGTTGTGAGTAATTTGGTATTTATTTATGAAGTTATTTACAAAGTTTTGGTATGTCGACGGTTTTTGTTGGTTTGGTTTTAGGCGTTTTGGTATTAAGACATTAAACTGAAAAAATTATTTTACAAAGCTTGGGTCAGATATTGAAAGAGAAGATGATTTTTTAATAAACTTTTCTTTCATTTTCCCCTAAAATTTTTCAGGTTAACAATAAAAATAAGGGGTTTCTTCGTTAAACTATTATTCCTAGGGGTTTTCCTCGTAATTTACTCTAACGATTTTTAGTCATTTTTCCTGTCCATTTTTTAAAAATATTTTTTTTAAATTAATTTTTTAAGTTTATGCACAATTCGTCAATTAAAAATGTTGGCCCCACTAGCTTTAATTGCCAATATTTTTTATTTGGCTGCTGTTGCAATTATTGTTGCTTATTTGGTTACCCATTTGAATCCGATAAAGGATGCACCAGCAGTTGGGAATTTGACTGAATTACCTCTCTTCTTTGGGACTGTTATGTTTGCATTTGAGGGTGTTGCTGTGGTATAATTTTTAATAAATAATTTTTTAGGAAATTTTTTCCTAAGATTTTCAAAAAAATTTTTTCGGGAATTTTGAAATTTCCAAAATTTTTTCAAAAATTTTTTTTAAATTTGAAAAAAAATTTTTTGGATTTTTGAAAAAGTTTAAAATTTTTTTGAAATTTTTTCGAAAATCCAAAAATTTTTTTTTCAAATTTTTGAGAAATTTTTCAAAAAAAATTTTCATTTTAAAGGTTCTACCAATTGAAAATAAATTGATTAATCCTGTTGACTTTATTGCTGCCAATGGTGTTTTAAACACAGCTTGCTTTATTGTTTTGGCTGTTTATGCTACAACAGGATTTTATGGATATTTAGCTTTTGGAAGTCATGTTAAAGACACTGTTACGCTTAATTTGCCAAACGAACCGTAAGAGAAGTTTTTTGAATTTCTAAAGATTTGCGGATTGAAATTTTGCGGATAAAATGTATGGGTGCCTCCCCGTGATGCCTAACGATTTTTAGCCCAAATCTCAAAAGCCCGGACTTCTTCGAAATTCTTTAAAAAGTTCTCCAGATGGGTCGGGGGCCAACACTAATATTCCTAATCGTTAAATAATTTTGTCCGCAAATTTTTGCGGACAAAAATATTTTTGCGGACTTTAATTATTTTTTCTAGATTTTATCAAGTTATCAAAATAATGCTTGTTGGTTGCATTCTTGTTTCCTATCCTCTTCAATTCTATGGTTTTTTTAAATTTTTTAAAAATATTTCAAACATTTTTTAAAGTGCCAATGGAACGTGTAGAGAAATGGGTTTCTCGAAAAATTCCAATTGAATGGCAAAATCCAATTGTTTATGTTCTGCGTTATTCTATGGTTATTCTGACATGTAAGAACTTTATTTTTTCATAATTTTATTTTAATTAAAATTTGCTTTGAGTAGAGGTTTTCGAGTTGGACCGCATTTTTTCGAGTAACTTTTTCGGACCGACCCGACCGAGTCTTTTTCGGACCAAAATTCAATGCCCGACTCGATCTTTTGGACCACGTCGAGTTGCCCCCAACCCTAGTCGTGAAATTTGTTTAAAAAATTTTCGACCAAAAATCTGATTAAAAATTTTTGCGGATTTTTTCTTGCGGACTAATTTTGAAGGTTTTTTGCTGATTTTTTTTGCGGACTAATTTTGCGGATCGATATTTTACGTGCCTATATTTGCTTAATTAATTTTTTTTATTCTGATAGATTAGAAAAAATATTCCTACATAACATATAATACTTAACTTATACCACTGACGTCCGCAAATATAGTAAAGGTATCCGCAATTTTAGTAATATCACCAAAAAATTTTTTCTTCAAATTATTATCAAAAAAATTTTTTTTTAATTTAAGGCCTAATTGCTGAATTAATTCCTCATTTGGGACTTTTTATTTCACTTGTTGGAGCATTTGCTGGAACAGCATTAGCGTTAATTTTCCCAGCAATGATTGACCTTCTCTGCAAGTAAAAAAATAATTTTTTTTTCCTTAAAAAATTTTTTTCTTTTTTAAATTAAAGTTACAGCCAAATGAAATTGACAAGGGGAATTTGGATTAAAAATATTTGTTTATTCGGGTTTGGAGTTTTGGGACTTGTAACTGGTACTTATGCTAGTCTAACACAAATTGCTTATGCATTTGGGGTTGAAGATAAGACTTGAAAAATTTTTTTTGTAAAATGGGATTTGAAAAACTATTGTGCCTATGTTCCAAGAAAAAGGGGATTATTAATTATACATATTTCCACATATTGTGACACTGTGTTTGTATTTTATGTATATTTTAACTGATAATTTAATTATCACTAGAGGGTATTTTAAAATATTAACAAGGTTTAAGATCTACTAAAAGAGAAGGCGAAGCTAGGAGCCTTACATGAGAAGGCTCTTAGAAAGAAAGCAAAAAAAATTTAATCTAAAACAAAAAAATTTACTCAAAAATAATTTAATTAAAAACAAAAAAATTCAGAACCAAAAATTTTAAATCACTCAAAAAAAATTAAATTCAAAGCCAAAAAAATTTTTTTTAAATAATTCTTCATCATCAAAATTCTTCTTTATTTGTATATTTTAATAATCCTAAACGTATTTTTAAGTAAGAAAGAACGCGTTAAACTTGGAAAATGTATAGAATACGGACCACAAATGGGCTCGCAGCTATAGGCTGATATATGGGGCTCGAAGTGGACAAAAAATTACGGGGTTCGAAATGGCAAAACCAATAAATGTGTATAAAATATATATCATTCGAGAGAGCTCGACGAGTTAAGTCATATTACATCAAAAGCACCGTGATTAAACTAGCTTAGACAAAGCTACAATAGAAAAATAAAACAAAAAAATATATTAGAATGTACCTCAAAATTTTGTTAATCTCGACTCAACTCGTCTCGACCCCTTTCTGATATTATATTTTGTCCACATTCCTTTGTGGTTCGTATGCTATATACTTAAAATTAATACCTCAAAACAACGCTTCAAAAACTTCACCGTCCTCAAACATGTGTACATGGGGGCCAGATTGGTACACGTAAACTCGCCAGTCCTCCCAAAAAATAATTTTCAAACGAGCAGCGCACCCTTCTTCCTAAAAAAATATTTTCAATGTACAAGGCCGAGAAAAAGTAAGTTATAGCACCATACTTTTCAATAATTTATGTAATGTTCGTTTTTCTAAAAAAATTTGTTACAAATTATAAGAGGCCAAGGGATAAACAATATCTAATAATGAAATGGGTTTTCTAGTTTACAGCCGTTGGATTATTTAACTTTTTCAAAATAAGGATGTTCCAAAATTATAACCGTACTCTGATTTATCTCAGAGAGAAAAATCCACGAAATTTTTTCTGAACATATCTATCAATAAATGTAGATAAGTAATAAAGAAAATGAAATACAAAAGAAACCCCGCTAATCAAGGTAAACAAGGGGTAAATGTCCTTTAAAATTATTTTCACCCCTCATAAATACGGAAAGTGAAAGTTCAAGGAACCCAAAATTATAAAAAAATTTCACCACCTCACTGCGTTCATTGAAGTAAATTTAGGGGCCCATATAGCGTTAATATTTTCTTCATTTTCCCATTTATCAAACAACTCTCTTGTTGAAAATTTGTGTAATTACTTTCGGAAAGTAATAGCCAATTTTTAAAAATTTCGGAAAAACAATTATAACTTTCCGAAATTTCAAGAGATAGGGCAAGGAACGGTCCCAGACCCAGTGGGCTTAGGTCCCGAACATGAAGAAATGCTTTGGAACCATACCCCAACTTTGCAATACTAAGAAAAATCCAATTGTTTTTTGATTGGACTCATAAACTTTTCATTGGACTCATAAAAGTTCATTGGACGCATAAACTAGACCAGCGCCCCAATTTTTATCCATTTTTTCTTTTAAATCTTTTTCCTTAACTAAAAGATGCGTTATCAAATTTTACACAAATTTTCAACAAGAGAGTTGTTTGATAAATGGGAAAATGAAGAAAATATTAACGCTATATGGGCCCCTAAATTTACTTCAATGAACGCAGTGAGGTGGTGAAATTTTTTTATAATTTTGGGTTCCTTGAACTTTCACTTTCCGTATTTATGAGGGGTGAAAATAATTTTAAAGGACATTTACCCCTTGTTTACCTTGATTAGCGGGGTTTCTTTTGTATTTCATTTTCTTTATTACTTATCTACATTTATTGATAGATATGTTCAGAAAAAATTTCGTGGATTTTTCTCTCTGAGATAAATCAGAGTACGGTTATAATTTTGGAACATCCTTATTTTGAAAAAGTTAAATAATCCAACGGCTGTAAACTAGAAAACCCATTTCATTATTAGATATTGTTTATCCCTTGGCCTCTTATAATTTGTAACAAATTTTTTTAGAAAAACGAACATTACATAAATTATTGAAAAGTATGGTGCTATAACTTACTTTTTCTCGGCCTTGTACATTGAAAATATTTTTTAGGAAGAAGGGTGCGCTGCTCGTTTGAAAATTATTTTTTGGGAGGACTGGCGAGTTTACGTGTACCAATCTGGCCCCCATGTACACATGTTTGAGGACGGTGAAGTTTTTGAAGCGTTGTTTTGAGGTATTAATTTTAAGTATATAGCATACGAACCACAAAGGAATGTGGACAAAATATGTATAATATCAGAAAGGGGTCGAGACGAGTTGAGTCGAGATTAACAAAATTTTGAGGTACATTCTAATATATTTTTTTGTTTTATTTTTCTATTGTAACTTTGTCTAAGCTAGTTTAATCACGGTGCTTTTGATGTAATATGACTCAACTCGTCGAGCTCTCTCGAATGACATATTTTACACATTTATTAGCTTTTGCCATTTCGAACCCCGTAATTTTTTGACACTTCGAGACCCATATCTCAGCTTATAGTTGAGAGCCATTTGTGGTCAGTATTCTATACATTTTCCAAGTTTAACGCGGTTTTTCTCAAAAATAGTTTAGGATGTCTTGTCTAAAAAAATGAAGGAGAATTGTGAGAAGAAATAAATTGAAATTTTTTTGTTTTGAGATTTTATTTGTAATTGGGAATAAGTTATTTGTCTAACAACGGGAATAAATTTTAGGAGCTACCGCTTTTTTCTAGGAGCTACCGCTACCAGGTACTGGTGCTCTGCTGACTGAGCTTCGCCTTCTCTTTTAATAGATCCTAAACCTAGTTAATATAATATCTTAAATCCCCGTCTTTTTCCTTACATAAATAAAAATTAGTAAATTAATTAAATAATCCGTTCTATTTTATAAACAAATTACATAAATGTCTATTTATATAAACTTTGGTATCATACTGCTTGGTCCCATTTTGGCATTTTATAAAATAGAAATAATATAGAATAAGTATGAAGTATTTACTTCAATAATAAACACAATTCTATAATGTAAGCGCATCTGTTACAAGATACGACCGATAGTTTGAGGTGTATCCATAAAAACAAATTAAAATTCTGAATATATTATGCAAAATTTTACAGTAAATATTTATTTCCAATTTTTATAATCGCAGTAAATGTCCAGCTCGTCTTCCACATACTCTGGAAAATGAATTTTTGCTGCATTCTTCTCCTTTCCTTTACCATAATTTTCCTTAGGTTATAAACTGATACCTAGATTGAAAGATTGGCACGAATAATAAAGGGAGTATATATACGCTCATAGGATTTGTATCATTCCTTACCCTATTGACCATTATGCATAATCTTAACGAAGGAAAAAGTAAGGAAAAGGGGGGGGGGCACCATCTTTAGTATTGCCGCCATTTCTAAAGAATTATTTGCACCTCTTTTTGAAAAGAAAATGCCTGTATTATTATATTATTATTTTGTTGATAATTTAATGTTTGTATAGTTGGTGAATGTTGAAGACTTTGAGGAGGAGAACAATATTAATACATTGTTTATGGCTATTAATGATTCTCGTGATTTTAACCACAAAGAGTCCGTCTAATGAAAAAGAGAATTGAATTAAGATTTCTTTATTTTGGAAGTTGTTAAAGTAAATAAGGTACTAACTCGACATTGCAATAAAACAACTATCATTTATTCACAAACAATATTTACAAAACATCACACTGGCAGATAGGGACAATAAGAATCACTAAAGATTATTATTGAAAATTTTATTTAAATCTAGTTACGGATCCATAAATTGATTTAAATCAAGGACTTTTAAAATCCTCCATCCATCTAAAATCCTCCCTCCATCTATTGCTTGGTAATAGGAGTCTTAAATTTTGGGCCTCGATTTCCAGTTTTGTCAAATAAGATTTGGGATTTTTTTGTGGACTTTTTTTCAGAACCAGTTAATCTTTTGTCCAAACCTACATACTCTTTTATTTATTTAAAGGACTGTACAAGTACAGGACAATGTTTGTGTTTTGATGGATGGACAGGGAAAGCATGTGATCTTCGTACACCAACTCGCCGAGCAGATAATCATCATTCCCCTTCTTTAGAATTTTCTTCCCTTCGTGATATTTCAACTCGTTTTGTTGGTGTTAGTGATGGAAAAGTTCTTTTAGAGACAACAACTCTATTAATTATTCGTTATTTGTTGGATTACTTTTATTATTTCTTTTGCTTTTTTATCGGAGAAGTTCGGATAATCCATTTCAACATGCAAATATACAATTTAAACAAACAACTACTACAACTTCCGATGAAGAGAAAAGTAAAAATGAAAATGAGGGAAATTATGCTAACTATAAAATTTGGACAAATGCCATGTTGGAGGGAAGAAAAACAAACATGAGTTTATGATGCTCTCCAAAGAATTACTGAGGCGAATGAGGTAAAAGGGAAAAGGGGTTGAAAAATGATTTTAACAACATTCCAAACCAATTTATTTACAAACAAACAATATTTACAAAACATCACTGGAAAATAGGGACAATAAGAATCACACAAGAAAATATGGGGAAATTACATAATAGATATACAATTATGAGGGAAGAATTGTTTTCCTATATTATCACATTTCGACGTCGTCATCTTCCATCAACCGCTTACATGTTGTACCCGATTGGAAGGTTCTTGCGGCGAACCATACCGTCATCCTGGAACCACTCGCGGCGGAATTGCTTGGCTGCTCCTTCCGGGGTGTTGGTCCATTCGACGGTGACACGGTCGTTGTTGGTCGCTTCCGCAGCCGGATCGAAGGCGTCGCAAGAGATCACAATTCTTCTTCATTTGCTTATTTTAGTGATCCAAAACGTATTTTTAAGTAAGAAAACCCGCGTTAAAATTGGAAAATGTATAGAATATGGACCACAAATGGCTCGCAACTATAGGCTGAGATATGGGCCTCGAAGAGGTCAAAAAATTACGGGGTGTCGCATCCCGCGAAAATTGGTGAAATATTATAATTATGAAATTTATTAATCATCCGGAATTAACATTTTTCCCACAAACATATTTTGAAATACCTTTCTATAAATCAACCGCTATAAAAATAGCTGGCTTTTCCCAGTTAGGCTATCTCTTTGGATCAATCCTTCCCTTTCATTATAAAATAATTTCTTCTCTTAAATTAATTGTACCTTTTCTAGTGTGAAGTGTGAAATAAATAAGGTATTAAACGTCGAATTAATTATAAATTATATTAGGATTACCTTAAAGATAGGGAAATTTCCTACATGGGTTCGAAATGGCAAAAGCTAATAAATGTGTATAAAATATATGTCATTCGAGAGAGCTAAACGAGTTGAGTCATATGACGTAAAAATCACGGTGATTACTAGTTTAAACTAAGTTACAATAGAAAAATAAACCAAAATATATATAAGAAAGCCCCTCAAAATTTTGTTAACTTCGACTCAGCTCGTCGATCCCTTTCTAATGATATATACTTTGTCCACATTCATTTGTGGTTCGTATGCTAAATATTTTCCTTAAAATTAATACCTCTAAGCGACCAAATAAAAAACGAAAAACAGCCCCATCGACATGCATGTGGTCATGTTCTCCAGCCAGATAAACCTCCACCGACCAATCAACCAAAAATATTAGTTTCATTCTTGCAGCACATCCTTCATTCTAATAAAAAAATACCCTCTACGTGCATGTGTTGATGCTCACCCGCTAAGAACACTTCCACTGTCAAATTTACCATAAATAAGTTTCATTTTAGTGGAGCATCCTTCATCCTAATAAAAAATATATTTTATGTCGAATTATTTTAAAAATTATTTTTAAACTTTAAAAATTATTTTCGTCCCTCAAAAATACGCAAAGTTCAAGGAACCCAAAAATTATAAAAAAAAATTTACTGCGAAGCTATAGAGCACAACCCCTTATCAATTAAAATATACATAAAATACAAACACAGTGTCACAATATGTGGAAATATGTATAATTAATAATCCCCTTTTTCTTGGAAAATAGGCACAATTTTTTCAAATCCCAGTTTACAAAAAATTTTCAAGTCTTATCTTCAACCCCAAAAGCATAAGCAATTTGTGTTAGACTAGCATAAACCCCCTCTAGAGTATTCAAAACATGTGGAAACAGTGTTTTTTGTGCATTATACATCATGCCAAGTTTGCAAAAAAAATATGCATTTGCATAAAAATCCGGTCTCTAGTGATAACTGTTGGGTATTGGCTTAGTATAAAGGCCCTCCTATTATTCAGTCTTGGTCTTAGTCTTATTGTCACAGTGTTATTCTATTCTGTCTCATATATATGGCGCTTAGTCATATTCCTATTGTTCGCTCTTATTGTATTTAGTATTGTAGATAAAGCACAATTGTTAGTTACTGTCTTATCTTGTTGTTCTTTGTTAGTACGTAGACATACAAGTCACGTACATAACAGCAACGTTAGTTTTAATGTAGGTTTTAAATAATAAATTAACAAAATATTTATAAAAATATATTTACAGAAAGCTGATAGAAATAATATAAAAAAACATTTTTTATAAAAATTCAGACCAAATTTACATAATTAATTAATCTTTTAATTAATTCTCATTTTTTAATTCCAATAATTCCTTTATTCATAAATTCTAATTCTTTGGATAGACTGCAGCGCGCAAAAAAGTAGGTTTTAGATGAATTGACGGCTTTACGTGTATAATATTATTTGCACTTGCAGACTCTCCTTTAATTAATTTACCTAATATTGGAAGGTTAAAAGCAAGACGTTTAAAAGCATTGCGGTACTTTGAACTGAAAATTAAATAAGTTAAATAAGGTATACTTTCGGAATACTGAACATAAAGCAAATGGGGCAAATTATATGTCATTCGAAAGAGCTCGTCGAGTTTCGAAAGAGCTGCATATTCGAATTTTTCGCCCCAAAAATATGCTTACTCCCCCCTATGGTTTTTCGATTTTCGGGGGCCTATATCTCAGCCCCTGTATGAGTCCGCACGAAAATTTTTCTCAGCATTTATTTATCTCAAAATCGAAGTTTTCTAAAATGTGCATAAACTTTTGCACCATAAAAAATGAACACTTTTTTAATCTGAAAAAAATTGTCAATTTATCAATGCTATTGGTAAAAATTTGTATTCATTAGAAAGAGCATACTTTAAACTTTCACCTCAAAAAAATTAGACTTCTTACTTAAAGACTTCCCAAGTTATACTATATCGAAAAAAATATTAGCAAGTGTGCATAAACTTTTGCACCGCAATTTAGAACAATTTCCCTAGTAAAGGCTATCTAAACAATACAAAAATTCACTCCAAATTTATTCAAACAATAAATATTTACACTAAAAATAAGGACAATAAGTAGAGGGCGGATTTTTATGAACAATAGGAATATGCGAACAATAGGAATATGACTAAGCGCCATATATATGAGACAGAATAGAATAACACTGTGACAATAAGACTAAGACCAAGACTGAATAATAGGAGGGCCTTTATACTAAGCCAATACCCAACAGTTATCACTAGAGACCGGATTTTTATGCAAATGCATATTTTTTTTGCAAACTTGGCATGATGTATAATGCACAAAAAACACTGTTTCCACATGTTTTGAATACTCTAGAGGGGGTTTCTATTTGCTTATAATGCATATTTTTGCATATTCCGGACTTTGCTGCATAATGCATATTTTACTGCATATTTTGAGGTTTTTTGGGGAAAATTACTCGAAAATTACCCAAAATCCTACCAAAAATTAAAAATTTAGAAAAATTTAAGAAAAAATTTGTAAAACTTAAAAATTTTGTAAAAATTTTTTTTTGTTTTTGGGCGAGACCCAAAAATGTCCCATACCCATAATGTCTCACGCCCAAAACGTCCCATCACAAAGTGTCCCACCACCAAAATGTCTCATCTCAAAATGTCCAATAGATTAAAAATACTCAATTTGTCGGACTATACATTTAAAATAGGAGTAATCTTAATAAAAATAGGTGTTTTAATGTTTTTGATTCAAAAAAATTAAAAATTCTAGGTAAAAATTGCATTTTTGCTGCACAATTTCGTGAATATTTTGGTTTATTTGCATATTTTTGTACATATTTTGTCAATTTTTTATGAATATTATAGTGCATATTTATGCATTTTTTAATGCATAAATATCCGGTCTCTAGTTATCACATATCGAAAAAACGAGTTTCGTTTTAAAATATACTAACAAGCTAGGTGGCAATACTTTTGTCTTCGCTTAATGAGCGAAAAATGGACGCCAAAATAAGGAACATTAAAAAGGGTGAAAATCAACTGGCTACCACCCCACCATAATGTAAGCGCATCTGTCACAAGATGCGCCCGCTAAGTCGACGTTTATCCATAAAAATAAATTAAAATTCTGAATATACATATTACTCAAAATTTTACAGTAAATATTTATTTCCAATTTTTATAAGAGTTTATTAACTATATTTATCTTTTATTTTAATGAAAATTTTATTCATATATTGTCAACATTTTCAAATTGCCAGTTCTCATCGTCTGCTCATTTTACTGAAATTTATAGACTTAATATTAGGAAAAAAGTTGGAAAATCTTTTTAATGGTTACTGTTTAGGTTTAATTAAACCGAAAAAATATTTGAGAATTATTTTTGCAAATTTGAAACCACTTCCCTGGTCTTAATGTTTAAAAGTCTTGTTCTGTTGTATTGTAGAGTTCTTATAGATATTTTTTACCGATCATAGACTAACCTCTTAATTGAATGTTTTATCTAAAACATGAAAAGAGTCAGCTTGATCTCCATGAATGGCCTAAAATAAAACAATAAATAAAAGCTCATGTAGGCTTTTATCTATAAATATTTAGTCTTATTCACCTCTCTCTTGCCATTTGCCTTCAATATCCATTGACGCTTTTTACGACTTATAACATCTGAATAAAATGATCAGATTTTTACAAATTTAATATCTACCTTCCTGATTTGGTGCCGTCTTCCTCAATTTAAATTGGCGCTTTTTACGACTTATAGCATCTAAAAATTGAAATGATTTAAAGAAATTTTTTGTAGGCACCTGCTGGTGCCACTTTCGCGAAGCTAAATTGACGCTTTGAACGTTCCAGTATCTCTGAAAAAATTTTATTTTAGTCAGTTTTAAAATTAATTTTTTATTTTCACCTTGACTATCCTCCCCTGATACCATTACAGTGGCGAAAAAATTAATGATAATGAGGAAAACCAAGATTAATATAAATTTGTTCATTTTAAATATTATGTTAGGAATATATTGAATAAGTGAATAGGTATTTTAATTTGAATTAATTAGCTAGTAATTATTTTCCCTTTTATACTATTTTAAATAAACGATAGTTTGTGTGGTCTTTTAAATATTATTTTTAATTAATTAAAAATTCAAAACAGACAAGAAATATTATATTTATTTTTATTTTTTCAGCTTTATCCATCAAAATTTTTATAAAAATATTTACAAAAATGTGGGGGAAATAAGAAAAAAAATTTTTTAGGAAAAAATAAAGTACATTTTTTATGAATATGAGTCAATTTAATTCATTAATTTTTTAATTTTTAATAATTCTCATCTGTTCCACCAATTCCTTTCTTTATTCGTAAAATAATCTAATTTTGAGGATGGACAGGATTTCGCATTAAATTTTGTTTTGGATGAATTATCGCCTTTACTGATTGAACTGTCGGTTTTACAGTATTACTTGTCGTACCCCCATACATTCCTTTAATTAATTTGCCCAAAATTGGAAGGTCGAAAGCAAGACGCTTAAATGCACGGCGGTAATCGGAACTGAAATAAAAAGATGAGATATTAATATTTTTTTGTTAACGTATAACCTCTCCTCCCTCTATAAAATTACCCCCACCACGAGAGGTTGAAAGAATAATTACCCAGGGTAATAATAAAAATAAAGTTAATAATACCAGTAAAATTCAAGGAATTACCGTTGACCTATCTCGTTACACTTAACAGTATTAGATATTCGATTTAATATCTAAGCTAGTATCTAACAACTTAGAACTGATTGATATAATAGAATATTATCGGTAGATAACGTAACGTGCGGATAATTTTTGTTTCTCACACAACGAGGGTATACCGGCTTTTTGACTTTTTTCATATCATTTCCAACTTGAACTATCCGGAGTCAGGACTTTTCTCAAAAACATGTCTTAAACAATACCTGCAAGCAAAGAGAATAAAAACATTGCTAGAAGAAGCGATTACACAAGATAAAAAATTAACTGCCGGTGTAATATATTGAGTAGAAAAAGTATCAGTAAACATAAAAGATATAAATGTGAAATAAATTGTATTCGAAAGCCAAGTACCAACAACAAAAAACATTATATAGAGAACAGATTTAAAAATACGATGATTTTGATTATCTTTAAAAATGAATAATTTAAAAATCTTTAGGAGATCGACAAAATTTAAAGAGATCGGCAAAATCGCATTCACGAATCCCCTAACGGGATTGGGGTTTAAAAGATCAGACGGGAGGGATCCAGCGGGAGTTATCCTGGCCATCCCATTCTGCTTAAAAGTAAAATCCCGTATGAGATCCCTCCCTTGCTGATCTCAAATTTTTTCTCCTTATTTGAGTTCAATTGATGAAAGTATAGTGATATTTAATATACAGTCGAACAACATTTTTAGACTTTTAGACTAGAAATCTCATGAGAAGTATATTAAATAGGGGGATCGTTTTGAAGGTTCCCTCGTCTAATCCCCGGGGAAAATTAAACGAGTGTCCTAAATTGATGGGGTGAGAGGTTCGACGTACTTGCAACTCCAATAATATTTTCAGTTTGCTTTTTCGCTCTCCAAACAAAATACCAAACAAACATATAACAAATAAAAGAAGCCGAATTTATATAGATTCCATTTGTTTTTAATTGAGTAACGGTGGAATAAAATGTATAGAGATCAGAAGGTGTAGTTGTACAAATTACTAACCTTTAAAATCAAATGGGTTAGTAATTTGTTTTTTTAATTTAAATTAACCAATTCGGATGTGACCAAACTCCATTAATAGTCAAAGAAAAAGTATAAATTGGATACACAAGAATTCCACAAGAAACAATTGTGAAATAAATGGGTTTATTTAGTGAATGATATCTTTAAATTAATTTAATGTATTTTTTAAGTAGTTAAAGTCTAAGATTACTTTTATTATAAACACCTCACGGAGCCTCACGGAGGAGCAGGCCAATGTACCGCGAGCGCTTTGTACCGCGAAGCTATAACTTAGTTCAAAATTATTGAACCCGTGTCGTCTTGATATGGTTCGATGCGCCTTGACGAGCTGAATCGAACCATTCAAGGGCGTCCCGGATTCGATAATTTTGACCAAGTTATAGCTCGGCGGTACAATGGGCTCGCAGTACATCGGGGTGTACCCACCTCTTAGAGCAGAACTTTATAATAAGGGGTACATTAAATAGGAGGTATGATATAAGCTTCCCTTACAGTCTATAAAAAGCTACCCACTTTTCATTGTTTAGATACCACAGTTAGGTTTTTTTGGTACCTATGTAAAGGAAAAGGTCAATTAATCAAGGCCAATTTCCATGTATGGGATTCTTATGTTTCCAAACTGATTGGGCCAAGACAGATGGATTGGCCAGTACAATAAATTTCAAAAAAGTATACTATTTACCTTAAAGATAAGATAACATTTAACAAACGATCAATTCCAACAAACAAAACGGTATTTACTGAAGCAAAAAGGGAGATTAAAGGAATTGCTTGAATATAGAAGCAAGTTTGTAGCGGGATAAAATTAATTGTTGTCAATGCCAATAAAAAAGGTATTGTAAAGCCAAACAAATAGAAGAACTCGAAAAGGGCTCCTAATGCTAAGAGAAGGTTACATGGCCCACGGAGAGATCTTTAAGAAAATATTTAAAATAGAGTTCTACTTCTCTCCGACAAAAATTTTGCGGAGATGCTGTTTATATGGTTAGATATCTCAGTATGAGATACATACATCCAATAAGGCAATAATTTTATTAAGAATATGGGATGCCAGTAGGATTCGCATATTTGTCAAATTGGAGGTACTACCAGTCTCATAAACATCCTGGAATGCCGCTTAAACATAAAGACCTCTAAAACCTAAATCTACTTAGAAAAAAAAGATTTTCTTCATTCTTGCAATGGGTTTTTCTTATAGTTGATTTTGGATTTGTTTTATGTTTTCGATTTTAGCTTTAAAATGGTCCTTGCCCATCCCCGGTGTCCATTAAACTCTGTCAGATAAGGAAAAAAAAACAAAATTTGAAAAATACTTTTCTCTAAAAGTAACACAAATTAACGCCAAATTATTAACAATTCCTGGCAAACAAATTATCCATTTAATAAAAGCAGTTAAGAAAAGATCAGAATAAAATTGTTGGTTAATATGGGTAGTGTACAACTTAAAATATTAAAAAAATTTGACAAAAAGATATAATTTACTGTATTATTTATGTTGTAGATGTCAGTCATTTTAATTTAAAAAATTTTTTGGTAAAAGAATTTTATTTAAAAAATAAATCTAAAAATAAAATATGTAATGACTTTAGAAGAAGTCTAGGAAGAAGGCCCTCAGCTAGGAAGAAGGCCCTCAGATTTAGAAGAACCCGTTTCCCAGATACTCACGACCCCAAAGGGTTGAAGTGCTACACTAGTTGCGTCTCATTTATGGATATCCAAAATCAGGCACTCTTTTTTAGTATGCTTTTTAAAATCTGGTTGACCACCCGATGAGGGAGCTGCCAAAGTGATATTCCCAATTAATGTAACACTCGTTAGAAATGTACAATTTTTTCAACGTCAAGGCTGTCTTATAATAGTCTTCGACTATATTAATTATCCCAACTTGGCTTTATTTTTAAAGTCTATGTAGCTAATAGTCATCTTATTTACAAATGAAAAATAAAAGAAAATTCTAATACATTTTATTTGAAAGTATTATTTAAATAAAAAAATTCTCTAGCCTATAATTAATTTTGTATTAAAGCATAAGACTTTTTATTTTTTAAACAAAAATATTTTTAATTTACTCTAAAATTTTTTTCAAAGATTAATTTAATTATATATAATTAACTTTAAATTTGCTTTTATTTACTTTAAAAATTTAAGATAATCGAGGTTACGTAAATGAGTGCACTAAATGCATATTTATTTTAAATACAGCTCATGCGAAGTTATTTAGGTCATAGTTCTAATTGCATATTTTTGATTCTTTTGTCTTGTGCATATTTTAGAGTTTGACCCCGACCCCGTTCCCCGTTCCCGCTCCCGAACGATTTTTTCAGACTTCTCCCCGCCCCGTTCCCCGCCCCGAAACAATTCGAAAACCCCGTTCCCCGACCCGAAAATTTTCGGGGTTGTCGGGGGTAAGGCCCCCATAAAATGCCAATTTTTTAGAGAAATTTAAAGAAAAAATTTAGAAAATTCCCTTCCATTTTACTCTGTACTTATTATTTTTAAAGGAAAAATGAATGTAATAACAAAATTCTCTTTATATTTCTTCCAAGAAACGTGTGGTTGAGTGGTTTAGTTGTTAGATTTGGCTATATTTTGATGGACAATATAGCCAAATCTATTTTTCTTTAAAAAATAAATGAGAACAAGTGTTAAATTTTATTTTTATATATTATCTAACATAAAAACAAGCCAAATATTTTTGTTTAGTTCTTGAAATCAAAAAAATTTTCGCCTGCGGCGCTATATAGTAGAGCCCGGATCGATATAACTGATACTCCTTGAACCACCCTTAATTATTCGAACCTCTTATATCACCAGATATATCAGTTTATCTTTTCAAATCTTCCTTAATCCGTCCGAATTTATTTGTCTTCACAGGTAAATACTTTAAATCCATTAAAACCATTTAATCCCACCTTATTTCATTAATTTTTGAATAAATTAACGAAAATAGACAGAAAACGACTTATTTTTAGAGCATTTTTTGTTTAAAAATTTTTTTCTACAAACCCCCGTTCCCCGTCCCCGTCCCCGAGCTAATTTTGCTCCCCGACCCCGCACCCCGCCCCGAAACAATTCGAAAACCCCGTACCCCGACATACCCGCCCCCGAGCGTTCGGGGTCAAACCCTAGCATATTTACAGAACTAGCATGTTTTACATAAGTGTATATACCTAAATTATACGTATGATACGCTACAACGGAAAATAAGTACATATATGTCTACACCTTTTTTCAAAATTTTTCGATCCGAATTTTCAAAAAGCTGGAATTTTTTGTTAATATTTTCCGTAACCGACAAAATCCCGAATATCCGAAATTTTCGGTTCGGTTTCGGATGCTCGTAAGGGACGTACGGCGGTACATAAGGGCGCGCACATAAGGGCGCCCATGACCCTTCTATCCTGTTTCTGATTCAGATTTCTAAAAACACATAGTAATACTGAGTATTAAAATTTAAAATTATTTATAAAATATAAAAAGGCAGTGGATATATAAAAAAGGGTAATCGTGAAGAATTGGGGATACACGTTTAAAAATCTTAAAAATTATTATTTTTTTCTGAAAATCATTTTATATAGGTAATCAACCATGCTGATCACGAATTAGCTATTAGATTTTGTCAAATGTGACATTTTATCTATGATTTTTTATCATGTACTTGATTCCCAGCTAAAATTCTGGTGGTCATAACTTTGTTCAGAATCATTCAATCGAGCCCATTTTGATGTCATTCGACTCGGCTTGCATAGCTCTTTCGAATGAGGGGTCATTTGTATAATCGAGTTTTGTGACCCCAAAAATTTTCAAATTTCAGGGGTCTGTAACTCGGCCAAATGAAGTCGGATTTCGTTGATTTTGGTGTCGTTCGACTCAGCCCGAGGAGCTCTTTTGAATGAGCTATAATTTATATAATCGGATTATTCACCCCAAAATCGACCTTACTTCCCTCTATGGTTTTTCGATTTTCTAGGGTCTATATCTCTGCGAGTTTTCATCCCCGGCAAAAAATTCTTGAATATTTGAACTCAGCATAGTCGATTACCTATATAAAATGATTTTCAGAAAAAAATAATAATTTTTAAGGTTTTTAAAAGTGTATCCCCAATTCTTCACGATTACCTAAAAAAGAATTATAATGAAAGACAAAAAAATTTTTTTTTCAAAAATTATTTAAAAATATTTAGAGAAATCCATCCATTTCTGTCTCAATATCGAAGATATTTAATGAAGGATTAAGCATAAGTTTTGTTTTAGTCGTTTGTTGTTTTATAACATCCATTGAAGTATCATTATTTAAAATTATATTTTTCGACTTTATTTTTTCGTTCATAGACAAAATTCTTTTGGAATGGTCTGGACCTTCCTGAAATTGAAAAATACACTAGTAAATAGAGAATGAATCTAATAGTATTCGGGCGAGTAATTTTCTAATACTTCGATTTCGAAGTTCGAACGATTATTTTGCAAAATCGAATAATTTTCAAATCGTACCAGTATTCGTTCCAAACAATTTTTTTAGTTTTTTTAAATTTATTTTCTAATAATAGTACGATATAATGGTAACCCTTCTAGTCCTACAACCCTCCTGGTCCTGACGCATAATATTTAGTGAGTATCAAAACTCTTTACCTCGAAACTAAAAGTTCGAAATCCTTTAAGATAAAGCCCATTATTAGATAGAAACCGAATTGTATGCATTGGAGGAATATAAAAAATATATCCTCTTTTAGCCATAAATTGTTTCACAAAACATTTTTTTGAATTTAACTCAATACATTTTATATTTTCTCCTTCAGTTAATATAAAGGTAGAGGAACTAGAAAATAAATTTATAAATTAAAATTTTTTAAACTACTAAAGTCGAACCACATTATAAGATACACCCTGTTTAGTTGGTGTGGACTTTGGAAAATCTTTGACAGTTTAAGCAGTCGGTTTATGATATAGGTCTCGTCTTCGTCTGAGCTAACTTTAATTCTACCTTCGCCTACATTGCGACTTCCTTCATTAGGTAAACCGTTATGTTATAAACTATGAACTTCCTCGTTGACCTGGGCAAATCTCGAACAGTCCTTCGGACATAATATAGCCGAAACTCGATTTAACTTACGTTTTACATATTTTTGGTTGACCACAGATTGCTAACCCAACTAGAATACACTATAAACAATACCTTCTATTTAATAGACAACTCACTATTAGATACTATTTTTCACATACGAGGGGATATCTAAAAATGAGGTCCGACTTGTTTTTGATTTTACCATTCAATTGTTGGTAGATCAAAGTTAAATTGTTCGTTCACATTTCTGTTATTATATTTAATTTCAACAGCATGAAGAGTAAAATCTCTACAGTTTGGTGCATATTCCAAAACATGCGGGTAACCAATAACTGATTGGGGGATGACAACTTTAAAAATGTTTTTAAATTATAATGATTATTTTAAAAATAAAATTTTGCGTTCTCGTCTAATTAAAAATTTTTGAGAGTAGGGTTGTCGGTTCCTGGAAATTCTTCGGATATCCGAAACCGAACCGAAGAACAGAACCAAAAATCATCGGTTCTTCAGTTCGTTCCAGAACCGAACAACCCTATTTGAGAATTATACAAAATGTATATGTAATCTGTAAGGTGAGCCCAAATACCGCAGGCATTTAAAGGGCAGTACGGTTTTAACGAACTATTATTCTGCGATACATCGAGGTACCCAAGGTCATAAATTGGAAAAATAAAAAATAATCGAATTTTTGGTGGTTCCATTAATATTTATTTTGTGGAATCTTCTATGATTTTCTGTGGCAATCCCAGTACAAAAAAATTAAAAAAATTTAATTTTCCCCAAAAATTAAAAAAAATTAAATATTTACAATAATATTCTGGATCAGTCATTCTATAATTAAGCACTTTAATTAAATTTGCTTTATCCACAAATTTATTAGTTAATCCAGCACGTATTGTATTATTTGAACAACTTACACATTCAACACATTCTTTAAAAATTTTTTTCTTAAATTTAAAATTTTATATTCACCTCCACTAAGATATGCATGTAATTCTTGTGCTCCATAATAAACACATTCACCAGGTTCAAGAATTATATGATTTAAATAAATGGGAGATAAACAGCCTATATCGTTTGGAAAACGCTTAAAATATTTGATTAAAGTTGACTTATGTTATAGCGACATTTAGATATGACTATAATGGATATAACCTTAGATAGAAATCGTTCCCAACACTAGGTTTAGCCAAAATTCTAGCTGATATAAAACCAAATAGATTAAAAATTATGCCTGGAAAGGGCTCGACTACATATACAAAGGTTTTCTCCGTTTCCTGAAGTATACAATGGAAGTATGTTTCCTTATCGTGTTCGAGAATTAGTGCCCGATCTCACATTTCCCATGATAAAACAGTCTATAACTTGGTTTTAAAGCTCATTGACTACCCTAACATGATTTTTCTAAAAACTTGGTACTCGACGACTCAGGCTGTAACAGAATAGGAGCAGTATCCTAAGCACTGAACTTTTCTAAAATTTCTCTAAAGGTCGATCACTAGGTGAAACTCCACCTACATATTATTCTTCGATTCGTTATATGGGTCGGAACAGTCAGAGGTTTCGGAAATAGGATGAGCCGGAAATCGGAACTGGCTCAAAAGTCAGAACTCGGAAATCAAAATTTTTTCGGAAATCGGAAGGAAAATAACGTCAAAAACGCCGCCTCTCTTTATAACACGAATCAATTTATTTTTAAAAATATTAAAAAGTTTTAATATAATTACTTGAAACATATCCTTAATTATTTTTATTGAATTAATATTCAAACATCCATAAACTAAATTAAAAAAATTTTTTCTAAATTTAATATTAAAATTTCAAAACCTCCATTATTTATTCTTTTAATTAAATTTATAATTAATTTGTTAACATTTTCTTTTTTAAAATTTATCATTGTTGAAAAACTTTAAATTAAATTTTTTTATTTCCTAAAAAATTTAAAAACCATTTCCTCAAAGCATTAATCATTTCATAAGAATCAGGCGAAAATTGTTTAGATAATTCAATAAATTGTTTTGTATTTTGATAACCCATTGCTTGACATAATTCAGGAAATGCTTTAAAAATAATTTGAGGAAGGGGTGGTTTTTTTAATTTAAGGGAAGGAATGGTTATTAATTAAGGGAAGGCTTGATCTGTTTTCATTTTCCTTTGTTCCTCATAAATTTTTTGAATAAATTATTATAGCAACATAAAAACAAACTCCGACCAAGACATTTTTAGGTAATTAAAGACAACCTTTGTTTTTTTTATTTTCAAGTACTCAAGTTGAGTACTCGTACCCGATCGTCCGGTTTCTTTATGGGACCTTCACTCCTATCCCAAATATTTTCCACCGGGGATTGTATCCTAATTCATTTGAGTTATAATTACTTTTGATTCCAATGGACCTACCGTATATCCTTTAATAACTACCCTGGGTAATTATTGTTTCAACCTTCCGCTGCAGGGAGTAATTAATGGAAGTGGGATAATTTTTGAGGAAATTAATACAGGTTATACGGTAGATTGACTAATAAATATAGCAAAGGAGAAGTGAATTTTTTCGAGGAAAAATATTCACGAAAAACTTAAACAAAGTCAAAAATCACCTTTCATATTTTCTAAAATTTCCCCTGCAGGTCTAAATCCACAAAGTAACTCAAATCTAGTCAATGCATAAGCCAATTCTGGTTTATGATTTTGATCAGGGTAATTAATTGGATTTTGTTTATTTAATAAAATGGCTTGTTCCTTTAAATAATTTTTAATTTAAAAAATAAAGATTATTTTCTATAAATAGTACTTTAGTTGGGTGGACTTGAAGTGACAGTGTATGGCGAATTGACATTATTTTCATAATAAAAGGTAATTGACTAAATTAACGAATTATTAATAAGAATACACTTCAATTAAACATTAGGGTTCCACCGGAGTTCCGGTCCCAGTTCAGGGATCCGGAACTCAAATTGGATCGGTTTCGGTCAAAATATATGTTCCGATGAAACCCTACTAAACATACATATTCTTCTTTTTATTCTTGTCTGTAATAATTTCACTTAATTGGACATTGGATAAATGAATTCTTGATGGACCTCAAATTTAATAAAAAAAATTTTTTTTTAATTTTATATTTTTATTTTACTTAAAATAATTTTTATTTATTATAAACAGTCTATATCGTTTGTAAAACGCTTAAAGTATTTATTAAAGTTGACTCTTATTATGACAATATGGATATAAGATTACATATAAATCATTCCTAATTAGGGTTGGGGCCCGTCCAATCTGATGCAGTGTTTCTGTTAACACCACCAAAATTATTATAAATAATAATAATTTTTTATATATTTTTTATATTGCTTTTTAATACATTTTTTTAAATTTCGATTGGCTTAAATAATTTTTAATAATTACTTCCAGGTGTACCCTTTTGGATACCTTCCGTTTTCAAATACGATTTTTACCCTAAATCGAGGAGGACTATATCCAAAAAAAGGAAAAATCTTTTTTTCTAACCATCAGGATGTGTTCCAATCCACAACTCTGCATACGGAGTATCACTATTAATTTCTTTATCCTCATGGCCTTCAACATAAAGTCGGGCAACTTCTGAATTTTCACCCAACTTGCCCCAAGCATAATTTTTCACGGCACAATTTAAACGCTCAATTTGCGTTGACATTTTAAATATTTAAATTATTAAAAATAAATTTTTAATTAAACTTTTAATTTTATATTCCCTAAAAATTAAGTATATATTTTTTAATTTCTAAAATTTTATTTTTCACTTGAACAAAAAATATAATATAAATAATTGACTTTCATCTCGTAAAATGATTGGTCTTGAGGTTAAGCCTGGTATCGAGTCCTAAAGTTATGCACCTAAAGTTATGCAGTAGGTGGCTGGAGGCATGGATATCAAATCAGTCCGGTCTAATCAGTCCGGCCTTTTGCACAGCTGAAGGATAAAAATTAGCTATAGCCCAGCTAGCAAAAGTAAGATTTCGAGTCTAAGAAAATTTTCGGTCTAGCACAGCCTTAGTAATTAATCTAGGGTGGCTAGTATTCGAATTTTAAAATTTTAACGTGCCTTATGACAGTTGAGTGAGGACGATTATTATTTAAATTACTCATTAAAGGGGTATTTGATCTAGGAGGCAAATAATTTAGAGTGGAGGCAGCTCATCAAAATTACTATAAAATACGGTATCTATACGGCAAAATCTATACTCGCTCATCTAAACATAAATCATCTCAATACATATATAATTTTATCTTAAAAAAGATTAATTATTGATCTCGCTTTAATGACGCCAAATGATCGAGAAAAGATTTTAACAAAAAATCTTATAATCAAAAAAATTAATGAAAGAATAAATAATTAGGGCAAGTAAAAAATTAGTTAAATTAATCATTTGTATATTTTTATAAAAAAATTTTCAGTTTAAATAAAATATTGGTTTTGGAAAGAATTAGAATAAAGACTAAATATCAGATTTTATTGAAAATTTAATCAAAATTTTGTGAAATTCAATTGAAATTTAATCAAAATTTACACCGGCTAATTTTTAAATAGTGTTGTTCACGACCGGGTTTTGAAACCGAAAATTTTGACATTTTTTGCCAAAAATTAAACCGTTTTTACAAAATTTAAAATACTGAAAACTTCTGAAAATGAGTGATTTAAAAAAAAAATTCCCCCAAAATAAAACCGGTATTTGACCAAAACTCAAAACCGAAACCGGGGGTACCGGTTAATAACCGGTACATAGTGAACAACCACATTTTTTAAGTATTTTTCTTGGTTCTAGGTGTCAAATCAAATAAAAAATTTTTATATGAGGTGGTATATTTTGTATAATTTATTTTCAAAAAGTTATAAGTATTATAAAAGGCAACAAATTTGAACAAAATTCTTTTTTGAAAATTTTTCAAAAATTCCAATTTAAAAAATTTTTTTATAAAATTAAAAAAACCTCAGAAAAAAAGTTATTTTTCAAAAATAAAGTTTCGATAAAATATAATTATTTACTTAAAAATAAATTTATTTATTTTTTTTCGCAAATAAATAAAAACATGAGTACATATTTTTATTTTTCAAATTTTAATTTTGAAAAAAAATAAATAAAAATATTTTTTTTAAATTTAATTGATTAATTTAAAAAGTTAAAAATTTTTTTAAAAATTTAATTTTTATTTTGTATTAAAAAAATAAAATTTTGCGTAAAATCAAAAATGCGAGAATGGAAAAATTAAAAAAAATATATTTTTCGCTGTGACTGAATGATTTTGGTTTATGATTTACAAATAAAAAGCAACGCGCGCAGCATTTTTAGGGTTAATGGAATTTGTGCGTAGTTTGTGGAGGAGTAGCGGGTTTGCGCAGTTTAAATTAAGAAAGTAAAAAAAAAGTTAGAGGTTGTCAGCAAAATTCTATATATTTTTTTACTTTTTAAATTAAAAAAACTTTTTTTAATTAGTCAGCTTCAATCGTGTCTTTCAAAATCTTGTCCTTTATCATTAAAATTTGTTTCAAAATAGATTTTAAATTTTATAAGCCCTAAAAACCAATGAAAATTTTCTCTTCAAAAATCCATCATCTCCATACTGAAAAATGAAGGACGACGATATATTGGAAAATTTGGGGAAAAATTATTTTTAGATAAATTAAAAACCAGATATTAAGTACAGTTTAAAATTAAAATTTAAAAAGAGAAAATATAAAAGAGAAAAGTAATTTTATGACAAAAATGTTTCCGATCCAGCTGGATGCCTCGGGTGATTTGCACATAGACTAGAAAATAACAGGTTTATGACTAACATTTTCTTAAAATAAAATTAAATACTTTGAAGTATTTAATCTAATTTAATGAATTAATAAATAAATTCTTTTTTGGATAGACTAAAAGAATTTAGGACAAAAAGTGTTATTTTAGTAATGGAATTATTTTCTGGTCTGAAGGGATGTCAAGATATCGTTTTTAAAAAACAAAACACCGTGAATAAATCGACCAGATATATCAATCCAAAAGCTATTTCAAAAAATATGAGATTGGAGATCAGGGGTGCACGTAGTTGGAAAAAATTTTCTGCAGCCGAAATCAGCAAATTTAATTTTAAAATATTACCCATAATTATGCTACTCACCGTATTTTCTCTAAAATAAGCCCCGGGGCTTTTTTTCGATCGACTTCCAGAGGGGGCTTATACATATTAAAGAAAATACGGTATGGGTTTTCTCTCTATTTTTGATTATCACCTTAAGGTTATGGACGAGAAAGGATTGACAGACTGTATCCGTTTGCGCTTTGTCTTCCATGCTTTTCCGTGTCCGTTGACTGCCCGTTTCCGTCCGTGTTTTGTCTGTTCGTGTCCGTCCGTGCCTTAATGCTCGAGTGGACACGAACAGACAAAACACGGACGGACGCGGCTGTCGATTCTTTCGAGTCTATAAGGAAATAATCAAAAATAGAGAGAAAAATGTAAGAAAATTAACTTTTTTTAAGAATTTGGAAAAAATTTGATGGCGGCATTCCTTTCCCACAGAGTCAAAATGTTTATTGGACGTGAACTTTTGACGTTAAGGAAGTTTGACCATTAAAAGCCTATTAAGGAAGAGAAAAAGGGTGTGTTCTTCAACTACAAGATCCTCAATTAATTACCTCCATAATCAAATCTAACAATGTCCGTTTTTCTAGACTAATCAGAATATTAGGAATAATTTTGTCTCCATTAATTATCAATTCTGATAAATATTTGTTGCATTTTTCTTTTTTGTCGAAGGATCACCGAAATCTGACTTGATTTGACAAACGCCAAAGTTCCGAAAAATCTGTGACCAAAATTCCAGTGAACAAAATTCCGCCGACATAACTGGCGAATAACTGATTGTTTAAAATGCAGCAGGGCCCATCCCTAATTTGTATCTATTATAGTTATTCAGAGTTATCCGCAGTGCTCGATTATTCCCTGTCGGTTCACTTACTACTTTTATTTAATATTTGAAATTTTCTACTTTTTTTATGATTCATTATAATTTCAAAATTTATAGCAGAAAATAAATACTTTTCCCATTAAAAACATCTCTCTACCATCTAATTATTTATTACGAATTTAATTTTAAATAATTTAAAATGCGATTGTAAATGATAAATATTTTGACTCTTTTCATATTAATAAATTTTAAATTTGGAGGTAAATTTAAAAAAAAAACAAAAAATTATAATTTATTAACAGACACGGTCAAATGTTACGAAGATGATGATCAATTTTCTAAAGATAGAAAAAGTTTTAAGTTAATAGAGTGCGATACTGAAAAACATCCTTGGCGTCTTTTTGGTGATAAATGCGTCAAAGCAGTTTGTAGCAAATGTTAGATTATTAAAAATTAAACCCTACCCTAAATCTTTAAAAATTTATTTAAAATTTTTTAAAATTTTAAATAGATTTAATTCAAAAATTTAGATGGCGCAATGAAAGGTTGTGGTGAATGTGAAACTTATCAGCAATCTTTAGAGGCAAATTACATTGAGGATGACTGTCCCTGCTATGAATGCGACGACAAAGATTTTTGTAACTTGGCCTTTGGCCTTCTGTTAAATTTAAAGATTATATTTGTGATTTGCTTAATTGTGATCTACTATTTATTTTAAATTTAAATTATAATGTCTAAATAAATGAAAGATTGAATTCATTACATTTTTGTTTAAATACAGTTTACAAGAAAGCTTCGGCGCCCCCTATCCCTGTAATATACCTATGTACAGTGATGTCAAAGTTCCAAAATTTTTCTGGAACTAGTTCCAGAACCAGGTTTTTAATTTTTGTAGTTCCAGTTCCGGAACTGCATTTTTGAAGGTGTACGGAATTTTCGTCTCTGGAACTTTCGTCTCCAAGACTTTTCGGAACTTTCGTCTCCAGCGGAATATTCGTCACTAAGGACAGGGGTGAGCCCTTAATTTTAAATAGGGAGTGACCTTACCTTTTCTTTAATTTTTACAAAGTTGTTCTCACTAAAATAATTCTCATACATATACTCCTCATTCTCTTCTTCTCCTTCCTCCTTTTCTATCTATCATTCAATAACTTTTAAATAAATAAGACTTTGACACACACACACACAATTTCTCTTCCACAAACATTTTGTGTTATTCTTTCTACACCTGGAAAAGAATTTAATTTTTCAGCTAATTTATTTTTTAAAATTTCCAAATATTCTTTCATTTAAAAACTAAATAAAACAACTAATTTAATGCTTTAATGAGTTCACAAGAAGCAAACTTAGAGGTTAACCATAAAGAATTAGATTATTAAAAAAATTTAATTTTAGACAACATCGATTAGTGAAAATCCCTCGACTTCACCTGGTAAACTTTATTTTTGTTATATATTGAAAATTTTATAATTTGGTAATAGTTATGTTTGTGTTTCCCCTTTTCTTTTTTCGGTTGTAGTGTAATGTACCGGAGGTAAAAGTTTGGGATGTAACATATGTCATACGATTCGTCTCACAATCAGAGAGATGAGTCGATTGTACCACTCCCAATTTCAGGAAATGATTCTGGATCGAGTTATAGGTCCACCTATTGTTTTTCAATATTTCGGGACCTATAACTCAGTCCAGAATCATTTCCTGAATTTGGGAGTGGTACCATCGACTCAGCTCTCTTAGGCGAATCGAATGACATATGTCACGTCCCGAACTTTTACCTCCGGTACACTACAGCCAACAGAAAAAGGGGTGACACAAACTTAACTATTACCTATAATTTTTTTTTGGCAATTATAGTTTGGCTGATCTATCTTTTTTTGGTCAAAATTATTTAAAAAATTAATTGTTTTTGAAGTTTTTTGTAAAAAATTAATTTTTGAAATCAATTAAAATTCTTTTAACAAAAACTTTCTATTAAAGAACAGGGAAAGTCGCCTGAAACAAAAAGCAAAAATAGCAAAAAGCGCAAGTGGACATGCAATATCTGTGGGGTGCAAATTAAACGTAGAAATCGCCAGTCTCATTTAGACTCTGATATTCACAAAAATTTGGTTAAACTCCAGTCCCTCACCGTCTATTCTGGTAGACTCAATCAAACTTCCTCTTCAAATAAACAATTCAAAAAATAAATTCTCAACTTTTTATTTGCAACTGCATAAGAAAATAATTTTCGGGACACGCCCAAGTAGGCGCGCGGCCAAGTAGGCGCAAAGCCATAACTACTTGGAAAATTTCTGGACCTTATTATTTTTGGTACCATTCTCTTTACCTCGATGAGAGGAATCGTTTAATACTAATTTTTGAAAGATTTGAAAATTTTGAAGCAAGTTATGGCTTTGCGCATACCTGGCCGCGCGCCTACTTGGGCTGTACCCATAATATTTAAAATTAAACATTCCTTTTACTTCAAAAATTTCAAAAAAAATTTTTTCTGTGCCTCTTAAATTTTTTAATTTCCGTAATTTTCTTCTTAATTCTATAAATTTAATTCTTGTATTTTAAGCCTTTTAATTGCGAATTTTATTGACTTTATTTGGATAGGATTAACAATATTTCTTAATATTAACAGTTTCCCAATAAAGCTTTATTTAGTATATTATATCATGAAAGATATCACAGGATAGATAAAGAATTTTTAAAAAATATTTTCGTTAATTTAATGTAGTTTATTTTTAAGGTTAAGCGGTATTAGGGTTCCGAGCGGTTGAATCGATATTTTTGAATCCCATACAGATTTTTTGATATCAACTTTGACATCACAATCCCGAGTCGGTATTAGAAAAATATGAGGAATTCCGATAACCGTTCCGATCAATCCCGATGCCACCACTATATCCCGATGCCACCACCATATCCCGATACCCATTTTATGTCAAAAATAGGGTTGTAGCTTGGAAAATCTTCGGATATCCGAACCGAAATTTTCGAATATCCGGAACCGAACCTAAAAATCATCGGTCAAGAACAGACAACCCTAGTCAGAAACATTAGTTTATTTTTAGAGGTATTTAAAAAATTTATTTTCTTTCTTAAAGAGGTTTATTATCCAAGAATTGTTTAAACATATACAAAGCTTCTTTCGGATTTGTTTGAGGAACCTTAAAACAATTAATTTATAACTAATTTAAATTTAATTTTTTACATAATGTCCGCCTCCTCTAACTGAAAAATTAAAAAAAAATTTTTTTAAATCTAAAAAAAATTTTCCTTTACTTGTAGTAAAAGTCACCCCTCTGTCATATTCAGTTTTAAATCCGGCAATTTGTTTATCTACTATCCACGCTTGTTTTGGTGTTTTTAACTTTAAATTAATTTTTAAATAAATAAAATTCCCCCTCACATTAAATCCAAGCTGGCGAGAAAATTTTTGGCCTATCAAAAAATTGCAAACTCCATCAATATCACCATAATACAGCAATAAACGAACATTTCCGTTTAAATAATTTTTTGTGAAATTAAACATATCAACTTAAAAAAAATTTTTTTTTGGAAAAATAATTTTCTTAAAATTACGGTAATCTATATAATATTCGTCATAAACATCATCTGGACATTGTTCCCATTTAATTTTTTTAGTTGAAGGAATATGAATGGCTTTTTGGACTAAACACGAATATAAAATATTTTATTTGAAGTATTAGTTAATTAACCTTCCGGCATATTCAAGTATGATTCGAGAGGAAATACTTTATTTAGAAAAATATTTATTTAAACATTAAAAAATTTAAGATTTTTGATTATAATTAGGCTATCATATCAGAAATTCTGCACGCTATTTATAGCTATTTAATTCCTAAAGCTATGCAGTAGGTGGGGAAATAGATGGATCTACTGAAGATGCTGGTTCGCTCCCAGCCGCCGAATAACTTTTGCATGTGCTCAGATAATTACACTGCGTATTTATTGTCTCAACATTTGCTACAGGGGGTAATTAAGAATAGGGGAATTATTTGAGTTTTGAAATTTTAAAGGGGTAATTATTGTTTCAACCTCTCCCTATTGGGGGTAATTAATCAAGAGGGGGCAATTTTTTAGAGTCAATTATTCAGGCATTTCATTGTCTTAAAATTTGTACTTACAATCGGCACAGGCTAACACGCCAAATTTTGTACGGAAATTTGATTGAAAGTCATCTTCTTTATTTAATTTTGCAAATGTATTAAGCAAAGCGTTAGATCTAAGTTTCTTCAAAAGCAAAGATTGCTGAGTGTTACGATGCTTCTTTGAAGTAGTTGTAGTGTTTAAACCTTCTAAAAAATATTTTTTCTTTAAATTATTATCCAAGAATTAAAAAGTTTATTTTAAGAATTTCGTACCACAATCAGAGTAATAATCATATGCATTGAGCAGTTCATTATTAGAATTATTTAGCATAATATTTAACTGAAAAATAAATATTAGTCTAAAATATGACTAAATATTAACCTGTTTAGTGCATGTACTGTTTGGATCAAAATGAAAAACATCACAACCATCTATAATAAATTTAATAACTTTTAAGTCGATTAAATTATTTAATTTTTTGTTAAAACATAGTTAACAATCTAATTTGTATTTTGGCAAAAAATAAATTTTTAACTCAATTTTTAAAAAAAGTTATGATTTTTCCAAAAAACAGGGAGAAATGAGAGAAAAAAACAGCGCCAAGCCCGATACCTAGGATAAACCGTCACATAGGATAGATGGTAAAATAACCACATAATACTATCAGTAATTGTTAAGCTATAATTGAACATTCATAGTCTGAAGGATTCATGATAAGAGGAGATGAAAATTTAAATTTTTGTTATTGCACAATGATTATACATATGTATAACCAAATAAAAATAATTACCAACACATTTGCAACAATTTACTTTAAATTTATTCCAAAGTTGCTCGTCAATCAGACCATGACCATAGTTGTAATCCAACAGAGTATTTTGTAGAATTATATAGCTCATTACTCCATTACCTATTGCAACACCCTTAAAATTATTTCTAAAATTAATGCTCGATTATATTGGGTAGGTATCTGGTTAAAAAGCAGCCGCCCAGGTTTAGGGTTTGTTAGTATGTTGTGGTGATACTATAATATCAGGCAAGTAGCAGCGTTAGTCTAGTTGGATTATACTAGGCCGGATAGATCTCCTACGTCTTAAAGGATAGATCTCCTACGATAGATCTCCTAAGTTCATCCAAGGCTGCATTGTAACCTTCTACTTCCCAGTGAGAAATAAGGGATTTGAGAGAGTTTGCAAATAATTCTCTTAGACTTAAATTACCTTTAAATTCAAAGGTGTTTCATTCATATTATCCACTATTTTGGAAGCAAGCATAGAAAGATAGGTACTAGCGTAAGACTCGCCAGTGAGAAATAAGGGATTTGCTTTAAATGAAGGATATTTCTTTAAAAAATCTTTTAATGCTGCATAATTGGCTACAACAACCTATAAATTTTATTGAAAATATAAGCCATAAAAATGATAATTTAATACCTCATCATCACCTGTGGTTACATTTTTGGGTATATTTTTGTAAGAAAATCCAACCCAGGCAGGGGATTCTAAAAATAAAATTGAGGCATATTTATTCCATGAATAAGGATTTTGGCGAAGAGTTTTGCCATCTTTGTTTATTAAATATGGGCCTAATTCATTAAATAGACCACCAAGGGATGAGCAACCAGGACCTCCATTTAGCCACAAAACCTTTAGGAATTTTTAGATAATAAATTTTAGAGAATTATGTGCGTTAACCAATGGATCTATTTTTGTATTTCCTTGGGATTCCACAAACCAATAAAAGAATAAACTGTCATTTCCAGCATCCAAATATCCTTAAAAATATTTAAAATTGAATTAAAGATATATTTTCTTATTTGATGAAAATGTAAAAATAGTGTATCCAATTTAAGTTGAATAATCGTATGTACACTAATAGAATGGCACTCTAACCGAATAACTATTAATATTAATAGAATGACAAATTTCTGGGGCTATAAAAAATAGAATGATGAAAAATAGAATCTATGGAAGCAAATTTGTCTCCGCTCAAATATTGAAAAAAAAATTATTTAGGTGTTCTTGCTTGTATTGAAGTTTGAATTTTACAATATATCTTTTCTCTTGATTTATTTCGTGCTACTTGATTTATCTCGTGCTTAATCCTCTTATGTTTCCATTTTTTCTTTTAATAATTAAAAAAATCTACCCGAATAATGTTTAAAATTAAGCGTAAAATTAACTCCTGGTAAGGAAATAATTTCATCAGACATCTTGGAGAAAATGAGAAAAATGGGATTGATAAGTGATATATCCATTGAATCATAGTCAAATTTTTCGTGGATTTTTTTGAAATATTTTATAAAAAAGCGTTGAAAAATAAAACGACAGTCTCTATTATAACGACAGTCTCTAATATAACGACACCCTAGAAGAGGGTTGAAAAATAAAACGACATGTCGTTATATTAGAATAAATACGGTATTTTGACATACATATGTTGATTTTTCGGTCCATATTTTATCCATATTTTGGGTTTTAGTCCATATTTCAAGATTTTTAGTCCATATTAAATGTCATTAGTCCATATAAATCTCAACCCTAGTAAAATTATAGTAATCTTAATAAGCCATTAATACATTATAAAAAATCTCCGTTTTCATTAAGAAATATTTGTATCTTAAAAAGAATTTCAGTCTTTCTTGATTTTTATTAGGATCTTTGTATAAACTATTGCCAAGTCTTCGGATCGTTTTAGTCCATTTAATTAATACACATATTAATTAATACACATTGTCATCATTTTATCACAATTACAATTTAAAAATTTTAAATCCAAATGTTAAACCAAAAATTATAATTACTATGTTAAAGAAATTAATTTAAATCCCATTTAAAGCTTTCAGTCAAATATTATTCTTTAGAGAGGTTTATTATCCAAAAATTGTTTAAACATATACAAAGCTTCTTGCGGTTTAGATTGGGGAACCTTAAAAAATATTTAAAAATAATTTTAAAAAAATATATTTTATTTTTTAACCGTGTGGCCGGCTCCTCTTACTAAAAATAAAAAATGTTTCAAAAATTATTTATAATTTTACTTGTTACCTGTATTAAAGGTTAATCCATTTTTATATTCTGTTGTAAACCCACCAACTTGTTCATTTACAATCCAGGCTTGTTTTGGTGTTTTTAACTTTAAAAATAAATATTTTTTAGAGTTACTACACAAATTAAATAAAATTGGAAGACAGAAAGTAGAAGAAGACGAAAATGGTTAGTGTCAAGAATAGCGGAATTCTGCAAAAGCGGAATATTCAGATCAGTCAACTTTATATGTTTATTCCTTACTTTCACTTATTTATTTATAACGAGGTATTTGTTGGGAAAATGAGAGAAATAAGGGTTATATCCTATTTTTTGACCATGTTATTATGACACTACATCATATATAGCTGTCATATGGCCGCATCATTTATGCTTGATATGATATCATACTTATAATATAATTTTCTAAATAGATTGAAACTAGGATGAGACATATTATGGAGTAATACTTATTTGATTTTAGTTTTTAAAGGCTTTTGAGGTTATGAACAACCCTCTCTTTGATGCGCTTATAAAACCGAATCTACTTATTCAAATTAATTTTAAAGGAAAAATCTTCCAACTTCAAATCCAAGTTGTTCCGTAAAACGTTGTCCGATCAAAAAATTACAAATCACATCTAAATCGCCATAATAAAGAATCATTCGAATATTAGCTTTTAAAATTGTTTTTGTAAAATTTGCCATTTCTTCTAAAAATTATTTAATAATTAATTTTTTACTAAATTTAAATCAACTATAAATTGTTGTATAATTATTGTAAATATCATCTGAACATTCTTCCCATTTAATATTTAAATTAGACAGGATATTCAATGCTTTTTGTACTAAAATATTAATTTATAGATAATTTCTAATAAGAAAAATAACCATCAGGCATGTTTAAGTAATGTTCTGTAGCAGAAACTGAATTTAGAAAATTTTTATTTTAAAATTCATGATAGATTTGTATTTGTTATTTTTGAGATATTTTGGAAAATTTTGATAGAGAGGAACCATATTAATCAAAAGTTTCGGACCTATTTCCTGTCTAGACAGGAAACAGAAGCATATCCCTTGAGGGTGATCAGAACCATTTTTACGTGATCCAGGTCGTTGAGAGGTTATCTAAGTCTTGTAATGATGATTTTTCACAATAATAGATTTTATTTTCAAGCACTTAGATCGTAATAACAATTTCTTATTAAATCTATTATTCTAATCTTTTCTTACCATCCGTGCAGGGAATTGTACCGTAGTATAATGGCCGATCATTTCGAGCCAGTCTATTCAAAAGTAAACTGCTAGTTTTAATTTTAAGTTTAGATGCAATTGTTCTGTTTGTTGGTTCTAAATTTAAATAAATACGAAATTAAAAAAATATTTGTACCACAATTATCATAAATATCGTAAGGATTTAGCAGATCATTAGTATAACCAGGATATAATTCCATTTGCTAAAAGTTTATAGTTTTATTAACTATGACAAATAAATTTTACCATATCACCGCATGTCGTATTTTCAGGGATGCTTAAAATATCACAACCATCTTTAATAATTTAATTTACTAATTTAGAAATATACAATCTAAAATTTGTTGGGATCATCCAAATTGGGAAACCAAATCGGGGTTTACCGCAAACCATTGTATCTCCAATTCACATGAATCTGTTAGGTATATGTGGGTCTAGTATAAAATCAGTCTGTAGAAAATTGTTCGGCATCTGGGCCGACCATAGTTATTCCTGCCATATGCCAACTTCGCCATTCATGAATTTCTTGTGTTATTCTGTTAGTCACTAGGTTAGACCGCACCCTAGGACATAACAGAATCTATGATCGAAAGGATGTGGAATCTGAGATATTTCTTAATGTATAGCTATGCATTCTCTTACAACCCCAATCAAAAAATATTTTTTAATCTAACCAATGCAGCCATTACAGCATTGATTTTGAAATTTTTGCCAAACTTCTTCATCAACCAAACCATGACCATAAAGGTATAAAGGTAATGTATTTGTATTAAGAATATTACTCAAAATTCCATTACCAATCGCTACACCCTTTAATAATATTAAGATATTTATCATGAATGGACACAACAGTGTCTCTTACATCAAAATCAAAATTACCTTTAAATTTATTTTTGTATCTTTAATACTCTCCAAAATTTTAACACCAAGCATTGGAATATATACTCCTGCATAAGACTCACCAGCGAGATAAAATGGATTTGAGTTAAATGAAGGATATTTATTGAAAAAGTCTTTTAATGCTGCATAGTTAGCTACGGCAACCTGCAATTAATTTTATTATATGATAAATGTATGGACTAGAAACCGGACTTGAGGGTCGACCGAGAATCGAGATCTATATCTCTAAAAATACGATCTCGATAACTAAGATTTTTCTTCTAGATCACTTCTCGTTCAGGGCTTAATATATGATTGGAGCTTAATATAAGATAACCAAAAATTTCTTTAAAATGATGTATTATAAATTGGAGGCATCGTTTAAGCTTCCAGACACTTGACACGTAAAATTCTAAAAATGTCTCTTAAATCGAGCTTAAATTAACGAGGGGTATCTCATAGTGTGGCATGCCTTTGGCATAAAAAAGTACCTCGTCATCATTCGTCAAAATATTCTTGCTTTTAGTATTATAAGAAAATCCAACCCAAGCAGGGGATTCTAAAAATATAATTGAGGCATATTTATTCCACGAATAAGGATTTTGGCGTAGAGTTTTGCCATCTTTGTTGATTAAATAAGGGCCCAATTCTTCAAATATGCCCTCAAGAGATGAGCAGCCAGGACCTCCATTTAGCCACAAAACCTTTAGAAATTTTATTATAATAAATTTAGAATCGGTATTAACCAATGGATCTGTTTTTGGATTTCCTTGGGATTCCACAAACATATAGTGAAATAAATTGTTATTTCCAGCATTCAAATAACCTTAAAAATTTTTGAAAATGTTAAATTAAGTAATTTACCTGAATAATGTTTAAAGTTAAGTGTTGCGTTTAAGCCTGGTAACGATTTAATTTCATCTGGATTATTATTTATTTTTGATGATCCATAAATTAGATTTATTAAAATGCAAAATTGGAGAACCCAAAAAAATATTTCAGGCATTCCAAAAATTTTAAACAACTCAAGTAAAGGTTTAATAAAAAATTTTTATTTTAAGCCAACTTTTTAGTTAACGTTTGTATTTATTGAATCTATTTTGTATACTTTATGCGTTGGTAAAATCAGAAATTTAATATAATTTTCTCGCTCATATTTATTTTAAATAAAAATTATAGTAGTTTATACTTTATTTAATTAAATTAACATTAGCATAAGCATTCAGCTAACATCTGGCTTATGACTCTCTTCAAAGGGAGGGGAGGAGGGCCATTTGATTTTTAATCCATAATTATTTAATTGTTGGCAGAATTTTGAATGAGAACCCCCAAAAAATTTTTTTTTATTAATTTAATGCTGAGCTAAAATAGATTTAATAATATTAATGGAAATTTAAATTGCTGAGAAACGTGGAATTTTTAAAATTGATTTTACTTTTTTATCCAAATTTGAGTTATTAAAAAATAAATTTAAATTTACATCATAATGGATAGCTAGTGGATATTCAAATTTTGGCTAATCACAGCAAGGAGGGGAGGATTTTTGCCTTAAGTTGTGGTTTGCGTTTTTTGCAATTGTCTCTTGCGGCCACCCCTGATCCACACGTCGTAGCTAATTATTCTAAATAAATTTTAAAATTGAGTTTTGCAACTAAACTTGGTTATAACAGAATTATACATTTAATAATAGTATATGTGATTTAAAATTTATTTTAATAAAAATATTTAAAATTATAATCTTAATAATATATTTAAAAAATCCCAAATTTATCTCCACCAAAAATTTATTTTTAAAAATTTTGTATCCAATATATAGCTTAATATTTTTCTTGAAACATTTTTTACAACGGTTTATTATCCAAGAATTATTTAAACATATACAATGCTTCTTGCGGTTTAGACTGGGGGAGTTGGGCTCGGCATTACAAGCAACTGGAATTGGGGTTCGACCCCTATGATAATATATGCATCAGACACTGCCGATTTTTCTAAACTGTTAAAGTACTTTAATTATCACTGCTAAAACATTAAGAAATTTTCAAAAATTACATCATTATCTTTATATTTATTTATTTTTTCGTAGACGCATTACAAAATTAATAAATATTTGCACTTTAAGGCAAATGCCACGAGTTTTGATTAGTCGATAACTTTGATAGCCGATAACTTTGTACGCTTCTCTATCCCCTTACATTTCATTAATTTTTTTAAATTGCGAAGAAAAAATGTTAATAATTTTCTTTAAAAATGACTAAAAAATAGGATACTTTTTGTTAAAAAATGTCATAAATTTATTTCTAAAGGACCCCATGTTCTCATGTTACCGGCCATGTTGTAGATAAATTTTCTAAATTTCAGATGATTAAATTTAATTTTATCATTCTCATATTTTTAATTATATTTTTGAAAATTCAATGCGCTAGGAAACTCATTCATGTTGACGTGAAAATTAGTGATGATTGGGAAGAAAAAAGAGAATTTATCTATTTAAAAAATGTTGAAATAAAGGATCGTTTTGTGGTGAAGTAATTGAAAAGTCAAATAATCAACATGGTAGCTTTAATAAAAATATAGAAGGATATTTACGTTCAATTGACTTTAATCTAGATAAAAATATGTTTGAAGTTGAACTAAATGATAGATCAGAACATATTCCATCTGCTCAATTAAAAAAGAAAATTTTGATTGAAATTAGTAATAATGAAATAATTCAAAATTTTCTGCCTGTGTTTGAAAAAATGGTATATATTTTGATTAATAGAATTTCCATTCCATAATGTCACAACTAGAGACCGGCAAGGGACAGGATCCCTCGCAGGATTTTGCGGGATCCAGCGTCCTCAATCCCGCACTTTTTTCAATTTGCGGGATGAAGGAATTTCGAGATTTATCCCGCAAAATCCTGTCCAGTAAAAAATCTGAAAAGAATCCCGCATGCGGGCCCCGCAAACACAACTAGCTTGCAAAGAAACGAGTTGGAAATCGGTTGCTAAAACTACTTTAATTTGTGATAAATTTAAGGTACTCCGAAATAATAATTTTATTGAAAATAATAATTGTTATGAAACTTCAATATTATACAAGAGTGAAAACAATTTTAGCTCAATTGAAGCAAGCATAGAAAATTATAAAGACAAACTTTTATCAAGTTATTGGACAGAAATTAATTTAATTGGATATAAAATTGAATTGTTGGAAAAACAAAAAGTTGAATATTCGAAAGAATTGAAAGACAAAGTTGTTTATATTACCAACAAAATAAGTAATAAAAATTTTTAATTTTTTTTTGGCCATGGAAGTTCCTTTCTTGCATATCAGAATTGCGTTGTAATTAAAAATTCGTAATCGTAATTACGACGCAACTCTGTTGAATATGGTAAATTTGTCAGTGCTCATCTAGGTTGATACCTTTGAGAACATTTATGGTAATAGTGCTGTTCCCCTGCACCCCTCCTCATATATGTACATATATCAACACTAGAGATCAATTTTTGAAAAGCCTGGGCATGTTCCTTGGTTCCGTGTTTGATTTATTGACCTGGACCGGATCCTGGGCCTGTAGTCCAGGAAAAACCTAGGCCCAGGAAAAACCCAGGAAGGTCAAAAATGCCTGGGACTGGACTCTGGGTACTCCAAAAACCCAGGCCTTGGTTCTCTCACACCCCTCCTCACATATGTCAACACATCTGTGACGATATTTCTACTTATGCTAAAATTCGTGTTTTCCGTTAATAATACCGCACGTCTTATGATTTATTCCTAAATATACTAGATCAAATCAACGAGAAAAATAAACGACATTGTTTCAATTGTAACTCTACACATGCGTACAGCTGGTATATATACCTTGAGAAATACAATTTGTGCAAAGATTGTTACGATTATAAGCGAAATAACGGAGAAAATAGACCAGAAATATTTTGGATTAAAATTAAAATGGTTCATAATTCTTAAAAATCTTTCTATTGAATTTAAGGAGGATCGACACTGTGCAATTTGCCATGCTACAAAAACTCTTACTTGGCATCGTCATTCAGAACCTGGGCAATATATATGCCGTTCCTGTTACCATAAACAAAATTATATAAAGAAGCAAATGAAATATTTAAAAGAAAACGAGTCTAAAGACAAAAACAATTGAGATTTTGGAACAAAAATGCGCTTATGTATACATACTAATGTTCGATAAATGTCCAGCAAAGAATATTTGATTTTTACAAAATAAATTTTAAAAAATATTTTTTATTAACTATTAACAGAATTTAAGTAGAAAATAATAAAATATCAAAATAAATAATAAAACTAAATTTCAAAAAATTTTTTCTTTTCTAAATAAAAATTTCTGTAGTTTTAATTTCTACTTGTGCCATTTCTTCGGCACTTTGTGCCTCTATTTGATGTACATCATGTAATTGAAGAGAAGCAGAAGAATTGCTCATATCAGAACCCCTTCTGTGTGAATGGTGTGCTCCGCTTGGGAAAGAAATTCCTCCTCCGAAAACTTCGGAACTTGAACGTTGAATACAATCTTCTGATGAACGCCTAAAGTAAAAATAAATATTTAAAAAATGTAACTAGAGCATTTAAAATTCTTAGGCGGGAGTTAAACAATCTAAAAGGATAAAAGAGAAAGCATTGGTCAAGATCCCGGTAGCTCAGTGTGTGAGCTCCTGTGTATGGTGAGTGAAAGCTCCTAGCAATAACTGTCATGAGATCGCAGGTTCAAATCCAGCCCGGTGGCTAAACATTTACAAACTCTTTCTAAAATATGATTACTAGTTATCATGCCGAAAAAACTTTCAAAATTATATGTATACTACCGATACGGAATATCGATAACAACGAAAAATACCGTTTGTAGTACGGTACTGACGACATCCTTTTAATGTCAAGTGTCATTGTCGAGAGTCCCCTCTTGAACGATAGATTTTAACCTTAACAACCGACACTGTAACGACACATTTTTATACATGAGAGGTATAATCCTATAAGCCGACCCTATAAGCCGACTATAATCCTATAAGCCGACCCCAATGACCGTTTTTTTATGATTAGTTAAGCCAGGGATCCTATAATTCTTCAACAATTCCAATTACCTAAAAGTCGTTTCTCCTCCCGCAGAAATGGAAATTGAATTTCTTTCACGAAAATTCGGCGGACTGTTGGCCAAATCTTCCACAACAATTTGCGGCTTTTTTGATGAATGGCGTCTACCTAATGGACCTAATGGTGGACTGGAAAAAAATTATTTTTAAAAATAATTTCAAATCAAAAATTTACATTAAAGCAGAAAGGCTTTCAAGCCGAGATCTCTTTCTATAAGTAAATTCTCTGCTACAATTTTCTTTTTTTGGCAATTTTTGTTGTTCTTTAACCTCCTCATTTTTATTATTTTTTAATAATTTTATATTTTTCTTTATTTTTATTTTTAAAGAATTATTTTGAGAATTTAATTGTTTTTGTTGATTTTCGATAGCTGTTATATTAGAATTAATATTATTACTTTTTTGTTGACTATTTTCATTATTTATTTCATTTTTCTTTGAAAATCGTCGTTTTATTTTTTCAGAATTTGTTGGTCTTCGAGGTGGAAGCATCCAACTTTTTCTTCTACAACTTCTTTTAAGTCCAAGTAAACGCCAAAATGTTATTCGAAATTTCTAGAAAAAAATTTTTTTCAAAATATATCAGGCTAAAATCCTCATTTTTAGACACACCCTTGGGGCTGAAGGGATCGTATAATATAACAAGCGGCACATTAAATGGGATAAAGTGGAGGTTAAGATACAATAATTTAGGATACAAAACCCCCTACACCCCCCCCTCTCTATATTAGAAATTGTGATGATGGACCCTCTGGCATTATGAGAACTAGAGTTGTGCCCCGACCCCGTTCCCGAAAGATTTTTTCAGAATTTCCCCGACCCGAACCCGCCCCGAAACAATTCGAAACCCACGTCCCCCGACATACCCGCCCCCGAGCGTTCGGGGTCCAACCCTAATGAGAACACAACATGTAATTTAGACAGGTAACGGTAATGCACCTAAAGGTATTTTATATTTGGTAAATCTAATATTTGGGGGTATCTAAGAAAGTTAGAATTTATATTTATCAGTTCCATACCTTATTTATTGCAGAATAAATAAAAAAATTTAAGGAAGAATTTAAATAGCCAAGTGCACTAAGCCAATGAAATATATATTCTGTATCATGCATCCACTGATCAGTATAAAGCTTATATATTTTGTATATATTCATTGAGAAATATGGGGCCCAACAAATTAAAAATACACCTAAAACGATAATTAGGCAATTAATAAAAATTTTGCGGATAAAATTTGCGGACAAAATGTATGGAGGGGAATATTAGGTAATACCAGGCGCGATAATCCAATCATAGTAATATTGGTATACTTCTAAAATCGTACTTAAATTCTAGAAAGAAAACAGTATAATAGTATTAAATTGGTCCGCAAAACTTGTCCGGAAAAGATTACATACCCATTACAGTAGCTACCAGTTTTGTCGCACGAGCTTCCCGTCTAATGGCTAATCCTTGTTTTGATCTCAATTTTGCGATTAAATCTTTAAAATTAAATTCTTATGAAGTAAACTAAGAAATAATTTCCAACCTAGTGCCCAATCCTTCAATCCTGCCAATTTCTTTCTAGCCATATAAACAGAATCTCTTCTTGCAAATTGAATCATTTGACCTATAGAAGGATGTGTTGGTCTATCCCATCCAGAAATTAATTCAGAAAGTCGTCTCATTCTTCTCCTGTTATCCTTCAATAATTTTTATTTTGATACGGAATTTTATTTTTAATTAGCTTATGAAAAGGAGGGAGGATTTTCTTGCGGACGTTCTTTGCATATTCCTAAGTCAATTTTTGATCTTTCATACAGTAAATCCCCTTGAAGTCAAATTTTTGCGATTTATCTTACCATTAAAAAGTTGCGGAGATATTTTTGGACTCTTTCTCTGATTGAAACGCTTTGATAAAAATCGCAAAATTTGTCCGCAAGAAAAGTCCGCAAAAATTGTCCGCAAAAATTGTCCGCAAGAAAAGTCCTCAAAAATTGTTCGCAGGAAGAGTCCGCAAGAAAAGTCCGCAAGGAAAGTGAAGTTTTTTTTAAAGTGCTTTCGTTTAAGATTACCTTATCTTCTGGAAATAGTAAAGAATTTCTTCCAGAAATTTTATTTTTTTGACCAGGTGGTTGGTATGAATGTCTTCGACGTTGCATTTTAAGCTTCAAAGCATGCGAAGAATTTATAGTATTCCCATTTTTATTTTCCTTCCCAATATTTGTGTTTATTTGGGATCCGTTTAAAACAACTTCTGAATGTCTTCTTCTTTTTGTGGCTGTAAATTGTTGTGGGACTCCAAGTAAATTATTAGTTGTTAGAAAGCGGGATTCTAATTCTTTAAAAAATTTTTCTATGATTTTTCAATTTGATTAGCCAATGAGTGGGAATCTGTGCTTCAGAATCATGGTACGAGCTTCGAAGCACTGGATGGGATTGGATACTGGTTAGGCTTCCATCTTAGGGCTTGATTGGAACCTAAGTTAATAGATCCCATATAAGATTCCCTTCATTGTAAGGTATAATATCATCAGCTTCGAAGGAGCATCTTATTGTGAGGTCAGACCATAGTAGGTGTGTGTTTATCATAGGATCCGATTTTTAAAAATGAATCAACCATTACTATTCAACCAATAATAGTTATAATAATTTTAAAATTCAAACCACAAATATTCAATTTAGTTTTCTGATAAGTCTCAGTTTCATTAGGCGGAACAGTTATTGCATCCAATAAAATAGATGGTGGTCTACTATTAATTGAATTAATACTGCTTAAATCATCACAATCAATTGAAGTTTCGATTGATGAACGAAATAATATTTTTGGCCTGTCTTCTTTTGTGTTGTTACTGTTATTACTTGAATTTTGGCCAGAGCCTGAACTTGTTGCTTGGAGGATATGTTGAAGCTTTAATAACGAATTATTTAAAGGCAATAAATGGGGAGGCATGGATGCAATATGGGGGGAACATAAAAACGTGTTCTATGTTTTAGTGAATGTATTCATATTTCATGTAGGGTTGCGCGAGTTCGAAGCCTCGCCGAGGCCGAGGTCCTCGCCCATTTTCCAATCTCGGTCTCGCGCAACCCTAATTTTATGCACTAAATAAGAACTAACTCCCTTTAGGAACCACTCTAGGCACCATTCCTATCAGGATTTTGCATTTTTAAGTAACATTCTATATTAGCATGATCTTTGGAAGTATTCTGGTACCCATAATTATTAAAACATATTAATTTACTTGTTCTCTTTCACTTTCGTTTAAAGAAGATGCATGTTCAGCAGCAGTTTCTTCAATCTTTTTAAGTAAAGGCTTTTCCCAGGTTAACATATTTCGATGTTTCTGTTCTACCCCTCTGACTGTCTCTATAGCTGATGTAGCTATATTACCAATATCAGCTCCAAAACCAAGAAATTGGCCGCCGGCCATTTCTTGAAGCTGAATGGCTCGAAGACGACGGCGTAAAGTGTAGAAAATATATCTTTTTAAAAAACATAATCTTATTTTATTTTTATATTTTATAGTCGAACTTCACTATGAGACATTTCTGGGTTAAAAAATTTAAATTTTATAATGAAGGCTATAATAGATTGCGAGCCAATTTTTAAAACTTTTAAAACTCGCCAATCGTCATAACGCCAAGATCGGCCAACCCCAATGCCAAAACTGGCTCTGACTCCCATTGACAAAAATTAAAAAACGTATCGGAAATAAAGGTATTGGGTTAATCTCATAGTAAGTCAGAACTCTATTTATAATTTATTTACCCATAAATAATAGACATAAAAATTAGAGGAAGAAAGAAGGCAAAGATAGAAGAACCGAACCTTTAAAAAATATTTTTTGGATAAATTTCAAGATTTAAACAAACATATAAGTTGGATTATAAATTCCACAATGATGTTTCTCTATTAAAAATAAACGAGTTTCTGCATTTGAGCCAAAAACGAGGGGTAAAGAAAGTAAAATACTGAATACCCAACAGAAGAGAATTGAAATATACACCCTAAATTAATTTTTTTTATTTTATTTTTATTACAAAACAACCTTCTTCTATGTTTATGTGTTTTATATTCAGCAGGTTTTGTGGCAGCTACGAGCCTGAAATTATTAGTTAATTTTTAAGACCTCTAATTTTTCTTATAAAATGAGGTACAACTTCAATAGACTTTAACTCTGTTTTCTTCCATGATGGACTTAAATTTGAAAGAGGTATCACTGTTAATAGGGATCAGAAGTATACTTTTTAAAAAATTCGGTTGGTCACTAGATTGAGGGTGCTGACTAAACTATAACTCCAATCTAAGATACACTCCATTACAGCATATAATTTTCAACACAAGGTGGTTCCTATAACAAAGTCCGGTTCTAGGTACCTATTTAGGGAATCACGACCTAGAAATGTCGTGAATTCCCTATTTTCGAAGAGAGGGACGGCGGAATTAATTGCCCTCTCTCAAATAATTATCCCACTTCTATTAATTACCCCCTCAGCGATAGACTGAAATAATATTACATCCCATCAAATACCCTAAAATACGTTCAAATTTCAAACCTCATATAATTACCCTCCCTCAATTAATTACTCCCTCCAGCGGAAGGTGGAAACAATAATTACCCAGGGTAATTACTAAAAGGTTTACGATATTTAAAAATAAAGTTGAATAACCTATCCATACTAATTAACAATAAATGAATTATCGAAGAAGTTGAGGCAAGAACATCAAGTACACAATACATATAACAAATAGTTATAGATAAATGCCAGTGAAGTGAATTAACCTTTTTTAAAAATTTTTAAAAGATTTCCAAAAAATAATTTACAGTCATATAAATATGGAAAGGCATAACCATTGTGCCAACCATTAAATCAGCACAGGCAAGACTTAATAACAAATAATTGGTTGGGGTTTGAAGTGATTTGTTTGAAAGAACGGCAGCTACAACAAGTGTGTTACCTTTAGATGTTAAAAAATTTTTTGAAATCTATATCTTTTATATTTCATATACCAATAATACAAGAAATAGGCATAGCAACAAGTATAAGCCAAAACCTATTTTGAGAAAAATTAAAGTGACATAATTATTTAATATTATTTAAATATCGTACACATTTCGAATGCCTCCTCTAATTGAATGCCTCTTTCGAAGGTTTTTCGATTTCGATATTTTTGGATTTTTTTCGATTTCCGAATTTCGCAGATTTTTTTGTTTCGACGCAGCTCTGGTGCCATTGGAAGCTGTCTTAATCCAATGTAGCTATTTAAAAATACATTGGGCATTACTATCTTTAATTACAATAGTTTTCAGGGTTTGACTTGATTCTTAAATTTCGGAAAAAACAGGTTTACAGGTTTTCGTGATCTTGACCTAAATATCTGGCCCTTCAATTGCCTAAATATATGTAGAGAAGCATCAATTAGAAAATCCCTATAATTGTTATCCGCAAATGTCTCTCCTCAAATTAATTTGTCCTTTAGATACCATTGAGGTTGAAAATCTACATCATTTCCGTTGAACTCAACAAGGGAATGTTTAAAAGAATTATTAGCTAAATTAAGATCTTTAAAGTTTGTTGTTTGTAATAAATTATTATTTATATTATTATTATTGTTGTGAAAATAATTATGAGTATCTCCATATAATTTTAAAAGTATCATTTATATAATTTAAATAATTTCTTTAAAATAATTTTTAAAAATTAAATTTGAAATAAAATTTTAAAATTAAAAAATAACTAATAGTAAAGTAATGGATCTACAGGAGATTTTAAATGGTCTGAGGTAGAGACCGGATTGGGAGGTCGTAAGAGAATCGAGATCGATATCTCAACAAATTTTTCTATTCGAGATTTCGCCCTGGTCCTATCCTTATTTTGAAGGGTCAAATTTTCTTTAGAAAATGCTTAGTAGAGTTTTATCGGAAGTTTCGGTTCCGAGATCCGGAACTCGAATTGAATCCGGTTCCAGTTCCGGCCAATATTTCGGTTCCGGTGAGACACGAAAATTATTTGTTATCCGCAAATATTGTATATTATTTTTTGTCGGATCGAATTCAAACAAAAAATCGAATTCAAACATAAAATAGAATGACGTTAACTCCTGGCAAGGTACATTCCATTCAACCTCTATTTTAGTTTCCTAGGGAGAATTGGTATCTAAAAACATCAGGAGAACGAGTAACGGATTCCTAAGAATTTTCAACGAGTAAGAATTCAACGAGTAAGAACGAGTAAGAATTTCCTAAGAATTTTCAAATTTTTTATTTAACTAAAACAATTTTAAAAAATAATTTAATAGAGTTTAAATTTAATTTCAAAAGAAACTTTATTTTTAATTATTTTCTCCTGTTTTTATCAAAAAATTAGCAAGTTTTTGTTGAGAATGTGTGTGTTTCAATTCTAAATTAGGAGAGCATTTTTTAGTCTGTGATGCATATTTTATTTATTTTTTATTTTATTTTCAAAAAAAACTGACGGAAAAACAAAAGAAAAATAAAAAGAAAGGAACGATAAGAAATTAACAATAAATATTTTTCAATACTAAATAAATTTATTTAAATTGGTTTAAAAAAACAATAAAAATTATATTATAATTTACGCTTTTATCAGTCACAAAATTTAGAAAAAAAGTCTTTGATCGAATAGTTGAAAATAAATTTAAAAATAATTGTTAAAAATATTAATTTACAAATTTTGGGTACCCCAACATAATGTTAAGTGTACTATAATTGAGAATGGAATTGAGACCGAGATTTTTTGAGATATTGAATTAACTCCTTTAACTAGGGTTTACGGTAGGAAATCCCCGGATATCCGGATCAGATTTCCAAACCAAAAATTCCAGGATCTGTCAACACTACCTTTAACAACACTACCTCAACTCGAGGAAAAATCTTGAAAAAGTAAATCGGGCTGAACTCTGGTGAGAGAGAAAGAGAGTAAGTTCAAATAAGATTAGGTTAATCTAGTAATAAAATTGTGGATTCGAGTATGATCCTTTGTGGATTCAAAATTTGTAAATATCGTGACTTTTGAATTTCAAGCAAAAATAGATTTTCTCATAAAATTTATAATTTTATAGCGGCCAAATAATTAGTTACCTATTTAATTTAGTTATAGAACATAGTTTTTTTATTTAAAAAATTATTTTAAAATATAATATTAATAGTGATATACCTACTGTATTTATTCTAATATATAAAGACAGTTTCTATTATAACGACACCCTAGAAGAGGGTGCAAATTAAAATGAAATGTTGAATAAATACGGCATCTAAAGCCTTATATCAAGAAAAAAATTTTTTTCTTGTATAATTAAATAATACAAATAAATAGGTAATTAAGTTATGTATATTTTTAAAAAAGAAAATTTTTTTTAATAAATTTAAAAAAAGGAAACAATTTTTGGTTGGTTAAAAAAGATTAAAGAACAAAAAAAAGTTTTTTTTCTTCCATAAAATTTCTCTAGGGAAAAGCTATTTTCTGTCAGTTTAAAGTAATTGAAAATTGTTTTAAATAGAAAAATCTCTTTACATCTTCCCTTTATTTTCCGTTGGGAATTTTTATAGAAAAAAAATTTTTTTTTGTAAATTTAAAAGGAAGTACATAAATGTAAAAAAGAGTAAAGCACGAAATAAATTTATTAAATAAAAATAAAAAAATTTTTCTTATCGATGAAGGTACTTTAAGGAAAAAATTCTTCACGGATTCTTAGCAAACAAAAAAGTAAATCTATTAAGAACGGATTTGCCACTAAAAATGTTGGTTATTTACTCTTAAGATATTATTGCTCTTAAGATAAGACGTATCTTAAATAGGTGATATCGACAATTAAATAGGATCGGCAATAAAATCGCCAATTAAAATCTTAAGTATGAAACCCCTACCCATTTTAACCCCTACTACATAATTTTGAGAAGCTACCATCCTAAATTGAGATTACCTTAGAGGTATTTAAAAATGATTTAAAGAAACGTAGGTACCTAGCTTAAATTTAGTTACACCTTGGGGATATTTAAAAAGAGATTTCGCTGAAAGAAAGATTTTTTAAATCTCTTCATTTTTATAAAAATTATTTCTAAAAATGTTCATTTATACATAAATATGTAAATTAAGTTATGTATAACCTATATTTTTATTATTTGATTGTGTTATGTATTTTTTAAGAAGGGAACAGCAAATAAAGAGTAAAAAATTTTTTTAGCTTAATCTTATTGTTAATAAATATTTTATAAGCTTGGGAAGGCATACACCTCACCGCCGGCCCAATTTATTCCCCAATCCTCAACAGTTTATACAAAATTCAAATCCCTCCATTTTAGCATGTTTCGACTCCTTTCTTCAAAACACATCGAATTATACCCATTTCAACGAGTTCCGACCACTTCCAAGTAGGTTACCGTCCCCGCGACAAGTACAAGTCGCGCCAAAGTGGGTGCACCCCTTAGGGATTGGCATAAAGGGAGTGAGTAACTTGTGTGCCAATAAAGGAAAGGCGTAGGAGGTGAAGCTTAAAGGGACGAATTTTTGAGTAAAATAACGAGAAAAAATGTCGATTGTATTGAAGAGATTGTTTGATTATTAAAACCCTTTAAGCGCTGTTCGATAACTAAAATTGAAGTATTTTATAAGAAAGGAAATGATGAATTAGAAAATGAAAAAAAAATAATTTTGAGGTACTTGGGAAAGGACTAAATAAAGGATAAAAAAATTCCCTTAAACTTTAAAAAAATATAAAAACAATAAAAAAAATAAATAGAAAAATAAGAAAAAAACAGGAAAATTCTAATTTAATTTAATTTTTTTAAAACAAAAACAATAAAATAAAATTAAATTTGGAACTAAAAGGTTTACTTATTTAAACATCAAAATAGAAAAAAGAGCAAAACAAAATTAAACTAAAAAAATTGGCACTCATGCCGTTTGAGGGGGCTGAAGGGGAAGGGAAGCCCCTAAACCCTTAAGGGTCCTTCTCTGACCATTATGAGACTATAACCTTGGCCCCAAATTTTGAAACACCTTAGACTACATGTGAAAAATAAATGTTAGTAAGGAGGTATTAAGAAAGAATTTCAGTACGGCAACCTATCAGGATTAGTATTATCCATGCTATTTAGAATTAGGATTTGTTGGAAGAGAGTCGAAAAAATAAAATCCAAACACATTGCCAAAGATAATGATTGCCCGCTAATCTAATAGATTATCGTAAAAATATAAGATAAATGTAAAAAACGGCAAAAACCCCCCAAAATCATAAACAGAAAAAATAATTTAAACAAAAATTAAAACAGAAAATTACAACAAATATCCTTGAAAAAATAAAAAATGTTTTGTTCTTATTTTTGTTTTTATGACTAATCTTATTTTTTTAAAAACATTTTTTGCCCTTTCTGAACGAGTCAGTAAATACAATGTGAATAATACAAAATTATTTTCTAAAAAAGTTTTGTTTAAAAAAATTTTTTTTAATTAAAAAATTAATTTTTTGAGAAGCTAATTTAATATATGTACAAATTTAATTTTGGATAAAAAAATAAATTATAAAAAAATTATTTTTGGAAATTAATATAAAAAATAAAATTAAATATTGAATTATTTATTTAATTTATTTCTTAATTTAACTTAAAAAAGCAAAAAAAATTTTTTTTGAATTTTTAAATATTAAATGTTCAAACTGAGAAACACCTGCATCCAAAAAAAAAAAATAAAAAATTTTTTATTAAAATTGAATTTAATATAAATAAAATTAAGGAAATAAATAGTCAGATATATAGTCAGATTTTTCGGGCTAAAACCTCAAAAACCCGGAAAACTCGAAACCCAGGGGTTTTTTAAGGTCTTTTCAAAATTTAAAAATGATGAAATTTTAGTTTTTTTTGCTAAAATTTTTCTTATTTTGAATAAAAAATAATTAAAATTTCGTGTCATCTATATGTGTTTATGAATTCAAAGGATTTAGAGATATTAATGTGAATTTATAGGATTAAGGGAAATATTGGTGGATTTGGCAAGATCTTGAGGGATCTAATAGAACCACAATCTCTATTTAAAGCACACTCCTAATATAAGCACACCCTTCGAGCTGCTCGTAAGATAGAAGCATATTCGGGATCCCGGTCGGGATCGGGCGGGATTATCCCGGGTTTTTCGAATCCCGATCCCGACTTTTCTTATCCCGAGCCCGAAATATATATCCCGATCCCGGCCAATCTCAATCCCGAGCCGGGATCGGGATCGGGATGTGCATCAGATCCCGATGCAAATCCCGATTTTATAAATTGACTAGAAGCCTGTGAAATAAAGTTAACAAAAGAGGGGAGGCATGAAAGTAAGAAAAATTTTCGCCTGCGGCGCAGTAAATGGAAGAAATTTGGCATCTTGACACCAAAATTCTCAAAATTTTCGCCTGCGGCGCCACAAAAATGAACAAAGCTGTCTTTACAACTTTAATAAAATATTGAGTTATTTGGTGTGATATCGAGGGATCAAAAGGGGTTGAGAGGAGTATCGGTGGATTTGGAGTATAGAAGGGGGATTAACTTATACTTGAAGAGAAATCGAGGACTTACTACATGAATATATAACATAATCCCTCAATCTCAGTTTTTAATCGTCCATATTTGAACGTAACGCACTTGAACGTTTTGACTTTAATGCCCTTGGCCTTCCAAAATTAAAAAAATTTTGCCTGCGGCGCTTAAAAGGGAGAAAATCTGGCACCTTGGCCTTCCAAATTTTTGCCTGCGGCGCTTAAAATAGAAGAAGCCCAATCCCATTTATTCCCCCATTACTTTATGACCCCTTAATCCCCTGAAACGGAAAGTAAATTATGCGTCTATGAGACTTAAGCTCAATATTTCAGCACCGCAGTGGCAATTTTAAATTATACTGAGTTGTATGTAAAGAAAATAAAAATTTAAAATTTTTTTAAATTTTTTAGTAAATCCCGATCCCGATTTTTCAATCCCGGTCCCGATTCGGGATCGGGATCTCCATTCCAAATCCCGATCCCGATTTCAACCGATCCCGATCCCGTGTCGGGATCCGGGATCGGGATCGGGATCACCATTCCGAAATCTCGATCCCGGGTTTTTCTCTAAATCCCGATACCGGCCAACTCTACTAAAAAGACAATTCTACTTAATTTTAAAAAATAATAATATTTAATTTCTAGCTATACATATTTATTTCGTAACAAAATAATTTGACATAAATTGGTATGAAAAACATACGGCATGAAAAAAAAAGTTTTCTTTGCTAAGCAAAATTAGAAAAAATGACACTTTTCCCTCAAAAATATATTGTCTATGTATAAATGAATATAATTGAATGAGTGAATATTGTGTTGGTTGAAGCGCAAAAAAAGAAAAAATATAAGGTTTTTCCATGCTTTTATTAGCGAAAAAAAGTAAATTAGTAATTCTGTGCCAGTAAATAAATAAAAAATATTTTTTAGTTAAAAGTTTTGTCGTTATTTTAATAGATAGACACTACATATTATTTTAGTACATGCTTATTTATTGCATTGTTCCAAGTGTATTTTTCATAGGAAATAAAGTGCTTGTATTTTTTAATAAAAAATGTTTTCGTGACTTTGATTTAAAAAATAATTAAAAATAAAAAATAAATTCAATTATTTTATAGCACATAACTGGAACAGGAAGGTCGAGACTAGTTAAAAAATATTTTTTGAGGTCGAATCGGTGTTGATCTAAATAATTTTTGAGAAAGGGTTAAAGCAACACAAAGTCTAGGGTTGTCGGTTTCGAACGGAGACTAAACTGAAAACCTGAATTTCAGTAGGGTTGCCAACAACCCCATTCAAATCATACTAACATCGTCCAAGCTAGTTGGATTAAGTACCGGAAAATGGCAGAAGATGGAGGAAGATGTTAAAGATGTCCAAAGAAAAATATTATTCAAATAGATGGGTGTAAAAGTTAATATAACAACAAAACAAAGATTTATAAAAAGTAAAATCCTTCGAAAAAAGTTGATGCTATTTTGTTTAAATGCTATCTATTTTTAGTATCACTAATTTGAAAACGGTGAAATTTGAACTCAATAAAATAAAAAAAACAAATTTAAAATTTCTGTCAGATTACTGAAATTTGAATTATTTCACTACATAATTTCCATCCCTCTAATTTACATTAATCCCTCATGATTTGTCTCTCAATTGGATATGTGATCCACATTCACGCTTAGAAAAAGTTTTTTTAACAAATACATAGCTCATATTTTAGTAAACACTCTATTTAGTAAGGTGTTTAAGAAAATGCCGAGTACATAAAGATTAGGGTTAGGAATTGCTGAGAAAAAGTCGCGACAGGGTTCGGGCGGGTTTCGAACATTTCTCAGACCGAAAAGTCTGGGTTTAGGATATACTGGGTTTTGCTAACCAGTCCTTATCCTTGATAAGGACGTATTGCGTAATAATTTATTATTAGTAATTTTGAAAATTTTGAAATATTTTTTATATTGTTTTCCTGTCATGTGTTTTCGATAAATTAAAATAACATTCTAAATTTTTTTATTAAAAATTTTTTTTATTAAAAATAAAATTAAAGAAGGCAAAAAATTTATTTTTGTTATTGTTTTCATTGTTTGTGTAAAAATAAAAATTCTAAAAAAAATATTTATAATAGCTTTTTTTTAAAATTTAAAGAGGAAATAAAATTTTAATTTAAAAATAAATTGAATATAAATAATTTCTTATAATACATATTTTTCTTATAAGCTGGGTACATTCATAAATTTAAATTATATTTATTTAATTTAAAAATTTTGAGTACTCTGAATCTAAATTTAAATATTTTTTGATAAACGTATAAATTAAATAGAAAGTTGCTTTCAAATATAGGCTGCCATTCTATTTTATGGATGATTCATCTGTCAACATTTAAGGCTAAAATATTTAAAAGGAAAAAGGAGAATGAGGAAATTTTGACTTCTTGCTCATTCAAAATTCTCAAAATTTTTGTCTGTGTTGCTGAAAAGGAACGAGCATAACATACTACATAATATCCGCCACATTGTTATTATCGAACCGAGAAATTATTCCCAAGGTTCTCTCCTAAACGGACAATGCTTACTGCTTCAATAAGAATTTAAGATACTTATCCGGATACCCTGAGATTTCCTGATCAGTCTCCGATAGTTTTACTAACTCACATTCTATTAAATCTTTCAATATTTGCTTTAAAATTATTTAAATATTCCTTTCTATTTTAAGAAATTGTCAAAATATTTTCAAAAATATTTTTTTATTTATTTTTATGTCAGGTGAAAAGTTCACATTCATTTAGCTCTAAATTGGCTAATTAAATTTAAAAACTTTTTTTAAAGCTTCCTGTCAAAATAAAAAAAATTTCTAAAAATACTTTACATAGAATCCGTTTACCTTTTTTAATTTAATTTAAAATGACCACACAATTTTATTTTTTCATACTTTAATATTTACATAAATCAGCTGCCAAAGTGCTTTATTTTTACTTTAAAAGGATTTAAATTTTTAAAAATTTAGATTTCAAATTAAAATATAATAAAATTAAATTTTTTAGATAACAAAATGAATAAAAAATTATTTTTCTTAATATTCACAACATTTATTATTTCAACGGGTAAATAATTTTACTGAAAATAATATTTTATCTAACGAATTAGTTTAAAAACTCAAATAAATTAAAAAAGAGCAGGAAATATATGAAGTTAGATTCGGATTTTAAAAGGTCCGGATATCCGGAAATTCTTGGTTAGGATATTGGATCCGGATATCCGAAGATTTCCCATGCCACGCTAACCTTATCCACCCATGAAGAAAATTTATAACGAAACACATACTATTTATGTTCACAAGAAGGGCCATAAAAACACAATATCTACCTAACTGCTTAACCGAAAATTTTTTGATGTCATTAAAAAAGATATCTTACGAAGTATAAAGAGATGGGAAAAGTTGATCGTAACAAATCCTCTGATATTCAGATTCGATATCTGAACAACAATTTATAAACTTGATTTTTCCGGATTCAGATCTGAATGAATAGCTCTTTTAATATTATATTAAATTTTTCTAATGACTCGCTTAACCCATTAACTAATTTTACTTTTGGATTTATTTCAAGTACTAGAATTCTAAATAAAAAATTCTAATATTTCAGCAGTTAATGCCCTGTCAAACGCCGATCAGAAAATCATTGTAGATTGTCATAACAATTATCGTTCTCAACTTGCTAATGGAAAAATACAAAATCACACAGGAAATATGCCCCAAGGGGCTAATATTAAAGAATTGAGCTATAGTAAAGAAGTTGAAAAATCAGCCGCAGAATGGGCAGAGAAATGTACAATGAATCATTCTCATGGAAAGTATGGCGAAAATCTTTTTATGTCATCAAATAGTAAAACAAAAACTGGTAAAAATAAATTTACTAGAGGAACTCGTTATAAGATACAGATTTGGCGCTGTAAAATTGTACCTTATAATGAGTGATACCTTAAATAGAGGGTATCGTTTAGGCATCATCTTACTCATGACCTCATGTAAGATACACCTTTGGGATTGAAAATTGTGTCTTATAATGAGAGGCACCTTAAATAGAGAGTACATCTTCTAAGCAGATTTCCTTCCATGCTGAGACTAAATGAATAAATTAGCCGGTTTCGGATCGGGTTTTTCAAAATCTTCATAGGATTGGGTTTCAGGTTCTGCGTCAAAAAAGGTCTGGGTTTCGTGTCTCGGATTTCAGTAAATCTTGGTTTCGTTTCATTGCTACCCAGTTGCTATCAAGTAAAAAAGTATCATAAACTGAGGTTATTGAGTATTAGGGTGTATCTTATAACGAGATCCGACCTAAAAGAAAATCAAATAAATTTCTAGCTGATGCATTAATCTACGCCTGTAATGCCTGGTGGGCAGAAGTAAAAAATATAGGGATTCAAGGAAATTTAATTATGGACAGAAGCCTCCCGGGAAATGGACACGCAACTCAAATGATGTGGGCTACAACCTCACAAATTGGATGCGCTCTAGCTAGATGTCCAGAATCAAAATGGAAAACTTATCTTGTTTGTCAATATAATCCCTAGTTAAATTTTTTTCTTAAAATTAAAAATAATTTTTCGAAAAAATTTTTAGCGGAAATGTTATTGGAAGGAAAATTTATGAAAAAGGAAAACCGTGTGGCGGTTGTAGTAATAAATGTACCTCTAATGGATTATGCCAATAAATGATTAAATAATGAAAATGTTTGATGATGATTAAGAAAAGAAAAATACATAAAATTTTTATTTAATAAATGGAGTATATATTTAAATTAGATACTCTGTTGTAAGCTGAAAATACAATAATAAATTTTAAAATCCGGAGATGATTAGACGAAATAACTATTTTTTCGTTTGTGTATTTGAATTCTTTTAGAATTCCCCTTGGGGCTGAAAAATTGACTACATAATTGTATGTTTAAAAATTTTTATTTTGGAAAAAAGCATTGTCTAGATATATTTCCTAATCATGGATTCGAACCTGTTTTCTTAATATTTCTCTAAAACTTTTTTTCCTAATTTATTTTTATCCGGATATTATCCTTATCAATGTGTAAGTCTGTTTGAAACACTTAATATATGTACAGACTGATTTTGAAATTTATAATAAAGAGATTAAAAACGAATATTCGCCCAGAAAATATTTTATACAAAAGATTAAATATTTACAAGTTTAACAAGAAAAGTAAAGAATAAATTTTAATTAGATAGATAAAATTTTTTGTCTATATCTTTATTATTTTTGTTGATTTTTCCTTTTTTTGATTTTTTGAAATTTAATGTATGTAGCGACAAAAGTCCGCAAAATTTATCAACTATAATGTCAATGGTTTTTATACAGATTAAAAAAATATTTTATCCTCTCTCCACCAAATCGGCACTATCAGAAAAATTTTGACTACTAAAATAGTTTATGAAGATTTTCCAAGTCAATCCCTCCAAATACACTCTTTTTTAATTCCTCATTAAATTCTTTAACTTCTTCAGGCATACTTATTTCCAATCTACCAGGACAACGAAACGGACATGACTTGTGGTTTGCTGAATCGGATGATTTAAACCATTTTGATATACATTCCCAATGGAAGTAATGTTCACATTTAGTACGTACAATGTCGTCTTTTTTAAAATTTTTAAGACAGATTGAACAAGTTTTTTGATTGGTCTTTACAGCTGCTTTAAATACGTGCTTTTTCATTTTTTTCTTGAAAGAGATTAAATTATTAGGTTATAAAGAAGTTTTAAAAAATAAAAGAGAACAAGCTCAAAATATTCGTATTTAAATCTTGGTTTCTATAAGTTACTAAAACAATGCCGGAAAACTTAATATCCTTCGACCTCCTGTCAGTTATTGCTAGCAGGGCTGGGCGCAATTGTAAAAAATTTTCCGTAGCCGCAATCCGTAACTTGCAATATTAATTTGAAATTCTTTATAGAACTTAAACTAGCGGACTAGATTTTCTCACAAAATTTGAATCTCCAGGACCACTCCTTTTGGGTTTCAATTTGAAATTATTTTTTGTATAGAGACCCAACTGTAACAAGAATTTAATGTAACGACTCCTTAATAAAAAATTTTTTAGTTGAATTTACTAAAGTTTACTAAACTATTTTATGAAGATTTTCTAAATCAAAGCCATTAACACCACTATTTTCTAATTTCTCGTTTAATTTTGCAACTTTTTCATGTATACTTATTTCCATTTGAAGATGACACAAAGGACATGAGCGATTTTCGTTTAGAGAAATTTGCTGTTCGTTTTGTGTCTTTGGACGTGATTTTCGTTGAAACCGTTTTGATATATATCTCCAAAAGGGGAAATGTCCACATCCATTCATCGAAGTCGACTCCGTTGACTCAGATGACTTTTGTTTCGGCCCTTCTAACAAGCAGTCCCAATGGAAGTAATGCCAACATTTAGTAAGTTCAATGTCGTCTTCCTTTTTAAAATCTGCATGACAGATTGAACATGCCTTCTGACCCTTCTTTACTTCTTCAAATACGATCTCTTTCATTTTTTTCTTAAATGAGATTTGAAATTAAATGGATAATTTAATAATTAGTAGTGTTATTCAAACGCGATTTTGCGGTATCCGTATCGGTATTTTCGGTAAAATACCGATACCGCAAAATACCACGGTATTTTTGATTGAGGCGGTATCGGTATCGGCATTTCGGTAAAAATACCGCGGTATTACGGTACCGTGAATAACACTAATAATTAGTATATTTTGTTAATCGAATCTCTGTTTAATATTGGGCTCTATTCAAAAATAGACCATGAGACTAATAGCTCTAAAAAGATGAAATAAAGAAAGGGCTCAAGGATTAAGTGTATTTGTCAAAACAGTGATGTATATATCCCACAAACTATGATCAGTAAAACGTAATTTTTCTGATTCCCCCACAATATAGGCTCAAAACCAAGAGGTTTGGACATCATAAAGTCGGACGCATATTTACATATATTTTTAAATATTAAATTTTTCTCAGTAAATTAAAAATTTCTTTGTAAGTTCACTAATAAATTTTCAATTTTCTGGACTTCTTGTAGAATGCTCGACAATGAATAGCTTTCCGTATAATACTTCATAGCTATGGTTAACTTACCAAACAATTATTCTTAATTTCATTTCTAACTTTGTCCATATAATTTTCACAATATTGTTTGATTTCATTTATCGCTGATCTGTCATTTATCATTTTATTCTTTATCTCTTCTATCTGATTTTCAGCTACACCATTATCTTTTAAGACTTATTTATAATCATATGACACTAAATTATATACAATTTAAATAAATTCATAATTTATTTATGATTTAAAATTAAAAAAATAACTGGATTTCTGAATAATGGAAACTGGTCAACTGCCAAAATCAAAGCTTCGATCAAATTATTTCAAGCCAAATTTGATCAAATCTTTGATTTTCTTTTTAAAAATGTCAAATTATATTGTTAGAGAATTTATGAATGATAAATATTTTCATTGAAAAAATCCAATATCCTATCGGAAATCGCAGCAGACCTTTATAGCACTAATTTTATACCGAATAAACCGAATATACAGGGTGTCAAGAAAGTATAAGACTTTCTTGACACTTGTTTTAACAAAATTCGCGAAATTTCGCATTTCGATTCACATTTTTTACAATTTATTTGTTGAATGACTATTAATTACGGTAAAAAACAGACGTGTAAAAATGTGTTTGAGGCTTATGTGTATGTTGAAAAAAGTGAAAATTTTAGGTGGTATTATACTTTCTTGACACTCTGTATGTATATGCTATAGAAATTTTAAAATAGATAGACCTGGTCAAGAATGGAAGAATATTCTTGTGGCGATCTATAACTTCTGATAAGACAAAGCATATACTTTGTATATTCTTCAAAAGTTTCCGAGCTATATTTTTTAACCAATTTAGAAAATATATCACGATTTTTATAGCCATATTGGTTAGTTGAAGATTCACCCCTCCACTTGAAATTGAAGGTGAAATTTGAATAAATGTTAAAATGAGAATAAAGTTAAATGATTTCAACATTTTGTATGATTCAAGTTTTTAACTATGAAATTAAAATATAAGATTATTTAAGTTATGTATTTCGGAGTAACTATTAAGAGATTCAAAGCACTGCCAAAATTTTAAAGTAAATAGCGATACCGTGAGCTCACTCCCGTTTCTGAGCAGGGGATCGGTTTTGGGGTCATTATTTCAGAATCCCGATCCAGATATTATTTAGAGATCACGATACCGCTCAACTCTAGTTTTAAGATATCTGATAAAGCTGGACATTAACCGAATTTAATTAATAGTGAGGGGGTAATTATTTGAGGGAGGGCAATTATTTGAATAAATAAGGCATGTGAATTACCTATTAATTAATTAAAATCATTAAAATGAATAAGTGTATAAAAATAATTGGCTATAAACACAGTCGGCGCCGCGACTGTGTTTTCGAAAGATTGCCCTTTAATGGGCCTATGTGTGAAAGAATGCCCTTTATCTTTCAAAAACATGCACTTTACCTTATGACTTATTTGATATTATTTGCTATTTTGTCAATATGTAACATCAAAGGCCATATTGGAGAAATAGAATTCTTGTATCTTCCTTCATAATCCCTTCAAATCCGCCGATATTCTTAACGTCTGCGATGTCAAGAGATTTGGAGGATTGCGGTATCCGGTAAAGTTACTACCGAAAATTACCCGGTCGGTAAACCGTCAGAACCGCGATAGTACGAACAGTTTTTAAGACTTATTGGCTTTTAATTATTTGGCTTTTAAGGCTGTTTGACAAAATACAGTATTCTTACTGAAAAACGAATCTGTATCACGAAAATATTTTATACAAAAGATTAATATTTTACATATAGAAGAAAAGAATACATTTTAAATAGATAGATAGAATTTAAAGGGATAGACTTTTTTTGTTTTATGATTTTTTTGTATGGTTTTTTATCATTTTTAGATTTTTTGTGTTTTTGGAATTTTGCTGATTTTTTCTTGTTCTTGGAAGTTTGTTGATTTTTTTCTTATTTTTTTAGTTTTTTTAAAATTTCTGCGCAACATGCCGCAACTTTAAGCGCAATAAAGTCAAGGATTTTGTTACATATTTTTAAAAATATTTTTTACAGAAATATTTCCAGAGATCTTATCTCTACTCCCCTTCGGTACTAATCCAAACAATTAAAAACTTGTAGAAAAATCATTGACTTATTGCTTCGCTAAAACATTTCTTTTCATAACTTTTAAACTAGATCCTCCAAATTAAAGCCACCAATACCACTATTTTTTAATTTCTCATTCAGCTCATAAACTTCTTCAGTTATATTTTCTACTAGTTTAGCACGACATGACGGACATGACTTAAGGTTTATTTCTCGGGACGAGCAAAACCAAGTTTTTAAACAATTGTAATGGAATAAATGCCCACATTTAGTTACTATAGCGTCTTCTTTTTGAATATTTTCTTGACAGATTGGACACTGTTCTACAAATTCTTTACGACATGCCGGACATGCTTTATGTTTCGACAGTTTGGATATTAGATATTTATAATTGAACAACTGTCCCCATTTAGTTACTGTAGCGCTTTCTTTTTTAAGCCAGATTGGGCATTGTTTTTTATTAAGGCATTCTGTTAGATTCTTTACTGCGGAGTTAAATAAAATCTCTTTGATTTTTACCTTAAATGAAGTTAACTGTTAAATGCATAATCTAATGATAAGCTTTATTTCATTAACCAAATCTTTATTTAAACCTTTTTTTTATTGCCTCACGGTGTACCGTATAACCTGTATTAATTGCCCTCCCTCAAATAACTACCCTACTTCCATTAATTACCACCTCCAGCGAAAGATTGAAACAATAATTACCCCCAAAAATGCCCTAAAACACGTTCAAATTTCAAACCTCGTATAATTACTCTCCCCCGATTAATTACTCCCTTCAACGGATGGTCGAAACAATAATTACCCAGGGTAGTTATTAAAGGATATACGGTAGACACAAGGAAAGGTTGAAATAGTAAATAATTACACTGATTAATTATTTTCTCAATTACGGTACGTTGATTTAATAACAATAATTTTGGGTAAGGAAAAATTATTAACATACCCAACAATTATCTTTAACTGTTTTTAATATGTTATTCATAGACTTTTCACAATATTTTTTGATTTCTCGACCGGCTAATTGTTCTTTGTTTTTCAGCATAGGAATCTTTATCAATTGTAAATCACTTTTCTGTACATGGTTTTCTTTTATTAGTAGTTCATCTAGGACCATATGATACTAAAATATGCGAATATTCTAAAATCGCAAGCAGTCTTTTATTATGCCAAAGTCAGATCTAATATAGGTATATATAAAAATTTTAGACTAAACCTTATCAAGAAACTTTGAATATTCCTTTTGAGTATTTATTTCCATTCTAAAACATTTCTCGAACTCAATATACTTGTAAAGAAATTTAGAGTTATATTCTTTAATCAATTCTAAAACAAGTTCTCGATCATGGGTCGCATTTCCTGAGCTTGAATATGCACCCCCGGTTGAAATTGAAGGCAAAATTTGAATAAATGTTAAAATGAGAAAAAGATTGAATGATTTTGTCATTTTGAATGATTCAAGTTTTTAACTATAAAATTCAGATTTATTTAAATTTATAAAATTATTTAAATCTTGTAGCAAATTTCCTAATTTGTAGCAGATTTCAAGGGCTTTCGGAAGAGCCCGAAATTAAAATTAAAAATCATCCATAAGGGTTCAAAAATATTTCTTAAATAGCCTTACCAGGGTGGCCCCTTCCAAAACACTAAAATAGGGCGCAGCCACTTAAAACTGGGGTAAAAATAGGGCGAAATCGGCCAAAAATAGGGCAAAAATTAGGGCATAGCTTTAAAAGCTTAAACATAATTAAAATTTCAATTAAGGCGAAAATTTTGAAAATTTTGGAAGGCCATGAAGCAAAATTTCTTCCATTTTTAGCCGCAGGCGAAATTTTTCAGGATTTTGGGAGGCTAGATGCCAAATTTCTTCCATCTTTTTCGACGCAAGCGAAAATTTTGGAAAAATCATTAGTCAGAAATATGCTTTAAAAATGGTCGGAAATTGGAAATTTTTCCAAAATTTCGGAAATCGGAAGGAAAAAAACGTCGGAAATCGGAATTCCGACCCACCTCTGTTGCCTACTACATAAATACAGTAAAAGGTGGAATTTACGGGTGTTCATATAATTATGTTCCGGGATGTGATCAAAAGGTAAATTACTTATTAAGTAAAAACCCCAAGCTGTATAAAGATACAAAATTAATTGGCTATATATAAACATCTTATCTTATTTCATGTTGTAAAATGGATTTGCCCATTGCATGAGGGTTACCATGTGCTACAGGGCATTTATAAAATAAATCAAGCCAAGATTACAAGTAAATTTTAAATAATGAGCCTAGAATAAAAATTAATAACTCACGAATACATAAAATTAGCCAAATTAGTCAATTTGGCTTAGCTTAAGCATATGAGCTAATGGGATATTGTCCTTGTATCTATTTATATTATATATATAATTTTAAAAAATAAAAGTACAAGATATATTAATGTATTAAATCTTTATTTATCTTTATTATAATTTCAAAATTTTAAAAATTCGGAAAACTTTTTGCGTTTTTTTGATTGTTTGACTGATTTTAATATGTAAAACATTTGGGTTACCCCTAGCTTTACCCCTAGCTTTACATTCAAAACTACAATTACGTTCAATTAATAAAACAAAAAATTAATTACAAAAATATTTTTATCAATTCAAATTTTTTAATTATAAAAATCTAAAAATTATTGAAAGAAAAAAAACATATCCTTTTTGTATATTAGAGATCGAAAATTAAATTTAAAAAAATATTTAGAAAAGTTGCACTAATAATTTCAACTAGTATCCATAATTTCTTCAATTAAAGGAGGCGGAATTTCAGAATTTAAAATTTCTGGTGAATTTATTTCTTCTATTAAATTGTTGTTTTCTATCTAGAAAATAATTTTAAAAATAAATATTTTTAATTAAATTATTTTACTTTAATATTTGGAGAAAATGAAGAAAAGTCGGGACTTTGTATACCCTCAATATTTTGGCAAGATATTGATGAAGTGTTTTGTTTTTGTGCTAAATGGCTCTGAAAAGATTTAATGAGAGGATTAAAAATATTTATGTAAATGAGATCAACACTAAATTATAAAAAAAGTTTTTCCTGTGTTAGAAAAGAGCTTTTTAGAGGCCTTAAAGACCTTAGGTTTAGAACCGCTTTTAAATTTCTTATTGTTTTTCCCCTTACATAAAATAAAAATTTATAAAAAGGGTATAAGTTCTAAGGTTTAAAGAACCTAAGTCCGCAAAAGTTCTTATAACTCAACCGCCAGTTCCGAACGTATCCCCCAGTTGAATTAATAACTGGGTTCTTCTTAATGTTAACCCGTACACACTCCTTAATATTTAGGCAAGATATCGATGAAAAAATTTTGCGGACTTTTTTTATAAAGTTTAAATTATTTACTTGTTGTCTAAGTAATTGCATTCTAGCAGCTTTTCTTTTTTGTTGTTGTTGGTGTTGATATTGCTGTTGTAAACGGGAAGCCTTTAAAACAGGTTTTTCATAAACCGTAATTAATTCGGATGAAGGAGAAGATGTGCCAACATCGGAAGGATTGCTAAAATAATTTTTATTTAAATGTCTTGCGGACAGAATTTTTATTTATCGAAAGAACGACATTAGCGGTCCAATAATGAAGTAAAAATGAATCTACAGTTGGGATTTATTTTTGACTCCCTTTAGAAGACAATCTCCCTTTAGAAGACAAATCTCCTTTTAGAAGACTTTAGTCTCCTTTTAGAAGTCCGTAAAAACGTCAAAACCAAAAATTGTCAACTAGAATGCTTCTTAACAATTACCTAGTCAGTTGTTTTTCGACGTGTATTGACTGTTTTAAATTAAGTAAAATTTGTGGCTGAAATTGTAAATTTTCTGGTAAAGAAATTCTTTTTGGAAGACAACCAAGTGCTTGTCTAACATTTGAAAATTTTTGTCGATTCTCTGCTGGGGAAGGAGTTTGTGAAGATAGAGGGGAGGATTGTTGGCTGTTTGTACTTGTTGAAGTAGAGGATGTATTTGAGGATAAAATAGGTGAAGTATTGACTCCGATAGCTATTGGTAATGTTTTTGCAAGACTGGAAAATTATTTAATTTGTTTTTAAATTCAATTCTGGTTAGAAAGGTAATGGGATATAAATAAATGAAGCTATAGTGGATAGAATTTTTAGAGATTTAAATTTATGAAATGACAGTATCCACAAATTCGTAAAGTTAATGTCCGCAAGTTTTTGCGGAATCGTGGGAAGAGAAAAATTTTCCTATCAAGAAAAGTGCCAATAAATGGCACAATCGAAAACACTATAACAATTTTTGTTCCTTCATGTGCCATCTACAGGTGCGGACAACAGCAATTATGTATAACCAAAGATGAAATTTAAGTAAGTTTACCTAGCCAAACCCGTAGAAAGTCGCATTCCTCTAAATTGGTTATGTAGAGGTATTCCATTGTTATTTTGAGGACTAGAAAGTAAATATGCATTTAAAAAATATTTCTTAATTAACGGATTACCGATGTAATCCTTCCATTGCCCTATTTCTCTCCCCCAAATTTCCAGTAGGGAAAGGTAAAGGAGCAGTTCCAATAGAATTATCACTAAAATAAAATTTAAAAAAATTATTTTAAAAAATTCCCTCACACCTAATTCTTAAATTTTCTCCTCCAAAAATAAATAATTGATGAAATGCAGGGTTATTTATTCCATTTTGATTATTTTCATTTTCAGCTGCTGGACGTGCTGAATTTGTTTGTGGTTGCTGTTGAGGATAGAAATAGGGTTTTAATAAATGCTGATGACGCTGATTTTGATGATAATGTTGATGACTAGAATTAGATGATTTTAATTAGTATTTTATATGTCTGCTCAAAAAATGTCAGTGTCCGCAAAATTTTTGCGGATTGTCCGCAAGTTTTTAAGGACAAAAAAATTTTTTGAGGACATCCGCGAATTTGCTGTCCACCTTTTAATATTAAATATTTACTTTATTCCAATATGACGATGCTGAAATCTTCCAGAAGTTCCACCACAATGAGGGTGTAATTGTACATGCTTCATTAAATTACTGCCAGTGCCCCCACCAGCAACGCCTGTACTTGAATTGGAACAACAACATCGTGCAACTGATGGAGTGGATACTATTATAGGAGAAGATTTTTTTAAAAGAATTATTTAATTTAATAATTCAATGGCTTGAAGAACTTTTATCCTCAGGATTTGTTTTAAAATTTTCCCTAAGGAGAGGTAGGGTTGGGTGGTAGAGCTTAGTTGGGTGGTAGAGTTTGGGAAGCATTTTTGTTATATTGTGTGCTAAAATTCAAAAATTTTAGAACGAAGTGAACCTGTTATTCCATTATAAATTTCTGGGTACACCCACCGCGAGCCTAGCTTACCGCAGAGCTAGGCTCGTTCAGAATTGTCGAATCCGTGAGCTGGTAGCTCAAACGAGGTTATAGCTCTGCTCCCTAAATTTTTTAGCCTGGTTATTTCCTAAGGTTATAGCCTGCTCCCTAAATTTTGAATTTATTTCACCGTATGTGGTTATTTTCAGAGGTTTTTTGCGCACAATCGACGTCAAAAACATCCGTAATTTTTATATTTAAAAGTGCATCAATTCACAAAAACAATAAAAACAACACAAATAAAATAATGTTTTATTATAAGTGAAACAAATTGAAAAATATTAGTGCTACATAAACATAAATACAAACAATATTAAAATTAAAAACAAGCATACAAATGAGTATCTGAAATAATTAAAAAAAATTTTTAAAAAGTCCACAGAAGCACTGAAGAAGAGCAAACAAAAAAATTAAATTTTTAAATTTTACATCAAGACTAGTGCTAATTAAACTAAATATACCCTTCATCCCTCCTTCGTTTACTTCCCCTCTTTTTGGGCAAAATATTTTTATTAATATCCGGATCCCCTTCATTTTTATCTTCAAAACTTCTAAGGCAATATTCACCTTCTATTGGGGTTTTTCCATTACTACTGGAACTACCCATACGAAATGCATTTGCACTATTGTTTGATGACTGGGAAGAGAAGAGTGGATCCTAAAATAAGAATTCTCTAAAAAAATTTTAATTTAAAATTATTTTTAAGCAGAAATTTGAGAATTTTTTGTCAGTGTCCGCAAACTTTTGCGGATTTTCTGCATTTTTTGCGGACAAATTTGTCCGCATATTTGCATTTGTGCATATCTTGACATAATTTTACCGAAAATCTTTAGGCACCCTTAATTCCATTAGTGGACACAGTTGATAACAATACCCTCAATTTAAGGAACATTCATTATAAGCTAAGATTTTTCGATTCCAAGAGGGAAACGAGGGTTCGACAGTACTTAACTCACTCATTCTCATTTCCTTTTAATTTTTACCTGGCTTAATTGGCTGTCAAAAGCAGGTAAAGGTTCATGACAATGGCCTAAATGTTGTAATAACCCATATCCAGTTGTCTGTAAATTTCCATGAATTGCTGCATTAGCAAACATTAAAAGTCCAGAATTGTTTGTTTCGTCAATAATACCCTTTTTAAAAATAATTTTTGTTTAAATTTTATTCAAAATTACAACTTCATCAAATGAATTAATTGTTCCTATAGTAGACTGTCTAGATAGGGAAGAACCAGCTGCAGAAGAACTTGAACAACAATTTTCTGATTCATAATCTGATGTTGAGGGAGGCTAAAAAAGTTGGGGAATTTTAGAGAAATTCTTATTTAGATTTTTGCAGAAACTTTAATTTTGCGGACAAAATTTTGCGGACAAAATTTTGCGGACAAATTTTGCGGACAAATTTTTGCGGATAATTTTGTGGAGATTTTTTGTGGGCATTTCTTAAGGACAATTTTGAATGAAAAAAAAGTTACCACAACTTGGCGTTGATCAAGTTGTTGCTGTCTAAATTGTTGTTGTTGAGCTTCAAGTACACCTTGAAGTTCTGGATTGGTAGAATTTTGAGGAATAGATTGTTGAGTTATTAGAGGAAAACCAGTTTTTATTTCTAAAGGAATTAGTCCATTTTGAAGTAAACTAATAAAAATAATATGAGGGTTAATATTTTATTTATTTTAAACTTTTTAGAATTTTGTTTAAAAGAAGCAAGACAACAACAACATTGACAAATCATTGGTCCACCTCCTACAATAGTAACACCATCTGATTGACGTCTGACTTTAGCTCCTCGAGTAACATTTTGTTGGAAGTGGAAAGAGTCGGCGATGGAATTCTGTTTGTCTAAAATGAAAAATATATTTGCGGACAAAAATATTTTTTGCGGACAAAAAATTTTGCGGACAAGAAAATTTTGCGGACAAAAATTTTTTTGCGGACAAAAAATTTTGCGGACATAATCCGTTCTGTTCTACATATTATAGGCTATCCTTAAAATAAGTATCGTTTAGCCTTTATATTTACCTAAAATAAGTGTTGGTGCTTTAGCATTTTGAGGATTTATATTTGGTACTACAGTAGTGGTAACAGATGGTGTATTAACAGTTTTAACATTTTGTTCGTTTGTCTCGTCTGGAATTTTTGTAGCTTCTTGATTATTTGTTTGGTGTTGTGTTTGATTATTTATTTGATTACCCGATTGGTTTGGTGAAAGTGAGGGTGATCCTCTTTGTTGAAGTCTTTCCAATAGAAGCAAGTAAATCGCTTGAAGATTGTCATAAGCATCAGCTAGAAGGGACTGAAAAATTAAAATTATTTTGTAAAATTATACTAATCAACTACCGTAAAAACTGTATTTATTACCCTCCCTCAAATAGTTACCCCACCTGCTTTTATTACCCCCTTTAGCAAGAGATCGAAACAATAATTGCCCTCCCTCAAATAATTACCCCCTATTTTTCTAAGCTAATGTTGAAAATATTTATTAAAAACTTATGATTCTAACAATGGGCACTTTAAGAATCATATAAAAATAAATCAAGAGAATAAAAGGATTTGGAGAGGATGACCCGGAATCTATGAGAATTAAGAGAGATTAAGAGGATTTGGGTGAGATTTTGAGTGATTAAAATGTGGGATCTAAGATTATACACCTTAATGCTTCGATATCCCTCCGAATCCTTATATCCTCGAATGAATCCACATTAATCTTCCAAATTCAATTAATTTGTTGCTACCGCTAAAATACATCTTAACTCCTCTAAGTCCCATTATATCTCCTTTAATATCAACCTTACATCTCCTAAAAAATTCCTCAAATCTATCTAATTACTTTTAATTTTTAACCATTTAAGGATCGATATCCCGCCTTTAGGTACATTATGAAAAGTACATTTAGAGAATGCAGGGTATATTCCCTAAATAGGAATCATACATACTTTTATACATGACCATCTTGTCTTTATATCCCCTGGGAGGAAGCATTGGTGTTATTGTACCGTATTTGGGTATATTATATATGAAAATATGTATTAAGGGATATAGGATATCTGTAAAAATTTCATATTTACCCCTACATTCGGTAACATATTGTATATTAATGTTCATATCTTTATGATAAAATAAAAAATTAAAGGTCGAAATAATAATTGCCCTCCCTCAAATAATTACCCCACCTGCTTTTATTACCCCCTCCAGCGAGAGATCGAAACAATAATTACCCAGGGTAATTAATACAGTATTTACGGTATCTAATAAATCTCAAAGTATAGTAGGTAGGCCCAGGTACAAGAGAGTCATTCGCTTTATGGATCCTCTCCATATAATGGATAGCGTGGACAATTATTTAATAATGAACAATTTATCAGTCAAATCAAGTCCATTATATAATTAATGCGTTATCAATCAGGCTTAGGACCAGGGGTATCCAAAAATGAAAAAAATTTTCCGCAGCGGCAATCCGCAATTGCGGACACCCCTGGTTCGGACTGTATCTTCAAGTCATGACTTTTTCCGACTTGATCCTAGGAAAATTCAGTAACTAAAGGAAAATTTCAGTCTTTATCAATCCAAGCCTAGTTTTCACGTAATAATTTTCAATGAAAGTTACAAACATTTTTAATTTTAACAGTTTCAATTCCAATATTATTCATTAAACGAAGAATTTGTGGATGTAAATCATTTAAATTTTTAGAAATTCCTTCAGTTGAAGATTTTGCCAAATCAAAAAGTGTTTGATATTTTAAATTAAAATCATTAGAATGCATCCAACGGTGCTGTTTGATTTGTTCAATTGTTGGCCTTTTTCGAGCATCTACTGTGAGCATTCGACGAATAAGATTCTCACAATCAGAGCTCATAAAGTAAGGAATTCTGATTCGACCGCTTAGAACTAAAAAAATATTTTTTAGAATATTATTTTGATTTAAAATTTCACTCTCAAATTAAATTCCGAATTTAAATGGATTAAAAGATTTTTTAATCAAAGGCTGAAAAATAGTCTAACTTGATCTGAAAGAAGGTCGAGCAGAAGCTTAAAAGAAGCTTGCAGAAAGATTGCCTCGAACACCGGCTCGAATGAAACGAAACCCTAGTTAAAAGACTCCATTGTTTAGAAAAAAGTTTTTCGGTAATAATAGAATAAGGGATTTAAAGTACTATCTGGCTTAAAATTTCCTTGAATATATTTTATTAAGGGCAAATAAAAAAATTTTTATTTAACACACCTCTTTCTTTCAACAACTGTAAATTAGCGCCTTCAAAAGGCAATGCTCCACAAACCATTACATAAAGAATAACACCGAGACTCTGAAATATTTTTTCCTTTCTTGATTATTTAAATATTCAAATACCCAAATATCAATTTCTGGCCCAGCATATCTTTTCCCTTCAAAAACTTCAGGGGCGGCATAGGGCGGACTGCCACAAAAGGTATCCAAAGTATCATTTCGAGAAAAGAAATTTGAAAAGCCAAAATCCGCCAATTTAATTTGGAAAGTCGAATCAAGCAATAAATTCTCTGCCTTAAAAAATAATAATTTTTCTGGCCTAAAAAAATCCCGATTTCCCCTATTTTATTAAATTTTTTAAAATATTTTTTCTGTATTTTTTTCAAATTTAAATTTAAAAATATCCCCCCAAAAATATTTTCTTTTTACTAATTTTCCATTAAATTTTTAATTTTTATTGACGTCAACAGAAATCTTTTTTTGGTCTATTAATAAAAATCAGTTATATAATGAACGGACTCAATAAATGTTTGGAAGAAAAAGTGAATGATGATCGGCATAAGTAAAGATGATTGTTCCTTTCTCTCCCTTCTAAGAGAGAGAGAGAGAACCGATCATCGCCAATTAACGTCAATAAAAATAAAATTAATTTTTTATATATTTTTTATGACGTCTTGAACTCTCCAAATTAATTTTCTACAAAAATTTCCGGTTTGGAAATTTTGAGGATTCAAATTAGGTAGTGGACAATTAATTTTAGATTCAAAATTTGCGGATAAGTTCAAATTTGCGAACAATTAATTGCGGATAAATAATAGCAAAATTTGCGGATACAAATAATTTTACTACAAAAGGGTTAGCAAATATCTTATCTAACTAAATGCATGTTAATCACTGCTGAAAGTACAGGCTACGAACCAGAGATGGACCAAACAAATATTTGAAAATGGAAGATCAAATATTTGATCAAATTTTATTTGATTTTATTTAATCAAATATTTGTTTGATGAGTTTTGAAAAAAATCAAATTTTTTCAAATATTTTCAAATATCAAACTATTTGATTTTGCCGTTTGTCCAATCTCTAGCTAGAAGCAGAGGCCGTTTTTTCCAAAAATTAGTAGTATTTATAAAATGAATATTTTATAAACGATTTGTTGGAAAAAATTCTCTTGAAATTTTTAAATTATTAAACAAAAAATCACCTTAAGGTCTCTATGAACAATATTAATATTGTGTAAATAATCAACAGCCGATATTATCTATAAAATAATTTTTAAAAATAATTTTTGAATAAATTTTATTTGCCTGCCAAAATTTTTCTCTAGCATTTTCTTCAGTTAATCTGTGTTGTTTTGATATTAAATCTATAAAAAAATTTTTAGATTGGTTAAATCCAAAATTTAATTTTACCAAATATTTCACCATTTGGGGCATATTCAGTTACCAAATAAAGCATATTATTTGTCTCCATTACCTTTAGATATTTTTTAAATTATTAAAAAAAAATTTTTCAAAGCAGAAAAAATTTTTCCCCAGGCCCAGGAAGAACCCAGGAAGGTCAAAAAAATGCCTGGACCCGGACTCTGGGTATAGGAAAGACTCATGCCCTGGTCTAGATCCAGGCCGACCTCTAGTGAATATTGTCCAAAGCATTTAAAAAAACCTTATCTTAAATTGAGGATTATTTAATATTGGGTGTATTTTATAATCAGACACTCTTATATTAACCATCTAAATCTTTTTAACTTAAAAAAAATAAATTAATTAAATATTCACTTGGTATAGCCTAACAATATGCGGATGTCTCAACCTTTTAAGCACCTCAATCTCTCGATATATTTTGGCCAAATTATTTGCATCAAGACGGCGTTTATCAACAATTTTTATTGCTACCTGAAAAGAAAATTTAAAAATTTTTTTTTTTTTTTTTATTTTTCGTATTATTTTTTACAAAAAATTTTATTTTTTTTTTTACTTATTATTTAATGAGCCAGCAACTCTAAGAAATGTTTTCGTTTTTCCAAGAAATAATTTTAACTATCCCGAATACTTATAATTATTTTTGATTAATATTTTTGTAAACAATTAGATTAAATTGTTTGCTTGAAATAGAATTTTGGGTTCAGAATCGAACAGAAGAACAGAGGATATTACGTTTATTTACCTCGGGTACCCGTTTCCGGTATGCCAAAAAATTTTTAAAAAACCGAACCTTAGTTTTAAGTCTTTTTTTGTACCCAAACCAGGGAATGAGCCGACAAAAACCAAAACTCCCGATTTTGAGAATCTGGAATTCCAGACCAAAAAACGTCGGGAATTCCCGATTTTGGGAATCGGAACAGGGCTGCTCGTTCCCTGATCCAGACCAATCTAATTTTTATTAAAATTCTACCATTCAGATTTTTGATTAACCTTTTTTATTTTCTAATTAAATCAATATTTTAATTAATTTTTAATTTTTTAATATATTATATAAAAGTTTTGGAAAAAAATTTATAAGTCCTTACAGAGTTGAGATAATGGGCTGAAAGTTTTACATGTCCAAGTCAAATTTTATGGGGCATATGGGAAAAATACGGACGGAAAATTTTTTTACCCCCTTGGTACCTAAATAATACAGGTGCCGGGGCTATCTCGGGAATGGGTGGGGTTAGAAGAAAATTTCTGCTGGTAGGATTTTAAGTTGGAACCAACTAATATATGTAGGAAGAAATTCGAAGTCGAAATTCGAATTGTAAGGGTACTTATGCTTGACACCAAATTCAGACATTTTCGGTGAATTGCAGGTTTTGTCGGACTTGAAAATTCGCGTTTTTTAAAAATAACTCGAAAATGGATAAAGATGGCGAAAAATTTCTGCTGGTAGGATTTTAAGTTGGGATAGGTAGATATATGTAGGAAAAATTTCAAAGTCGGAAGTCGAACTTCAGGGGTACTTATGCTTGACAGAAAATTCTGGTAAGAAAACTGTCCGACAGAAAAATGTCGGATTTCTTCAAAGTGAGGAAAGCCAGGGGGCAAATCTTATAGGTGAGAGAGAAAAATTTCAAAGTCGGAATTTCAAAAATGGACAAGTGAAATTTCGATTTCAAAAAGTGGGATTTCGAAACCTAAGCAAGTTTCGAGTTGAGGGAGGTTAAGTTGATTAGGGATCCGGGATTTCGGGATTTTTAGGGATTTAAGAATATGGTCGAATGAGTAGTCATTCAAGAGGGGATAATGAGGGGAGTTGAATGGGATATATGATAAAGCCGAAAGTCGAACTTCGAAATCCTTGATTTTCGGGATTTGTGGATATGGGCAAGTGGGTAGTCATTCAAGAGGGGATAATGAGGGTAGTTGAATGGGATAAGGTATAAGGTCGAAAGTCGAAGTTCGAAGTCAAACTTCGAAATCCGGTATTTTCGGGATTTTCGAAATTTTTAAATATAGTCGAATGGGTAGTCATTCGAAAAGGTATGATGAGGGGAGTTTAGTGGGATAATTAAAAATGTCAAATCCCTGAAATTCCAATCCCTAAAAACCCAGATTACGAAGTTTCAACTCCCTTCATTTCAACTCCCTTCATACCCATTCAACTCCCTTCATTATCCGCTTTCGAATGACTACTCATTCGACCATATTCCAAAATCCCTAAAAATCCCGAAATCCTGAATCCCTAATTTCGACCTTGCTTCGAATTTCCCCCCATTTGCTTCAACTTCCCCTACTTGAACTTGAAACTTGCTTCTGCTTCCAATTTCTCCTATCAATCAAAATTTCTCTCTCAACTATGAGATTTGCCCCCCGGCTTTCCTCAAATTGAAGAAATCCGACATTTTTCTGTCGGACAGTTTTCTTACCAGAATTTTCTGTCAAGCATAAGTACCCCTGAAGTTCGACTTCCGACTTTGAAATTTTTCCTACATATATCTACCTATCCCAACTTAAAATCCTACCAGCAGAAATTTTTCGCCATCTTTATCCATTTTCGAGTTATTTTTAAAAAACGCGAATTTTCAAGTCCGACAAAACCTGCAATTCACCGAAAATGTCTGAATTTGGTGTCAAGCATAAGTACCCTTACAATTCGAATTTCGACTTCGAATTTCTTCCTACATATATTAGTTGGTTCCAACTTAAAATCCTACCAGCAGAAATTTTCTTCTAACCCCACCCATTCCCGAGATAGCCCCGGCACCTGTATTATTTAGGTACCAAGGGGGTAAAAAAATTTTCCGTCCGTATTTTTCCCATATGCCCCATAAAATTTGACTTGGACATGTAAAACTTTCAGCCCATTATCTCAACTCTGTAACACCCATCTAAAAGGAAGGGCGAGGGCCGAAGGCCCGAGCTGACACCCATCTAAAAGGGAAGGCGAGGGCCGAAGGCCCGAGCTGACACCCATCTAAAAGGGAGGGCGAGGGCCGAAGGCCCGAGCTGAACACACATCTAAAAGGAAGGGCGAGGGCCGAAGGCCCGAGCTGACACCCATCTAAAAGGGAAGGCGAGGGCCGAAGGCCCGAGCTGACCAATAAATGTCAAGTAAATTAAATGTCAAGTAAATTGAACCAGGCATAAAAAATCGCTAGCGGCGCGCGAAGCGCGCCCCCAAAGCCGTTAGGCTTTCCAACGGACAGAAGTATCGTAACCTAAAGAACCCCCCGATGTATTTTACTGCCAGAGTATTGTAATAGGCACCCCAGTGGTCAAACCCATAGCTAGTTAAAATATTTTTATAAATAATAAAATTTTATTTTTTTGCGTCAGTAAATAAGGGAGGTCTACCCATATCATTAAAATAAAATAATGAGGACTGACGACAATAATAATAAAAAAATATTTTTTTACGTCAAAGCGATCACTAATATTTTTCAATTAAAAAAATAAATTATTTTTTAAGTTTAAAAAATAATTGGAATTTAAAAGTATTTTTTGGAATAAATAAAAATTAAAAATAATTATTGGGTAGTTCCGGTTATATTTCTGAGATTATTAAATTTATTTTTTTAAATTTTATTGGCTATTATTATTTTTAAAATTAATTTATTTTTTACCTCTGTTTTTGTTATTCTGTGTTTTGCTAGTTTAACAACTGCGTAATTGCCCTTTCCGATAGTTCGGCCAACCTCATAAAAACCAACCTGAAAATTTAATTTAAAAATATTTTTGTGAATTTTTTAGAATTTAGATTATTGAAAAACGTGAAAAAATAGTTTTTTTGAGTTTATGTTAAGATATTTAAGGATCGTATCCTTCCAAAATTGGTAATTTATTTTTTTATGTTAGCACGATCCCTGGGATGGACTAGACGACCTGAAACATGTTTTCGACTTGAAACGAGATCTGACTATTCGCGTATTTCAAAAATAAATAATTATGTTCATTTATCCTACCTATATTTAGGGTTGGGGGTCCGATCACGAAAGATCGAGTCGGGCATCGAATTTTGGCCCGAAAAAGATCTGTCGGGCCCGAAAAAACTAATATTCTAATTAAATAAATTCTAACTACCTTAATCAAAAAATTTGACAAAATTTTCATTTTTTAAAAATATTTAAAAATAAAAAGAAAACAAAGAGAATATTTTTGCATTAGAATAAGAAAAAATAATTTGAAAAATTTTAAAATGAAAAATTTAAATTTTTTTTCTAATTTTCTATTTTCGCCCTACTAACTACGCAATACAAAATAAAAATAGCAATCAGCCGAGAATTTAGAAATTAAAAAAATTAAAAATAAAGCAAAAATTAAAATAAAAATTTTGTAGTTTATTTTTTAAATTTTAAAAAATTTTAAAAATTTCTATTTTCGTCATGATTTTCTCTCTCCAAACAAAAAGTTATAAAAAAGTATAAAGCAAATAACAATGATTAAAGAATGTTTTAATTAGCGGCCAAAAAACAAACAAAAGATTAATTTATTTTTGGAATATATTCAACCTTGTCTTTGGAACACCCTTGGTTCTGAAAAAATCTTAGCATTGAGTTTGTGTCTTATATGGAGAGCAAAACTCGGATCTGTTTCAGAACGGAAATCGAAATGTAAGGCTTTAGAACCGTTCAAACAGCACCCCCCCTCCTCCCCGCTCAATCCAATGCTAAACAAATTTTAAAAACGTATCCTAAATAGAGCGTATGAAAATGGTATTGGAGGCTTTAAAAGATGGGAGGCTATATGTGAAATTGAGATCCTAATGTAGAGTAAATTTAATAAATTTTTTAAAAATATTTCAAAAAAATTCCAAAATTTTTTTAAATCTCCCAAACAAAAAAACATTTTATTAATTAAAAAATATATAGAATAATTACTTTTATTGTTTCAGGTCTCTGTATTGTAGTCATTTCCTTTTGAGGGATATTTTCGTTTATACAAGTTAGGGGTTGTTTTATTTGTGTTTTAGATTGTTGATATTTATCTTCGCCTAAAGGCGCCGTTTCGCTATTGTTAGTATTATTGTTGGGCTGTTCCCCAACAAGTGGTTTTTGTTTTTGTTGTTGACTTTGTACCATTCTAATTTTTAAAAATAAAAGTTTTTAAATAAAAAATAATGTAAATAAAGGTTAAAAGTGAGGGATATAAAAAAGTGAGGGAATAATAAAATTAAAGAAAATTTGCATACACGGAAATTAACCGAATCTGATTTAAAAATAATAATAAAAAAATAAAATTTCATAATTTAGACAATATAAGAGAGAAATTAGTTCGCTTAGGATATCAGAATTCCAAGGAATTCCGCGGATCAGCCAACCTTTGAAGGCCTTTTATTGATAATTGTACAATTTCAAAAAAAAATTGTACAATTTACAATTTCAACTGTACAATTCCCAAAAATTTTGTTCAGATAAATTTAGTTCCTTTATGGAATTGAGGAATCTTCATCTTGCATTAATTCAATCATAGGGCGGACAAATCAAATGTTAATATTTAAATGAATTATTAAAAATATTTTTTGTATAAGAAGAAAGGCGGATTTTTAAAATTAATTGCGGGGTTTTTTAAATTAAATTAAATTATTTTTCCTTTACAGACAGCCCTCTAAGAAATATAAAAAATATTTTTAATAATAAATTTAAAAAATTTAAAATTTAATGCATTAATTTGTCAAATAAAAAAAATTTAAATAAAATTTAAAGAAAGGAATTTTAAAATCAATTTAACAAAGAAAAAAAAAATTTTTTTAAAGAAAAAATCATTAGCGTCGATTAAATAAAAATTAAAAAAAGTAATCAATGCTTTTCCTCTTTGAAAATTAAAAAAAAATATAAAAATAAATAGAAAAATAATTCTAACATAAAAATAAATCCTCCGTAAGGATTAAAATGTTCTCATTTAAAAAATATATTTTTTAATGAAGGAAAAGGTAGAAAAAGGGAAATTGTAAAAATTTATTTAAAAATTTATAGACATTAAACACACGCAAAGGGGGAGGAGTTGAAGAGTTTTCTCTGTGTTTCTTTAAATTTTAAAAAGCTAAATTTTAAATTTAAAAAATATTTTTAAATTTAAAAAATTTTTTAAAGGAAAAATATTTTTTATAAACAGTTGTAATAGTGACAATAAAAAATAAAATAATAAATGATGAGAAAATAAATAATAAACTATAAAATAAAATAGTATAAAGATGGGCGAACAGCCCCCATCTTTATTCCTTACACTCCTCCGTTTTTGTGTCCCTTCCCCCCCCCTCCCTACCCCCTTTTCCATTATTTTCCCCCAAACAACCTCCTCTCCCCTCCTTCCCAACATCTTCTTCCACTCCCCAAACCTCCCTTCTCTTCCAAACAGCATCCTTCTCACCAACATCCTCCCTTTCCTATCCAACATCCTATCACCCCAAACATCCTCTTCCCTCCTAACAGCCCTTCTTCCCCTCCCAACATCCTCCTTATCCCCACATCCCCCTACTCCTCCCCACGAACATCCTCTATCCTCTTCTTTCCCTTTTTAAAATGCTTCAAACAAAAACGTTCGACCTCCGACGTAAATTCTCTCCTCTTCAAATATTATTTGCTTTGCCTAAAGGTGACAGCAAAAAATGCTTTCCTCTCATCTCGCTGAGTTTTGACGTAGTTACCCCCATCCATTCTGCGTGTTTTATTTTTTAATGCGGTTGTCTATATTAATTATTATTTTTCTTGTTTTTGCTCAAGCCAATTATATTTTTTTAATTAAACAAGAAATAAATGAAAATGAAAATTTAAATTAGAGAAGAGGGGAAGAATTATTTTCTCTCAAAAATTTTTTTGGAAAGATTTGTTAAAATATTTGATAAATTTTAGAAATTAAAAAAAAAAATTTTTTTTTCTCGTACTCGTACTCGTACACAGGTACGAGTACGAGTACGAGTACGAATTTTGGTACGAGCTTCCAAACACTGCTCACAACGTGCAAGCCTATTCCGAGTGAGCGACCAAGCATGTTTCTCGGTCTAGAAAAATCTCTTCGGATATCCGAAACCAAGGATTTTTAAGTTTGTTTCTTTGGTTCGGTTCCAAATATCCAAAGATTTCCCACGAACCGACAATTCTACTCAGTAGTACCTAACAATAAATTCCAGGAAGTTGCAGATATGCAGCTGGATTTCTCCTACTTTTACATTATTAAGCAGAAAAAATTTTTTTCGAAGAATTAAAAATTAAAAACCACAGAAAAATTAAAATAATTTTTAAAAATTAAATATTTTAATAAAAAAATGAGAGTTGAAAAATAAATTTTTTTCTATTTTTAGACAATAAATTAACTAAAATAGCAAATACCGTATTTACTGAAATAGTACGGCCCCCTTTATTAGAACGGCCCCCTCAAATAGTACGGCCCTTTCGATGAGGGTTGAAAAATAGTACGGCCCCCTCAATTAGTACGGCCCCCTTATTAGTACGGCCCCCATTTAAAAATATAAAAAATAAACAAAATTTGATTTTTTAATCATAGTAATTATTCATCGCAATATTTAACTAATTTATTAAATCTTAATATCTTTTGGTTTAGAAATTGGAGTGCTTAAGAGGATATCTGTGGATTAATGGAGATTTTGTTGTATATCGAAGGATATTGATGGACTTGGAGTGATTTAAGTACGGATGAATTTAAAAGGATTAGTTGGAATCAAAGTGAATAACGAATAGTTTTTAGTACTAGAAAGTTGGATTGACAACCTTCTATCTAAAAAATTAAGGGCAACTCAAAACATGCTAGTATTTCAATCCATCTCCGTGCCTATTTTTTAAGATGACCCGAACCTTGGCTAAGATAAGATAAACTGGCAATGTCAAGAATATCATGTTTATATTATACGTTGAATAATATGAAGTATTTAAAGAGATATGAGGATATGAGAGGTTTTATATGAGGAAATGAGAGGCTTTTAATTCCCGACATCTTCCTAAATTCTTGATATCCCCCATAATCCCCATCGTCCTTGATTATGGACATCACCGTCACAAATATGCTTGACCTGATGCACGCGCGGAAGTACTGATTTTAGGGTTCAGCGTACCGGTATTCTTGCCTCTCTTTAACGCTTGTCTCTCCACAAAACACGAGGTAGACAGATGCGCATGTAGCTTTACAAAATGCTTGATACAGATGTCATTATAGACTGGGTCTTAAATAATTTTTAAGTTCTGCTAATTTTATGTTTGGAACAAGCTTGATTTGGGATAATTTCCGAGCATACTATTTTGGATACTATAAAAAATTTAAACACAAAAAAAGATTCAGATAATTGTGAAAAAGGGTTGAAAAATAGTGCGGCCCCCTCAATTAGAACGGCCCCCTCAAATAGTACGGCCCTTTGGAAGAGGGTTGAAAAATAGTACGGCCGGCCGTACTATTTCAGTAAATACGGTAATATTCTAATAAATTACTTGGCAGAAAATGTGTTTTGTTAAAATATTTCTGTTTTTAAGTTTTGTGTATTTATTTTTATAAAATTAAAACGTAAAACTAGAACAATAAAAAATAATTTTTCAAAGTTTATTTAAAATATTTTTCTGCTGGAAAATTAAATAAAAAACAAAGGAGTAAATTTGCAGGGTTTATGACCTCGTCCTACACAGGGGCGTTATTTGCGTTAAATTTTGGCCTTGCGTTGCGTTTTGCGTTTCTGGAGAGTGTCTCTTGCGCCCGCCCCTGATCATACAAAAATCACCAAAATCTTCGAAATTTTTTCAATTTTTTTTCAATTAGGAGGTCTCGATTTGTTTCAAAATAATTTTTTAGAAAAATTTTTTTCTCCATTTTTTTGAAAAAAACGAAAAAAAATTTTCACAATTCTGAGAATTTTTAAAATTTAAGTTAAATCAATTAATAATTAATACGATTCTCAGAGTTTTAACCCACGTGTTTGAACAAAAGAAATTTTTTTGTTAGAAATAAACCCTTTATGTAAAACCGAAAATTTCAAAAATTTGTGAATCTTTACAGAGCCTATACGCTCGTACTAAAATTCGTACTCGTACTTTGGTAGCCGGCTCGATACGATATTTTTTTCGATATTTTCGTTATTTGGTTTCAATATCTATCAAAAAATATCCCCATCCTCTCCGTCCTTGCTCTAATCATTACTACCTACATTTCCTCAAAATTTTATATTTTAAATAGGTATCTAAAATCAAAGTCGAAATACAGTAATTGATAAATCACCTGGTTAGCCCCTATTATTATTTTAAAACCTTAAAAATACGGAAAAGTATTTAGAAAATTATTATTATGCGTGAACAATTCGTTTAAATAAATTATTGTTTTAAAAATAAAAAAAATATTCTTTGAAAATCCAAGAAAAATTAGTTTATACGGAAGTAAGCAAATTGAAAAAAGGACAAAATTGAGTTAAAAAAGCTTTGAGGAAAAGCTTAAAATATGTGATGAGGTCGATAAATATATTTATTAGTGAAAGAATGGTATTTAAAAGTAAGTAGCAGGTGTGGGAGACAATCCAAACAAACAATAGATTTTTTTGAATTGGAAGAGGAAGGGAAATAAAGAATCTGATGACGTCAAAATTTTTCTTTAAGGATGAAAATGAAAAATTTTAACGAAAAAAATTTTTTTGTCGCTGAAAAATGTCGGAGAGAGAAGGTGATAAATAATATAAATTTGTCATTTACAGGAAGAAAGGAGCAATTTTTTTGCGGACAAATATTTGCGGACAATTTTTAAATTTCTTTATAGAAAATGAATAAATTAAATAGAATTTAAAGTTGGTTTAAATTAGAAGACGGAGGTCAGCCGGAAATGACAAAGTTGCCGAAACTAGGAACTGTCGGAATCGGAAACAGAACCCCTTGGTTCAGATCCCCCTCCCCCCCCCCTCCCTTGAGGCAGTAAATTTTTTTATCTCATAACAAGGGTAGCTTAAATAGAAAATACCCCTTTAAACAGCTTCCGCCCCTATGGCCAACCACACCCTAAAAAGCATCCGAAATTGGGGTGTTCAATTAGTGGATATCTTAAGTAAGATTTTAATCTAGTCCTAAGTACTAGACCTGCACGCAATTTTTTGTCTGCAAATGTCGTCAAGAAGAAAAATAAATAAAATTTTCTACTTTTGGACATTTTAATTATTTATTCATTAATTCATATGAATATAAAATATTCTGTTGGCATTAAACAACTCTTTGACATTTTTAAAAAGAAGAATAAATGTTCTTTCTAGTTTATTTAGTCTCTACTTTTATGCTTTTACATATGTCATTGCCATTTTATTTATTTATTCAGGCAGTGGATAAAAGAGGGTTGAGGCAATACTTATTTTTTAGAAGCTTTAGAAAATATGGGGCAGGTCTTTTTACCGCAAGCCAGGTTTGGCGCGAGGTCATAACTTAATTTAAAAACGTCATAGCTCGTTTATTTAGGTACCAACAGACTCAGCTCGATGAGACGGGTCGAACCATACCAAATTTGACTAGGTTCCGACTTCCCTAGGGTTAATACTAAGACCCGCGCCAGACTGGGCTGCGGTAAAGTGTACCCATAAGAAGGAGAATAAAATGAGAGAAAATAGGAAAAAAAAGTGTTCTTAAATATTACGTGGTTATTATTTATTATTATTTTTAAAAATGTTTTTTTTCAAATAAAAAAAAATGACGAGAGAGGTATTTATTTGATATTAATTGGAAATTTGAAACAAAAGAAAAAAAATTTTTTTTTAGAATTTTCTAAGGGAAAATAAAATAGAAAATTAACTTCCTTAATTTTTAAAAATTCAAAAAAGACTTAAATTTAAAGAAAAAAAGTTTAGAATTTTTAAAATGAAAAATTTTTTAATAAATTAATTCTTTACATTTTAAAAAAAAATTAAAAAGCTTTAGAGCATTTTTGTTTTAAGAAATAAGAAAAGCTTTTTAATGACGTAAATGGTTAGAAATTGAAAAAGGAAAGAAAAAGCTGAAGTAGAGGGGGTGTTTTACATAGGCTTTAAGGGGGGAAATTGAAAGAAGAGAGAAAATAAAATATAAAAAGTTTTTTGGGACTAAATTTAAAATTTTATATAAAATTGTGTTGTATAACTGAGGGTGGTAGGGATTCGGCTCCCGGACAATCCGTCAGTGGACAATCCGGCAGTGGATAATCCGTCAGTGGACAATGCGTCAGTGGTCGGACAATCGGTCAGTGGACAATCCGTCAGTGAACAAATTAGTAATTCCTACCCATACCCGAACTATCGAGGCCAAAAATTTTCATGTTTTCATGTGAGAGATTATAAGAGATAACGAAAATATGAAGATTAATGAGGAAATCTGCAGATTTAGCTGGATTAAAAGCATATCTGTGGATTTGGGAGTCATCGGGGACTACAAAGATATTGTGGGATTAAGGGGAATATAAAAGATTTGTGGTATTATGGTGGTTATCGCGGAATTTGGGAGATTAAGATGGATTTCGTGGATAAAGGAGGATATCAAGGGATATAGGCGGTTTAAGAGAATTTGGAGATTGTTCCATGATATCCTTCTAAAAACAATCTCTCTTATTCATCGAGTTCCACAATCACACGATATCTACCGAAATCCTACAACAATGGCACACGTTAATCACGTAAATCTAATCTATCCAAATCCGCGATATCCTTCTAAAGCCATCGACATTCGCGTAATTTAACCACATTGCTCACTGAATTGCTTTTAATCCAGCTAAATCTGCCGATTTCCTCATTAATCTTCATATTTTCGTTATCTCTTATAATCTCTCACATGAAAAAATGAAAATTTTTGGCCTCGATAGTTTGGGTATGGGTAGGAATTACTAATTTGTTCACTGACGGATTGTCCACTGACCGATTGTCCGACCACTGACGGATTGTCCACTGACGGATTTTCCACTGCCGGATTGTCCACAGACGGATTGTCCGGTCACGAGGGATTCTGATCGAAATTCTGACTTTCTACATTTTTCTGTAATTTTTGAGAATTTGTTAAATTTCCAAGAGTAGCATGAAAGCTACCCTTTTTGGAGTAAAATAAATAGCTAGTAAATAAAAATTTATACATAAACGAGGTATATACAAGTAAACTATAATACATAAAATAATATTAAGGTAAAATAAAAAAATTTTCTGGGACATAAAAAAATTTTTATCTAGGTAGAGATTAAAATTAAGGTTGGTCATCAAACTTCGATTCAGGCCAGTCCCGTTCCCCCAAAAGTTTTAGGGAAATTTTAAAAAATTTAAAAAAATTTTTTTACGGGTCGCGGACCAACTCTAATTAAAGAGAACATTAAAACTTTAAAAATGCTATAAATTTACAAAATTTTAAATTTTATCACAGCATCTGATATCCGAATTGAATATTATTCGAATAATCTCATAATTTTCTTCTTGTTTAAAAAAATATTTCTAAAATTTATTCCATCGAACAAAAGCTAATAATTGTTTTCTTAATTTGCTAAAAAACATTTATTTATATAAATAATTTAATTAAAACCCTTTAATTACCTGCTCATACATAAATATATTACTGGATTTAGACCACAAATGCAAGTAAAAGTTAACATCCAGAGAGGCTAAATTTTTAAAATTAATATTTTAATTTTCAAGTAGAATGGATATAATTGTTAATAAAGCCAAAAATTCTTAGATTAGACTAGTCTTCTTTAAGGGTACACTCTCCGAACGATTTAGACCAATTACCGTATATTAATTACTCTCATTCAAATAATTACCTTGCCTCTATTAATTACGCCCACCTGAGAAAGGACGAAACAATAATTACCCAGTGTAATTAATAGAGTATATACGGTATGTATTTTAGATATCTCAATTTTTAAATGCTAGCCGGACTGTATGAGAGTAGATTCCTTCCCTTATTTAAGGACCCCTCAATATAAGGTAAAATTTTCTCTGCCCCAAGGGTGGATGTAAAATTTTGATTCATCTTTATCAGCCATTACCCAAATGCTAATTTCTTAATTAAAATATCATATCTACCTTAAATATTTTATAATCAGATGTTTGTTCAATCCAAGATTTTAAAAACCATGTTAATAGTGTAACATTTAATATAAAGAACATAAAGATAGACTGTACTAATAGTCTGTATTCCTCAGGTTTTAATAAACTTGTACGGAGAACAGAATTCTTGTTGTTTTCAGATCTCTAAAAATTTGTATTTGAAATATTGTAAGGCTGGGATTTGTCTTGGAAACTAGGTTAATTTAGTTTTAACTTATAATGTGCTAATAACCAAGGTCTAACTCAGTCAAGCTCAGCTCAGCTTAGTCAACTTGCGTTATCTAAGCTTAACATCGGTATCAAACTTAACTTATGAAAACTAGTAAAATATTCGGGGCGTGTCATAATTTGTCGGAATTCAAGAGTTTAGTGACCAAGCTCACAAGGATTCATTATGCTATGATATTAAGAGGGAGGTCAATATTTAGCACCGAGCAGGCATCGATTCAGCGATCTTATGACAGTTGTTGCTAAGCGCAACCTACCAGCAACCACGCTCTTATTCTACCGCCTCAAGTGTTATACCGTCGGATTTATAAGGAATTAAATTAATCCAATAGGAATTCAAACTTAACTTAGATTTTCACCTAGTCTAACAATAACCCTAATAAGAGTCATTAGAGACAAGCTAAAAACTAAACCATTTTTATTAGCAATCCAGCAACAACCCCATAAATTGCCAATGTTGTTATTGGCATAGGTAGCAAAACGATAACTCCTCGTACGTCAAATCTTTTCATTAATTTACGTTCTTCAATATCCTCATATTCATTAAATGCTAAAGTTGAGCGGTCATATACGAATCCAGAATTGCCATTTGAAGCGGCACACACATAGAGAAGAGCTAACATCCATGAGGCGACAATAAGTGACTTTGAAAGGGATATTCAGAATATACATAGGTATTTTGGAATATAATTTACTGAGTTTAAAAGGCGGTTTTAAAAGGCGGTTTTCGGGAGAGATTGCCATGGCACTCTTGCCGAAAGATAGGACCAAGACGAGATATCGATCGAAAATCTCTGTTATCGAGATAGAGGTTTTTTTGAGAATCCGATTCTTGTATGACCCTTCCATTCTGATCTCTACTCTTGATTCTCAACTTATTATACTTCCACTCCGATCACTACTCTTGACTAACTCTCCGAAATATAGGAATGTTCTTATCTAAAGTACATGTATATTAAGTTTCTTATTATCCTAATTAAACCAGAAAGTCAGAGAATCCTTAAACTCCTTTAATTTAAATATTCCTACATTAAATAAAAATTTTTCTGTTTTGGATTCACTATATTCAACGCTAGATAGCCGATATGTTTTAATCACTACAATTAAACGATTAGCCGCCAGACAGGCTTGCTGAAAGATTAATAACATGAAAGATGCTGCATATATACTTCCACAAATCTGTTTAAATATTTAAATTAGACTATCAGTGGTATTTTATTTGGTCCGATTAAAATTTGATTAAATTTACCCTCTCAAATAAAAGAAAATAATTAATATCAAAACATGTAGCAAAACTAAAAAGAACATCCAGTAGTAAAATACAACTTTCAAACATTCCAATTGAAACCATTTGTCTATAGCAAATCATACTTCTATATTCTTTGTGAATTATAAATAACTAAAATTATAAAATTTTCAGTTTGCTTAATTTAGATATTACAAGATTCTAAATAATCGGGGTTTTGATACAATCAGAGTTTTCTTATAATACCTCAACAAACGGGATTGCTGGATCTGTGAGAAATTAATCGACTGATATAAGTTTAACAAAGGAAATATAAAATTTTAATATTAAAGATTTAAGACAATATACTCCAATACTAACTATCCGTTTTTATTACGGATATCCCTGGAAAGAAATTTAAAAGATAAACCGTTTATTAAAGTTAACGGTTATGGAGGTATAACAGTTTTCAAAAAACCTCTAATTTTAAACTAAAAAAATAAAAATAACCGGAAGTGTGAGGATCTGTAATCCAAGCAAAAATGTCGAAAAAAGTAATAAAACACGTGCAATATAATCAGAAAACATTTTTAAGTATGTATAGCTTATATTTTTAAATATTTTTAGCTATAAAAATATTCAAATTAATTAATAAAAATTGTAAAATAATTATTTAAATATTTTAGAAATATTTAAAAAATATTTTAATTTAATTATTAAATTACTAAAATAAAGGAAATATAAAATTAGAACAAAGAAAATATTTTTAAATATTAAATAAATATTGTAGTATTTTGTTCAAATCAAACAAAGAATAAAATTTTCTTATAATATTTAAAAAATAATTTTTTATAATAAAGTTTCTTTATTAACATGCAAATACATTCTGGGAATAAAACAATAAATCTAAAAATGGCAAAATTTAGCTTAAGATTTTCTTGAATTTTTTTATAAACATAAAAGATATCTAAATGGCAACAAAAAAATTTTTTTAGGAAAAAAAAATTTTAAACAAATTTTTAGGGAAAAGTTAAAAATGCCATGATCAAAAGATCTAATATTTTTGAAATATGCACATGATGCATAACTGATCTCACTCTAATACAATCTGTCACAAAAGTTTAAGCCCCCAAATTTTTGTAAAAAATACTCAATCCCTATGCATTTTTGTCTGATTTTTTTTGCATTAGCATGGATCCAAATCGTCAATAAAATAAAAGTTTCAGAAAATTTTATCGATTTAAAAATTTTAAAATTGAATTTTCTCGAAAATATCTTCCAAATACTAGACAGACCTCGATTTTATAAACGTCTGTTAAAATTATGTAGATTAGCCAATTGAAAGGGAGTATTTCATCTTATTTTAAATATGAGTAGGGATAATACCTCGATGCTGAGGAAAAAGAAAACGGGCCGAGATGAGATCTCTCGAAAAATCACAGCTTTTCGAGATATCTCGTATAATTCTCCTACAACACTCCCTAATTATTTATATTAATTTATATTATATTATAATTTATAATTTGATATATTTATGACCAACCGTTTATAGGTTAGTCTCTCACTCTCAATAGCAATTAATAGCCTCTGAATCTTCCGAAAATTTATGACACAGAATCGGAACAAGTTATTGAGGTACAATTTTAATGTCAAAAAAATTGTATAAAAATATTTATTTAAATAATAATAATATTAAACAAACTACTGGGTTTTTTATCATTTTATTTTTTCACACGCAAACTAACAATTTATTTAAATATATTTTTACTTTAGCGCTAAATAAATTTTGCTAAAAAGTAAAAATAAATAGAAACAAAGCACATTATAGTCAGATCTTTAGCATAATAAAATCAAAATGTGTTTAAAATTGTTGGATAACACAGACTCAGGGAATTACCTCCGGAAAGATTTGTGTAAAATATCGAGGAGTGTAACAGGAATAAGCTGTCTTCCGTTTCCGAGGTCCGTTTGTCGCTTTTTATTCTGTTTGGGTTTCTTCTGCCTTCCGTCTTCCTCCTTTAAAATGTGGCAGATCCCATCCAAGGTATATATCAGGGATGGATAATTTTGGATATTTAAAAGACGGAAGACGGAAGCGGAAGAAAATCCATCCCAGGTACATATGTATGTAATTCTGTGTGGGTGTCTGTAAAAGACTTTAAATAAATATTAATAAAAATTTAATTAAAGGAGAAAATTTTTTAATGTGGAATAATAATTTAATTTTCAAATAATAATTTACTTTTAAGCTAAAAAACTAAAATTTATTTTAAATTAAATTTGACATTTTTTAAATTAATAAAATAAATTAGGAATAAAAAATAAAATGTAATTTAAAAAATTTTAATTTTTTAAATATAAAACAATAAAAATAGAATTTATAGGCGCATGATTAAATCATATTTAATTAATTTAATAAAAAAATAATGAATAACGTAAATGTTCCAAAAGAAGCCCGGCTCCAATAGAAGCTCACGCTCCAATAGACGCCCACTCAGTGATACCTATTGAAGAATAAACGCCCTTGCCCTCGTAGAAGCCTACTCAATGATACCCTTTGAAAAATAGACGCCCAGGGCTTCTATTGGATCATCTATGGTAAATTAATAAGTAAATTAAAAAAAATTTTATAAAATTTATACATAAATAAATAATTTACATTTTTAATAAAATAAAAAATTGAATTTTAAATTAATAAAAAAATATTTTTAATAAAATAAATGCTTTAAATGGATGAATTTTAGAGGCTCATTTTATTGATAATTTTTTAATTAAGGAGATATTACTACTCCTTTATTTTGCCTTCTTAATTTAGATTCGCTTTTGTCTATATTTTTTCCCGTACTGGAAATTTCTTCTAAATTTGTACATTTTTCATTATCTTTTGTCTGTTTAATTTTAAAAATATTTTTTAATTAATCTTTATTTCTAAAGATGGATCCCATCGTTTTTTGTCCCAAAATTATTCGATTGACAATATTTGGTTCTAGAATGGTGTTATTCGCTTTAGCACGCAAGAAATTTTAACGAGTTCTATGTATAGATCTAGAACAATCACGTTATCGAGATCGATTTTGAGATAATATCCCGATTCTCATAGCCCCTCCCTATCCATTCTCTGAATATGACCTTCAAATTTTTATGTATGGGCAAAGGACCTTTAACTTTTTGGAGCAAAAGTGTGAAATGTCGGTTAGAATCTACTAAATCCCGGACTTACAATAATTACAGAATTTTCCAAAAAAATATTTTTTGATGAGACGACCCCAAACACATTTCTCCGAGATCCTTTTAAAAGGAGAAATTCAATTCCCTAGAAAACGATGGAACCCATAATTTTGAAAATCGTTTTATAAACCTCAAAAGGTTGAAATTTAAAATAAACAAAATCCTTTTCTTCTTCAACATTTAAACTTTTTGGAATTGAATTTAAGTTCGAATTATTTAAATTAATTTTTTTATCTTTATTTTCTGGCAAAACAAAAAGTGGTTTCTTAATTATTTCATTTGTTGCTTCAAATATTGAATTAATTCTATAATAAATTATTTAATTAATACATTTTAACGTGTTCCCAATAATTTCCCAAATAAATTACTCGCTGAACTATTACTATAGGATACCCCCAGATTCTGTATGTATTGGGTAGGGGAAATCAAATAACTCTCGCCGAAGCGGAGGTAAGAAATAAAGTAGTATAGAAGTGTATGCATGTCGTTAGAGAGGTCTCTTGGTAAGGGAGCTGCTTAAGCGATAACCTCTATTCATCTGAACCCATTATAAGATATGATTTTTTCAACCGATAAATGTGTCTTGTACCTATGAGGTCAGTTTATTATACATTAACTTACTTTTCTTGTAGATTTTTTGCTTCAATCGGTATTGTATGTATTTTTACTTCATTTTTCGAATACCATTGAAATTGGACATAAACACAATTTAAAAGTCTTTTAGCAACTTCCCAATTATTTATTTTGTCACTAAAATTAATTCCAATCAACCATAAGGAACATTGCTTTGGATGTTCACTAAAAATAAATTAAAAATATTTTCTCGGGAAATTTTCAGTCCTAGAAAAGGGAACAGCCCAAGTAGGCGCGCGGCCAAGTAGGCGCAAAGCCATAACTTGCTTCAAAATTTCCAAATCTTTCAAAATTTAGTATTAAACGATTCCTCTCATCGAACTAAAGAGATTGGTACCAAAATTATTAAGGTCCAGAAATTTTCCAAGTAGTTATGGCTTTGCGCCTACCTGGCCGCGCGCCTACTTGGGCGTGTCCCCTAGAAAAGCCTTATCTTGGCCTCGAAAATTTATATCTTTATAAAAAATCTGTCAAGTAATGGATTTCCAGGAAACCGTTCACTAATCACGGCGTTTTTAGAATTTGGAAGATTCGATCTGGAATCTTATAAATTAATCCAATAGGGGGTTAATCTGGGTTAATCTGAAAGTTTGAAGCCAATCCCGTTACAAATTCAGTATCAACAATTAAGTAGGGGATTATGACAAGTAATGGAAGTTCCAAGAAGCCGTTCTTTGCCTTATAATTTGCAGGGATCTCTAATCCCTTCGCCTTTCTATTAATGCAGGGTTTTCAAATTATTTCTGGGCGTGGTCATGTCTGGGATAATTGTGAAAAATCGTTCGAGACGGAGTCTTAAGTCTCAAATCTTAATTTTCCGGATAAACTTACCCATCAATTCTACATCGTCCCTTTTCTTCATATCCACTCAAAATTCTATACTCCAAAAGATTTTCTTTTAAATTTGTTCTTAAAACTTTATGTTCCAAATGAACTTCAAATTCCTCTATTTTTGACCAAATTTCCATTGCTTTCTTCATTTTTGATTTTATAAATCCAAAAAGAGAATCTCCATTTTCCTCTTCAGAATTTAAAGAACAAGTAATTATTAAAAAATATTTGAAATATTTTTTGTAATTTAATTCAGCAAAAATATTTTTCTTCCAAAAATTATCCATTTTGTTAAAATTTTTACTATTTAAATATTTAAATTGTTGAAGAGCTATAAATAAATTTAAAAAATATTTTAAGAAATTTTATAATGTATTAAGGGATCCTTTTTATTTTTCCTTAATTTTCTTTGGATATTAAAAATTCTTTAAAAAGCGGATATATGGAGATCAGCCTATCAAGCAAGGAAATTATGAGGCTTTTGCTATTTATATTATTTATTTCATGGTTATTTAGTGGGTTTTTATTGGGTTAATTTATTAATTTTTATGTTATTTTAATGGGTTCTTATTAATATTTATTTACATTTATTCATCTCATCAATTATAATTTTCTTTCCATTTTCATTAATATTTTTAGCCGAATTTATTTCTGGATATTTTGCTGAAATAACTGGCATTAAATTGCCCTCTCTTTCAAGATCATTAATTTGCCATGAATTTAATTGTAATTTTACCCTTCCCAATCTTTCTAAATCTTCTTTTGTGCTTAAAGGTTCTAATAATAAAGGTTTGGGCCAATCCCTTAAAAATAATTTAGTAATTTTTAAAAATAGAGTTCCCTAACCATTTTGAAAAAATAATAAAGAATTTGTGGAACAAAAATGAGAGGGATCCAGAAGGATATAATAAACATATTTTTGTCGCCATTATTGATAAAATAGTTCCACTCAAATAGCCAAACATGTTTGAATATATTTGTTTCTCTTTAAAATTTTTCAAAATTAATAAAAATTATTTTTGATTTACTGCCAAACAATGCCAAAATCATAATAGTTAATAATCTTGGAACAGACAGAAAAGTAGTGTCCGACCTGTCCAGATCCAGTTGATTTTTCCGATGACTAGGACATAATCCGAGTTTTTCACAAGCTCTTGATTATTTCCAGACCAGTCTATCCAGAAAAATCAGCTGGGCCGGTCCGGTTCTTGAACAGAATCCGGATCGGGGAGATGATTTTGACAGCATATAATAAAACATACGCTTTGCCCAATGCTTAATAGCTTTCAGCAAATTTTTGAAAATTTCTCTTTTGGATTTATCCAACAAAACAAACATTTGTCTAAAAGCTGCCCGATACCCTAATAATTAATAAATTAAATTTTTTATAAAAATTTATTTTTCACCTGTTAACATAACAATACTTTTTGTAAATAATTTATTTCCATCAATTAACATTTCATTAATTAATTTATCAATTAATTCTGAATTTTTATTAATTAAATTCTCGTCATTATTTAAATTAAAATCCCAAGTATCAGAAACTTTATCTCTTGCAATCGGAGCAATCATTATATCCATATCAATTCCATTAAAGTTAATATCAAAAAGAGGTACTGTTGTATTTGCAATTGGATTTAGCTATATAATATTAAATGTAAAATTTTAATTTTTAAACTAAGGGTATCCACAACCCGCGCTTACTGCTTAAACAAATCAGATTCTTTATCAACAAATAATCAAGGTTCGATTTATTATTGTACATCTTAAAATACCCCTAACTAGAAGGATATACGTATGCTAAACGTATACTCCTAACAAGTTTTCTGTTGCTAATCATAATACCCTAAAGAATAACAAATAATAAAGTATCTATCTACCTTTGAAAATTTCTTTTCCTTATCATCAATAAATACTTTGTATAACATTTTGTATAACGAATCGTCACTGTTTCCAAAAATTAGATCATGTTTTTTACACATTCTATAATTTATGGAATTTATTTCATTTTTACATTTTGGGCATTTAATTGATTTAGGAATTAAACAATTTTGTGGAATAATAAAAATTATATCCAAATCTGATGAAGAAGTATGAATACCATAGAGATTTGATCCAGCAATTATTTTTGAATATCCTAAAAAATATTTTTAACTAATAATATTTTCAAAATTCCTTATTATTAGTACAACAAAAGAAATATAATGAATAGAAATTATATTTAATTGTAGAAAAGAACGAGATTTCAACCTTCAACGTTTCAAATCGTTTCCGACTTTGTGCAAAATCCTAATGTAAAAAGGTTAAATGCAAATCCCTACAGTTTTTCTCCATTAATTTCTCGTAGAACGGAAATAGGATCTATCGTTCCGTCGCAAAGCAACAGACGGAATCTTTCGGGAAATAAAATTTTAATTTATGGATCGTGCCCAACACTTTGTATTGTAGTACCTCCATATTTATTTCCCGATCTTTTACAAATAATTCGAAGCCATTTTTCTATTTGTTTTTCAATCCAAGCTTCTGCCATTTCTTTTTCTTTTATCTCGTTTTGACTAATTTTGTAAATACTATCCAAATATTCTTTTAACTTAATTTCTAAATTCGATTCCTTTCTTTTATTCAAATTAATTAATTGACTAATTTCATAAAATCCTTCCCCAAAAATCCATTTTTCCTTTTTGTATTTATTTTTCCATTCTTCTGATTGTAAGGATATTTTCATTTCTTTATTTAAATTATCATCTAAATATATGAATTAACACATTTTCTTGTTCCTTCTTCTTGTCCCCCTTAAATTGACCCTTCTAGAAGAACCCCCTCAAACTTTTTACTCATTTAAGTAAGAGCTCCTATTATTTCCGGAGTGTTAAATAGAATAACACTTTATCCACAGTAAAGGTAACAACGTATGGGAAGGTGAAATCGAGGTTGGATCAATCAAAGGAGATCAGGGCCTAACCGAGCTAGTATATAACTAAAAAAGGACTGATGTTGATACTGGCTTTTTCCCAAATTATGACTAAATATGCATTTAAAAGTCGAAGTATGCACTAATACACAATTGTTTATACAATTATTAATACTCTTATTAATATTAATAATTGTATTTATCAATATCACAATTATTAATACGAGTAATCTAATTTTAGTAATTGAGAGGTATTTTAAGAAAAATTATTTTGAATTTTTAAATTAAATTTAATACCAATTAATTGTTGATCAAACATTTTCCCAAAACCTTTAATATTTCCAACAAAAATTTGTATAAATTTGGAATTATTTTCAACATTACTCAATTCAATATGATTTTCTTCGTTATTCTCATTAATAATTGAATAAAATCTTTCAAAAAATAATTCTTTTATTTCTCCATTATTTTTAACAACATTTTCAAAATTTTTAAAATTTTTGGAAGGAATATTAATAATTCCTTTATTCGCATCTATTTTTGTATTCTTTGATATTAATAAAGAAAACATGTGAAAATGGATTTGGCTACAAATAAAATATTTTTATTCAGTTAAATACTTTCAATGAATATAAACAAAAATTTTGTGTATTCAACAATGAGTTTTTTTAACTAAAACAGGGTGCCCTTCCCCAACTTCAAGTATCAGAAACGTCGCTTATTTGTTAGTTAGCTCATCACGTGTTTAACCAACGTTATTATTGGAAGAGGGAATATATTTTATTCAGCAATCCTTGTGGTTAGAGGGAGGCTGAATAATCCAATTCATAGATAAGTCATCTCATACTTTTCGATAGGTTTAAGACTCCTGCAGCTCCTATTACTCCTCTTACCTCCTCTCACCCCAAAACTTCATGTTCCTAATATCCTAATATGTCCTAGGCCCCTGAATTGACAACAGCTTTGAAGTATTTTGAAAGATACAATTTAGAGGAAATATGTATGGTATCCAAGTTAAGAAAATGCTTTACCCAAAATTTTCAATTGAAATTATTTCTTCCTCAAAAATAATTAAATTATTATGAAATTTAATTAATTCTGTCAAAATATTTTCAAAAATCTCTTTCTCATCATCAACATAATTATAATTTTTAACAAATTTTATTTTCTTAAATTTTGTCCAATTATTTTTTAATTTTTTAAATTTAATTAAATCGTCATTTTCCTTTCCTTTTTCAATTAAATTTTTATTTAATAATATTTTTTTAATTTCCAATTTTTCTTCTATTAATTTAGTCATTAAACAAATATTGATAAATAATAACATTTGATTAAATAATTTATCCTTCTGAGGTTTTTGCAGTAAAATTGAATATAATTCTGATAAATAATCTTTAAATTTGTTTGTTAATTCAGTTGATTCTAGTTGACTATATTCATATAAATCTGGAAAATTTATAAAATTTAATCATTAAAAAAGAAGGATGTTTGAATTTAAAAATTAATGTGTGCATCGGATAACTTTATGTGTGCAGTAGAGTTGCTGTCTGGCATAAAATCGGTATCGGCATTTTTGGATAATGATACAGACCCGGATACCGAGTTCGGATCGTGATTGGCCGAAACCGTTATCGGGATCACGATAACGTGATCAACGCAAATAGGGCGTAGGCGAGAGAGAATGTTAGTTTTACAGAATTATTTAAAAGAGGATTTAAAATGGAGATTTATGTTAAATAAAATCCTAATCATGGAATCCTATTTACGTGTGCCCAGCGCCGGATAGGATTTAGCCTGGAATCTTTCGCAATCTCTAGATAATTTCCGGACCGGATTAATGTTGAAATATCGTTTTATGATAGTCGTTTTCAAACTAGTTTCCAGCCCCGGAACTCGTTTCATGCCCCTTATTTAAGACCATCTTCATTAAGTATATTTTTATTACCGTTTAAATTTATATGCGCAATTATTTCATGGTCCAATTTATTAAATGATAGTTTCCCTTCTTGAACCATTTCCTGTCCAATTAAATTTTCTTCATTAAATATATTTTCTTCAGGAAGCACCTCCAATTTATTATTATTTTCTTCATCCATTACCTCAACAATTTCATCAGATTCATCTAAATATGTATTATTTAGTGCTTCTTCTTCAATATTTTCATTCTCATTTTTTATTTCATCAGTTTCTTCATCAATTACCTCAACAATTTCATCAGAATCATTTATTTTTTCTTCAATATTTTCATTTTTTAATTTTCCATTTTTTCTTTTTTCAATTTCTTCAAAAAATAATTCTTTCGAATAACCAGTAAGTTTACGAAGCTCTTCATCTTTAAATTCATTTTTAATTATAATCCTAAGGGGGTAAGCTGTGATATATATATTAGAGCCCGGACCGATAAGATTTTTTATCGATAATTATCGATATTTTTCGATATTTTTTTCGATATTTATCGAAAAAATATCGACCGAGTAAATTTTGACTTTTTCGATATTTTTCGATATTCGATATTTTTTCGATATTTATCGATAAATATCTACCGAGAAAATTTCGGTTTTTTCGATATTTATCGATATTCGATATTTTTCGACATTTATCGATAAATATCTACCGAGCCCTCCGTCCGGGCTCTAATATATATCGAAATTTATTTTAACTCACACTTAGTTGGATCGAGATATATACAGGGTGACAAGAAAGTAATTGGACACTTTATTTTTGCCATAACTTTAATCAAATTGAAGATAATGAGATCAAATAAAGATGAAATTATAGAGAACTAAATGGAGAATAAAATATAAAAATCCTTTAGAATTTTCCCTATTCTACTTTGAGATACGGTTAAAGGAATGTGAGAAAAATTATTGCTCCAGGTCGCAACTATTTTTGAGAAATTTTGCTTATAACATTAGAATAGATTGCAGGACGTACACAAAAATTTTTTGGTATCTAGAGCAGACCTTTATCTATAGAAATTATAAAGCAAAATTTTTTTTGGATTAACGCTTAAAGAGATATTCGATTGCGCGTAACCCTCCCAAAATGAGAAAATCGCATTCCCCCCAAAACTGATTTACATCTACTCAGAGCCATTCATGTAGGAGTTGGAGTTTTCATCTTTCAGATTTGTCCGGTTCGCTAATGATCTTAATTAAATTCTGTTGAGATCATCCCGTTTGGACTTCTCCTTTCTGAGATACAGAAATCAAAATTTTGGGGGGAAAATTTTGATATGGTGTACCTAAAATTACATAACTTTCTTAATCCTTAACAAAAAAATCTTTAATTCTACGATATGATAGAGAAATAAATGAGCTACAAAATAAACTTGGAATTATCTAAAAATATTATGAACAAAAAAAGTTATAAAGGATAGAAAAGTGTCCAATTACTTTCTTGTCACCCTGTACATATTACGCCTCGAATTAACGAGATGTAGAGCATATGCTCTGATGTAGAGCATATGAGGGTGCTGTCGCAGGCAAGGTGGCTAAACTTTTACTAACTCTTACTTCACTCAACGATTATATCGAACCGAGAATTCATAAAAACTTGATAGGGGTGTCGGTTTAACAAAATTATTCGGTTGAACGAAGTCGAGGTCAAAACGCTAACCAAAAATCTTCGGGTTTCAGCCCGACCCACATAAATAGCTTTGGAATAAAAAATTTTTAAAAGAATCACTTGTAGTGCTTTTAATTGAATCCTCTAATTCATCTTCTTCAAGCGCACTATTTTTATTTATCATAAATTTGACAAGCTTATCTGCATGCATTTTCTTTCTTGCCTCACAATTTTTAACCAAATTATCTCGTTTAATTTTTCGCAAAACAATTTTTTTAATATTTGTTATTTTATTTTTAATTATTTCATCCTCATTTTTTAAATTTTTTGTCTTAATTTTATTATTTAATTTAATCTCTTCAATAGCCTCATTTACAGCTAAAATATATGATGGTGTTTTTGGATGTAATTCTTTCTCAACAATTGTATCCACATTTAAATAATAACGCTAAAATTAATTTTTTACACAGCTTATTTTTACCCTAATAAATGAAAGTAGCATAGATATCAGTGAGTTTCGTAGCAATTTTGTGATATAGTTTGGAAGAATAATGATTTGGAAAGTTATCGGGAATATATGTAGGAGACTTGGAGGGATTGAGGGGATCTGGATTCCAAATCCTGGGCCAGTTTTATTGTCCCGCTCCATGATAACAGATACATATTAATATAAAATTTAAGTGCTAGGTTTAAATTTTAATTGCTGGGAATTGTGGGCGTCTGAGTGAATTTTTAAATTTAGTCAAAAATAAAATTAATTTATCGGCCTAAAAATGGTGATAAATTGAAAAAGGGATCCGGCTTATTAGACACCCGAGCGGATACCCAAAATTTTGAGGTAATATCACGAGATTAAAAACGAGGGTCGACTATATTAAATTCAATATTTTTTAATAAAAAGATAACCGAAATATTTTCCGCAATTTGTTTCTCTGTTAAATCTTTTGATTCTACATACTGAATTTGCATTTCTGTATCACCATACCAATAATATTTGGTCATTTCTGACCAAATAATTTTTTCTTCGTCGTCGAAATTTTTGTCTTAAAATTTATTTTTTTATACGAAATAGAAAAACATACACTGATAGTTTTAAAAATAAAAAAACGGTTTTTAAGGAGTTAACGCAAAAGATTTACCCCAAAAAAATTTTCAAGAACCTTAACACACCAATCCTTACGTAGTTAATAACAATGAAATACTTGCAGTTGATTTAGTTACCCTAAATGCTCGAATAATTACGTCCTCTTAATTAATTACTCTTTACTGGGAAGGCTGAAAATGATTACCCATGGTAATTCTATTAATTACCTTGAGTAATTATTGTTACGACCTCTCTCTGGAGAGGGTAATTATTAGATGTTATTTAATACAGGCTAATTATAACTAGTCTTATAGGAGCAATTATTGTTCCAACCTTTTGCTGGGGGGGGGGTAACTACCAGAGGTGGGGTAATTATTTGAAGGAGGGTAATTAATAGAGTATATACGATATTTAAAATAGACCTAGAATTAATGTAAAATTAAAATAAAAATATAAGACCTCCAATAATCAAACTATATTCAATATATTGTTTGCTCCTCCACTTTGAAATTAATAAACTATCATCAAAATAGGTTATATAAAATACTTTAAGTTCAGAAAATTGTGATCGTTCAAAAGCTTTATAAATTAAAAAAATACTTGATTATTGTATATTTTCTAAGAATAATTTTCTTCAAGAGAAATAATATTATAGATTCCTAAAAATGACCCCTCTTGTGTTATCTCGTCAGATCCTGCATTAATCCTACTTCGCCTACATTCTACTATATGGATAAACTTACTCTTATGCTTGTCGACTAATTACAACCACCATATTATTCCCTAATTAAAATAAGAATTCTTAAAACTAACCAAAAACATAATTAAATTCAGGTAATGCATAACGAAGAATTTCAGTTCTAGTACTACCAAATAAATCATAAAGTTTTTCTTTAAGCTTTTCCAGATTTGCTTTACTTTTGGAAATTTTTCTTAAAATAATAGAATATTATAAATAATTTTAATAATAATAAAAGGGCGCGCCGAACTTTGCGGATTTTAATTTGCGGAACCGAAATTTACGGACCCAATCTTTGCGGACACATTATTCATTATCCCATTCACCCCTTTTACAACTAGATAGCCAATGTACACAACACTTATTTAATGCTATACCCACTAAGCTTTTCCTATCATTCGAATAGTTTTATGTTTCCAGCTAGCTTGGTACTTTATTAATATCCCGCCCCCATCCCTATTTGAGTCTCAGATTTATTTTCCTTATTTACTGTTAATCAACCTTTTCCTCATAAATTTTAAGTAGAAGGCAATTTATAAAGTGAAAAATTATAAATGAGGCCTTCTAACTTGTCATTTACTTAAAATTTGTGAGGGAAAGGATGATTGACAGCAAAAAACGAAAATTAATCTGAGACTCAAATAGGGGTGGGGGGCGGGATATTAATAAAGTACCGCTAGCTTTTCCCTTTCCACCTATGTTGATTTCAAACTTAATTTATATAATTAATTCGTTAAATAAATCTTATGAATTGTAAAGAATATTGTGTATCTAAAGGGACAGGGCCCAATCTCTTTTAGGTAACAACAGTTATAATTTATTCTATTTAATTCTTAAGGATATACAGGCGGGAGACAGCATATAGGATATTTCAATGCATGTACTAACTTTTACTCTACTCGTTTAAGGAACTAAGGCACTGGGGCTTGGATAATACATTGCCTTATAGACGTAAAGTGTTTCTGTTCTTGGACCAACGCAGAACAACAAAAAAACTTTTTTCACCGCAATCCCGAAATATGCATCCCGATATTTCTCCCTATCATACACCTGTATAACAGGGGTGTGCCGAAACGGATTTTAAAAAGCGAAACGCGAAATGCGAAAGTCCAAAAAACGCGAAAATCCGCGAAATTCGAAACGCGAAATGCGAAACTGGCACACCCCTGCTGTATAAACACTTCCAGTATACTGAAGATCTGTTTATCTTGACTGAAGGATAAATAGCTAGCCCATTCCATCTATATAGTATCAAAATTTTACTTTATAATCTGTTGAAATTCTTCCGTTTCCATTCTCCTCAAAAACATTAAAAAATTCATTTCATCAATAAAGTGAGCATAACTATCACAAATTTGTCTATTTAAACTGGGTGATAATAGATCACATCGTGGTAAATTTCTTTCTGCATATTTCTCATTACCTCTAGAAACTAAAAAATCGCTCAACCTTTGTCTTAATTCCAATATACCACATAGATTATAATGGCTTACAAAACGATAATGAAAATAAAGCATTATTGGCCTAAAAAATTTTTTTTTTATTTTAAAAAATTTTCTGAAAATAAATTATTTTCCGGATTGGGTACAATCATAATTATGATAATTTTTTTCGATTTTATTTTTCCCTTTAATATTTGAAAAATGAATAGAGAAACCAGACTGGTGCATGGATACGGATTTTGCTATCCATATCCGGATATATCCGTGGGGTCAATATCCGTATCCGTTTGTATCCGTCCCACTTTTGAGTCATATCCATCCGCGGATATCCGCGGATATATCCGTTTTTTCTCAAAATGGTCAACCTGACAAAAATTCTCAAAATGGTCAAACTTGTTTAAATTTGAAAATAGTCAAATAATTAATTAATAACTGCATTTGCCGTATCCATCCGTATCCGTCCGATTTTTAAAAAAACACTATCCATATCCGTCCGTATCCGCGGATACCCGCGGATATCCGGATATTATCCGTATCCGTGCACCAGTCTGAGAGAAACCCAATAATTTCTAAAAATTAGTTATGTATATTTAAAAATTCACTACAAAAATAGACTTATAAAGGAAAAATAGAGTTCAACGTCCTTGTCTTATCACAGTTTTTCAGAAAGGTTCAACAGTTAATAATAAATTTTAAGCAATAAAGAAAGAAATCTTGAGAAAACAGGCAGGATTTGGGAATCCAAGAGTAACTGGTTATGGGCCAGAATATGCATTTCCCGGTCTCATCAAAACCTTTCCAATAAAGCCAGAAACTCTTCCTATCCGTACTATTATAAATAGAGATCGGAATTTTGTTCCGTACCGTATTTTGTGCCATATTTTTTTCCGTATTCCGTACCGTATTTCAAAATTTTACCGTTCCGTAGAACAGTACGGAATACCGAAAAATACCGATCAACTTCAAAATTTTACCGTACCGTATTCCGTACCGTATTACCGATACGGAATACCGATAAATACCGAAAAATACGGCCGTAGTACGGTACGGTCCGATCTAATTATAAAACAAAATTGATAATATAAACACCTCTTCTTTATCAAATCTGTCGAGTATATATCAGACGTTTCATTAAGTAATATTGTCTGGGTAACAATTGCTATTTTGAACATTTTTTCATTTGTTGAATTTATATCACCGAGGTATTCAGAATAATGCCAATCCAAAACTTTATTACCATAAACATCAATATTTCTATGCAAAAATGCTTCGTTATACCAACCATACAGAACTTTAAAAAAATTGTTTTTGTAATTTTTCTTTAAAAATTTTCTTAATTTTTCTTTGAAATTTTTTATAAATTAACTCCCTAAATATCTGATATCCCCCAACAGCTCCAAAAAATCTAGCTTCATGTTCAAATTTTAACTAACTCGACCCGACTTTTTCTGAACCCGGCCCATCCCTAGTCTAAATATTCGGTAAAATTCAATTTCGTACCCCCCCTCCTTTTTCATTCCTCAGAGTATTACAAAATGGTCAGTCAAGCTTAGGTTATAGAACACGGCGAGCTGTGTCGAATGACACCAAAATCGAAAAATCCGACTTGATTTGACCAAAATACAGACCCCTGAAAATTAAACACCCATAAGAGCGAAAAACCATGGGGACCAAAATTCATGCAAATGATACCTCATTCGAAAGAGCTCGTCGAGCTGTGTAGAATGACACAAAAATCAACGCGATTGAAGAAGATTTGACAGAGTTATGACATAAGTCGTCGACTCCGTTAGGTCTACATAATGTCATAACTTTGACAAACCATGTCTAATCACGTTGATTTTGGTGTCATTCGACTCAGCTCGACGAGCTCTTTTGAATGAGCTATCATTTGGGTAAAATTTTTTTATTCCAAAAAATCGCTCTTATGGGTGTTCAATTTTCAGGGGTCTGTATTTTGGTCAAATCATGTCGGATTTTTCGATTTTGGTGTCATTCGACACAGCTCGACGTGTTCTATAACCTAAGCCTGACTGACCATTTTGTAATACTTTGAGGATGGAAAAGGAGGGGTACGAAATTGAATTTTACCAAATATTCTTTTATTTATTTTAAAAATTTTTCATAAAATTTCGATTTTCGATTTTGATATTTTTTGTTTCGACGTAGCTCTGCTTAGAACTTGTCAAGCAATACAATTTTAAATTTTAAATAAAGTTTTCTATGCGGATATACTTGAAGCGAGAAGCTTAAAAAGTGTTCTTACGATACTACTATATTGGCCATATTTGGCGATTTTCCGTGGATATTTTGAATAGCCATATTTATAACTTACGAGATATAGGGTATGGATATGGAGGAGTAGAATAATTAGGAATTGAATGAAGAAACAAAACAAATAATTGAAATAAATACATTTTTTTAAAAATTGTTTTTGTTGCCTTGTTAATAATAAAATAATAAATTAACTTATTTAAAAACCATAAGTTTAAAACTAGAGACCGGACTGGGAGGGTCGTACGAGAATCGAGATTGAGATCAGGGCTGTGCGCCAAAATTTTCGCGTGGCGCGCCAAACGCCAATTTTTCAAATTCTCAAATCACGCCAAACGTCAGAACGCCAAAATCGGCCAAAAACGACGCCAAAACGCCACGCCAAAACGCCACGCAAAACGCCACGCAAAACGCCATGACGCACAGCCCTGATTGAGATCTCGACAAATATTATCAATCTCGATAACCGAAATTATTTCAAGATCACGTCTCGGTCCGATCTCTATTTACACATAAAAATAGTTTTTTTCTGAAAATGAATGTTATTTAGCCGGCCAAATACTATTTGTCCTAAAATGTAATTTGGAAATGTTTTGGCGGAATAGTTTAAATAAAAAGCGAAAATATTAAAAATAAATAAAATATTTTGATTTTAAATAAAAATAAATTTTTTGAAAATTTTAATATTTGTTTGAAAAATAAATATTTTATTAATAAAATTTTTCCCAAAAATTAAATTTTACTAAATATGATTAATTGTGAAATGGATTTGCACTTTTCCACAAAAGTTTAAAAATAGGTAAATTTCTCACGAGTTTACAAGCTTTTTATTTTTATAATTGCTATTTTCAAATTAACTTAAAAAATTTTACATTTAAAAAATTAAGAATGAAAAAATTAAATGGCAGGGCTATGTATGTATAATGCCACAAGTAGTTTGAGAATATATTCGGGAGTGGGGAGAGGAGAGGAGAAGAGAGCGGGGAGGGGGGAGGGGAAGATGAGGGGAAGAGGGGGGGGGGGGGGGAGGAGGGAAGGGGGGGGGGGGATAATGGGAAGGATGGAAGAGGGAAGTGGAGGAGGGAAGGAGGACATGGGAAGGAAGAGGGATAATAAATTTTAATAAATTTTAAGAGAGTTAATAAGGATGTAAATCAATTTTACATTGATTAAAATTAATTTTTATCTTAGAAATAGCTGCCAAATTGACAAACATGTTTATATGACCTTTTTTAGTTTTACTGACTGTTTGAATTTTTGGGTGTTTTGAGTTGTTATAATGTTGTTGAGGTTGTGGATTATAGAAATCTTCAATGGATTGCGTAAATTGCGTGGTTTTATAACTTATGGACTCTGAATTGCGACCAGAGCTGATTCAAAATTTCGATTTTCGCGGATTTTTTCTTTCGATTTACGATGTTCGAAATTTTGAATTTTCAATTTTCGAACTTCTGAAAAAAAATTGATTTTTGGCGCTAAAAAAGAAAGAATTCTGATTACATAAATTTAAAAAAATTCTGCCAACGGCACAGAAGAAGATTTTTGCTTAAAAATCTTCCAAAACTTTCAAAATTTTCGCTTGCGAAATTTTTTCCGATTTTCATTTTTCGATTTTCGAAGTTATTTTTCTTTCGATTTCGAAGATTTTGAAAAATATTTTCAATTTCGATATTTTTGAATTTTTTTCGATTTCCGATTTTCGAAGATTTTTTTGTTTCAAAACATCTCTGATTCCTCTTTAAAATATAATTATTTCTCTTATAATTATTTCTATTATTTCTAAGATAATTATTTCTCTTTAAAATATAATTTTAAACTAAACTTAAAATAAAATTAAATACACAATAAAAAAATTTCAAATTACTTCTAAAAATGTACAAACATCACTTTAAAATTGGTTCAAATTTAGTGAACCAAATAGGTTCAAAATTATTTTAAACCAAACTAACGTGGAATTTTGGTTCTTCTCTAATAAATTTAAGCTTTTTTGTGTATTTAGCATTCTAGAAATTATAAAAAAATTATTAAAATGAGTAAAAATGAACTAAGGAAATTGGTAAATCCTTACAGCCTTTTAAGTTTTTAAAGGCATTTTCATTAATTTAAAATTTATATCGACTACCTTTATATATTCTTGACTATTTTACTTATGATAATTTAAATTTAATTATTAAAATTTAATCATTAAAATTATAATTTTTGTTAAATTTACTTGTAATATAATTATCCCCGATTTTATTGAGATAGAAAACCTTACTTGAAATACGGATCAGTTTCAAGAGTATTGGAACGGATCTCATAAATTGATGTGATTAGAACAGTGCCAGTTCCGAATAGACCGATTTTTGCATTTTTAGTTTTTTATCTTTCGTTTTTAAATCTGTTTTTCTAATAGTCTTGAACTCATTCATATTTCCAAATTTAATGATATCAATTTAAGTTAACTTTTTTCCATGGGTGAGGATGAGCGGTATTAGTGACGTTTCCCGTTACCATGAGTACTTATCTAAAATAACGTTAAACTAATATGAAGGAGAGTTTGTAGTCGGTCACTAAAGTACTGTAGTACTCTTTTCTGGAAGACGGAAGAAGGCCCCTGCAACCCTTGAAATTGTGAAGTACGCTCATTAAGATATAATTTACATAAAGATATAATTTTTAAAATTTTTTAGAATTATTATCATTAAAATGAAAAGAAACTTAGTTAATAAATGTCAAATATGCGGTTCTAATTTTAAAGTTTCTCATCAATATAATGTTGATAGTTGTATAGTTTGTGCAGCATTTTTCAAGTTTTAAAGTGTTCTTAATTAAATTTAAAATTTAAATTTAAAAAAGGATTCATCTCAAAAATAAAAGGATCAAATTTGAATGCAAATGTTTTCCAAGCCGATTTAAAACACCTTTAAGGTTGATAGACTGTGAGAAATGTCATCTCAATAAGTGCCTATCTGTTGGAATGAAAGAAATAGGTTTAGTTAAGACTTCAGAAGCTTGTTCAAAAAAAGAAGGTTCAACAAATAGACAGAAATTGACAAATAGAAGTTCAACATACCTCTCGGAAGTGTGCCCTTCAAAACGTTCATCTTATGGACAACTTGTGATAAATACAAAATCAGAATATACTCCTGAAATCTGCACTGTAAAAGATTCATTCAGACAACAATTGATAAATAATGAAAGTTTGGAAGATCAAAAGGTACCCAAGTTTTATATTATAGAATAAATCAAAAGTAGATACTAGAGATACGAGAGATACGGTGCAGAATACGGTACCGATGAAAAATATCGGTATTTATCGGTATTACAGTCGGTAATACGGTACGGCAACATTTTGAATTTCATCGGTATTTATCGGTATCGGTATTATACGGTATTACGGTACGGCATAAGGGTGATACAAATTACTTGAATTTGTCAAATCATAATTTTTTAGATTATCGCTCCGATTGTCGTTAAATCAGTTAATGAACAGAAACAACTTAGTTTAGTATTGAAAATCACTGAAAATCAGAAGCGAATTATGCATGCTTTTACTGATGTAGACGAAACTTTGCTCAGATTTATTTGTTTTGAGGATATTATACTTTCTGGAATTAATATTTTTGATCACATTCAAATGTTTTCGGTAAATTTTATTAAAATTTACTGAAATATTTCATTCATTTCAGCCAAATCCTCGTCCAATATCTCGAGAAGAAATGCTTAGCTGGGAATTAGACAATGAACGTGAAGGTGTATTTAATAAAAGGGTATATAAATGTGTTCTTGTTGATCAGCTGATATGTGTTGCTACTGCAAAATCGTTGCCTTTCTTTGATAAATTATCTTTAACTGATAAGGTCGAATGGTTTAAACAAAATAATTTTAATATGTTTTATTTATAGATTGAACTTTGCAGACACGTAGCAAGTCCATTTGCTTGTTTTGCAAGTTCAGCCGTAGCATGTGATCTGGGCGTGGATACTTGGACACGTAAGGATTGTGTTATGCCCGCTCTTGGTGTTATTAGAAACAAAGAGTTTATGGAGGATTATAAGTAAGCTTTTCAGCTGTTACAGTCAGCCTCACTACATTCTAATAAGCGGCCCCAAAGGCAAAGAGGCGCAAAGCCATAACTTGCTTCAATATTTCCGATTTTAGTATTAAACGATTTCTCTCTAGCGAGCAAAGAGAGTAGTACCAAAATTAATAAGGTCCAGAAATTTTCTAGCTGGTTATGGCTTTGCGTCTACTTGGCCGAGCGCTTACTTGTGTGCGTCCCAATATTAGTACAACTCAATTTAAGATACAATTTTACCTTTATCAGAATCTAGCTAGATATCAGAACGATACCCATTAAGTAACGATACCCATCATTATGAGATACAATTTTTTCAACCTCAAGGGGGTATCCTATAGTGAAGTATGACTGTATTAAATTGAAATACCTACAATTTTAATATTTTTTATTACTAAACAGATTGTTTACATTGGCTGATCGAATATTTACAAAGTCTGTAATTCCCTTTAAAAAAGCGGCATTATCCAAGGAGGAATATGCATTACTAATAGCTATTTTATTTTCAAAATCAAGTAAAATTAATAAAAATTTTAAAGAAATATACCTAATTTTTTCTAAAGCTATTGAAGGTTTATCTTACAATGGAAGAGAGGTGTTATACGAACAGTCTGTTAAATACATGAGAATCTTACTTGAGTATCAACAAAATAAATATGGGGTAATTGAGGGTGCTAGACGATTGGATGAGTGTATTCGTTTAATTAATATATCTTTCCAAATTGATACAGCTTTTCGTGAAATGCATACATATCTGCATTTTAAAGCTGAAAATAAGTCTAATGATCTTATTGAACGTTATTTGGATAATACACTTTGATTGTTTCGATTAATTAATAAAATTATTTATTTAACTACCTTTTAAAATACGTACCCAAAGACAAGTATAAAATATAGATGTAAAAATGGTAGTGCAAAACTTGCGGACCGACTTTTGCGGACCATAGGTTTAGGTTTTTGTTTTTCTATCGTAACTTTGTCCAAGCTTGTACAATCACGATGATTTTGATGTCATTCGACTCAGCTCGTCGAGCTCTTTCGAATGAGCTATGTTTTGAGAAATTCGTCGAGTCCGCAAGTTTCGATCCGCAAAAGTCGGTCCGCAAGTTTCGGCTTGCCGTAAAAATTATACAGAAATTTAATATAAAATAATAATAATTAGTCAAAAAAATAATAATTAGTCAAGTTTTGAGTTTAATAATTACAACAAAATTAACAATACAAATTCTTAGTGTGTCTATGGATAAAAGGGATCCTGCCGACGCTGGGAATTTACTTTTGTACTTTGTTGTGTTGGGAAGTCCATTCCCGTCACTGAGAATTTATTTTTTACGTCAGGACGTCCCTATTGACTTTGGGATTTATGTAGTATATCTATGTGGCACCCCCCCCCCCCAATAATGAGTGAAAGTTTTTAGCCTCAATGAGTCCGATTTTATATCCATTTTAGCACTATGAAAATTATTATGATGAAGTTAAAATAATTAATGTCTACCACCACCTTCAGTTCCTTCTCCTTCACCTGTTTCCCCAGCCCCAATTATATGAACAGCACCACCCATCTCTTCATGCTCATTTTCACTAACTTCGTGGCTACCACCCAAAATATGAGGAGACAAAACCTTTAAAAATTTAATTTTTACTTAATTGTCTCTCTATCTTTATTAACCTCAACAAGAAAAGATTCTGTAGAATTAAATCGAGGAGAGAGAAAATTTGGGCTTAGAACAACAATTCCCAAAGTCTCAGGTGAAGCAACTCGTGGAGAACCGCCAACTATAAAAATTATATCCATTAAAAATTTAATATTTTTTCAACTATTTAAATAAATTTTCTTTTATTACCGTCGTAACTCCCTTCTAGATACGCCCTTCTGGCCATTCTTCTAGATATATCCTTTGGCCTATAATAAGAGGTAACCTAATTTTGTGTTACGCTTTATTCCATCACTCAGTGGGCAGTCAAGTTTTAAATAAAACGTAACTTAAGCTAATTGTATCAAATTCTGAGTGTATCTAGATATATAAGGTTCGATTGTATCTCAACATAATTTTCCAAAAAACTTTAATAAGAACATTATTCTATTTTACTTGGTGTTAATATTTGCATAAACAAAGCTTTAGGACTAAGTATTCTAGCTTCGAAAGCTTTTGGAGCTAGCACCTCCGCCATGAAAACATCAGGATTTAAAATAAAAGCACTAAAAGCTTCGGGCGAAAGAACTTCTGCTCTGAACGCCCAAGGGCCTAGAATTCGAGCAATCATTGCCATTGGTGAAAGGATTGAAGCAACAAATGCTTGTGGAGATAGAACTTGAATCTTTTTAAATTAAAATAATAAATTTAATTCGATTTTAATTTTATAACAAGGCTAAGGATTGTAAGAAACATCATAAGCCTTGTTAATTAAAAATTTTTTTGTACCGTCATAAATTCTGGAGAAGCAATTTCTGTCCCAAAAGCGCTCGGTGACAGATACACCTTGGAAATTAATTTTAAAAAAATTATGAATTTAATTTTATTCAATTAACCCCTTCAAGTATAACACCATCAACCCTGTTTACATCGGCATAAGGTGCGAAGAATTTATTTTTTGGATATTTTTCTGTTTTATTTTCTTGTTCTGGTGATATACTTAAATCGAATGTTTTGTTGGAAATCCATTCAATGTCATTAATTCTTTTAAAATTTTCTTCAGTCATTCTTTTGTTTCGGTGTAATTGAATATCACCAAATTTTGCAAATTTAATTATTTTTTCCTCAATTTTTGAGAGATCAATTTTTGTAGGATTGGATTCACCTACGTAGATATGAAAAGTATGTAATATAAATAAAGGTTTTCGGGAGATAAAACATTTTGAAATAATAAATCCCTTTCCGGAAAACATCTGAACTTAGTTCTGAAGCTGAAGCATTTTCCGAACAAGACCGAACAAGAAGATCAAAGAAATTTTTCATATGCAATAAATTATATCTTTATCATGTTACCTAATATATCCCTTCTCTGCCATTTATCCAAGATTGTGTATTGTTTTAAAGACAAATCCATTTTTTGTTCCTTACTCAAACTTGTTTTTAATATTTCAATTCTCTTTTCATAATCTTTAATTCTTTTTATTGCTGGTAATATTTTTTGTTCGAAATATTCAATATCTGGTTGGAGATTTTCCATTAATTTTAATAATTGTTTGTTGGCCCCACTCATTTCTAGCAACATTTCTAACCATTCGTTCGTTTCAATTTCATCCAGTGAGATTAACTTTAACAATGAAGCATGTTTAAATTATATGTATATTTATTTTAAAATATTTCCAGCGAAATTGTTTATTAATTAAAAAACATTTTCAGGAAAACATTGTTTTAATTTATAAACTTTTTTCAGAGAAACATTGTTTTATAATTCAAGAACATGTTCCTGAAAACATTGTTTTATAATTCAAAACATGTTCCGGAAAAACATTGTTTTATAGTTCAAAAACATGTCCCGGAGAAACATTGTTTTATAGTTCAAAAACATGTTCCGGAAAAACATTGTTTTTGAATTATAAAACATGTCCGGAAAAACATTGTTTTTGAATTATAAAACATGTCCGGAAAAACATTGTTTTATAATTCAAAAACATGTTCCGGAAAAACATTGTTTTATAATTCTAAAACATGTACGGAAAAACATTGTTTTTGAATTATAAAACATGGCCGGAAAAACATTGTTTTTGAATTATAAAACATGTCCGAAAAACCATTATTTTATAATTCAAAAATGTTCTGGAAAATATGTTTTATAATTCAAAAACATGTTCCGGAAAACATTGTTTTATAATTCAAAAACATGTTCCGGAAAACCATTGTTTTTGAATTATAAAACATGTCCGGAAAAACATTGTTTTTGAATTATAAAACATGTCCGGAAAAACATTGTTTTATAATTCAAAAACATGTTCCGGAAAAACATTGTTTTATAATTCTAAAACATGTACGGAAAAACATTGTTTTTGAATTATAAAACATGGCCGGAAAAACATTGTTTTTGAATTATAAAACATGTCCGAAAAACCATTATTTTATAATTCAAAAATGTTCTGGAAAATATGTTTTATAATTCAAAAACATGTTCCGGAAAACATTGTTTTATAATTCAAAAACATGTTCCGGAAAACCATTGTTTTTGAATTATAAAACACTTTCCGGAACACATTAGTTCCTATTTAAAACATTTAGTGAAAAAACAATGTTTTATAATTTAAAAACTTTTTCAGAAACAATTAAAATATGTGTTAGAAGCTATCAATACCTGGAATATTTTTGGCAATGAAAAATCTCCATTATCTCCAAAACTGAATAAATCTGGCGATAATAATTTTTGTCGATTTTTAGCATTGGAAAATAACGAAAGAATTCTTGGAGAGAGAAAAGAAATACTTTTATCCTTTCCTTTTAAAGTTTTTTCAAAAATAAATTTTAATTGGTCAGCCAGATCAAAAGTCTTTTGTTGCCATCCATATTTAATTGATTTAGTTGATGGTAAATAATTATTAATTTGACTTTAAAAAATATTTTTTATTAGATTTAAAAAATCAAAACTTTATATTATTTTGACTAATTCTTTGTAGATAATCATTTACATATTTGTTCTGTTCAAAATACCATTGAAAACGTTTTAATAATTTTATATTTTTAAATTTGTGTTTTTCTAAAAATTTAATAATTATTATAATTAAATAATTAAAAATAATTAAATTTACCAAAATTTTCTTTAGCTCTTTTCGATCTTGCTTTAAAGTTAACATTTATTTTCTTCTTTTTAGTGTTTAATTGTCTTCTTAATTTTTTAATTAAAGCTAATCTATTGACTATTTAATAAAAATTTAATCAAATAATAAGGCAAATAACATACTTTGTTGCCTCTGATTAATTGAATGTTTATAATAATTTGGAAATTTTAAGAACCAATTCTTAAATAAATTTATTTTTTTAATTGAGGAATTATCTTTTCGGAATGTTAAAGGATTTTTGCCAAATAAATTATTTTCAACTTAATTGATTGACAAAATTTACTAGGCCAAAGAGGAGGTTTAATAAAATTATAAAGTATTCTCACCCATAATTAATTTTTTTAAATAATTGAGGGAGGAAGGGGTGAGGTGTTTGGAACTATGAAAAACTGGAACTCGAAATTCTTAAATTAGAATGTGAAAGGTTAGCTAAAAACAGAAAAGGATCAAGGAATTTCAAGCAGACCTGGTAATGGACATGGAGTTTGGTATCCGTATCTGGATATTTACGGCGGGTACAGGCGGATATCCGCAGGCATTTCGAAATTATCTGTATCCATATCCGTATCCATTACCAGGTCTGATTTCAAGTATCAAGGAATTTAAGTATTATTTTCAAGCTTGGAAAGGTGATGAAATATTCCATCGAGAGAGGCTGAGGATTGTAATGGAAGATTGATAGAATGATTAAATCAGCTATAAATTAAATAAACAAACCAAAGTATTTTCAACAATTCCATTACAACAATTTAATTGTTGTTTTTGTTGTTCATCTTCATCAAATAAATTTTTAGATTCAATTAATTTAGATAAACATTTTGCATAATTTAAAGGAGATAAAGAATTTTTATTTAAATTTAAACATTCATTAAATAAAATTTTTTCTGTTTGTTTTACTTGTTTTAATTCTAATTTAGCTATAGATTTTAATAAAGCCATTAATGCTGCTCGTTGAAATAATAATTCTAATTTTTGGGGATTTAATTCAAATAAATATTTTTGTTGTTGCTCTTCTTCTCCAATTTCTATTTTTAAATTTTTAAAATTTTTGATTAAAATAAATTTTTATTTTAGTCTAACCTCTTGTTTAAGTACGCTTTGAAGCTAATAAAATCATAGTTTATAAACAAAACCCCTAAATTGGACCCTATATTGGGGTACTCTTAAATTTAGAGATATCGCTTAGGCACCCGTTGGCCAAAAATTCACCTAGTTTGAAGTTATTTAAGAATTAATTCTGCTATTATTATTAATTTAAGAAAATTAATTTACCCTCGAATCTAAATGATTTTACTATCCTTATGAAAATAAAAATAATTGAAATAATTATTTTTGAATAATAATTTAATATCATTCGATTAATAAAATATTAGGGAAAAATTTTTCAGAAATTTTTTAGAGAATTTATGAAACAAATAATTATAGAATTAATATTTAATTATTTAAATTTAATAAATTATAAAATTAAGTTTATAAACAAAATCATTTTTGTAACATTTTTATTTATAAGTAATGAAGTTATGTTCTATTATCTTAATTTACAAACTATTTAAATATTAAATATAATTTTTATAAAAAATTAAATTGCAGACATTTTTATTTTATGATTAAAATATATTTTTAAAAGGATTATTTTCAAAATATAAAAATAATTTTATTTAAGTACATTTTCTACGTAACATTTTTTCAATTCAATCTATTGTAAATACGAGATTTATATTTTCAATTGATATATTTTTAGCTTATTGTTAGACTAAAGCTGTTGGGGATTAATTCAAATGACTAAAAAATGTGATATGGAAAAATAAATAAAAAGTGAATTATAATTCTTTTTTGAATTGAATTGTAACGACACAAATGGTCCATTAAACTTTAAATATTCACAAAATCTTATCATCAAACATCTCCTATATTAATCATTTTTATCAACCAAATCCAATTTAGAATTTAAGTTTAATATTTATAATTATATATATTTCATGACAGAATTTAAAAAATTAAAATGATTGGATTACAAAAATGTTTTCTATGATTTAATCAAAAGAAAAACCAAAAAAAAATTATTGCTGATCAGTATATTGTTATTGTTTTTAAGTTTTTCTCTTATCCTTCAGTTTCTTCATGTCCTTCATGTTCTTGATGTCTTCCATCTCCTCCATGTACTGGATGTGCTTCATGCCCTTCAGTTCCTTCGTGTATCCCATTATTTAAAGTATGATGACCTCCACCAATAATTCGAACAGCCCCACCCAACTCTTCATGCTCATCCTCTTCTAATGCATGGTGGCTGCCACCCAATATATGTGGAGATAATACCTTTTAATTAAATATGAAATTTCGAAAAATATTTTTAAAATTTATTAACCTCAACAATAAACGATTCTTTTGAATTAAATCGAGGTGAGAGAAAATTTGGACTTAGAACAACAATTCCTAATGATTCCGGTGAACCGACTCTAGGAGAACCACCAACTGTAAAATTATTAATTATTAGATAAAAAAATATTTTTTACATGGCGTTAATATTTGAATAAATAGAGACTTTGGACTAAGTACTCTAGGTTCAAACGCTTTTGGAGACAGAACTTGTGCCATAAAAACATCAGGGTTTAAAACAAAAGCACTAAAAGCATCAGGTGAAAGAACCTCTGCTCTGAACGCCCAGGGATTGAGAATTCGGGCAACCATAGCCATTGGAGAAAGAATTGAAGCGATAAATGCTTGTGGAGAAAGAACTTGTATCTTTTTATTATATGATTAGTATAAAATTCTTAATTTAAAATTTTATACCGTCATAAATTCTGGTGATAAAATTTCACTAGCAAATGCACTGGCTGATAAATAAACCTAAGAATACGGAAAAACATTTAATTAATTCTAAGCATTATCCTTCATTAAAATAGTTATAAACATCTTCGTAAAATCATTTAATTCTTAACATTATCAGGAAAACATCTCATTAATTCTTAAAATTAATCTGAGAAACATCTAAAATTCTAAACACCCGGAGAAGCATTAAAATATTATAATTATAAACAACTTCCGGAAAAACATTTAATTAATTATAAAATTATCCGGAAAAACATTAAGTTAATTATAAACATGTTCCGGAAAAATATTTAATAAATTATAAAACTTATCCGGAAAAACCTTTAATTATAAAACATTATCGTAAACAAATTAAAATAATTATAAGCAACTTCCGGAAATACATTTATTAATTCTAAACATTATCCGGAATATTTAAATAATTCTTAAAACTATCCGAAAAGACATTAAGACAAGTATGTAAATCTTCCGAAAAAATATATTTAAAAAATATTTTTCGCTTTTATTTTTAACCTACCCCTTCTAATATAACACCATCAACTCTTTGTACAAACGCAGCAGCTGTCAATATAACAGTTCTTGGAAAATGCCCCCCAGGTTTTTCCTCCTCCGGGGATACTCCACTACCCTCTATATCACTCGTATTTTGTTCAACACCTCCAATTATTAATGTATCTCGTCGAAGAATTCTATGAGTATTATTTTCCTGATCTCTTCCTGAATAATCTTCAAGTTTTGCAAAGTTAATTATTTTTTCTTCGATTTGAGAAAGATCAATATTCAATGGATTAGATTCTCCTAAAAGAATTATGCGTATTTTTTTATTCTAAACATTTTTTGATTAATTTTATAATGAAAATTAGGGTAAGTTAATAAAAGAATTTTAATTTTCTAAGGAAAAATTCTAAGGCAAACATTCTTAGTTTTACAAACATTTAATAGAAAAACATTCAATTTCTATTTTCCAGAAAAACATGCAATTATTAAAGCTTTCCGAAAACATCAATAATTATAAAAATTTTACGCAAATTTCAGTATAAATTTACTTATAATTATAAGTATTATTACCTAATATATCCCTTCTCTGCCATTTATCCAAAATTGTGTATTGATGTAAAGACAAATCCAATTTTTGTTCTTCACTCAAACTTGTTTTTAATATTTCAATTCTCTTTTCATAATCTTTAATTCTTTTTATTGCTGGTAATATTTTTTGTTCGAAATATTCAATATCTGGTTGAAGCTTTTCCATTAATTTTAATAATTGCTTGTTTGCCCCACTCATTTCTAGCAACATTTCCAACCATTCATTCGTTTCGATTTCATCCAGTGAAATTAACTGTAAAAATAAAGCATGTTTAAATACAAAAGTTGTTTAATACTAGAATCTTTTATTTTCTGGAAAACCAATGTTGTTTATTAACTCATTTCCGGAAAAACATATAATTAATTAAAAAAATTTCCCAATCAAACACATTATAAAATTGAAGAATTCTCCGGAAAACAATTTTATTAATTTATAAAATCTTCCGGAAAAACACGTTTAAAAAATATTATTCAGTAATTCAAAAGTATTTTCGAAAAAAAATTATTACTAGTCAAATATTTTCAGGAAAAACATTTTCCGGAAGAACAATCTTTATTAATTATCAGACATATTCAGACAAATTCATATATGTTATGGAAAATTTCATCTAGGTACCTGAAATAATTTCGGCAAAGGAAGATCTCCATTATCTCCAAAACCGAATAAATCTGGAGATAATAATTTCTGTCGATTTTTAGTATTTGAAAATAACGAAAAAATTCTTGGAGAGAGAAAAGAAATACTTTTATTCTTTCCTTTTAAAGTTGTTTCGAAAATTAATTTTAATTGTTCAGCTAAATCAAAAGCCTTTTGTTGCCATCCATAATATTTAATTGTGTTAGTTGATGGTAAATACGAATTAATTTTACTTTAAAAAATATGTTTTATAAAATTTAATAAAAATTCAAAACTTTATATTATTTTGACTAATTCTTTGTAGATAATCATTTACATGCTTATTCTGTTCAAAATACCATTGAAAACGTTTTAATAAATCTATATTTTTAGATTTGTGTTTCTCTGAATAATAAATTAATTCATAAAAAATAATGAGATCTACCAAAATTTTCTATAGCTCTTTTTGATCTCATATATTTATTATTCACCCATAACCTTCTTTTCAAATGCCGATTCAACTGTCTTTTAATGGATATTTTGTTAGCTAAAACCTTGTTTCTATTTTTAACTTTACTTTGTTGTTTTTGCATGAATCCTTGATGCTGTTGGAAATTTTGTACATTAAAAAATAAATTCTAAATTAAGTTGTTGTTTTAAAAATTAAAGAAGTTTTAGATTGTTTCTAAAACATTTTCCGAGAAAGAAACAAATTATACAAACAAATTATTTTCCAGAAAACTTTCTGAGAATAAATAAAATATTTCCGCAATTTTATTTACATATTTTCCGGAAAAAAAATAAATTTCATCAAAACATTCTCCGAAAACAAATAGATTTCATTTAATCCAAAACATTTTCCGGAAACAAACAAATATTTATTACAAATAAATTTCAAACAAAACATTTCATCCAAAACATTTTCTGGGAAAAAAATAAATTTCAAATAAAACATTTTCCGAAAACAAATAAATTTCATCATAAACATCTGCCGGAAAACAAATGAATTTCACTCAAAACATTTTCCGGAAACAAACAAATATTTATTATAAATAAATTTCAAATAAAACATTTCGAACAAACATTTTGCGAACAAAACATTTTCCGGAAAACAATAAATTTCATTCAAAACATTTTCCGGAAAACAATAAATTTCATTCAAAACATTTTCCGAACAAATAAATTCCAAAAAAAACATTTTCCGAAAAATAAATTCCAAAAAAAACATTCTCCGAAAAATTATTTTATCAAACATTTTCCGGAAAATGTTTATATATTCTTATAAATCAAATAAACAAACCAAAGTATTTTCAACAATTCCATTACAACAATTTAATTGTTGTTTTTGTTGTTCATTCTCATCAAATAAATTTTTAGATTCAATTAATTTAGATAAACATTTTGCATAATTTAAAGGAGATAAAGAATTTTTATTTAAATTTAAACATTCATTAAATAAAATTTTTTCTGTTTGTTTTACTTGTTTTAATTCTAATTTAGCTATAGATTTTAATAAAGCCATTAATGCTGCTCGTTGAAATAATAATTCTAATTTTTGGGGATTTAATTCAAATAAATATTTTTGTTGTTGCTCTTCTTCTCCAATTTCTATTTTTAAATTTTTAAAATTTTTGATTAAAATAAATTTTTATTTTAGTCTAACCTCTTGTTTAAGTACGCTTTGAAGCTAATAAAATCATAGTTTATAAACAAAACCCCTAAATTGGACCCTATATTGGGGTACTCTTAAATTTAGAGATATCGCTTAGGCACCCGTTGGCCAAAAATTCACCTAGTTTGAAGTTATTTAAGATTTTTAAATTTTTTTTCTATTTTTAAAATTTTTAAATTTTTGTTTAAAATAAATTTTTTTACCTTCAATCTGTAATGATATTAGTTCCATCATTAAATTTGATAACAGAAATATAAATGAAAATTTCAAGTTCGAACAGTTCATAAAATTAAACATACATACATGCGTATAAGAATAAAATATACCGTAATGTTTCTAATAGAAGCCCATCTCCAATAGAAGCTCATGCCCCATTAGAAGCCCACTCAAGGAGGGGTATTGAAAAATAAACGCCCATGCCCCAATAGAAGCCCATGCCCTAATAGAAGCCCATCTAATTTTTTGTTACCTATTTTTTTATTACCTTTATTTTAGACAAGTAAATGTATTGTTAGCGCAATTCCAATAGCCGAAAATGCATATTGAGGTACTTGAATCGATAAATAGGGACTTGGATGGATTATGTAATGTTTTATGTGAATTATAAGGAATATGGGAGATTAATATGATTAAGAGTTAAGAGGATATAAGGATATTAAGAGGATATCAGGGGATTTATGTATCGCCTCGCATACCCGCAAATGTTTGTATGTAAGAAAGGCATCATTTTTTAATTAATAGTGTTTTAAATGTTAGTATATCATTGACTATTTTTAATCCCCCAAAAACTGAAGAGAGAGACCATTAAGTTTTTACCATCAAAGAATATTCTACAACAAACAAGATGTGTCAAATGGCCATGAAATGAAGTTAAGAATTGAACCTCGGTTCACCCAAGTAGTTCAATATTTAGGGATCCCTCGATCGATAAAGGTATTAATAATCCTTCCATATTTTTCCATTGAGGAATATGGAAGGATTATGAAAGATTAAGAAATTTAGGCGCTTAAGAAGGAGATTAAGTGTACTTGAAGAAGAGCATATTGGAAGATTAGAGTGGGATATTGTTGAAGATCAAAGGATCAATAGGGATATGGAAGGTTAAGGTGTAAAATGGATTTAAGAGCAAAGGGGATATATGGGAATATTTTGGAATTAAACGGTTATTGACAATTAAAATTGATTTTATAAAGATGAAAAGAGCTTAATCTGATTATTCAGTAGGTCATTAAGAGTGATTTGCGGGATTAGAAGGTATTATTTCCACATTACTATGTTGAGGAAACGGAGTTTAGAGATGTTTTTATTGATTTCGATATTTAATTTTTACATTCTTTTCTTTATTCATATTGACAAAAAGTTAATTTTTGTTGCTTTTATATTTTATCTTCTATAAAATTTTGATATTGAAAAATAAACGCCCATGCCCTAATAGAAGCCCATGCCCTATTAGAAGCCCAGTCAATGAGGGGTATTGAAAAATAGACGCCCAGGGCTTGTATTAGAAACATTACGGTAATTTAAAAATTTATTTAGTTCAAGCTTATTTTTGCTTAGGTTTAATTCGGATATACTTTAAATGTCTGAACAACAAATTTTAATAAACTTTAAGTTTATAACAAACTAAGTTCTAAGTTTATAACTTGTTTAAACTTGATTTTTTACTAAGTTTAAGTTTTTAAGTTCAACATAAGTTTATTTTATAACTATTAATTTTAAATATTTAAGTATACTTAAGTTTTTTAGTTTATTAATAATTTTTATGTTCATAAATTAAAAGATTTTTAAAATTCAAGTAATTTATTGATGCATTATGGATAAATTCTTTTCTATTTTTGTACTAGAGAAATAAAAATTTGGTTAATTACCGGATTAATTCTAGTGACTTAATACGTGAATTATTTTTCTCTTTGCGCAAAAAGAAAGTAAACTCTCAAAATATTCTAGCTAAGAAAATAAAAAAGCGTAACTTATTTTTAAAAAAATTATTTAAAAATAAAGTAGAACATAATAGAAAAATTTAAAATTGCTAAATAAATTTATTACATAAAATATCTGAGTACATATGCTTGACGATTAGTAGAAAAACCGGATTATTTGCTGGAAATGTGGATTTACGGGCTTATAACAGAAAATAATTTTAATGATTATTATATCACTATTATTATATACGTACAGTCGGACCTCACATTAAAATACTTCCTTGTCTAAAAAAATTATTTCATATAATTAGGTGTATATTTAAATTGTGAAATATCACTAGACGGCTTCCCCACACAATGGCCTACCTAATTTAAAAAACTTTATTTGTAGACAGACCTATTTAATACCTATTAAATGACTATAATCTTGAACAGGGATAAAATTCTATTTGTCTAGAAAAATTTATTATAGCTAACCCATCCACAAATTGTACGGAAGATTTAATATTTTCATGGAAAGCAGCAACTGCTAAGGTCCGACTTATACCAAAATTATTTAAATTTCAAGACATTCGGAAATGAAATTGCTGTTGTTGCAATAATTGTTGTTGATGTTGTTGTTCAGCCGAGGGATTTAAATGTTGTTGGTTATAATTTAAATTTTGAAAAACATTCCCTTCCGTTATTTGATGTTGTTGTGAATTTGACAGCATAATTAATGGCTGTTTTTGGATTGACATTTGTTGACACAAAATTGAATTAATTGGTGAAGAATCATTAATATCTCCACTAATTGTTGTGGATAATGCAGAAGAACAACAGGAGGAAGTGCAAATTGTATTAGAAGAATTATTAGTTGATAAGGAATAAAGCGAAGAATTATTATCAATTCTGTCAAATGATGAGCTCAATATTGACTCTTGGCTATGTGAACCATTTGAAGAGATTGATGGGGTAATCATGTAAGATGGATTAACCTTAATAAGATTTAAAAAAATCAAGAAAAATAGTACGACCTCGATTTTACATACACCCAATATTAGATACCCCCTCAAATTAAGATATTTTTAAGCCATGTAGCGATATTATGCAAGTAAAATCAAGAAGTGTGAGACCAGTCTATGAAAAATGGTTGGAGAGACCACTCAAGACGGATCTGAGCAAAATCCACAGTAGTGGATACACTCAGTTAATAGATACGATTTTTGTCTCAAATGTTTATGTAAAAGCGAGGTTTGATTGTATTACGTGTGTAGCAATTGCAGGCATAATAATAATTGGTTTATTCATTGTTGGCATTAAACTTCCACCACTACTACGATTATTTGGGAAATAAAATCTGTCAGATTGTGTTTGAAATGAAGGATTATTTGTTTTTGATGAATTAGGAGAAATCTTTTTAGGCATCGAACATGCAGTTGATATATTATCTTCTTCCAAATGAGAGGATAATGTTGAGGAAGAAGGCACAGAACGAATAAGTCCACCAACATTTCCTCCACTTTTATCAATCTTTTGACATTGCTGAACTTCATTGCCTATTATAGGCATTTGTTGACATAAAAGGAAAGCAGTTGTTGAAGTTGGATGTTTTTGTTGATGTTGAATTGAATGTTGTTTTAATAAATTCGGAGTTATATTTAGCTATAAAGAGAATTTTTAAATTCCAAAAAATTCTCTTGCCTCCAAATGTTCCAAAGGTTGTTGTTGTTCATGTAAAGATTGTGAAAAAATATTAACAACATCCTTTGGTGTCTTCCCATATTTGTGCATTAACTGCCTTAGTTCGGCCTCAAAATTGTTTTCCCCATTGTTAAGGGTTTGCTGGTTGTTTGGATCTTGTTGAGAATTCGTATTTGCTGCAGCCTGGAAAAATTTTAATTTTTAAGAATTTTTTTCACATACATTATCAGTGGCAAATTCATCATCTGGTTCATTATTATTATCTGTAGTGTTTGTCTTACACGTAACAACTGCAACTCGCATTGGAGTAAAACTTTAAGTTAATATTTTTTTATAAATACAGTATAAAATCAAAAAAATTTCTGGTTTAGAAAATGACTAGTATCAGGTTTCCCTAGTATAAGACAACCATTAGATTGAGTATAAAAACTTAATTTTTACGTGATTGAATGTTGTTTCTCAATAGGGCCTGGATGTAGAGCATTAGACAGTATTTCTCTCGTTTTTATTTCTTGTGCAGGGTCCTGATGGTCTCCTGAAACTTTCTGGCAACGCTTCAGAACCTCAGCAACATGTACCCATTGTTTATCCGAATCGAGAACAAAATCAACCTTTTATAAATATTGCTGAATTAATTTAAATGTTTTAATTTTAACCTTCTCAGAAAGAATTATATCTTTTAGGTAATCATTTAAATTTTTAGATTGAAGCTTTTTAACATCCAAAGGTTCCTAAAATATTATTTTTGAATGAAATATTTTTTTAATTATTTAATTACTAAATCAAGAAATTCATCATTTGAACATTTAACAGTAATACAAACACAAGCCCCTGCTACTAATGATAAACGCATTACAAGTCCTGAACCGGGAAGTGTTCGTAGCATTGAATATACCTTTATTTATAAAATTTTTCATTAACCTACTCACTAACTATCAAATTATTTCAAGTTTAAGATTAAGCATTAATATCATCTATGTCTATTTTTAATCTAAAGATTAATACGAAGTTCAAAGATAAGCTTAAATTCCAAGTTTTAAATTAAACACAAATAACCGGTTTTCAAGTTCAATCTTTAAAATCAAATAAGTTTCAAGCTTAGATATAGGTTCACATAAGTTTTAAGTTCAATCTTAATTAACAAGCTTTTCAAGTTCAAACTTGAAGATCAAGTAAGTTTCAAGTTTAAACTTGATGTCTATTAAGTTTAATTTAGCTTGAGGTTTTAAGTAAATTATAAGTTTAAACTTAAGTTTCAATTAAGTTTATATTTCAAACTTAAGTTTCAAGACGTTTCAAGTTCAGTTATTATTGTTTAATTATTAATTTAAAATGTCTCAATAAATAAATATTTACAGTATTTAATTCCATAAATCCTTGAAGCAATCCAGCCTCCCATAAATTTCTTGTTTCTGTTTTTTGGTCACTGAATAAATGTAAAAGTTCCAACATTCCTCTCCTTTTTTGATATTTAAAAATATTTTTTAATTAAAATTTTAATTACCAAACACTAAATCTTAAATCACAATTTGGTGAAGTAAAATGTAAATGTGGACAGAGAACATTTTTGAAACTTATTAAAGAAGGTTGGTCCAAGGAATATTCATTTGTTAGGTCAATTGTGGCTTTAATTAAAAAAAATTTTTTTTCAATCTTTTAATTTAATTTTATGCGAGGATAATGCGAGAAGGTAAGAAGTTAAATGGGTAATTTCTTTAGTCAATGAGCTTAAGTTTCGCTAAAATATTTTTTAAATAAATTAATTCTAGCCTTAAATCAAGGATGTTTGGCGTTAAAGTAAATAATAAATTAGGGTAAATAAACTTAAGCTTAATTGGCAAGTTTTAAGTTTAAGGTTAAATGTCAGTAAGTATTATGTTCAAGCTTAATTATCAAATAAATTTAAGTTAAACTTAAGTTTCTAGATTATAAAAATTTAGCTGTCAATATGTTCCTAGCTATATAGTCTAATGCAATAAAATTGTATTAGCATCAATAAAGGATTATTTGTAAAAAATAATAAATTTCCGATATCTTACAACTTTCAGTACACTCTGAACAATGCATTTTTTGTTGTAAAATATTAAAGTCTTCATCAATAAAAGTTCTGGTTACTTCTGCATTCATTGCAAAATAAAGGGAATAAAGCAATTTAAAATGTTTCCAGTCTATTTCTTTAAATTAAAAAAAATAAATTTAATTTATTTAAATAATTTTTTACCCCCATCATGCCATTGAAGTAAAAGACCATCAAAAACATTTGTTCCATAAAGCCAAAAACAAGTAGCTGTATAAGAACTCATCATACGTTGAACTTGACAATCCTTTGAATTAAGGTACATGATTGTCTTGTTTTCTTTGTTATAGGGATCGATTCCGTATTGAACCGAAACATGGATCTGTCAAACTTTAGAGACCGTTAAGTCGGAACGGTGGAGCTGCCGAAGAATCGGTACCTGGAACCTGGTAGTCGTTCAGATTTTTCAAACCGAAAATACATTGTCTCTCTTTTAAGGTAGCCAAGAAATTTTAGACAGATTTTTTTATTTTAGGGGCAATATAGAAAACTTTGAAATATACTCCTTAGATTTACCTGATTTCTTCTTGTTGCAATTGTAAAAGGTAATGAGAGTGTATGTGCTGTTGTAAACGAACCAGAAAAACTGAACAATTCTGCTCTAACATGAAAATAAAAAAGAGGGCGTTTGCCTGTTTGGACAGCAGAACGAGTTTCAAGTAAAGTGTCCTTTTAAATAATTTCATAAAAAATTTTTTTAATTTGTAAAAACACTTTTTGTCTTGTTGTACAGAGTAAATGAGGATATGTTGCACACCATCCCCCATGTTCTGTATCGTATAGAGGAGGGATAGAAATCCATTCCTTTGAATTTACATCAGATTTTTTATGTGCTGTATTTCCTCCTTCTTAATTTAATTTAAAAAATATTTTTTAAATTTTCTCAGATCACCTTCAGATGCCTTGGCATTATTTCGTTTTACCCCAGTTGCCGGTTTCATTGCTAACAAAGCAGCAGTACGTGTTCTAAAATTATTGTTAAATAATTACTGTATTTTCGCTAAAAATTTTTTATGATTTTTAAAATATTCCCATCTAAACGTAAACCTCCATAAAACTAAACCGCTCCCGAGAGGCTCAGTTAAATTATTTAAAAATACTTGCGAATGGGAGAGGGTGGATCAAAAGTTTTGTGATGAAGCATCTCTTGCTGTATTTGTTGTGCCATTTCTTCAGATACAATTTGTAAAGAAAAGTCACGGAAAAACGAGAAACGGCATAGTGAAACAATTTTCATTGGGAACCTAATGAAATAATTTCAATTTTGCGAGGTTGATTTGTGCAAAATCAAGGAAAAACATACAAATTATTAGTAACCAAAATTGGGTTTAAACTTGGTTCTAGGCAAATAATGCTATCACTAAGTAAAACATCAGCCATTTTATAGACCTATTGGTTAAATAAAAATATTTAATAATTATTTGAGGTTCGTTTACAATTGCCAATAGCGGTTTAACCAAATCAGAATGGCCAGAAACGAAGGTTTTGTTGTTACGAATTTCATAAGCGAATCCCTGTATTCTAGCTGCCAAAACCCCCAAATTGTATAACATATGAGCATAAAATGTAACAGCAGAATCAAGAAACCCTTTATTTTCATATCCATAATTTGTCATTTTTCGTATTTGATGTTCTCTTAATTGTCTCCAAATCATTGAACCGTGCTAAAACATTAATTTTTAAAGTATCTCCTTTGAAACTAACAGAATTAGCAAATGCTCTCTGTAGAGCAAAACAAGCATTTAATTGTGTTTTAAAATGGGCTATATGTGCTTCAAATTCAAAAATATTTGCACTATTTTGTTGTTGGTGCTGTTGGGTCATTGTGTAAAGTTCATGGAGGGAAATGAGTGCCGTGACATAAGACTATAAAAAATTAAAGTATGGTATTATTCTCTTTATAAGAGGACTCCGAGTGATTCGTATTATCCGCCAAGTACCCTTCACTCTACTCCCTTCCCCTTCTCTCTCCCTCCCTTTCCCTCCACTCTACTTCCCCTTCCCATCTACTCCCCTTTACCCTCCACTCTACTCACTCTTCCCCTCCACTCTACTCTCTCCCTTCCCCTCCACTCTACTCACTCTTTCCCTTCACTCTACTCTCTCTCCCTTCCCTTCGCTCTATTCACTTCCTCTTCACTCTACTCTCCCCTTCCCCTTCACTCTACTCTCCCTTAACCTCCACTCTACTCTCCCTTAACCTCTACTCTACTCTCCCTTCCCCTTCACTCTACTCTCCCTTACCCTTCACTCTACTCACCCTTACCCTCCTTTCTAATCCCTCTCCACCCATCCTCCTCCTATCAGATCGCCCTAAAAATAAATTTTGTGTTATTTACTTGATAGAATCTTTCAAATTGCTGATCATTGGGTTGCAATGTAGGTGGAGGTTGCATTCTATGAGCTTTATTAACCAGATCAACAAGTGCTGTATGTATCTTCTCCTGTTTAAAAATGTCTTATTAAACATAAACTTAAATATAATTTATACTTTAAAATGCTTTCCACAATAATCCAAAAGATTACTTTCATTTTTATTCATAGCCTCCAATCTGTTAATTATTTGTAATAATGCCCATGTTAAAAAACTCCACTCATCAAAATAATCGGGAGTTATTGGATCTAAAAATTAAGATATATGAGCGAAATGAAGACATACAAAATTAGGGGCAATTTTTTTAAAAAACTATTAGATAAGAAATACCTAATAAAATACTACGATTTTTGGAATCTGGCTAGGAACAACCTAGGCGATACTTTTTAGGTATTTACGATACACTCCATTATGTTATATGATGTATAATTTTTTCAGAACTAAGATTATATTTAATAGTAGTGATCTCGTTCATAAATCCAGATTTCGTATTTTTGAGATATCGACCTCCCAGTCCGGTATCTACATAAAGCGAGATAAAGCTTCATAATTATTAATCAAATATTAAATTATTTGCCTGTATTATTTGGCAAACAAACAATTTTAGCTTCAACTTCATTCAAAATTCTATACATTGAACGATTTATATATTCACTCCTTTGTTCATCACTCATTGTATTGTCTTGGACAAGCTGGCCACATTGAGTGGTATCTTTTGATTGAATACGCTTAACTCTTTGAAAAATGCAGAGCTTAAAATAAATATTTTCCAGACCTTTAGTTATGAAAGGAAAATTTTATAAAAATTTAATAAAAAATTTAAAACTATTTCTATTTTCATTGCCTGTGCTTAAGGACTTTTCATGTGACCTGTCATGGATTCATATATCCCTAAGAAGGTTTCTATTAAATCTCTCATTAATTCTATTAGTGATCGGCACGAGACCGTAAATTTTCGGAATTATCAATAATTATTTAAGAGATCCGGCACTATATTGAGAGACCCAAATCAGATTCAGGTAATATTATTATAGGATCTCGCGGGTATTATTTTCTAGCACCAACCAATTCAAACACTTCCAATTGTAGCGATGCATAATCCCTCGTCTGAACATTATGCCCTCTTTGTGGGGGCTGTTGGTGTTGCTGTAAATGTTGCTGATGTTGTTGTTGTTGAGCTAATGTAGACTGATTTGTTGATGAAGAAATCATTGAAATAAATTACTTTTTAATTATGTTGAAGAATAAAAAATAAAATAATTAGACTGTAAAATGGAGAGTTCCAAGGAATATTAATATGGAAAATTAAAGAGAATTTTAGGTGTAATAATTATACACTTACAAAGGGTGGGTAAGTGTTAAATTTTAAAATACTCGTTAATTGTAGATCCACAAGAGATACAAGCAAGGCTAGTGATTGCCGCCTGATCAGGTCGAGACACATGTTTAAGTGACATAAAGGGAAGAAACTACATACAGTAGGACCTCATTTTTTCAAATATACGACCAGAATTACATAGATACACCAAAATAAGGTACTCACTTTACCATCAATGTTAATTGATGGAACTGCCAAAATATTTCATAAAAATTCATAAAATTCAGAACATTATAAGGTAAATGCTTATTTTATATTTTACTGTGAGGTCCGCCTATATTTTTAATAAAATATTTTAAAAAATTTTTTAGTTAATTTTTGTTCTAAAATTAATTTTTTAATTTATTTGTAAGCGAATTAATATCATTAATAATAATTTCTTATCAGAAAGAAAAGAAAAGTGTGGTAAATATTAATGTTTTATTACTATTTTTTAATTGATTAAATATTTTGGAATTATCGAGAAAGGAAAATATTAAATAATTCTTTTTATTTTTCAAAATTTAATAAAAATAAAATTTATTTAAATTTTATTTTTAATAATATTAAATGCGGTGAATAAAAAGGGGGAGAAAAAGAGGAGAAGGGCAAGTGAATGGCGGATGTTATTTTAATTAAGTAATAATGATGTAATAATCATTGCTTGTTTAGTCAAACTTTTGATGCGCGTGTTTTAAGTTTTAAAATAGTCAAGGTGTAATGTAAAATTGGAAATGGAGGAAATTAGGAAATAAATTGGCAACAAGGGGGAAATTTTTGAAAGAAAAAAATTAGCGATGTAGGCGCTAAAATAAAAAATTTCGGGCCTTACAGTCTACACTGTAGGCGCATCTTTACGAGCTGAATCGAATAAAAAATACAGTACAGTCTACACGATATCTTCGATTTCTGAGTTATACTCTAGCTTAGAGAATTTTTGAGCAAATGATAACAAATGATATCCAAAACGTCTAGTCATGGAACGGGCACAGAGCTATAACTTTGTTCAAAATGGTCGAATCCGGGACGTCCTGATACGATTCAGCTAGTCAAGATGCGTCGAACCAACCAAGGCGTCCCGAATTCGACTATTTTGAACGAACCTATAGCTCTGCGGTACGTTGGCCTGCTACCTCATGGGACTTCTATTAATGCTTCAAAGCATTCAGGCATTTCGACATTAAAAGCAAACTTAATACTATTATTTCTTGTGATTAACACAAAATTTTATCACCCAAGATTTCTATAATCTAATAAATATTTTTTAACAAAATTATTCAGAGAATGAAAAAATACAGTGATTATAATTAATTAACAAATAAAATTTATTTTAATAAATTTACTCATAAGATAAATAAAAGTCTGCCTGTTAAATGATTTGAAAGGTTTATTAAATTATTAATTTTCTTTTTCTTAACAAAAAATACATTAAATAATCATTAATTTCGTCCTAATGTCCTCCGACTGAAAATTTTTTTTCTAAAAATTTTTTTCGTTTTCAAACACTTTCCCCTTCTCTCTCTCAATCATTTCTTATATTGCTGTTAAATTAATTAATTAAATTGCAGTAATAATATGTTCATTAAATATAGTAAAACATCCAATCCATTTTATTTAACCAACAAATACCAACAAAATTTTAAACATCCAAAAACAGCAAAAAATTAATTGAAGTATTTATTTTCTCGTGATTGAATATATAATTTGATTTATTTTTTATAATTTTTTACAACTGAAAAATTTTTTTGTTGTAAATCGGTTTTTTTTTATTTTAACAAAATTGTGATTCAAATTAAAAATTAATTCATTTTCTTTTGCTAAAAGCTGATTAGCTTAAACTTTAATGGTTGATAGTGCTTTCACGTTCCAAGAAATGTTACAATTAATTATAGTAAAGCAGCTGGGCTATAGCTATTTCTCTCCTTTAGCTACTGCACAGCCTTAGGAATTAAATAGCTATATGCTTTATATTAGAGTGCGTCCGGGTACGAGTAATTTGGAAAAACCCGAGTACGAGTAAAGCCGAGTATGAAAAGTCCGGGTACGAGTACGAGTTTCAATTTTTAGGCCGAGTACGAGTACGAGTAAAACGGGTAAAACGAGTAATTTTTATAAAACGGTATTTTAAAATAATTTTAATAAAAACAACACTTTTATTCATCATAAATTAGGGTATTGGGCATTTGATGACATTGATGCAGGGGATCATCATACAAATCCAAGTTATTTTCATTAATCCGCCGATATCCCTCTTAATCCACCGAAATTCCATGATATCACCCAAGATCCATGTTGTCTCCGGACTTCGGGTGGAAATTCAATGGATAATATAATTTCGGGGGATTTGTGTAGGTTATGCGGATATAAGTCAAGGACAGAATTTCTTTCCTTTTCAGCGCCGCAGGCGAAAATTTTGAGAAATTTGGAAGGCCAAGGACAGAATTTCTTTCCTTTTCAGCGCCGCAGGCGAAAATTTTGGGAAATTTGGAAGATCCTTAAGCCAAAAATCTTCCATTTTGCGCCGCAGATAGGGGCATAAAAATACTCGATTTACACCGAGTACGTCGAGTATGAAGTTTTCGGGTACGAGTAATGCCGAGTACTAAGACCTCGAGTATCGAGTACGAGTAAAGTTGTAAAAAAGTCGAGAGATCGAGTCGGGTATACTCGTACTCGACCCGACTCGGACGTACTCTACTTTATATCATGGAGCTTGATTGTTGTATTAATCTGTTCAATTTAAAAATTAAGCAGGGGAGTGCATTTAAATTCTCGGTAATGGTGTCGTTTCCAGGTCCTATTTTTTCCTCCCCAAGGAACAGAATGGTCAGGCTTTTTCCCTTCGTCCAACCCAAATGCCTTTCTATAGTTTGCTTTTCTCACTAATATTTTTAATACCAAAAATTATCCGTTCTGATTATCTGAGGCAAAATATAGAAAGGCAATTGGGATGGAAGAAGGGAAAAAGACTGACCATCCTGTTTCAAATAAAGGAAAAAACAATCGTTCTTTAATTTTCTAATTCTTGTTAATATTTTGACTTTAAATTAAAAAATCAACCAAAAATTGCTAAATGTTTTATACTAAAATGATTTAAAAAGCACAATGTTCGTCAAGAAAAGTGTAAGCAAAAATAAATATAATTTACATAAAGAATAATATGTACATAACTAAGAAAGTATTCTAATGACCGGCTCTTCTACTGTCTTTTTTATATAAAAAGTCATTTCAAAAATTTTCAGAAATGAGTGATCTAGTATAATAATTAGTGGCCGGCGCAGGACAGGATCCTGCACATGATTTTTCAGGAGCCTGTCCGAAATCTTGCCTGCTTTCAGTTTTCAGGATTAATTCTCCAGGATACGGTCTTGTACGAAATTTTAAAACCCAATCCTGATACAGATCCTGAAAATGTGATTTTACCTACAAAAAATAAATAAAGGGATCTCCCAAAAAATATTTTCAACTAAATATTAACTAATATAAAAAGACAATTAGTGAGCATCTGGTCATACTACAGCTAAATTTAAACAAAAGGGGACAGATGGAATAGAGCAATATGCTCTAGATTTTACGGCTCTTCAAATAAACTCATTCGCTTAATGTCCTTTAGTTGGACTTCCACTTCGCTTTTTGCTTGGGGGTCGTGAACTCTTTTTTCCTTTTCCATGTCCATGATGGGTATCACTAGCTTCTCCATGAAGGCGTTTTTCTATTATTTCCAAATAATTTTAATCAAAAAATAAACTTACTACCAGTAATCGCAGTGGGTACTTTCTCCCTTTTGACTACATATGTTCCTTGATTCGACTTTTGTTTCTCGAGAAATTCCAAGAAAGGCATTTCTCCGTATAATTTAACAAGGAATAATCGAGCAACACCTTCCATGTTCATCGTTTTTTTATCATTCATTTTTAAACAAATTGGGACTGGGACCTTCTTTGAAGTTTCCGCTTTACTCGAGCTGGATTCTCCAGTTTCTTCGATGACAATTTCTTCAGTTCCTTCCGATTTGCCATCTGCTACATGTTCAATCCGGCATACCTGAAATGGCATTTTATTTAATGATACATTAAATTAGAGTTAAATTAATTAAGTTTAGTGATTGTTGCAATAAAATTGCCTTATATTAAAATTACAAAACCAAGTGTTGTTAAAAATTGAGAGTATTAACCTTGAAGGTTTTAAGAACAAAATCCATCTTTTCCTCTATACTGAACATATTTGTTATTTTCGTATCAAGAAGATACAAAAATTCTGATCCGTCATTCATTGCTTTTTCCATTAAAGATTTTACTTCAGCTGAATCTTCATCAACCTTTATCGTCATCCACATAGCTTTTATGGCATCATCTCCTTCAGCTGCTTCAAATTTATTTAAATCTTTATGGTCAATACGAAAAGCGTATGTTACAGATTCGGACCATGAATTGTCTGTATTTGTCTGTAAAATAGCGATAAATCATCTCATAGTTCAAAATTCTATCACCTGTTTCGCATCGTGATAGCCAAATATCACCACTTCCCCATCTCCCATAAGCTCTTTCAGATGTTTTTCGTATTCAGCTTTTTCTTTTTCTCCTCCTATCTTTTTATTGGCAAGACCTTCTTCAATTAATTCTCTCTTTGCTGCATCCTCAAACTCTTCACGTGGATTTACATATCCTCCAGGTGTTGTGATTCTTCTATCTATAAGTGATTGTCATTTTACTTTCCACTACGTGCAAGACTTTAATTCTCAAAACTTTCGCCTGCGGCGCGGAAAAGGGAAGAAATTTGGCTTATGACCCCCGAAAATTCTCAAAATTTTCGTATTCAGTTGAAAATTCTCTAGATGGCAGCCCTTCTTCTAGATGGCAGTAAGGTTGTCGGATCCGGATATCCGGATCCGAAAAAGGCCGGATATCCGGAAATTTTCGGTTCGGATACCGGATCCGGATATCCGAAGATTTCCAACTATCCGACAACCTTAGATGGTTGCCCTGTTTTAAACATCGGTTAGCCTAATTCGAGCGATTACTGTAGACATGGACCTATTTGGTCCATTATTTGACAGCATTTAAAATGCTAAGCGTATCATCCCATACTTCTCAAGCTTGTTTAAGTTGGCAAAATGCCCGGATATTTAAACAAACCTAATCGCTAAAATTTCATTAAAATTTTAAAAATATTTGGTATACCTTCTGGTCTTTCATACCTCCCATTCAAAACGCCAAGAAACATAAATTCTTTATGTTCATTTATTGTGTATAAAATTGCTCCAACGCCTTTACTTGGCCCCCATTGATACAATTCTCCACGTTTAATAAAACCAGTACGTGCAATTGGGTTGATTGGATGTCCATGTTCACCCAACTCGTATTTTCTAGTAATTATATGGGACCGTCATTGTTATTAATAAGCATGATAAAAAAATATCACATTATTAGGTTTTACACAGAGTTTATAATAAGTTCGAAGGTTTCCGACATTATATTTGAGGACCATGTTTGAATAAAAATTTAAATGTAAAAAATAAAAAAAAATATCTAGAAAATACTACATATAGAGTGATTAAGCGGATATCGAGACATTTAGGGAGATTAAGGGTATATCGAAAATAGATATCAAAATATTGGAGTAATTGTGCGCAGTTTAATATATAGTGAACCTATTTCAAGCAAATCAGTTATTGTAAAAAAATCAAGAAATAAATGATGCCCTACGATGTCCACTTGAATCCCGCTTAATCTCGAATCCCTTGATATCACAAGTGAATATATTTATGTGAGGCATTTCTTGATATATGTGATCTGAGTTAGCATCTTGGTTTCTAGCTTCCATTTATTTTATAACAATAAATTAAAACTTTCAAACCCATAAAAGGAGCAGCGATCAATTATTCGCTTTTCATCATTGCCTATATCATGATGCATAATCAAATCCTCTTTATTATCAGTATGCCATAATTTAGCATATTTTTTAACATCTTCTTCATCAGGCTTAATCCAATCACATGCTGGCAAATAACCTCTTAACAAATGAAGTCCTACAACCTTTACTGGTTTGTAAGGACCATAAAATTCAGCTAAAAATGTAAAAATAATTAGCATTCATAAATTTATGTTTGTTTAATCATCGTGGATAAAAATGGTAGAAAAAACTTGACACAAGAATCGCCCCTCAAAACAATGGACAATTTGGGAAATTTGGAAAGTAAAACTGGCTATAGCTCTTTCTACTTTAGCCAATACAAATGTTTATTCAGCGGCTTGGAGGAAAACAAATTTCCTTTGATGGGATATTATGTGCCTCCTCCAGTATAGCATTATAAGGAGATTCATCTAGTAGCATTTAAAACGCTTGGGTGAAAGTTAAACGAACATAAGGATAAAAGAAAAAGCATAAGTCGTCGCCTGCCGCACATAAATCAGTGTTAAAACATCTATAAGCAGTTACTGCAAGGAGGTTGCAGGTTCGAATCCTTCCCAGTGGATAAACTTTTGCTAAACTCCTACTTACATAAACAGCTATGATTTTTAGTGTGGTAGCTTTATCCTTTATTTATTTGTATAAATCTTTAAAAGAGGTTATAATTTTCATTATTTACTCATCCAATATTTAAAAATAAAATAAAACATACAAACATCAATTTTACAAATCCCATCTTCGTTAATTATATGACAAGGACGAGCGATATCATCCCCGCCATTCATATCCTCTTTATCTCCTACTTGTTTTTCTAAATCTGCCAAGTATGGTTTTACTTTCTTTATCTTTTCAATATGGTTAATATGTCTATCGTCACCCAATTGTTCATATTCCTCATAATCTTCTTTGCTCATAATCGTTTTTAACACTTCATTCTGTTCATTCAAAACTCTTTTAAATTCGACTTCATTAGCCGTTGCTCTCGGAAAGTTTGTCGCTTAAATTATTTACTGTATAGAAATAATTAGTCGACTTTTGCGGCTATTAGCTGTTTTTTTAATTTTTGATAGTCTTATTTAGGGATATTATTTTTATAAAATCAATGCCTCCTCCACCATAGATACCCCTCATCTCTAATAGATGCCCCCCATCACTATAGATGCCCATTAATTTTACAAACTCCATCTTCGTTAATTATGTCTCTCCATCTTCGTTAATACTCCATCTTCGTTAATACATTTCAATCACTCTGGAAGGTGATTTAAAAATAGAATGCCTTGGCATTCTAATAGAGGAAATACGGTAAATGTAAAATCTTTCTTTATTATAAGCATACTTTTGTAGAGTCCATTATATTCACGCGGCAACGGTAACTGATATTTAGGCTGGTATAGCTCTCTTGTGCAACCGGCATCATTTGCTTCCAAATAAACGTTTAAATTTCCTGGCAGACCTTGAGATGATCCCTCAGTTGCCTTTCCTTTATCTTTTGCTTCGCCTAAGGCTATAAGCAGGGCAAATGCCCACAAAGCGAGTAAGGGCATTTTTTCGGTGGTTTTTTTAAAATTAAATGAAGAAAAATTTTTTAAGAATGATTAAATCTAGGGGAATTCACTGTATTTATTTGCTGTTGACTTTGTCTATATACAATTTTATACGTTAAGCTTAATAATCCCGCCCTATTTAATATTTTTAGAGATTGTAGGGCATAGAAAAAAAGAATAAAATTATCATTTGACAAAATTTGAATATACACCGCCATTAGCCCTCCATTGTAGATGGCCCGACATCTCTAATAGAAAGCCTCTTTGGAAGGTGATTGGAAAACATTTCTGCAGACAGAACTTCCAGACATATGCTTGCCTAAAAGAAAAATGACCCTCCCTCATACCACCAAGAAACTCCAACGGAACAAAGGACCTCCATATATTTTCGATTTATATTGTTGCGAAAACTTTATAAAATTCAAAATTTTACCCCACAAAAAATTAATTAATTAAAAAAAGTGTCTGGTGATTTCGGCAGAAGTGACTTGGGCAATGGGTTAAATGGACAGTGAGTGATTCAGACAGTGAGGTGAATTGGGGAGTGAGGGATTTGGGCAGTAAAGAAGGAAAAGTTAACGATTAGAAGGAAAAAGTTAAAAAATAATAAAAATTTTTAAATAAGGCATTGCCCCAATTTTTAATTAAAATTTTAATTAAAGATTTTTTAACAAATAAAAATCTTATTTTACATAAATCACTTCCCTTTTATTAGGTTGCAGTGGGTTAAATGGGCAGTGAGTAGGTTTGAGTAGGGTTTTCTTAAATGGGCAGTAGGTTTGCTTACAGGGCTGTTTCGAAACAAAAAAACTTTTCGAAAATCGAAATTTCGAACAAATGATCACTTATTTTAAACTATAGACAAACTAATTTAAGCTGTTTACTAAAGTATGAAATTAAAAGGGCATTCACAAGAAAATAAATTTTTAAAGTGTTTTTTCTTTTAAGTTCAAAAACTGACGAAATAATTATCGGTAATCCTCTTCTTATGTTTTAGGTTTGGGTATTTAATGGAGTGCCCAGATATCCTGATTTGAAATCAGAAACGACAGTTTCCGACAGTGCTGGGTATTTGCCATTTGTTGGCTCCGGGCTCCGGGCTTTTAAAAGGCGATTATCGGAGCTTTCGGAGCCGCTCCATGTTGGCTCCGGGCTCCTGGTGGAAAACCAATGAATTATTTTTCATTGGGGAATTTGGGTAGATAAAGTGAGGATATCGAGTGATATCAGAGGATTAACTGGGGTATCAATGGATTAAGCGGGATTTAGGTGGATTATCTTGTGGATTAAGGGTGGATTAAGGGCGATATCGGGGAATTAAATTGGATTAAGCGGATTGGTTGTCAGCGATTTGGATGGATAAGAGTTAGAAGATTTATTCTCTCATTATCAATCGCTTTTTGCGCCGCAGGCAAAACTTTTGAAAATTTTGGGAATCCAGGTCTGTCTGCCCAATTCACCTCAAATCACTCACTGCCCAAATCACTCACTGCCCATTTAACCCACTGCTCACGTCCTTCTGACAAAATCACACAGCACCAAACAAACATGTGTCTAAAGAATATTTTTCAATTTTTTTTCTACGATTCTTTACTTTTATTTTCTACTTTTCTCTACCTAAAATTTGCGAAGTTAAAAAAAATTATAAAACCACAAGATTAAAGAAATTAATTATTGTAGTCTATGCCTATTTGTATTCAATTTAATGAAATTGGCCTTTTCCTTTTAAAGTGCTTTACCCTTTTCCCTTCTCAATGCTCGTGACTTTTAAATAAAAAATTTAAAAAATCAAAGTTAAATGACTTAATTTTTATTAAAATATAAAAAAAATAAAAAATAAATAATTTTAATAAATTAAAAAATGTTTAGAAAATAAAATTAAAATTAAGATTAAATGTTTTCAGAATTAAATGAAAATTCCCCACAATGAGGGAACAGCTTTAGTGATGGACAATTTTTTATGGACAATTTTGTAAGGTCAATTATTTTTTTAGGAATGAGGTAAATTATTATATTACCCGATAAATTATTTTTATTTCGGCACGTTCCCTGCATTATTGCCTTCCTTCTAAATTTTTATTCTTAAGCTTCTTAATGGGGTAAATATCAGCCCCTTTTTAATATCAGCCCCTTTTTAAATGTATGTATAAAATGGAAGAGTTTATTAGAAATGTCATTAGTAATGTTTCTTTTTGAAAAAATTTCTGTAATTATTTAAAATAATTTTTTTCTTTTCTTTAACAAATTTTGAAGTATTTAAAATTTAATTTCTAGAAAATATTATTTTTGAAAGACACACCTAAAAAGGAGAAATGTTAAATCTTCCTGTTGAAGTAAAACTAGATATTCTCAAATTTCTTAAGTTTAATCAACTATTATCTTTCCAACAAACCAATTATTATTTTTATTGTTTGATTAGACAAAATGAGGGAATATTAGCTTGCGAAGGGTTATTCTCTGTACAAATCAAAATAGTTTATAATTTATTTTTTAAAAGTTTAAAAAATAAAATTTTAGATTGATTTAGAGGATTTTACTGACAATTGCAAATATAAAATGTGCAAAATAGAATCGGGAATTTTTAATTTTTTATTAAATGATCAACTTATCGAAAAAGTAAATTGTTGATTTTTACTCAAGATTTAAAAAAATAATTTCTTTAAGTGGCAGTCTGCAATGGATAGACGCATCCCTGTTTATTTTAGTTCGAGTGATACTCCTCCAACCAATAAATTATATACACTTGTGGATACAGGATTTCCATTATACAATAATAGTTTGTTATTAAAATTTTATCGATCATAACCAGAGGTGGGTCGGAATTCCGATTTCCGAAAAAAAATTGATTTCCGAGTTCCGACTTTTGAGCCAGTTCCGATTTCCGGTTCTTCCGATTTCCGACACCTCTGACTGTTCCGACCCACCTCTGATCATAACTTGATCCATATCCATAAACTTTTTGTACAGTATGTAATCGAATGAGCTGTGGGAAGAAATAGTTAAGGGTTGTTTCGAAATAAAAAAATGGAAGGAAAAAACCCTCAAAAATCAAAATTTGAAAACAGCTCTGTTGAGGATAAGCTTGTCATAAAAGCATTTTTTTATTTTATGATCCAGCCTGATCCAACCTTTTAACATTTCAGATTATTATATGTTAAAATTGCCTGTCTATCCAAAAAACATTGAAGAAATGAAGATTGTCCGTTGCTGGTTTGAAAAATTATTTCTTTGTTATTTTGAGTTTGCAGATTTTAGAGAATATTTTTTCAATCCAGAAATGATTAAAATACTTTTTGACAACGAAAAAAATATTCCAACCCAATTACGTTCAGAAAAAGGCTATATAACCTATTGCAACCATAATATCAAAAATGTATTAGGATTCACTTTGGATCATTTAATTATTACTCGTAACCTTGAAATAAATTTCAAGCAACTTGACAGTAAAGGAAAATGCAACAAATATTTATTAGAATTGTTAATTAATGGAGGCAATAATATTCGTACAATTAACATTAAACGAGACATAAACTCCTTATTACTTTTGATTGAAGAGGTAATTAAGAGAGGATTTTTTAAAAGACATTTATTTTCCTTCCTCAATCGGCTCATAATGGTCATACTTCCTTAAAAGCACTTTATCTGAAATTTTAAATTCTTCACTAATTGATTACATGATTCAGATTTTAGGGTAATACTTTGGAAATTTTCCTATTTTGCCACCTATTTTGGCATTTTATCAACCTATTTATGTACCTATTTTAAGGTTTTTACGACCTAAAAATCCTATTCCTAGTCATAAAAACTTTATTCACTTAAGTCAGATTTTGTTGATTTTAATGCCATTATGATCTAGTATAATTTACCATAACATGAGAAAAAATGGAACAAATAGAAATAAGGTTAAAGGGGGGCGACTTCCTAAGTATTACCGATTTTATTTGGAAAAACACACACGTAATCCGCAATTGCGGCCAGCCCTAACGACGATAATTCTGACCATTATAAGCCGATTGCAGAACAAATCTATAATAATTTCAATCATTTAGCACATTAAAACAAAGGATTGTTTAAGTTTTGTCTCGAGTGTTTGCCTCGAGATTATAGGTTTTACTCGACGTAAAGAAAAAGAATCCTGTATTATTACAAACACTTATAATACTAAAGTGTCATTCGAACTTAATTTTGATGGCAAATTTATTTCAATAATTAAGAAATTGGATAAAGAGTTAAAATAATCTATCTATTTTTTTTTAATTTCGAACGCTTTAAATAATCTGTACATATTTTTATTTTATAAATTTTTTTGAGAACTTGATAAAAATTTTAACTAAACGGGCTTAACTATAGAATACTAATTTGTTTTTGCAGTCCCCTTTATACGAAAACAAGTGGCATAAACGAATGGCAAAACTTCTGGCATACAAACCAGGGTCGCATTACTATCTTATTTCCCCCTGATTCCCGAAATCGGGGGGGGGGGGAATAATTTATCAAGGCAATGTTTTGAAAAATTATTTCATCTTTTATTGCCGTATAAAATTTCTGCAAATTCTCAAGCGGCATTACATAATCTCTTTTTTCCAGGGAATAGTATAAATTTCTTACAACCGCCAAAGAAGATTTTATTCAATATTTTTTCTTTAATATTTTAAAATAATTTTTTTCTTCAATTTATAAAATTTTTAAAAAATCATTCATTTTGTAGGTTAAAAAATTCAAAAAATAACATGTATAACTCTGAAAACAAAAATAGAGATCTTCAAGGGAACCCATTCATTTTGAAAGACAAGACTAAACGAAAGTTAAATCTCCCGGATGAAGTAAAACTAGATGTTCTTAAATTTCTTAGCTTTAATCAACTATTATCCTTCCAACAAACCAATTATTCCTTTTATTGTTTGATTAGACTAAATGAGGGAATATTAGCTTGCAAAAGATTGTATTCAGTAAAGACTATGGTGGTCCAATATATTTGTAATAGTAGTGAAGAGATAAAATATTATGGGGATCCGAAGAAGACTGTTGAAAAATATGGAATTTTTAAAATTTTGTTAGATGATGAGCTTTTGAAAAAGGTTTGTTCCTGGCAAATTTGTTGCTAAAAATTATTTTTAATTTTTTAAGTGGCAGTCAGCTGTGGATAGACAAATCCCTGTTTATTTAAGTACATGCGGTACTCCTCCAAACAACAAAATATATACAAGAGTAGAGGGGCTTTATGTCGGTAGGTTAATTTTTATAAAATTTTACGTCTAATTAAGTCATCTCCTAATGTAGATTTTTATCTAATTTTGTTCTTTTTAAAATTTTAAATTGACTTTAGTGGATTTACCATAAACGTTTCCCATGAAATAAACCCTGGATGAGTACTTATACGCTCTTAACAAGATTCGTCACGTTCCAAGCACTTGGTACGTTACGCGCAAAATAATAAGGATCAACACTGGCCAAAGACTAGGTTGCGGATGCTAAGGCGGATCTAGTGTCCTGAGGAAGACGTGGTTTGATAATCTCAAATCCATGGTTGTCTTAAAATCCTACTTTATTCAACATCCCTATTCAAACTTTAAATTTAAGATTATTTAAAACTTCCTATCTATCCAAAAAGCATCGAAGAAATGAAGATTGTCCGTTGTTGGTTGGAACGATTATTTATTTGTACTTTTCAGCATGCAGAATTTAAAGATTATATTTTCAATCCAGAAATGATTAAAATTCTTTTTGACAGCGAAAAATATATTCCAACTCAATTTCGTGTAAAATACGGGACATTAACTTATCGCAACCTCAATATCAAAAATTTATTAAAATTTACTTTGGATCATTTAATTATTATTAATGAACTTGGAATTAAATTTAAATGCTTTGATAAAAAAGAAAAATGCAACAATTATATTTTAGAATTGTTAAGTAATGGAGGCAAAAATATCCATTTAATTAGATTTAACATAGAGAAGCAAGCATTGTTGGATTTGATTATAAAGGTAATTAAGGGAGTAGATTTTATTTCGGATCCGGATATTTGGGGATCTGTTATTCTTGATCTTTATCACTTTTAATATTTCACTATCCTTGAAATGTAGTCAAGTCATAAAATGAGAATTTCTTCCGCTTTTACCGTAAAATTCTGCTTTTTTCTGGGTCTTCCGCTTGTTTATTTTATTCCTTCCGTTAAAATTCAAAATTGTCCATTCGTGGTATTTAAATTAGAGTAGCACGAGGTCGAGGCCTAAGTCTTCGCACATTTTCAAACAACGACCTCCATTTTGCTGATCTCAGGCCTTGGATCCTCGTCTCGGGTCCAAACTAGCTCTCGACCTCGATCTCGGCTTTTCAAGCCTCGGTGATCCTCGGCCTTGGCTTTTTCTAAAAACCTCGACCTTGTTTTACTCTAATTTAAATTATCCAAAATCTAAGGAAAGAAAAATGCCTGACCGTTATTAAAATATTTAAAAATATTTTCAAATATTTAGCATATTGAAACAAAGGATTGTTCAAATTTTATCTCGTATATTGAAATTATATTGAATCAAGATAAAACAGTTATTAAAGAAAACATAATTAAAAATTCTCGAAATCCAAAAATATTATTCAAAATTTATCGTGATGAAATGTGTGGGCATATTTTGATCGTTAAGAAAGTTGATGAAGAATTATAATTTATTTTTATTTTATATTGTTTTTTGAATTTTAAATGTGTTAAATAATCTTTTTTTTATTACACATATGTATTTTGTTTAATACTTTTGATAAATTTAACTAGATTTAACGGGGGATTCAAATTGTATGCCTAGCAGCGGTTGGGGAAGAAGCGCTTTAATGCATAATTTGACAGGATTTTGATCAAAAGAAGAGTTAGGGATTTCTTAAGCGGATTTTTAAAGATAAATATTTTTAATTTATCTAATAAAATAATACCAGCATGAATCGAAACTCGAAAGAATCCTTGCTGATTTTCTAGCAATTGTGTAACGAAGTGAAATCCTCTAAATCCATTATATCTGCCTTAATCATCTGATATCATTCCCTTCCAGTTAAAGGGATTTGAATAGCCCTGATTAATTTTGTTGTCAATCTCTTTAGCTCGATGAGTGGAATCGTTTAATACTAAATTTGGTAAGATTTGGAAATCTTGAAGCAAGTTATGGCTGTTCGCCTTTATTTTGGGCTGTCCCTAATATTTAATCTAAAATTGCCCCCTCTATAGATTTATTCTCTCATTTTTTGTGAGAATTTATGTCATTCTTCCCCTTTCAAGGGGCATATAGGGTAAATTCAAATATAGGAAAGGGAAGCAAGCCATCTTTTTTTAAATTGAACATATAAAATGGGGGAGAGTTTGTTATTGATGGTCATTTAGAGGGTTTTTCATCAATAATTTTGCGAGCCTTAGTCATTATTGGTTTTTATTGAATATTTTTTTCTTGCTTTTGTTTTCTTCGATTTTCTAATTTTTAAATTTTTTAAAAATTTATTTTCTAAAATTAAATTTATAGAGAAAATGTTATTAAATCTTCCTGTCGAAGTAAAACTAGACATTCTTAAATTTCTTAAATTTAAACAACTATTATCTGTCCAACAAACAAATTATTATTTTTATTGTTTAATTAGACAAAATGAGGGAATATTAGCTTGTAGAAGATTACATTCAGTAAAAACTGGCATGGTCTAATTTAATTTCTAAGGGTTTAAAATAAACTAAAATTATAGAGTGATTTAAAGAGATGCCCTGCTCGATTTATTTATAAAATTGTTAATTTGAAATCTGGAATTTTTAATGTTGTATTGGAAGATAGTTTCTTGAAAAAGGTTAATAGTAAAGAGATTTGATAAAATTTTACTTCCTTTTTTCAAGTGGCAGTCTGCTGTGGATAGACGCATCCCTGTTTATCTAAGTACTTGTGATACTCCTCCAACCCAAAAATTATTTACATCTGTAAAGTTGAACAATATAAGATTTGCAGGTTCAAAAATTTTATATAAAAACTTTCGATAATAGTTTGTTGGTCACCCTTTTATTTTTCAATTTTCGGAGGTATGTATCTCGGCCCAGAGTTAAGACCAGGGGCTGATTTTGTGGAACTTATACACAGCTCGACGAGTTCTATAGCCTAAGATCGACTGACCATTTTTTAATACTTTTAGGAAGAAGAAAAAAGAGGGGGGTACGAACCGAACTATTACCATTTTTTCCTAATGCCCCTGCTAATAGAATGCCCATATGGAAGGTTATTATGTAGTAGAATGATCGGGCATTCAATTAGAGAAGAAACGGTTTTGATCAGTCATCCATAGTTGAGTAAGCATGAGCTTAAATCTTAAACTTAAAATTTCAGTTAATTATATTTTAAAATTGCCTATCAATCCGCGAAACATTGAAGAAATGAAAATTGTCCGTTGTTGGTTGGAAAAATTATTTATTTGTTATTTTGACCATGTCGAATTTTTCCGATATTTTTTCAATCCAGAAATGATTAAAATTCTTTTTGACAACGAAAAATATATTCCAACTCAAATTCGAGGTGTACGTTGCGTTTCATGTTTTAGCAACCATAATATCAACAATTCAGTAAAATTTCATTTGGATCATTTATTTCTTACTGATTACGTTAGTATAAGCTTCGAAGAACTCGGCAAAAAAGAAAAGTGCAACAAGCATTTATTAGAATTGTTAATTAATGGAGGCAAAAATATTCCTCAAGTTACGATTAGAACAGAAAAGCAAACATTGCTTGATTTGATCATTAAAGTAATTAAAAGAGGATTTATTAATAGTTAAGAACGTTCCCCTTTACTTCGCCAATCGTCTCATAATGGGGTTTTTTCAATTCTTCGAAATTTCTTTTTTAATGGAACACGCCCAAGTAGGCGCACTTTGATCACATATATTCTTATATTGAGGGTCAGGGACAAAAAGCCAAAATATCTGATAGGGGAGTGGAGAACGATATAAGAACCTTGAACTTGTTTAATGAAGGGATTCAGCTTCCATACTAGAAGGAACTAAAATTGTTGGGGCACGGTTTATTCTTCAGTTCTTTTTTTAGTTTCTTAGTTTCAAAATTATTTTAAAAATTTTAGCATATTGAAACAAATGATTGTTCAAATTTTATTTCGAATATTAAAATCGTTGACAGAAGTAAAAGTTTGAATGGACAACATACACCAATTAAAGGAAAACCTATTTATATTATCAGAAACACTTTTAATCCAGAAATGATATTCAAAATTTATTGTGAGATGCATTGGGGGAATATTTTAGTCTATACAATAAAGGGTGAAATTTTGCCTTAAAATTTTTTTAAGACTCACCCTGAATTAGGACTCCCCTTCAAATAATACTCCCCTTTGGAGGAGGGTTGAAAAATGGTAAGCCCGGGAGTACTATTGTAGGAAATACGGTAACTGAAATTATTAGCCTGGTTTTTTACCTTAAATTATTGTTTTAACCTCTCACTGATGGGGGTAATTATTTTTTTAAAGACCCCAAATCTGGGGTAGATATCAAGCCAATTGGGACAAAATTGTTTTATTCCTTGACATTGACTAAGGACATTGACTAAGGAAAAAATATTTTCTAATCTCTAAATTAAGGAAAATATTTTTTGAAATAGCTCACCCCCATTTCCCGTTGATTTTTGAAATATTCTATCTTGATGAAAAATTATTGTCTAAAAATTATTTAAAATATGAGCGAGATCAATTATATATTTTTAGTTGGCGATGAGGATGAACAAGATGATAATGAGTATGAAAGTGATGATGGTGATTAGGAAAGTGATGAAGAAGAAGAGGTTGATTGAATTTTGTAACATGTTTTTACCTATTCACTAACTCTTGTATTTATTTGATAAGATAAATGATTTGCTCTTTACAAAAAGTCCGCAAATGTTGTTACTACCGGGCCCGGAAAACCAGGCCTAACCAGGGTTGGATCCAGGCCGATTTCTAATAAAATTAAAGTTGAAATTTGTTGATAATTCCAAAAAACTTGCTTTAATTTTTGCGTTGAATACTAGAGATTTATTCGAAAGATTTCTAATCAAATAAATATCAAAATTTGGATTATACATTTAAATATTTGAAAATAAATGTTAAATGATTCATAGTGAAAAGATAAATAAAATATTTTTGTGAGTCATATGTATATTTTCGGGAATCCTAAAAATTTATTTTTATTTTGAATTTTTACATTGGGAGTATTAAAAACTTGTTGTTTATTTCATCAACCAAATAGAGAACAAATTTGAGCACCAACGAACGTCGAGATTAAAGTCCCGACTAACTTTGTGTTAATATTCTAGGTGAAGATCTAAGAATGTTCTGATTTTTAATAGGAGGAGAAGGATGGAGGGGCAGGAATAGGAAGAATGGGCGTTCTCTCTGAAACCCCATTAATTTAATGAGAGGTGAGGGGCATTTTTGAGATTCCTAAATTATATAAGAACGAAGTTTTTAGTAGAGTTGGGATCATGGCTGATCGCAATTGCAGAATTGCGTGCAGCCTTGGTCGGGATCCCAACATAAAATCGGGATCGAGATTTAAAGTTTCCTTGGAAGGTAGTCAAAGTTCTTTGTTGCTATTTTTGTTTATCTTTATTGAAAAAAATATTTGAGACTAAATATGCAAATCCAAAGGAATTTAATAAATAAATTCGAAAAAATGTAGTATATAACCATACAGAAAATATCACTCAAGAAGAAAATCTAGTCATAAATAAAATCAAATTTTCCCCTAAAAATGATTAAGCAATTATTAATTTTCTCTTTAATTATTCTAATTTTAATTCAAATTAATTTTGAAAATGTGGACGGACATTTTGTACATTTTCGAGGAGGTGAGGGATTTCATAGAGGAGAAAAGTCCTCTTCCTCGTCTGAAGGAGGATTTCATAAAGGAAATCACCACAATCATCATAACAAGGAATATTATACTTCAACTACTCCAAATATTTAAAAATATTATTGAGGAATTGTGAAGGGAATATAACGCAAAGAAAATAAATGGATTGATAAAATTAAAAAGTTAAATTTAAATTTTGTGAAATAATATTTATAATATTCAATAAAATTATGATGGAAATCTTTCCAATTTATTAAAATCTTTCCCCCAATTATAAACCTATTTCTTATACCTAGACTGCAGTGGTGGATCGGAATTCCGATTTCCGGTGTTTTTTCTTCCGATTTCCGAAAAAAATTTTGATTTCCGATTTCCCATTTTGAGCCATTTCCGATTCCGGCTCTTCCGATTTCCGATACCTCGGACTGTTCCGACCTAGGTAGAAGAATCAAGAAAAAAATATAATAGAACATGTTTATGATCTAAAGAGAATAAGATAGTCCAAATATCAAAAATTAAAGTACCCCATTTGATAAAATTCTAATATGACTTGATTTGACTTCGAGCTTTGGAACATATGGAACAATCTATAACGTAATTGAAAACAAATCGGTAATTCTTGCGTTCGTACCCCCCCCCCCCCCTTTTTTTCCTTCCTCAAAGTATTAAAAAATGGTCAGTCAGTCTTAGCTTATAGAACTCGTCGATCTGTGTCGAATGACACCAAAATCAACCCACGATCTTAACTTTGGGCCGAGATACAGACAAAAAACCTGTGTTTTGCACACGCGTCTCACCGACTCCAATAAGATTACTTTATGTCATAACTTTGTCAAATCTTGTTCAATTACGTTGGTTTTGATGTCATTCGAATCAGCACGACAAGCTCTTTCGAATGAGCTATTATTTGTTTAATAGAATTTTTAGTCCAAAAAATAAGCTTGGTCCACCCTGTTATTTTTCAATTTTCGGTGGTCTGTATCTCGGCCCAAAGTTAAGACCGGGGGTTGATTTTGATGTCATTCGACACAGCTCGACGAGTTCTATAACTCCATATGGACTGACCATTTTTTAATACTTTGAGGAAGGAAAAAAAGGGGGGGGGGTACGAACGCAAGAATTACCAACAAATCCATGCGTAGTGTAATACCTTATAATACCTATAAATACCGATAAAAATTAAAAATTTATCGATATTCCGTACCGTATATCTTCTTATCTTCAACCACAGGTACAAATATTAAATTTTTTTCCATTTAATAAAAAAATAAAATTAAATCATGTCGGAAGATCTTCAACTATATTCTTCTGTTAGGTTTCGAACAGACGGGTGAGGGGCAAAACAAGGAAAAAAATATCTTGTAGCAACTTTCAATGGCTTTCAGATACATATAAGACGAAAATTCAATACCATCCATAAGAGGTCAAAAATATTTTTTGAATTTTAAAAACTCAGTATTACGTGATTTTCAAAATAGTATTGATCAACTATGTTTGCACGAATTTTTGTAGATTTTTTTGTTTTGATTTTACCATCAAAATATGTATAGTGAAATAAAAATATTCCAAACTTTTGCATATTACTGTATTTAAATATATGTAAATACAATTTCTCAAATATTTTTTTGTTTTATTCACACCTCTTTTTTCTATAGGCACGGAACATAAGTAAGTCAAACCCCTTTTAATTATGCAAATAAAATGGGAGAGTTTGTTACAAAGATCATTATTGTTTTTTAATTAAAAAATTTTTTAACCTATTTATTTAAAGGTAGAATTAAATAAAATGCAAATGCTGAATCTTCCAACTGAAGTAAAACTAGATATTCTTAAATTTCTTAACATTGATCAACTATTATCTTTCCAACAAACCAATTATTATTTTTATTGTTTGATTAGACAAAATGAGGGAATAATGGCTTGCAAAAGATTATATTCAGCAAAACCTATTATGGTTCAAGTTATTCTAAAGGATTTAAACAAAAAAATTTTTAGGGTACTATAAAGAAACTTATCGAAGGATACAATTTTTTCGAAATAGATTCTGGAATTTTTGAAATTTCATTAGAAGCTAATCTCTTGGAAAAGGTAACTTGGTGATCTGTAAAATTTGATAAAAATTAATTTAAATTTTTTAAGTGGCAGGCTGCATTGGATAGACAAATCCCCGTTTATTTAAGCACCTACGATAATCCTCCAAACAAAAAAATATATACAAAGGTGGCGTTGAGTTATGAAATATATGGCAAGTCTCTTTTATTATTAGAACCCTCATTTCGGTACTTAATTTGTGTCAACGTTCTAGTGGTCGGTTGAGAAACCCGGCATCGGGTAAAAAATCCCGATTCGGGATCCCGAAAGTGCGATTTTGCCGACCTCTAGTTATGTGTACATAAATTGATTAACGAGATTATACTCCTGTAATCCTCGTCTTCATAATTTATTCACCTGATTCAAACTTCAAATTTCAGATAATTATATTTTAAAACTTCCTGTCTATCCTAAAAACATTGAAGAAATGAAGATTGTTCGTTGTTGGTTGTAAAAATTATTTATTTGTTATTTTCAATATTCATACTTTGAAGACTATTTTTTTAACCCAGAAATGATTAAAATACTTTTTGACAACGAAAAAAATATTCCATCTCAATTTCGTGCAGAATTTGGTTTATTAACTTATTACAACCATAATATCAGAAATTTATTAAAATTTAATTTGGATCATTTAATTATAAATTATAACCTTCACATAATTTTCAAACCACTCGACAAAAACGAAAAATACAATAAAAAAATATTAAAATTATTATGTAATGGAGGCAAAAATATTCAGAAAATTACCATTAGTCTGGATACGCAAGAAATCTTTGATTTGATTATAAAGGTGATTAAAGAGATAAATGTATTCAGAAATAAAAAATAATTGTACTATGCGTTCATATCCCCGCAATTCCCTTTTTCATGAATTTAATAGGTTATAACTTTTTATGCTTGATCAAATCCGAATGAATATTATATCCTACGAAAGCTCTCGATAAGCGATATCTTTTTTCCTACTGGATAGAACTTGTTGATCGTCCATTAAAAAGTCGCAAATTAATAAGTGTAAAAAACAATGATTTTATGCACTTATTAGCTTGTAACATTTAACGGCTGATCGGACTTGTTAAATCGGGCTTCGGATTGGACTAAGCATAAAAAGTTATAGCCGATCAAATTCAGAAAAAAGAAAATTCTGGGATTTAAACTCTTAGACCAAAATAATTTAAAACATCAGCACATTGAAACAAAGGATTGTTCAAATTTTATTTCGAATATTACAATCGTTAACGAAATCAAGTTGAATCAATATCATGCAAAATCTATTGAAGAACAACCTATTCGTATTATTACAAACACATATAATCCAAAAATATTATTCAAAATTTATTGCAATGATAAGAGGGAGGATGCTTCGATGTTTAAGATTAAGAAAGAAATTTAATCCAAATTTTTTAATATAACCACATATTTTTCTCTCAGTCAGATCTCATTATATGCATCAGATGTGGGTCGGTATTACGATTTCCGTCGTTTGTTTCCTTCCGATTTCCAACTTTTAAGCCAGTTCCGATTTCCGGCTCTTCCGATTTCCGACACCTCTGACTGTTCCGACTCACCTCTGATATAAATATTCCAAACTTCATTATATGTATAGTTCAATTCTAATTTTTTTGTTTTTTCTCATGCATTTTTTCCTTAATTTCCATATATTTTTATTCTCAAAATCCGATCTACGTATCATGCAAAAAAGATATCACATTCACATTTTTTTAACTCAATAGAAAGTGACAATTCGTTTGATTTTTTGTACTTACACAGTTCTTATGAATAAAATTTTTTAATTGATAATAAGCAAAACTACGCGATATTTAAACATACATAACTCCATTGAGTTAGTCTAAATATTAAATCTAAATATTCAAAATTTCCTTTGTTGTTTCAACTTATAAATGTGTACAATTTAAGAACTTTACAAGCATTGTTTGGAAGAATCCGTATTAAAAACTAATTTTTTTCCTGAAAATTTTTGCTGTGTTTCCTATGTTACTAAACAAAACTCGATCGCAGCCCTGTAATTAACAATATTTTTAGCATTTAATAAACAAAAAATGTTTTAAATTAAATTATAATCCTTTTGCATTCTTCATTTTTTGCATACTTTTTATTGAAAAGCGAAAATTTATTTATTGAGACTTGACCTTACTTAACATGTAAATCAAAAATATAGTTGAAAAGAAAAAAGGCGTGAGGGCGTCCAAAAATGAATGAAACAGAAAATGAGAGGTGTGGCCTATTTTGATTTTTATTTGCCTAAATTGTGTACAAATTTATTATTTTAAACTTAGACAAATGTGATTATTTAACAAAATAAAAACGGCGTAAAATTATTATTTTTTTTGTTAATATTTTTTAAAATCGTTCAATTTTTGAATAACTTAAAACATTTTATGCTCCTATTAATCATATTGTCCTTCACATAATTTTCAAACCACTCGACAAAAACGAAAAATACAATAAAAAAATATTAAAATTATTATGTAATGGAGGCAAAAATATTCAGAAAATTACCATTAGTCTGGATACGCAAGAAATCTTTGATTTGATTATAAAGGTGATTAAAGAGATAAATGTATTCAGAAATAAAAAATAATTGTACTATGCGTTCATATCCCCGCAATTCCCTTTTTCATGAATTTAATAGGTTATAACTTTTTATGCTTGATCAAATCCGAATGAATATTATATCCTACGAAAGCTCTCGATAAGCGATATCTTTTTTCCTACTGGATAGAACTTGTTGATCGTCCATTAAAAAGTCGTAAATTAATAAGTGTAAAAAACAATGATTTTATGCACTTATTAGCTTGTAACATTTAACGGCTGATCGGACTTGTTAAATCGGGCTTCGGATTGGACTAAGCATAAAAAGTTATAGCCGATCAAATTCAGAAAAAAGAAAATTCTGGGATTTAAACTCTTAGACCAAAATAATTTAAAACATCAGCACATTGAAACAAAGGATTGTTCAAATTTTATTTCGAATATTACAATCGTTAACGAAATCAAGTTGAATCAATATCATGCAAAATCTATTGAAGAACAACCTATTCGTATTATTACAAACACATATAATCCAAAAATATTATTCAAAATTTATTGCAATGATAAGAGGGAGGATGCTTCGATGTTTAAGATTAAGAAAGAAATTTAATCCAAATTTTTTAATATAACCACATATTTTTCTCTCAGTCAGATCTCATTATATGCATCAGATGTGGGTCGGTATTACGATTTCCGTCGTTTGTTTCCTTCCGATTTCCAACTTTTAAGCCAGTTCCGATTTCCGGCTCTTCCGATTTCCGACACCTCTGACTGTTCCGACTCACCTCTGATATAAATATTCCAAACTTCATTATATGTATAGTTCAATTCTAATTTTTTTGTTTTTTCTCATGCATTTTTTCCTTAATTTCCATATATTTTCATTCTCAAAATCCGATCTACGTATCATGCAAAAAAGATATCACATTCACATTTTTTTAACTCAATAGAAAGTGACAATTCGTTTGATTTTTTGTACTTACACAGTTCTTATGAATAAAATTTTTTAATTGATAATAAGCAAAACTACGCGATATTTAAACATACATAACTCCATTGAGTTAGTCTAAATATTAAATCTAAATATTCAAAATTTCCTTTGTTGTTTCAACTTATAAATGTGTACAATTTAAGAACTTTACAAGCATTGTTTGGAAGAATCCGTATTAAAAACTAATTTTTTTCCTGAAAATTTTTGCTGTGTTTCCTATGTTACTAAACAAAACTCGATCGCAGCCCTGTAATTAACAATATTTTTAGCATTTAATAAACAAAAAATGTTTTAAATTAAATTATAATCCTTTTGCATTCTTCATTTTTTGCATACTTTTTATTGAAAAGCGAAAATTTATTTATTGAGACTTGACCTTACTTAACATGTAAATCAAAAATATAGTTGAAAAGAAAAAAGGCGTGAGGGCGTCCAAAAATGAATGAAACAGAAAATGAGAGGTGTGGCCTATTTTGATTTTTATTTGCCTAAATTGTGTACAAATTTATTATTTTAAACTTAGACAAATGTGATTATTTAACAAAATAAAAACGGCGTAAAATTATTATTTTTTTTGTTAATATTTTTTAAAATCGTTCAATTTTTGAATAACTTAAAACATTTTATGCTCCTATTAATCATATTGTCCACTCCATGCCTTTGTGGAAAATTTATTTTTATTAACTAAACTATATTAGTAAATTCTAAACATAAAATTTGGATATTTATCTTTAAATTTAGCTAATATTTGTTGTTATTGATATTGGAAAAACTTCTTACGGTATTTGTTCTAGTAATTACATTGTGTGATTATTCCCCCAATCCATTGAACTAATGGAGGTAGGATAATTATCTGAGGCAGTGCAATTATTAGAGCAAATAATTTAAATATACCGATTTAATCGGTATAAATTAACTGAATTCTTAGCTTAAGCCTTCTCTTTTAGGCATTCAAACATTAAATTTAGCAACTAATTATAGATATTTACATTTCTTTCAAAATGCCAACAAAAAAAGATCTGCTACAATTTTTAAAGAAACTACTAAATTCTTCAAAAAATTTTATAGATAAAGTTGTAGATGAACTTGTGAATGAATCTGTTGATAAAATGGTTGATACTTTGGCCAAGTCTGATGATCCAAAATCTGGTGATAATCCGCTAAAAGAATTTTTCATAAATCTTGCAAAAGCGTTTGAAAATGCTATGCAATCATTATCATTTGAGGTAAATCATAAAATCATTCAAATGTTTTTTACTGTTGTTGCGCACATTTGCTCTTAATTACTTAATAATTACCCTGGGTATTTATTGTTTCAAGCTCTTCTTGTCTTGAGTAAGATAGGGAGACAGTAATTCTTAGAAAGGATAGTTATTTCAGCATATACAGTAAATATTATTACAATATACATATGAATATTTTAGATTTTTTAGGATAGTTAGATCCAAAAAAGTTCGCATATCGGCTTAGTTTTTGCTAGGATATGGATTCCGGATCTGCCAACCCTACATATTATTACTGTAATATGTAATATTTTGGTTTAGACCCCTTTTTTCTGTTTCGTTTTGTGGCATCTCCTCTTTTTATTACAAATTAGATATTAGATATCATTCGACAAAGAGCATAAGCATAAAAAGTTCAAGGATTCAGAGATTCAGCTTCATAATTTTGATCAGAATACCAAATCTATCTTAGTATCATTACCGATCTTTAAGAGTTGGGTCAAATAATATATGATTAATCAAACAAAAAAGCTCAAAATGGTCATGTAGACAGAAAAAGTAATGTCTAAACCAAAGTATTACTCTGTAATATTAGCCATTAAACATTAGTATTTAGACTGATAACAATTTTTTTGGCCGTCTGAAAGAAGGAATACTAGAAGTAGTAAAGCCTATTCTTAAAAAACTTGCTGATGAATTAATTGATAGTTTGTTAAATTCTGCTGATTCAATGTGCAGAAAGTTTGATCTTCTTAAAGAATTTCTACAAGGGATTTTAATTGACTTGGTAACGGATATGCTAACATTTGATTTTAAGGTAAATATACCAATTGTTTTAGCTTTTATTAAGTCTTAGATAATCCTAAAATACTTGTCTCATTGCTCATTTCTACAATAACTCACTTTTCCATGGCACCCAAGCTATGTCCTAGCTGGACACGGTGAATGATGTTTGGTTTTCCATCTCTATCTGTTTTCATAAAACATATGTTTCTGAATCAGGGACTGGTCGGGTTACCCGATATACACCAAACCAAAAAATTCTCGGATCTGAAATCCGATCAGAGAATTTCTATTCGAAATACAATCCAAAACAAGACCCAACATTTAACTCAATCCTTTCCTGCTATGGTTTACAAAATTTAATAAGTATATTTTGGAATATATATCAGGATTTTCGTTTAGTATTACAGTATTAGTTTTAAAGAAATTATATAAAAATGCTTACATTAAATATTTAGATTGATCACACTTTTTTGTCCTATCTGTATGAGAAAATTAAAAATGCAATAAAGCATCTTCTAAAAAAGCTGCTTAAATCTCTACTCAAATCTTGGATAGATTATCTATTAGATATGCTGCACAATTGTCGTAATCGTATGCGCAATTGTCGTAATTGTAGTCGCATGGAAGGTGGGGATGATGATGATTTTGACAGTGATTCGAATAATGATTCGAATAATAATAAGGTACACCAATTATTTTTGGCTATGGTTTAGTTTAGTAGTCCAATGAAAGGTTATTAATTCATTCAAAGATTATTGTAGGAACCGGAAACAAGATTAAAAAAGATCGGAGCAGCAAAATACTCAATATCCAACACTGGGCAGCATAATGCGTTTGGACTCATAGACTTTTATTGGATTCATAAAATGTCATTGGGCTCATAAATTTTGACTGGACTAATAAACTTTCATTTTTCCCTTTCTTTTCGAATTCGGATGATTCGAACAAGAATAAGATGTACCTATTATTTTTCTAGTTATCCTATTTTAAACTAGTTTCAACTTTTAAATAGACGCGGAAAACCCTAAAATATTTTTCCTGACAACGAATAATTTTTGAAGGCTATTTTTAACAATAATTTTTGAAATTAATTTATAAAAGTGGATATAGTGCACCGGAAGGAGTTGAATCAAAATGTAGCACTATTATTTTTCGGAAACGCCTTAAGACCGAGATCAAAATTAAGCATTGCCACCATTACGGTTTTGTGTTTTTTAGGCTTTTTATATGACACAAAAGGCGACTCTGGCAGATGAGAGTGTTACTATTTGATTCAATTTTTTAAGTACGAATTAATTAATTTTTCCCGGTATACTTTATATTAGGGTTGTCGGTTCTGGACCGAACCGAATCGAAGAACTGATGATTTTTCGGTTCGAATATCCGAAAATTTTCGGTTCGGATATCGGTTTCGGATATCTTAAAATTTTCCAAGAACCGACAACCCTACTTTGCATATATACAATTTTTAGAATTTTTTTGATGTTGTGTTGGACAAGCTAAAATCTGTCTTTAATGGTATCGGAAATATATTTCGCAAAGTAAAGGATATGTTCAAAAGTTTTGGTAGTGAAGTTTATAAGAAAGCGAAGAAGTTGTTTAATGATTTTGGCACTATGTTTGATGAATTACTTCAATTTTTTAATGGTTTTTTGAAGAAAATATTTGACTTTTTTAAAAATTTGCTGAAGAAACTGCTTGATTTTTTGAATTCTATTTTTCAAAAGCTGCTCAATTTTTTTAATTATTTAATGGAAAAACTACGAGATATACTTCGATATATTGTTATTAAGATGCTTGGAGGTGAAAGGAAAGAGGGTGAAAGGAAGCTAAACAAAATTATTAAAAATTTAATTGAAGATCAGCTAAAGAAGGAGAAAAATATGCCGTATATAAATTTCGAATACAAGTTAGAATATGACTTGAAAGATTTAGTACAAGATGAGAAAAAATATTTGGCAATTACAACAGATTTATCGTTAGATGTCTCATATAATGCAAATGATTCAGATGAGGAGGTAATTAATTTCTAAATAATTTTTTTCAAATTTTTGGCTAATTTTTTATCTCACGTTCCCGTACACATATGTATACGGTATTTATTCTAATTAAATGACAAACATTTAATTTTTCTTAGCCCGTGGAATTTACACTGTAATTATGCATAATTACCAAAAATTATTTATTAAGATATGTAGATCAGGGATATCACGGGTTGAGAAAAAAGTCGGGTCGGGGTTTCAAAATTTTCTTCGGATCGGGTTTTTGGTCGAAAGAAAGTTAGGAAAAAAGGTTTCGGGTAACACGTGAGATCCCTGATTTAGATGTCTTTTCACAATTATTAGTCCTAAAATCTAAAACATAAACTACATAATACTTATATAAAAATTTAGATATCGGAGGAATTCAACATTAAATTCGAGTCGATAGTTTAAGAACAAATACAAAAAAAAATTATTTTATCTTTGCCATTCGATTTCATTTTTTTAAATTTATTATTTTTATCAAGACTGCCAAATATGGAAATCTAGTTTATTTTTCTTCAGTCAAGTCTATGTTATCCATATTTTAAATTCCATATTTTTGGCAACTTTTGTTAGAGCTCAATATATACTTCTATACTGTATTTTCTCTAAAATCCTATTCTTTAGAAAATATTTTTTAATAAAAATGCCCATTGAATTTTGGATTTATTTTGAGAAGATACAATTTATGCTTTAACTGAATTTTTTATCACATTGAAATTTGAATAAACTTGAGTAAATATTTCTCATTTATTTTATTTTTGAGTTATAATTTACGCCCAAAAACAACACTAATTCCCTTCTAAATTTAAAAATTTTATGTATGTAATCCAAGTTATTTTTACACAATAAGAACAATCTTTATTTTTCGTTTTTACCTTACTAGTAACTTTCAATCCAAACATTTTATTTTCCATGTGCCTGTCAAAAATAATCGCTGCATGCGCATATCCAAGCCAAGCCAAAATTAAAAATAATTTCAAGCCATTAAAGGATTTAATTATTTTTAATTATCTTATTAAATATTTTTGTAGAAAATAGTTTAATTATGTCCTTGTATTAATTATTTATTCATATATCCATTCCAATCTTCTTAAAATCATTGAAGACCCTATACTCAATGGAAACATGCATCGGCTGTAGAAGGAAATGACCATTCCCAAAGGTGTGAACACTGTTCTAAAAATTTGTTTTTGTTGTTGTTTTGATGTCGCGCAGTAAAGCACATTAATGGGGAAAAATAAAGCAATTGATGAACGAATGCCGATGACCTCTCCTATTTTCTTACAAATTCTTTCCTATTTCTGGTCAAATTTTTACATTCCAGTCTTAAATTGAATAAATTATCCAATAAAAATTTTTTATTTGGTTTAAGAATTGTTAGCACGAAAAAATTGTTAGCAATACAATACGAATTTCTGGGTTAAATTTTTATCCTAAGCATTGGTCCTATCCTGTTAAATCTTATTTTTATCATGAAAAGATCTGTCTCTGTTAATCAAATAATATTTATAATAGAAAATTTTATTGTTCAGATATCCTAGTAAATCACTTTATGACCAGATCACAGGTATATCACAGGTTAACTAACTAAACGAGGGGTTGCTGTTAGTTATACTCTATTTAGATTTTAGGTTCTTGAACGAAACGATATTTCAGTTAAGTTTTAAAAATTCTAAGAGATTTTCTAACTGACTTCAATATCAGAACTGACTTTAATTCAGGTATTCAGTCACTCTGAGATCAACTGACATTCATAACAGAACCAGAGGTGAATAAGAAATGACGAAGGTGCCGGAAATCGGAACTGTCTGAAATCGGAAATGGCTTAAAAGTCGAAACTCGGAAATTAGCCTAAATTTTCGGAACTTGGAATTCGTAATTCTGATTCACCTCTGATCAGAACTATAATTGAAAATAACAGGCTTCCACTAATATAAAATCAAACTTCCACATCTTTACATTTTTTCTTCAATTTCTTCTGACTCATACCTAAATGAGCTTTACTTATATTTGCGCACCAGCCGTTTGTCATTTTTACTTTTCCTTCTCCCATTTTTACAAAATTTCCAACCCATTCTATTTCCTTCCTTATTTCTCTTATTTTCACACATTTGCGCATGCATTTCGTCTTTTTATTGCTTATTTTAGCCTTTTATGTCCTTCAAAAATCCATTTTTTTCTAAAATAAAACAAAAAAAAAGAATTATTTTTAAATAAGAATCAATAATAATAATAATTTTTAAAATATTTTTTAGAAAATTATTAAAAAATTTAATTCTATTCAAAATTTAATCTTTTTTCAAGTCCATTTTTGAAGAAATAATTTAAACTTTGAAATTCACCTAGAGCATTTAAAACGCTTAGGCGGGGGTAAAACGATCTAAAAGGACAAAAGAGAAAGCATTAGTCGATGCCCCGGGAGCTCCGTGGTAGAGCATCTGTATTTGTCTGCGCAAAGCCGAGCGATCACTCAGCGTTGTCGCAGGCGTTGTCGCAATCCTGCTCGGTGGCTAAACTTTTGCTGAACTCTTTCTAATACTATTAATAAAGCAAGCCTAATTAATAAAGCAAGGTGTTTCGAAGAATATCTTTCCTCGGCTCTTGAATCGGTGAGGATCAGTAACAGCCTGATCAGCCCCATCCCATTTTTGCCATTTTTTGTTTTGGATTCGGTACTTTCCTCTATTAATTTACATTAAAAAATATTTTTAAAATAAGTGCCATAAAGTAACATATAAAAATTTTAATAATGCAAAACCAAACAACATCAACGGGTTGGCTTATATGTTTCCTTTTAATATTAATTTTTGCAACAACATCACTTATCTTGGGTTTATTAACACCTAGCTGGCAAATTGTTTATTTGGAAGTAAATTTCAAATAATTAATTTAAATTAAAATAAAAAAATCAAAGGAAGGTAGAACAGAACACCACCATGGTCTTTGGTTAGATTGTAAGAGGGATTACTCTTATGATTATGGACGTTCCAAGGAATATTATGCTACTTTACACAGGTTTTAAAAGATAAACGTTGACTTGGGTTATAAATAGAGGCCGGACTGGGAGGTTTTATAAGAATATGGACATAGATCTCGTCTCGGTCTCATTCTGTCCCCTCTTTAATTATAGTGCTTTTATCACCTTCTAAGTAGATTGTCGGTTCGGAACCAAAAAATCGAGGACTTCTAAATGGGATATTTCAGTTCAGTTCCTAATATCCAAAAAAATTTTTTAAACAGATAATTCGATGAAGTCACCAACAAGGAAATCTCTCGTTTTTTGGGGAAATTCTAGTTAATAAAAGATTATTAAGTTGATTTAATTTATTATTATAGTAGAGAATAAAGTATCCTACTTCCCCTCAATTTGTATTATTGAGAATACTTGATAAATTCGTAAAAATTTTAAAGGCATTTTGACCTTGCCCGTCCTTTTGACCAATTTTGGCTAACAGCATTAAATTGTGTTTTCAAATTTGATTACTGGCTAGATGAAAAGGATTGGTATGAACTTGGATATGACGAAAATAGATTATGGGGGGATGCTTATCAGCACTTATTTTTGGGTATAAAACTTTAATAAAATTTCCTCTAAAATTAAAAAAAAAGGTTGGAAAATAGCAACATTAGTAGCCAATCTTATCTCAACCATCTGTGCTATTTTTGCTATAATTTTTTTAATTTTTGCTTTTTGTCATCGGTAAATGAATTTTAAAATAGATAATATTTCTAATAATTTAAAAGTTTATGTACTTGTATAGCAGCTGTTTTAGTTGTAATTTCTGTTCTTTCAAGTATAGCGGGTAATTTACTTTTTTTCATGTTTGCCTCAGATCAAGACAATAATATTATTAAAGAAGAAGAAGGAATTTATGAGGTAATAATTTTTTAAATTTAAAATTTTGGTGTTTTCGTATGTTTGTTTTTCCAATGGATCTATGATAAATAGTGTTGTCGGTTCTGGACTGAATAACCGAGAATTATTCGCTTGTGTTCAGAATATCCAAATATCTTGGTTAGCTTCTTCCATTTACTTTGGACATCGGAATTCTTTCAAAAAACACAAATTACTGTAACGATTCCAAAATAAAATGGTCAATAAATTCCATAGAATGGGACAATAATGCTCATTATAGTGTATGTTCCAAGTATGAGGTTTACTTTCTAATCCTCATTATAGTTCTAAATGTAATCTCTTAAATAAGAACAAATTTTTATCCAGTGCCCATTAATTGGTTGGTTTCCCCGTACTAATTACAGAAAAATTTTAAAAATTTCTAAATAAACACCAAACTTTTCTATTTTAGCAACATTTTGGATGGTCATTCTGGATATCTTTATTCAGCAATATATTAATGCTAATATGCTCAATAACCGGTTGTATAGCTACAAAAGCTGCATTTGGCAAAAATCGGAGCGAAAAATTTATGAAAATTAAAGTAATTATTTGGGACACATTATAAGATACCTCATATAACTAAAACCCATTAAGATACAGTTTTTCGGCCTAAGGGTATATATTTACTAGTGACAGGAAAAATCATGTTTGAAGAATCCCGCATGAGGGATTTTTACTAAAAATTGGAGTAAACCCTTGGGATAAATCCCTTAGAATCCCTTAAATCAAAAAATTGGGAGCTTGATCCCATCATGATGCCTCAAACTGTTTTTGTTTTACTTTTCACTAGAAAATAAAAAAAATATTTTTAAAGATGCAAGACTTGGAAGACGATAATTGTGGTGCCCATTTACTTAAAAACTTTTCCGAAACAATTGCCTCAACGGGACAGACTTCAATATGTTCACAACAAGAAGTTTGGAATCTTAAAATAAAAAATCAAAAAAAATAATTTTAGCCCAAACGGGATTTCAATAATTCAAGAAGGTGTAGATCACCAATATATAAAATAGAATCTCAACAATTAAAACAGTGGGAAAGAGAATCGATGCATAATATTAAAAATAAAACTAAAACACAGGTAGGATATAACGTTTTTCATCAAATAGAACGCCCCCCCTCTCCTTAATAGAAAGGGTGGAGATCACTCAAATAGAATGCCCCCCCTCCCCCCTTTAATAGAATGGTGATTGAAAAATAGAAGATCCGAGCATTCAATTAGAGAATCTTTTTTAAAAGAATCTTTGAAATTTTAAAAATAATTTTAATTAAAATCCGATGCTTTTTGAATAATTACCCTGGTTAATTAATTGTACGACTCAACGAAGGAGGTGTTTATTAATTGAAGAATTGTATATACCGTATTTACTCGATTAATTCCCCTGGGGAATTATTTTTTCAACCTATCCGTGGCATGGGGAATTATTCAAGGGAGAGGAATTATTCGAGTTTTGAAATTTGAATGTGTAGTAGGGTATTTGGGGGAGGGGGATTATTGTTTCAACTCATCCGCAGCAGGGGGAATTATTCGAGAGAGGGGAATTATTCAAGGGAGGGGAATTATTCGAATAAATACGGTATTCGAGTTTTGAAATTAGCCTTAAACTAGGCTAATTCAAAATTGATTGAGGGTAATAATTGTTTTAAATCCTCAGTAGAAAGGCTAACTGTAGGAGTAAATCTTCGTGGGAAGGTAACTCGAAGGTCGATCCCCAAAAAATCGTTCTCCCGATGTGATCCGCAAAGCTTTATTCGCGAGTATCAATCCAGTCTAAATATAATTTTTTATTTTTTTTTTAAACTAATTTCTCAATATTTAATTTACAGCAACAAACAAGAAATTTAAATAATAAAAGAGAGAGAAATATTTTCGAACCTTCATTAAATACCCCAACAGATTCAGATGTAGTCTACGAATATGTAGATTGGAATAATTTTGGAGGAGAGAATTTTGTTGATGATAAAAATAAAAAATATACTCAAGATGAAAGTAATAGACATTATGATCCTGTGCCTTTAGCTCCAGAAAATACAACATTTTCTATTGGAAAAGTAAAAAATCATTTTAAATTTATGAAATTTAACTTAAAATTAAATTATAGCCTTTTTTATTTAATTCTGATAATGAATATTTACAACCCAAATCATTAACAATTGATACATCCACAATTTCAACGAGGGCAGGTGGGAGAACAACAACAGATTTATTTTTGACTGATAATGATCTGATAAAAACAAGTATAATTTTATTTATTATAAATAATGATGAGGAGGGTATTAGGGGATGTTTCAAACGATTTTTAAATAGCGAAAAACAGGATAAATCTAAACTAAATTAAATAATAGGGAATGCTAAATCCTTCTTATGGAAGTAGCAACATACTGATTACCGTATTCCCTTAAAAAATACCTCACTGTAAGGCAGTTGAAAAATATAGCCCCACAACTTCTTTGAATTCTCTCAGTATATCTCTCAAAATTTTGGAAATATTTTTAAATCATTCACGAAATCGGGAATTATTCGAGCTTAGGGATATCGGTTTACTAGTTTTTACATTTTGCCAGTTGAAGGATAAATTAAATCTTTGAGTTTTCTAGAGAAATCTCAAGAATTGTCGCGTTCTAAATATATAGAAATTCGCTTAAAATTAATTTTCAAATCCAATAACCCAACAACTTTACTTTAATTTTATTTTAAAATTAATTTAAAAATATTTAGGCCCCCCTCAACTTTTGAGCAGAATATCAAAACAAAATCAGTTCGGAACTACCAGCAACTTTAATGTTGACAAACCAGAATTAGTTAATACACAAAAATCATCACAATTTATCAAAGAATTTAAGGAAAGTGAAAAACGTTTTGCTAAGATACCCAAAGTAACATTTTCAACACCTCTTCAACAAAATGGGTTGCCAAAACCTGTAAGCATTGACTAATATTTAAAAAATTATTAGGTTTTCTTACAAATCCTAGACATGATTAGAAAAAGATATCATCTTTATTTTTCGGAACTGGTCAACCGATCTCCAGCCAGCTTTGTTCGCTTAAGCTTATTAGCCTTTATCAAATTGAGTGAATCATATTTTTAGAAAACTCTCGATAAGCGGTATCTATTTTCCAAAAGAATGGACAAGTTTTGTATCACTCGTTAAAAAGTGAGCTCCAAACAGACATTTATCTAGGCTTATGAAACTAAGGCCTAGACTATCTTCTAATTAAATATTTTATTTAAAACCTCAAAAATTCATTTTAAAGTTTGCTCGATCTCGTTCTTCTCATCGTTTATATTCCCCTTCACAATCTTCAATACTTACAGACGTTAAACCTATAGTTGATGATCAAAGGATTGGATGGCCTTCAAATGGCATTAAGTAATTTAAAATTACTTTTTTAATTTCTAAAAACCGTTATTTAGACGTATACCTTCAGAAATGGATAGGTCAATAGGTTCAAGTCGAGTTGATTCTTTTCTTTTTTCTACGACAATTAAGGAAGATAATCAACAAAAATTAAAGTATAATTAATCAAATTAAATTAAAATTTTGTTAAAATTACAAAAAAAATTTTTCAGTAGTTCATTGCAAAGAAGAAAGGAGGAATGGACGGATGTTTAATAAACTAATATTTTAAATTATAGAAATAATTTTTGTAAAGATCTCTTGTTTTAAAAATAGTGTTAAATAAATTATTTCCTCAAACTTTTAGAATTTCTATGGATTCTATAAGTATTATTGAAGGGTAGATTGAGGGAGGGATGAACAATAATTTGACGACTTAAGCCTAGTGAATTTAAATTTCTGGCTATAAAGTAATGGGCAAACTTTCAAAATTTTATTTAAAAATTAGCGGAAGCGCCTGTAGCACGTCGGAGCTTCAACCCAAAACCGACCCGACTACATATATGTTTTAAACGGAGGAGAATCAACAAAAATTCCTCTGAACATACCAAACTATGCATAACGGCAATAAGTCATTCCGATCAACCTAAGATGCTTGTCCACTCCCAGCTGCCGAATAAACTTTTGCACTAGCTGAAGGAGTAATAGTTATAGCCCAGCTTAGCTTTACTGTATTTAAGTTAAGATTTATAGTAATATTTACTTTTGAAATGCTATATGCACCGAATTACTTTTTATTAATTATTACCAAATTACTTAATTATACATTGAATTATATCCAATCAATTTAGCTTAATAATTAATTACCATCGATAGCTAATATTCATTGAATAAGGTCATAAGAGTTTAATTTTGAAATTTAAAATGGGCGACTCTGCCTGTAGCTAGCTCGATAGCTAATAATAGCTAGCTCGATAGCTAAAAACAAAGGAAAATCAACAACAAATTCTCTGAACATATCTAACCATTAATAACAGCAACAGATCATTCCGATCAACTTAAGATGCTTGTCCACTCCCAGCTACCGAATAAAATTTTGCACTAGCTGAAGGAGTAATAGTTATAGCCCAGCTTAGCTTTACTGTATTTAAGTTAAAATTTGTAATAATATTTACTTTTGAAATGCTATATGCACCGAATTACTTTTTATTAATTATTACCAAATTACTTAATTATACATTGAATTATATCCAATCAATTTAGCTTAATAATTAATTACCATCGATAGCTAATATTCATTGAATAAGGTCATAAGAGTTTAATTTTGAAATTTAAAATGGGCGACTCTGCCTGTAGCTAGCTCGATAGCTAATAATAGCTAGCTCGATAGCTAAAAACAAAGGAAAATCAACAACAAATTCTCTGAACATATCTAACCATTAATAACAGCAACAGATCATTCCGATCAACTTAAGATGCTTGTCCACTCCCAGCTATTGAATAAAATTTTGCACTAGCTGAAGGAGTAATAGTTATAGCCCAGCTTAGCTTTACTGTATTTAAGTTAAAATTTGTAATAATATTTACTTTTGAAATGCTATATGCACCGAATTACTTTTTATTAATTATTACCAAATTACTTAATTATACATTGAATTATATCCAATCAATTTAGCTTAATAATTAATTACCATCGATAGCTAATATTCATTGAATAAGGTAATAAGAGTTTAATTTTGAAATTTAAAATGGGCGACTCTGCCTTTAGCTAGCTCGATAGCTAATAATTACCATCGATAGCTAATAATCATTGAATAAAGTCAAAAGAGTTAAAGTGCTTAATTTTGAAATTTAAAATGGGCGACTCTGCCTGTAGCTAGCTCGATAGCTAATAATTATTATCGATAGCTAATAGTCATGCCTAGTCTTGTATATTTATAGCCAATTTATTTTATATTTTTATTTATTTTAATTTTTTTAATTAATTAATAAGTAATTTATTTACCTCTATGCCTTTTTATAAAACCAAGTTGAACTTCAATAGTAAATACAGAATAACAGCTATAAGCAATTTAAGTGTCTTTTTAAGTTGGTTGACCGTAAAGTTAGAGGAGCTCTTCTACCTCAAGGCTCTTCTACTGTTATATAAAATTTAAGGCAATTCGAAATAGTAAAAGTAGAAAAAATTCTGGCCCTAAGTTGCGATAAAGCCAGAGGGCCCGTTTGCAGACTGTTGAACAGTGAAGGGTTTTAAAATTAGACTATGAGTTTAAAATTAGGCTCTACTTTTAAAATAAATATTTGTGTTTATAAACAATTTTATAAATTAAAATAATCTCTTGATACCTAAAGTATTCTCTTACTTTAATTTTATAGTTAAAAGCTTGAATCATTCAAAATGACGAAATCCTTCAACCTTTTTCTCATTTTAACATTTATTAAAATTTTGCCTTCAATTTCAACCGGAGGTGCATCCTCAAGTTCAGGAAATGCACCTCATGATCCAAAACTTGCTTTAAGATTGATTAGAGAATATGGCTCAGTGTCACTTGCTGAGTATAAAAAGTATGAAGAATGTATTAAGATGGCTAATGATATTCGTAGTCCAGAAGAATATAAGAACTTTATTGGACAGGTTTAGTTAATATGAAATTTTTATATCATATTATACATTGGTGAGATAATGAGAGTGATAAAGAAATTTGGAAAAGAAATTTAGATAAGAAATTTTTTATTACGATATTTTCCATTTACCAAAATTATCACCCCTTCACTTTTACAGTGGATTTTAGATTTGGGCAGATTATACGTGAATCGAATTAAATCAAAATCAACTTGCCTAATTAAACAAGTTTTGGGCGAGATATAGGGCTCGAAATGGTCAAAACCCATAGGTATATTTTAGGGCAAAAATTGGAAAAACCAAATGATGAATCTTCGCTGGAAAATTTTTCACCCTAAATATCAACTATGGTTTTTCAATTTATGTTTCTCCCATATCGTTTTTCAATTTTCGGCGGCCTGTATTTCGGCTCAAAGTTATTTCCGCAGATCGAAGAATATCAAATCGAAGAAATTCAAAGATTTGATCAAATTTTCATTGAATAATTTGATCAACGTTTCGATTTTCTCAGTTGCCAATACTTTAATATTCCCTGATCAAGCTCTACTATTCCAAAATCAATCCATTATATACATATTAAAAAATAAGAAAAATTTTCCAAGTCATTGTTTTCAAGCCATAAATGAAAGAATTTTTATTTAAATTGCATATTTTAGTGTGGAATGTTCCTAGAAAAATCATTAGTGGAAAGTTATCATTTGAGTGGAGGTGAACTAAGAGGGAGAATGAATGAAATGATTAATGACGGATCAGCGATTCGTGAAATTGTGGTATATTGTAAATTACAAATTATGAAAATAGATAATGATGTTAGATCAAATTGTTGGGTATGTTCAATAATTTTTCTTTATCCAAAATTATGTTATTAAAATCAAAGTTACGAAAAACGAAACGGTACCTATTTCTTCCTCCCCCCTAGTACACGTTTTAGTGGAAGTGCGAATGGTCAGTAATTTCTTCCGTGCATAATTTTAAAAAATTTCTCTGTGATAAAAGAAATGTTTAAACAAGAAAATAAAACAATCCTTAAATTATTTGAATTTATGGAGTAATTCCATGACTACCTGTTAACCTAGTATAATTTATAACTTAGCTGTTGTTTCGACTTCGTAGTCTTGTGGATTCCCTATGAATTCCTCATTTGTTATTATAATTTTTACTGTTAAATCTTTATATATTTATATTAAAATGCGTAAATTCCAAGCAGCTTAGGTTTAAAATTTAGAATATTCGGGTCGAGGCCTGGGTCTGTTTGAAAGAATAAACCAGGATAATTAGCCCGGCAAGTTGAGAATGTCTAAATCTATTAATTATGCATTTAGCATTTAATCTCATTTAAGAAAGAAATGAAAGAGATCATATATAATGAAGCTGTAGAGAAGGAAAAAACAGAATGCCCAATCTGTCTTAAGGAATTTAAACAACAAGACGATATACAAATTACTAATTGTGGACATTTCTTCCATTTTGAATGTATAAGCGAATGGTTTTATTCGTCTAGTGAAGCAAACCATAAAAAGTGTCCGCTCACTTGTCATCAAAAACTGCAAATATATATCCTTCCAAAAGTTGCTCAATTAAATGAGAAATTAAAAAGAAGTGGATTAGTTAAGGTTGGCATTGAAGAGATGTATAAATTAGTTCACCCAGATGATAATTAGAGTAGAACAGCAAGTTCTTTTCGGTTATGGCGGCAAAAGTTTTCTAAAGAAAAAGTGAAAAATCTGTAGAAAAATCGTTAGCGTGTTGTCGATAAACGTTGTAAACTTTTGCCTTTTGCCGTTAAGACCGAAAAGAACATTTATTTAGTTACCGTATATCCTGTAATAACTACCCTGGGTAATTATTATTTCGACCTTCTGCTAGAGGGAGTAATTAATCGAGGGATGGTAATTATACGAGGTTTATGATTTGAACGTGTTTTAGGGCATTTGTTCGGGGGTAATTATTGTTTCAATCTACCGCTGGATGGGGTAATTAATAGAAGTGGGGTAATTATTTGAGGGAGGGCAATTAATACAGGTTATACGGTAATTAGAGGCGTCTATTCTAATTAAGAGAGAAGATGTTGATGTTAATTTATGCAATAGAGAGTTCCAAGAGCTAACTCGAGCATGGTGAATGATATTTGTTAAGACTTGATCAGGCTTCAACCGACCGTAAAGTAGGCCATTGATTTATTATAAGCTAAGCTCCTTCGGATTATAAGCATCTTCTCTCTAGGCTTTTTCTAGCCTTACAAGGATTACGCCTTTAAGCCTTACATTTTATTTAAATTTTAAAAACAAAAAAAACAAAAAAAAATCCATAAAAACGAAAAATCCAAAAAAATCTAAAAAAAAAACAAAAAATTCTATCCATTTAAATTCTTTCTATTTATTTAAAATATATTTTTTCCTATTTTCATTAACTGTAAATTTTTACTTTTGTATAAAATATTTCCGGGAATATATTCGTTTTGTATTAACTATGGACTATCGAATTGTGTGTATTAATTCCGCGTAATTTTTGGCATGAAAGTTTAGTCCATGCATGCATAGATCGTGCGACCTCCAAGCAACACGTAGTGTCACTCAACTCTTAGAGGTGCTTTAACCTCAAAAGAACAGGGAAATCCTTGTATAAAGCATTTGCTTTCGAATTTTATTTCAAATAATTTATAGTGCCTATAGCCATAAATGACTAGACGTGAATAGAAAAAAGTTTTTATTTAATTTATCACAAAATTTTCAAAAATTACATACAAATTATTTTTTAATTATTTTTTCTTGACAATCAAATTGCATAGCTGCAGAAGTTATAGCAGCTGCTATTTGATGGAATTTCGAATTATCTTTTTTATTCATTTCATCAACAGCCAAAACCTCGGCTAATTGAAGTTTTCCATCTTTGTTTGTATCTGCCTCCGCAAATGAAGTTTTGGATGTTTTTTCTTCCTCTTCTCGAACTTGATGGGCATGATATGCCACAAATTCCTCTTTTGTGACAGCCCCATCATTGTTCAAGTCAATTGAATTAAATAACTCTTTTGCAGAGGTATTATCATCTCCCTCAAATGTACCTAAAAGTTCGATAAGTTTTGATAAAGTTTTGATTCACACATCTACCTAATACTATGAATGTCGTATAATGGTATCAGGATCCAAAAAAGTCCTGACATAAGGAAATTTACGGTTCGGATACCCTGGATTTTAAATGCGATTTTACTGAGATCCCATGTATTTGCCAATCCTAACAATACTCTTTAGATTCGAAACAGAAGCTTAGATTTAATGCCCAGGTTACCCGAAACACGGACTTTTTTTGATTCTAGATCGCGATCTACAAATGATATGTTTAAATGGGACTTCGGTTTCGAATCATAAGAGTCCGGATTTTGTGTATCGGGTCACCCGCTCCATCCATGATATATAAAACCCTAATAATATTTCAAATTACCATTTTTAGCAGATAGTGCTTCATTAATTTTAATCACCCCATCCCCATTTTGATCTCTCGAAATAAATTCTTGTTCTATTCTGTGATCTCTACTTAGAGAACATTTATTGCCTTTTTCAACAGAATCCATTAATTCCAAAAATGTTATTCCGCCATCCTTATTTGTGTCGATAGATTTGAAAACCCGTTCAGTTAATTTATGTTCATCATATTCCAAATCTAATTTTTAAAATTTTATTTTACAATTACATCTGACCTCTCAAGCTAGATACAGCTTAAATAGGTGGTATTGCTTAATCACCCCCCCCCCAGACTCACTACAGGACGAGAGAGATGGGGATGACTAGGGAGATTATGGCACTTTCCCCCAATCAGTTGAATGAGGGAGGGCAAAACGATACCCACTGTTAAAAATACCCCTATATGATTTTTTCAGCCATAAGATTTAAAAACGAGGTCCGACACAGGGACGTCACAGGTTGAGAAAATAGTAGGATCGGGCTTCGGTAACCTGTGACATCCCTGGTCCGACAGTATAATTAAAAAACCTTCATCTCCTTCACTCAAAGGACGTCCATTTATCCTTTCAAATGATAAAATAAAAAAAGCAGATAATTGAAGGAAACATTGTTTTTTGATGAACATTAAAAATTATCTTGATAATTAAAATTAATTTAGGCAACAAAATTCTAAAAATATTTCTAGGGGGTATACCCCAAGTCTCCAAGGTTTCTAGAGCCTACAACACACATGTACCCCAGGCCTAAGTCTTAATTTAGTTCAGGTTCGGGCTCTGAGAAGCCCAAAAAGTAATGTCTCCATCACTAATATCCCTCAGTAATTTCTCCAATTATAATTAAGTAAAAATTACTCTAATTATTTTGCAACAATTATTTTTTTTGAAAATAATTTTAATAAAAATAAATAAAAAAATTTTTGTTTAATAAGCGCGAAAATAAAATAATAATTTAGTTGTTAATTGAATCGATGGTCTTTCAGTAGTAAAAGATATTCGTAATAGCAATTAAATAGTTATTACACCGAATAATATTTAATAATAATTATTTGGTAGTGTAATTCTCTCAAAATAAAAAAATTTTTGGTTGTAAAAAATAAAATGAATGTGCGAAAATTTTATTTTTTTTTATTAAAATTAATTTATTACTTTTATTGAATACGTAATAATTTTTTGAAAATTGTATTTTTTAATTTTATTTTGATTAATTTATTCAGAAAAATAATTAAATAAAGTTAAAAATATAAATTCCGGTCAAGGCTGTATAATTTTAAAAAATTCTATTAATTTAGAATTGAAAAAAACATCATTTAGCCCTTTAAAGGAGGGATCAAACGATCTTAAAAGTGGTGCTTGGAACATCTTTGAATATCTGTAACCAAACTGAAATTCCTCGCTTCATTGGTCTGACAAGACAATCCCAAGCAGCAGAAAATTGAAAGCGAAGAAGGACGTTCCAGTAGCTCTGTAAAATATTTGAGAGATCTAGAGATACTCACCAGTGCTTCGAAGCTCGTACCAAAATTCGTACTCGTACCTCGTACTCGTACTCGTACCTGGTACGAAGTACGAGTACGAGTACGAGCAAAAAAATGAGGCAGGTACGAAGTACGAGTACGAGTACGGGGCCAAAAAAAAGTGAAAAGTACGAGTACGAGGCCTAAGTACGAGCTCGTACTTCTCGTACTTGGTGTTAATAGAAAAAAGAAAAAATATATTTAATTCCTTTCATTCGCCATTGTAGTAGCGAGTGGCCGAGTGGTGAGGGTGCTTGGATGCACCAAAGTCTGTAGTGATTTGATGTTGGGTTCGCTTCCTATTCGCGGGCCAATGAATTTTGATATTTTTTTTCATAAATAACTTATTTTTAAAAATTATTCTGTTTTTACATGGAGTAATTATGAGATTTTGACCCTCTAGAATTTTTAAAATATTTTTACTTTGAACACTAAAAAGTGAATTTTTTTCGCCTACGGCCTTCGGAAATTTTCAAAATTTTCGCCTGCGGCGCTGAAAAAATTAGGATGTTGGCTTATTGGCTTCCAAATTTAAAAATTTTCGCCTCCGGCGGTGAAAAATAGAAGAAATCTGGCTGCATGGCCATCAAAATTTTTCAAAATTTTCGCCTGCGGCGCAAAAAATAGAAGAAATCTGACTTAATGACATCCAATTCTCAAAATTTTTGAAAAAAAAGGATTTAAGATTAAGAGGGATATCAGTGATTAAAGTGTGAAAAGTTCGGTGGAGAAGATAGAAAGTTCCATGTAAGAAGATGAAAAATGGATGCAAAAATGTCAGATTTTGGGTAGCCCGACCCATCTTGGAGACAATATTTTTCCTCGCACTCCAAAATGCTCAAAAATTTTGCCTGCGGCGCAGAAAATTGATTATATTGGAGGATTTACGGCTTCAAAGCCTTCAAAGATTCAAAAATCATCACATACAACGTTTAAAATTTAAAAATAGATGCCCTAGGCTCCAAAAAATCATAAAAATTTCCAATTTTTTGCTTTTTTCTCAAGTACGAGTAAGTACGAGGTACGAGTACGAGGTACGAGGCCAAAAATATAGGTGGTACGAGGTACGAGTACGAGTACGACGCCTAAAATAAGGGTGGTACGAGGTACGAGTACGAGTACGAGGCCAAAAAAAGAGGTGGTACGAAGTACGAGTACGAGTACGAGCAAATTTGAAATTTCGAAGCACTGATACTCACTCACATGCTTTCATAGACAAGCTAATAACTCAAACAACCAAAAATATTTTTTTAATTTTTTAGAATTAGTTCCAAGTCAATATATTCTACAAATTAAAGATTCGTGCATTTTAGTCTATTTTTCAAAAAAACATTCTTTGCCTACTAAAAGTGCCAAAGACCCATTTATATTTTGTCTCTAGAGAGATAGTGTACTAATAACAGATATATCCATTGTATTTAGTGTCAAGACGCATCCTTTTCTTTAAAGATTTTAATGTTTTTTCCATCCATTCAAGCATAAACTAACTTTAAGTTAAAACATAAATTTTTATAAAAATAAAATTTAACATTAGTCTTTAAAACTATTATTTTAATTCGTCTTTTTAAATATACCTAATTTTTTTAAACCAACGGACTCAATATTCGAACCGACATCCTCTGACTTTTTTCAGGATCTAGATACGCAGATTCGCAAACTTCCGATTTCCGAAAATTTAGGTTTATTTCCGTCAGTTCCGATTTCCGGCACCTTCGCCATTCCCGATCGACCTCTGCTTTGCACGAAGTATGAATAATAGCACAAATTAGCTAACAAATTAAACAAAAAATAGGGTTGGTTCTAGCAAATCTGAAATTTTGAAGCATTATTTGTACCTATTGTTTCTCTGTTAAACCAAGTTTGTTGACATTAACTTTGTACGAAGTATGAATAATAGCACAAATTAGCTAACAAATTAAACAAAAAATAGGGTTGGTTCTAGCAAATCTGAAATTTTGAAGCATTATTTGTACCTATTGTTTCTCTGTTAAACCAAGTTTGTTGACATTAACACAAGTAAAATTACTAATTGAGTTACTCGAGTAATTATTAAATTATAAAATTCGAAAATTAAAATATATTTTCATTTCAAAAATTATATTTTATGAAATTATATTTTATGGGAAACTTTCTTAATTTAGTTATTATAATTTAATTAGCATAACCAAAAAATAAAGAAAATTTATTTAATTATTTATTCTTGTTTACTTTCTCACTTTTCACAATTAGCTGGCAAACCCTTTAAAAATACGGCATTTCCGTTGCCACGAAGAAAGAAACCAAAGCTATATACTTTCATTATTGTTTCTTTAAAAAATAATTTATTAGAGCTAATTATTAGATTAAAAAATAATTTATTAAAATAATTTATTATTTTTGAATCATATTCCGACTAAACTGATATCTCAGGAATAGGGTTGTCGGTTTCACCAGATTCATCGGTTAACCGAAACCGAACCGACAAACCGAACCGAAATTTTCGGTTAACCGAAACCGAACCGACAAACCGAACCGAAATTTTCGGTTAACCGAAACCGAACCGACAAACCGAACCGAAATTTTCGGTTAACCGAAACCGAACCGATAAACCGAACCGAAAATTTCGGTTAACCGAAACCGAACCGATAAACCGAACCGAAGTCTTCGGTTAACCGAAACCGAACCGAAATTTTTCGGTTAACCGAACCGAACCGAAAATTTTTCGAGGGCAAGGAGTTAATAAGGGTTAGCAGTGGAGTATAAGTGAATTTGTTGGATATAAGAGGTTTGATATCGGGTGATAAGAGGGGTTCTGAATTGATCAAGGGGGATTTAAGTGATATCAGAGGAGGATCACGCCTAAATAAGGATATCAACGGATTCAATGGGATATCGGAAAGAATAAGAGGGAAGTCGATGATTGATGCTTATTCTCACTTTTTCAGGGCCGCAGGCGAAAATTTTTAGATTTTTGGAAGGCCAAGGAGCCAGATTACTTCTTTTTTGGCGCCGCAGGCAAAAATTTTGAGAATTTCTGAAGGCCAAGTGGGTAAAATCAGGTTTTGTAGGGCCAAATCCCCATATATCCTATCTCTGATATCTACCGTATGCTATTCGATCCTTCGATATCACACCCAAATCTCTCGATATTACCTATAACCCGATGAAATCACACAATATCACTCATAATGCTATTGAATCCATCCAAATCCTCCGATATACCATTCAACTTCCTTTTACAGCGCCGCAGGCGAAAATTTTGGGATTTTAGGTGTACCAAGACGACATTTTTCTTCCTTTTTCAGCGCCGCAGGCGAAAATTTCAAGAATTCGGGTGGAAAATAAGCCAAATTTCTTCCTTTTCTGGCGCCGCAGGCGAAAATTTTGAGATTTTTGGAAGGCCAACTGGTGAACCTTCGGTTAACCGAAACCGAACCGAAAAACCGAACCGAAACCTTCGGTTAACCGAAACCGAACCGATAAACCGAACCGAAACTTTCGGTTAACCGAAACCGAACCGAAAAACCGAACCGAAATTTTCGGTTAACCGAAACCGAACCGAAAAACCGAACCGAAATTTTCGGTTAACCGAAACCGAACCGACAAACCGAACCGAAAATCTTCGGTTTTTCGGTTCGGTTCGGTTCGGTTCGGTTTGAAACCGACAACCCTACTCAGGAACATAAAATCATATGGTAGGCATATCCTAAATAGAGCCCTAAATCCGTCTTGTATTCGTACCATGGTTTGAATTACGAGTAAGTGACCAAGAATAAAGGTGCCTCAAAAAGGCTAGCTCATTCTAAATTTTGAAAAAAATTTTTAATTTGAAGAGAGTATTAATAATCTCTATTTTCTATTAATATTAACATAATTTCACCAAATGACAAATACTACAATAAATTTAAATGAAATTCCAAAACAGATTATAAGCATAAATTTGCCTACTAAACAAAAGGTTCTTTAAAAATATTATTCTGGATTAAAAAAAATTAATTTTTAAATTTAAAGTATACGGCATTAAAGCCTTTGTTCACCGCTGCATTTAAAGCAGGGTGTCACAGCTTTGACATAAAATATAATAATTCTGCGAATGATCAAAATATAATAGAATTTGTTAAGTTAATTAATGAATGGAGTAATAAAGAATTTTTTGATGAAAATCAGGTAGAATTTAAAATAAAGCTTTAAGTTGATAAATTGACTTAGGTCAGATTTAATTTAATACAGCTCGGTACTCCCAGTCTCAGTCACAAGTTCTAAACCTAAACAAGCTAGTTTAATATTAGATTTATTATATTATCATGGAAGTTTATGATGAGGAATTAATCCAAAAAGATAATCTTTTTTAATTAGCGTATTTCCTGAAATAGTACTGTCTACATTAGTATTTTTCAACTCATCTTTAAAGGGCAGTGCTACTATAATTGGGAGTACATTACTATTTCAGGAAATACGGTACAAACCAAACTCTTGTCTATAAATCCTAGGTTTATTAGACAATTATGCACAGAGATGATGATATTTTCAAAACCGAAACTTTTCAACCGGATGAGACAATCTCTAAAATTTTTTAATTATTTTAGCCGTCTCCGAGAGAAAACAAAAATATTTCTCTATCACTAACACTAATAATCAACAATAATTTAAACGAAACACTTTCTACTGATATTGAAGAATTATTAAATCAGCCAAATTTAAATTTTAGACCAAATATAATTTTATTAAAAATAAATAATTTAAATAATAATTTATATAAACAACCAAAAAAGAAGGCAAAAACCGGGGAAAATAATAAAAATATTATTATAAATATTAGATCAAGTATTAGAAAGAAAGATAATTATTTGGATAAAAATTACCCATTAAAATTGTGGAATTCTTTAGAAAAATATTTAACTTCTGGAAATTTGAAGGACTTTGGGTTATGTGGAATTGATTTGGATAAAATTGAACATGTGTATAATGGAGCATTAATTAAACCTAAATATTGGCAGGTAAAAATACAATGTATTTTTAAAAAGTTTAGGTATTTTTGAATAAAATACAAAATTCTGATTTATTCCTATAAATAAACTTGAATAATTAGTAATTCTGGTTTTGTTTAAATCAGGATTATTTTAAGGATTATTATTTCAGAATTATTTTAAGGATTATTATTTCAGAATTATTTTAAGGATTATTATTTCAGAATTATTTTAAGGATTATTATTTCAGAATTATTTTAAGGATTATTATTTCAGAATTATTTTAAGGATTATTATTTCAGAATTATTTTAAGGATTATTATTTCAGAATTATTTTAAGGATTATTATTTCAGAATTATTTTAAGGATTATTATTTCAGAATTATTTTAAGGATTATTATTTCAGAATTATTTTAAGGATTATTATTTCAGAATTATTTTAAGGAATTATTTTAAGGATTATTATTTCAGAATTATTTTAAGGAAAATTCTGATTTAAATAAACTTGAATTATATGCAGGTAATTCTGATTTTCTTTAAATCAGAATTTCATGCTTATTTTATTTTTAATTCTGATTTATAGTCTTATTACTATTTTCAGAATTATTTTCCAGAATTATTATTTCAGAATTTTTTATTCTTTTCTGGTTTAAAGTTTTTCTTTCAGAATTAAATAATTCTAATTCTGATTTAACTAAAACCAGAATTAATAATTCAAGTTTAATTATTATAAAGGTTCTCCATCGTTGGCTAATTCAGCATGGAATGATTATTCAACGCAATTGTGGAACACTTAATTATTTAAATATTTCTCGACAAATTTCAATCTCTGATATCGAAATTTGTGAAGAGGATATGAATGTTTTAAATGATCTTTACAAACGAAAAGCTCAGGAACAAATAAAAAGGTGAAATTTTTAAAATTAATTTAATTAGCAAAAATATATTTTAAAATAAAATCCCATGAATCTACTTATTATCTACTTATTTATAAAATATTTATTTGATTCTTTTTATTTTTTCAATTAATTAAAATTATTTCAGTAAATTTAGTTGTTTCAGGTTAAAATAATCCTTTATTTCAGAATAAAATAAACATGAATTCGGAAGAAAAAATTTATTTCTGATTAAAAAAAGTTTAATTCTGATTTTAAATAAACATCAATTCTGACAGAATAAATATAATTCTGATTAAAAGTTTATTCTAAATAAACTTGAATTATAAAATAAAGCTTAATTCTGATTTAAAAAAGTATAACTCTGAAAAAAAGTATAACTCTAAACTTTTTCTAACTATAATTCTGAAAAATAATTCTTAAATAAACTTAAATTCTACAAAATAATAAATGAATTATTTCAGAATATATTTCCATTAGGCTCTTCATAATTTCTTAAATGATAATAGCCTTTTTTGTTACATTTTCCCAACGGAATTTGTTTAAAATATTGTTTCTCTTTTTAAATTTATTTTCATTTAAATATTAAAATTATTATAATTTTATTTTTTATCCTTTATTTTTATTAATTAATTAAAAAATTTCTTTAACAAATTTAAATAATTTATTGCCAATTTTCCTTTATTCCAATATATTTTAATCCAATTTTCCGTTCATTTAAATTTCTAGTATTTGATAAATAATTCTGACAGAGGCCCAGCATGAAAAATAAATGTTCTGAGAATATATATATTTTTTCCTATTTTTCCTTTCATTTTTCACGCTTTCTTAATTTTTAGATTCTTTTTATGCTAGACCAAAAAAAGCTTTATTTTTTAATCTTTTATATTGCTTGTATTTCTTTTTCTTGTATTTTTTAATAAAATAAAGGCAAAATATTTTCTGATTTATAAAATGTATTTTATGTATTTTATATTAAAATACAGAATTCTGATTTTTATCTATATATAAATAAAGTTGAATTATTAATTCTGATTGTATTAAACCAGAATTAAAGTTTATTTTATTTCTTAAGTTTATTTTTATTCAAGTTCTGATTTAAAGTTTAACTATTTCAGAATAAAATAAACTTTAATTCTGAATTTAAAAAATCAGAAATTTTAATTTAAGTTTTATTTTTAAAATAAAGTTTGAATGTATTTCAGAATTAAGTAAATAAACTTTAATTCTGATTTTTTGTGTTTTTGATAAAATACATAAATACATAAATAAAAATTAATAAAATACAAAAATTTCGCCTTAATTCTTTTTGTTTATTTTATTATTTTCCTTCATCTCCATAATTTATTTAAAAATATTCTCTTTTAGTAAATCCATTTAAGTGTGAGAAAAAGCCAAAAGAGACAATAATATCCTTAAAATGCTATCTACAGTGGAGATGCTTTCATCACCCCCAAATTCTGTGAGAGTCAGATGCCGTCGCCGTCTTTCATCTCTTCCATTAGCCACATGGAGGCTCAGTCGTCACTTTAGTATTGGGTATTTTATTGGAGGGAAATTAATTTAGTTGAGGAAAAAATATTTTTGTGTCCTCAAAAAATTATTTTTGTGTCCCAATTTCCTCAAAAATTTTTAAAATTTCAAAAAAAAATCAAAAAAAAATTTTCAAAAATTTCTTTAAAAAATCAAAAATTCAAAAAAATTTTTATAAAAATTCCCCCTTTCAGCGTTATAGAAAAGAACGGCAACGGTTTCCATTCCAGTCGTCGTTTAATGGGTCAGAGGAGATTTGCTGGCGATTTGGCACTCGGATTGGCGCTTATAGGGATTTCATTAATGATTATTGCTCACGAATGTGCTAATTTAAATTTTAAAATTTGTGAAAAGACAGCCAAAATTGGTTTAATTATTAGCACTTTTGCTTTACTTTTGGCTACATTAAACTTTCATTGGATTGATATTAAGGCAGATAAATTAAAATTATATTTTGAATTTAATACTTTTAAGACGTATATGTATCAGAATAGTATACCTAATTGGCAGACTGTGTTAACACAGCATGTTAAAATGAAAATAATTCTTGAGGTAAATTAAAGGAACTTATTTCTAAGATGTTAAAGGGAGGATCCAAAAAAATCCAAAAATTAATTGTAAGAATGACTGACCAATTCGTACTTCAACTGAATCGCGGACTGGGGGGGGGGGGGGGAAAGCATAAGTACCCAAAAATCATGATCGATCTCTCTAGAAATCTCAATTCTAGATAGCCCCTCTTTCCAAAACTCAACAAGCACGAATATTTTCCAAAAAAAATCCAAAAATTAATTGTGCATAAACATCGCAGTTCAGTTTTTGAAATTAAATTATTTTGTCAGCTCATTGTTTGTTCAATTTGTCCACTGCCTGGTTTGGAATGGCCTACCATCGATGCATTTTTAAGTTCATTAATGTTTTTAAGGCTTTATTGGGTAACTAGATGTTTACATTTACATTCACGATTATCATATGACGTGGCTGCAAAGTCAATTGCTGGAATGAATAGAGTAAAGACGGACACAAAATTTATTCTGAAGAGAACACTTTATCTTTATCCAGGTACTTTTATAAAATCGGGCCTCGTTATAAGTACAAGATTTATTTAAGCTGTCAGGGTTACTCCTATTTTGTGAGGGTTACCCTTACTCATTGCCCGTCCAACCTAAATAATGTACCCTACATTAAGGGTTATCTCGTATTATGGGTATCTTACTTATAACGAGTTTCCGCTATATTTTAATTTTAAAATAGAGTTTGAAATAAATTAAATTTTAAGGGTTGGCACTAGCAATATTTGTAGTAAGTCGTCTATTTAAAATAAATATTAATTATTAATTTAAATCAGGGCTCGGATCTTTGCGGATTTTTCCGCTTTTTGATGTTTTTTGGAAGATCGATGCGGATTTATTTTTTAAATGCGGAAAAATCCGCATTTGATGTCTTTGAGGAAATTTTGCGGAATTTTTTGATTTTCTTGATGTTTTTTCGCTTTTTTGGTCCTCATAATTACTCAAAATTCAAAATCCTCAAAATTTTCGCCTGCGGCGCAGAAAAAGGAAGAAATTTGGCTTAGGGATCTTCCAAAATCCTCAAAATTTTCGCCTGCGGCGCAAAAAAGTGGATTTTTTGGTGTTGAAGGCGCCAAAAAAGTGTTTGCGGATTTTTGAGTAAAATGCGGATTTTTTAGCTCAAAATTGCGGATTTTTAAAAATTTGAGATCCGAGCCCTGATTTAAATAAATTTTGACAGCTAGTTTTCTGGTTAATTGGCGGGTATATTCTTCGACTTTGCGAAGGGTAGGATCACAAAAAAAATTTTCCCTAATTTAAATATTTTTAGTAATTTTGGAGATGAAAATTTGAGGAGCTATTATAATGCTTTGTGGTTAATGTGTGTTACCTTTTTAACTATTGGATATGGTACTCGTTAATAAATTTTTTAATTACCCCCTCCATATTTATCACAGGGGATGTTTATCCTATAACTGTTTGTGGAAGACTAATGGCTATTTTGACTGGGGTTATCGGTGTTTGTGTAGCCAGTATGATTGTTGCCGTTATTTCACAAAAAATTTCCTTAAGTCACGCAGAGGAGCGTGTACACAATTTTATGGCTAGAACTAAACATGCTAGAAGTGTAAGAAGTTTAAAAATAAATTTTTAAATCTACTATAAATTTAGTTAAAAATAACTGCAGCACAGGTGTTAAAAGAGTGTTGGTTTTTGTACAAAATTAAAAGTATGGCTGATCAAGTAATTGCATAAAATTTGTTTTTAAAACATCTCAGGATATTAGCCGTATCATAGACCAGCTGGGGTTAATAGTTAATATTCATGGCTCTTACTTCCCCTAGTATTACCCCATAATTACCCCCTAATTACCCTTAATTACCCCTATTACCCCTTAAAATTCCAGTTAAGTATCGGATCCACTCTTTCCATATTATAGTCGAAAGGGACTTTGAGGCATCTTGTCTAATGCCTTAATTTTGACCCTGAGGAAATTTAGGTTCGTATCCATCTCACTTTCAATTTTATTTACTTATCAGTCATCCTCATAGTTTCAATTTAGGATAAAGTAATTCAACACCAAAGACGTTTAAGTGCCGCTATATGCACTTTGAGAAGGCTAAGGAAAGAACAGCGAGTATTACAAGAGGAAAATGGTGTATCTCTGGATGATGTAGCTAAAGTAATTTAAAATAAACTTGCCTAAGTAGTTTTAAAAATTCTCAAAGATAAGCCAAAATGCAACAGAAATGGTTAGAGGAGTTGGGCAATCCCAACAACGATTAACTGAACGAGTAAATGCTATGGAACTTCGTTTAGAACAGATACATAAGGGAATTGATGTATTAACTAAATTAATTATTAAAAGGAACGAAACAGCAAGTAATGAAACAAAAATTGAAAATAAAACAGAAAACGTGTAATTTTTAGATATTCGGTTGATCTTCATAAGAAATATTGTATTTATTTATTATATTATCTCATAAAGAGCTTATCATTTATCATATGTATATTCTAAGTTTAACTTTTAAAATAAAAACAACTTATTTATCTCTATCAAAAATTCTCGCCGCTTGGCTAAGGTCGCCGAGAGCGAAGCTACATTGTCTAGAGCCTTGTCTATTGTCTAGAGGCTTGTGTATAGGTATTGAGAGCGCCAGACTATTCAATATCCGAGTAGATTTATTGACTATTTTAAGCAATTCAATGACTTTTTATCGCTTTGATTAAAACTTTTATCAGTTAGTCAAAAATCCTTTCAATAAACATTTCTCCATATTACAATGGTAATAACTCGAGTTGGACACAACATGACATTAACAACTGCCTCCGTTTATTGGATATCACCGTTTTATCATCGGTTTTAGATTTTCGGTTCCGGCCAGTTATCTGTTTGTGTCCAAACTATCTCTTAAATATGTTTTCCTTTATATTCAAATAACTCGTTAACTTATCTCTCCCTCTGCTAACTTAGCTAACTTAGCAGAGGGAGAGATAAGTTAACAAAATATTTGAATATATAGCAAAACATATTTTAAAGATAGTTTGGGCAAGAAGAGATAACTGGCAAGAAGAGATAACTGGTCTAAAACCGATGCTCAAAACGGTGATATCCAATAACTATAATTATAAATATCTATCATCTTATTTTATCATTTTCGGCAAAAACTTTAAATAAATATAATTTCCATATCATAGTTAAGAGTCTTACTTTGCCCCAAACAAAATTGAGAACTCGACATAGACTTCATTAGTCAGATTCAGACGCTGGGAATGAGGAACCACATTTTTAATTTCAACTACTTTTTAATCACTCATTTGTCCTCCTTCCGTTTGCCTAATTAACAATTTTTTTAGCTTTGTCCTTTTACAAAGTGCAGTAAATAAATATTTTATAATAAATATTTTGCTAGATATCTATTATTATTTCCGCCGGAAAAATTTATAACGCAACCATGTCGCGTCGCTTTTGAAATTATTTAATTCACATGTTTTACAACTCTATTTATTTACAAAATTTTAAATTTAAATTTTGATTTCACAAGGGGGATTAATTTAAATTATTCTGTCTATTTTTTGCGTCTCTTGTTTTTTGCGTTGTTTTTGGCCTTGCATTGCGTTTTTTGCAATTGTATATTTCGCCTATCCCTAGTTCCGACAAAGTTCGCTGTATCTCTAATTTTCAAACAAAGGAAAATTTACGATGGAGTTGCTATTGTCTAAATCAAACATGCCGGGAATAACACTTAAACATTCTCAGTCTTCTTTAACGAGTTATATGGTTCCGATAGTTTCGACAGTAAAGTTGGTTTCGATAATATAGTAGCCCAAACTTCCCTTTTTCAAAAACTAAAGTTATTGTATCAATTCAAATTTCAAGAACACTATTAACCTCCAAGTATTTAATTTACAGTCTTGTTGTCAAAAACATTGTTAGTTTTCATTAGACTCTATTATTAGACTCTTAATTTCTCAATTACATTTGTCAATTACAATATTACTTGCTTTCTCTTCCTCCTATCAATAACACGTGAAATTGATAAATTTAGACAATGGTTAGGGGGGGGATGTAAAGAGGATGCTTTAGAGAGGATGCCTTTACATTTAAAAAATTTTTTTTATTTATTAATTCTTGTCTGGCATTTAATTTAAAATTTTTATTAATATTTTATTAAATGAAAATTAAAAATTAGCGTTTAGGGATTTTTCTCTAAAACATTTAACGATAAACAAATTTTCTTCTAATTAAAAATTTTTTAACAAAATTTTCGTAGAAAAAATATATTAGGTCTATAAAAAATCCCTGTGTATTTATTTACTTATTCGTTGAGACAGCGCCGCGGGGAGGAGGGACGGGGATGGGTAAAACATTATTTATTACAGACAAATTTCCTTCTAATTAACAAGTTTCTGGTAGAAAATTTTCATTAAAATATCATATACCGTAAATCCTCTAAAATAGCCCCCGGGGGCTATTTTTTTCGATCGACCTCTAGAGGGGGGCTATTTTAGAGGGGGGGGGGCTATTTTAGAGGGGGGGGGCTATTTTTTTCGATGCCTAAATTTTTTGAAAACTAAAATTTATTGCCAAATATCAAATAAACATTTTCTAAAATTCTATAGAATTATCACTTAAAAATCCATTTTCTTCATCTTGTAACAAATCAATTTCATCAAATAAATTAGTAACATCATTTAAAGATTCAGTTTCTGCTTTTTTTTTATTTCAGTTTTTTTCAGTTTCTGCTTTTTTTTTATTTCAGTTTTTTTTAAAGATTCAGTTTCTCTATCAACTTTAAAATTTCGGCTGGCTGCATGAACAGAATTATTTTTAGCAAAATCTACTACTTCAAGTTTTTTGGCAATTGTAAAAGAACGTCTAATTTTTTTGGTTTACTTGGACCTTCATCTTTTTCAGAAGCTTCGCCTTCGCTATCATTAATAAATACTTCATTCTGACTCATTTTTCTAAATATGATATCTAAATTTATTTAAAAATTATGGAAACTCAAATATTTAATAGAAAAATAAATAAGTATAAAATTAAACACAATGACAAGCTTTTAAAACATAATGCCAAAAAATTAAATATTTTATGGGGGGGGGCTATTTTAGAGGGGGGGGGTGTTTTAGAGGGAGGGGCTGTTTTTTTCGATCGACCTCTAGAGGGGGCTATTTTAGAGGGGGCTATTTTAGAGGGGGGCTATTTTAGAGGAAATACGGTAAATAAAAGTAAATACCGTATTTATTCTAATTGAATGACAGTCATTCTATTTTTCAATACCCCAGAAATTTGTCATTCAATTAGAGAGGTCATTCAAATAGAGCGGGTCATTCTATTTTTCGATAAAAAATTATTTCAAAGTTTATCAACAATTTGTAAAAAGTAAATTTATTGAAATTCTTCCATTAAAATTTTTAATAAAATACCTAATAAGACAACTTAAAATTGCGTTTTCATAAAATTCTGGTTGTTTTTCGAATATTCCAAACTTTCGAATACCTATTCTAACCCTATTTGATAGACTTACTAAAATAAAAATTATTTTTTAAGAAATGAATTTTATTTTGTTTTTTCGATTTATTCTTTTAAAAATTCTAATTTTTGATTTTGTAAATTGTGTGAAAGAAAATGGGAAAAATATTCAAAGAAAAAAACATGATACTAAAATTCATAAAGTTAGAAGCAAAGGTATATATAAAGATAAACACATGATACGGAATAATATTATCGGTAATTTGAATTAAATAAATGATTAATTTATTAATATACTGCCGACTAGTGACCGGCAAAATAATTTTTCCGGGCCCGGAAACCGGATTTTGAATTTCACACTCATGCCGGACCGGATCCGGCCGGATTTTTCTGGATTTATCCGGTCCGGAAAAAATCCGGAGATCGCAAAAAAACCCGGATTTGGGACCCGGACTCCGGCAAATCCGGCCGAAGTCCGGTCCGGTGCCGGTCACCACTGCCGACCTAGTTCACTAATTTCTTGAAAAGGAATTTATTTTTAAATCCATTAGACCAAAATTCGAAAAATAATCCCCTGTGCTAGCTATTTCTCCTTCAGCTAATGCAAAAGGTTATGTGACAAAAATTTAACGTGGAAAAGTTATTTGGCCAGATCCTGATTTGACATATACGACAATATCCTCTTTATCCGCATAAATCTCATAAATTTGGAATTTTTTCAAAAGAGACAAATAAATGGCTTTATTTGACATATATTTTTAGATTCGTCTATTAATTTGATTTTATTTAAGATGGTCCGGCGATTCATCATCTTATGCGGTTAAGTAATATGACAGAGACAGAGAAGGGACTGAAAAATTTTAATGAGTTCCCTTCAAACAATCAGACTCACGATGCAGTTTTAAAAGTTGGAAATCAAATTTCTCCGTCACAAAATTCTGGCCTTTACTCAAGCAAAGCATCGAAAAATAATCCGCAACAAAATTTGATCAAACCAACCAACCAAATCACATATAATCCGAGTCATATAAACAATCCAAGTTTTCAACAAAGAAGCTCTGGATTTATGAATACCGGTATATTAAAAATAAGATTTCCTTTCTTTATCCTTAGTGTGTAGGAAAAGTTCTAAATTGAAACTTCTTGTCCTAAGTAGACACAAAACCTAAATTGGTCTACTTGAAACACCCCTAGATAAATCAGACGGATAAATCGCGTGGATGTCAGGTGAAAAGGTCAGATGTGTCAGGTGGATAGGTCATATTGAATGGCCAGATGGAAGTCATGTGTAGATAGATTAAGCCACGATAGGTCACAAGGATGTCAAGAGTGGAATAAATCAGGCAGATGTCTGGCTGATCAGTTAGATTGATGTCAGGAGATGAATAGGTCAGGTGATGTCAGGTGATATGTCAGATTGGATGTCAGGAAGGATTAAGCACAATATAATGAAATTGCGGACATAACATAAATATAAATATCAGCCTTGATCAGATAATTTGCATACAAATCTTAAACCCGTTTAATTTCTGCCCGTAATATTTTATGAAGTTTTGTAATAAAAATTTTCCAAACAAATGAAAAAAACAATATTGGTATATAGGTATTTCACAAATAATTTTAGCTTTACACAACGCCATTAATGCCAATGAACAACAAAAATCACTCAAACGTAAAGCTGAAGACATCTCAGGATTTGAAACACAAGTTAAAAGAAAGCCTTTTAATAAATGGGATGCAAAATTAAAAGCACTCAATGATTCTGAAGACCAACGAAAAAAAGAAATTGAAAAATTTGTTAGTATTATATTTTATTGAGTCAGCTTGTCTCAACGGGTTGACTGTTGTGCAGGACTTATAATTCTCGGATTCTATTTCAACTCAAAATCACATAGACCGAAATATCCGTCGGAAGACATAAATGCCCATTAATGAAATTGGCTGTAGTTTAGTCGAGGGCCCGCTCCAAACCGGGTCGAAACAAATGTCAATCGATTCGTCTCGGCGAGCTGAGTCGAACGGTACCACTCCCTAGGTGCGGAAATGCCTGTGGACCGAGATATAGGTCCTTGAAATTTGAAAAACCATAGGGGGGAGTAAGCTCATTTTTGGGTGAAAAATTCGATTTTTTGAGTAATAGCTCATTCGAAAGAGCTCCTCGAGCTGAGTCGAAGGACACCAAAATCACTGTGATTAGTCAAGTTTGGGCCGAGATATAGGGCTCGAAATGGTCAAAAGTCAGGGGGATTTTAGGGTCGAAAATTCGAAAATACAAATGATAGCTCATTCGAAAGAGCTCTTCGAGCTGAGTCGAATGACACCAAAATCAGCTCGATCCGATCATTATGAACAAAATTATGAAAAACTTAATTTTCGCTCGAATAACTGTTTTGGTGTTGCTTCGGAGAATAGGTCGGCATTCAAGGCTGAGAATCGATAAAAAAGGAATAGGTTTATGTTACGAGCCCAGAACCCAGCGACCGTAGACTCCCCGCGAGGCGCGTGCTGCAAAACTCCGCGCGAAGCGCGGAGTTTTGCACAAGAGCCTCGCCGACGCTCCATAGGTTTACGTTGACCATTTCGAGCCCTATATCTCGGCCCAAACTTGACCAATCACAGTGATTTTGGTGTCCTTCGACTCAGCTCGATGAGCTCTTTCGAATGAGCTATAATTCAAAAAATCGATTTTTTCAGCTTAAAATTAGGCTTACTCCCTTGGTGTACCGACACTTGCGGAACGACATTTGCGGATCGACAGTTGCGGCCCGACATATGCGGATCGACTTTTGCGGACCCGACATTTGCGGATTAACATATGCGAACCGACTTTTGCGGACCGACAGATGCGGATTAACATTTGCGGATCTGACATTTGCGGACCTGGTAATCTTTTTTAAAAAATTAGGGATTTTCAAATTTTTCGGACGTACAAATAGTTCTTTGGATCGGGTAGAAGGTTGTAAATGTCCGGGTAACGGGACGGGTCAGTAAAAAAAGTTGAATCAGCCTGCAATCTTGGGAACAGAAACTTTGATAGGTGTCTAAGATATGTCTTTCAGCAGACTTTCATTCTTCTTAGGTTAACACCGATACCGAGAAATTGGGGAAATATTAGTTGATCAAATTCAAAATTTTTCAAGATACAAGCCCAAAACGACCTCAAGATTTAAGACCAAACTTTTACAGGATTAAAGAAGGTTAAATCCCACTGGACAAATTTTTGATTTATTTTTCTTGCCGTTGGCACAGTCACCTTAGAAAATATACCCCCAAATTAATGAATAATATGGGGATTTTCATCACCGGAATTGAAAATTTTGAAAATATATTGTTATTCTTTAACTTTTTAAAAAAATAATTTTTTATACTTCTTATTTTCTTAAAGGATTCCCAGGTCCGCAAATGTCGGGTCCGCTAATGTTAATCCGCATCTGTCGGTCCGCAAAAGTCGATCCGCTTCTGTCGGTCCGCCGATGTCGGGTCCGCAAATGTCGATCCGCAAAATTCAATCCGCAACTGTCGATCCGCAAATGTCGTTCCGCAAGTGTCGGGTAACCACTCCCTTCTATGGTTTTTCAAATTTCAAGGACCTATATCTCGGTCCACAGGCATTTCCGCACCTAGGGAGTGGTACCGTTCGACTCAGCTCGCCGAGACGAATCAAATGGTATATGTTTCGACTCGGTTTGGAGCGGGCCCTCGACTAAACTATATCCATGAAATTAATTTATCGAACATAATAATAGGGTTGGATACAGCTAATTATTAACCGATACTCCCGATTTTCGTTAATCCAAATTGTTAGGGCCCTATTTTTGAATTTTGGTTAAATAATAAATACCAGTGTTATTTTTGGCAAGAAATATAATATTTGGTTTTACATCATGTCTAAACCTAATAATAATTATTCAAAGTCACAACGCATCAACAATCCTCATAGTACTTTACTTAAAAATGACAACTATACTGACAATGATTATAACAATTCCCGTCTTGATGAAATACAAAAAAGCTTGGAAAATATTGTATCAGGGAGTTCTCAACACCAAACTCCTCCTGCTCAGAATTTTAACCAAAATCACAATTTTGATCAAAATCAAGAACCCGCCACCGAAATTGATGTTGATGATTACCTAGACTTGGATTCTATTTTTGAAAACTGAATTGGTAGTTTGCTTAACTTTTCAGATACAATTTTAATAATTTTTAAACAACTTTTGTAGTTGTAATGTGGGGGTAACGGAACAATTTAGCCGTACAAAATTTGATTAAGGCTAATCCGATTATACAATTTTTTTCAAATTATGGTTTAAATTTAAGCAATTTTTAAACCAAATTTGGTAGAATGCTCGATAGATGTTATATGGCAATAGTCAAAATAAAAATGGGATATAGGGGGTTTACTTGTTCAGCCTCCCTCAATTCACGTGGAAACGGCACTCTATAATATTCCCTTAAAATTACGTGTTTCTTAATTAATTATCTTGTAGCTTTTTCAATCTGAAAATTTTTTCCATTTTTCAATTTTCTTGAACTAAACAATTTATTACTAAACTTTTAGACAAACATACTGCAATGCGTGATTGACCGAATGTACATATTGGATTATACGAAGTTTTATTATATAAGATGCGGCAACTTTTCCGCCACTTTTTTGGCCTTTTTTTATTCAGAACACACTAAGAAAGTTTTCTGTACCAAACAATATAAATTTGGTTTATAAAAGTGAAGATATACACGTACGAAAATCTAAACGCACCAAAAAATATTTTTCATGACAAAGTCTACTTTCCATAACTTACTCAAGTCATCCAATCCTACTTTTATTGATACTCTCGAAGAGTTCATGAACAAATCTCAGTCCATACTCATGAACAAAATAATTGCTCTTGCGTCATTCAAATCGGCTAGAAGGGCTTATTCGAATAATATAAACATTTGAATAAGCTCAAATGTTTATATCATTCAGACGGATATCCTTTAAATCAACCGTTTTTTGTCCAAAAAATTTTGTCGGAACTTTAAGTGAAAACTAATCAAATTAATTTAAAATTTAAAGACAAATTTGGTACTATAAATTTTATTAGTGTGTGTGAATAAATTATAAAAGATTTATCAATTTTTGAGTTTGAAGCGAGATATGGCCAAAACAATAAGGGCGAAAAAGTTGCCACATCCTGTATAAACCAAAGGAAAAATGTCAAAAGCCTTTTTATTACAATCTGCGCAGATTTAATGCAGATTATATCCGACATTTTTTATTTTCTTTATTTCATATTTTGTAGTATAAAATTTAAAAGTCATTTTATGGAAAAAAATATAGACTTAAATATTCTTATAGAGGAGATTTTGCATTGAAATTACATACATTTTTTTATTTGAAATTCAATGAGACCTGTTATGTCCTAGGGTGCGGTGTACCTAATGACTAACAAAATAACACAATAATAGGATAACATGCTTGTCCTAATAGCAAATACAATTATAGCGAAGGTGGCAATAGGAAGTCCCCAGATATCCCTATTTATATCCCAAATTACTTTTAATCACCCAATCTAACCAAATTCAAAAGCGGAATGTCTTCCGATGGATATTTTGGCTTATGTGATATTTGCTTGAAATAAAATCCGAGAATATCAAGTCTTGCACTACTACAGTATTTTAAATCCATCCTTATCTGAATTAAAAAGAAAACTACATATTCTGCCAAATCCATATTCCGCCATTAAGGGTAAAAGCCCGCGTTTTGTCAATAAGGTAGTGTGGCAAAACGTGTATTTATGCCTGCTTGACAAAATATGTTTTGGTAAAATATGAACCAGTTTTATTTCGCAATCGCATAAAATTTTTTTCGCAATCCGCAATCGTACTTGTTATTTATTTTAAAAATATGCAAACACAATCTGTGGGTGAAATACCGTACAATTTAAGCAATCCCCAATTACTATAAAAATTGTAATTTTTATAGTAATGATCGAATGAGATTTTATTGAATAAGTACGCATCTTTTATTATATTATCGTTAATTTTTAATAGATTTTAACAAAAAATTTTATCTACAAAATTTTTAAAATTGAAAAATAATGTTGGGCACACCCAGTTAATTATCGGTAACCCAGGCGCTCGATCATTGCTAGTTTTTGACTGACGCCCAGTTTTCGACTAAATTTTTCTTCCAGAATTTTCTATTCATCTTTAAGTATGTTTTATTCATCAGCTTTTGAATAAAATTTCCCATTCTATTTTTTTTCAAAGGCAAATATGTAGTAAGTACATAAACGACGCCTTTTTTTAAAATACCCAACCCTTTATAAATTGGGTTTGCATATTTATTTTTTTACTTATTAAGAAATAAAAAATATTTTTCCACTCGTTCTCAATTGAAAATTTCCCTCATTTAATCAGATTTCTAGTTATTTTTAAAAATTTATATCCCAGGTTTTTTTTAATGTCGAAAAATCATAAAAAGAAAAATTATTACGTAAAAAGAATGAGAGATTCTAAGAAGAAGCTGAAAGAGACTTGTAAAAGTGAATTGAAAACCACCCCTAAAATCGAAATATTAAGTCTTCCCAATGAAGTAAAACTAGACATTCTTAAATTTCTTAACTTTGATCAACTAGTATCTGTCCAACAAACCAATTATTACTTTTATTGTTTGATTAGACAAAATGAGAGAATGTTAGCTTGTAGAGGATTATATTCAGTACATACTAGAATGGTTCCTATTTTTAAAATTCTTAATAAAATTACACTGTTTTAAAGCATCTACATGAAGAAATAGATTATTCTATAGTCGATATAGATTCTGGAATTTTTAAATTTTCGTTAGATGATCGACTTTTGAAAAAGGTTAATTTTGGAAGATACTACTTCAACTGAATTGCGGACTGGGGAGGGGGAGGGGGGGTGGGTCGAAATAAGTACCAAATTTCTTTTTTAAGTGGCAGTCTGCTGTTGATAGGCAAATCCCAACTTATTTAAATACATGTCCAACTCCACCAGGCAGCGACATATATACAAGGGTGGATCTAGGATTTTTAGAAGATTACAGAGAGGATACTGAAGGTTTGTTCTACAAAACAAAATTTTAAAGATTGATGAAGCTCGAGGGCTCGAATGAGATTTCGTGTATTTTTCTGTATTCACGCTCCGCGTGTAATGTATTAGAGGTTAAACCGTAAAGGTTCTTTTTATACACGGACACGAATTTTCAAAAAATTTTAATTATAAAAATTTAGCATAAATATGCAAAGCTTTATTAATGTTTAATAAACATGCCACAGGAAAAATTGAGTGAAATTAAGGAAGGAAGGAGTCTGACCATTCTTTACATTAAACAGCCCGCAATAAAAAAAGGGGGTAGGGATCACAGAAAAGTACCCAAATTTTTCATTTTCCTCCATTTCGGTGAGGGAAAATATTGTTTTTTAATATATCGGACATGAGCAGGATCTGGTCTTTTTTGGCACCTGATTTTCAGGTTTAATATCATGTTTTTCCAATATACACGGATTCCGGACTATAGGATCCGGAAATCCGGCCTGGGATTAAGCTAATATTGTAAAAAGTTAATCAAATTTCAGATTATTTTATTTTGAAATTGCCTGTCTATCCAAAAAATATTGAGGAAATGAAGATTGTCCGTTGTTGGTTGGAAAAATTATTTCTTTGCTATTTTGAGAGTATAAGATTTAAATATGGCCCTATCTGAATAAGAGGGCGGTTTGATTTTTTTTCATCATTTTTTTCCAACCTTAATTTTTTCTTTTATTTCTCGTTCAATTCCACTCTTTTTACCTGTGGCATATTCAATTAAGAGGACAGAAAACACATACATTACAGACAAAACATGGACGGACACACACACACTTGTTTGTCTATCCGTGCTCGTCTGTTCGTCCGTGTTTTGCCTGTCCGTGCTCGGCCGTGCTCGTCCGTGTTGTAGTGCTCGGCCGTGTTTTGTCCGTCCGTGTTTTGTCTGTAGTGTATGTGTCTTTTCTGTCTTCTCAATTGAATATGCCACAAGTAAGAAGAGTGGAATTGAACGAGGAAGAAAAGACTGACCATTATTTATAAATTAAGGTTGGAAAAAAATGATGAAAATAATCAAACCGCCCTCTTTTTCAGATAGGGTCTTTAAATATTATATTTTCAATCCAGAAATGATTGAATTACTTTTTAAAAATGAAGAAAATATTCCTCTTCAATTTCGCTCAAATCGTTGCTTATTAACCTATTGCAACCATAATATCAACAATGTATTAAAATTTAATTTGGAACATTTAATTATTAATGACATCTTGAGAATAAATTTTGCATCATTCGGCAAAAAACAAAAATGCATTAATAACTTAATTAAATTGTTACTTAATGGAGGCAGAACTATTAAAAGTATTTGGATTAGAATTCGAGACAAGCTTCCATTGAGCGATTTGATTATAGAGGTAATTAAAAGCGAGGTAAAATTGAATTTGGTATGACCCCTCCTTTTCCTTCCTCAAAACATTAAAAAATGGTTGGTCTGTTATCAGATTATAGAACTCGTCGAGCTGTGTCGAATGACACCAACATCATGGACCGAGATACAGAACCCCGAAAATTGGACAAAAACAGGTCTGGCATTTGGTAGGTCACGCGAAAATTTAGTGCACAGCCGTGTTGTTAATTATATTTTTACTTTTATTTAAGTCAGAAAATAATTTCAAATATTTAGCATATTGAAACATCAAAAAACTGTTCAAATATAATCTCCTTGATTGAGGTTGATCTTATCCCATATAATATTAAAAAGAAACAAATGGCTTATGAAACTGATAATACTACAACACTTACTGTTACAAACATTTATAATCCGAAAATAATATTCAAAATTGAGGCCAATAATATTGATGTAAAAATTGAAAAAATATTACCGTATTTATTCTATTAGAATGGCCAGCCATTCTATTTTTCAATCACCTTCCAAAGGGCCATTCTATTAGAGACGGCCATTCAAATGGAGACGGCCATTCTAATAGAGAATTTACGGTAATTTCATAGTCTTAACATTATTCATTTTGTTCTAAATGGTTAAATAAATTTGTTTTTGGTTTTCAAATCTAAGTAAAAATTTTTTGATAGAAATTCTTGGTAAGAGCGTGTTATATTTGGAACGTGCGTTATAAAATTTTGCGTACAAACATTTGCGGATATGTGGCGGTATAATGCGATAGTACCAAATTTTGTGAATCTATAATTGTGAAGCAATACCTAAAATTTTCATTAAGCATTTTGATATTTATCTTTTTTGATTAAAATTAATACACTCACTACATATTAATTTACACTTGAACGTAGGTGTTTACCTTTGTGGTTAAGTTGGTAGAGTTCTTGCCTATTTATTGGTGTATAGTCCTTCTCAATGAGGAGCATCATACCACTTTTGACTAATTGCTGATATAAATTACTGTATTAGCTCTATCTGAGAGAAGGCCTATTTTTTGTTATATTTAGAAATCTAATTTTATTTTTAAGAAGAAAAAAGAATACGGACTGAACTAGGATTTTTCCAAAATTTTGGAAAAATATTAAATAAACTCAAATAAAGTTAATCTCTTCTATTAGGGGTTAAGAAACAAGGTTCGATCTTTAAGAAAAGGCAGCTGATTGTATATGTTCAACATCAATCTAGTCGGATCATACCAGACCAGTTAGTCATCTCTAGGGTCCGGATTTATATTTAAATAAATCACCGAAGCAACCCTGCCCGCGAACTGCACACTGTCTTTCAATTTTTATATCACATCTACATATCATTGGTCATTTCTTTCTTCTATTCGAACTCAATGGTGAGATACTGGTCAGTCAAGGCTTGTTCATGATCAACGTCGTTTTTGTCCTATTTAAATATGTAATCTACTCATCCTTCACCTACAACCGACAACATTATTTTCTAATTTGGATAAACTGTTAATCTCAACCTTTGGAAATCTAGGATAGCTAATATACACAAAATAATCTCATATAGTTTTTCGTTTATTTTTTACTCTTTAAGCTTTAAAGCAAATTAAAAATTAAATTAAAAATATGTATTTACACAAATCAAAATAAATAAATATAGTAAATCTTTCTTCAAAAAATATTTTTTAAGTGATGAGCATCTTTTTTAATTTTCCTTTAAAACATCTGGGCATTTATATATCTGTTGTTTTATTTTTTTTTAATATTTATTAAAGCTTCTAAACTTCTACTTTTAATAAAGTCGTAGTTTCGTATGGAGGTGGGGGTTGCTGTTGAATTAATTTTTCTTCCTTTTTCTTTTTATTTTCTTCCTCAACTTCATCCTCTTCCTTCTGCCACCATTCAATATAATCAAAAAATGAGTGGAATGAATCTATTCCCAATAAGAAGGAACCATTCTCGATTTTTTGTATAATTCCTCGAAATCTTGGGGAAACGTATTCCCATTTTGGAGAATTTTTTTCTGTTGATTTTGAAGTATTTGTTTGTGTTGTTGTTGTTCTAGACCAGGGATTTCTAATTTTTATTAAATAATTGTTTCTCCTTCGATCCTTAAAATTCTGATATTATTTTAAAAATAGGCTTAGGTATGGATATTAAAAGGGAACGGATCTGGTTCCATCTTCTGGTCGGGTCCTGGTCATCTTTAAAGAAGGAAAATGGATTTCTCGATCATTCATGTCCCCCCGGTTTTCTTCACGTTCCTGCTCCTTCCCAGCCAATGTTTATTAAAATCAAGATATCTGATGACCGAGATCTCATTCTTAAAGAGAGCCTACAAGGAAACAAACTCTAGTGTTCAGTTTTTTCCTGCACTATTGTAACCGGAACGGTATAGGTAAACTTCTTGGAATTTTCGTTACCGGTAATATCGGTACAGAAAAAATCCATTTGTCCAAGATTAGCCTAAACCTTATATTTAAAATCAACTACATACTTCAATAAAATCAAGAATTGTGAATGAACGCATAGCTAAAACACCTCTTCCTGTATGGCCCTTCTTTTCAATAAATCCATTCTATCCAAAAATTAAAATTTATATTTTTCCAAAATTCTACAAATTACCGTTACTGTACAACAAAATCTACACAATCTAATGTCTGTTATTCTTGTAGAAAATAGGCGAATTAATTGAGATCGAGTAATATCTCTTAACATGTATAATCTTATAGTGCCTGGACCAGTTAAAAGCCTCAAGGCTCGATAGAAATGATTTGTATTTTCTAATGCTGCATAAGAACCATATAATCTTTAAAAAATGAAAAATTTAAATTGTAAAATTTGCGGACAAATTTTGCGGACAGATTAATTTAAATGAAAAGTGTGCGACCTTTAAGGATACGAATATTGAGGATAATTTGGGGTAACTTAAGCATAAGGTTATTCCCAATATCCACAAAAACCTGGCCCTTAAAAATGTCGGGTAACCCTTTAAAATACGGCTAAATCCAGGAATGGATTAAGAGGAATATAAGCGTTATAGGAAGGATATTATCAAAAAATGTCAAAATTTCTTAGGAAAACATCCGATAGAGAATGTACGCTTAGTTAGCTGAAGCCCAAAATTCACAAAAAGCTGGAGTACATCTTCGAGAACCCAAATTTCCGGATATCAGTTACACCTGAAAGCCTGACCCTTATCCGAACGATTTTTCGGGATCGATGCAGCTGGCATATCTTAGAAGTATTTCAGATGTTTTTTTATATTTTCAAAAATTTCCTTTGAAAATTTTTAAGTAAAACCCGCAAGACTCAGTGAAGTTACAATTTTAATATTCGAAAGGAACCCGAAATTAATGAAATTTACTTTGCAAATGCTTTTTCTAATAAAGCAGCCCAAAATGATAATCCATCAGATGAATGCATAAATAAAAGTTGACCATTTTTAGTAGGTAGAAGATCATCAACGATAACCTCCCTTGTTGTTTCTTTGATAGTAAAATTGAAGGCAAATTTTCCTGAAAATAATTAGAGAAATTTAGTCTATTAAAACTTTTCCCAAAATTTTTTTCCAAAAAATCAAATCAAAATTTTTTAGAAATTTTGGGACCATGAAAAACTCCCCTAAAATCTAGAAAATCGTATTGTCTTAAATTTGAAAATCACTGATTAATTTTTGCCTGAGGCATTTTTGATAAAAATAAGTTTCCGTTTATTTTTCTTTCACTAGCGAGGGGTATTTGACAGAGGTCTTACTGTAATTCGATAAATGAGAGAATTTACAGCCATATACCCATTTCGAACTTATATCAAGGATATCAATACTTATTGTTAGTCTCTAAAGGATCGAATAATATTTTTGATTCATTTGTCGGATATTGCCTCAAGGGTTAATAAATTTTTAAATTGCCTGAGGCAATATTTTACCAAAAATAATTTTAAAATATCCAAAAACCTGTATAATTTTCAGAATTTAATTTATTATTCAAAGTTGGGTCAATAACAGCATTAAAATGTTCTTCTGATTGAATCAGCGCTAAAAGCGCGGCCGCCAGCCAACAATCGCGTAATTGGCCTTGGACTATATCTTTTAATTGAAAGGCTGAATTGTCTGTCTGGTTACGAATAAAACAGGCATTACTATTAATTTCCTTTAAAAAATTTTATTTTTTTGAAATTTTAAAGGTAAAATTAATTATTTACCCAAGGTCGTTTCCATATTATTCCTTTTGGAGAGGGTAGATCAGACTCCCTTTCCTCGCAATATATGCTCTGCCAGATTGCAGGAAATTCTATTTTTAAAGGAAGAAAATTTGAGTTTTAATTGAATATTGAAAAATATTTTTATTTTTTAAAATGGAAAAATAAAAATCCGCAAATATTTTGCGGACAGTATTTACGAACTTTTTCTCCAATAGATAAATTTTTTTAAATAATTATTGAGATGAAAATATTCAAAAATATTTTAGAAATTAATATTTTTTGAAAGATGAAACAATCCGCAAAAAATAAAAAAGATCAGCACAATTTTAAAAAATCCGTAAAAATGAAAAAGTCCGCAAAATACAAAAGAAATTTGCAAAAAATAAAAAAATCCGCAAAAACTCCAAATAGAAAATCTTTACAAGTTTCAAAATATTTTCAAAAATTATATTAAAAACTAAATAATTATTTATTAAAAAATTATTTGAATTCACCTGGATCTTCAAAAAGTATTTGTTGTTTAGATTGAGTATCCGGATTCATTTTTGTTACTTAAACAAAAATTCTTTTCAAAATTTTTTTAAAATTTATTTTGGAATTTATTTTAGAATTTTAGTCAAAATATTTTTAGAGTTAAAAAAACTTTTTTTAAATTATGAAATAAATATTACAAAATCCAATAAATAAATTACAAAATATATACTTTTCCCCCCAATTTATTTATTTGCTTATTCATTTGCTACCCCCTCCCCTAAAGAGGATTACTCACCTTTTTGTTGTTCAATTAAATTTTCTTTCGCCGTGCTAGGCATTTTATTATTAAAATTATTATTATTATTTACTTTATTTGTAGTTTTATTAAATGTAGTAGCTATAACTGTTCCCCAACTTTTTTGTGTTTGTATTAAGCCTTTATTTGTTCGCCTCGAAAATAGGCGGTGGTAGGAAGCAAAAAAGAGAAAAATCAAAGAAACGACAACAATGTCCAAAAAGAGCGCAATCATAATATTTTTATTTTATATTTTGCCCCGTCTATAAAAATTTTTGAGGGAGCTTATTTCGTAAAAGATGAAAAAATGTGTATGTGAGGAAATGTTAAAAGAGGGAGGGAGAGAGGGAGGGAGAGGTTGGGGTGACTCAACTTGGAAAAAAAAATATAAAAAAATATAATTTATGTGAAAAAATGTGGGGGAGAGGGATTGAGGGAGAGAACCAAGAAAATAAGGGGGAACTGAAGGGAGGAATTGAGGAAATAAGGGGAACTGAGGGAGAATTGAGGGAGAACCAGGGAAATAAGGGGGAAATAAGGGAGGAATTGAGGAAAAATTTTTTTCTGTTTTTTGTAACGATGGCAATGACTTTGTGGCTTTTTACCTTATTTTTTTTACAATTTTTGAGGGAAGGGAAGAATTTTTGAAGAGGAAGAAGGGAAGAAGAATTTAATGCAAAGTTAGGGAAAATAGTGAATAAGATGAATAAAATAAGACGCCAAAGCAGCAGGAGGCATTTCTCTCAACCCCAAAAACTATTTTTGCTAATAGGAAGTATAGGGGGTTTAGAACGGCAAGAGAAAAATTTTTTTGAAAAAATAATATATTATTGGAATTAGCAAGGAGAAGAGCAAAAACAAGAAGAATTTAATTTGTAAAAATCCAAAGATCAGAAAAAAATAAATTTAAAAAATGTTTAAAGCATGGAAAAATGATTCATCAATCATTTTTGTATTTTATTCTTTCAGTTCTGTGATTGAAAAAATTTTTTAAAACGTAAAAGGATATGGCTATAAAAATAAATAGATACATATTTTATTGAATACTTACCCTGGGTATTTATTTTAATTAATTTACAGGGGGTAATTATTCGAGTTTTAACTTTGGTGGAGGGTAATTATGCAAGCATCTACAGTATATGAATCAACTGGATAGTGAAAGCCTGCTTGAGTTGGTATATCCTGGAAATACCACAGATATCCCAACTAATTTGTTTAGGATATCTGGAATTTTTTTGATACAGAAATCGGACCCTCGTTCAAATTTTCGGACATAGAAATCGGATTCGCCAACCCTCGTTCAAAATCACCCATAATAAGATTTATACGTGTAGTAAGATGAGTTGGAAAGTTTCTTCTGAAAATTTCTAACCCTTCCCAAAATTTCAATGAAAAAATTCTCTCCGTGCCTCTAATTGTTAATTTCCCTCCTATAAATCAAAATTGAGTTGTAAAATTAAATTAAAAATATTCCCATATTTTAATCATGAGATAATTAAAAAACTTTTGACTGATCTTGAAAATATTAGGACTAAATTTAAAATTCAAAATTTTAAATAAGACTTTAAAAATATTCAAAAAGCGTTCTGAATAGATTAATTAATTTATTTAATATTGACGAGAAGCATATGTCAAAAATAAATCTTCTAATGAGAGCAGGAGAGTCGCCACTATTCACTCAATAAATATTTGTGAGGGCTTTCAGTAAGCAAAAACAAGAAAAATATATTAATGTGCAAGAGAGTAGAAGAATTTAGTGTAAATAAAAGTAAAAAATAATTTTAAAGAGCAAACAACACTGACCATTTGTAGGGAGAAATTGGGGGGTATTTCGCACAGAAAAAGCATCAAAAGGTGAAATTTTAAAACTTTTTTTCAGAGCTTAAGTAAAAAACAAGGAGTAACATGTAAGGTAATCAGGGATCTAGTCGTCCCGATTCCCGAAAATCAGGAATTTTCTCGGTACTTATCGGTTATACGCCCACAAACGGAGTATCATCCTACACATTGATTGGATATAACCTTTTTGAGAATGATACGCTTCAAATATATCTTATATGATTCGAAAGCCCTCGATAAGCGGTACTTTTTTCTACAGGATAGATCAAGTCTGATCACTCATTTAGAAGTTATGACAAAATAAATCCAGGTAATTGATGTTTTTCACATTTATCGGGTTATAACTTTTTAACGAGTGGTAAGACTTGACTAGATCTCTAGATCACCTCTATTTAGGATACGTTTCTAGAATTTGGGTTGGCATTGACACACTTCATTATAAGGCACAAGTTAAGCTTAAAGGAATTGGGTGTCTTACAAGGTGATCAGACTGTATTAAATTTAATGATGAACGATTTTAATTAATTCGTTAATTGATGAAGATAAATTAAAAGCAATTGAAAGTCTTTAAGATGAATAAATTTATAAAAAAAGTTTAAAGTGGATAAAGTGGACGAAAACGATGAGCAAGTATGTAAACAACGAATAAAATGATGAAAAATTCGATAAAAAGTAAATAAAGCGTTAAATATTAAGAAAAAAATTAAAGAAAATGGAAAAAATTTTTGCGGATTGTCCGCAAAATATTTGCGGACAAAATTGAAATCGTCTGGAATCAAGACAAATGGATCTTGGATTATCTATAGTGCCGTTTGATTATCATTTTTGAGTGTAAAGAGCTACCTATTTAATTTATTTCACAATAAAGAAGCTTAGGGGTTATGTCAGTCTTCATATAAGCTAGCGAATTAATTAACATTTTTATGTTAAAAACATTAAATAATTATTCGTATTAACTATTAAGCTATACGTGTAATTACATTAAACATATTTTCATTTAACGGTAAATTTTTTTATTTTTGCATGTAGATAATAAAAAAGATAAAAATTAAATTTAAACAACTGTTAGTAAAATAAATGCCTCTAAAAATGATAAAACATCTGGGAAATGTTTTATAAATTTAATTGAAGAAATTTGCTTTATTTCAAAAGTAAATTTAAAACAATACAAACTCTCACTAAATTTATTGTAGTAGAAGAACAAACTGAACAATAAAAAAATTTTTTTATTAATTTACAAAAAATATTTTCAATGTAAATACACAATAAATAAAAAAATGTATGTACATAAATCGCCAAATAAAATTTCAAAATAATTGTCAATAACTTTCCGAAAAATTACTTATAATTTATTCATTAGCAGTTTGTCGCCTAATTAATTGTTGTCGAAAGAATTGAACAGATTTCTTATCCTTTTTTCGTTCATAAATTCTATCAACTTCTTTTTTGGCTCCATTTATTAAATGTTTAGAATCTTCCAAATAATCCAAAAATAATAAAAAGGAGTCTGGTCTATTATAATAGACAGAATCTGTGAAGACTCTGAAAAAGAATATTTTTCTTATTATCTGTACCTAAATCTCATTTTAATTTTTGGGGTTGATTAATTACTAGCTTATAATGAGGTTTAGGTTAATACATACGTGGTATGAAGCTGACCAATGAACAACTAGGTTAAATAAAATATAATTGTTAGACACAAACGGTTAACCGAAACGAAACCGAAAACAGGATTTCTGGCCAAATTAACCGGAATGGAAAACCGAGGTATAGGCTAACAGCTAGTTTTATCTTGCCCTAGAAAGTACGTGAATTGAGGTATAAGCAAAAGTGTTTGCGCGCCACTTATAAATGATTAATTAATTTACCTAAAATTTTCTCTTGAGAGAATTATTTTCCTTAAAGGATCACACCAATTTTCTAATAAACATTCAAGTTTTTTAAATCGTTCTAATCTTTCATCACGGCTAAGTCCTTCAACCTTAATAAAATTTTATAAAAATTCAAATCAGTTTTTAAGAGCAGAATAGTGCCGTCTCCAGGGACTGACTAGCCTTCGTTCCCACAAATCCCAGTGCTTTCGATCTCCCTCTTTCTAAATTTAGTTCAAACGGCCCCTGCCGTTACCCAAGGGTGTTTATTATAGAAGTCAACTAAGAACGGTAATCCAAAACGCGGACAATTTTTCTATCAGAAATGATACTCAATCCGAACAGTTTATGAAAATCCGATGCGAAACCCTACCCAAATTTTTTTCTACCCATGTATATCATAGAATTTCTAATATCATAGAATTTAAATTTTATTTAGAAAATTACATCCAATATTTGATATGTTTTGTGATAAAAATTATTCCAACTCATCTGTGCCATTCCTTAAAGATTAATTTCAAAAAATATAATATGTTTGTTTAAATTAGGTTTAACCCCTTTTATTAATCCGACAAAGCACTGTGCAAAGAAAACGAACCATTTCTGGGTGTTGTAAATTAAAACAAACTTTTTTCCAACATAAAAACCCTTAAAATTATTTTAGATTTAAAATCAGAAATATGATCATTTTCTGAATCAGAATTTTAATCAAAGAAGTTTCTAGAAGATCAGAAATTAAATTCTTTCAGAAATTAAAAAAATAAGAATTAGAAATCAGAATTATATCTTGAAACAATAAAATCAGAATTAAACCAGAATTAACAATCAAAATTAAATCAGAAATAAAAATTATAAGTAGTATAAAAAATCAGAATTAAAAGTCAGAAAAATAGGAACTATAAATCAGAATTATGGTAAAATTAAAAATCAGAATTTAATCAGAATTAAAAGTCCGAATTAATCACATCAGAATTTTAAATTTAAACATTATGCTTACCAATAGCTTCCATTTGACCCTCACTCAATCCATCCCTTTATTAATAAAATAATTTTTAAAAATTAATTAATATTCAATTATCAACCATAATCTTTTAACTAGTTCAAGAAATCCATTATTAATTGCAAATTTAAAAGCAAGCATTAATCTTTGATCAACAATTAGTCGATCAGATCGGTATAGTTTTGTCCACTCCTGACGATCAGCAAGTACTCTAAGCCAGAAATGGTATATTGGATGGTTGTCTAATTTCTTTCTATAATTTTTAAATTTTTACTTTAAAAATCAGAAATTTAGTCAGAAAAGTAGTCTTCGGATTTTTTATCAGAAGTTCTGAATCAGAAAAATATCACAAGTGAGGGTAAGAAAATCAGAATTCTGATTTTAAATTCAGAATTTCTTTAAAGATCTAATTACATAGATAACTAACTTAAACGCCCTCATTCGATTTTTATCAAAAATTCTCTCATCCTCTAATAATTCTTCCATAGCATAACAACAGGCAAATTGAAATTTTAACTGGGACCAATTTTTGCATTGACTTTCTACTATGTTTTTGGCTGTAGCAAAATCATTAATTTTAATCCTTTTTTGAAAAATTATTTTTAAATTTTCATTATACGATCCCACTATCAGAGGATCTCGCTATAGGACCTTACTATCAGATACGCCCTTGGGCTGAAAAATCTAGCTGTGTGTCTTTTAAATAGAGGGTATTTGTTAGGCAGTTATTCCACGAAGACAAACTATTTCAAAGTAGGGATCTCTTAAATCGAGGTGTTGTTTTTATTTTTAATGGATTTATAAAAAAAAAAGAATTTATTTTTAATGCTTAAAAATGATTAATCATAAAACAATAATAATTTTGGTTTATTTTTATTTTTGAACCGCCTTAAAAATGTTTGTTTAAAAAGACAAGAAAAAGCCCAAAAACTATCACTTTTTTCTCATCTTCTTTTACTCTCAAAAATCTACAATTGGAGGTATCTTATAATGAGGTCCTTCTATATAAAATTAATTTTACATTGTCTTCTCCCAAATTAGGCAATCATAAAATATCCGTAAATATTCTGATTTTTCTAAAATTCTCATTGCCGTCCTTTGCGGTTTATATAAAGATGTAGTATTAGTTTTGGAGCAGTCCAAGCTTTGAGCTTTTTGACGTAAAGCTGCTTTTCTTATGGCAAGATTTTCTTCTTCAGGAAATATTTGTGTGTGTTTTTCAGCTATAAATTAATTTTTTAATTTGATTTTTAAAAAAGCGGAAGGACATAAAATGAAATAAAATAAAAATGGGTATAAGCGGAACGACATCCCTGATGTGTACCAAGAAATTTAGCTTTGTCTCAAAAATTATTCTTAAATTAAATGTCTCATACCCATCTATGCCAGGCACCCATTATGCCGACATAAAAAATTAATCCCCAATTTCAGAAAATCCCGAGAAGAATTTAAATGGGGATGTTGATGGGTCTGATAACATTCTGTTTGGAAAAAAATACATTTCGTTTCGCTTCCACAAAAATTCATTAGGAAAATTTTTGCTTCAATTCAAAACTATTTTTTATCGCGGCCAGTTTTTATCATGGCCTAACGTTTACCTAATAAAAAATTATTATTCTAAATAATTACTCCATCTTTTCAATTCAAATATTGCTTCATCCAAACCATCCAATATTTGTAAACGAATTACTTCATTTATTTTATTCCATTTAATTATATATTCTCGACATTCTTCTCTAAATTCTTCAATTCGTCTCCAACGTAGTTTGGCAGTAACCATTGTTAATATAATTTTTCTCAGGGCGAGAGAAGAAAGTTTTGGGGTTTTTTGATTTGAATTAGCTAGATCAGACATTTATTAATAAATAATTTTTTGAAGCAGCTAAAATTGTTAATAAAGTTGAAAATATGTAATTTAAATAGGAAAAGTTTGTATTATTATTAGGAAGCATGCCTATTCGAATCTCTTAAAAATTTCAAAACATGGAAGATTCAATTGTAAATCAAAATCCAAAATCCAGTTTCCTGTCACCAGGATCTTCATATAAATAAATATGAATAAATGAAAAGAACCCGTCACCCTTTCGAATTAATAGTCTTTTGTGCTTTGGATAGAATTCGTAAAATTATGTATAAATCTGCTATATTTCCTTGAATTATTACCTAGAATTTTCAACCCTACGTTGGAGAGAGCAATTAATAGAGGAGATAATTAGTGAGGTTGTTAATCCTTAAAGGAGGAGGTAGGAATTAGGATTTATTTAAATATCTTTTAAATATGCTTTTAATTATTAATCTCTCTCAATAATGATATTATTTAAAAAATATAAAATAATAATAAAACAATAGAAAGGATTTCGTAAAGAATCATACGATTTTTTCAATCTTTTCTCTCTTTTTTATATTCTGATTTAGAATGATTGAAGAACAAAGAAGGTATTTAATAGATAAAAATACTAAAAGATTGTTTTTACAGCTGCTTTTTAAAAAGATTTAGTAATTTAGTTAGCAGTTGGATATAAAAAAATAGATTTAAAATTGTATAGTAAAAATAAAATCTGAGGGAACGGAAAAAGATTCGGTGGACTTTTAATAGAAAACTAGGTATATTAATAGTACAACCTTGCTCTAGAGGAGAAGTAAAGGTCTGTTATTTTAAATATAAAATTAGAAGAGTTCACGTGATTTTAAGCACCAACTTTTTCTTATTATGAGGTAATAAAATATATTTTTAAATTATTGAACAATATTCTTTTATTTTATCAGATCCTCATAATCTCGTGACTTATTTACCCGGTTTATTTATATAAGAACCTAGAATCTTCATAATCTCTCAAATCTCTTCAAATTATTTTTCCAGATTTGCGACTATGTTTTCCCCTGATCTTGTTCTTCTACATTTGCCTGCCAAGGGGCTCTCTTGGGCTTCTGGTTCTGTGTTTTTTAGAAAGCCTTTAAATCACATCTGAAGTTATCTTAGCTTCATATGGGTTCGTTCTCATTGAATTATGGTAATAGGATACATTGTATTTTCCTATTCATTCCAGATGTTGAACTAAAACTGTATAGGATCTGGCAGATCTGTCGATTTTTTATTTGGGAAAAATCCAAAAATTGAGGAAAAAATCGAGACTTACTAGATTTAACAAAGAAAACTATCAAAGGAAATAAGAAAAAAAAGATAAAAAAATAAATGTAGCAACAAAATATTTAATAAATTTATTTTATTAAACTTGACACTCTAAAATAAATTATTTTAAAAAAAGTTTCAAGGTGGATTTAAAAGAAAGTAAAAAATAAAAAAAGAAAACGGCTGTCTTCGCTTAGTGTCAAAAATCACAAGGGGAGGGAATTTATTTTTATTGTTGTAAGCATTCTAAAATGAGAGATTAAAGAGATATTTTATAAGCAGAAAAAAATAAAAAAGTTTAAAATTACAAAATAAATTTTGCTAATAATACTTTATCCTTTACAATAGAAAATACAATTTTATTAAAACTAATGTTTAACGGAACGAGGTGTGCCGTAACAGATTTTAAAAAGCGAGAGAAAAAGATGAAAGATGAACACCTAAAAGACGAAAATTCGGCGAAAGGTGAACGACTAAAGGCGAAAGGGTAGAGATGTCCAAGACCGAAAATTTTCCAAGATACAAGACTTGAGACCAAAACCAAGACTACACCCCAAGACGTAAACCGAAAAAACCCAAGAAAAGTCTTGAGTCAAGACTCAAGACCAAGAGTCTCGAACATCTCTACGAAAGGCACACTCCCGCAACAGAAGACTTAACTCAGTTAAAAATGATTAATATATAGACGTAGCTAATTAAATAACCGGCAATAAATGTTTGGGGATTAGATTCTGTTGCTTTAAGGTAGGGTACTGGAAAGTACTGGATAAGGTGAGTGTCTTCCTTACAAAGAGAACCAATTAGATAATTATCAAAAATTAACTAATTAAAAATGATATCAAAAAGATTTTATTAAATAAAAAAATCAAAAAATATTTTCTTTACATTTAACTGTGAAACAAAAAAAATTTCTTTTAAGTGGAGTAAAAAACTAAACAAAAATATACAAGTTAAGCCATGTGCAAACAGTACCTGTTTGTGTGTGTCCTTTATTTTTATACTTAGGTATTTATTTTTTTTACAATTAAAATTGTCAAGAGCTTAAAAAAATTACACTATTAAAATTAAGTTTAAAACAAATTTATTGTCAAAATGCAGTCAGAACTCAATATTATATTATAATTAGTTAGCACCAGTGATGGATGAGGAAAAGCTACATAGAATCGGGGTTCGGTCCAGAGTTGGTCTTTTTTTAATTACGGATGCAGCTGCGAATTTTAAAATTAAAATTGTGGGTCGGGTAGAAAAAACTCCGGGTTTAGGAGAGCGAGTTCGTGTAGGATAATCCATGCATGGTTGACCCAGATTGTAATACCTCCCATATAATCTATCTTCTATATAAGGGCCCTAAAAGTTTTTTAGTTTTGACTAGTATAATATTTTATCAAATTTTATATCAAAAACGTTCAAGAATATCGGGAGATTTATTAGGAGCTTTACTTCGCATGTAGGTATGCATGTCACGAAATGTTTGATTTACGTGGATTGCTGCATTAATTAAACGAATACACTCATCCAATCGTCTTGCACCCTCAATGATCCCCAACTTATTTTGTTGATATCCAAGTAAAATTCTCGTGTATCTAGCAGACTCTTCATATAACAATTCTCTTCCATAGTGTGATAAACCTCCAATACCTTAATAAATAATTATAGTCCTTTAAGCTTGTTATCAATTTTACATGGGTGTGAAAATATAATAGCCATTAATAGTGCATATTCCTCTTTATAGAGTGCCGCTTTTTTAAAGGGAATTACAGACTTTGTAAATAATCGATCAGCCATGATGATCAATCTGTTTATTAAGAAAAAAAATTTAAAGTATAGGAGGTATAACATAAGGCTGATAATTGATTGTGGCAACTCATATTGAGAATAATAAGAGTATTTGAGCCGCCAAAGGTATCCTATAATGAGGGGTATCTTAAAGGGTATCGTTTAGACAGCTCCCTCATCAAGACATTAACGAACATATCTAATAATGTTTATCTTTATTGGATTTATCTATTATTGGCTGAGGCGAGTATGACTGTAATAGTGAAAGGCTTACCTAAAATCCTGCACAAAATCTTTATTTTTGAGAAGACCAAGAGCAGGCATAACGCAGTCTTTACGTGCCCAAGTATCTACGCCCAGCTCGCAAGGTATAAATGAACTTGCAAAGCATAGGAATGGGCCTGAAACATTTCGGCAAAGTGCAATCTACAAATAAAGAATTATTTTGTCAAGATTCGTCGACCGACCTTATCAGCTATAGACAATTTATCGAAGAAAGGCATAGATCTTGCAATAGCAACGCATATCAGTTGATCAACAAGAACACATTTATATGTCCTTTTGTTAAATAGTCCGTCACTTTCAGTGTCCGTCTCGAAGCTAAGCATTTCTTCTCGAGAAATTGGGCGAGGATTTTGCTTGAAATTAACGAATATTTTTAGTATTCTAATAAAAATTTTACCGAAAACATTTCAATGTGATCGATGATATTGATACCGGAAAGTATCATATCCTCAAAATAAATCAAGCCATTGAGCAAATTCTCATTTACATCATTAAAGGCATGCATAATTCTTTTCTGATATTCACCCATTTTTATTAGTAAATTAACTTGTTTGTGTTCATTAACTGATTTTTCGACAATAGTAGCAACAATCTAAAATTATAGTTTGCTAAAGTTTATGAACTTCAGTCAGATATAGTTTAAAGATGCATTCTTTGTACTGCAGAAATTTATTTTATACTACCAAATAATACACTAATATCCATTCAAATCCACGTATATCCTACTTATTAGTACAATGATGCCCTTCGAAATCCCTTGATATCCCTGATATCTATTACAGAATTTTTTTGTGAACATCACAGAATCCCAGCGTATTTCAAACATAGCTAACCAACCTTTTGTTCTTCCAAAATTTGATTATATTTCAACTCTTTTCTAGATGAATATTTTTTAGGGCATACTCTCGAAAGGTACTCTGAACTTCTATTCGTCTGTTGCTGTCTTTTCGATGAACCTTTTTCTCTTAGATTTGATCTTTTTGATGAACCTTCTATTTTATAGCAGGCTTCTGAAATCTCAGATGCTTGCTCTGGTTCTTTCATTCCAACAGATAGGCATTTGTTGAGATGACATTTTTCACAGTCTATCAACCTTAAAGGTGTTTTGAATCTTGTTGGGAAACATTTGCATTCAAATTTGATTCCTTTATTTTTGAGATGGATCCTTTTTTAAATTTCAATTTTTAAATTTATTTAAAACACTTAAAACTTGAAAAATACTGCACAAACTCTGCAACAATCAACATTATATTGGTGAGAAACTTTCACAACAGAACCACATATTTGACATTTATTAACTAAGTTCCTCTTCATATTTAGTAAAAAAATTATAAAAATTCTTTTGGTAAAACAAATTTTAAGATGCTACTGGGCCTTAATATTATCATTAATTAGCAACTACATAAGCGCCTAGTGATCTCTCCCGAAAAAAGTTATCTTAAATTGAGAGTATTCAATTTAGGAATGTGTAAAGATGAGACTAGACTGTGTTAAAATTATCTAAATTTATCTCGGCCTCGTGATGCTACAGGTAGAGATCGGGCCAAACAAATATTTAACGTTGGAAAATCAAATATTTAATCAAATTTTATTTGATTTTATTTGAAATAAATCAAATTTTTTCAAATACTTTCAAATATCGAATAGTTTGATTTGATATTTGATTTTTCCGTTTGTCCGATCTCTAGCCACAGGAGAGTGCCTAATTTAATTTTAAAAAACGAAAGGCGAAATTTTAATCGAAACTGGCACGCTCTTGTTTATGGGAAACATAAGTCTGTTTTACTTATCAACTTTTCAATTAAGGCTCTAATCCCAATTCAATATGGATAAATTATTATAAATTTAACAGTGAATTGATTGTAATAATTAATCAAATTAATTTATAAAATCTGAAAATGCTTAAATTATATAGTCGATATAAATTTTAAATTATAAGTAAACGAAAGGATTTATGAATTTCCATAGTACATTTTTATTCGATTCCATAATTTTTTTTAAATAAAATGCTAAATACACACAAATACTAAATTATGCATTAGAGACGAACTAAAAATCCACGTTAGTACACAATGTGATTAAAATTTTTCGTACCAATTTAGTTAACAAATTTCGTTTACAAGTGATGTTTGAATATTTTTGAAAATAGTTTGAAATTTTATTTTAAATAATTTTAAAATTATATTTTTTTGCTACGATGGCGTTACTTGGTAGCAGGGCGAGCTCACTAGACAATTGTGAAAAAAGCAGGTGTCGTGGGCTAGGGTTCACGCAACTGCGAATTGTGGATTGCGTAAACAGGTCACATAATTGAGTTTGATTTAATAATAATTTTTAAAATAATTTTAAATATCGATTTTTACAATATTTAATATTTTCAATTAAGTATCACATTCGTTATAATAATATTTTTTATTATTCACATTTCTTTTATCCCATTGCTTTATTTCTTTCCGCCAAACTTAAAATAATTTGATATATTGATAAATCTAGGACCTCATTATAAAATACACATTCATGATATAACCTTTACACCCCCATTTAAACACCTCCAGGTGTGATCTTATAGTTAGGTCCAATTGTATAAATTACTAAGAATAAATTTCAATTACAAGAAACTTACACGACAAGCGCGTTGACATTCGGCATAGCTATAAAAACGATTGGCATTACCTCCACAACCGCCATAAATGAAGCTCTTTAAATTGTAATTTAATATTTAAATATTATTTTTCAATTACCTTGCAGTACCCATTGTCGTACCACCATCGTTGGAAACTTCCTCTACAATTTCCAACAGATTTGGGCAAATAACAGCTCTAGTTTAAATTTTTAAATTGATTTTATTATTGTTGTTGAATTTCACTTTAAGATAGGGACAAAGTTGGGGCAAAATAGCCCCTTATATTGAGGCTTGAATTAAATATTTTGAGGGTTAGGGTCTATTATTGAGGTCTATTATTGGGTTCTTATAGCGAGTTCCCGTTTATTAATAAATTTAAAAATATGTACTTGTGGTGTTTGAAAGTTATGTACAGTGGTTATTAAAATAGTTAAAAATAAGAGGGTAATTAAATTGCTATTCATTTTAAATAACAAAAAAAATTTAAATTTTTAAATTTAAAAAATTTATCTTGAATAAAATTATTAAAAATATTAACTATTTATAGCATATTTAATCTTGATTTTTGTTCATTAATTTGCTAAAATTCGGCAAACAAAAATAAATTTTCTTTTCTTCGCTTAGTTGAAGGTTATTTAATTAATAAATTTAACTAAGAATTTTCGAGGAAATAATTTTAATATTTGATTCCAATCTTCAATGTTTATTGTAATTAATTATCTATTTAGGGAAATAATTATTTAATTTTTCATTCAAAAATACTTTTATTTTTTAAATAGAAAACACGCAACTCCTGACACGGCGGTCATGGCGCGTTTACATAAAAAGCGTCTTGCGGCAAAATAGGGAGATGCTGCCGCAAAACGCATTTTGACAAACTCGCAAATACACAAAGAAACGGATTGCTAGAGATAATCATTTTTACTAATCCAAACGGATATGATAGATATGCAAATGATTAACATATCCATTAGATAGCAGATATATCTGGAGATTAAAAATTCATCTACATGAACAAGAAAAAAACATGACAGAGTTAAAAAATTTTATTACGATAATTAACAATTTTATAATAGTAATTTAATTTTATTTATTTAATTTATGTCAAATGTATAACTTCTTAGTCGTTTTCCAACGTTTTATTAGCCAAATCTAAAAATTAATTTAAAATAAATGGTATAATTGGGCCTCATGAGGTAACTTAGTACCCATTAAGCCTAAAAAAGTTTTGATCTTATAATGAGGTGTATCCTGAATAGAGGAAGAAGAAGCTTAAGCATGAAGCTTAAGCACCCCATAGCCAACCGAACTTTAACGATGTTTATTAAATAGAGGTGTATCCAGTATTGAGTTTACTTATAGTGAGGTTTTATATTTAATTAGGGTTAAATTAGAGATCAGATCAACACGAACAAAAATCTCGCTTATCATAATCATATCCTTCGAGCTATCGATCTCGATTTGGTAAGACCCTCCTAGTCTGGTCTCTATTCTGAATTACCTGTTATTGTTGAAAATTAATATAATAAGGATCATATGCTCCTTCATAAATATTTTTCTTGTTCATATTGGGGAAGTTAAATGCGTATTTAGACAAATCATATGGAAGTGCTTTAGGATTTTTTGGAATTGGCAATTTCAAATTATTATCAATAGCATATTGGACATATGGAAGATTTTTTTGTTGAATATTTTGCTATTTAAGTTGAAAAATTATTTTTAAGATTAAGTTTCTTTTTCGAGTTTCTAAGGTGGTTAGGATATGTAATGAAAGAGAAACCCCCCCTCCACAGCTTAAAATTTCTTGGACCCTCCTATCACCCCAGCGGTGATATGTGTTCGAACTAGAGGTCGGCGCGGGACGGGATCCCGACGGGATTTTCCGGGATCCCGCTCCCGAAATCCCGGATTTTTTTTATTTTCGGGAGCATTCGGGATCCGGGATTTTTTCGGGATTTATCCCTCGGGATCCCGTCCCGGCATCGGTTAAAAAATAAAATCCCGACTCGGGATCCCGGAAATTTTTTTATATTTTCGGGATTTTTTTAATTTTCAAAATTTTCGCCTGCGGCGCTGAAAAAGGAAGAAATCTGGCTCCTCGTCCTCTCAAAATTCTCAAAATTTTCGCCTGCGGCGCTGAAAAAGGAAGAAATCTAGCTTCTTGCTCCTCAAAATTCTCAAAATTTTCGCCTGCGGCGCCGCCGCTGTAATAGGAAGAAAGAACCTGTCCATAAGTTTATCCCCCGATATTCCCCTAGAACACATCACTCAATTCCTCCATTTGAGGCTTTGATTTACAACAAAGCTTTGATATGACAGATCTTTAGACTTTTCAGATCATATCGGAGGACTTATACGACTATCGTCGATATAGTATTACTCCTAAGATCGGAGAGATTGATATTTTTTTAAACAAAGCCATTCAAATTATAAAAAATACAAATTTAATTTCATTTACATATAAATTGCAGTATTTTGTTGCACATGATTTATAAAAAGTTTAAATTTTTTATTTTGAAAAAAATCCCGAATCCCGGGCGGGATCCCGGATAATTATTTTCGGGATTTTTGAAATTCGGGATTTTTTCGGGATTTATCCCTCGGGATCCCGTCCCGGCATCGGTTAAGAAAAAAAATCCCGACTCGGGATCCCGGAAATGCGATTTTGCCGACCTCTAGTTCGAACCTGGACAGGTCCAAGCTCTAATGATGGACAAAGATTTAGAGTCTGATAATTTTTGGCGAAAAAGATTTTCCATGTCTTCAAGTTCTTCAGATTTTTTCCCTGAAAACCAGGCTTGGATTGAATCAAAAAATCGTTACCAGATAGATTTGGAAGTTTATTAATAAAATTTACATATTCCGGGGAAACATTTTTCTTTTTACCATAAATGTCGTCATCAAATGGCTGATTAGATAAAAATCTATTTTTAATTGCATATTTTAACTAAAAAATTTTAAAAAATTGAGGTTTTCAAAATACATTTACATATTCCGTGGAACTATTTTTGCGTTTATTAGCATTGGAAGAAGATGGCATAAATTGATGTAACACCTTCTTTTTAGTTCCATATGGAATATTTTTTTGTTGAAAATCAAGCTATAAATACATATATAGTGAAACTTATTTTTAGAATAAATCTGGAACTCTATACTATGATATTTTACATTGAGTTGTTTTGCGTTTTGCGACAGAAAATAACCTTCAAGGAGGATATATATACGAAGTTCCATACTTAGTAAATTCTATTTTACTAATAACTTCTATTTGAGGAATTTTAAATAATTTTTAAAAATAAATTTACAATTTCATAGGGAATATTTTTTTGTCGAACATCATTTGAAGAAGATGCAATAAATTGCTGATTGGGGAACAAATTATTTTTAGTAGCAATTGGAATAGTTTTTTGATGAAAATTTAGCTATAAATAGGTTTTAGATTAGTCTTGGATCTCGCTTATGATTATCCTCCAATTGTTTATATTAATTGTAGAGGTCCCCTCAAGAGAAAATAATAATTACCCAGTATAATTATTCTAGAAAATATGGTCCACATTATTTTTTAAATATCTTTATTTAAATTTACATTTTCGGAGGGAATATTTTTGTGTTGACCAGCATTTGAAGAAGAGGCATTAAATTGGCGATGGGATAACAAATGATTTATAATTGTTAATTTTAACTTAATAAAATTTAAAATTATTCATTTTTCTATTAATTTACAAGATCCGAATTATTATTTCTCTGTTGCCCAGCATTAGAAGAGGAGGCTCCTAATTGTTGATTAGTTAACGAATTGTTTTTAATAGCAGACTGATCATGCAGAATATTTTTTCCTCGAATATTTGACTAAATAATTAGTTTTTTTTAATTTTTAAAATAAATTTTACAGCTTCAGAGGAAAGATTTCCTTGCTTCTCATTATCAGCATTTGAAGAAGGAGTTAATTGTTGATGGGATAAAAAAATAATTAAATTTTGTTAACATAGAATGGATATAATTTTAGCTGGCGAACTCTTTCAGACTATATAAATACAAGAAACTACACTCAATTTTGAACCGAAATATAATCTTTTGATAACCAAAAATCGAAAAAATTCATTCAAAAAACATGGTTTGAAGGAGGGATATGCGCCATGGCCTTTTCGCGACCTTTTTCGCCGATATTGGCGTTCTAGCGTTTGGCGTGTTTTAATATTTTGAAAAATCGGCGTTTGGTGTTTGGCGCGCCATGAGATCCCTGTTTTGAAGGAATTGAAGCTTGGAGAGAATGACGTTTTATAATGAGGGGTACTTAAAATAGACGGCACATTTGTGGACAAGTTAATTTTAAGCGTGTCTTAAATTGGGGTTATCTGAAATTGGAGGTTTTATAATAAGGGGCGTAAATGTATTTTTAAAATAAAATACCATGGTTGCTTGTATTTTGCTTTTTATTTTGCTAAAACAATTAAGCAATTAATTTTTTAAATAAAAAGGACCTCAGGAAAGTCAGAATCCGTTGCCTTCCTTTTTGCCAATTCGGCAAAATAAAAATTTGAAATAAATAAAAAAACAATTAAATTAAAATAAATTTTCATTTTTTTAATTTTTTAAAGTTTTTAACTAATTAATGAGTAAATAAGAATCAAAAATCTGTTTATATAAATGCCCTTTTTCGCCTTCCTTTAAAGTGCTAATATATGCCCTTTAATGAATTGTCAAATAAAAATGAGGCAATTAGGCGGAAGTGAATTTTGAAATTAATTTTAAATAAAATTTAAATTGTGAGAAAAATAAATTCTAATTTGATTTTTAATTTCCTGATTAAGAAAACAAGGAAATTATTTTTAAAAATAAAAATTTAAAGTGCGAATGGACTTTCGGCTAAAAAGGAGGATGTACATATGTCTATTAATTTTATTTAAAAATAAGTTTGCAGTCTGGAAATTAATTTCAAAATTTATTTCAAAAAGTTAGTGCGAATATAGAAGAACCAGAATTCTTTGAAAATAAAGATAAATTATTTTTATTGAAAATAAAAATTACAATCATGCTCGAATTTATTTTATTTTAATACCGATTATTACAAAAAACATTTGCTGATAAACTTGGTTGTTGTTGTTTCTCCTTTATGTTTAATTTTGTATGAAGATTGGCATTTTCTTGCTAGAAGTTATCAAATTTTTGAAACTAAATATAAAAACTTGTGTCATAGCCAATTTATCTTCATAATATTTAATTTTTAAACTACTCTTTTTCACAATTATTCAATTCTTCCTCCAATTCTTTAATTTTTAAAAAGGGGAGACGATCTCATGCTGTTAATTTTTTGACATTCGAAATAATTTTTTATTAATAAATCAAATGACCTTTCCTAAAAATGTTTCTATACAGGGCCTACAAATTTCCTTAGTTGAAATCTATCGTCCAATATTTTCAATATTTAAGTTTACACGAATTTTCTATTTTAGAATCATCCCTAATTTCGAAAATTTGAATTATCCCATCATCATGTTATTTATAAAAGATTAATAATTTTTTCAATTTTACATAATTTATATATTGAAAAATACCCCGCGTTAACATAATCTTTGTTAAAACACCTGTAATTCTAATTTTTATATATTTATCACGTTGAATATGTCCAGGTTGCTGCGAAATGCTATGAATTATAGGAGTCAACTTTTGAACTCTTATCGCTTGGTGACTTTGACAAGATCATCCAAATCTTCTATAAATGCTTCTGCAATCTCAGATGGCTGTCAAGATGTACTTTGAAACATAGGAGCAGTCGTATTCGTACGTTTGGAAGTTGTAAATTTAGAAATTGTATAAATTAAAAACTGAAATAATAAAATAATTCAATACACATTTGGCATTCATTACAGCTATAATTTTTTATACACATTTGGCATTCAATTAATTAAAGAGAAAAGAGCTGGGCGGAGTTTTAAATTTTTCCCAAAATTCCTTCCATCGATAGTCAGATTAATTTTTAATAAAATAGGGGAAATGTGAGGGGAATCTATTTTAGTTTAAAATATGGAGAGGCAATTTCAGATCCATCTTCTTGCTCTCCATTTTTCAAGTTAAAATATTATCAAAGGCAAATAAAGAATATTGGGGAATTTTCCCTTGATTCTCAAAAATAAATTTTTACTTGATGATGAAGGATATTCAAAAAAAATTTCTAGTTCGTATTTTGAATTACGACCTTGACAACAATTTTAAAACAATTTTAAAATTGTTTTGAATTATTCAGAATTTGACAAAAATTTTAACTAAAAATGAAAAAAATTAAGTCAGATAGTGAGATACTAAATAATCAAAGGTCAATGAAAAAATAAAAATAAATTTATTATAAATTTTATAAAAGATTATCATTGTGTTACTATTATTTTAACATATTTTTATAATTATTTTAGTTGAAAATAAAAATATATTTAATTAATAATTTAATAAATTTTTATTGTTTTATATATCTGGCTTCATTCGTTTAGATAAAGGAAAGAATTAAAATAATCCAGCAAAGTAAAGCTATGATCTTGATATTTGACACAACACCGAAGGCCGAGTTACAATAATCAGTATTACACTGATAACAGGTACAGTCATCCCCCATGCCATTTACCATGTTACCTAACTCAAAGAAATCACAATCCGCACAAAATTTCCAGAAGCCATCTAAATTTTTAAACAAATTTATATTTTGTTCAACAAATTTTTTCCTGTATACCCCAACAAATTTTTAGTATCTCACTATCTGACTTCAATTCCCCCCCCCCCACCCCCCCAACAAATTTCTTCCTGAAAATAAAAGAAATGCTACTTGGCCTTTCTAAATTCTAAAAATTTTCTCCTGCAGTGCTGAAAAGGGAAAATTTGCATGATTAAGGTGGATTTGGATGACATAAGGTGATCTGAGGTATTAAAGGGAAGATCGAGTATATCACAAATTTTTCCATCTTTTCCTCCTTTTCCCTCTTTACTTTCAGCAAATTTTGTATTTTGTTCAACTCACGCGTATCCCGGAAATTTAAAATGTGTGATTTTGCGGGATTATGCGAAATATGAACAAAGTATCCGAGCATGCATTTAGATTAGAATCGCGATTTTTTTAGATTAGAGTCGCGGCATTTTGATTTAATTTTTTAAAATAAATTTACATTTTCCGCAATCATTTTTAACGCAATTATCTCCAAAAAGTCTATGAAGAGGTATTTTAGTATTGCACGTATCTGGCTCTTCTACCACACGAGTTCCATTTTTATGAGTAAAATCTATTTCGACATGACATTTGAGTGAGTCTGTTAAAAAGTTTAATATTTTCTTCTAAATTTTTAAAAATTTACGTCCAGATTTAAAGCTCAAGATTAAGAAAAGTGTAAAAATATTAATTAATAATAATCCCATTTTTAAATTTAAAGTAAAAAATTTAGCTAAAAAACTTTTTATTGAAAAATATATGATCGATATAAATATCTAGAGAGAAGTTTTTAATAGAAAAAATATTTTTTGGTGAATAATATTCTATAAATTATAGTTGATTTTAATAGATTACTCACTAAAAAGTAAAATTTAATAAAGTAATCAACACTTAATATTTTTAGCTTCATTAATTATTAATTTTTGGAAGGGTAATTTTAATGAAAGGGTACTTTTAATAACACCTATTATTATTAAAAATTGTAAAAGATAGGTAACTGAACTTGACATTTTTGACAAAGCTATGAGTAGTTCCATTGAGATACAACAAAAATTTGACATAAATTGGAAACTCGGAACCTCGAAAAACAGAAAAAAATTTAAGTCGTTTTATAATTTCTTAATAAATCACAGACTGTTACAAAGTTTGGAGTTAAAAGAAATTATCAAAGAAATTATTTACTTGATCATTTAAAATTTGATATTAAGAAATGTTAAAATATTTATTATAACAATTTCATTTTCTAAAATACTGACTAAACCACACAAAATTTTAGAAATGAGAGAAAATTTCTCTCGAGGGTGTTGAACTATTGTTCAAAATTTTCCAAGCACCGTCGACTTTGTGTACAAACAAAAGTTGCATTTAAAAAATTCTTGATTATATTTGCCCCTATTTAATTCTACATATATTATATAAATTTTCTTTGATACTTAAAATTTTTATTCAAAAGTTATATAAATTTTTAAGAGAAATTTTTAAAAGCAAAATATTTATAATCTTTTTTAACAATCATTTTTTTAAATTCGTATATTTTCATTATCATTCATTTAATACAATGGCGGGAGAATATAAGCTAGAATAATTTAAAGATTTATTTTTTTAAATCGGATTAGATGTGTTAATTTTGACGTTCTTTTCATTGTACTTTAAGTTAAGTTGGGGCAAAGTATTTCTACATATGGGAATAAAAACAGTTAGAACGAGTCGGTGTATGAGTTAATGATCAACCAGTTTATGGCTTCAGATCAGGGATGTCACAGGTTACCCGAAACCCCGACGTTTTTCTTAACCTTTGACATCCCTGCTTCAGTTCTAGTTCGGGTTATAGACTAATTTACAATGAATCGGAACAGTACTCGGGATTAATCTCTAATTTTCAAAGTTATAAAATCGAAATAACAAAAATTATTTACCATTAATTATCATGATAGTCAAATAAAATAAAACAATAATCTTCAAATTCGACAGAACACCACCTGCCGAATTACACTTATCAGTATCACATTCATAACAGGTACAATCACCCTTTTTAAATCCGATAAACCTGTTAGTAAGTTTGATAATTGCACAAACATTACAACCTTTATAATATCCATCTAAATTTTTGAATAAGATTTATTCCAAAATTTTATGAATGATATTCTGTATAGGTGTCCAAGACTCTTAGACTTGACTCAAAACTTTTCTTATGGAATTTTTCGGTCTTGGTCTTAGAATGAAGTCTTGGTCGCGACTTTTTTTGAATTCCTTGTTTTATTTCCAAAATGGAAGAAATATGGTCTCTTGGCATTCCAAAATTCGCTGGAAAAGGAACGTGGCGCTGGTCTTGAGGTTTAGTCTTGATCATTAGTCTTGGAACAGCCTGCAGCTTCCTAAAGACAAAATTTTTAATAAAACTAACATTCTCCACAATCGCTTTTATAGCATTTAATAGGTATACCAGATTCTTCAGATTCTTTTTTAGCATCGCACGTTGTTAAACCAGATATAGAAAATTCTCCACTTCTTAAAGTAAGATCTCTTTCTTTGTAACACTCGATTGTGTCTGTTAACAAGAAAATATTTTTTTGATTTTTTAAATTTACCTCCAAATTTAAAATTCAACAATAAGAAAAGAGTAAAAATATTAATTAAAAACAATTTCATTTTTATTTTATTTAAAATAAAATTTAGCTTTAATTTAGTTAAAATAATAATGAGAGAAGCATTTACTTTGAAAATTTCCGATGATTAACGCTTTTTAAATTTTAATGATGATTTTATTAGTAGATTAAGCATTGAATAGTAAAAAGTAAAATTAAAAAATTTACTTTTCAATTTTATATATAATTAGTCACACTTTTAGCTTTAGTATCATTAATTATTTTTCAGAGGGATACGTCAAATTATTTAAAAAATTATCGACTAATAATAATTTTTTGATAAATGGATGGATAGGGTCTTTTATAAGTATCGGGTCCGGCATAATCAAAAAATGTTATAAAGTGGTCAATGTTCTGTCTCCCACAGGAAGTTCCAATTTTGCTTGACTGGCATGTTTTGGTTACTGATCCGGGTCTGATGGTTGAAAATCAGAGAAAAATTTGTCTTTTTGTCATTTCTATATAGTGTCTTAGAGTTGGGAGTTCTCGAATATGATAGCTATTCTAAATATTGATGAGGATTCTGGCCAAATCTCCTACCATAACCCCTCCAATTCGACTGAATTCTGACAATTTAATTATTTTTATTGTAAAAGAAATTTTATACCAAAGAAATTATCTTCTTGATCATTTAAAATTTGATATTAAGAAATGTTAAATATTATCAATAACAATTTAATTCTTAAAATACTGATTAAACCGCATAAAATTTTGGAAGAGAAAATCTCCGAAAATGAGAGAAAATATCACTCTAGGGGGTTCGAACTATTGTTCAAAATTTTCCAAGATCCTTCGACTTTGTGTACAAACAAAAGTTGCACTTCAAAAATTTTTGATTATATTTGAATATAAAATTCTTGATTATATTTCTTTGATACTTAAAATTTTTATTCAAAAGTTATATAAATTTTTAAGAAAAATTATTAAATAAACAATCATTTTTTATCTGCAATCATTTTTTAAATTCGAAATATTTTCATTACATTCATTTAAGAAATTGGCGGAAGAATATAAGCTAGAATAATTAAAAATTTATTTTTTAAAATCGGATTAGAAGTTTTAACTTTGTAATTATTTCATTGTATGTTCAAAGTTATGTTGGTGCACGGTATTTCTACATAAGGGAATACAAACCGTTAGAACGAGTCGGTGAGGGAGTTGATGATCAAAAATTTATGGGATCAGATCAGGGATGTCAAGGTTTACCCGAAACCAGGACTTAAAAACCCTGGCACCCCTGTTTCAGATCTAGTTTGGTTATGATTTACAATGAAGCGGAACAGTACTCGGGATTAATTCTAATTTTCAAAGTTATAAAATCGAAATAAAAAAATTATTTACCATTAATTATCATGATAGTTAAACAAAATAAAATAATAATCTTGAAATTCCACAGAACATCAATTGCCGAGTTACACTTATCATCATCACAATTATAACAGGTACAATCACCCTCTTTAAATCCGAGCCCTATGTTAAGAAGTTCAACACCTACACAAGCACCACAACCTTTATAATATCCATCTAAATTTTTGAATAAAATTTATTTCAAAGTTTTATGAATGATATTCTGTAGGCCTCTAAGACTCTTGCTCTTGAGACGTGACTCGAGACTTTTCTTGACGTTTTTTCGGTTATGGTCTTGGAATGAAGTCTTGGTACCGACTTTTTTGAATTCCTTATTCTATTTTCAATAAGGAAGAAATATGTCTCTAGGCCTTCCAAAATTCTCAAAATTTTCGCCTGCAGTGCATGAGAAGGCAGAGTCTTGAGTCATGGAAAATTTTCGGTCTTGGAAGGCTTTAATATTCAGCCTGCAGCTTCCTAAAGACAAAATTTTGAATAAAACTAACATTTTCCACAATCGCTTTTAAAGCATTTTTTAACAGGTACTTTAAGTATTTCAGATAATTGTACAGTATCGCATGTTGATATCCCATCTTTAAGAATTTCTCCAGTTCTTTTAGTAATATCAGTTTCAGTATAACATTCGATTGTGTCTGTTAACAAGAAAAATATTTTTTTGATTTTTTAAATTTACCCGCAAATTTAAAATTCAACAATAAGAAAAGAGACAAAATATTAATTAATAACATTCCCATTTTTAAATTATTTAGAATAAAGTTTAGCTTTAATTTAGTTAAAATAATATTGAAAAATATATGAATGATTTTAATTTAGAGAGAAGTTTTTAATGTGAAATTTTTTCGATGATTAACGTTTTTTTAAATTTTAATGCTGATTTTATTACTGATTAAGCATTAAAAAGTAAAATTAAAAAATTGACTTTTCAATTTAATATATAATTAGTCACACTTTTAGCTTCCGTATCATTAATTATTTTTTGTAGGGAGTATACATCAAATTAAAAAATTATCACCTAATATAGGATACATAGGTAAATAATCAAAAAATCGAATGAGATACGGTCCTCTGAATGATAAATTAAAATAATTTTAGTAAAAATAAAATTTTTTGGTAAAATTTTCTAAAATAAGATTATGAGCTATTTCGATGCTCCTAAATGATATGTCGTTTAGTACTAAAATCATCGGTTTTGAACTAAGTTATGATCAATTAAACTTTGACATAAAAAATGTTTTTAAATTTTCCAGACGTTCGAACTTGATTATCATTACCAAAAGTGAACCAAATTTTTAATATCGTTATCAGCTAGTTTCCCAAAGTTTTTCGAAAATTTTCCTCAAAATTTTCGAAATTTTCATTACAATAAATGAAGAAAATTGATAGTTATTTTAAATAGTGGTGAGGATTCTGCCAAAATCTGCTATCATAACCTCTTTACTTCCACTGAACTCCTATACTATCCTAATTGAACGATATCTCCTTTACTCTCATAATATTTACTTTCCATATTATATAAATTTTCTTTGATATTTAAAATTTTTATTCAAATATTATATAAATTTTTGAACGAAATTATTATATAGACAATCATTTTTTATCTGAAATCATTTTTTAAAATTCAAATATTTTCATTATCATTCATTTAATAGATTGGCGGGAAAATATAAGCTAGAATAATTTAAAGATATATTAATTAAAAATCGGATTAGAAATCAGAATTATGTAATTCTTTTCATTGTATAGCCTAAATAATGTTGGTGCAAGGTATTTCTACAAATGGGAATAAAAAACCACTAGAACTCTCGGTGTGTGAGATAGTAATCAACCGGTTTATGGGATCAGGGATGTCACAGGTTACCCGAAACCCTGACGTTTTTAGACTCTACCCGACTTTTTTCTTAACCTGTTACATCCCTGGTTCAGATCTTGTTCGGCTTATTCGGGATTAACTAATTTACAATGAAGCGGAACATTAGTCAGGAAGTATCTCTAGAATTTTCATAGTTACAAAAACGAGATAACAAAAATTATTTACCATTAATTATCATGATAGTCAAACAAAATAAAACAATAATCTTCAAATTCGACAGAACACCACCTGCCGAGTTACACTTATCAGTATCACATTCATAACAGGTACAATCGCCCTTTTTAAATCCGAAGTACCTATCAGTAAGTTTGATAATTACACAAATCCCACAACTTTTATAATATCCATCTAAATTTTTGAATAATATTTATTTCAAAGTTTTAAGAATGATATTCATCATGCAGCTCCCTAAAAGACATTTTTAAAGAAACTGACATTCTCCACAATCGCTTTTAATGCATTTAAGCTTAATACGAGCCAGTTGTTCTTTTTCTTCTTCAGTAACATTTTCAGCAATTTGTTCAGAAATTTGTTCTGTATTGCACGGTGGTTTCTCTTTTATAATAATCATTCCATTTCTTTGAGTAAGATCAATTTCATTGTAACATTCGATCGTGTCTGTTAACGAAAATATTTTCTTTGATTTTATAAATTTACCTCCAAATTTAAAATTCATAAATAAGAAAAAAGCAAAAATATTAATTAAAAACATTCCCATTTTTAAATTATTTAAAATAAAATTTAGCTTTAACTTAGTTAAAATAATATTGTAAAATATATGAACGATGTAAATATAGAGGGAAGCTTATAATTTGAAAATTTCCGATGATTAACGCTTTTTAAATTTTAATGATGATTTTATTAGTAGATAAAGCATTAAAAAATAAAATTAAAAAATTGACTTTTCAATCTTAATATATAATTAGTCACACTTTTAGCTTCAGCATCATCAATTATTTTTCAGAGGGATACATCAAATTAAGAAATTATGGACTAATACTAATTTTTTGATAAATGGATGGATAGGGTATTTTATAAGTTTTGGGTCCGGCATAATCAAAAAAATGTTGTAAAGTGGTCAATGATCTGTCTCCCACAGGAAGGTCCGGATTTGCTTGAATGGCATGTCAAATATTCTGGTTACGGTCCTGTCTGATGTTTGAAAATCAGAGAAAATTTTATGTCTTTTTGTCATTTCTATATAGAATGTCTTAGAGTTGGAGTTCTTGAATATGATAGCTATTTTAAATATTGATGAGGATTCTGGCCAAATCTCCTACCATAACCCCTCCAATTTGACTGAATTCTGACAATTTAATTATTCTTATTGTAAAAGAAATTTTATACCATAGAAATTATTTTCTTGAACATTTAAAATTTAATATTTAAAAATGTTAAAATTTTATCAATAACAATTTAATTCTTAAAATAATGACTAAACCACACAAAATTTTGAAATGAGAGAAAATCTCCAGGAATGAGAGTAGATCTCATTTTACGGGGTTCGAACTATTGTCCGAACCCCGAACTATTTGTCCTTCGACTTTGTGTATAAACATAAGTTTCACTTAGAAAATTCTTGGTTATATTTGCCAATATTTATTTCTATATTAGTTAAATTTTATTTGATCTTTAGAATTTGTATTTAAAGTAAATTTTTATTCAAAAATTAAATAAATTTTAAAGAGAAATTTTTAAATAGCAAAATATTTATAATCATTTTTACAATGTTTTTTTAAATTCTGAATATTTTCATTATCATTCATTTAATAGATTGGTGGAAGAATATAAGCTAAAATAATTTAAAGATTTATTATTTTAAGTTCTAAGTTATGTTGGTATATGGTATTTCTACATATGGAAAAAAACCGTTGGACGAGTCGGTGTGTGAGTTAGTGATCAACCGGTTAGGGATGTCACAGGTTACCCAAAAACCCGGACATTTTTAGACTCGACCCAACTTCTACCTCAACCCGCGACATCCCTGGTTCAGATCATGTTCGGGTTATAGACTAATTTACAGTGAAGTGGAAGAGTACTCGGGATTAATCTCTAATTTTCAAATTTATTAAATCGAGATAACAAAAATTATTTACCATTAATTATCATGATAGTCAAACAAAATAAAACAATAATCTTTAAATTTGACAGAACACCACCTGCCGAATTACACTTATCACCATCACATTCATAACAGGTACAATCATCCTTTTTAAATCCGAACAACTTGTTAACAAGTTTAACACCTACACAAAGACTACAACCTTTATAATATCCATCTAAATTTTTAATAAGATTTATTTCAAAGTAAAAGACATAATTTTTAAAGAAACTGACATTCTCCACAATCGCTTTTAATGCATTTAAGCTTAATACCAGCCAGTTGTTCTTTAACTTCTTCAGGAACATTTTCAGCATTTTTTTCAGCAACTTGTTCTGTATCGCACGTTGTTAACTTATCTATAACAATTTCTCCATTTCTTGTTTTAAGATCAAATTCTTTGTAGCATACGATTGTGTCTGTTAACAAGAAGAATATTTTTTTGATTTTTTAAATTTACCCCCAAATTTAAAATTCAACAATAAGAAAAGAGACAAAATATTAATTAATAACAATCCCATTTTAAAATTATTTAAAATAAAATTTAGTTAAAAAATTTTTTAAAATGAAAAATGAATGTTTTAGATATATGTATAGAGAGAGTTTTTGATAGGAAAAAAATTTTTTTTTGATGAATAACACTTTTTTAAAATAAATATTTTGTTTAAAAATGGGAAAATAAATGAGAAAAAAAGGGAAAATATATTTTTTGAATGAATAATACTTTTTTAATTATACATAATTATGATTTTAATAGCTTAAGCATTAAAGCATTACAGACCAGCTAGGGCCCTAGCGGAATTGTAATTTTGGTTAAGTGGATATGAGCGATGACTACAAAATCGTTAAAAAATAGGTATCGGGTTCGAAACTTTTCATGGTTAATTAATATTTTCTAATTAAATAAATAAAATAAAACATGAAAAAAAACATTTTAAATAATATTTTAAGTGTATAAAACTTTTTTTTATTTTTTTTAAATAAAAACAGGTAAAATTTTTAAAAAATCGGATGCAATTTTTTAATGTAATTTTTTCAATTTTGGGTAGATTTGAACAAATGAGGTGTCATTCGAAAGAGCTCTGAAAACTGAACCGAACTAGGTGTGTAAGAAGTTGATCCAACATTCCTGGACCGAATTACAGACTCATGGAGGTTGAAAACCTTCTTTATTCAAGGCATATCCGCAGACAGAACATGGATTTGCATGTTTTGGACAACTCTTCCTATAAGTGTCAAACGCTCAACATTTGTATAAGAGTCCCATTTTGGAACGCTTAAACCCCAGAAAGCGCATAAAAGTTCTTTAAACCCATTAGTTAACGTTCCAAAAAATTTTTTAGAATAAAGTTCATAATTTATTTACAAATAGTGTTGCACCCCGACCCCGTTCCCCGTTCCCCGACCCCGCTCCCGAACGATTTTTTCAGACTTCTCCCCGCCCCGTTCCCCGCCCCGAAACAATTCAAAAACCCCGTCCCCCGACCCGAAAAACTTTCGGGGTTGTCGGGGGTAAGACCCCCATAAAATGCCATTTTTTAGAAGAATCTAAAGAGAAAAATTTAGAAAATTCCCTCCCAATTTACTTTGTACTTATTATTTTTAAAGGAAAAACGAATGTAATAACAAAATTCTCTTTATATTTTTTCTAAGAAACGTGTGGTTGAGTGGTTTACTTGTTAGATTTAGCTATGTTTATGGAGTCGCATAAGGAGATCTGTTATATTTTATTTTTCTTTAAAAAATAAATTATAACAAGTGTTCAAATTTATTTTTAAATATTATCTAACATAAAAACAAGCCAAATATTTTTGTTTAGTTCTTGAAATCAAAAAATTTTCGCCTGCGGCGCTATAGAGGAAGAAACCAGGCTTTATGATCTAACACAATTCTCAAAATTTTCGCCTGAGGAAAATTTTTAAATTTTAAAATTTTAAAAATTTTCGCCTGCGGCTCTGGAAATGTAAGAAATTTGGCTTCTTGGCCTTCCAAGTTTCTCAAAATTTTCGCCTGCGGCGCAAAAAAACGAAAAAATGGCTTCTTGGCCTTATAAAATTCTCAAAATTTTGCCTGCGGCGCAGAGAAGAAAGAGATACCCTGATATCCTTCAAATCCCTAATCATGCGACAACCCTTAAATCCCTCCAAATCCTCCTTAATCATCTCCAGATCCAATTAATCACTCCAATTTCTCTTATTCTCATTTAATCCCACCTTATTTCATTAATTTTTGAATAAATTAACGAAAATAGACAGAAAACGACTTATTTTTAAAGCATTTTTTGTTTAAAAATTTTTCCTTGACCCCCGTTCCCCGTCCCCGACCTAATTTTGCTCCCCGACCCCGTACCCCGCCCGAAACAATTCGAAAACCCCGTACCCCGACATACCCGCCCCCGAGCGTTCGGGGTGCAACCCTATTTACAAAACAAATAATTTATTAATTTTACAACGAGAAATTTTAACAAAAATTATCTTCAATTATCAGTTAATCCTTTTAATTTACTGTGTACAAAATATTTTTATTTCTTTTCAATACCAACCGAGCTCGTCTCACTTAAATAAATTTATTATAAAATTAAGTATTAGACAGTCTGACCCCTCTATAAGACACATTCAATATTAGGTACACCTCTATTTAAGAGACGTTTTTTAATTTTGTTGGGCAATGATTTGGGGTGGGGGGTTAGGGGGGGGGGAGCTGCCTAAGGGGGGGGGGGCGGCCTAAGAGACTGCTGCCTAAGGGGGGGGGCTGCCTAAGCGATACCTTCTGTTTAAAGACAACTCATTATAAGGCACTTTTGATCCAAAAGAGGTCTTGTAGTGAGGTCTGATTGCATATTTTGAAAATTAAAAAAATTTTTTAAGCGTACCTTACAAATTTTTTCGCATTCCTCTTTTGTAGGGAAACGATTTTCATTACCTTTACACCAGGGGTGCAGCGAATTGAATTTTGAAAGGCGAGAACGAGAAAACGAGAAGCGAGAATGAAAATTAAAAAGCGAGAGCGAGAAGCGAGAGGCGAGACTACCAAAAAAGGCGAGAAAAAGCGAGAAGCGAGAGGCGAGAAGCGAGAATTTTAAAAAAATTGTAAAAATTTTATTTGCCTAAATTAAATAGTATATTTTTATAAATCATACTTATAATCGTATATTTTTAAATTATTATGAAGAAAAAGCAATTTTTCGACATTATCAGGCAACAATCTTGTGCGTAAATTACTTACAACCAATCCTGCAGTTGAGAAAAGCCTAATTATAATTCTTTTATATTTGGATAATTTTCTTGGTCCTTTTCCAATTTATGGACAATAACCCGAAACAATGGAATTACAGTCGATTACTTCTTTTGAGTGTCATTTGCTTTTCCTTTTCCTTGTTCGATTTTTCCTTTACTTCTGTTGATTGATCCAAAAATTGTTTGTGTTGTTCCGGGTGCTTACTTTTTAAATGTGTTGCCAATGTCGTTGTTGGTGCTCTTGGCGGAAAATCTTTTTTATAATCACATTCTTTACAGAATGCAATTCGTCCAGAGAGTGTGAAATAATTCCAAATCTTTGACATCTCATTTATTTATTCCTTGAAAATAAAAATTAGAAAAATAAAGGGATAAAAAATTCTCGCTTAATTCTCGTTTTTTTGAGAAAAAGCGAGAGCGAGAGGCGAGACTGCCCAAAAAGGCGAGAAAAAGCGAGAAGCGAGAGGCGAGAAGCGAGACGAGCTGCACCCCTGCTTTACACCCACCATAACCAAATTCCTATTTTTTAACTTTATTAAATTTTAAAATTTTATAAAATTAACTTTGCATTCTCCATTGTCAAACCACCAACTAGGTATTATTGCTTTACACGGGCCAACAAGTTTTTTGCTTAAACAGCGCTAAATTTTTTAAAATTATTTTTTTAATAATTTTTGTACAAAAAATTACCTAGAATTTTTATCAAAATTAAAAAATTAGACCCTCTGATTTTTGGCTCTCCACCCCAATCAGTAGTGAAAGAATTTAGATTAAAAAGATCCTGAAAATCGAAATGATTTGGGGTCTTAGTCTAAAGAATTTAAAGCTCGGTACGGACAGTATTCAGCCAAATAAATCTCTGTACCTGCCTTGTACTCTTAAAAACAATTGCTAAAAAAACTTTGGAAATGTCTTGAACTCGAACAGATGATTACTGGGTACGAATTAATATCCTACCCTCACCCTATTTGATTTAAAAATTTATAATATTTCAGAGTTATAGCCTAAAAGGGCGCGCGGGACTTGCTGGAAAATTTCTGGCACATGCAATTTTTGGTAGTAATCCCTTTAGCTGATAAGATTAATCGTTTAATATTAATTGACAGATTGTAATTAGTTCAGAAAAAACTTTATAATTAGGGCTATTTTAAAATACTTACACGTGGCTTATCTGCATTAATCATTGAAAAAATGAAAAATAGAAAGATGACCAAAAATAATTTACAATGCATTTTGTGAAATTTAAAAATTAATAAAAATTATTTTAATTAATTTGTGAAAAAATTGAATTAAATTACTCAAATTTATATAACTCAAAAATTTTGCTGATTAATTTAAATTCGCTAAACTATCTAATAAATTATTCATATAATTTCAATAAATATTTGAAGAACATAAAAAATTGAAAACTAAAAATAAGCCTTTCGTTTTAGTCCAAAAAATATCGGGAAATAGAATTAAACGAATTATAGTTTAAATTTTATGTTCGTTTCGTTCCGCTAAAATAAATTATTTTATATTTAAATATAATTCTTTAAATTAAAATTAATTTGTGTAAATTTATTCGGGATGTAATTACTAATTAGGGATAGGTTAAAAGAGTCAATATACTAGTTTTTCTATAACAAATTCGAAAAAATATTAATTAATATTATTACTTTTTATCCAAATTTTAATACTACTATATCCAATAAAATAATAAATATTTTCTCAATTAATTCCCCTCCCTCAATAATTCCCCTCTCGATTATTTCCTACTGCCAAAGATAGGTTTAAACAATAATTCTCCGCCCTCGAAAATTCCCCCCCCCCCATGCCAAGGATGGGTTGAAAAAATAATTCCCCATGGGAATTAATTGAGAAAATACGGTAGGTAGTAGATAGAGAGACGATTTTACCGGTGAAAAATTTATTAGTTGATAACAATTTTTTATATTATAATTTTAATACATTAATCAGTAAAAAAATTCAGGAATAAATTTTGACATTCATTTATATCACCGGTACAATAAGAAAATTTTTTTAATATTTATGATAATATAATTGGTTACATAAAATTAATCATCATAATGATCAAGCAAAATAAAATGATAATCCCCAAATTTGACCGAATGCCAATGGACGAGTTACAATAATCTGTGTCACACTCATAACACGTACAATGCTTGTCCATGCCTAATGCTAACATACCCAAATCCATTACTGCACAACCACCACAACTTTTGAAAAAGCCATCTAAATTTTTGAATAAAATTTATATCAAAATTTTAGACTAACATTCTCCACAATCCACTTTAAAGCATTCATCACCAAACATTTTTCCGCACTTTGTTAATTTTATTTTAGAACTACTTTCTCCTGGCAAATTAATATCTTCCTCTTGGAAACATCTGATTGTGTCTGTTAACAAAAATTATATTTCATATTTGATTTTTAAATTTTACCTCCAAATTTAAAGTTTATCAATAAGAAAAGAGTTGAGATATTAATTAATAAAAATTTCATTTTTAAAATTAGAATAAATAATTTAGTCAAAATATGGAAAAATATGTGAATGATTTAAATATAGAGAGAAGTTTTCAACTAGGAAAATATTTTTTCTGATGATTAACGCTTTCAAAATTTTATGATTTTATTAGTAGATAATTCATTAAAAAATAATATCTTTGAAGAATTTATAATTTAAATGGTGTACGGAATTATGGTCTCTGGAATTTTGGTCACCAAGGTTTTTTGAAACTTAGCCCACGAACTTTATGGAATTTTGATCACCATCTGAATTTTATTCGCCAAGTCAAACAATGAAAAGTATAAAATGAAATGTATAAATAGAATGAAAGTAAATATGCGGATACCGCCGTAAATATGCGGATACGGATACCAAGATCAGTATCCGTGACTAGCTCTGGAATAAATATATGTACATATTAGGGATCGCGCCGACCCGATTCACGATTCCCGAAAATCTTGAATTTCCGACGATCTTTGGCTCGTGAATTCACGATTCACGACAATCGTGAATTTGAAATTTTCGGGAATTCACGATTCCCGAAAATCGGGAATTTGATTTTCTGTCGGCACAATCCCTGGAACATATAATAAAATAGTAAACATATAGACGGAGGTATTCACCAAAAAGAAATTTTTTATTTAATGATAACAATCATTAAATTATAATCTTAATACATTAATCAGTAAGAAAATTTCAAGAATAAATTTTAACATTCATTTAGATCACCGGTACAATAAGAAAATTTTTTTAATATTTATGATAATATAATTAATTATATATAATTAATAATCATGATAATCAAGCAAAATAAAAATATAATTTTCATATTGGACAGAATGAAAATGGACGAGTTACAAAAATCCGTGTCGCAGTCATTACAGGTACAAACATAATCAGTTCTAAGTTGCACCACAACTTTTGTAAAAGCCAGCTAAATTTTAGTATAAAATTTATTTCAAAATTAACATGTGGAGAGTGAAATGAGATTTGAGGTTGCGGTTCGGGTACACCCCGTTATACCGCGAGCCCAACCTACCGTCGAGGTTATAACTTCGTTCAAAATTGTCGAATCCGGGAGGCCCTGGTATGGATCGATGCGCCTCAACGAGCTGAATCGAACCATGAATCGAACCTCCCGGATTCGACAATATTGAACGAAGTTATAGCTCGGCGGTATACTGTGCTCGCGGTATACTGGCCTGCTCCGTTGCGGTTCATGAATTAAAAAACGCTTGATTTTTTAAAGATATTACTGTCTTAGCCTAAGTATTTAATTTTTTTTTAATAAATTAACTTTTTCCACAATCGGCTACAAAACATTTATCACCGAATTCTTTAGTATTGCACTCTGTTAATTCAATTTTTTCTGTCCCATTACTATCAGTCAATTCCATCTCTTCGTGACATTTGATTGAAGCTGATAAAATATTAATTTTTACACGTTATTTTTTCAAAATTTTACCTCCAAATTTAAAATTTATAAGTAAAATAAGCGTTAAAATATTTATTAATAAAAATTTCATTTTTAAATTTTTTAAATAAAATTTAAGATAAATAATGCTGGGAAAAACACGCAAATACATGTTGCCAAAAATGGTGTTTTTACTTTGGTCCGAATACTTAAGATCCCGGTTCTTAATGCATATATTTGCTATTTAGGCCCTCACGTGCATATTTGCATATAGGTGCATATTTTGGAAAAGTTGCATATTTTGATTCATATTTTTGTATTTTTTTGCAAAACTTTGTCATAAACTGGGCAAAATTTTCAATAATTATATTTTTGGACAAAAAATATTTTATGAAAATCTTTTTGAATTTCATAAAATATCTGTCTTGGGTCCACATTTGATTGAATCTTTTAACAAAAATATTTTATTGTTTATAAATGGCTCCGTGTTAGAATGTTATCTCTCAGAGTTTAAACTTAATTTTGCTTGGTATTTTTTGGATTAACAAAAATCCTTAGGCCAGCAATTAATATTTTTAATTTTCAGGGATTCTTTACTTTTAAAATTTACCTCCAAATTTAAAATTCATAAATAAGAAAAAAGCAAAAATATTAATTAATAACAATTTCATTTTCAAATTATTTCAAATAAAATTTAGAATTAATAATTTAGTTAAAATAATATTGAAAATATAATTATGAACGTTTCAATATAGAGAGAAGCTTTTACTATGAAATTTCTCCGATGATTAACGCTTTTTAAATTTTACTGATGATTTTATTAGTAGATAAAGCATTAAAAAGTAAAATTGAAAAATTCATTTTCAATTTAATTTTATATTTAATTAGTCATTCTTTTAGCTTCAGCATTATAAATTATCTTTTGGGAGATACAACAAATCAAAAAAATTATTGTTTTAGCATGAGATATGTAAATAAATTTACTTTATTTTTCGATAAAATTAGAGAAGTGAATATTGAAGTAGTGTGATTCCTTCAAGTTCATACAATAGGGTGGATGGATGGAGTTTTTTATAAGTTTCGGGTCGGACATAATCCAGAAAAGCGTTAGAAATTGGTCAAGTTCTGGCTCCTAAAGGAAACTCCAGGTTTGCTTGGCTGGGATGTCAAGGATTTTGGTTACGGATCAGGTTCTGATCAGTTACAGCTCTATCAGCTATAGGTCAGGTACAACTTTTATTAACTTAGTTATCTACACGAAATAATATAAGACTTTATAAGTTAATCAGATAAAAAATACAGCAAAATATAAATGTATCCTTAAATCTGATTATGCAGGTTTAAGGACAAAACATTGACCACTTTACAACATTTTTTTGATTATGCCTGACCCGAAACTTATAATAGACCCCATCCATCCATTTATCAAAAAATTATTATTAGTCAATAATTTTTTAGTTTGATGTATCCCTCTGAAAAAATTTAATGATACTGAAGCTAAAAGTATGACTAATTATATATTAAGATTGAAAAGTCAATTTTTTAATTTTACTATTCAATGCTTAATCTACTAATAAAATCATCATTAAAATTTAAAAAGCGTTAATCATCGGAGAAATTCCACAGTAAAAACTTCTCTCTATACTTAAATTGTTTATATACTTTACAATATTATTTTAACTAAATTAAAGCTAAATTTAATTTTAAATAATTTAAGAATGGGAATGTTTTTAATTGATATTTTGACGCTTTTCTTAATGATAAATTTTAAATTTGCGGGTAAATTTAAAAAATCAAAAAAATATTTTTCTTGTTAACAGACACAATCGAGTGTTACAAAGAAAGAGATCTTACTTTAAGAAGTGGAGAATTTTCTATATCTGGTTTAACAACGTGCGATACTAAAAAAGAATCTGAAATAACTGGATTACCTATTAATAAATGCTATAAAAGCGATTGTGGAGAATGTTAGTTTTATTAAAAATTTTATCTTTACGAAGCTGCAGGCTGTTCAAAGACTAATGATCAAGACTAAACCTCAAGACCAAGAGTGTTCGCATGCGGATTTTTGACTAGCGGATTGCGTTTGCGGATTTTAAAAATTAAAATTGCTTGTTACGGATTTCGGCTTTAGAAAATTTTTTCTAAATGCGGACACCCCTGCTCAAGACTCTTCCTTTTCCAGCGAATTTTGGAATGCAAGATACCATATTTCTTCCATTTTGGAAATAACAAGACTTCGAGAACAAGACTTCACCCAAAGAACCAAAACCGAAAAACCTCAAGAAAAGTCTTAAATCAAGTCTCAGAGCATGAGTCTTGGACACCTCTCAGAATATCAATCATAAAATTTTAGAATAAATCTTATTCAAAAGTTTAGATGGATATTATAAAGGTTGTGGTCTTTGTGTAGGTGTTAAACTTGTTAACAAGTTGTTAGGATTTAAAAAGGGTGATTGTATCTGTTATGAATGTGATGATGATAAGTGTAATTCGGCAGGTGGTGTTCTGTCGAATTTGAAGATTATTTTATTTTGTTTGACTATCATGATAATTAATGGTAAATAATTTTTGTTATCTCGATTTAATAACTTTGAAAATTAGAGATTAATCCCGATCACAGTTCGCTTCATTGTAAACCATAATCAAACTAGATCTGAAGCAGGGATGTCTGAAGCTGGGATTCAAGCTTCCGGGTTCCGGGTAACATGAAACCCGGAAGTTCCGGGTAACCTGTGATATCCAAGATCTAAAGCCTGGTTGATCATTAACTCACACACCGCCACGTTCTGTTTTTTATTCCCATATGCAGAAATACCTTGCTTAACTTAAAGTAAAATGAAAAGAACTGCAAAATTAACACATCTAATCTGATTTTAATTAATAAATTTTTAAATTATTTTAGCTTATATTCTTCCGCCAATCTATTAAATGTATGATGATGAAAATATTTCGAATTTAAAAAATGATTGTAGATAAAATATAATAATTCGTTTATAATAATTCTATATAATAATTTCGTTTAAAAATTTACACATATAATATTTGAATAAAAAATTTTTTGAATAAAATTCTAAAGATCATAGAAATTTATATATGTATTATTTATAGAAATTAATTTTCGAAGTGCAAGCTTTGCTTGTACAACAAGTCGAAGTTGCGTGGAAAAATTTTAAACAATAGTTCGAACTCCCTAGCGTAAGATTTAGATTTTCTCTCATTCAATGGAATTAAAGGTGATCATATTCAGGTAAACTAAACTCTGAGACAGTTTATGGTTTGTTAAGAATGATAAAACGGCTTAAATTTTTTTTCTGTTTTTCAAGGTTCCGATTTTCAAATTTATGTCAAATTTTAGTTGTATTTCCACGCAATAGGAATAATCGTATAGCTTTGTCACAAATGCCAAGTTTAGTTATCTATCTACCATTATTATTGAATGTTGATTGAAATTCTTCAAAGTTTTCAAAATGTATCGTTACCATTGCAACCGTTTTATTATAACCGTAACAGTTCGGCACTTAACTTTAAATGCTTTTAAAATTTAAATAAAAAATAAATGGCTAATTTTAATAATAAGATAGGATTATTTTAAATATTTGAAATTAGTTTTATAATTAGTTAAAAATGCATATGTAAAAATAATATGTAATTTAATAAATTCATTTTATTTTATCTGGACTTAATTCATTTAATTCTGTACTTCATTCAAATTTCAGAAAAATAAAAAATAATCAAGCAAAACAGAAATATAATTTTCATATTTAACAGAATGTCCATGGCCGAATTACACAAATCAGTTTCGCACTGATGACAGGTACAGTCATTCTCATAGCCTTTTTCCTTGCTGACCATATTAACAATTATACAAGGTCCACAATGTCTCATAAATCCATCTAGAAATTTTTGAATCAGATTTATTTGAAGGCAAACAAACTAACGTTCTCCACAATCATTTTTAAAACATTTATTACCAAGGGTACCATTCGCAAGTTCTTCAGTATTGCATGTTGTTGACTTAATAATAGAATGGGTTCCATTTCTTTGGTGAAAATCTAGCTCGGCGATACATTTGGTGGAATCTTTTAACAAAAATATTTTTATTGTTTATAGGCGTGTAAATGCTCTGCTTTAGAATGTTATCTCTCAGAACCTTAATATCTCTTAGTATTTTTTGGATTAACAAAAATCTTCAGCAAAAATCCTTAGGCCAGCAATTAATAATTTTAATTTTCAGAAACCCTTCTTTATTCTTAAAATTTACCTCCAAATTTAAAATTCATCAATAAGAAAAGAGTAAAAATATTAATTAATAAAAATTTCATTTTCAAATTATTTAAAATAAAATTTAGCTTTAATTTAGTTAAAATAATATTGAAAATATAATTATGAACGTTTCAATATAGAGAGAAGCTTTTACTATGAAATTTCTCCGATGATTAACGCTTTTTAAATTTTAATGATGATTTTATTAGTAGATAAAGCATTAAAAAGTAAAATTAAAAAATTGACTTTTTACTTTAATTTTATATTTAATTAGTCATACTTATAGCTTCAGCATTTTAAATTATCTTTTGGGGGATACATCAAATTAAAAAAATTATCGTTTTAGTATGAGATATGTAAATAAATTTGATATATTTTTTTGATAAAATAAGCGAGTAAATATTGAATTAGTGTTATTCTTTCATTCCAAACAATGGGGTGGATGGATGGGGTATTTTATAGTTTCGATTCCGGCATAAGTCAATAAAGTGCAAGAACCTGGTCGAGGTTCTGGTTCCTCAGAAGCTTCCGTTTTTGCTTGGCTGGGATGTCGAGGATTTTAGTTACAGATCCGGGATTGATTTGACACTTATTAGTCAGATGCAGCTCTAATCAACTTCATGGATGTGGTTTTGTGGTTATTAAACAAATAAGAGTAGTAGTTATCTATACAAAATAATAGAAAACCTTATACTTATAATCTGATAAATAATCCAGCAAAATATAAATACATAATCCTTAAATCTGCAAAGGCCTATTACAAAATCACACTCATAATTATTGTTGTCGGTTTGAGGAAATATTCGGATATGCGCAGACAAGCTGAAGAATCGCAGTTTCTTCAAGTCGGTTCCGAACTAACAGAGATTCTCAAAACATTTATAATAAATTTTAGAACATTGTTTTAATATTTATTATTTAAAATTATTTTTATTTTTTCGCATTATTTATTTAAAAATACAAATTTAAATATTTTAAAGAACAGAAATAAAAAGTTAATAAATTTTCGGGGTTTTTTATATTGGATATCCATTCATTTTGATTTGTTAAAGAGCAAGAACTGACCAAGTTAAAATTTGTTAAAAAATAAAAAATTTGATTAAATATTAAACTTGTTTAGTTTTATAATTTTCTACCCATAGCGGTCGTTGGAGGCTAGGAAAATATACGGTGTTTGCACAGTTCGAAAAAGGGTACGTTTCAACTTACTCTAGAAAATGCTCGAATGGAGTATCGAATGTAAACAAAGTTAGTTAGGAGGGAATCCAGGATTTTTCTGGGTCAGAATACGGAAGGGAAATAGTTATAGTGCAATACTAATTAGTTAAGTAATAGAAACGAGAAATATTTACCTTTAATTATCACGACAACCAAGCAAAATAAAAAAATAATCTTCAAATTTGCCAGACTTCCAAATCCCGAGTTGCACAAATCGGTGTCACACTCATGACAGGTACAATCCTCATCAATGCCGCTTTCTTTCTGAGCATCAATATAAAATGAACAAGCACCACAACCTTTGTAAAATCCATCTAAATTTTTGAATAAAATTTATTCAGATTGCTGCTTAGAAATTTTTATATGTACAAGGAAGGAGCGAAATGAAAATGCTAAGAGATATGAAATAGAAGGCGCATTTCAAGGTTTAAAAAACCGTCTTAAAGTTTCTTTGCCTAATAGAATTTAATTTCTTAATAAACTAACATTCTCCACAATCATTTTTAGCGCATTTAGCACCAGTTTCATTATTAGGAAATTCTTTATTATTGCATTTTGTTAATTCAATATTTTGCGCATTTGGATAATTAAGATTGATCTCACTGTAACATTCGATTGGGTCTACAAAAAATAATATTTCTTTTGATTTTCTAAAAATTTACCTCCAAATTTAACATTAATAAGTAAGAAAAGAGTCAAAATATTTATTAATAATAATCCCATTATTTAATTTGGAATAAATAATTTAAAAATTTTTTATTGAATAATATATGAATGTTTTAGATATACCTAGTATATAAAGTTTTTGATAGGAAAGAATATTTTTTCTGATGAATAACAATTTTTAAAATAAATATTTTGTTTAAAAATTTTCTTAACGAAAAATATATGGATGCTCTAACTATATAGAAGTATATTTTCGATGAATAAAATTATTTTATGATATTTATTAATCATTAAAGTAAAATTTCAAAAATAAATGTCATCATTCATTTATATCGCCGTAAGAATATAAGCTGAAATATCAAAAAATTTATTAATTAAAAATTATATTATAAATGAGATTAAATTTTCTACAGTAGTACTAGCTAAGGTATTGGCAAGAAGGGTTACCGTATTCCTCGGACCGGGAAATAACTATTACAACGGATTAGAGATTTGGGTTATTGTTAAGCCGCAAGTTTTGATTGGGCTGAACATCTCTCAAGATCGTGTTCATCGTTTAGAACGTTTACGATTCAGACAAACCCTACTAGATTGGCTAAGTTTCAGTTTTAAAAATGAAATAAAAATATTCACCATTAATCACCAGGATAATCAAGAAAAATAAAAATATAATCCGTATATTCGACAGAACACCAATGGCCGAGTTACAAAGATCAGTATCACACTCATGACAGGTACATTTACCATTATCAAAGCCGAATATTTTTTTAAGCCACCCAGATAATTTGCAACCCCCACAACCTTTTGAATATCCATCTGAATATTTGTATAAAATTTATTTCAAAATTTTAGGGCCGATTCAGATTCCATTGAAAACTTATCAATTCAAAAAATTATGAGTCTGAACAAAATATTCTGAGTCTATTGAAGTAATTCTATAAGTAATAACTACACCAAAGGTAGATGTGTTAGGGACATTTTCCTAATGTATTCCCAGAATTGAGTACTTAAAATATTCACCCACGAGTCTTGTACCCATAAATAATCAAAACTTCATTGGAAACGTAATTTTTTATCATACTCTTAAACTTATGTTTGGACTTCTTTTGAGCTCATAAATTTTCAAAAGACTCATAAAGCTTAGTTATACTTATAAGGCAGGGGTGGGCTTAGTCTCGTATCTCGTGAAATCTCGTAATTTTAAAGGTCTCGTATCTCGTTTTATCTCTTCACCGTATCTTTTTTGAGAATCTCGTATCTCGTGAATCTCCTGACTCGTATTTTGTGTGACTCGGCCCACCCCTGTTATAAAGCCTTAACGCATAAACTAGACCAGTGCCAAAGATTTATAGGATGTACATAAAAGAAAATGCAAAGTGATCAAAGGGATGGTTTAAAAAGTCTTAATCCTCCAAAGATATTACGGTCTTAAAATTTAAATTTAATTTTCTAATAGACTAACATTCTCCACAATCAATTTTATTGCATACATGATCAAAGAAAATAGTCTTGCACTTTGTTAAATCTAATTTATCATGTCCACCACTTTCTGATCTAAGATCATCTTCCCTATAGCATTCGAGGGAGTCTGGTAACAAAAATAAATATTTTTTTGATTTTTTATAGTTTACCTCCATATTTAAAGTTCATTATTAGGAAAAGAGTTAAAATATTAATTAATGACAATCCCATTTTAGGTTATGATTGTTTAAATAGAATTTAGAATAAATAATTTAGTAAAAAATATTTTAATAGGAAAAATAATCATTTGAATGATCAACAATTTTTTAAAATTATAATTTTATCCATTAATCATTAAAAAGTAAAATTCAAAAAATATATGTTAACATTCATTTAGATCACCGGAAGAATATAAGCTGAAATAATTTAAAAATTTGTTAATTAAAAATCAGTGTGTGATTATTGTAACTACTTCTAGGCTTGTATTAAAGTTATGGGTAAGCTAAGGTACGGTATCTCTTGGTCTGGGAGGTGGCCGAGCAGGTTATCAGCAGGTTTTGATTGGCCTAAACATCCTCGATCTATTTGTCTTCAGATCACTTGTCTAGTACTGGCAGAACACTTGTACTAGCTTAAAAATTTATACTATAACAAAAATTTACCATTAATTATCAAGATAATCAAGCAAAATACAAGTAGAATCTTCATATTTGATAGAACACCAATGGACGAGTTACAGAGATCAGTGTCACACTCAGAACAAGTGCATTGATCTTCCTCAAGGCCTAATAACATGGCAACGCCATCAAGTAATTTACAATTCCCACAACCTTTTGAAAAGCCATCTAAATTTTTTATCAAATATATTTCAAAATTTTAAAGATGCTCTTCTTCTAAGGATACGAAGATCCTAAAATTAGCAATTAATTTTTTAAATTAACTAACATTCTCCACAATCAAATTTTAAACATTTATTAGCAAACTTTTCTAAGCACTTTCCCAAAGGTTCTATAGCACGTGCACCAGTTTTATTAGCAAGATCTTCTTCAAAATAACATTCGATTGTGTCTGTTAACAAAATAAATTTTTTTTGATTTTCTAAATTTAAGTACCTCCAAATTTAAAATTCAACAATAAGAAAAGAGTTAAAATATTAATTAATAATAATCCCATTTTTAAATTTGGAATAAATAATTTAGTTAAAATATTTTTATTAAATAATATGTGAATGTTTTAGATATACAGAGAGATTTTTTGATAGGAAAAAATTTTTTTCTGATGAATAACACTTTTTCTAAATTATAATGATAATTTTAATAGATTAATCATTAAAATAAAAATATTAAAAATAATTTTAGCTGTAAAAATTATGCAAATTTTAAGAAATTTTATATTTAATTTAGTTGAAATTTTATTCAAAAATTAAATTTTTATACGACAATACATTTACAATCATCATATCATCATTCAATTAGATTTGTGTAAGAATAAAAGCTGAAATGTATTTATCAAGTAAAAAACAGATAAGAAGTGATTTATATCCCCGCCTGGTACACATAGAAATTGGGTAACTATTTTCTTTACAATACCAATTAGAAACTGGTTAGGTTTAAGGTTCTGGGCATATATCGGATGTTCAGATTTCGTTTGCTGAAATATTCGCGATTTTTTGTTAGGGATCTATTTAGTTTCGATGAAAAGCCATTACAGTAAATGATTTTATTTAAACGAAATAATACAAAATTTTACGTTAATCAGAAAAGTAATCATGAAAACTAGAGCTATAATCTTTATATTTGACTGAATTCCAATGGCCGAGTTGCAAAAATCAGTACCACACTCATGACATGTACAATCATCCGCATATTCAGTTAATCCAGTAATTGCTTCAGTTAATTTACAACTACCACACCCTTTGACATAACCATCTGAAATTTTTGTATAAAAATTAATATCAAATTTTTGCCATATAATAACAATTTTAGATGTAAGGTTCATTGTAGAAGGCAGTATTTTACACTCTGTATTAATTTTTAATAAACTAACATTTTCCGCAATCATTTTTTAAGCATTTTTTACCAAGGACATTAAAAGGAAATTTTTCAGTATTGCACTCTGCTGAACCCACTTTAATATGAATCCCATCTTTGTCAGTAGTATCTCTATCGGCGTAACAATCGAGCGATTCTGTTAACAAAAAATGATATTTGCTTTGTTAAGATAATAAATCTGAATGAGAATATTAACAGATTTTCTTTATAAGAATTTAATACTCTTTTGCGTGTAGTAACCAGGTCGATCGAATTCCAATTTCCGACAGTTCCGATTACGTGCACCTTCGTGCAGGAACTCGAAGGTCACGCGAAATAATCGGAGGTCGGTCGTTCGTTATTTCAGACCGACCTCTAGTACTAACAAGCACCATAGTCTTCATATTTTTACTATAAGCAGCAGAGTTCAAGCTTATAAGTATTCTAAAGTTTACTAATTTAACTAAGATGCTAGGCTAGCTATAAATATTTTTAAATTCGCAGGAAACCTGACTTTATAGCTATTTTTTAAAATTTACCTCCAAAGTCAAAATTCATCAAAAAAAGAAGCGCTAAAAAATTTATTAATAACAATCCCATTTTTAAATTTAGATTTAATAATTTTGTTAAAAAAATTTTTTATTAAAAATATATGAATGATTGAAATATATTGAGAGAAGTTTTTGATAGGAAAAAATATTTTTTGATGAATAACACATTTTTTAGATTTTAATCTGATAATAATTTTAATATACATAGGTATTAATCATTAAAAATTTTAAAATTTAATAAATAATAAAATTAATAGTAAATTAATTCGTTTATTGTAGTATTGGATATTCAATATAGCTCGAGATTTTTGAAAAGCCTGGACCTATTCCTGGACTCTCGGCTTGATTTATTGACCCGGACGGATCCTGGACCTGTAGTCCAGGAAAAATCCAAGCCCAAGAAAAACCCAGGAAAGTCAAAAAATGCCTGGGCCTGCACTCTGGGTACAGGAAAACCCAGGCCTTTTCCAGGCCCAGCTCGATCTCTAATATCCATTCATTAGCAATATTGACAAGTTTATCAGTTTATAAAGATAAATCTTTTATTTTCCGTTAAAAATATTTTTTGATACTTAGGTTATGTTTATTTATCAATTACATCAAGATATCGCTTGTTTATTACATAGTTATTGTAGACAGCTGCCAAATATTCAGCGCCCTGTACCACTTCCGGTACCGGTTCCTTTAGCTACTTTCTAAAAATTATTTTTATATGAAAATTTAAATTGTAGGTAGTCTCAAACGTCTTCGAAAAGCAGCCCTTGAGCAACCAAAAATTGTAAAGCAATTATTAAAAGAACAAATAATTGGCTGAATTTCATTTTAGATTATAGAATTTTTTGAAGTACTTTGATAAATAAAGTAAAATTTTCGCCGCTTTTTATTCATCTAAATTGTTTGCCAAAAGGACAGAAATTTTCAATGTTAAAAATTTTTGAGACAGGAAGTAGAGAGAAAATTTTTTTTAATATGCCCAATAATTTCAAAAATTTTAATAAAAAAAGGGATATAAAATTTTTTAATATTTATTTAACTGGTAATTTTAATAAAATTGAAAGGAAGTTGAGGAATTAATAAAATATTTTTTAAATTGCCAACTCGGCATAATTCAAAAAGAAAAAATGTTTAAACATTAATTTTAATATACCCTCTTGATTTATTATTAGTATATTCCAATTTCCGACTGTTCCGATTACAGACACCTTCGTGCAGAAAAAAGAGATCTCGTGAAAAAACCGGAGGTCGTCCTGACGTCATTTTCGACTGACCCATGGTAGGTTTTTACAACGAGCGGCAGAGTCTAAGCTTAAGTATTTGGTGGTTTTCTGGATTAATAAGGATTCTAGTCCACCAAGAATAATTTTTTAATTCCCAGTAACCTACCTGGCCCCCAGTAACCTATCTTTGATGGAAAATAAAAGTATGATTTAGCTACATATATGGAGAAGCTTTAGCACGGAAAAAATTTTTTTGATGAATAACAATTTTTAAATTTTTAATCTAATAATGGTTTCAATAAATTTATCGTTATAAAGTAAAATTATATATATATAATAGTTAAAATTAATAACAATTAATTTTTTCATTTTAATTTTTTAATCATTACTTCAATATTTATTCTTTCAACTTGATTAATTATTTCTTTTTTAAGTGTACTATGAATAAAAATTATTATATGTAGTAAGAGTGGCAAAAAAACTTGGCATCTCGCCTGACATTCCTCCAAAGTCTTAAAATTATTTCCATTACCTCTACAGCCACCGTAGACAAATTTCTATAAAAATATTAGGATGTGGGTAATCTCTTGAAATAAAATTCAATTTACCTTGCATTCGCCCTTGTCGTACCACCAACGGATGAATAAAGCCTCACAAGGTCCAGAGTCTTGTTCAAGCTCACACACCTTATTTTAAAAATTATCATTTAATTTTATTCATCATAAAATTTTTAAAATGTGTAAACAAACGTTGCATGTTTTTTGACATTCTTCAAGGGTTTTGAAATTATTATCGTTACCCTTACAACCGCCGTAGATGAATTTCTGAAAAAAATATTCATGTTTTTCTCAGATTGTTTCAAGATCCTTCCCAGGGTAAAATGATTGGAGCCTTAGGAGATTGACCTGAGACAAAGGAGAATGAAGGGGAGATAGATACAGTGGGGCTTAATCAGAGACTAGACTCGCCTTCTCTTAAATCAACGTCAAGACATTCTAAGCATTTTCATGTACTATAGCTAGTGTTGCACCCCGACCCCGCCCGACACAATTTGAAAACCCCGTACCCCAACACACTCGTTCGGGGTGCAACCCTAACTATAGCCCCTAAATCATGTAATTCAAGGCAAGGTTAAAATTTCTATAAATTTCGATAACTTCCAAATATCACCTTGCATTCACCATTATCATACCACCAACGTGGTATTGCAGCCTTACAAGGTCCAACAACCATTTTAAGTTCACATATCTTTATTTTGATACTTTAATAATATAATAATTGATAAACTTTGCAATTTTGTTGGCATTCTAATTTAGTTCTAAAATTGTTTTCGTTACCGTAACAGCCGCCATAAGTGAAATTCTTAAAATATAATTTTAACTTTTGCCATTTTTGCATGATTTTAAACCCAAAAGGTTTATCTGTCAGCCATACTCCTAAATTTATCTTTTTTGAGATGGGCTCTATTTTAAAAAATATGATATTAGGTATTGCACGCTGAGTGATTTCCCATGCCGCATCCCTCTCAAAAATTTTTTAAGGGATTATGGTTCTACCAACTCCTATTTTAATTTTTTTAGTCATATCCAACCTGGCATTGGCCCAAATCATTGTTATACCACCAACGTTCAAATAAAGCCAAACAAGTTCCAGAATCTTGTTCAAGTTTACAAATCTGTTAATTATATATTAATTTGCTAATTAACAAATTACTTCAGGTATCCCATAATCATCAGCATCAACTATTAAAAATATTAAAAATAAAAATAAGACCCCAAATAATTTATTCATTTTATTAATTTTTAAAATTCTAGCGAACGAAAAATTTAAATTTATATTTATTTGAATGAATTTAACATTCATTTACACGTAACTTTAGCTTGTTTAGTCACACATTCACACCACACAAACAAACAAACAAAATTTTTAATTTCTCGATAGCCTATTTTTCTATTAAAAACTTGTTAAACAATTAATTTTATTTCAAAATAATTTTTTATTAAAATGTAAACGCTCATTTCCTATATTTTCTTTATCATAAATTTCTCTTTCATCCAAATTTAAATCATAATAATTTTCGTCGTTTTCATCTTCCTCGGCGGCTACATCTTTTATTTCCTTAAAAAATTTTTTTATTTAAAAAAAAATTTTTTTTTAACAATAACAAACATTTTTGTTCCTCTTCTCATTCTTTTCAATTTTATAGAGTTGTGAAATTAATTTATTTAAATTTGTTTGTACATTATCTAAAAATTTGTAAATAAATTTTATTATTTTTTAAATTTTATGAAAAAAAAATAAATTTGTTAGAAAGGAAAGGAAATGAAAATGAAATAAAAATACTTATATTTTGTCTCAAGACAATGTTTTCTCGACATTAAAATGATAAATACTTACTATATGTACTAGAGTTCACCGGAAGTTCCGGTTCTGTTCCAGTTCCGGAAAGTTCCGGCGTTTTTTTGGTTTCGGTTCCGGGATCCGGAACTCAAATTCGATCTGGTTCCGGTCAAAATTTCGGTTCCGGTGAAAGATTAATATGTACCCTAGTCGAGAATTTGTGGCAAAAATTATCCCAGGACCATGAGAGAGAGAAAGCAACAAAATTTGTTTCTCGACTCGAGAATTGCCCTCAAAATAGTTGCATAATGTCTAATAGACTAAAAAAACTTCCTTATCCAACGTCACCAAAAATAATTTTCAGCATCACAGATTAAAATTTTCTTTAAAAAATTTATTTTACTTTTATCATAATCACTCAATTCTCCATTTATTTCATTCAAATCTTCAAATTCCTCAACCGGATTAACCTCATTAATTTTAATTAAATTATTAGTATATTCTTTATTATATTCACATTCTAAACATTCATTAATACATAATTCGTTTATTGACGGATTCTAGGAATTAATTTTGAGAAATATTTTATTTAAATTATTTTGCTTACTGTACAAATCGAGCAGTAAGGTCCACGAATAATTTTGCATTGGAGCATGAGATCGTCTTAATTTATTTTTAAAATATTAAGAGCTAGCTCAGGGCTAAGTTTAAGGTCTAAACAGTAAATTTTCTTTCATTTCTATCACCTAAATCAGCGCCCATAAAGTAGAGTAAAAAGACAAACTGAGCACTAACATACATGTTAGCACTTAGATAACATTTGCAAAAATTATTTTCGAATTTTTAAATCTTTGTTTCGAATTTTTGTATCAATAAAATTGCGAAAAGAATAAATATTGCACCGATTATTGCTCCTAACAGCTAAATTTTGGTCACCAATTATTATTCGATTCCCTACCCTGTGACTTCACTTTTAAAAATTTTAAACAGAAATACCCAAATTTTGAGGAACAATAGATGATTGACTTGAATATGCACCTCTACTAATTCCTTGTAACCCTCCCCCGTTGCAATATTGACATTCAAACGGGCAAATTTCTTCTACACTTTTGTGCCCACAATGAGAGCAATATATTCCTTGTAGGTTTGGACAGAGTTTTTGAAGTTCACCTTATTTGAATTTTATTTTTTTTAAACTTTTTGGAAAAATTTTAATGGTTTTTGAGGTGTTTCCAATTATGGAGATTTATCACTTTAAGTCGAAGGTGGCAAATCACCTTCTCCCTAATCAAGATTTCCCTTTAAAGTTGCCAAATATAGCCCTGTCTTCAACCGTCAACACAGTCGTCAACTGTCGACACTCATGATCACCTTATTTTAAAAAATATCTCCCTTGCAGGATAATAGTATCGAATAATCGAATAGATTATTTAGAAGACCGTCCAAATGTAATATTAGGACAAATGTACACTTGGCCGGCTAGTTGACATTTGTCCTTATATTACATTTGAACAATGACATATAAACTAATTTACTTAATTCAGCACTTTGCGCATTAACAAATTTATTTTCATAATTAGAATATAAAATGGTTAAAAATAAATATTTAATTAAATAAAAATAGAAAAGCATTGTGAAAAATGGAAAATAATTATGGAAAAAAATTTGAAAAATAAAAACAAACAATTTCATCTCTTTGTTTAATTTTCAATGGATTTGGACAAAAATAGAAATTTATATTTAAAAAAAGAAAAATAAATTTTGTTTTAATTATATTGGCAAAACGTTGACGACAACGTTGCCAAGTTGACGACAACGTTGCCAAGTTGACGACAACGTTGCCAAGTTGACGACAACGTTGCCAAGTTGACGACAACGTTGCCAAGTTGGCGACAACGTTGCCAAGTTGACGACACCGTTGCCAAGTTGACGACAACGTTGACGAGTTGACGACAACGTTGCCGTGTTGCCGACAACGTTGCCGTGTTGACGAAACGTTGCCAAGTTGACGACAACGTTGCCGAGTTGACGACAACGTTGCCGTGTTGACGACAACGTTGCCAAGTTGACGACAACGTTGCCAAGTTGGCGACAACGTTGACGAGTTGACGACAACGTTGCCGTGTTGACGACAACGTTGCCGTGTTGCCGACAACGTTGCCGTGTTGACGAAACGTTGCCAAGTTGACGACAACGTTGCCGAGTTGACGACAACGTTGCCGTGTTGACGACAACGTTGCCGTGTTGCCGACAACGTTGCCGTGTTGACGAAACGTTGCCAAGTTGACGACACCGTTGCCAAGTTGACGACAACGTTGACGAGTTGACGACAACGTTGCCGTGTTGCCGACAACGTTGCCGTGTTGACGAAACGTTGCCAAGTTGACGACAACGTTGCCGAGTTGACGACAACGTTGCCGTGTTGACGACAACGTTGCCGTGTTGCCGACAACGTTGCCGTGTTGACGAAACGTTGCCAAGTTGACGACAACGTTGCCGAGTTGACGACAACGTTGCCGTGTTGACGACAACGTTGCCAAGTTGACGACAACGTTGCCAAGTTGGCGACAACGTTGACGAGTTGACGACAACGTTGCCGTGTTGACGACAACGTTGCCGTGTTGCCGACAACGTTGCCGTGTTGACGAAACGTTGCCAAGTTGACGACAACGTTGCCGAGTTGACGACAACGTTGCCGTGTTGACGACAACGTTGCCGTGTTGCCGACAACGTTGCCGTGTTGACGAAACGTTGCCAAGTTGACGACACCGTTGCCAAGTTGACGACAACGTTGACGAGTTGACGACAACGTTGCCGTGTTGCCGACAACGTTGCCGTGTTGACGAAACGTTGCCAAGTTGACGACAACGTTGCCGAGTTGACGACAACGTTGCCGTGTTGACGACAACGTTGCCGTGTTGCCGACAACGTTGCCGTGTTGACGACAACGTTGCCGTGTTGCCGACAACGTTGCCGTGTTGACGAAACGTTGCCAAGTTGACGACAACGTTGCCGAGTTGACGACAACGTTGCCGTGTTGACGACAACGTTGCCAAGTTGACGACACCGTTGCCATGTTGACGACAACGTTGACGAGTTGACGACAACGTTGCCGTGTTGCCGACAACGTTGCCGTGTTGACGAAACGTTGCCAAGTTGACGACAACGTTGCCGAGTTGACGACAACGTTGCCGTGTTGACGACAACGTTGCCAAGTTGACGACAACGTTGCCAAGTTGACGACAACGTTGACGAGTTGACGACAACGTTGCCGTGTTGCCGACAACGCTGCCGTGTTGACGACAACGTTGCCAAGTTGACGACAACGTTGCCAAGTTGACGACAACGTTGCCGAGTTGACGACAACGTTGCCAAGTTGGCGACAACGTTGCCAAGTTGACGACAACGTTGCCGTGTTGCCGACAACGTTGCCGTGTTGACGACAACGTTGCCAAGTTGACGACAACGTTGCCGAGTTGACGACAACGTTGCCAAGTTGACGACAACGTTGCCGATGACGAATTTTTGACGTTGACGTGACGAGTTTCTGACGACGTGATGAGTTGACGATGACATTGACTATGTTTAAATTTTATTTCTATTAAAACTTTAATTAAAAGTTAATTTAATATTTTATGATTTCTCTATTTAATCCTTCTATTTTTATCTTTTTATTGTTTTTTAATGTCTGTCTGTAAATTTGAATTTAAGTAAAAATTAAAAATAAATAAAATTATTTAAATCTGAATAGTTAAAAAAACCTTTGAATTTTAATAAATCTAAATAGTACATGATATTATTAATGCAAATCGTACTAATATAAATATTCAACCTAATTTTCAAACAACAAATATTGTTCGTCGGACCACACTGACAGGATTTTTATGACTCCCATCGCATTTTAAACTATTTAATAATTTTTTATTTTTGAAAAAATCAGGCAAAATCTGGATTTGTTCTGGTAAATCCAGAATATTTATCTGAAACCAGAAGCACAATTCTTCCGAACGCTAGACGATTGAGAAATTTTTGGAACCATATTTTTCGAGATATCGCTCTTAATATTTGAGAGTCTTGTTCGAAATTTATACTCTGTCCGATCTCTATAAACAACACTTGATTCTTAAACTAGCAGCAGTTGTCTTAATAAATAATTACACGCCAGGGAATTTTCCTCGACCCGAGGAAAATTTTCAAACCCCAACCCGCTACCCGACTTTTTTCTCAATCCGTGACATCCCTGTTATATACCCCATTTAGAGAGTATTCTTATAATAATAATTAATCTAGAATAAAAATAAAAATTTATTTTTAAGAACAAAATGAGAAATATTTTGAGAAAATTACAAAATTATAAAATACTTAATGGGCAACACAGCAATAATAGAATAAATAATAAATTACGTTATTTTTATTTCATTTTATTTTGTATTTCTTTAATTCTTTTGTACCCATTTTATCTTAAATTTGCGAATGATAAGAGCTTAAGTTTGAGGGAAAAACCACAAAAAATTCCGCCAAATCCAAAGGTGAAATTTATTTTCTTAATTTTCTGAGATATTAGCTTGGGATATTCACTATCTAAAATTGAAGTTTAAACATGATGCCAGTCATCTCTCAGGTTGATGAAACATATCCTAAATCCGAAAAATTTTCCGTCCCGAAACTGACCCGGGAAATTTTTGAAAATCTTTTTTTAATTAGAAAATAAACTATAGATCTCATAAAGATTTCATAAACATAGACTATAGGCAAGAGATCGTGGTTTATGATCCATCAAGATCTCTTGTTCTGAAATCTCATTTATCGTAATCAAGTTCCGATTTATTAATCTCGAAGTTTAAACGACCCTCAAGTCTATTTTTTCTGAATAAGAGATAATTATTTATAAAAAGCCATTCTAGTTTAAACCAATTATTCTTGGATGGAATACTATTTACACATATGATAATGTAGTAGCTATGTTAACTGGAATGTTTAATACTAATGAATGTCCCTATGAATGTGAATATTCAACAGATAAGAATAAGTAAATTCTCTTTATGATTTTTAGAAAAAAATTACCGGAGGGTGGGAAAGGGGTTTAAAACTTTCACAGGGTTCTAAAAAAATATTTTTTAAAAGATATTTAAATGCTTCTGCTATTGTTTATTATATTCGGTCCGAACATAGAGACTTGCCTAAAATAAGACTACCGAATCAACTATATGTCTTCTGTTTGGATGAACCGCCACATTATACTTTTGAGTTTTTTAAGGTTTAAAAAAATTTTGAAAAATAAATTAATATCTTTATAAGGACGTCTCACGAGATTTTTTCAATATTTCAATGACCTATCGTTTAGATAGCGATATTTATTACCCATATGATACTTTTGTTCCTTGTAATGGTGAATGCCAATTAGATGAATATTGGACTGAAAAGGAGGTGGAAATTTTTTGGAATTTTTTATGAAGCAAAAAATGTGTTTAAAGGTAATGGAAAATGTAATAAGAAAAACTGGATTGGCGATGCAAGTTAACTCAGATTGCGGTTAATATTTTTATTAAATTAAATTAATTAGAAAATAAGAATAATAAGTCTGGTTATAAGTGTCTGCCAAAGTATTTTTCAGGTCCGGAAACTTAATTTTAGATGCCCGACCGGAAACGACCGGATAGGGCGAAATGTCTAGAATAGAGGAGCTATATACCATAAGCTTATAAAAAGTCTATGGGATAATAAAGAGTCTGCTGAATTGTAAGGAGAATCTAAGTGATCATGAAATGAGTTATTTTATCTTAGAAACCACCGGGTATCTATGAAATGATTATCCTGCCAAATACTTTTATAACCTCTTGCTTTTCATCACAAAATTCATAATTTTTAAAGATACTCCCTCCAAAAGAGAAACTCTTGTTCAAGAATTGCGTAAGCTAATTAAAATTGATTTGTATGGAAAATGCGTCCGAGGGGCTAATTGTGATTTTGAATATTGTTATAATCGAGAATTGGGTAAAAAACTAAAATTCATTTTATCTGAAAATATTTTATAGAAAATCACATGTTTTATTTGGCATTTGAAAATGCTGTATGTAAAGGTTACGTTACAGAAAAATTTTGGAATTTAAAACATTTAATTGTTCCTGTTGTTCTTACTCGAAGAGTTTTTGATAAATGGAAAGTGCCTGATAGTGCTTATATTGCTGTAGATGATTTCAAGAATATTACAGAATTGGCAGATTATTTGCTTTATTTACAGAGAAATAGAACCGAATATTTAAAGTATGAAAAATTAACTAAACTCATATTGTCCTCAGCGATGTTTCGGGCTTACACAAAATTTTCTATGTAAAATTTTGGGTTATCATATTATATTTTGAAATAGCATGAGGCACAAGCCCATCTAGGGTAATGAACCCAAAATCGTTAAGCATTAGTTGTTTGCATCTGTCCTGAAATGTACCGTACCGTATTTTCTCGATTAATAACCCTTGAGAACTACTTAGTCAAATCTACCGCTGGTTGGGTAATTAATCGAATGGAACTACGTTGATTTCAATTATTTAAATAAATCTAATTTTAAAAACCAATTAAAATTTCAGATATTTTGAATGGACAAAAACATACCGTAAAACCAATTATCACGTTCTACACAAAAAACTAGAGCGCAAATATCACCAAGCATTTATCCTCTCCCAAAATGGCACATATGCCCCAATATACAATCCTTTATGTAATTTATGTGAATTATTGCATCAACAACATGGAAAGGGGCATCCAAAATTAATAATCCCAGATATTTGGAAGTTTTGGAAAGGACCAGATATTTGTATAGAAAATTGGGTAGATTTATATTTAAAAGGAAAACATAAAGAAGCTTTTGATAAGGCTAATTGGCCCGAACAAAATTAAATTTATAATTTATGTAGTTGATAATAAATTAATATTAGCGATATTTTTTGCTGACTTTAAATATGCAGTGCCTTGTTTCGGAAGAGGAAAATATAATTCAAATATTTAAATAGGTCTAGAACATTTCTGAACTTTAGAAAATTTGAAAATTCAGGAAAAATTCCAAGACCTGAGTGGGATTCCAAGACCCTCACTTTATCCGAAAACTCTGAGACCCTATTTCAGCAAAGCCTGAGTCCTAGGCTTAAAATATTGGTAAATCTTTGTGTAACAGAGGTCATGCTTAATTAAAAAATATATTTACGGTTTTCGGGAATTAAGACGGCACAAAATGAAAATAGCAAAAAGTAATAATTTTTTTATTAAATTATTTTTATATTCCTATTCAACACGTTACACAATAATTACAGATATTTTTTATTATTAGCTTTAAACTTGCTATTTATTTTTAAATTAAATAAATTTATTTTTAAATTTAAAAAAATTTAAAAATTTTATTCGATTAAAAAGTACTTTAAGCATTTTATCAACGCCATTTTATTTTTGTTTCTCTAAAATATGATTAAGAAAATTGGTGTCATAGAGAGGAATTTTTTAAAAGGTTTTGTATATTTTCAAAAAATTTAATAAATGAATAATCATTTAAATAACATTAAATATTTAAAAGGCTTTTTTCTTTATTTTAAAATTTAAAAATATTCACTTTATTCGCTTTTTTAAATTTCAAAATTTTTTTGACAATTCTTTAAAAAATACTACAATATAAATATTAAAATGGTGTTTCGTTTTTAAATAACTGGAAAGTTCCTCAATCCCCCTCAATTTTGAGATTTTATCTAAGGATTGTTCAAGGATGGGACGGTTTGTAAGAAAGCCGAGTTGAGTTTCAGAGGATTTTTTCAGTTTTCTTTGGATCAGATGTTGGGTCCAGGGTTCGACGAGTCAAGGATCGGGGTGCCCGTCCCAGGGATTTTTATTTTAAATAAATTCACAGGCTAATTAATGCTTGAATACTTGATTTTTATTTTATTATTTGCTGCCTTCACTAATGCTGCTCATGTAGTTTACATAAATGATGGATTTGACGTTGATAGTGCAGGTAGTTATAAATTTTTATCAAATGGGTTTACAAAGTCAGAACGAGATATGAACGAGTTCTGACACTCGTGCTTTATTGCTAGGATTTGGTAATAGCTCAGACTCGTTTTAAGGCTTGATATCATCTCGACTTTCCCTTCTCAATACTCGAATTACTCTAATAACAATTGAAATTTAAATATTAACTAGGGGTTTAACTATGGTAGATACAGCTTTTCCAGTACCTCCCGGTTTTTGTTCAGTTCCGTGTTTGACTAAATTTTTTATAATAATTTTATTTTAGAAGTGCCACTATATCCCAACAAATATCTCAAAAATAAAGGTATTAATAATATTTTATTAAATAAATATTACTAAAATTATTTTAAGCTTATTACCACAAGAGCCCAGGGAGCTATTTAACATACCCAAAACAGTATGTTTACAAAAAAGAAAAGAAAGATAATTACTATGAAAAGACTAATGAAGGATATAATAAAGAAGGATATGGAGAAGATAAAGGATATGAATATAAAGAAGGATATGAGAAGGGATATGGAGATAATAAAGGATATGAATATAAAGAAGGCTATGGAGATAAAAATGAATATAAAGAAGGATATGGAGATAATGAGGAGTATGATAAAGTTTATGGATATAATGAAGGATATAATGAAGAAAAAGGATATGGAGGTTATGACGAAGGATATGGAGGATATGGAGGGAAAAGTTATGAAGATAATAAAGGCTACAAAAAGAAGAAATATCGAGCTCATAAAGGAAAATATGGAGGTTATGGGGGATATAATGGGCACAACAAATATGGATCCTCTTCCTCAGAAAGTGATGAGTACATCTACCTCCGGAACTATAAATTTCCTCATTATTACGGAAACTATATGAATTATATGGTAGGTTTTAATTTACTATACTGAAATAAATAGATAATTTAAAGCAACCAGGTATGTATTATAATAGGCCAATATACTACTACACTACCACTTCTACAACGACAACAACTACTACTACAACACCGACAACGACAACAGAGGAAACAACCCCCACACCAGAGGACACAACGCCTGAAGATACAACACCCACGCCTGAAGATACAACTCCAACGCCTGAAGATACAACCACACAAGAGGATACAACCCCCACACCCGAGGACACAACCCCAACGCCTGAAGATACAACCACGCAAGAGGAAACAACACCCACACCAGAGGACACAACCCAACCGCCTGAAGATACAACTACCCCATCAGAGGATACTACCCCCACACCTGAGGACACAACCCCAACGCCGGAAGATACAACTCCCACACCAGACGATACAACTCCCACACCAGAGGATACAACCCCCGCATCTGAGGATAGAACTCCCACGCCAGAGGATACGACCGCCACACCTGAGGACACAACTCCGCCGCCTGAAGACACAACTACCCCATCAGAGGATACAACCCCCACATCTGAGGACACAACCCCAACGCCGGAAGATACAACTCCCACACCAGACGATACAACTCCCACACCAGAGGATACAACCCCCGCATCTGAGGATAGAACTCCCACGCCAGAGGATACGACCGCCACACCTGAGGACACAACTCCGCCGCCTGAAGACACAACTCCCCCATCAGAGGATACAACTCCGCCGCCTGAAGACACAACTCCCCCATCAGAGGATACAACTCCGCCGCCTGAAGACACAACTCCCACATCAGAGGATACAACTCTGTCGCCTGAAGACACAACTCCCCCATCAGAGGATACAACTCTGCCGCCTGAAGACACAACTCCCCCATCAGAGGATACAACTCCATCGGCCGAGGACACAACTCCGACGCCCGAAGAAACAACTCTCGCATCAGAAGAAACAACTCCACCGCCTGAAGACACAACTCCCTTATCAGAGGATACAACTCAACCGGCTGAAGAAACAACAGAATCAACGAGTGAGGGAACAGTAGGGACTTTGGCAATTACTCCTGGAAGTGGTAAAATTATAATTAAACTTAACGGGCGTACCATAAGTCATTTTCCAACATCATTTTCCAACGTGAACTGATTGTAAACATTCTTAAAAAATTTAGATGCTACACCAGTTTCTGATGATACTCGTACTGATCTTACAACCCTGATTGGAACAGAAGGGTTTTTAATTTTCCATTAAGAGATTATTATATTAAATTTTATTTAGTACCACTTCAACACCAAATACTTCATGTCCTCCAGATTACACGTTCTTTAAAGAGGGAAATTGTTGCATTCAAATTTCCTCGCCAGAGAAAAAACCATTAACTTGGAAAGAAGCTAGTGAGGAAGCGAAGAAGAATGGGGCTCGAATGGCTTCCATTCATTTTAAAAAGGAGGATGATTTTATAAGGGGTAGAAATAATTTTTGGTTAAACTTTGGTTAAGATAAATTTGAAATTAGATCTTGTGGCGAAACAACCAAAAGGAGAGGGTAAAGACAACCCTGTCTACTTTACTGGATTAAACGTAAATGCCACAAATGGAAAGATTAACAATTTCGCGTGGTCTGACAATACTCGTGTAAACTATGGAAGTCCAAAAGATATAAAAGTGATTTGCTTTAAAAAATAATTTTGGCAATAATTTTAGCCGAATACTGATCCTTGGGGACCAAAAACTACATTTAATGGAAATACTGGATTTGGTGGAATTTCTAAGGATCCGAGCGGAAAGGCATCTTGGGGTCTCTATGATCCGAATCAAAAGGGAGGTTATGTGTGGAAGGTAGAGAATTGTGATTGTTGAGGGAATATATAATTTAATATAAGATTGACTTGTCCAAAAAAGTACCGGAACCAGGCAATCCAACAGGAGGAGGTGTTCCAGGAGGGAATAGTAAGTAGTCCTTTACAATACTTGACTAATTCAAATTTAAAGATGGATTACCAGATGGTTACAAATGCACTACTGGCTGTAATCCATCTTCAATAAAATTGAAAGCAGAGAAAGGGCAACCAAGTCCTGTTGATGAAGGACCTACAGAAAAAAATGGGTGCCAAACTGATGTGTTGAGTTGTACAACAAATCAACCAATTGCCACTATAACGGTTTAGGAAAAAAATTTTTTAATTAAAACTAATTTTTGTTTAACAGTTTGGAACCCAAGGAAGTCTTAAATCCACTCAAGCTAATAAAAATAATGTGAGAGCTCAAGTATTTTGTGCTAATGAGGAGGCAACTGGAAAGAAAGGATGGGTTAGAAATGGACTAGATAATAATCCAAAATTGATCTTCGTTGAGGAGGTATTTAAAAATGAGAAAAAGAAAATATTTAAATGATTTTTCCTATTTTAGGCACATTGTGAACAGCAGTCAAGTTAGATAGAAATCGCTTGATCAGATGTGAATTTCGATAATTTTTTTAAATAAACTTTAAATTTTAAATAAATTTATTTTGAATTTTTTTCATTGACCTTTGATTAATTATTAAGTTAAGAGGCAATAAATCTCTCACTAGATAATTTTAAAAAATCTACCGATTTTTTCTACTTTTTTGAATTTAATTCAAAATATGACCTAAAATAAAATTTTTGAAAATATTTCATAGATCGTGGAAAAATTATTTTTGAGAAGCATGAGAAAATTCCCCCAAAATTCTTTTATTTGCCTTTGATAATGTTTTGAATAAAAACGAGGGCGCACATGAAGAACTGGGGAGAAAGAAAAATTTGCGTCTCCTCCCTTTGAAGAGGGGTCATCTGAACTTGCCACAACCCAATTTTAAACAAAAAAATTTCTCCTCCCATTTTTTATTCAAAAATTAATCTTTTTATTGATGGAGAGAATATAAGTGCCTCCGCAGTGAATTATTTCATTACTCCATTTTTTATTTATACAATTTCTAAATTTTAGTAAACACATGTCTCTTTACTCTAATAATTTATTAATTTTCATTTAAATTTTTATGTCAAATTTTCGATTTATTTAAGTTTAACCCCCTTTAACTTATCAAGATAAAAACTTTTTAATGTCCAAGTACAACTGGACATGGAAATACACAAAAGATAGTGAAAACTCAAAATTTTCGACTTATCAATAAAAAATTTATCGCTGATAAAGCTTCGAAAATGCAATTTATTTAAAAGATCTAGATTTTATATTTTGTAATCAAATTTTGTTTTTACCAATCTGCCGAAAATAGGGTTGGGGCCCGATCCTACCAAGTTCGAAATATCGTGTCGGGCCTTTAATTTCGGTCCGAAAAAGACTCGGTCGGGCTGGTCCGATAAAAAATGACTCGAACTTCGGCCCGACTCGAAAACTCCAGCCCTAGTCGAAAATTTTGATTTTTTGGACCAGTGATGAACCGCACCTTCGATAATATAATTAACAAGGACATTTCGTCGCGAGCCACACATTCATCTTTTAATCTTACTGTATTCTCACTATTCTCTAGATTAAAGATTTCATTTAATCCGACTTAAATTTTTTAAATTTTAGTTGAATTTTTTATTGTAAAATTCTGAAATATGAGCGGAATTGAAGAAGATTCGTTTGATTTTCCTGAATTTTTGGAAAAGGAGAATTGTCTTCCGGCTTCTAATTCTTCAACAACTTCATCTGTTTTTGGAGTATTTTTTAAATTTCCTTTTAGAAGTAAAAACCTTCCCTCTTATTCAGACTCTGACAAATGCTTCTTTGCTTCAAAGCACTTCTCAGCAATCAGCTGAGAAAATTCAAAAACCTGAATTTTTAAAATGGTCTTTTTTCCTTTTTGAATTTTTAAAATTTATTTCTAAATACATAGCTCTCATAATCTACATAAAAGTGGAAGTCGTGCCATTTCTCCAATTATAGAACCATTTCGAGAAGATATGGATAAACTTGTCAATGACGGAACAAGTGACAAAATTGTTCAAAATTTGGTTACTCGATTTGAAAATTTGTTTGATGTAAAAAATTATCTTTTTTTACATTTTAATTGAAAATATTTTAAAGTATTTTGAACGAAAACAACACCAATTAAATGCAAATTGGGAAAATTTCCATAAAGAGATGGCCAAGTTTAATCAACAAAAAATCCATGAATGGGCAAAAATTGTAGATATTCGGTTTGGTCTTCAACGTGATGAGTTTAATACAAAGGCAGGAAAGGCTTCTGATAAAATAAAAGAGTTGGAACTAGAGGTCTAGTTAAAATTTGATTAAAATTATTTCATTTATTTAAAGCTAATACATGCAAAAATTAAATTATTGGAAGGTGAAGTCAATGCCTTTGGAAAAGCTTTTAAGGAGGATAATACAAAAATTAATGATTATAGTGAACTTTTGGATAGTAGAGAGGTTTTTAATTGGTTTTATTTGAAAAATTTATTTGAATTTTTAGCAAGAAAATTATGGTTCCCAATTTGTTGATGAGCCTGTCAATTTATTTAATTCTCATGCCTATTCGACATTTAATAACTTGGATGCTTCTTTAAATCAAAAATTTGAATTACCATCTGAAATGGTTGATTCTTGAAATTTATTTAATTAGGATTTCTTTTTAAAAGGTGAATACAATGTATAAGTTGACAAATCGTGGGAGAGAATATACGTTTAATGATGAAAATCAAGAAATTGTTGTTACTGAACTTTCTGGATGTGAGCATCAGTATTGCCTTTTATATGAATATCCGAATAAATTAATTTGTGAAAATGAAAATTCAGAGAAGCATAATTCCAAAAATTTTCGTTGGACAACAGTTCCAATATTGCCAATATTTAATTCTGATATAAACAAAAACAAAATTGAAGTAAATTTTAAAACTTGAAATTTTAATAGCTTCCACCTTTCCTTTCCTCTAAATTCTCTCATAAACCTAAACTTTTTGGCAACTAAAATTAAAGACTTTAATTTCGTTCTAAAATAACGTTAATTATCTTTTGCAGATTATATTTCAAAAAAATTTCTATCAAATAATTACTACAAACGGAAATATTATTAAATTTTGTCTTTCTGGTAGTTTGGAAGTTTCCTGGAATAGTGGTGATCAGACGATAATACTACCAGAGGGGGAAAGATATGAATTTTTTGACCAAGAAACGCCTGATCTTAATATGGAATTGTTTGTTTTCATTTTTAAATTTAAAATATGTATTTGAAGCTATCTTTCAAATGGAAAAGCATTTCGTTCAAATCTTTCAACTCGATGGCATAAAGTCGAATTTATACCTAATACGGCACGAATGTCTGTTCGGCGGGATGGGTCTTATTCTGCGTTGTGCAATAAGGTAATACAAATTTGCCTTGATTAAGCTTACCGTATATCCTTTAATAACTACTCTGGGTATTTATATTTTCGATCTTCCGCTCAAGGGAGTGATCAATCGTGGTAGGGTAATTATACGAGATTTGAAATTTGAACGTGATTTAGGGCTTTTATTTGGGGGTAATTATTGTTTCAATTTGCCGCTGGATGGGGTAATTAAGGGAAATGGGGTATTTATTTGAGGGAGGGTAATTAATACGGGTTATACGGTAATCTTCGTTTCTTTATTTAATAAATCTAATTTATTTTTTAGCTCAATAGAGAACCAACACAAAAATATTCAAATTTGGATTATTTGCAAATAAATGCACCAGACTTTAAAGTTTTTAATAAATTGTTTTCTCTAATTATTTTTTAAAGCTTCGACGGTTTAATGGAACAAAATCGGTTAAGATAGTAATACCAGTGGACTCATTTCCTGGTGCTAGTTTAAAATTATTGCTCTGTATTGACAATGCCCTTGTTGTTAAACATGTTTATAAGGAAAAGGGAGGAATTTGTGGACAAAAGAAATATGGTAATCTCTCAAAAAATAATTTTGATCTTAAATATTCAAAAATATTGAATTTTAAAGATGAATATGTTTGTTTCTCTTACGGTAAATGTGGAGGCATATTTGAACAACAACAATAGTGAAAGAACAATGCTTTTTTGATCGAGTAATGAGATGAGTTTATTTTGTACAGAATATTTATTTTTGTTAACATATTTGTGTATATTCTTTGGGTTTATTTGGGACTGATTTCGAGTTTTTTCTTTCGTTTTGTATTTTATTTTTCCATACTTTCTCCCTGGATCACTATAATTCTCATTTCATGTTTCGTAGATTTCCGTGGAATTTTTTATGTTTTTGTTTTGTGTTTCGTTTACAAATGCTTTTTCTTTGTCTTTATTATTTACTTAAACATTTTTTTCGTTTGTTATCGTTTCGTATATTTTTAGAATTTAAAGTTTGCTCGTACTTGTACTTCCTACTCTGCTTATTTTTCTCGTACTATCTCTATTTATTGCCTCGACCGTCGCTCTCCCGTACATGGAAAATCTACAAATTTTTTAGGGATCCCGCATGAGTGATTTTTTCTAAAGGAACGGATCACAAAGAATAGTTCATTTATTTCGCGAATCTAAAAAGTTTGATTGAAGGAGTGGAATCTTACGAAATCCCGCGCGGGATCCCGTAAATCTCGTTATTTCAAACAATACGTTTCTCTGATTCAAATAATTTTTAATTTTTAAAATTTTGTTATGGATTTTCAACACGTACTTTTAAAAATCTCATTCTCTAGTGCTAATCCTCTAACTTATATTTTTAGTTGATTTTCAGTCGAATATGAGCGGAGCTAAAGAAAATTATATTAATTGTCAAGAATCCATTGAAAATGAGAATTGTCTTGCAGATTCTGACACTTTAAATGCTTCGCTTCTTGAAGTATTTTTTTAAATTTATTTTTTGATCTAAACAATTTTTCTCTTATTCAGCCTTTGGTCATTCCTAATTTCAAGCAGCCGAATGCCCCTGATGTTCACAACACTTCTCTTCAGCTTCAACGTAGAATAATTAATTTGGAATCACAAGTAATAATGATTTTGCTTAAACTGAGGAGTTTTGCCTATGAATCAGGGCTGCTTTAGTTTATATGAATGACTTGAAAAGCACTATTTTTCCACAATAAATTCTGGCATTAAAAATAGTTTAAAAATAGTGTCTATAGTAATAATACCTAACTTATGTATTATTACTAATTTGTTGAATTACTTATCGTCTTATTTTTGACAGATATATTTCAGCTCACAGGAAACCCCACCCCCCCCCCCCCCCCCCGGGAAAAAATAATTTGATATACTAATTAAAGATTTTATCTAAGGTTGAACAACTAAAATCAAGTGAAGGTCTATCATTATTAAAAATTAAACAATTAAAGGATGAAATATGTATATGATTATAAAGACCGATTGGCAAAGACACAAGTTTACAAATTTAATTTGAAATTTTCTAAAATTTTTAGAAAGAGAATGCTACACTTCGTACCGAATTAAACTTAATGAAACAAAAACAAGTATTGTCAGCATCCCGACAGAATTTGCAAAGTACTAGTAATAATGCTGGGTCTAGAGACACACGACTTAATGTTTTTCGCTCTAATCAGCAGTCAAAGCGAATAGATCTATTTCCAAGGAATTCAGTTACTGCATTTAATTATAATTCAAGTTCAACTTTATCGGATAAACCATTTATACGCAGATCTAATTCCGTCGTTAATTTAAATACACAACAAAAACAGCACGCTAATAACTTTACCGATGACTCTCATATCATTCTACATTTAATAACTTGGATCTCTCTTTGAATCAAAAATTTGAATTACCTTCTAGAATGGTATATTTTTAAAGTCTATTTTATCTATTTCTTTCTAAAGGTAAATACTCTGTATGAACGAACTAGCCGTGGCGAGGAGTTTACTTTTTGTGATGGAACTGATAAAATTATAGTTGTTCAGGCTCTATTATGTTGTCGTCCTCCATATTGTCGAAATTGTGTTTTATATGATTTCCAAGCAATAACTGCCGAAAATAAAAATAATGCAGACACGTTTTTCAAATATTTTCGTTGGACAAGCGTTTCTCTGCCAATATCAAGTTTTGATGTTAAAAGAAAAAAAAATTGAAGTAAATTTTAATTTTTAATCAGAATTTTTTCTGGTTAATAAATTATTTCGTACAAGAGTTTCCTTATCCCCGGTTACCAGAAATTTAGCCACTGGAAAGTTGGGCTTTTCGGATTTTGGTCTAAAGTGAATTTTGGGCTTTACGTGAAAAAAGCGAAATATTGGTCTCTAAAAAAATTAGACTAATTATGTAGAAAGAAAATTCGAAAGTAGAAATCGAAATTTTATTTTCAAAAGATTCGAAATAATAAGAGAAATATCCTGAACTTCTAAAGTCAAAAAAATTGATAAATAATTTAAGGGTATTATAAAAATATTGCCTAAAAATTGCCTCAATTTGCTTGGCCGATCTTAGTACTTAGGAAGTCTACGGATTCTTCGTTAACCGAAACCGAACTAATAAACCGACCCAGGATTTTCTGATAACAAACAACCCGAAACGAAAATCTTTTTTCGGTTCAGTTCGAATTGACATAGTTTCAATGCCAAAAATTTTAAAATAATTTTCATTATTTTTAGGTCAATTTTCTTCAAAAAAATCATTTTTATGAAATTACAACCCCTAATGGCCATATTATCAAATTTTGTCTTTCTGGTAGATTACATGTTTGTTGGGTTTGCGGAGATGAGACAAAGATTTATCCAGACGGGACAAGAACAGAATTTATTGATACAATGATCGAATCGTGTGTTTTTTTTCTAACTTTAAATTTTTAATTTAAAGTTACCGTTCAAACGGAAAAGCCACTCGATCGTGTGAATCAAATAGATGGAAAAGTTTAGAATTTATACCTAATATGGCAAGAATGTCTGTTCGGCGGGATGGGTCTTATTCTGCTTTGTGCAGTAAGGTATTTTAATGGAATTTTTATTTCAAAAATAAATATTTTCGATCGTAAAATAATTTTTAAACTTGCTAAATATGTGGTATAGTGTAGTGTACCGGTAGTAAAAGTTCGGGACATGACATATTTTTTTTCAATTCGTCCTAGCTGAGTCGAGTGATTATTCTTCGGTTAAATATTTAGTTTTTCTTATTTATTTTTAGCTCAACACAAAAACAACTTCAAAAATTACTAATGAGGAATGGTTAGAAATAACTGCGCCGGATTTTAAAGTTTTTAATAGATTCTTTTCTCCAAATTATTTTTTAAAGCTTCGACGGTTTAAGACAACAAAGCTAGTTGAGATTGTAATTTCATTAGAGTCATCCTTTCCTGGTTCTTTTGTACAAATTTGCCTCTGTACTGATAATGTGATTATGGTTAAACATCTTCGTACGGACAATGAAGATGGATTTTCGTTACAAAAAAATGATGGTAATTAAATAATTATATTAACATAAATATAATTATTTAAAGACAAACATGTTTGTTTTTCGTATGGCAAATGCGCACATATAACAGAATGATGTATAATATTTTTAACAATGCGTTATGGTCTAAAAATAAATTTATTTTTTAATGTACATGAGTATATATATATCAGGGTTGGATAATTTTGAATTTTAAAAAGCGGAGACTTAAGCTGAATAAAATAATAAAGTGGTAGACGGAAAACCAGATTTTTTTGAATTACAAAATTAATTTATTGAAACATAATGGTTGTCATTAGGGGTGTAATCCCGCGGAAGCCAAATATACGAAACGGAAGGGTCAAAAAAGCGGATTTCTGCGGAAGTAGAAGATAATCCAGCCATGATATATTTTCAATTACGAGTTATTTTTCGAGTTATATGTACTCTCAGTGTATCTATTCATTATTTTTTATACTAATTTAAGATATAAGTCATTTATACATATTTTACATTTTCTTAAGTCAAATTCTTGCAACAAAATTTACATTTTCAAAATTTTTTTACATTCATGCATAATTTGATTTTTTATTTATTCACTATATGTATTTTCAATAATTCTAAGGGAAATTCTAAGGGAACTTTATTTTAATTAGATAAGAATAAAACTTCGATAAATAGTAATCTGTGGATATAAGGGAAGTCGAGGTTTTAAGGGAAATCAGTAAATTGGAGGAATATCGAAATTTGAAGATTTGAAATTTCAAGCTAGTTATGGCTTTGCGCCTACTTGGCCGCGCGCCTACTTGGGCGTGTCCCAGGTAAATGTCACTATATACCCCTCCACATAGTTCAGAATTTTTTAGATTTTTCTTTTTAGAATTTTCGACAAAAATTTATAATCAAACATAGAAAATAAATTTTAAAATATACCTACTACATATTTAATCAAACAACAAAGTGGAGTTATAGGTATCTCCCAATACCTATAACTTATTTCAGCCTATAATTTTTCAGCCCTAATCATATAAGGTTCGACAGCATTTTAATTTTTTCTTTTATAAACTTTCAAATTAATTTAGTAAAGACTATGTAAGCGCTTATAAACGTGCACAACAAAATTGAAAAAACGAAATTGAACGTCAAAAGATGGAACAAGAAAAAAGAGAAAGAAAAAGTGAATCTCAGGCGTCAAAAGTTTATTAAAAATTTGAGAAAATTTTTAAAAAATTTTAAATTCAGAAAAAATCAAGCTTTGCAGCTGAGAACAAGAAATGACAGCCTAATTTAAATGCACAAATAGGAATGATTTTAGAAAAATTGGAAAAATATAAAGAAACGGATTAAATTATGATAATTTGAGGTTTTCCTTCTTAAAAAATTTTTTTTATAAAAATTCCAAAATTTTAAAGACGCTTAAAAATGGTCAATAAATTCAATTTTTAGGGAAGGGAAAAAACGAAGAAAGTCAAAAACGAAGCCTGATTGTTTTTAAATTATTTCAGTCGAACCTCATTTCTTGAATACTCCCAAAATTGGTTGTTTTTCAGTTTAAGATACGTGTTCTTAAATTTTGGTTGTCTACTGGGTGGTAGCAGCCTAAATTATACTCCGTGTTTAAAATTTTTTTTAATTAGGTAATTTATAAAAATTTCTAAAAAAAATTTTTCTAAAGACGTTTTCTAAAAATACTCGAATAAAAACTCCATTATAATTTACGATTTTTTAATCCAAAGGAAGTGAGCTTCGACTATTTATTTAAAAATATTTGGTACTCCATTATCCCTACATGTTTTGCGGACTTTTTTTGCGGACAAATTTTATTTATAAAAAAAATAACATGAAAACTATATAAAAGAAAGAATAATTTCAATCATTCCAATTAGTGTTAAATTAATATGGTACTGCTGATGGAATAAATTGTCCGCAAAAAAAGTCCGCAAAACACGTAGGGATAACGGTGTAGTATCAAATATTTTTTTGTTCTTATATACCTATTCTATAAAAAATTTTTTTATTTTAATTATTCACGTTCAGTTTAATTCTATCAATATTTTGCCATTAATAAAATTTAATTTAAAATAATTTTTAGTCTCCTTATAGTCTGTCAATATTTTTAAAATAATGTCAAACATGATCCCTTCAATTCAAGGTTTCTTCCCAATCCTTTATTTTTTAAAAGTTTTCCTTTTTCGATCTCTTCTTTGGTTCTATTCTTGGAATTTTGCATAGTCTTGTAGTTAGAATTATTTATCAAAAAGTTCCAGAGCCTTATATGGATGAAATTTTTCATGTTGCACAGACAAGATTATATTGCAGAGGAATTTATAATGAATGGTAGTTAAATTTAAATTTTATTTTATAATATTTAAGGAAGATAAATAGGCAAGGGATCTATCCGGCATAAAAATAAATTATCGCTTTTTCGAGAATCGGGACTGCTATCTCTGCAATTTGCCACTAGAATGAGGAGGAAAAAATTTCTTACTTGTTGGATCCCTTACCCATTTTTGCGGAATTTTTCCTTTTGTTGCAGAAACTTTTCATATAGTATTTTCTCGTTTATCCGCAAAAAGGAGAATAAGTCCGCAAAAATGGGTTATGGATAAATGACAATTACTTAAAATTTTTTAAATATAAATTTCTCAATTAAAATTTTGTCAAAATTAGAGAGTCAAAATCAAAATTTGTTTAAAGGGTTAGGAAGGATTCTGGATTGAGGAGAGATTGAAATTTGTCCAATTCTTTCCGTATTGTTGATTTTCTTCGAAGTATATTTGGAAGAAATTTCTTTAAGAGAGATTTTTTAATCCTCACGTATTTTCAGGAATCCAATGATAACAACACCTCCAGGGCTTTATTTCCTTGCTGTTTTATTTGGTTTTTGTGGTTATGAACGTTACCTCAACTCGTTAATTTTGCCTTTTTGTTTTGCTGGTTTATGCCGTTTGAGACGATTTATTTTAATTTTTACCAAAGGAAAATTAAAAAAAGAAATTGGTAAAATTAAATAAAATCATAGTCGGATCTCACTACAAGAACACCGCTTTGCTCTGAAAATTTTTTTATCACATAATCAAGTGTTTCATAAATTGGGGAATCCAGCCCCTCACACCCAGTATTAATTAAGTCTTAAAAAGTGTTACAAACTGATGTGTATGTATTTGGTAGGGATGGACCGGGTTGAGAGAAAGTTCGGATCAGGATTTCAAACTTCTTTTAGGACTTAGTTTCGGATTTCAGGTCGTAAAATGTCCTGATTTTGTTGACCATGCCCATTTTTTTGTTGACCCTGCCCAGGAAAAGTTACAAGACAGGCATAGTTTTTTCAAAAAAATTATTGGGGGTGTCATATAGCGAGGTCAGACATATCACAAAAATATTTCTTTTCCAGATCAATTTAGAGATGTTCGCTTATCAGCTTTAGCAATTTGTTTCCTTCCTGTCTTGCTTAATAATTCGTTTCTTTAGTAATTTTAATTTTAAAAAATATTCAAAAAAATTATATTTCAAGTTACACAGATCTTCTTTCTCTCACAGCTTTTATTTGGGGTATTTCCTTCAATTCTTATTTAATTTCTTCAATATTTTTGGCATTGTCAGTGCTTACAAGACAGGCACATTTTTATTCAAAAATAATTTTTTTTAATTAAAAAAAATTTTTTTAAGACCAACATTGTCTGGCCAGCTTTAAATTGTTTGGCAATTTCATTAAATTTACTCAAACAATTTTTATTTAATCAAATCTCCTTTAAACAAGTATTTTTCAAGGCAATTTTTAGAAAAATTTATTTTTAATATTTTTTCATTTTTAAAGACTTTTAAATTAATTTACCAATTTTTGTTGGTTTTTGCTTTTATGTGTTTTCTTGTTTGGAATAATGGAAGTATTGTGCTAGGTGACAAAACGGCACATAAACCAGTTAAAATTTGGATTTTATAGTTAATTCGGTGATTTATAAGAAATTTCTTAGAGAGATCCTTATAACTCATTTTTGATTAACTGATAAAAAATTTTAAGACAAAAAATGAGGGTGATAGGTCCAAATTTAAAGTGATATATCAGCATATTCTAGTTATAATTACTCGTGAAATTATTCTCAACAGCTCCCTGGGGCGAGGAATTAGTTGACAACTCTAGAATGGGGAATTAATCAAGAGGGGGAATTATTCGAGGGAGGGGAATTAATCGAGTAAATACGGTATCCTCCAGACTGGGGCTGTATTAGGGATTGGGGCTATAATAGAGAATGGGGCTTTATTTGGAGAGATATGGTAAATTGGGTTTGACAGAGTGATTATGAAGTGAATTATTTATTTTTTAAGGTATTTCCGTCTTGATTAACTTCTCCAATTTACCTAAAAATCGGAAAAATCTTGCTAACTTTTTACCTCCTTGCTAAACCCAATTTTATTAATTAGAAAAAAATTTTTCAGGTGATCCATTTACCTCAATTATTTTATTTTGTTGGGTTTACTGCAGCATCTTCCTTGCCTCTATTTATCAGCTATTTTTTTCAAAATTATAAGAAAATATTTAATCGGTGAATTAATAGATTTTATAAAATTAACTAAAAATTTTTTCCAGTTTTTCTTTAATTTCAATGTTATTTATTTCATTATTTGCGTTTTTGTCAGTCAATTGTTGTACTTTAGCTCATCCTTATTTGTTGGCGGATAATAGACATTTTACTTTTTATTTATGGCAACGATTCTTTCAGAGACACTGGATTGTTAGAAATTTTTTAAATTTTATTTTATGTTGTCATAGGATCCATAATCTTTTTATAGTTTGCTGTTGGATCTGGGGATCTAATAGGTGCTATTGGGTCAGATTGCCATTACACAGTGGCAGTAACTAGGGATTAGACCTAAACGATCCTTTTCAACGATCCTTTTTTGGTGTCTCGATCGTTGTCTCGATTAATCCTCAAAACCCTGTCTGTAAACTCCTCAGTTTTTAGACAGGTTTTTTGATTCAGAAATTTTAATTATTATCATCCATAATCGCTTAATTTCGATACTATTTTACTTAATCCCATAAAATGGCTCCCTCGAATAGGGTTGTCGGTTTTATCAAATTCTTCGGTTAACTGAAACCGAACCGAAAATTTTCGGTTCGGTTTGAAACTGACAACACTACCCTCGAATGGTATAGTCAAGTTAACTCGTTTCAATAGCCTCCTGTAAATTTATATAAATTTGGGGGAGTTGTCCAACTATTTAACTTACTTTTTATTAATTTTGTGTAATTTTTTTTTATTTTCTAGGCAAAATATTTGGCAATACCCTTCTATACCTTCAGTGCAATTTTAATGTTTAAAATGACCTCAGAAATTCCAAATAAATTAAAGGTCGTCATTAAAAATCTTTATTCACTTAAAAAATCATTTTAGGCCTTCTATCTTATTTTTACCTCGCTTTGCCTCATTCCAGCCTTTTTATTAGAATTTCGTTATTTTATCATACCCTTTGCTTTATGGCGTCTTTCACTAGATAAACAATCAAGAAAAGCACAATTTTTCGAAATTTTAATTAATTTAATGGTAAGTTTGAGGGAATTTTAAGCAAAAAATTTATTTTAGGTCTCTTCTTTTGTTCTCTATTTATTTTTAAATAAGCCTTTCAAATGGCCTAATGATCCAGAAAAGTGGCAGCGATTTATGTGGTAAAGAAAAATAAAAAAGAAGATTTTTAAAAGAGAAAGTGAATAAATATGGAAATTAAAATTTACCTAGAAATTAAAAATTATATTATACTTGAAATAAAAAGTCAACATCAATTAAGCGAGAATAAAAGAATGAAAAATTTTTTGACATCGTACCACCCCTATTTTTGGCCTCGTACTCGTACCTCGTATTTTAAAAATTTTTAAAGATCAAAATTGTCGAATCATAATTGTCGATCGGTAATTGTTCGGTTCTTATACCCTCTTTTTTCTTTCCTAAAAGTGTCGAATGACACCAAAATCAACACCAGTTTGAGCCTAGATACAGACGAAAATCTGCGCAAGCGAAAGGTTTTGAAAAGCTTTTCACCGACTACAATAGGATTTCAAACAAAATTCCAAATTAAATATTTTTAGATGTATACTGTATGCTCATTTTTTGATAAGTTTTTCAAATTTTTATTGAAAAACAAATTTCCTATAAGCTCTCGCGTAATGCACCCCATTTGAGAGAAAATGGAAAAACTGATTCTCTCCAATAGCATCAAATTATTTCAATTAAGCATCTTTAAATTTTATAACTCGTATTTTAAAAATTAGAATATAAATCACTTGTGTAAAAAAATTTTAAAGCACATGTTAAAAAATATATAAAATGAAGCCGAACCTCAGAAGATAATCTTAAAGGGGATTAAGGGACAGAAGATAGAGAAAACTATAGTGCTGAAAAAATATATCAGAAATGAGTGGTAATTAATCAAGGGTTATCGCTTAGTTTCCCACACCCAAAAAAATTAAAAAATCATAAAAGGAGGGTTATCTACTATTAGAGGTATTTGAGGTCCGACCATGGTATTTTTAATGGAAATTTACATGTACCCTGAGAACTCCGAATATAAAAAAATATGACAAAAAAATATTCTAAACAATATTTAAAATTCCTTGTAAATTCCACAAATTCCATAACAAATTCCACCAAAAATTAAATTCCTTCAACTTCAAATTCATTCAATTAAAGAGCCATTGTTAATTATTGGAGTTCCATTATATTGTAAGTATGATTGTGTTTACAATTGATAAGCGAGAAACATGTTCTGGTTTCTTAAAAATATTAATGATTTAGTAAATGTCTTAAAAGTTTAAAAAGTTAAAGATATAGCTACGAGGCCGTTTTGTTTAGGGCCGTTTTGGGCATATTGCAAATATATTTTACAAAATAATTTTATTAGAAAATACTTTGGTAATTTCCCAGTTCCATACGAACATGTTTAACCATGAGGGAATTACCAACACAAAGCCACATATAAATACTGTCACCAGGTGAAGATTCTACTGGTATTACAATCATAATTTCTTTAGTTGAATTAAACCGACGAAGCTTTAAAAAATTATTTTAGGAAAAGAATTTTAAAAAAACTTTGAAGTCTTGTGCATTTACTTGCAAATAAGTGTCAGCCAAATCATTAGAATTTTCCTGAGATTATTAAAAAGTAAATAATACTTATTTAAATAAAAAATAGGCTTTCAAGTATAGTAGGGAGGGATCCCTACGGCAATCCCTTTTTAAAGTGCAGAAATTTTTCATCGAAAGTTTAGATACTTAAAGGTTTCATACAATCGATTTATTATCGAAAATATATCCTTTTATAATTAAAAAATCTTTCAAATATGTACCTTATTGTACAAAGAATAAGAGCCATCTGGACGTAAAGACATTTTTTCTGAGTTCGGAATAAACTCCTCTCTTTGACCTGGAAATTCTAAACCAGGAGTGTAGACTTGATAAAAATTCTTTTCTTGAAGAAAATTGATCTTAAAGAGTAATGGAAATTATTTGAAAATTTTTTGGTTGTGAAATTATGATCACCCTTTTTGACTTTCTCCGCTTAAAAAATTTTAATACCATAAAATTACGTTTGATTAATTTAATTGCCTTGAGATGATTTAGGGGGAAATGACGAGAAAAAGGAAAAGAGGAGAGATATGGTTCCAATCAAAAGTAAACTGATTAGAAATAAAAATTACTTGAAAATGTTTCTTTCCATCAGAATATAATATTGGGAATAGAGCAAAATATTTTGTTGTAGATTTGCTAGAAACTTTTTCATTTTCAACACTTTCTGGATATTCATATAAAAGGCAGTGTTGAGAATATGAAGAATTTCCACACCCAATCAATTCGACTACAATAATCTCCCTATTTTCATCAGTAAAAGTATACTCTCTACCACGACCGGTTAATTTATTGCCAGTATGAACCTAAAAAGAAAATAAATCATTAAAAACGAAAATATGTAAACCATATCAGAATTCAATTCAAATAACTGATTTAGAGACATTTCTTTGTTAATATTAAAATATTCAGTAGTTTGACTACGTGTTGAACCAGACTAAATAGAAATTTTTACATATAAATTTTGATTTCAAAATATCCAAAATACCTGAAAATTTTGAGCTTTGGATGTCAAAAAGCGGCTGCCAGTTTTTAAAGGCTGTTTTTGAATTTGACTGGATTGTAATGAGCTGTAAGAATTAGTTCGTCTAATAGAAGGTTTAACTATTGTCTCATGATAAATTGATGACGTAGGATTCTATAAAGCATAAAATTATATAGTAGGATTTTAATAGGATAACTCTCATTAGACGAATACAGGGGGAGGGATAGATATGCTCAAATCGAAATGGGGTTAAACACAAAAGTATATACTAACCAGACAAAAGCAAGGTAGAGATAGATATACTCAAATTGAAATTCAATTATGGCGTTAAAAACAATGTATGGACTTGAAAACCTACTTCTCAACTCATCCTTTCCACACAGACTAACCAGCTCTCTCTCTCTACCCAGTGGTCTTCCAAATTTTACTGGTTTTTTAAAAGTGAATATGGTATTGCGTGTGGCTTAAGGGTAATGCCTGTCATATTATAAAAATAAAATTACTTTTCGGCCAGGCTCTATTTGATCCGAAATTTTATTTGAATTACAATTTGAAAATGCTGTTTTGGGACCCTGTTGACAAACACATTGCGATTTAAGCAAATTTAATTCAGATTGAAGATTTGAAAGTTTTTTCTAAAAAATATTATTTCAGAGTTTATTCTTGAGCTCTAAGGAATCAAAGGGGTTCGGTTAGATAAATGGGTTCGGTCAATTAATCAAAATATAAATTCAAAACTTTAAACAATCTTTCCATAAATCCCACTGCTGCCGTTAGGGGTGGGGGCCCAAGTACAGAATGGTAAGACTTCCTTCTTCATAAATTCCACTTATTTGCAGCTGGCATATTATTATAAAATATGTCAGATTCCCCACCCCCATTGGCAGGAGTGCCAACTATTTATTTAAAGACCTCAAAGTCCGATTCTTTTAAATCAAAAGATCTTTCTTGTGCTGTAAACTCCAAAAACATATTTGTATTCTTAAACCCTTGAATGATTCTGTCTTGAGTAGATTTCGACTTCTCTAAACGCTGATTTTCCAAACTTGCTTTTAATTCTTTTTGTAGTTGGTTGAATTAATTTGAAAAAATTATAATAAATATACAAAATAATTGTTTTACCAAAGAAAAATTCTTTAATTGTGTTTCCAATTCATTAATAACTTTGCTACCTACTAGTACAGATTTTAATTTAGAAACGTTGAAGATAATTTTATTTAGATCCCCTCGAAGTTCTTCTGCAAGTGGAATAGTGGAACTAACACCACCGGTCTGTTGATTGTATCCTTCAGTTCCGGCCATAATACAGAATCTAAAACAAGCTAAAAAATAATAAAAAGTTAGGGTGTTAATTGAAAATAAAATCGAGATATTTAAAAGTATATACTGAAAGTTCATAATCAATTTTGAAAAATCAAAAATATATAAGTTATCGAGACATTCAATTCAATGAATAAATTAAAAGGAAAAAATTAGACAAGTAATATTACGAGGCAAGTACTAGTACTTTTCGATTTGCAGAATGCGAGCTGATAGCGGGATTCCAGTAAGTTTTTGGTACAAATTTGAAATAAGCAAGACGTATCCAAAAACAGAGGTGGGTACTTTTCCGTTCTGCCACACCCCCCTAACGTGGCGCGAACTTTGCGGACTCGAATTTTGCGGACCCGAACTTTGCGGACCCGAAATTTGCGGAACGAAAGTTGCGGACCCGAAGGTTGCGGACACGAAGTTTGCGGACCTGATTTTTGCGGAACCAAGATTCTAGGACCGACACTTGAGTAAAAAGAAAAAATTTAAAATTTTATTTTTCAAGGATTACGGCAGAGTTTACCATGATCCGTACCAGATCAAGATTTTTTCTTGATTTTTCAAAATTTTTATCAATTTTTTATCTTAAAATTATTTCATAATTTAAATAATCGAGAAAATTCCTTGAAGAAATCATTTATATGGCCATCTCATAAGGTCATGATGCTGAATTCATCCTAATTAACGCCGCAGGCTAAAATTTTTGAAATTTCCGAGGTTCAGTACTCTATTGTCGGTCCGCAAATTTTTGGTCCGCAAATCTCAGATCCGCAAAATTCGGGTCCGCATAGTTCGGGTCCGCAAAATTCGGGTCCGCAAAGTTCGAGTCCGCAAATTTCGGGTCCGCAAATTAAAATCCGCAAATTTCGGCGCGCCCCCCCTAAATTAATGCTCAAAATGTAGGGTAATAAAAGGTGCAGAGTAGAATGGTATCAATATTTTTCTCGGTGATGCCAGTTGACCGAGATATAGTTCTCGAAATGGTCAGAAACCTTAGGCGTTGATTTTGGTGTCATTCGACTAAGCTCGTTGAGCTCTTTCGGATGAGATTTTAACTGCACATTTAAATTTTATATTCCGAAAATGAGTTTACTCACTCATATATTTTTGAACTTTTCGAGCCCTATGACACGGTCCACAGGCATTTCGGTAAAAAAGTGGTACCGTTCGATTCAGCACCATTTATTACCCTATACATGACATTTTGAGCGTTAATTTAGAGTGTGGCATAACGGAAAAGTACCCAGAGTGTACGAGAAAGATTTAACAAAGTACTAGTACGAAGGCGCGCCGAAATTTGCGAATTTTAATTTGCGGACCCGAAATTTGCGGACCCGAACTTTGCGGACCCGAATTTTGCGGACCCGAACTATGCGGACCCGAATTTTGCGGATCTGAGATTTGCAGACCAAAAATTTGCGGACCGACAATAGAGTCTACTGAACCTCGGAAATTTCAAAAATTTTAGCTTGCGGCGTTAATTAGGATGAATTCAGGCATCATGACTTTATGAGATGGCCATATAAATGATTTCTTCAAGGAATTTTCTCGATTATTTAAATTATGAAATAATTTTAAGATAAAAAATTGATAAAAATTTTGAAAAATCAAGAAAAAATCTTGATCTGATACTGATCATGGTAAACTCTGCCGGGATCATCGAAAAATAAAATTTTTAATTTTTACTTTTTACTCAAGTGTCGGTCCTAAAATCTTGGTTCCGCAAAAATCAGGTCCGCAAACTTCGTGTCCGCAACCTTCGGGTCCGCAACTTTCGTTCCGCAAATTTCGGGTCCGCAAAATTCGGGTCCGCAAAGTTCGCGCCACGAGTACGAGAAATAGATTAAGCATGTGCTAGAATAAAAGAAAGAATGAGTATTTATTACACCACAACACAAAAGCATTGTTCTCCAGTATTTCAGCCAATTGCTGCTGGTGTTGAAATATGTCCGTATTTGCAATAAGAAAAACAAGCGTGTTTATCTTTAATAAATTTTTTTTCAATATTTAGACCTGTTTAGATCATTAAGATTTTTAAAAATTACAATGCTTCTTTTGTCCAAAATCTCCTCTGCCCGTATGCACGTGGTTAACAATAAAAGCCTTGTCAACAAAAAACAAAATTTCTATACTTCCACCAGAAGATGTCTCAGTCGGTATAACCATCTTAACAGCTTTTGTTGAATTAAACCGACGAAGCTTTAAAAAAATATTTTTTAACAATAATTTATGAAAAACTCTGAAATCAGGTGCATTGATTTGTAAATAGACGTCCTCAGAAAATTTTGAAGAATTTTCCATATCGACATGCAGCTTCTAAAAAATAAATTAGAATATATCTAAACCAAATTTGAGAATTTGCAACATTTTATGTATAAAAAATCTTTTGTCTATATATCCAAAAGCTTCTAAATAGGGAAAGAGGACCCCCTCACTTCTTCTCAAAAAATTAAAATGCCAAAATAGCAAGTGTAATGTTTGTCACTTTATTTTAGCATGAATAAATTTTTTTCCAACGAAATAATTTTTCTGTATAATTAAAAAATCTTTCAAATATGTACCTTATTGTACAAAGAATAAGAGCCATCTGGACGTACAGACATTTTTTCTGTGTTAGGAATAAACTCCTCTCTTTGACCTGGAAATTCCGTACGAAATGCTGTCCCGTCTGTGTGATAACTTTAAATTAAAAAAGAAGTATTTTTTCCCATCATTCTAGAACAAACATTTCCATAGTTCTAGAACCAAAATATTCACGTCTTTCACCACTTGGAATTATTATAGTTTTGTCTCCTGATTTCCACCAAATTTCTACTTGACCAGAAGAAAGAAATCTGACAATATGCCCAACAGGAGTGTAGACTCGATAAAATTTGTATTTTTGTAGAAAATTGATCTTAAAGAGTAATGGAAATTATTTGAAATTTTTAGCCAAAAATTAGTAGATTTTGTTCATTTAGAAGGAGAAACTGGAAATGCATGAGATAATTTTAATGAAAAATCAAAAAGGTAAAATTCAATTTCATTCTCCTCTTATCCAACGTCAAAATAAGTTTGGCAACACATTATAAATCGGCCTATCTTTAATACTAAAAAATGGTAGCCGAACTTGAATCATGGGTGAAAAATTTAAAAAAATTATTCAAAAATTATTAAGACTTTCATATTTAAAAAAATTTACTTCAATTTTGTTTCCATTACAAGTTTTTGGCAAAAGAGGAACAGTTGTCCAACGAAAATATTTTGAGTTAGACTTGTCTGAATCATTCTCATTTCCACAAATTAAATTATTTGGATATTCATATAAAAGGCAATATTGATGCTCACATCCAGAGAGTTCAACAACAACAACTTCTTCATCTCCATCATTGAATGTAAATTCTTTTCCACGATCAGTCAACTTATACATTGTATTCACCTTTTAAAAAATAATAAATAATAAAAAATAAGGCTTAAACAAAACCATTTCAAAAGATAATTCAAATTTTTTATTTAAGGAAATATCCATGTTATTAAATTTCGTTTGAACAAATGGAGCAGGAACTAAATTTAAAGGCTCACAAAATCGAAAACAGGAAAGCTAAAAAGGAATAACAAATTTTTTTGAATAAAATTCCTTTAAAACCTCTGAACTATCCAAAATCTCACTATAATCATTAATTCTCCCATTATCCTCTTTAAATGATTTTCCAAAGGCATTGACTTCTCCTTCCAATAATTTAATTTTTGCATGTATTAGCTTTAAATAAATGAAATAATTTTATCAAATTTTAACTAGACCTCTAGTTCCAACTCTTTTATTTTATCAGAAGCCTTTCCTGCCTTTGCATTAAACTCATCACGTTGAAGACCAAACCGAATATCTACAATTTTTGCCCATTCATGGATTTTTTGTTGATTAAACTTGGCCATCTCTTTATGGAAATTTTCCCAATTTGCATTTAACTGGTGTTGTTTTCGTTCAAAATACTTTAAAATATTTTCAATTAAAATGTAAAAAAAGATAATTTTTTACATCAAACAAATTTTCAAATCGAGTAACCAAATTTTGAACAATTTTGTCACTTGTTCTGTCCATGACAAGTTTATCCAGATCTTCTCGAAATGCTTCTATAATTGGAGAAATGGCACGACCACCACCATTATATAGATTATAAGAGCTATTTAAAAATAAATTTTAAAAATTCAAAAAGGAAAAAAGACCATTTCAAAAGTTCAGGTTTTTGAATTTTCTCAGCTGATTGCTGAGAAGTGCTTTGAAACAAATGTGCATTTGTCAGAGTCTGAATAAGAGGGAAGGTTATTACTTCAAAAAAGAAAATTATTTTAAAAAATACTTCAAAAACAGATGAAGTTGTTGAAGAATTAGAAGCCGGAAGACAATTCTCATTTTCCATAAATTCAGGAAAATCAAACGAATCTTCTTTAATTTTACTCATAATTATGAATTTTTTACAATAAAAAATTGAACTAAAAATTAAAAAATTTAAGTCGGATTAGATGAAATTTTTAATCTAGAGAATAGGGAAAATACAGTAGGATTAAAAGATGAATATGTGGCTCGCGACGAAATGTCTATTGTAAAATTTATTATCAGAAGGTACGGTTCATCACTGGTGGAGAATTAAATAAACTAAAGTCCGTTCCAAAATAGGTTGACACCCCCTAATTTTTCCGATAAGTCAACTTAGGTTTGTCCAATTTTTATAATTTCTTTAAATATTGATTTAGCAGCAAAAATTACCCTATTTTACAAAAAATTTTAGAAAAGCAAAAATTTTAACAAAAGTTATGAAAAATTTTCAGAAAATGAGGTGTTCCAAAATACATTGAACAGTTTGTAAAACCTAATAAAAAAGCCCTTAAGCAATTACTAAAAATGAAATAAAAAATTCTATGAACATTTCTATTGATATTGAGTTAAAAAGAAAAAAGAACGAAGTCTATAACTGTTTTCTTCATCGAGATCTCAAATCTCGAAAATCAACGGGAAACCGGGGTACAGTACTTCAAAAAATATTTTAACCCCTTTAGGGCATATATAAAAATTTTCTTTTAGGCCTATCTGAAAGCCCATAAAATTTGCTATAAAATAGTCCTGGCCTTAGTGTTTCTAAAATATATCTGTTTGAAGTATGCCCACTTAATGCTCAAAACCCTCCAAAATACCCCAAAAATGATCACTTAATGATTCCACGAACAATATCTCCATGTGTTCTTTATTGTGAAATTTAAGCTTGCTCTATTTTGTAGCAAATTTTATGGGCTTTCAGATAGGCCTAAAAGAAAATTTTTATATATGCCCTAAAGGGGTTAAAATATTTTTTGAAGTACTGTACCCCGGTTTCCCGTTGATTTTCGAGATTTGAGATCTCGATGAAGAAAACAGTTATAGACTTCGTTCTTTTTTCTTTTTAACTCAATATCAATAGAAATGTTCATAGAATTTTTTATTTCATTTTTAGTAATTGCTTAAGGGCTTTTTTATTAGGTTTTACAAACTGTTCAATGTATTTTGGAACACCTCATTTTCTGAAAATTTTTCATAACTTTTGTTAAAATTTTTGCTTTTCTAAAATTTTTTGTAAAATAGGGTAATTTTTGCTGCTGAATCAATATTTAAAGAAATTATAAAAATTGGACAAACCTAAGTTGACTTATCGGAAAAATTAGGGGGTGTCAACCTATTTTGGAACAGACTTTAATACAATATTTCAAAAAATCAAAATTTTCGACGTATTGATAAAAACAATTTTGATAGAAAATGTAAAACCTAAATTTTAAACAGCGGCATTTTCTAAGCTTTATAAAATTCAATCGGAAATCAATCGAAAATTTCCCATTAAAATTTAAATAAAAAATAAAAACTTATTATAAATTAAAGAAATGTGTTTCCTAGAATTTAAGAGAATTTTCTAGTGTTTCCTAGAATTTATAAATTGTATAAATAAAAAACGAAGTAGTAAAATAATTCACTGCGTAGGGACTTATATTCTCTCCATCAATAAAAAGATTAATTTTATGGAAAATGGGAGGAGAAATATATACAAATTTTCTTTTCTCCTCAACTTTTCATGTGTGCGTGCCCTAGTTTTATTCAAAACATTATCAAAGGCAAATAATATGGGGGAATTTTCTCATGCTTCTCAAAAATAATTTTTCCACGATCTATGAAATATTTTCAAAAATTTTATTTTAGGTCATATTTTGAATTAAATTCGAAAAAGTCGAAAAAATCGGGAAGTTTTTTTAAATTATCTAGTGAGAGATTTATTGCCTCTTAACTTAATAATTAATCAAAGGTCAATGAAAAAAATTCAAAATAAATTTATTTAAAATTTAAAGTTTATTTAAAAAAATTATCGAAATTCACATCTGATCAAGCGATTTCTATTTAACTTGACTGTTCACAATGTGCCTGAAAATTGGAAAAATCATTTAAATATTTTCTATTTCTCATTTTTACCTCCTCAACGAAGAAGAACAAATTTGGATTATTATCTACCCCATTTCTAACCCATCCTTTCTTCCCCGTTGCCACCTCATTAGCACAAATCACTTTAGCTCTCACATTTCTTGTATCACGTTGATTGGATTTAAGACTTGCCTGGTGTCTTTTTTTGGTGTCTCCTTTTGGTTGTTTTTCCACAAGATCTAATTTTTAAATTGGCCCAAGTTATTATTATCCAAAAATAATCTTTTTACCCCTTATAAAATCATCTTCCTTTTTAAAATGAATGGAAGCCATTCGAGCCCCATTCTTCTTCGCTTCCTCACTAGCTTCCTTCCAAGTTAAAGGTTTTTTCTCTGGCGAGGAAATTTGAATGCAACAATTTCCCTCTTTAAAGAATACGTAATCTGGAGGACATGGAGGGTTAAAAAATAAAATCCCGACTGCTGAATATTTTCCGAATAAATTAAAAAATTCTAAAAATTCGTCTTTTAATTATTTCCAAAAATAAAACAAAAAATTTTCCATTTTTGTTAACATTTTTGAAAAAACAAAGAAAACTAGTAGTAGATTAATAATTTTATTATTAAAAATATTTTCTTTATTTTCCCGAACTTGCAAATGTATTAATAATGTTTCTATTTTTTGTTGGCTATTTTTAATGGAAAAAGGAAAATAATATTTTCGGGAATCTATTATTCTTCCTTTGTATTTTAATTTATTTAAAAGTAAATTTATTTGGTATCCGCTCATTTGCTGTCCATTTCTTAGGACTTTCTTGGATTTTTTAGAGAATTTCTTAAAACTTTATTTCAAAAATTAATTTTCTCTTAGAAATTTAAATTATTTATTAAACAAAAAAATTTTTTTGGTAATCCTTAAGAACATTGATTTTAAAACAGAGCAAGAAGTGCTCTCTTGATATATTTTAAACATTCACTCAGCTTGGAGAGACGATTCAGAATACCCTTAGTATCTTATTTATATATCCAGATTCGACCTGGTCGGATTGGGGGGGGGGATTAGGGGTGGGGATTGGTGGGATTAGGGGGTGGTGATTGGTGGGATTCGAAATCAGGTCTGGGATTCGAAATAAATAAAATTTGAACTCGGTTTCGGACTCGCACAGTCGATTAACTATTTGCAAACCTCAAAAATATTTAAGAGCACTTCTTGCCCATTTTTTCTAGGAACTAATCTTCTTAAGGATTGCCAAAATTTTTTGAACTTTTCTAGTTAATTTCCAAGCTTAATTGAAAAAATGCTTTTCACATTGTTCACTATATTCCTAAGCATTATTACGCTTAAAAGTGTTAGTTCTCAATGGGATCCAGGAATGGGTGGAGGAGGTATGGGAGGTGGCGGTGGTGGTGATATGGGAGGTGGTGGTATGATGATGGGTGGAGGAGGTAAATGTTGGTTGTTAAAGTCGTTTAAAAATTAATTTTGAAGGAATGGGTGGTGGAATGCCTGATGGAGGCGGTGGAATGATGAGTGGCGGTGGAGGAATGATGGGAGGGGGAGATATGAGCGGTGGGGGTGGAATGATGGGAGGTGGAATGGGAATGGGGGGTGGAATGCCTGATGGAAATATGGGAATGAGTGGTGGAGGAATGGGGATGGGATATGGTGAGTGAATCCTTTCCCAGCTATTCCTAATTAAAATTAATTTACTCAAAAGGTGGAGGAATGTCTGGAGGTGGTATGCCCGATGGAGGAATGGGTGGTGGTGGTATGTCTATGGGTGGTGGAGACATGAACGGAGGAGGAGGAATGGGGATGGGTGGAATGGGCGGTGGAGGTGGTTCAGGCGGTGATATGGGAGGTAGTTAGTTTGCTAAGTTTTAAGATGTTTTAACTAATTCAGGCGGAATGGGTATGGGTGGAGGTGGATCTGGAGGTTTTGGTTCGATGCAGGGTGGTGGTTATGGTGGTGGATATAGCGCATCAGCGCGTAAATAATTAAATTATTTTTTAATTTTATAAGTATTTATTAAAGAATAAATTTTAGAAAATTTTTAGAGTTTAAATAAGATTTTGGAATACTGTAGGACCTTACTAATAGATACAAACAACATTAGATACTTGAGACTGAACTATTTTTCTCTAGCGAGAACCTCAGTCTAAAAATCACGCTTCTATTTTCGATTGAGTCTCTCGGTCCTAATAACCTCTATTTAACAAACCCTTCATTATAAGGCCCAATATTTTTAGCCTAAGGTGGCTTAAAGTGAGGTCCTACTGTAGTACTTCGCAAAAATTTTCAGCTTCAATGGGCTATAATCTAAAAATTGCTGAAGGCCTTCCACCAATTCATATTCCCCCATATTCTGCTGAGGAAGATGCTGACAACAAAAAAGTGAAGCCGATTGTTAACCCTTTAAGAACTTGATAACCTCAATTTAGAAGAACATTAAGAAGCGGGATAGGAAAATGTAAAATTGTTTTAAAAATTTTGGATATTTATTTTAACAAATTAAATTTTATCTATATGTAACTAATTTATAAAATGAATATAATTTAAGTAATATTTCAAAAAATAAATAGAAGGTTTATGAATTAACAAAAAAAATCTAAAAATTATTCCGATTTGGATGAAAATATTTTTGAAAAACTTTCCTAACTTTCCGACGTCTTAATCTGGGTATATCGGTTAGATTTTCAAGTGCTGTCAAAAGTCAATTCAATGCACAGACCCAACGTGCCCAACACCAGTGCCCTATGCCCTATGGGACTGGCCCCCCTTCTATTAATTTTTAAGTTGCTAGGATAAATAAGGTATTTATCCAATTAAGTGCCCTTCCTAGAGTAATTAGCCTACTCAACGGTAGGCTAAATAAATACCTTCCCAACGTGATTAATTTTTTAATTATGATCCGATTTATCCAGTTTGATAACTACGAAAGATGAGAAATAAATTTAAATAGATTAGAGTTAAAAATCTAAATTTTATTTTGTGTTCCATTGTTTCCTCAATTCGTTAAAATATAACTGTCCAGATCTATCTAATGGTTGTATTTTCAAAATTCTTTTTTCTTTAATTCGTCTCACAAAACAGATATAAATTAACATTGTTATAGCTGAATGTAGAAGAGGAAACTAGAAATTATTTTATTTATTATTTTATTTTCATGTATCCATGGAGATAAGTTGAAATTATACTTAATGAAAAATTGAAAAAAAGTGAACCTTAAACTATAATTTAAGAAGGAATTTTAAAACTTAATTTTGTAGCGGACAAAAAAAATAATAATAGATCTTGGTTCAAAAGTGTGCTTAAATTTAACGATAAATAATGAATTTTACGATAACCTGGGAATTATAAAATTGGGTTAAGGGTTATTGGGTTAACCCCTAAGGCTCAGCTTACCCTTAAGGATTCAGCTTACCCCTCAGCTTAACCCTAAGCTGAGAGTAATCATCGAGTTGTGGGTCAATTTGGTGTAAAAAGGCTATTAACCAAGTAACAGGAACCTGGTAAATAAAACTTTTCGAATATTGAATCCTTTCCAATTCCTATCCAATTCATGTCTATAATCCAGAAATTTACAAAAAATTTTTTTAAATTTACCGTCATAAAAACATAGTAGATGCTAGTATACTGCTCTACATACATTTCATTACGGTGTATTCGTAATATTGCAGCTCCAGTCATATAAATTCCATTAAAGATAGTGTATGCCGCATCTAATGGCAAAATCAGTCTCATTGAAAAAATATTTTCTCTCAACTGGTAATTAGCACTTAATGAATATGTTGAGGGAATTTCTGGATTTTCACATCTACTTCTAGAAAATAAAGTTTAGAATATATGAGTTGAACTTGACTCCCGTTTATGACACAAGGATATAGCCGCATTCAAAGCAGGGATGTCAAGGTTTGAGAAAAAACTCAGGTCGAGTTTCAAAATTTTATTAGTATTAGGCTTCGTTCGAGTCTGACTATTAATTATTGGAAAAAGAATCCACTTTAGAAATATACATAATTATCGTTTCTAGAATAAACTCGAATAATTACACTCTATCAATTAATTAACCCTCTATCGAAATATCGGAAAAAATTACCAAGGATAATTATAAGAAATTTACGGTATATGATCTCGAGTTATAAATGTTTGGAGCTAGAATGATGAGAATAATGCCCCAATGGTATGATAGTGGTATTAAACTAGGGTAATCAAAACCAACAATAAAAATCCGCAAGACCGACATACTTCCTTCTAATCCTTTTATTAGCTCTATAAACCAAAAAATCGCAAAATGTAATGACAGCACATATAAATAGTGTAGTATAAAAAGAATAAAGAATTATTGTTGCATTGTATTTGGAGGTCAATGCTACTATACCCAGAGGTTGACCAAAAGCGTCATTATCAGCTAGGGCTGAACAAATTATATAAATTGTGTAGCTAATTGATAATATCCACTGAAAAATAAATTGAAAATTTTTTTCATATTAAATACAATCTTGGGGTCTGAAAAAATAGTAGCATAAGTTGAGGTATCTTAAATGGAGGAATTGCTTAGCAGCTTCCTCATGTTGCGGTTAACAAAGTCTAAAAAGCCTTTCTTAAACTGAGCTATACCTAAGTATAGGATGTATTAATGGGTTACAATATAGTGAGGATGGATTTATAAAAAGATGTGTCTTAAGTAGAGAGTATCGCCTAAACAGCTTCAACACCTAGTGTCAACTTTTGTGAAACGTATCATAAACTGTGGTGTATCTACTATTGAGGTATGAGAAAGATCAGCTACGAGTCAGTTACGAATAAATTTTAAACTTTCAAACACGTATTTGGACTGAATAACGAAGTAATTTACCACAACAATAATTCCTCCAGCAGTAAATTTTATTCCTTCCCTTTCATAATGCCTAACAAAAATAGTTGCACGAACACGCTCCAACATAATCAAAAAATGAATGCAAGTATTTGCAATTAAATAAAAATAATTTGGAGCAATTAGAACGACGGCAAGCCAAACAGGCGTTAATAAATTGCAATTATCAGAATATGTATAAACTAATATCTTAAAATTTTAGTTTTTTAATGTCGAAGGTTAGGTATACCGTCGAAACACTTAACTAGGTGTATAAACCGTTTGGAAATTTCGACAGTCAGGTTTGATCTAAAATTTTGATCTCGGATTAGTTCCGTATGAGATTCCCCAGTAGCTGCCAATTAAAGATGGGACCGAGACAAGGACTCGGTCAAAAAGCACAGTAGTCAAATTCGAGATTCTCAATCGTTAAAATTTTCGATTCTTTCGAGATATTTCGAAAATCGAGAACTAGATTAACGCTAGAGCAATAAATTCACTTTTTTACCATAAAGTAGGAGAGAGAGTTGAGGGATCTTCCTGGAATCCTGCGATCTCCCAAGAGTTATTGTTTGGTCTCGCTCACTATTAAGTTATGCTCTACCGTATGAGTTATCGAGGCACTTACTAGAATCCGTCCCATTCTCAACGTTTTTTCCCAACTTATTGTTTTCCTCCAATATTTTCTCTTTACTAATCAACTCCAAAAATAATTTTTAGAAGAATTTTAAATATAATTCACCTTGTACCGAATTAAATTAGCTGCCCAGAAAGACGCATTAATTAAATAAAATATAATAGCATTAAATACTAACAGCTTTAAAATAAAAATTAATTAATCAAATTTATTAAATTACCGTTAAATTTGAATGTAAAGGTATTTTAGCTTTGCTAAATTGACGAAATAGCACTGCAGAGGACGTGAATAAAACGAATAAAATAATTAATTGAAACCAGGTAATTAAACCAAAAAGGGGGTTTAACAAAAGATTTTCAATTAATAAACAATTTAAATTTGTGATATTTGAAGATGCCATTTTTAATAAAAATTTTTAGGAAAGTAAAATTTTTTTTTTCGCTGCACAGAAGTATTGCAGCTTGAAAATAGTGTGTAAGTCAGGAATGAGTTAGCTAAAAATTATAAAATATAGATAAGCAATATTATTTAGGTAGATTAAGTAGTTACTATTAAACTAAATAAAATTAAAATTTTACTATTTACTATTTAAATTTTTATTGCCCGAAATTATGACCTCACTGAGATTTTTTAAAAATTAAGAAAAATTTACAAAATTCCTACAAATATTTTGGAATATCGATGAAAGCTTAATTAAAAATTATAAATGAGAATTATTTTAAATTATATTTATTTTAAGAGGCTATAATTAATTGAAAAATATCTCAATTTAAATATTCCAATTATAAACCATAAAATTAAAAAAAATAGAGAGGCGTAATTTAACATTTTAGGAAACAGAGGCTATTGTCTAAGGAAATTGATTATTAGTGTTGGCCGAGATCTATTGGACGAGCTTCAAAAAAAATTTTTTTGAAGCTCAATTAAAATTTTTTATAAATAATAAGCATAATTATTGGCTTGTTAGGATTAATGAATAATTTTTTATATCGTTCCTTATTAACTAATTTATAACTAATTTTAGCAAGGAGCATGCATCCCCAAAAATCTGGAATTTATTTTTAAATCGGCAATTTCTAATAATCTGAGTATTTATCCAAAATTTTATTTTTCTTAATCCTCTTAAAAATTCGTTAACATTTAAGGTTATTAAAATTTTTTAAAATTAGGTAGGCCAACAGGGTAAATCCGTCTAACAAACTAAATATACTATTAAATAAGATTTTTTCACCCCAATTTGATATTTAAATGAAGTTCGACTGTTCAAAAATACATATCTATATAGGTATAATTGGAATAAATAAAAGATAATTATTAATTATTAATAAAGATTTATAAATTATATAAAAATTTATAAATTATAAGGTATATTAAAGATTTTTTCATCTAGTCCATATTTAAAATTTATGGCATGTGTTATTAAAATATTTTTTTATTTAAATATTTATTAGCTCAAATAAAAAAATGGCATGTGTTTAGGGTAGAAACGGGCAAAATTATTTTTTTATAATTCGTGGCATGGTGTTTCCAGCCAATAAAAATCTTTAACCTCAAAAGAAAATTAAAATTTTTAAAAGAGGAACACGAACAAAGGTAACAGGATTAAATAAATTTTGTAACAAAAATTTTTCAAAAATTGTGGAAATTAATGAGTAGAATGTCTATAAAATATTTAAATTAATAAACAAATTGCCTAGCTTTTGAAGTAATAAAAAATATTTTTTAAATGCGTAGTCAGCTAGAAAATTTTAATAAGAAAGGAATACAATTAAAGCGAAGGTTAAAGCACACGACTTCTCCCATAAATTAAATTAATTTTAGTGTTACGACAATTTATTATTCTTAAAACTTATTAGCTGACGAATATGTAAAAGGCAAAAATTAAATAGAAAAAATTTTTGTTAATTTAAACAATGGTAAAAGAAAGGAATTGTACTATTTTTTTAAAGAAATAATGCAAATTAATCCTGTGTCGATTCCGCTTTATAATTCTTTTAAATTTTATTCTGGCAGCAATATATCTGATCAGCAATATGAGGGAAAGTTACTATATTAAAAAGTTATAGCGGCAGTACCCGATTTATGATTAAAATGAGGATAAACCGTATACAGCTGGTGGTATTTAATATAAGCCATTTGACAGCTGGGGGTGTTAAATATCAGCCATTATTTATTTATTTTATTTTTTTTAAATAATTTATTTTTGAAATTAATAAATAATTGGTTTGCCATCTGGCAGAATTTTTTTTATGCAAACCATATAGACAAAAGCTGGCGATGGTAAATGGCAGATATTACAACAACCCTTGAAATCTCTATAAATCACAATCTCTAAAAATCAAGAAAACCGACTCAATTCAGTGGATTTATGGGCTGATCTTGACTAATCCTATAGAAGATTCAGCGTCTTAATTATAGCAAAAATGTCAATTTTTAAAAATTTTTACATGCCAAAAGACATTATACTAAAAAATTTTATGCAAAAAATCAAACTAAATTCAAAAATAACTATCAAATTCAAAATTATTTTGAATTCCATTGTTTTTTAAGTTCTTTAAAATATAACGGTCCTGTCTGATCCAATGGACTTATTTTTAAAATTTTTCTTCGTTGAATTCTTTTTAGAAAACAAATGTAGATGAACAGAGTTATAAATGAGTGAAGTAATGGTAACTAAAAAATTAAATTATTTTTTGTAAAAAATTGTATTAAACCCTCACTTCACTAACAGACACACCTTGGGTTTGGAAAAAGGTACCTTTTAATGAAATGTTCATTAAATAGGGGGTATCACATGGGCAGCTCTTACACCTAATCAGGGATGGGATTGGTCATACTTAGATGGATTGTAGGATGGATAAGATGGCCTTGTTGGACTTATGATGGATTTATGACTTTGATGGACTTATGACTTGATCATAGGATGGACTTGTCGGATTTTTTTGATCTATTTTCGAAATTCAGGCGGAAAAAGGGTTTCGAGTTTCAGATGAGGCGTCCCAGTCTTACATTCAATAACCAAACAAAATTTGTAAAACTTATGTTACATTGAGGTGGATCTAGTATTGGGGGTATCTTAAAGAGTTCAAAAACTATTTAGAAATAAGCTTACCACAGTAGCTAAGCAGTAAAAACTAATGTAATTTACATCACCCAACTTATCTCTATAAATTCTAAGCACAGCAACGCTAATTAAATAAAGTCCAAAAAATAGAGCATAAGAAGCATCTAACGGTAAAATGAAACGCATAGCAAGTAAATTTTCGTTTAGTTGATAATTTGCACTAAGAGAATAGGTGAAACTTGTTTTGTTTCTTTAAAAAATATATTTTAAAATGTTTAATAATTTAATTAGAAAAATTGAGAGATGGTCTGGATCGACTTGGGTTCGGCATGCATGGTTCGGGGCTGTTGTCAAGAGATGCTCTGGATCGAAAACCCTCATTGTCTACGTGGAATCTCTGTCACCGTGGACAGGGGTCAATCCCATGAAGCAAACCAATCTCTCGGGAATATAGTTCTTTTCTATTTCACTTCCGGTGGATAGCACGTAAGGGAGAGGGAGTGGAGAGGGCAACAGGAAGGGGAGATAACATAAGTCTATTGTAAAACCTCTTCTTAAAAGTCTTGTTTATGCGATAAATAACAAAATCACAAATTGTAGTAATAGTAGCAATAAAAAGAATTAAATAATAAGTATAAAGAATAATTGTTGCATTATATTTTGATGTTAAATAAACAACACCCATTGGTTGTCCAAAGGTATCTGTATCAGCTAGTGCAGATAAGATGACATAAATTGTGTAAACAATAGACAATGACCACTAATAATTTAAGTAAATTTTAATTTTTTTAGAAAGTTTAGAAGCTTTATTTGAAAATTTTGGATTAATAAGGATCAGGTGAATCAAGTATCTGCGGAGAAAAACGAGTAAAAAGGAAAAGCTGTGTAATTACTCGTCGAATCTGTCTTGAAAATCGGTTGATCGTTCGAGTAGATCTCAATGTTCCCCAGCGATCATCCTCGAGTGAATCGCAAATTCTCGTTCGAGTAGTTGCTTAATTTCCTGCAAATTCTTACTCAGAATTTTACTTTAAATTAAAAATGGACGTCCGCATAAATTATTCTGAAAATTAACACAAGCAGAAAATGACCGTGTCTAGAACCCTGATTCTGATACGCTAAGAAAATTACATAGAGCTTCAGCTTGGTATTCGTTAATTTTTGGCGAAACTAATGACCAGAGATTTTCCATAAAAATACTTACAACAACAATAGTTCCACGAATCGCACATATCCTCCCTTTAGTTTCATATTGCCAAATACAAACAGTTGCTCTAACACGTTCCAGCATTATAAGAAAATGAACACCAGTATTCGCAATTAAATAAAAATAATTTGGAGAAACAGAAAAAATTACAAGCCAAATGGGTGTTAATAATTCACAATTATCTTTATAAGTAAATCCGAGATACTTAAAATTGGGAATAAATATTTGTTAATAAAATATTAAAGTATTATGAGAGGACCTTTTAAAGAAAGGCGAGGGAAGGCGTCAACTTCATCAACTTATGTTTTTCTGATGCTCTAGCATGGTTCGACACAACTCGGCGAGTGAATCGAACGATAATAGGGCTTAGTGGATTCTTAATTTTACTTGGAGTGCAAGATTATTGAAAGAGAGCGCTCACGGCCTTCGGGATGCATCTCTTAAAGGTATACTTCTGAGGCTGAAAAATTGTATATTGAGGTTTTTAAGTTCCCTAATGAGGTTTCAACGTTCCAAGGTAGCACTTAGTCAGCTTCACATCCTAGTGGTCAGCCAAATCTTCACTATAGGTTACGCCAATAAAGAGATACTTTTGTTTAGGACCATGCGACATCCCTCTCCTGAAATGCCTTATTATAAGGTACAATGTCTTTTCAACCTCAATAGGTCTTCTATAGTGAATTAGAAATTCAACAAAAAATTTATAAAAATTATTTTACCTTAAAACGTAAAAGAATTAAAAGGGTAGGAATTGAATAAATGAGATAATAAACAACGGCATTAGCTATTAATATCTATAAATTAAATATAAATTTTATTTTTAATTAAAAAATTAAAATTTACAATTAAATTACAATGCAAAGATATTTTGGATTTTGAATATTCTCGAAATAAAATAAAGATTAATAAAAGAATGAATAAAGTAATAAAAATATTGAACCAACAAGCAACACTATAAACTGTATCTTTTATCATTTGTTCTACCAATAAACAATTTAAGTTTATATTTGACATCTGTAAATAATTTAATTAATTAACGAGGAACATTAATAAATTATCTAAATTAAAATAAATTGAAGGGCACCCAAAAACGTGCCGAAAATGGGTATGGGTATCAACAATTTCTTTGGCTAACGAAAACGCGCTGAAAAATCGACAAAATTTAGCGCCGGAAAGGAAAATTTTAAGAAATATGGAAGGCCAGAAGCCGGTGGGAAACGGCTTCTTGGATGGAAACAGGCTTCTTGGAGCAATGGAGAAAATCAAGGGATTTGAAGGGATATCGGGTGATTAGTTGTTTTCCCCTCCAAATCCACAGTTTTATTCTATAAAAATATTTTGGCAAATGACAGAAACTTAATCATCATAAAACAAATTAGATTATTATCCTCAAAAATTTTTCTCGAGTTAATGCAATTATTAAAGTTTATTTTAATTACAAATGAGTTAATTATAATATACTGTAAAATATTCTTAAAGAAATTCTAGAAAAATATTTAATGTAAAATTAAAAAGTGTACGAAAAACACAATTTTCAGCAGTATAAACAATATATAAAATTTCCACGGACACAAATTAAATTAAAATTTTTAATTTAATTTTTAAATATTTATATCTTTTTGAGAAATTTTCATTATTTACGAGTGAATTTTAAATTAAAAAAATTTTTTTAAATTTAAATTATGAAAATGTCTAAGAAAATACAAAAAGGCTTGCTTTTGTGTTTAATTTTTGATTTTCTAATTTTTTTTAACTTTTTTTACTTACAAAAAACATCTTTAAAAATATTATTCTTGTTTAATTATTTTCATTTTTATTAAAAACTTAGTCATGAAAATATGAAAAAATAAACAAAACAAAAATCTTTTGTATCTTCCCAGACAATTAATCTAAATTTTTATTTTTTTTTGTCTAAAATTTATTTTAATTCAAGAAAGGATACGATTTATTTCATTCGGAATTTTGAGACTGACTTGCGGAAAGTGGGAGGACTTGTTCCGAGCAGATTTCGGAATGAGGGTCTTGTTCTGACCAAAGCCGTAGAGGCCCATTTACTAACAAAGGAAATCCTTTTGGCCTACCTCAGAGGTCCAATCAGGACCTCTCCAACCAACCTCAGAGGTCCAATTCTACCAGGCTACTATCTTCAACGAAATAAAGTTTTTAAAGTTGCCTTATTTATAGCAAAATATTTTGTTAAAAATATTTTATTCTAAAATATTATTTAATATTTAATTATAAATAATTAAAATTATAACTTATTATAATAATATTGCAAATCTAAAATTTATAATTTTTTACAAATATTTATATTTTAGGAGAAATTTTCGCAAATAAAATTTACAAAATAATATACCTAATTTTAGATTAAGCAAAATATAACAATGCATAATTATTTTACACAAAATAAGAACTGTTTTATTTTCCCAATTTTGTGTAAATTGTTACTTGAGAACAGGGCTGCACGCAATTGCGGATTGCGAGTTGCGTTATCTTTTTCGATTGCGTGCAGCCCTGTTTGAGAAGCTTCTTAGGTGTATATGTTCTCTTTTAGAATCGCTTAGGAATCTTTTTTAGAATCGCTTAGGAACTTTTGTTCCATATATTTTTCGTTAAATGTTAAAAATTATTAAATATACGATCGAATATCGATATATCGAACCGAGGAGGTCTAATAAAATGTTCGTTATATCGGGCGGTTTGATAAATCGTGAGCATTTAGATTATGTTCATGCTCGAAGCTGTTTCGAAATTTTAAGTTCGATTTCAAAAATTTTGAAAATTATTTTCGATTTGGATATTTTTGAACCTAGACTTGATGATGGGATTTTATTCACTCATATTCTTCCTGCCCATGCGGATACAAAAATTTTAAGAAGAAATCTTAGTCATAGACTAATAAAAAAACACACCTGTGCATGGACACGGATATGGATACAAATAATATCAAGATGCCTGCGTATCCGCCGTATATATCCGGATACGGATACTGAAATTCGTGTCCATGCACAGGTCTGATAAAAAGTTAGTAAATTCGAGAAGTACGTTAATTAAAGGGTTGCTATCTCAACGCACGACCCTCAAAATTTTTTTTAAATTTTATTATAAATTAACACAAAGGTTATTAAATAAAATAAATAAAAAAAATTAATTAATTATCAAGTTCATTTGCGTAGTTAAAGTTTTCTTATTGTTTTTCACAATTAATACAAATATTAAAAAAATATTTATCTTAAATAAAACACATGTTGTCAAGGTTTTTTTGCGTCAAGCGGAATAAATTAATTTTGAATAAAAAATTATTTGAATTAATTAGGGGTATTTTAGAGACTTTAAAATTAATTTTAAAAAAATTAAATTATTGGGTATATAAAAAAATTCAAAAATTTAAAGAAAAGGAACTAGTATTTATTTAAATAAAAATTTAAAAGCAGAAATTATTTCAAAAATTATATGTTTACTTTTAAATTATTTTAATTATAAAGTCGCAACAGAGGAGTCACATGCGAAGAAAAATTTAAAAAAATTTTTAGACGTGACATCCCTGACCTCACTTTAAGATAATATCCTTTCTGAAAGTATTATTCTAATGGTTTCTTGAATTGAGAGGTGCTAATAATCAAACCGATCCGAATTGAAGACTCAATGGTTTTTCGGTTTGGCTCAGGATATCCGAAAATCCTCCACGAACCGATCTGCAATATCAGCCCCTTAACTCATTTGCCAATAGAGAATAGAGAACAATAGAATAGAGAACCGCCTTTAGAAGTGTATCTAATATTGGGTCTATCTTATAGCGAGGTTGCTGACTATGATTTGATTAGAAGTTCATGACTAGAATAATTATACTTCAATTTAAAGAAAAAATTATTTTCAAGAAAATTCAAATTCTTGGGGGTATCCATTTAGTTTTGTAAGGCTTCTTTTCAGAACTTTCCTCCTTTTTGTTTTTAAGTTTTAAATTTTCATTTTCCTTTTTATTTTTCGTATCTTCATTTTCTTTCAATTTTTCGTTTCTACTTTTATTTAATTCAGAGAGAGTTAAATATGAACCTACTCCAGAACCTACAGCTGCGCAGGCTGAAAGCATCAAACCGGCAGCTGCACAAGCTGTTTTTACACGATTCATCCGTTTATCTCTAACAAGTAGATTATTTCCTGTTTATTAAAATTTAAAAATACAATTTAATAAAACGTTATAAAGTCCCTTATACATTTTTAGCATGGTTGACCATCTAAAGTAGGGCTAGTTTAACCAGGTACACTCTCAGCCACTGGACGATCTTAGCTATTCTAATAAAAATTGCTGTTTCGAATATCAGAAAATTTTGGTTTCTGATGCCCTAAAATTCTCACGACCCATCAACTTACTCTCTGTGGGATCGTCATAAACGATAGCCTCTATTTAAGAAACACACCATTATAAGTAGTGTTATTCACGAAAGGTTAGTAACCGGTAGACTCGGTTTTCACTTATGGTCGGAACAACCCTAATTATAAGACAATGCATTCTTTCTTCAATAATGCAAGTAATTTTATAAAAATTACCCATAATTTTAGCATCTACATATACAAATTTAAATAAAATATTAAATATAATAAAATTTAAAATAAATTTTTTGGAATAATTATGAAACATAATTAATAAAATTAACGAAAAATTGAATTTTAATAATTTATAGCAAATTTTCAGAATTTAAATATAATTTTTTTCCGATTTAATAAGCCTGACGTAATTAAAATAAAATAATAATTATTATTTAATTATTACATCAGAATTATTAATTTATTTATTAAATCAGAATTATGCAATTAATTAAGGAGAGCACTTTAATAATTGTTGATGGGCACAAAAATTATTTTAGAATATTTTATTGTTAAAATTAATTTAAATTTGGAAAAAATTTTTCAAATAAAAATTTCAGAAAATTCTCAAAAAATCTACAAAGCATCCTTGTTAATTTAACAATAAATTACTTAGCTTAACAAATATGGCGGTACAGACTAGGAGTGTGTCTTGAACGTGTGTCTTCTTTCCTTCAGTCATTCGACAGAATTCCGCCATTTTTGGTCGGAATTCTGGCAACTCTGGTACAGGCGAAGTTCAGTTATGCTATATGCTACTCCGATGTAAAAATAAAGAAAGAATTTGATAATGACATAAAAATGCAAAAGTTTACGATTGCGGCACTTAAAAAGAACAGACTTACAGGTAAGGCCGTTTAGGAAGACTATAGGAGCCGGAAACGTGGAACATTTCGATTTTTATAAACGGAACATCACATTCATTGTTTATTTTGATCTTTTACTAAATAATTAATAATAATACTCGTTATTTCAATATTTTAATTTTATTTTTAAATTTATAATTACTAATATTCGTTCTTTATTAAAAAATTTTATTTGTAATAATTTTCTCATTAGTATTTTTATTTTTAATAAACAAAAACAAAATTTGTCAAAACAAAAACAACCATAAAAATTTTTTAGAAATCACAAGAAACTTTAAAAAATTTATTTTTAAAAATAGGAAGGGTTAATTAATTTATTAAACAAAAAAAAATTATTAGTAAACAAACAATTATTTTTATTAGTTAAAAGAGTAAATTTAAAAGTTTATTAAATAAAAATAAAACTAAAAATAGAAAATAATTATTTATTAAAAATAATAATGAAGTGAAAATGTTCCTATATAAAGTACAAAATTTTATTATTATGTATATTAATTTAATTGTCCTTTCAGTTACTCAAAATTTTTTTAAAAATATACCTGCCAAAATGTCCCTCAAATTCGAATTTTAATATTAGTTTCACCAAGCATAAATTCGAATCTCGATATACAGAAACACTCGGGTTGTTGCTTCGAGAGCTATGCCAGATCAAAGGGCGTTATATAAAGGTCTTTTAGATGGGTATCTTTTTACCAGTCAAAAAGTGAAGATACCAGTCGTATCTTCTAGTAGAGGCAGGGCATTTATTTTTATATGTAAAGTCTCTCGATGGGCTTGCATAAGGTATTGAACTAATAGAGCCAGGCCTTTTATCAGAGCATCGCACTTAAACTATTTTACCGCCATAATGACTCCTTCACTATATTAATCACTAGATTCAAAATTATATAAAATCAACAGCATATTCGAATCTTAAAAAATATTTTTAAAAATCCTCAAATTAAAAAATGGAATCCTTAAAAATTATTTTTCTTCTCGCTTTTGTTTTGATGATTGGAGGGCTTGTTTTTGCACAAATGGAAACACAACTTGAAGGAGGAAGCGGAGAACGAAGTTTAAATTTTTATTAAAAATTTAAAATAATTTTTTAGTTAAACGCTTCGGATATTGGAGTGGAGGAGGTCACGGAGGAGGACATGGAATACATGGAGGAGGAGGAGGTCATCACGGATGGCATTAAATATGCGCAACAATTTAAATTTAGAAAAATGTTTTATATAAACAAATTTTAATACTACCTGAAATTTAATTTTTATTAGATTAATAAATTTTTATAAATTTTAAAATTTTATTGTTAGTTTATTTAAAAAATAAAAAAATATTAATATAATATAAAATTATGCCATTAATAACGAAATAGAATGGAACCTCACTTTAATATACAACCCAATTTATGATATGATTTTAAATTTTGATGGGCCATTTAATGGAGCTAATAAGAATAACCTTCTATTTAAGCGCACTCTCTATTAAGATACAACGCAGTGAAACCTATTGGAGTGGATTAGTAGGATGTGGAGTTCATCAATGGGTATCTAGTCGCTAATTTATATTTAAGATACAACTCATTAAAAGATATAATTTTTAGTTGCGTGGGTGTAGCTTATAGTGAGGTTTAATTAAATTTAAGAAAACTTTTTAAATAATATTTTCACTTTTTATTCATATTCACTAAAAGATAAGATCAACGTCGTCCAAACCATCCCCATCCCATTCCGACAAGTGGAAAACCGCCAAAGACAGGGCCACCAAAAAAGTGATGATGTCGGCGAGCTGAAATAATATTTTACTAAAGAATAAAATTGAAATCGGGAAATTATGCCTCTATCATTCTGAGGTTCTTCCACTGCATTTGCATTAAAAATTAGAATAATATTGAAAATAAAAGATAAAAATAAAATTAAAAATAATTTGGAGAGCATTTTTAATTAATTTTTAAGAATTATTTTTGTATAAATAAAATATTTTAAAATGATGTAGACTATATTTTGGAAAAATGATCAAATAAAATAACAATATTTAAGGTCTTATTTGTCAGATCATAAGAAACTTTAAAACAAAAATTTTATAAATAAATACTTGTTTAAAATTGGTAAACAATTCTTATAAGATCTTTAAATTTATTTTTTTCGAGAATAAACATAGACTGAGACAAAGAATAAAATCTAGATGAAAGGGCAAGTCTTGAAGTGAGAAAAAATCACTTTGAGGCTTTTAACTATCAATATCAGCTCTACATTAAAATATAATTCTCTAATGTAGAGTTAATTTGGAGACTTAGAGATCTGTCGAATCGAATATTTGTTGGATTAATTTTGAATTCTTGGAATCTGAAGTGCTGCCGACTTTTTCGTCTTTGCCAGAATAATTTTCAAATTCGAATTTCCATCACCGAGACCCTCAATAAGACATTTGAGGTCTTGATAATCACAGATCATAAATTTGAGAATTTATACCACAGAGATTTTTCGAAGTATTAATCCTGTATCTTGCTCCTCAAGTCCAACCACTAGTTTTAAGGAATATTTCGACCAAATGTTAATTATAAACAAGGCAACAAGAAAAAGATATTTTATGTTAATCTTATAGATAATCATACATACATAATTTTTAAAATTCATTTAATTATTTATATTAGATAATACATGTATTTCGTCATTTAAAATTAAATTTATTAAATTTTTGAAAATTTTTTTTCATATTTCTTCCATATTTAAAATATTTTTCATCAAAAAATTATTTTTAACGGCGTCCGTAATATCCATATCCGTATCCATTTCCCCATCCCCAACCATTCCAAGGCCACCAGCCTCCACCACCATAGCCTCCCCAGCCATAACCACCATAACCATGATGGTGGTGATGTCGGCGTACTAAAAATTAAATATATGTATAAATCATTATATTATTAAATAAAGTTGGACCTTACTATATGATACGCTAAATAGAGTTAGTCAATTTGCTATTTGGAAGTAGGGTGGCTGGTTCGGAACCAACCAGAAAAATGAGGATTTTTCTTTCATCATCGGTTCAGATTCGATTCTGTTCCGGATTCGATTCTGTTTTCAGGAACCGACAACTCTGGATGTGAGCATTGTATTGACCATTGGAGAATTATTTAAAATATACCTCGTAAAATATAATAAACTTTTTAGATACAAGATGTATCTTTATTAGAGATCGAGTTGTGTTTGGACCAAGGCCTCGGGTCTTCCTCTACCCAGAGTCCAGGCCCAGGCATTTTTTGAACTTCCTGGGGTCTTTCCGGGGCCTGGGTTTATCCTGGACTACAGTCCCAGGATCCGGCCCGGGTCAATAAATCAAACCAATAACCCAGGAGCAGGCCCAGGCTTTTCAAAAATCTCGATCCCTATTCACTATAATTTGTTCTACTGTATTATATTTTTAAAGAAATATTTAAAGGGCTTTCTTATTAAAAATTTTTAATAAACAAAAACTATGCCTCTTTCATTTTCAGAATTTTCAGAATTTTCTAACGAGTTTACATTCACAAATATTAAATTAAATAATAAAATAGAAAATAAAAATAAAATAAAATTTAATTTAAACATCATTATTTAATTAATTTTAGTTAATTTAAACACAAAAAATAATTTAAGGTAATACCAATTTATTTTATTTATATTTAAGTTGGATAGGTAGAAATTGATTAAAGACCATTTTTGGAGAGAATTAATCATTCACATCCTTTTTAGATTTTTTCTTGTGATTTTTTCAGTTAATTTAACATTTTAAATTTTATTTGGTACAAGTTTCCACATACCTAATTTAATTATTTCCATACTATAAAATACAAAGAATATTTTTGGTTGTGTTAATCAACTCAAGAATTATATAGAATATTTTTAAAACATTTATTTGACGAATAGTAACGTTAAAAAAATTAAAAGAAGATAGATAAGTTTAAAATTAATGAGAATGTCAATACAAATTTATTTTAAATATTTTCCAAAATTTGGTAGTAAAGAAGGAATTTAATTGCAAAAATGTGAAAAATAAATTTTTTTAATTTGAAATGATTAAAAAAAAATTTTTTTCTTGCCTTAATAGTTGATTTAATGACCTTGAAGATTTCAAAAATTTGGGAGAGCAGAAAAATAAATAGGCAGAAAAATTGGGGCAGAAAAAATGAATTCTTTTTGGGGGGTTTTTGGGGGTGAGACTTGTCAGTGGTTCTAGGTAGGGATTGCTTCCCTATATTAATACAGTCGGACTTAGCTTATGTGTACCCCAAATTAATATATTGGCCCTCAATTTAGTGTACCCTTTTTAAAAATGAGTTTTGACAATGGGTGGGAAGGGCTGTCTTTTGTGTTGCGCCGGAAGTTACGGGATTTTTTGGTTCTCTCAGTTCCGGTTCCGGTTACTACTGTCTATGAAATACTCCCATTTTAGAATATCATTATAGAGTAAAAATTTTCTGTTCTAAGAACATATACTTATGTAGGGTCCGACTGTATTCGATTTTTTAAATAATCGGGAAAAGATTGCATAATTTCCATAACAAAAAACAATTTAAAAGATTAAATTGGAAATTAAAATAATAAAAACAAAAATACTAATCATTTCACCATTAAATCGTCCGAAAGAATTTCCTCCACTGTTTTGAGGCCGTATTAAATTCTGTGAAGTCATAGACTGCTCTCGTTGTGGAGGAAGTTGAGGAGCAGGAGGAGGTGCAGGAGGAAAATTGCCTGTTCCATAAATTCCTTCTGTTGGGATACAAGGATTTGGAGGTGGACGGCACTTGTATGTGACAACTTAAAAATTGAAATACAGTCGGACCTTACTATGAAAGACCTCCCTTGGGTCAAAAAAATTTCTTCGGATCAGGTTTCGGATCCCTCCCAAATGCTAATGATGGGTATTATAATTGTAATTGTACATTATAATTGCCTAGGCAACTTTCTCTCAATGCCAACAAATTTTAAAAGTTACCTGGAGCTGTTCTGTAAGGCTGAAAATGGGGCTGTGGGGGAGGGGGTGGCGGTGCTGGTGGTGAAGGTGGAGGTGGAGGTGGAGGCCTAGTGAAAGGAGTTGTACTTGTTGTTGTAGTAAGTTCTGAAAATCACAAATTAGGTTCATTAACTTATTATTAAACTAATTATATAAAAATTACTTGTTGTTGGAGGTGTATTGTATGGCTGTGGTGGTGGCCATAATGGCACGGGATACTGATCATCTATAAATTAATATATTATTCAAAAATATTTAATTAGAATAATGAATTCAACGATCCAATAGGGCTATATTTTACAACCATCTCTCCTGAAGAGGTATTAATAAGGGGGTACTGATTCAGAGAGAGACTATTTTTCAACAGACTTCCAAAGGGGAGGCAGTATTCCATATGGCTATATTTTTCAACCACCCTCAAGTGATTAGGAAAGGGAAGAGGTATTAAAGATGAGGTACTGATTCAGAGGGAGACCCTATTTTTCAAGAGTTACAATGGGTCTTTATTAAAGAGGCGCTCTAATTCAGAAGGGGGCTTTATTATAAGTAATACGATAAAAATTAAATTAAAAATTAAAAAAAAAGTATAAAATTAACCACCAGAATTAGCTAAACAATAAAAAATTTCTAAAAACAAAATTAAAAATAACAACATTTCTAGTTTAATTTCACAATTTGTATTTATTTAAAAATTTTTATTTAATAAAAAATATTTTTAAATTTCCTAGCATTTTTATATAAAAATTCTTTTTTATTATAAATAATTTTTTTCCTTTTTATTAAAATCAAAAATAAATTTGTTAAGGAACAATAAAAGAAATAAATTTATTTTTAATTTATTTTTCTTTATTTTTTCTTTAAATCAAAATTAAAAACTCAAAAAAAATTTTTATATAAAATAAATTTTTACTTTTTTTGATTAAAAGCTTAATATGAATCAGAGAATAGGGAAAGCAAAATTTCAAAAAGATATTTATGTATTGAAGAATAATTTTTTTGAAATTATAGAAAAAGTTTTTGAAAATATATTGGATAATGCTATAATTGAGGTATTTACTTACTCTCTTACTCTACTCTCTTTCTAGCTCAGAAGAATTATTAGGGTGGCTTAACGATCAGTCAAACTCTCTGATATTGATATTAGGTTCTTCTATATCAAAAATACAAAAACTCTTTTTGAACCGGTTCCTGGATCAGACTCTTCGGAAAGCTTATCTATTTAAAGTCGAAAAATCACATTATGCTTGTTAACATGGGTTTTAGTTTAAAAGGCTGAGGCCTTAACCAGTCGGATGTTAGAACATGTCTTTATTTTGTTATTCCTTGGACACAATGCAGTCAAGGACATAACAATGGGTGTTGTAGCCACAAATACTTAGTTACCTAACTATCTAAGATTTCTTGGTTAGCCTTGATAAAAAATAACAAAATGAACATTAAATTTTACTCTATCCCTTAGTTGACAGTAAATAGGTTTCTGGGGCAAAATAAAAGTTCAAAAGCTAAAAATTTCTAAATCTTTTGTCTTCATTATGTATTTCAAAACAATGTTGTTTACTTGCACTATATGTTTACCCATTCCGGCTATAATAGCATTTCCTATTATCGAATTTTAATATTGATTATACGTGGATTTTTTTAGCTTTCTCAATCACTCAAATAGAGTGAATTGTTGAATTGCCCTCTCCTCTTCCCTTCCCCCTCTCTCCCCATTTTTTTAAATTTTATTTTATCCTTCACTCACTCATTGTAAATTTTATTAAGAAAAATGTTTTTAAATTTAAAATTATTTTTCACTATTATTCTTGTTTTAACAAAAAATACATATCAATCTGGAGATGATAAGGCAAAATGGAGTATGTTGGATGCGGATGAATATTCCTCCTCGGAATGTAGTTATTCATTTTAATTAAATTTGTTTTCAAATAGTTCACTTATTTTTATTTTAATTCCTGAACGAGTGATTACCGTTTACTTTCGGGTATCTTGCCGCCATGTAAAATAATTTTTTAATCTTCATCCAAAATTCATCCAAATTAAGCTTCAAATGATAATTGGATACATTTACAACCAGACCATTTATTTTCGTCAATATACGCAAATCCTTCAACGAGCTATTCACCACAAATTCCCCAAATGGATCCAAGATTTTTCCTTCCACACGTGTTAATACCTCAAACAAGCATAAAAGATTGCGAAAATGAATTAAAAAACGAAAATTTGACAGAAGAACAAATTCAGATAAATGAGGAAAATGAAAGAAAAAAATTTTCAGAATTGGTTAAGGACAATTTTATTAAATTTGGTTGGCCGGAAGAGGAAAAATTTCTTAATGGAAAGGTAATATATTAGTGATTTGAACAATGAAAAAATTAACAAACGGACACTTTATTCAATAAATAATTGGATCATGATCTAAAGTAATGACTATGGAAGCCTCAAGGAACTCCGAACCTATGAGCAGATTAACTAGAAACTATATACCTAGATAATATAACTCGAAATGTGTTAATAACATCTAAATAGATAATGAAATTTGCGACTGTTGAATATCTAAAGCGGTTGGCAGTAGCTCAGTGTTAATGTTATAAGCCAAGTTGCGCATGTTCATCTCCGCAGAGATGCGCATATTTCTCGTAGTGAAATATATAATTCCCTATGATCATGATATAAAGTATGATCATGATCTAAGTCAATGGAAGCCTCAAGTCCATATAAGTCATGATGGACTGGCCTCATGTCACGTTGAATAAATGAAGATGTGATATGGAGGTATGGTCACATTAGTAAATTATCAATTGCTATCTATCTATTCAGAAATATTTATAATTTTTCCTTTGTCAAGAATTATTTGCTAAGCAAAAATATCCTAACAAAAATTGATAATTGGCTGTTAACAGTAATAGAACCAAATAACAAAGCATTTGAGCAAATATATAAAACAATAGAACCTGATTTTGGCCATACCAGGGATGAACCAAAGAAAATAACACTTGATGTATTAAATGAATATTCGAGGTTTTAATTTGAAAATTAATTTATAATTCAATATTTTATTAGTTGTGTGATCAGATCAAGCCAAACGAAAATTATTATGATAACAGGACCGTTGTCTTTACGTAAATTAAACAAAAAAGGGGAAGAAGAATTTCAGTTCAAAGGTTTATTCAATGACTATACGGTATATAACAATTTTTAAATATCATTGTGTTTGGGACTAATAAAGAAATATGATCATTAATTAATAGGCCCATAATTACCTCACCAATAAATGAGGAAATAAATGGTATTTATTTACTTTGTAGTAGTGGCTAAATAAACATGGGAACTGTTATTTTATGTATTACTGTTATGTACACAACTGCTGTAAAAATCTCTCAATATATTCGCTTATGAAAGTAATTATAATAAAGCCGTATAAAGCGGCTGGCCCGAACAAGCATCTTCAGTTTAAGGGAAAGTTGGGTTATCGAACAGATTTACCGTGGAATGAGCCTAGATAATTTTATTATTTTAAATTCTTCAAATACTGGCATACCAATAGCTACTTTACACTATCTTTTATCTTTAATTTCAATTATTATTTAAATTAAAAAATCTATTCAGTTCAATGATTCAATAAAATATTCAAAAACAACACATTTTTTCAAAATTTTATTAATTGAAATCGAAAAAGAAAAATATTGTGTTGATATACTTATAATTAGAGCTACTAGACCTGAATTAAAAGGAACCTTATTTAAAGAAAAACATTGTAGAAAGGAAAAATTGAATGAATTTGGAGAAGATTGGAAGATTCAGCTTGAATTTATTGAATGGTATTTGGGTATAGATTTGAATGAATTTATGGAAGCAGTTGGAATTGGATATCATAAGGATATTAAAAGTATAAATTTATTTTTAGAATATGGTTGACTTCATTATAATACCCGACACACGTACCCGAAACAAAAGACCTGAAATCCGATTTATACAAAGTATGAAATCGACCAAAGGAAATTTTTTGAAACTCGATCCGAAACTCGACCAGACTTTTTCTCAACCCGTACCATCCCTGATATACATATATTCAAGATTGCACATCAAGGTTTATGTTTATTAAGTAGTTTGGAAAGGAGTGAAGATGGACTGCTTAAGCAATAGCTTCATTTAATATATACTTCACATTATAAGATAATGTGAAGTATATATTAAATGAAGACCCATATCGTAGTATTAAAAGTTATGAGAAGAAGGACTGTCCCGGAGACACCTATTAGAGTTACAGTCCATGGAAATAGAGAGAATTTGTAATAGTTATAATATTATAAATAGTGGGGGTATGTTTATAATCAAATAAATTCAGAATGTCACAATCACCATTTATCCGGAAAATATAAGCAAAATAAAAAATCAAATGAAATTATTTCGAATAATATAATTGAGCCAACATTTGAACACAAATTTAATAAAATTTGTGAAAAAGAATCGGATAAGCAAAATATAAGAATTTATAAGGTAAAGCTACACAACAAAATATAATTTAAATAATAAAATGGCGATAAAGGTTACTATAAACAAGGGATGAATCTTCGGCCTAATTCCGATTTGTCCGTTTTCGCCTTCCGTGCCTTATGTTCTTCCGTTTACTTCCATCTTCCGCAAGGAAAAATGATGAAGGGCCCATTTATCTATCCATAATCAAAACAAATTATTATTCTTGAATTAAAATAATATTTTAAGGATTTTTTGGTTAGCTTTGATAGAAAAAGAAAAATACCAAAATGGACATTAGAGTTACTTGATCCTCTAATTATAAATAAAATAGAAAGAGGTGGTCGTTGTCTTATGTGGGATAACGATCCAAAATTTAAAAAAGAATTTCAACCAGATTTTCATGATTATGATGATGGAAAGGTTTATTTTTTGAGCACCCGAGAAAATTTTTTATAATTCTAGAGACACGACTTGGAACATGGACATAATGTTCCCGCTTATAATCATCCAACAAGTGTCAGACAAACATTTTATTTTACAAATTCGGCTCCTCAGAATAAGCATATCAATGGAGGGCATTGGCGGATTATTGAAGAGTATATCTTGTAAGAGATTTAATTTGGTTATTTGTTGTAGTTTGATTATCCCGTCAGACCTTTTTTAAGGCAAACACCATTAAATTTAAAATTTTATTCACATTTTCTGGAAATTTAGAAGCTGATGTAGTTTCTTTCAATATTCGACCAATGCGCAGGTTCTAACCACACACACAATTGAAAAGTCTAAAGTGTTAGGTATTGGCTTAGTATAAAAGCCTTCCTAGTATTCAGTCGCGGTCTTTGTCTATTGTCGCAGTGTTATTCTATTCTATTCTGTCTCCACATATTCGGCATCTTGCCATATTCCTATTGTTCGCCCTTATTGTATATATTGTTGTAGATAAAGCACAGTTGTTAGATACTGTCTTATCTTGTTATTCTTGTTAGTACGTAGACATACAAGTCACGTACATAACAGTGGCGCGGTCGGGTATTCGAACCTGATTCAAAAGGTATTATTCTTATTCGGATATTATTCTATTCTGTTTGCATATTCTAGATCCTAAATGGATCTAGAATAATAGAAAATAGAAAAAAAATAAAAAATAGAAAATTATTAAAAAATTAAAAAAATCTTAAACAATAGACTAAGAAGAATTCAGGCTAAACTAAAATTTAGGGTTTGGTATATTCTAGACTAGACGTCACCAGTTTCAAAGAATTTAATTGAGTAAAATAAACATATTATACTAATAAAATTATTAATTGAAAAGTTTTAAGTGAAGAAAGTATGAGTCATATTAACGTTAGTGTTAGCCTTTTTATTGTTCGGATTTCCTCCCTTTTTTCCGTTAATGGTCATATTACCCATCAAATATTCCTTTTATACTCTATTCCAATACATACTGATTCGGAGTGTTACGAAACATGGAGACATTTTCCTTTATATGTATAATCAAATAAATATTAATTGAAGTTGTATGGCTAGAAGTGGACAAACAAGTGTCTATACAGGCCCATTATTCTTACCAAAAGAACAAATAATGAAATTTATGCTTATTGGGAAAAGCGAATTAGCAGTACCCACAAATTTCTTTAAAATAGCTATAGTAGAGTATTTAAATGATGATGGAAAGATAAATTATTGGATTGAAGCATTTGTTCTTCCAAATGAATTTAATGAATTAATGAGTAAAAAAATAGAGGAAGAAATTCCTTTATATAAATTAAAGGAAAAATTGCCAGATTTTGTATTTAATTGTCGGAATGACGGTTATAAAATTAATTCAAAAAAAAATTCTTCGGAAAATCCAAAAAGAATTAATATCCACAATTTGTTAGCTAATTATAGCGAATCTGTTGACTTTATTGAACAAAATTCTGAATTTAGAATTTTGACAGAAATCAAAAAATCTATTAAAAATTTAAAAGGAGGACATAAATTCTATAAGGATACTGTTGGGGAATACAAAATTATTAAAGAAAAAATTGTTGAAGAAAAATATTTGAAGGAAGAATTAGAAAATTTCGAGAATGAAAATGAGGAAGATGAAGTTTTAGAGGATGCTCCGGTTAAAGAAAAATTAAATCTAGAAAAAGAAGATAAATTAATTAAGAAAAATAATCAGAAAAAGAAAGAAGATAGGCGTCAGAAAAGAGTCAGTATGATTTCGATATCAACATCCTGAAATACCCTGATCTCCTAAATAATCCAATCAAGAGTCAGAATAGATAAATAAGTACTAAAAGGGGCATCCAAGAGGTCTAATATCCTTCTTAGTCGATTAGTTGATTATTAAGATGAGAGCTGTTAGTTATAAGTAGGGATCGGATTTGTATTGAAATATATTTTTTTTTTCCTGAATATATTATTCCGAGAAAAGCCCAAATATGCACTTAGTTTTTCGATATTATGATTTTCAACAAAGTTACATTTCAATATATTTCAATATTTTGCCAATTTTCCAGTTATATCAATATTTTTCACTTTTTTCAAATTATTTCAATATTTTTGCATATTTTTAAAAATTTTGGGATTTTTTATAAATTTTAGGGAAAAATGAAGAAATTCTGGCTACTTGACAACCGCAATTTTCAAAATTTTCGCCTGCGGCGCTGAAAAGAGGGGATTATGGCCTATTATTCACTACAGTGCCGTTGCCTTCCCATTAATTATTCCCTAGAATGTGTCTCAGCCCTTATTGAAAAGGCGCACTCCAAAATTTCCCAATTAACAAAAACCTCAAAATGTGTACTGTACAAAAATCCACATAATGGCCCATCCCAAAATATTTCGCACTCAAAATGTCCCACCAAACACCCCCAAAATGTCCCACTGGACAAGCCCACAATATGTCACATCCTCATTTCGTCAATCAAAAAATTTCTAGACTTTTTTTTGGAGTTTTGCTAGTGAATAAACGATAATTTATTTCAATATTTAGCTACTTTTTGGCATTTTTTGTCAATATTTTGTCATTTTATTTCAATATTTTATGGCCATATTTTCCGATTTTATTTCAATATAAATCCGATCCCTAGTTATAAGGAAAGTTCTAAGGAAAAAACTAGAAGTCAGTAATGACGGGCTGTGTGCGATAAAGGTCAACGAGGCTTTTTAGGATATTGACAAAAGGAATCTGAGGAATCTGCGGACTAAATAATCACAAAATCTAATATCCTAATTTTATAATTATAATTTTAGATCAAAGCAAAAAAGGCTAAAAGAACAAATAAAATAGCTTCAACTAGCAATATATCCGAATCAGAAAAAAATATCCCACAATTGGAAGTTTCAACACCAGGTCGATTTGATGAATGTTCAGACAATTCAGATAACAATGAAAATGAACATGTTATCGAAGCTGAAGAAAGTAATAGAGTAATTTGGCTTAAGAAAATATGGAAATTTTTATTTTCTTCTTAAAGCTGATTAAATTTTTTTAATTTTATTAAATAGTTTAATTTAAAATTTAAAATTCAATTAAAAGCAATTAATATTTTGTTAAAATATTTTCATTAATTTTTGAATTTTCAAATAAAATATAAAATTATTAGGGCTGAAAAAATATGCAGATAAATATAAAAGAATATGCCCAGATTACCTGAAAAAATTATAAAATATTCAAAATTATGCAGAAATATTTTTACTACAAATATTAGGAGTTCTGTATTAGTCTAAATAATGATGATTAATTGAACCTCGAACTCCCTGAATCTAATCAGCGATCACGCCTTATGGATCTTTTAACCCCCGCCTAATTCCCTGATATATAATTCCCGATATATCTGGGGGGTTTTTTAAACAAAATATATTTTTGGCAATTTTTTCGTCAGCTCTAATGGGAGCAGGCCAGTGTACCGCAAGCCCAATGTACCGCCGAGCTATAACTTTGTCCAAAATTGTCGAATCCGTGGCGCCCTGGTATGGTTCGATGCATCTCGACATTCTGAATCGAACCATACCAGGGCGCCACGGATTCGACAATTCTGGGCAAAGTTATAGCTCGGCGGTACATTGGGCTTGCGGTACATCGGGGTGTACCCGCTCTAATAGCATATTTTTCCCAAGCATATTTTTGGCAGCTCTAATTATTCCATTAATTTACCTAATTTTAATTTTTTAAATAAATACAGTTAGCAAGCATGACGATGATAATAAACATAAAATTGAGGAAAAAGATTTATCAAAAATTATTGAGATTGAAGATAAAACAAAAGTGATTGAACCAAATTTAAAAAACATCGAAAATCAGATATCAGAGAATCAACCTGAAATTAATGAAAATTCTAATGAAATTGAGGAAGGAGAGATAATTGAAAATGAAGAGAATAATAATATAGCCACGGCGGAAGAAGATGAAATTAAATTTTTAAATGAATTTAAAAGAAGAATAAAAATGGAAGAAAATAATGCTTGCGATCATAGTAACGATACAACTGATTTGTCAGTTACAACTCGAAAAGGTAACCAAAAGAAATTGTTTAAACTCATATCTTTGGAGAGACACATATCTAAACTTATATTATACACAGACCAGTGCTCAAGCGACCATTGCTTCAAACTTTCAGATTGGCCTAATTCGTGCTTGGTACAACAGCTGATCTGATTTCCCCTCGTACCAGCCTTCGCAGTCTTATTTATTTCCCCGTACTCGTATCTTGTATCACCCCTATCTTTGCCTCGTAACAGATACTGTGTATAATTACGAGGTTAAGTGCGAATTTCTTACGAATTCAAGCCTAACGGCAAGACAAGCACACAAGCTCAATGTGCTTACATAAATCGGTGCGCTACTCGCATAAAATTTATCTCTATCTTAACGTCCTCAGCTCCCCAGAGTGTATCTTTATAAAAAAATTTTTTGAATTTAATAATTAAAGAAAACTATCTTCAAGAAATTACTGGGGAAGATCCAGTTGAGTTAGATGCAAAAATATTACTAGGATTGGAGAGACTATTTGTTACTGGAAAACAATTAAATACACCACATTCTATAAATTTTAAAGACGTTTCTGAATTTGCTAAAAAATATTTAGAATTAAGAGATAAAATTGAAAATTTTGTAAAAAGCATAGAATATATTTATAATAAAATATATGCTAGTAGATTTGAATTATTCATAGAAAAAAAGAAAGAAATAAAATTATCAAGAAAATTAGATTATATTTCCTTAAAATTTAAAGAGCATAAGGGAAAATTTGAAGAATTAAACTCAACTATAATCAATTTAAAAAATTTTGAAAAAGAAAATAAGAAATGGTTATTGACATCTGAACTTGGAATAAAATTTTTTGAAGATTATATCGCTACACTTTTCTGCAAAAATAATCATATATCCCATTTGATTTTGAACGCACCTTGTCATGCCACTATTAAAATACCTTTGGACGATCGTATATGTAAGGAAAATTGTTTTTATGAAAATATCAGACATGGTCACGGATACTAATTTTGGTACCCGTATCCGGATATTTACGGCGGATACAAACGGATAAGGCGGATATCCGCAGGCATTTTGGTGTTATCTGTATCCATATCCGTATCCATGACCATGTCTGGAAAATATACATTCGGGGACCTTATACATTCGGGAAATATACATTCGGATAACTGTGAGATAAAAATAATTTTTGTAAAATTGAATCAGGGCGGGCAATAACACTAACTTAAGATAGAGCTCCGACTTTATTTTCTTGAAATGTGAGACATATTATAATGCTGGTCAAAGACTAACGGTACCGTCCCGTATGTGACACATCCGCTACCTACCCAGAATATCTTTAGTTCCAAAAACTGTTTAGGTTTTAGGTGTTAGATTCAGAAATTTAAGGCGATCTATCAGTTAATTTAAGCAAATTTTCGTTTGAACAATGAACTGAACAAAATTGTTAATTGGATAAATAAAATGAAAGAAAATGGCAACCTTTCTGAAGAAGATTTTTCGCCGTTTAAAAATTTAGGGTTAATTGTTCGTTCATGGAGATTGGTTGAAATTTTGCTTTATAAGGGTAGTGATTTGATTTCACAGGGAGATAGAAGAAATGGAATTTTAGTCAAATATGTTGCTTATTCTTTTCATTTAAAGAGGTAATCAAAATTTTAATTCTATCAAAGCATCCATAGTTTTACTTACGCCCAGAGGTGGGTCGGAACAGTCCGAGGTGTCGGAAATCGGAAGAGCCTGAAATCGGAACTGGCTCATAAGTCGGAACTCGGAAATCAAAATTTTTTTCAGAAATCGGAAGGAAAAAACGCCGGAAATCGGAAGTAGGAAATCGGAATTCAGACCCACCTCTGCTTACGCCTAACATTCGGACCTTGAAATTATACACGCCCTAACTATGGGTACAGCCCAAAAGGGCGCGCGGCCATAACGGCGCAAATCCATAACTTGCTGCAAAATGTCTGGACTTTGTCGGTCTAAATCTCGAATCATGATCTACAATATTTTAAATCCCAATGTTGTAAGTAAATTTGAGGTTAATAAAAAAATTTTCAGATTGATAATACATGTCGCATCACCTGATGGTATTATCTCAAATACTCATGATGATAATAAAAATGTGTTAATATTTTCTGAAAATTCTATTTTACGGTTAATAACCGACAAGTTACTTGAAATTGCTACAAGATATAAGGAATTTAGAAACGAATGTTTAAATTTAATTCGATGGTTTGACAACATTTTTATAGAACTTGAATATATAGGAGTGTTAAGACATTGCATAGATGATGTAAAAAATTATTTGGAGATGTTATAAAAATATACAGCTATATCTCGTTATAGTATACTTGCATACTTTATGGATGACCCCTGTCTTATCTTAAATAGCGAAAGGTGTAAGAGAAAGGGGAAAAATATCGCAAAACTCTCCCTCCTATAAAACTTTAAGGGGAAAAATATCGGAAATCCCTCCCTCCCATAAAACTTTATTAGTGCAGCTGCCCGCTGGTTGGGCAAAATGCCCGCTGGTTGGGTACCTTCAGATCTCGCTTTAATCTAACAACTTTTCCACCCCAAGGAAGTGCACTTTAACGAGATTCAACTATATTTACATTTATTAACGACAATTTTTATTATGTAAAGTTGTTTTTACTATCATAAAAACTTGTAAAGGATTCGCTTATTTACGAAAAGATTTATTATTTTCATCTTAAAAGCTCTCATTTACAATATCTCACTTTGACTGCTTATATATCTTAAGAGATTATCCATCAGTAAAACTCTCGCCAATTGGCAGGGGATTCATTTTTTATCATTCACATAGATTCAAGAAATATCAGAGTTAAGGAAGAGAACCTTATCATTTGATATTATAAGATAAAAAAAGATTGCTGTCACAGGTAACTTGTATAGCTTACTTTTTATTAAATTTTTTAAGGTTTACTCAAGATTTCTTTAACTAAATAAAAAATTTTTCAATTAAAATAATTTTTTAAATTAATAAAAATTTTTCCAATCAATTTTAAAATTTGAATAAATTATAAACGTGGATTGAAAAAATTATTTCCTTAATTTAACAAAAATTTAATTTAATATTTACGTTAATAGAAAATTTAAAATAAAATTTATTTGTCGAAATTAATTTAAAAAATTTGAAACGTGTATTTTTGAGATATTATTGAATAAGCTAAACAAAAAAAAATATATCTTGTCCTTACAGAATTGAAGATTGTATTGAGGGCCCCGACATTCCTTACAGTAAGTGTAAGGAGTGTCGGGAATTGAAGTTTGTCGGTGAGGACATGTCAGAATTCGGCGTTCGGGCTCGTGCCTCGTTGAAGAACTAAAAATTCTTAAATTTAAATTTCAGAACATTAAGCAAAATTTTTTGATTTATAGGTATAGTAAATTTCAGAAGACTATGATCCAGAAATCCTTCATTTTATCTCTGAGGGAGGCTCCCCTGAGTGAGGATTTCTTTCTAATTTCTTTTTTTAAAAAAATTTATTCTTAAAATATGTCTTGAAAAAAATATTAGAAAATCCAAAAAAATTTTCTTTCAAAGTTGTGGCATCAAAATTAACAACGTGTATTGCATGAGACATTAATAAGCTATATATAATTATTAAGCTAAACAAATGCAAAAAATTTATTTTAAGAAATTTTAAAAATTAAAAAAAAATTTTAAAGCGTCATTAATAAATAGAAATTGCTATTTTATAAATAGAAAAATCATTTTTGAAAATTTCTAAAATTAATTCTAAAGCATAAATCTATAATTTAATTAATTAATTAATGCAAAATTTTTATTTTTTAATAAATTATTTTATTTTATTATTTATATTTGCCAAAGATAATTTTGCCCAATCTCAAAATAATCCCGATGAAATAACTGATAAACTGCCTTTGCTTGATTTTAAATTAAATTTTAAACATTATTCAGGTAAATATATTTCTGGAAAATATTAAATCGGATCTCGGATTTAAATAACCCTTTTGGGAATGAACTGAGAGTGTAGAGTGTTTACAAGATTGATGTTATATTAAGTATGAATCGAAGTTATTTAATCCAAAAAATTCTCTGTCAAGGATCTTCGCGTAAACTCCGTCAATAGATATTTTGCTAAAGCATTATCAAAACTTGAAAGTCAAAATGCGGATAGTGAACTAGGTATATTGGAAAAATCGTAATCGTAAACAGAGTTTAAATGATCGTACCTAAAAGTTTGAGGTATCCAAAATTTAGTGTTTCTTGAGCACGAGATATAACTTAAATAAAAAATTAATTTAAAGGATATCTACAAATTTCAAAAACAAAATTTTTGCATTATATGTTAACAAATTCAAAAAACAATCCTGAAAAAGACCCAGTGGTATAATTTATCTTAAAACAGGCCTCACTATAAGATACAACCTTAAGACAGAAAAAATTGTTTATTATAATGAAGGCTTAGGCAATTAAGTATCTCGTTTATACTACGCTTATATACAGACGCAAGACGCCGGAGATAAGACGATGGCTGAAGACGCTGTTTATCTAAGCACACAAAAAAGCCGCAATACGCCAGCGTCTCCAGAGTCTTAAGCGTAGCAGTAGGCAGCTACTAGCACCTTGTAATATATCAGCTTTAAAAAAGTAGATTAACGTGGGGTGTATTGAAATTATTTATAGTGAGGTCCGACGTAATCTTATGTAGTAATTAAATATTTATTTAAAGATTTTTTGGTATAATGGTGGTCCTGGTTGTTCTTCTTTATTAGGATTATTTACAGAATTAGGCCCTTATCTTCTAAACAAAGATGGGTCTAAATTAATTGAGAATCCTCATTCTTGGAATAATAATGCTTCTGTGGTTTTTATTGAATCGCCTGCTGGGGTTGGATTTTCTTATGCAACAGATGGAAATGTTGCTACAAATGATAATATTGTATGATTAATTAATATCCTATTAGAAGTCATGACCGTTCAATGGATAACTTAGTGGGATTCATGTTGGGGAAGGAGGAGGATAAATAGACGAAAATTAAATAAAATTCTATTTATAACTTGAGTTGTGTCATGAACCGCGATCTCATTCCAAAGCGTTAGGTTCGTCAACCTAATCCTAGTACTCGGTGAAGTACTCGGTAGTTAAGTGCTCGGTACCAAATCGTGCCGAACACTCTTCCCAACCTTATTTAAGAAGTACGCCCAATAGAGAGATCGTTCGGTGTGGTTATCTACAGTAAGAAAAAAACTTATGGGAGCATTTCCAGATATTGATAATCACAGTTGAATTGAAGTATAATTAAATAATGTAATAAAATATTTTTAGGCTGCGGATGATAATTATCTAGCAATAAAGCAATTTTTCAAAAAATATCCAAAATTTTTAAAAAATGATATTTATATTACCGGAGAGTCATATGCCGGTATTTACTTGCCTATGCTTACATCATTAATTGTTAAAGGAATGAGTAAATTTAAAATAAATTTAAAGGTAGAAAATGATTTGAAAAATTAAAAAATTAAATTTCAGGGTCTAGCTATAGGCAACCCTTATTTAAATAAAAAGATAGATTACGAATCAAATCTTATTTATGCATATGGCCACGGTGTAGTAGACGAGGAGCTTTGGCAGTCAGTTAAAAAGGATTGTTGTAAAGGCTGTGTAGGTACTGTTATTATTTTAATGAGAAGTATTACGGTCCCAACAAGGAACAATTGGCAAAAAATCGGGGTTTTTCGGATGCATCTTTAAAATTTTTTCGCACCGGGGATCGAATCAGAAAAGGTACTGGCATTGGATTTCGGATGTCACTACTCATCCCTCCCATTTGTGTTAGACTCGCTTTCTCAGCATCATTCCCAAATTTAAATTTTCAACTTTAGATGGATGTGATATAGAAAAGCTGGTGGGAAGCTGTTCTACTAATGTAAATTTATTATAATCCTAATTAATTTAATAAAATAAAAATTATTTTAGGCAATACAAATTTACAATTCATTTTTCAATGGCAATATAAATGCTTATGATATTTATAGAAATTGTGGTGAATAAAAAAATAATGAGTTTAAAAAAAATTTTCAAAAATTAGGCAATTCACCAAATGCCTCTTCCTACCAAAAATATGATATGTTCTCTAGAGCAGATTTTCGGCTGAAAAATATGGCCAAATTAGCCAAGAAAGCTAGGCTTAATATTGTATAATATTTAAATATTAAAATTAATTTAGAAAAATTTTTTAAGATGGAAGAAAATACCAGAAGAGTAAAAAGAGACGATGGAAGTTCGTTTGATCCGTCACTTGTTCCTTGTTTAGCCGGTAAAATACTTAATTAACTAATGTTTTTATTTTGATAATAAGAGCAAATTTTTTAACAATAGACTGATTTAAATTTTGAAAAGATTCCAGTATTACCTCTAAAAATTTTTTATAAAGGATATACCTTAGCCTTCATAGCTGTTGTCCCCCTCCCCTCCCCCAACTGGGAATTATCCTGAACTTGAAAATTAAAAATTTAATTTTTGTGCCCGCACGATCCCAGTTACATAGCAAAGCTTACTAAGAGAGAAAATATGCCCTTGTAATGAATGATCTGAACATGGATTAGGAATAACTATTAAAAAATCTTACCAAAAATTTATTTTTAATCAAAAATAAATTTTATTTTCATTTAAAGATGATGTCATAAATACTTATATGAATAAAAAAGAAGGTGAATTTGTTATTAATTTGCAGACCTGATCCGTCGTATCACATCGGGTTGATAGTAGACGTAAAGCTTAAGTGTTCGAACTTGCTGTTTTGTACGTACTTGATAACCCTTATTGAATGATGGCTTTATTTCATCTGCAATCCAATGAATTTTCCCATCCCAGGGATATAATAATATCATAATCTTATAGAGTTATAAAGTCCGCGGATCGGTCTACTTTAATACATTTAGTATATACCAAATCTTTTAAACTCTTAAAAATATTTTTAGTTATGAAAGCATTGCATATCCCAGTTAGTCAAAATATTAGATGGAGTTTCTGTACTGATAGTGTTTCTTCTGTTAATGGTTACCAAATAATTCAGGGTAAATAATGTTTAATTTATATTTTACTAAATTTTCTGGGTTATCAGTAGGGTTTAAGTTTTTGTAATTTCCTTAACTCAGTTTTGCCTTAACATGGACCCGGATTAAAATTTAATAAAAATTTAATCAAGGCCTTAAAACCCCCCAAAAACCCTGATTTTCTTCTAAATGTCAGGGTTATCAATTGTCAAAATTTCAGGAGCTTATATTTAATTTAAATTTAATTTCTGATTAAACTACAAATAAATTTTTAAACAATTTTGTTCAAGAAGATAATTAAATAAAATTTTTCTAGATGACATGACCCCATTTTTTAAAACTATTTTAAACGCTACAGTGCCAACTTTGCTTTATTACGGGGATACAGATTCTGTTTGTAATTTTATTATGGGTCAAAAATTTTCGGAACAACTTGGGCTTAAAGTAAAATTTTTTGAATTTTTTATCTAAAAAATTTTTTTAGCTTAAAACACCAAGCCAGGCCTGGCTGTTTAATAAACAAATAGGAGGGTTTAAAACGGAATATTTTGGTGGATTAACGTTTATAACTGGCAAGTTTATTATTTACCTAAATTATTTTTAATAATTTAAATTTACAGTTCGAGGCGTTGGTCATATGGTGAAAATTATCTTTTAAAATTTAAATTTAAAAAAATAAAAAAAAATTTTAAGGTCCCCCAATGGGCCCCTGCCAGAGCTGAATATATTATCAAACAATTTATGAGTAACTTACCTATATAAATGGGATGGATTTAAATTGAAGAAAGAATCTTTGAAGAAGAAAATAATTTTTGAATTAATATGATAATGATAATTTTTCTAAACAAAGTTTTAAAAATTTCGAAGAATTAAGTGATGGGTTTACTAATTATTAATTTACTTTTAATTACCTCTAATAAATTTGAAAAGGAAAAACAAAGTTTTTAGGTGAAAGGTTGATTTTTTTATTTGACAAAGTTTTTACCTTTTGTTTGAGAGAGAGAGAGAGAGAGATTGATGATTTTCCTTTGAAAGTTGATTATTTACAAAATTTGCCTCTCTTGGACTCTGGTCTAATACCTCTGGTCTTCCTTCTGGTCTAATAATTCTTGGTCTAATACTTTAATGAGAATTTGCCCTTAATGAGAATTTAATGAGAATTCCCCCCCCCCCTTTGATTAATAAAAACCCCCTTGCCTTTTCATTTGATATAATATTCTTAAAATTGTTTATACGGAAATTTCCGTCTGATCTCGACTAATAAATTTTAGCATTTATTTATTATTTTCTCGATTGCTCAATAAATTTATTTAACCGTCTGTTAAATTAATAGTTTGCACAGCCTGTCACTTTCTTCTTTTTAAAATAAAATAATACATATAATTTTATACTTTAATTAATAATAAAAATTATAAAATCATCGTTATTATTAGTACCCTGCCGTTTAATGGGGCCTCTTTCTCTGACGATTATGAGACTATATTTTTGACCAAATGTCCCCACTATCATTTGCAAAAAATAAATGATAGTTAAGGAGTAAAGAAGGATAAATTTCATTTGGTGGAAAGAGAACACTGGGCTCATAATGGTCAGATACCCTTAAATGGCAGGAGTACCTTATTATTTTTTAAAATACATTATGGAGACTGCTAAAGCATCTAGTATTTTATCTCATATTAATGTTATTGACTTTTCTCGAGTTGTGGCAGCACCTTTTGCTTCAATGATACTGGGAGATTTAGGGGCGAAAATTTGGAAAATTGAAAGGCCCAGTAAGCTGAGATATTTAGATTTATTTTTAAAAATATTTAAGAAATTGGAGATGAATCTCGTTCATTTTATCCACCAATGATTAATGGACAGAGTTGCTATACTCTTTCATTAAATAGAAACAAAAAGAGTGTGGCAATAAATTTGGCAAATTCGGAAGGGCGAGAATTGGTATAATTTATATTTAAGAATAATAAAGAGTTGCTTGCCTAAATAAGCCCAGGTTATTAAAACCACGGATAAATGATAATCTTATTTGATCAAATATACCAAGAATTTTGTTTGAGGTTCGCTTACTCGAAACTCCTACCTCGTAACCCCGCAGTCCTTCCTTGAACCCGAGCCATGGAACCAAAGGATTTATGTTTCAAAATCTTCCCCCAGGAACTTCACAATTCCAAAATCATTATGAGGAAATAAAATTATAAGTTTTTTAGATAAAATATTCGAATTAATTTATATAAATAATTATTCTTAATTATCAAATTTATTTAATAATAGGCAAGAAAACTTTCAATGCGAGCAGACGTTTTGATTGAGAATTTTAAAACGGGTTATATGAAGAAATTCGGGTTGGATTATGATAATCTCAAAAGAATTAATTCTCGATTAATTTACTGTTCAATATCTGGTTAGACAAAAATATTTTAAATTTAGAGGAATATTCAAAATTAAAGGTTACGGCCCTGATGGTCCATATTCTGAGGATCCAGGCTATGATGTTATTGCTGCAGCTATAGGGGGTTTGCTAAGCATAACAGGACCACGGACAGCCAATTCTGGTGAATATATTTTAATTTTATTATTAGAGTTGGGGGCCCAGTCCGGTCCGAAAGATCGTTTAGGACATCGAATTTTGGCCCGCAAAAGAATCGGTCGGACTGGCCCGATAAAAATGAGGCCCAAAAAATGTCTCGAACGTGGGCCCGATTCGAAAACCTCAACCCTTTTATTATCAGGCAACGGGGAGTCATGTTGTAAGGGGAAGAGTGTTGCGGGGAATTCTTTTCCCGCAACGAGGAAAGTTGTTCCACGAAGTGATGTTACTTAGACGGTGGTGCTTTGGTCCTCTCATTTTGACAACACTTGAATTGACTAAAGTGAAGAACTCTTCAGAGATTAACTGATAAAAAATAGGGGGAATGAGATGAGGGCTTGAGATAAAAATTCCATGATGAATAACTATAAAAATTTTAGAACCATGCAAACCCGGGGTTGCAGTCACAGATTTAATGACTGGCCTTTATGCTCATGGTGCTATACTTGCTGCATTATTACATAGAGATAAGACGGGAGAAGGACAACAAATTCAGTGTAATCTATTATCTACCCAATTAGCTACTTTAATTAATATTGGAAGTAACTATATAAATGCGGGGATTGAAGGTATTTTAATTAATAATTAAATTTAAAATTAAATAACAAATTTCTTAAAGTAATAAGGAAATTATTTTAGCCATAAACTAATAAAATATAAGGAAGCGTAGTAATTTTGGAGAAATTAAAGGATAAACGTGTCCTTAAGTCTTCCATATTTTATTAATTGGAATTAGCATATCGTATCTTTTTGAATAATTATTCTGTGTAATTATTTACTGCCCTATTTTGGAGGAGGAAGAAAAGGAGGAGGAGTTCCCAGTTCAAAATCGGTTCCAGATCCTTGCCGGTTCCAAGGTTCCAGTTCCAAACTGTTTCCAGACCTTTACTAGTTCCACGATTTCAGTTCCGGAACTGGAACTTGAACCCACCGGTTTCGGAACTGGAACCCCCAAATCATTGACTACGAAACATTAGAGTACCTAGCTTGTTGTATATTGTTCGGAGATATTTGATCCGATTTCAACTGATATGATACCTTAACCACGTCGATAATAAAGATAATTAATCTACTTTAAGGTAAACCATGGGGAACTGAACATGAAAGTATTGTTCCATATCAAGCATTTCGAACAAAGGATGGCCGTTATTATGTTGTTGGTGCTGGGAATGATCAAGCATTTATCGAGGCTTTTAAATTTTACAAAAATATTTTTAATTTGCTTTTTAAAGCTTTGTACAAAAATGGAAATGCCAGAATTGGCAAATAATCCAGAATATACAACAAATAGTGACCGAGTAAAAAATCGAGAAAATTTATTGAAAAAATTTAAAGAAAAGTATTTCAATTTTTAAAATTAAAATAAATATTTTTTAAAGATTTTTGACAAAAGATTTGGAATTTTGGAAAAATAAATTAAGAAGCAAAAGCTTCCCGTCTGGTCCAGTAAATACAATAAAAGAAGCTTTTGAACACGAACAAACAAAATATTTGGATTTGGTTAAAATTATGGAGCATCCAAAATATGGAAATGTAAAAGTTGTTGGTTAGTTTGTTCCAAATAAAAATTTAATTTTAAACGAGAACACAATAATCTTTCAAAACAAGAAATTTTGAATTATTGTAAGGCTTCATAGTTTTCTCCCAGAATATCAAAAAATCAAACATGAAAACGATCAACCTTGATAGGATGACTGATCAGTTTAAACTAGCACCGGATAGATTACAGGATAAAGTTCCCCCCTCCCCCTGCTATTTTTGGGATGAGTTCGAACGATTTACGTGATCTATGCTTTGAGCTGTCTAGACCAAAGCATTGTTTTGTTTGATCTTTATGTGTAGTCGTTATTGGGCTATATCATTTACCATTTTTATCACGAGCTTGTTTATCTCTCAATTTTTGGATTTGAAATACTGAATGATTTAGATAAAAGCAAATATATACTTAATTTTAGGCCCTCCAGTAAAATATAGTAATACAGAAAATCAAGTTCGAACAGCACCTCCACTGCTAGGTGAACATACTTGCGAAATACTTTCTCAAGAATTAAATATTTCAAATAAAGAAATGGAAAGATTAAAAAATATTGGAGCTATAGATTTTTAATTATATATATTTCTAATTTATTAGTAGGGTTGTTCTCCGAGTTAGGTAAGTGTCACAAGGAGTGCCTAGGAGGGAAACGTTTTATTATACAGGGTGTCCCAACTAAAAAGCACTATTTTAAAAATTAATAACTTTTTACTATGTCGACAGATTTTAATGATTTTTGGTATTTTATATCTATAATTTATGAGAATTTTTTTGACATAAAAATTATGTCGAAATTCGAACCCTAACCCATTATTTCAATTTCGTACTCTACCGTTCTCTTTTTTCCCTCTTTTCATTGTGTGCTATCTTACTTCATTTATTTTCCTGCGTATGGCGAAGAGTGGATACTGTATTGAAAATGCAGTGTCTATCGCCTAGTGTTTACTCTAGTGTCTATCGCCGCTCAAAAAAAACAAAAGGGAGTAAGAATGCATGTGCGGAAAAAGGGAAAAACAGAACGGTAGAGTACGAAATTATCTCGGGTTAGGGTTCGAATTTAGACATAATTTTTATGTCAAAAAAATTCTCATAAATTATAGATAGAAAATACCAAAAATCGTTAAAATCTGTCCACGCACTAAAAAGTTATTAGGTTTTAAAATAGTGCTTTTTAGTTGGGACACCCTGTATAATTGGAGTTTACTCACAGCCCAGATTTACTCCCGGTCTGGTCTCTAGAAATTAGTTCATTGGTAGAGGGAATTCTTCAGAAAATAAGGATAAGTCAGATTATCCGGAATCCGATATCAAAACCCGACTTGTTTAACCGAACCTCGACTCGATCCGAATGAATCCTTGTAAATCTGAATGAATCCACACATTCGAGATTTTTCTCAATCCGACCCATCCCTTGAAAGGAGTACAACCTTATTAGCAATCGACACTTTTTAATTAAAAAAATCAATTTTTAAAATTATTAAAATTAAAAAATCTCGAGTAAAAAATAAATTTATTTATTCAGCTTTAGCTTATCTCATGAATTTTGAAATTTAATAGAAGGCAAAAAAGCCTTTTAATTCTATTTCAGGCAAAATTTTCTGCCTTTCAATTTTAAATAAAAATTAAAAACAAAAAGGGCAGATGAACAAATTAAAAATTAAAAAGAAAATTTTTTTCCAAATTTTTTTTATTACTAGTGAGAGAAATTCATTTAAAAAATTAATTTAAATTAGTGAATATTTAAATTAAAATTAAAAAATATTTTTCAATGAAATTATTTTCTATTTTTTTATTTTTATTTCCAATCGGGTTTATTTGGGCTGAATGTAGCGGAGATTGTTCTATAGAGAACCAATATAATTGTAAATTTATATGATTAAAGCAGGCATGGGGTAACGGGTACAGGATATAGCGATTTCAGTTATACGCTCGCAATTAAATATCAGCGGCACGAACGGACCGACATAAATACCGTAAATCTTCTAATAGAACTACATGTGCGTGTATTTTTCAATCCTCTCGTAGGGTGTGCTTATATTAAGGAGTGCTTCAACTAGAGAGTGGGCTTTTATTTTCAATCCTTTCGTAGGGTGTGCTTATATTGGAGAGTGTGCTTCTTTCAGAGAGTGTGTTTTTATTAGAAGATTTACGGTAATACACCGTACCGTAAATCCGGTTTTCTCAATATCTTGAACATTAATAATTTTTCGTGATTCATATGGATATAAACAGACATATCCAAATCGGCCTATATCCATAGATATCAAGATATCATCCGTTTCATGCCTGATTTGTTTAAATATCCATGTTTAATTTATTCTTGTAGATAAATGTGAGGATAGAAGCGAATTTTGTGAAGAATGGGGAAAATACTGCGAGAATGTCTTTCTTCACAAATGTGTAAGAAAGGCCTGTCCAAAGAAATGTAAAGGTAAATAATTGAAAAATTTTTGGAGAAAATTCCTTCTAGTTTGTCATAGTTCTGGTGAAGAACCTAAACCAAATCCTACAACTATAACAACGGCATCAACAATAACAACACCATTAGCAACAACCCCTCAAAACTCAGCAGTTACTTCGGCAACCTCAAAAAGTGCTACTCCATCAAAAACTTATTCAACCGAGGTAAACGCGTCCAATAAATGGTTTATGCGTCCAATCAAATGGATAAGTAATCGCATCTGCGTGTATACTAGAGACCGGACCGTACCGTACTACGGCCGTATTTTTCGGTTTCCGTATAGGTAGTACTGTACGGAAAATTATTAAAGAGTTGTAGGGATATAGCATTAAATAGAATCTTCGAACTCCTGCTGTAAGGTTCGTTGCATGATGCAATCCACTGTATCCCTATGGTCCGCCATGGATCTAAACAAACCAAAGTTGGCGGATGTAGCTTAATTTTTAATAGATGGGGACATACCCTATATAACTTTGAAATTAGAATGAATTAGAAATTATAAATTTAAGACAACCGAATGTGCTAACACAACTACAGAGGAATATGAAGCAACTACTGAGGAATATAAAACAACTACAGAAGAATATGAAGAGGTAACAACCCCTATAATTACAACCACCAATCCAACAACCTATTTATTAATGACTACAATAGTTGAAGGTTAAAAAAGAAGAAAATTTAATTTTTTAAATTAAAATTTAGAAATTAGTGACGACGAATTCAAAGACGCAAAGAAGATGAAATGTAAATCGTGTAATGCAAAAAGGAAGAAATTGGCTGAAATTTATGACAAATATTATCCGAAAGTTAAGATTAATGCTAAATTGTAAATTATGGATGCTAAACGTTTTTGAATTGTGAAAATAAAAATTTAAATTAAACTGGAGGGTCGTTTAACTGGGTCGGACTGGAGGGTCGGACTGTGAGGGCCATACGAGACATCTCGAAAACTCGATCTCGACAATCGAGATTTTCGTACGAGATCTAGTCTCGTTCCGTCTAGTAAAGATCTTTCTAGATCTGCAGATACTATCCAACACAGACTAGGGCTGTGCGACAAAATTTTCGCGCGGAACGCCAAACTCGAATCATTCAAATTTTAAAACAGACCAAAATGGTCAAATTGACCAAAAATCACCATCGTCCATACCTATCATAGCCATTTGGAAATTTAAATCTAAAAAACCGGAAAAGTTTATCTTACTCTTTTTTGTCAAAAATATTTTTTTTATTTTTATTTTTTTTTATTTTTTATAATCGATTCAAGATAAATTAATTAGCTATTGACAATCTCTTTCTTTGCCCCTCTAATCTCCCCTCTCAAATTTTTTATTAAGATTATACGTGTTATTTTACTCGAGTCGCCTGTTAAGCATTGTGACCTCCTCAATCTTCCCTCCTCACTCGCAAGATTAATTTTCAATTGTAAAATGTATAAAAAATTATTTAAGAAAATTTATTAAAAATTAATTTAATTAATTTATTTATTTTGTATTAATTTAATAAATTATTAGAAAATATTGGGATTATTCCAGTAAAAGTTAGGGTTATACCCCGTCGATGGGAGGCCTCAGGAAAATTTTCGGGGAGACAGAGGGGACTCTTGAGTGAGATAGAAAACTTTTCCTCCACCACGTAAAGGAGATCAGGAAACTTAAAAAAACAACAAATTCCTCGGCTTTTAAGAGGAAGAGGAAGGAGAACAAGCCCAATACCTATGTATTTTGTATGTAAAGTGCATTATTTAATATTAGACAATTTCATAATAAATTTTATCTAATTTTAAATAATAATTTTAAATATTAATTTTGCAGTAAAAATGAATATTCTATTTTTGCAAATTTTTATTTTATTATTTTACAATGTTCTCGCTAAAAATGGTAATTAATTATAATATACCTAAATAGAAACATAAGGAAAAATTTAAGAATTTCAAAGAAAAAGATTTTCAAGAAAAATTTTGTGGGTAATACTTTGGAAGTCGCCCTCCCCATTTTTTCTTCCTATTTTTGTATTTTTTCTCATTTTATGGCAAATTATATATCATTCGAAAGAGCTCTTTGATCTGAGTTGAATGACTCCAAAATCAACAAAATCTGACTTGATTAAACAGAGATTTTGTGAACTATTGTGCCCTATTTTTCTTCTATAATAAAGAAAAATCTTCCTTAATGGACAGGAATTAAATTAATGAAAACTAGGAAATCGCGGAATCGAGGGCTAATCCGCAGCTATATTCGAGGGCTAATCCGAGGGCTAATCCGCAGCTAAACTTAGATTCATAAAGGACCTTAATTATGGCGCCTTTAATAGAAAGGCATAATATCGCGTAGAAAGCATGTTTCCTTGCATGTTTCACAACATGTACATAAAGGGCAAAAAAATAAATTGAAATGTATAGAAAAAATTTTTTTCCAAAAACATTAATATTAAGATGATGACACATTCCAAATGGAGCAACTTTACACAAAAATTTTTAACTTATCCAAGGAAAGTGATAAACGAATATATTATATTCAACAAGTTAACGTTTTGGCGATTAAAAACGAATTTAAACAAGAATTTGAAAGAGTAATTGATGAAAATTTTGAGGAATTTTTAAAAAGACAAATTGGAGGGTTAATCCGAGGTTTTCCCTTCCTAGATAAGATGGGGAAAGAGACTGAAGAGGAAGAGACAGAAGATGAACTTGATAAATATTTGTGTAAATGTTGGAAATTATTTAGAAAGTTTAGGTTAGAACCGTTTTAGCTTTTATAAAGTTTTAGATCAAGGTTTTTGAGATGTCTCAACTTAAGAATTTTATAAAGTTGTGTATATAAGGATTAGTTAACTGGATTCCTGCGATTATCTAGTCAGCGATAGGGAAGAAATGTGAATCCCTATTAGGGCTAGTCGGAAATTTCAATTTGCGACATTCAATTTCCGACATTTAGTCGTGCAGGAGTCTAAGTTGAAATTTCAATAAAAACGTTAAAAAATAATTAATATTTATTAAATTATTAGAAAGATAGAAGATGATAAAGAACTGGTATTTAAATTCACAAAAGAAAATTTTTCAAAAGAAATTTCCATTCCTTGTACAAAAAATGAGCGAGATGAATTAAGTTGGGATATCGTTCTTGCACATTTTTATCTAATTAAAAATGGCATTTTATCAAATAACAACGAAAATGAGTTGTGTAACTTTGCATTCAGAGTTGAGCAAATGATAGAAGATCAAATTGAGTTCGATATGGATTTTAATGTTGAAGATCTTTTTAATTCCAAAAGCTGTAAGTTTTTAATTTAAATTAAGAAGGATGTTATGAACACCGAAAAAATTTTCAAAGCTCGACAAAAAAATAGACACAGACACAAAAAAGATTTCAGACACACCCCAGGCCAAAATTCAAAAAATAAAGACATAAGACTTCCAATTTGAACTCAACTATCCTATTTTCCCTAAGTTTGATCTTAAAATTAGACCCACAAATCTAACATTTCACCTACTCGTTCCTATGCATAGTAGAGATGGTGAATCAATATTAGAAAATAACAAAAGATTGGATGGGGCATGATTCTGAGAGTTTTTGGATCCAAGGTTATTAACTAGAGAGCGAGATTTTCCAAAAACCTTGACCTTGATCCTTGACCTTGATTTCGTTTAGGTATCATAACCAGATTCTTGACCTTGAGTCAAGGAAAAAACAAGGAACTATGAAAAATGCCTTGATCTGTACTCTGGATCCAGGAAAAACAAGGTCTGGATCCAGATCCAGCTCGCTCTCTATTGTTAACTTATCACCGACTGGTCCCTTTCATTCATGCTTTATTTACCAGAATGAGAGGAGACTTTGCCGGCATTTAAGCACTTATTTCAAAACTTAAAAAATTTATAATTTTAAAGGGAATATAAATCAACAAAATTCTGAAATAGATTACTTGGTTCTTTTTGCCGAAAAATATGGTAAAGGACAGACAGTTTGGGCTGAATCCTTAATTACAATCCCAATATTACTCGAAACAATTGATCAAGAATTAAAAACAGAAAATAAATATTTCTACTACCAATTCAAAATTTTGTCAAATATTGGGGGACTGTTTGTCATGAATGATTTTATAGACGAAAAGGATGATATGAAAGGGATAACTCTTGTTTATGAACTTTACGAAATTTATCAGACAATTAGAAAGGGAGAAGATAAAATTGATATAAAAAATAAAAATATAAAGGATTTGGTTGAGGGGATAAAATTTTTGAAAGAATTGAGAAAATTATTTCTCTCTAAACATGAAAAAAATATTAATTCTTATATTAAAAATGAAGATGAAAATAATTTTTCAAGTCAGATCAGACAGGGTTGGGGAATGAGGCATAGATTAAATGAATTTTTCTTTGGGTTGGAAAATGTTAAACAAAAACTTCCAAAACTCCTTCTTAATTTTTTTGATTGCTGTAAATTTTTTTAAAATTAAATAATAAAATTTGTGATTAGAATCCCATTAAGAAACCTAGGTTTATATAAGAGAATAATCATTTAGGCACGAAAACAAGAGTGGGTAGGGATCATTTCTATATCAATTTTAATCAATTTTAACTCCTATATCATTTTTAACTGCCCTGAAAGTGTTATAAAATTAGAACGGCATTTAAACAGAAGGGTAGTCTGGGCCATTTTAATATTGAATAAAGTTGTGAAGGGGGGAGCGGTGTAGAAGGGGGGAGCGGTGTTATTCATTAAATGATCGGTTTCCGATTCAGATCTCTTTTTAACACATACCCTCACTTTTCGCCTCCAATCAGGTCTTCATAAAAATTATTAAAAAATTATTTAATGAATTTTGAGCAGCCTTTTGTTTTTAAAAAAATAATTTTATTAATTAAGCTTCTGATGAAATTTCAAATCTGACGCATAAAATTTATAAAGAATTTTATGAGAAAAATTCTAAAGGAAAATTAGATGATGATTCTTCTTTAAATATTGAGTTAGCTTTAAATATTCTTGCATATATTTATAGCATAGACGATAATTTAATTATAAATCAAAGAACCGAATGGAACGAAATCAAATATAAATTTATAATTTTTGTGGATTCACTTAGCGATTTAAATAAAAATAATATAGAAAAATTGAAATTGGAAGGTTTTTACTATCAGAATAAAATTTATTTGATCTGGAAAGAATGCAAAATCACCAAAATAATTGAAGAAAAATTTATTTGCGATTTTTCATATGATCTATTAAATAAATTTGATAACGAAGCAAAAAAGGTTTTAATAATATTTTAATTTTTTCTTCTTATTGTAAGAATAATTTGTTATACTACACATTGTGAAGGTATAGTAAAATCATCCACAAACTGTACAGTATGTGTTTAAATTCCCCCTTGATTAATTAGAAACGATAATTACGCAGGGCATAAAGTATATATTTTAGCATCTACGGTATGACATCAAATGTCACGTCAATTTAGACCTGAGGGTGCGGGCCTGATTCTGGGCGAAATTTAACTTAGTTGTACCAGCCAAGGTTGGGCAATTTAAAAATGGGAGTATGCGCTGATTTCTAGGATTAACAAAAATTCAGCCTTAAAAACTCTTTAAAGAATTATTTTAAAATTAAAGTCATCCGAAGAAGGTAAATTAATTGATGAACTACAACAATTATATCTTATTAAAAGATTTCATGAATATGATAGAGATATACTTATTGCTGCAGCTACTAAAGATTCTATACTAAATAAAAGAGAAAAGATGCGTATGCATAAAGGCAAATTAAGAACATACACAAAGGGATCAAAAGTGGAAAATCAGGATCAACTACAAGGAGTGTCTATTTTTATTGAGAAATTAAAAAATGATATTGAATTTATGGAATTATCAGAGAAACTGAATGAGAAAAATTTGGTATATTTATATTGTAAATGTTCAATAGAAGCCTGACTCCACTAGAAGCCTATGCTCTAATAGAAGCCCACTTGATGAGGCTATAAGTATTAGAAGCCCATGCTTATTAGAAGAGTACTTAATGAGCGCATTAAAATATAGAAGCCCAGCCCCTTTAGAAATAATGCTACTCTCTAGAGGAAGATCTAAAAAATAGCCCCGGGGACAGTCTTAATTCTATTCTTATGTGTAGAGGAGATCTAAAGTAATTATTCCTTCAAAATTATTCCCTAAATTATTCCTTCGAGCAATTATTCCCTCAAACTAAGTTGTATGAGTAACTCCGCCAGAATATTTGAACACTGATCTTGAAGACTGATCGACTTATCTCTGTTAGGATTTTAATGCAGTAACAGGATTCAAAAAATTTTTTAACCAGGTTATAGCAAGAGGATATTGGTGTAAGTATAGTAATTGATCAGGGTCCGAAATAGCCTCACAGTCACGCTTAGCTTAAGAACATGAGTTATGCTACTATAGTATGATAAAATTCTTATTAAAACCAGATGAGTAATGAAGAACCAACAGATCAACCTACTATTGAATTAATTGATAATTATGAAAATTATTTGTCTGATAATTTGTCCTTTGTCGACGAAAAAGGAAAAATTTTTGTTTTATCAGCAATTATTTGGAACTACAAGGATTTTTTAAATAAATTTACAATATTTAATGAAAAATCGGAAAAAGAGGAGGATTCTGTATTTTATCATTTTATAAAAACTTTTTCAACATATGGCTTCAGATTAATGAAAAGATATCAACTTGGGTGGACACAATCATATGAAGAAGTCTACAAAAACTTTATATTGGATGGAAAAGAAGTAAATAAAAAAGAAAATCAAAATTTAGATAATAAACATAAGCTTTGTTTATTACACGAATTTGTGGATAAATGGATAAATAATACAGAATTTATGAAAAATGATTATTTGGAACTTCTTATTAAAGGAAGATTTGGAATAATGGTAGTTATTAAAATATTTTAATTTAAAAAATATCAAGAAAATAAACAGAGTTAGTTATGACGTGATTATGAAATTGAGGAGCATCCACTATCTAGTGATCGGAATTTTTAAAGATACCAATCATTTATGAGCACATTTTAAAATTCGATTTACTAGGAAGTGGATTCCGCTTCAAACATAGAGATAAAAGATTAAGATAATAGGTTAGAAAAAATCCGGATATCGAATCATTTACTAGAAATCCGAAGATCTTCCGAAGATCTTCCAGTATTCTTCCAGTATTTACCCAGCGCTAAATTACTTTCTTGGAAAACTTTAGGATACTCGGAACCGAACAGACAATTCTCATAATTATAAATTTTCATTCAATTGTTAACTAAAATCTTTAAATTTATTTTAGAGAGTATTTCCTAAAACAGTTGTAAAGCAATCAAAACAAATTTGTTCAATCACCGCAAATCTTAACAAAATTTTTGAGAGTTATTTTGCCGGGACTCGTGATGATCAAATATTTGAAATACATAGAACTAATATTAAACTTTTAATTAAAAGATCAAATTATTTTAGAAATTTTATAGGGGAAATGGAAAGTAAAACAAAACTTTTTGATTTACTTGGCGCTAAAAATTTCGGGAAACTTGAGGAAGAATTTCCTGAACTTTTAAAAATATGTAAATATTATATAATTTTTTAAAAATTATTAATTGAAAAATTAATAATTTTATTATGTGATAGGAGGGGATGTTAAGAATATACGTTGAGGTTGAGATCATGATTGAGATATAGGTTGAGATCAAAAAGTGTTTTGAATATTTTGGAATAAGATTTACCTATTGATATTAGTAACTGAAAGTTGTCATTACAAAGAAGTGGCTTTAACTTGCTGTCCTTAGAAATAAATGAACGAAATCTTCCTCTGAACTTCCGATAACCCTGAATAAATCTTAAAATAAGATCTATGGTCTTACAACATATTTTTCTTATTTTCAGCGGAGATGGAAGAGAATTATAAGAACCACCTTTATGATCAAGCTTTGGCATTAAATACAAAAGAGAATCAGAAAAATGCTAAAATTATTATTCTATATCCTAAATTGAGGATAACAATAGCAATTTTAATGAAAATGTTTCTTGAGCACGAAAATAAGATTAAAAATCAAATTAAAAATTATCATGAGGGCAAGATTAATGGACTTGAAAATGAGTTAAAAAATGTAGGACGAGAGATTTACAAGTCTATATCAAGAAATATAATTTATTTGGAGGAAATTGAGAGTGAAATAATAATTAATGCTAAGACTAGATGTATTCTTCACAAAATAATTGAATTATTTGATGAAGAATTTGAAGATTTAAACGTTGATAATTTAGCTATCAAGGCAAATTTATTGAAAAAAACAATGGATAATGCCAAAGTTGTTTGTGAGCCTGAAAATATTAAAGAAGATGACATAAACGATGAAATACAAAATATTGTAAATGAAAATCATTATAACTATATAGTGGAAAGAATGGAGAATTACCCCGGATTTAAAGAAAAAATAACAAATGGTTTAGGCATAAAAGTAAAAATTGCAAAGTTGATAGGTATCGAGTTATATGGACAAATTCAAGATGAAGTGACTGATTATGATAGTAAGTTATAAACAAAATAATTTTATTAAAATTAGGAAAGAATACGGATATTTAATTATAAACTAAAGGATTATAACTTTAATTATAACTATTCATTTAAGGTTTAATTGCAATGCCAAGGGATATAATCTTCCTATCTCCTTTAGTAGGGTTGTCGTTTTCAGATCGAACCGAACCAAACCGAAGAGTTTGTCGGTTCGGCTTCGGTTAACCAATGAATCTAGTAAAACCGACAACCCTATCCTTTAGAGAAAAAATTTGTTAATAATAGGGCCTATTTTTCTGAATAAATAAATAAAATATTTGCGCAGTGTTTTTCCAGCTCTATGACATTGTCTTATATATTTACAAAATAATTTTTTAGTATTTCTCAATAATGGACAGTTAACCAAACATTATCTAAACTCAATGGCGGATGAGAATAATATAGTAAATCAAATAGCGCATGAATTAGCTTCCCATACTTTTGTTTGGTACTCTTGGATGGAAAATACAATAAATTCAGAGTGTGGCCAAAAGAAAGGAAAGAAAAATAAAAAAGTATGGAAAAGTTGTTCTGCTCGAGACTGGACAATGGGTGCATGGAATTATAGCAAAACACTGTTTTATATAGAGTATGACTGTATTTTTGCACAAGAAAGTCAGGAAAAATTGAATAAAATAGGAAAAAATTTTTGGAGGTGGTCTATGGCACTAAAAGCATTCCTGGAACAAAAAATGAAAGAAGATCAACAAGATAATGAAGTTGATTACTTAGATGAAATGCCTGCTAAGGAAAGATATAAGGAATGGATTGATATATATAATGCAAATGATGAAGTAGATCAAGCGCAAGAACATGAGGAAGTCCAAAAGGATACAGAAAAAAATTTGACGGATATGCTAGTTGAATATAGTGATGAAATTAATCAAGCAAATTCCTACAAAGATTGGCTTTCAGATTTGCATTATAATAAATTTAACGAAATATTCAAAATGAAGCAAAAGATGGGGGAAATTAATTTTTTAAGAGAGCTAGCATTGAGTGAGTTTATTGTTAATTAAATAGTATTGCAATCCGAAAACAGTTCTAGTTTCGATCGAATTTTTCTGGATTAACAAAAAAATTTTTAAAATTTCATTCAAATTCCAAACCTCAAAAAATTGAAAATCCCGCACACCCCACGAACATTAGGGATGCGACCAATGCTTGGATGATCGTATCAAAATTCTTACTAATACCTGCACGAGTAAGAATTTTAAGAGTACGAGTGTACGAGCACAAGATAGAATAAAAAACGTTATGAGGTATGAGAACGAGCTCGAGGGTAAAAATAGGGTACAAGTAGTAGCAAATCTGAAATTTCCCAGCATTGGGTGGAGCTAATTGTTTTATATTTAATTATAATTACCTAATTAATTAAAAAATTAAAAGTTATGAACAAATGTGGTAAAAATGAAATGAAGATAAAAATGGAAATGTTTCTCCCTAAGGATAAAATTAATGAAATTATTGAGAAAATAAATAAAGAGAATGAAATAATTAAAAAAGAAACGGAGAAAAAAGAAAAAAATGATTTGGCTAATCTTTTAAAGGAATTTAAAGAAAGTTCTAAACAGAATAAAAAAGGAAAAACAAATTCGAAAAAATCAAACAAAAATAAAAAGAAAATCAAAATAAATGTTGATCAAGAAGGTCAAGGAAGCATTGAGCAGCAAGAAAATATAGACCAAGAAATTATAGAACAAGAAAGTATAAGGGAAGAAAGTTTAAACTTTAATTCAGAGCTATCTATTAATAACGAAGGTTCTTTAACTAATATAAAGGGAGAGGATAACATTGAAGAAGGTGAAGAAAAAATAACTAAAAATAAAAAGAAAGAGCCTAAAAAATCGAAAAACGAGAAAAAAGAACCTAAAATTGAAGCATTAATTTTTAAGGATAATCTTGAAAAATTTGCGGAATATAAATATTTAGTCGAATTTTACAAACAATTTATTGAGGTATGTACTATAAGTGAAATCATAAGTAGTTTATTTGAGAAATATCGTGTTTGATCAAATAATATCATTCATTTTTTCTTTTACTAAATTTAAAAACATCTGTATATATTATCCATTCTTTTGACATTGTGATGAATTGCTCCATTCTCTGCTCTAGCAGTATAGGAAGGGCCTATTTTCTTACATTAACTAAAATTAAATATTAAATGATCTACTAGAGGCTTTTTAAAATGACCTCAAATTTCCTTCCTATGTTTTTTCTTGCTAGTCCTCTTGTTCTAAGCTTTTTACATCATTTTCTTGCCGCTTTATCGCAATCATGTTAAATGTACTTGACCACATGTATATAGCAGAAATAAAAAAGTACATGAGCATTTAAATAGACCAGTTGTCGATGAATAAAAATAAGTTGTCGTTTATTGATAAAGACTAAGACGGGGAATGACTAAAAGCTATCGCTTTTATACTATGCCAGAAATTATTAAATCAAAAAATAAATTAACCTTTAAAAAATTTAAGGCAACATCAGATGAAATGCGTAAGCAATTAAATATAGCCGTTTATATCTATGAAATCTCAAATCGCTTTAACTGGTTAGAGGACGTAAAAAATAAATGGCCATCAATTTATGAAGCAATGTTTTTATTTAAAGGAGAAAATAAAGAAAATAAAGCTTTGAATAAATTAATGGAAAAATTAAATAAATTTAAAGAAAGTGTGCTTTCCTTAAATTTAATAGAAAATTTAAATGAATTTGAGATTAATTTACACAAATTACTAAAAGAATTAATTTATGTTGTAGAAAGTATTTGGGATGGAAGGCATAATGACCGTGTTGAATTGGAGGAAATTAAAATTGTTAGAAAACAATTAAATTATAAAATGATTATGAAAATATTTTATGAGAAAAATGAAGACATTGAAGATGATAAGAAAAATAATTTTGATGGGAACGGAAAAAGTAAAATTGTTCAGTTAATTTCTGGGGCTGAAACATATACAGAAATATATAATTATAATAATGAATTTGAAGCATTTTTTGTGGATTGGAATAAATTTAAAGAACAGAGATTTATTGGTTTATTATTTTTAAAAAATATTAAGTCGTATATAAAATATATTTTTTGTGTTGTGGGATCTGATATGTGTGGGAATTAACCAAGGGAATGAACATAGCTTACCTATGGTGTAAGGTTGTCGGATCCGGATATCCGAAGATATCCAACTATCCGACAACATACATATTATGGAAGATATGGGAGGGGGAGCGGAGGCTACTAATACTAATACCTACATATAATGCTAATAAAATTATGGTTCTTCTCTATTATGGGCACAAATGCCCTCAAGTTTTTTCTACAATGCTAATTTTATAATATTATTTTCTCAACAGGATTATTTTTTCAAATATTTGCAATTTGATCTTTAAAAGAAAATAGTATTGAGTCTTAGATTCAAAAACTTGCTGAAATTTTTGCCTAAGATTGAAAGCAACCTTAAGCTAATAAATTTTTAATTATAATCTTAATAAATTTAAGATACTCATGTAATCGTTGAAAAATATGAGGCACCCAATTATATTCCACCTGAACCCTTCCAACAGATTGAATTTACAAATAATATTGAAAATTCTACTAATCTAGAGGTAAAATAAATTTATTTAAATTTATAACTATTTAATTTAAAGCTTGAAGAAATATTAATTAAAAATTTACGAGAGGAAGATCCAGTTAACAAAAAAATAAATAAAATTAAAAAAACAATAAGAGAATGGATAAATATAAATAATTCTGATAGAACTTGCAAAATATTAATCGGGGGTTCTTACATGTTAGGAATTAATACAATTGGATCGGATATAGATATGATTTTAATTGTTGAGGAATATGAACGAAACACTAAACAGCCGTTTGATTTGATGAGTGAATTTTTTGGAGATGATGAAAAGGCTTTGTACTATCATCTTTCGAAAGTATAATATAAAATTTAAAATATTTTTTAAAAGTTTTGGATTACATACAGAGATTAAATACATAACGCAATGCCGTAGTTTTGGGTTGATAATTACTGAAGGACAATAAGGTCCTTGGCTATGAGATCCTTGGATTTCTGTATCAGAAATCCAAAGCAACTGGATCTCTCATCTGATTAAATAAGAATCTACTACCTATACTACCACGGGATCTACCCGCGGGATCACTTGGGAATAATACACACGGGATCTCTCATTTGAAAAAGTTTAATGAAAATCTCGAAAGCAAGAGGTTTCAAATGCGATAATCTTTAAGCTCTAAACTAAAGCTTCTCTCCTAAATCTAAAAGAATATTAAATCAACACATATCTGTTATTCTCTAGATGATGTTCTAGAGAGATCATTAGAATTTTATTATAAAAATCTTTTTAAATTATTTAAAAAAATATTTATTTAGTTGGATAATGTAAAAAATATTCAAAAAGTCAATACAAGAATTCCATTAATCGAATTATCTTATTTAAATATTGACTTTGATATTGTGTTAATATTACTGCCTACAGAAATTCCAAATACCCCAAATTGGATCGAAAAAGTTTTGGAAAATGAAAAGAATTTAGCTATTGGAGACAGAAAAATATTACCTTTAGCTAGTTATAAAGCAAATGAATTTATTTTGGAAAAAATTCCAAAAGAAGATTTGAGGGCAAAAAATTTTCGTTTTGCAATTATTGCTATGAAAATATGGGCGAAAAGTAAAAAAAATATTTTTGCGAATTTTTAATTTAAAAAATTTTTAGAAAGTTCAATTTATGGAAATATATTTGGTTTTCTAAGTGGATCAATTCTTTCAATTTTTATTTCAAAAATTTATTTATTATATCCAAATGTTAATTTACATAGTCTCTTACAAAGAATTTTTCTGACATTTTTAACATGGTTGGGAATTTTTAGAAAATTATTTTATATAAAATTTTGGGTCTTGTCCTGATTGTGGGTCAAATCCACACAAATTCAACCAACCTTTATACACACATGGAAAGCCCCACCAAAATTTTATTATTACAATCAACTGCGTTAAGTATGCGGTTATCACTTTAATACAATAAAATCTATGGGAGTGTAAAGCTGTTCTCAAGCATAGTTATGTTAACATGCAGATGCTTTTTCGGATCGGGTTCGAGTTCAAAAAAGCCCTGGGTTCGGGTAGACTGTGACATCTGGTAAAAATTTTTTTATAAAAAGCAAGAGCCAAAAAAGCCAAAATTACTATTAAAAAATAATTTTAAGGAATTGGCCAGCAATATTTCATTTAAATGAAATGAAATTAAATACCCGCGGATGGACACCAACAAAAGAATGCTCAGATCGTTCAGAATTTTACTATAAATTAATAGATATTGAAAGTAAAGAGTGGTTCGAGTTAAATAATCAAAGATTATATAAACACATGGACCTTGTTATTCCAATAATATCAAGTTCTTTTCCTGAACAATCTGTTGGTTTTAATATAAATAATTCTACAAAACAAATAATTATGGAAACAATGATTTTAGGTTAATTTAAAATTTTAATGTTGAAAATTAATGTTAGATATTAAAGAGAATTTTGCGTCCATGCTCCTTCATAGTGTGGGCAGACACAAGGATCCAATTATCCTCCGTATACATTGTTTAAACATATATGCTAACTGATTTGCCAACTCTGGACATTATCCCCTCCAATGTTTTCTGGAGAAGCTGTTAGAAATAAGTGTGCCCTAATTTATGCATTATTATGTGTCAAATAAATTCTTTAGTACGACGCTTGATATAAACACGGCTTTTTATTTCAATAAACGGGTTCTAATCTCGCTATTAAATTTTGGTGAAAAATGTTATTATTGCTAACGTGTAGCAAATTTCAATGCTTTTAAAATAATTCCTAAATGAATATTCTGAGCTAGTACATAAGACTAGTAAATAATAATTCTTAGACTAATTCTCAGAATAATGTGTCGGAAATATTTTTTTTAAAAATTTACTGTATATTTAGTAAAGTATATCAACAGTGAAATTTTATTCTAAAAATATTTTAAATAAAAATCAGACAAAAATCCATAGACGTATAATTAATTACTAAATAAGGAAAATACAAATTTTCAAAAAGAAAATAAATTTTCAGGTTTAAAAATGCTTAGGCAAGTACATAATGCATTAAAATCAAATTTGAAAAGTGAATGGTTAAAATGGTTAGGAGGAATAAATTTCCACGAACAGGTCCTTATAAATTTCCAAATTTAAATCAAAAATTAATTTAAGTATAACCATTTTATTTTAATTGAATGTATTGGAATAGATAAACAAATTGGGGAAGATTTTTGTATCAAAGTTGAAAACAGACTTAGAATACAATTAATTACTACAATTGAGGAAAATCCTAAACTAGTTGAATACTCACATATTGGAAGATATTGGGTTAAAGAAAAATGTAGACCAAAGGAAAACTTGCTTGGAAAAAAGCTCGAAAATGAGGATAAAGTATTTTGTAAGTATTGGTCTGTCGGTTTAAGATTGCCGCACGGAAAAAAGGATTTTGATAAAGCAGAAATTAATTTGTTAGAAGAACGTTTCAAAAAGTTTGGAGAAAGAATAATTGAAGGAATTAAAAATAAAATTAAAATTGAAGAAGATAGTGTTGGGTTAAATTTGTTTTATGAGAAAGGCCGAGAAGAGAACAATCGAGAATAAAATTAGTACACGTTTAGTTTTAAGATGTATGATTTCGAAAATTTTTTTAAATTTCTTTCCAAATTATTATTCATGGAAAAACCTCAAATTTAAAAGGAACATATTTTATTAATGCACAATAGTAGACATTATGATTTAGCCAACCAAACGGAAGCACGCATCCTGCATCCTCCTGTTAACGACGTGTATTTTATATACAAATTGGCAATAAGTTTCACTTATTATTTTATTTCAGTAAGGGTGTGTTCTGACACACCCTTTATCTAAACCTCAATTCAGCAGTAGACACTTTTTAAAAACTTTTTAATGTATAGGTTACATAAAATATACGTGACACGTTTCTTTTTTTTCATAATTTTTACCATTAACATCTTTTAAATATTTTATACTCATTTTGTAGCTTGAATATTTATTTTTATTTTTTAATCACATATACATATTCCATATTTACAGAATTTTCATTGTTACTTTTTTATTTAGATTTTTGTTCATTATTCGTGAGAAAATTTTCAAATTTAGAAAATTTTCTCAAAATTTTCTCCTCTCCTTAATTTATTGAGTATTTTTATTTTTTATATTTTAGTTTTATTTTCTCATATGTATAAAAAAATTTTCAAGCGAATTTTAAGAAAATTACAAATCTGTTTATTCATTAAGGCTAAATATTCTAAGCAATTTTTTCAAAATTTCTAGAATATGAGCCTCATAGCAACATAAACATCACATTCATATTTAAAAGGTGAACATAATTACACGATATATTTCGTGACAAGATTGCTAGTTAGCTTAAACTTTGAATAAATGTTTAGTAAGGCAATTGAATGGTAAATAGCAACAAAAACTTTACACTGTATTATAAAATTTTTCTGAGTTGGAATTTCTAAACATTTTATTTTATTAACAAATAAATTAATTATTAAACTTTTTTATTATGGCCAAACATGAAGGCTTTTGTTTTAAGTTAAAGGCAGTCCTTAGTCTTATATTGCCCATAGTTTCACATTTTTCTGCATTTGGCTATTTACCTACTTTTACCCAAATAATTGTCAATAAATTTTAAAATATAGTTCTTGTCAGGTAATGTTCCCGCTGGGAAGTAGAGGACAGCAACCTTGTATCTACAACAACCTAGGCGAAAATTAGCCTCCGCACCGCAAGGTACCACGGCTACTTTTGGGTCACCACCGAATGTTGTTCAATGGATAGATTTATATCCATTGTTGTTCCAAGGATCCTTATCTATAGAGACTGTAGTTGAAAAGAATCTACCTAAGTCGTTATCTCAGAACTCTAACCATATCATCTCGTTCCGATCTCTCCTAAAAATTAAAAATTAGGAATTTATTTCTATAATTTAGTCCCCTAGAAATGTCTTCATCCCTTTCCAACTCTACACAATTAACAACAACACTTTTACCACCAGAAATTTTATTTTTTGGATATTTTATGGGCGTTATAGAAATAATTACACATCCAATAATTATTTGTATTTCGTTGATTAACCTTTCAATTTTAATTACTTCAAATATATTACACCCAAATTTATGGCTTTTACTAATTTTCCAATCCTCAATTATTTCGACTTTTGAAATTCAGCGTTGGACTATGGTTTTGTTGAAATTTACTGGGGGAAACATTTTCCGACCTGGAGATCAAATTTTGCAAGTAACTAAGTTAACTTTAAGTAAATTTTGAAGAGAACTGGGACCTAAATTTTATAGAAAAGTTAATGAACTTTCTATTGAGGATAAAATTAAATTTCGGAAAAGACAATACTCAGAGGAATTAATTTTTAAAATTGACCCGTCCTTGTCTCCCTTTCAAGATCTTGAACAAATTATTTTCAAGAGGTGGAAGCTTTGGATTTAAGCTTAATCTTTATCAGTTCGATAGACATAAGGTATCAGCTAATATAGAAATAAAATCATTTATCGGGGATAAGGATTGCAAAAAAGCTCATAACGGTCAGCGAAATGTGGAAAAGCGGGGGCGGGCGACCTTCAAAGTATTACAAAAAACTTCAATAATTATGGTGCATTATGAGTTCTAGTAGACATCTCTCTAGAAACAAATAATTTAACAGGATATTTCCTTGTTCACAAACATGGCCCGTAACATTATTGGACATATACTTTTGATTGAAAGGATGCTGGCTAATTTTATGGTTAGAAAATATGAAAATTGGCGTAGGCCATATTTTAGTTGTTTTTCTCTTTTAATTTTGGTAATTTTATTATTTTTTATTACTGCCAAACTTAATTATATTGCAATGAAGTTTAATATTGAGATAATTTGAGATATCTCAATATTCTTAAAATTTGAGATACGTTATTAAAAATTCATTTGGACCAGGGAAGGAGAGAGCATTTCTTAGACAAGAAAGAGCGCCCATAGAGATTATGGTTTGGGACATTAGCTCATACGGGATTCTACGGGAACCTGTCCCGGAACCCTGGATTGATGTGAGTATTACCGCGAGATCTAGTACCGTAAGAAATGTTTCAAAAAATCACGTTGCTTGGTCTCGGAAATTTTTAAAAAATGAATTCATAAAAAATTAATTTTCTGCAGTTTTTATTTTCTACACTAAACGTTCTTACAAATGGAAAATCCTGGAATACAACATTAATTAATTTAGTATCAAATTCATTTCTTCTTTTCTGTTCATCTTTTGAATTTTTAGTAAATTTTAAATATTTAATAACAATTTTAATGTATTTTAAAGATTATTGGTTCTATTGGGGTTAAGAATTTGAAGAAATATAAGAAATTATTGCCCAATACAGAAGATTATTCTTTGAGTGAAAAATATCAGGTAGCACCTTTTTATGTGCACGTTAACAAGACTTCGATCCTGCGACCTCCTGGCAGTTATTGCTAGGCGCAACACGTACAGGTGCTCTACCGACTGAGCTACCGGGACGCTTCATTCAGCCTCTCTTTTTTAATAGATCTTAAACCCCCGCCTAGTGAGCGTTTTAAATTCTAGCCAGCTGGATCTTTCTCACCCTTACAATATTTAAATTAGCAGCCTAATAACTAATAATTCTGATAATAACGTGTGTTGTAAAAGCACCCAACATTGATGTATTCCAACTTATATAATTCAGCTAATTTAAAGTATCTTTATAAGTTCCTGGTATCATTCGATAGAGAATTAAATTAGCTACAAAATGAAGTATGAAGAAAATCTTTCATTAACCTATGGCAAAGTTATGGACGAGAAACGCACATAATTAAATATAAAAATGAATAAAAAATAAAATTCAACTAAATTAATATTTTTTATTTTAAAAAGCTGACAGAGAATATCCGCACAAGTAAACAGCTAGCTCCAGTCTTCATCTGTCATTTAATAAATAATTTATTTTATACAATTCTAACCTATTTTGTTTATTTTAATATTGCTACAAAACCATCTTATACACAAAGCTTATGCTATGCTGTTCTGTTTGTTTTTACTTCGATATTTGAGGGAATGATTGAGATTACTGTTTTAACGTAATAATTTTATTTTTTAAAGAAAAAATTTTTAATTAAAGTTTTTTTCTTGAATAATACAGCCTAACCTCATATTTTTTGTTAACCCGAAATTATTATCACTTAAGTCAAGATGGATTTTCAAAACCTAATTGGTCAGGGTGAAACACGTGGTAATCACATGCCCGAAACGTTTCGTTTTCAGTTTCGTTTTGTTTCATTAAAAATGTGTGGAGAATCCATAAGCTAAACGTTTCCCCTTAGCAAACTCCTCATTATAGATGAATTTTTTTCAGTCCGTCTGTATCCAAAAATAAATTCATACTGCAATTCATTTTATCATTTATTTAAGGCATCATCCAGTACTAAGAAGGACGTTGCTTTCGCGTATCAAACATTTAACATCGTGTAAACTCGCAAAGATTCGTCCATCTACGGGAACAAATACTAACAATTTCCACATTCTCAATTCAATAAAAAATATTCAAGGCGAACAACTTATAAGTAAAACAAATATTGATGAACATTTTAAAATGTTAGTAGAAAGCTGGAATTAATTCGAATTCATGAAATTTATCTTTGAAAATAATGTTTTAATAAACGTGTTTTTATAAATCTATGTTACCAAAAAAAGTTTCTGGTGAATTGGTTTGGAAAAAACAACCAGCAGCACGTACTCGCATCCATTGAAATACATATCTACTGATGTTTACTTAAGTGAGAAGCACAGTACCTATAATCCAATGCATTATATAATAAGTAACTAAAAATACTATAATAATAACTATAAGTATAACTATAATAAATAACTATAATAAATAACTATAATAATACATAACTATAACAATATATAACTATAATCTAACATAATGTGCGAATTTTTGTATTGGATCGCTCGTGTGCGAATTTTTGTATTGGATTGCTCCTGGATTCTTAATATCTCATTCGATAGAGCATTAAAAACTGTATGAAATATCAGTGAATAGTTTCATTTCAAGCCCTTATACTAGAGATTTCGAGTCGAAAATGCAATAAATATTTTATTTTTTGGGACATGGGGTATTCAACACGAGTGCGAATTTTTGTATTGGATTGCTCCTGGATTCTTAATATCTCATTCGATAGAGCATTAAAAACTGTATGAAATACCAGTGACTCGTTTCATTTCGAGCCATTATACTAGAGATTTCGAGTCGAAAATGAAATAAATATTTTATTTTTTGGGACATGGGGTATTCAACACGAGTGCGAATTTTTGTATTGGATTGCTCCTGGATTCTTAATATCTCATTCGATAGAGCATTAAAAACTGTATGAAATACCAGTGACTCGTTTCATTTCGAGCCATTATACTAGAGATTTCGAGTCGAAAATGAAATAAATATTTTATTTTTTGGGACATGGGGTATTCAACACGAGTGCGAATTTTTGTATTGGATTGCTCCTGGATTCTTAATATCTCATTCGATAGAGCATTAAAAACTGTATATAATACCATTGACTCGTTTCATTTCGAGCCCTTATACTATAGATTTCGTGTCGAAAATGAAATAAATATTTTATTTTTTGGGACATTGGGTATTCAACCCGAGTGCGAATTTTTGTATTGGATTGCTCCTGGATTCTTAATATCTCATTCGATAGAGCATTAAAAACTGTATGAAATACCAGTGACTCGTTTCATTTCGAGCCCTTATACTAGAGATTTCGAGTCGAAAATGAAATAAATATTTTATTTTTTGGGACATGGGGTATTCAACACGAGTGCGAATTTTTGTATTGGATTGCTCCTGGATTCTTAATATCTCATTCGATAGAGCATTAAAAACTGTATGAAATACCAGTGACTCGTTTCATTTCGAGCCCTTATACTAGAGATTTCGAGTCGAAAATTAAATAAATATTTTATTTTTTGGGAAATGGGGTATTCAACACGAGTGCGAATTTTTGTATTGGATTGCTCCTGGATTCTTAATATCTCATTCGATAGAGCATTAAAAACTGTATGAAATACCAGTGACTCGTTTCATTTCGAGTCCTTATACTAGAGATTTCGAGTCGAAAATTAAATAAATATTTTATTTTTTGGGAAATGGGGTATTCAACAGGAGTGCGAATTTTTGTATTGGATTGCTCCTTGATTCTTAATATCTCATTCGATAGAGCATTAAAAACTGTATGAAATACCAGTGACTCGTTTCATTTCGAGTTCTTATACTAGAGATTTCGAGTCGAAAATGAAATAAATATTTTATTTTTTGGGACATGGGGTATTCACACGAGTGCGAATTTTTGTATTGGATTGCTCCTGGATTCTTAATATCTTATTCGATAGAGCATTAAAAACTGTATGAAATACCAGTGACTCGTTTCATTTCGAGTTCTTATACTAGAGATTTCGAGTCGAAAATTAAATAAATATTTTATTTTTTGGGAAATGGGGTATTCAACACGAGTGCGAATTTTTGTATTGGATTGCTCCTACATTCTTAATATCTCATTCGATAGAGCATTAAAAACTGTATGAAATACCAGTGACTCGTTTCATTTCGAGTCCTTATACTAGAGATTTCGAGTCGAAAATTAAATAAATATTTTATTTTTTGGGAAATGGGGTATTCAACACGAGTGCGAATTTTTGTATTGGATTGCTCCTGGATTCTTAATATCTCATTCGATAGAGCATTAAAAACTGTATGAAATACCAGTGACTCGTTTCATTTCGAGTCCTTATACTAGAGATTTCGAGTCGAAAATTAAATAAATATTTTATTTTTTGGGAAATGGGGTATTCAACAGGAGTGCGAATTTTTTTATTGGATTGCTCCTGGATTCTTAATATCTCATCGATAGAGCATTAAAAACTGTATGAAATACCAGTGACTCGTTTCATTTCGAGTTCTTATACTAGAGATTTCGAGTCGAAAATGAAATAAATATTTTATTTTTTGGGACATGGGTTATTCAACACGAGTGCGAATTTTTGTATTGGATTGCTCCTGGATTCTTAATATCTTATTCGATAGAGCATTAAAAACTGTATGAAATACCAGTGACTCGTTTCATTTCGAGCCCTTATACTAGAGATTTCGAGTCGAAAATTAAATAAATATTTTATTTTTTGGGAAATGGGGTATTCAACACGAGTGCGAATTTTTGTATTGGATTGCTCCTGGATTCTTAATATCTCATTCGATAGAGCATTAAAAACTGTATGAAATACCAGTGACTCGTTTCATTTCGAGTCCTTATACTAGAGATTTCGAGTCGAAAATTAAATAAATATTTTATTTTTTGGGAAATGGGGTATTCAACAGGAGTGCGAATTTTTTTATTGGATTGCTCCTGGATTCTTAATATCTCATCGATAGAGCATTAAAAACTGTATGAAATACCAGTGACTCGTTTCATTTCGAGTTCTTATACTAGAGATTTCGAGTCGAAAATGAAATAAATATTTTATTTTTTGGGACATGGGTTATTCAACACGAGTGCGAATTTTTGTATTGGATTGCTCCTGGATTCTTAATATCTTATTCGATAGAGCATTAAAAATTGTATGAAATACCAGTGACTCGTTTCATTTCGAGCCCTTATACTAGAGATTTCGAGTCGAAAATTAAATAAATATTTTATTTTTTGGGAAATGGGGTATTCAACACGAGTGCGAATTTTTGTATTGGATTGCTCCTGGATTCTTAATATCTCATTCGATAGAGCATTAAAAACTGTATGAAATACCAGTGACTCGTTTCATTTCGAGTCCTTATACTAGAGATTTCGAGTCGAAAATTAAATAAATATTTTATTTTTTGGGAAATGGGGTATTCAACAGGAGTGCGAATTTTTTTATTGGATTGCTCCTGGATTCTTAATATCTCATCGATAGAGCATTAAAAACTGTATGAAATACCAGTGACTCGTTTCATTTCGAGTTCTTATACTAGAGATTTCGAGTCGAAAATGAAATAAATATTTTATTTTTTGGGACATGGGTTATTCAACACGAGTGCGAATTTTTGTATTGGATTGCTCCTGGATTCTTAATATCTTATTCGATAGAGCATTAAAAATTGTATGAAATACCAGTGACTCGTTTCATTTCGAGCCCTTATACTAGAGATTTCGAGTCGAAAATGAAATAAATATTTTATTTTTTGGGACATTGGTTATTCAACCCGAATGCGATTTTTTATTGGATTGCTCCTGGATTCTTAATATCTCATCGATAGAGCATTAAAAACTGTATGAAATACCAGTGACTCGTTTCATTTCGAGTTCTTATACTAGAGATTTCGAGTCGAAAATGAAATAAATATTTTATTTTTTGGGACATGGGTTATTCAACCGAGTGCGAATTTTTGTATTGGATTGCTCCTTGATTCTTAATATCTCATTCGATAGAGCATTAAAAACTGTATATAATACCATTGACTCGTTTCATTTCGAGCCCTTATACTATAGATTTCGTGTCGAAAATGAAATAAATATTTTATTTTTTGGGACATGGGGTATTCAACCCGAGTGCGAATTTTTGTATTGGATTGCTCCTTGATTCTTAATATCTTATTCGATAGAGCATTAAAAACTGTATGAAATACCAGTGACTCGTTTCATTTCGAGTTCTTATACTAGAGATTTCGAGTCGAAAATGAAATAAATATTTTATTTTTTGGGACATGGGGTATTCAACACGAGTGCGAATTTTTGTATTGGATTGCTCCTGGATTCTTAATATCTTATTCGATAGAGCATTAAAAACTGTATGAAATACCAGTGACTCGTTTCATTTCGAGTTCTTATACTAGAGATTTCGAGTCGAAAATGAAATAAATATTTTATTTTTTGGGACATGGGGTATTCAACACGAGTGCGAATTTTTGTATTGGATTGCTCCTGGATTCTTAATATCTCATCGATAGAGCATTAAAAACTGTATGAAATACCAGTGACTCGTTTCATTTCGAGTTCTTATACTAGAGATTTCGAGTCGAAAATGAAATAAATATTTTATTTTTTGGGACATGGGGTATTCAACACGAGTGCGAATTTTTGTATTGGATTGCTCCTGGATTCTTAATATCTTATTCGATAGAGCATTAAAAACTGTATGAAATACCAGTGACTCGTTTCATTTCGAGTTCTTATACTAGAGATTTCGAGTCGAAAATGAAATAAATATTTTATTTTTTGGGACATGGGGTATTCAACACGAGTGCGAATTTTTGTATTGGATTGCTCCTGGATTCTTAATATCTCATCGATAGAGCATTAAAAACTGTATGAAATACCAGTGACTCGTTTCATTTCGAGTTCTTATACTAGAGATTTCGAGTCGAAAATGAAATAAATATTTTATTTTTTGGGACATGGGTTATTCAACCGAGTGCGAATTTTTGTATTGGATTGCTCCTTGATTCTTAATATCTCATTCGATAGAGCATTAAAAACTGTATATAATACCATTGACTCGTTTCATTTCGAGCCCTTATACTATAGATTTCGTGTCGAAAATGAAATAAATATTTTATTTTTTGGGACATGGGTTATTCAACCGAGTGCGAATTTTTGTATTGGATTGCTCCTTGATTCTTAATATCTCATTCGATAGAGCATTAAAAACTGTATGAAATACCAGTGACTCGTTTCATTTCGAGTTCTTATACTAGAGATTTCGAGTCGAAAATGAAATAAATATTTTATTTTTTGGGACATGGGGTATTCAACACGAGTGCGAATTTTTGTATTGGATTGCTCCTGGATTCATAATATCTTATTCGATAGAGCATTAAAAACTGTATGAAATACCAGTGACTCGTTTCATTTCGAGTTCTTATACTAGAGATTTCGAGTCGAAAATGAAATAAATATTTTATTTTTTGGGACATGGGGTATTCAACACGAGTGCGAATTTTTGTATTGGATTGCTCCTGGATTCTTAATATCTTATTCGATAGAGCATTAAAAACTGTATGAAATACCATTGACTCGTTTCATTTCGAGCCCTTATACTAGAGCTTTCGAGTCGAAAATGAAATAAATATTTTATTTTTTGGGACATTGGGTATTCAACCCGAGTGCGATTTTTTATTGGATTGCTCCTGGATTCTTAATATCTCATCGATAGAGCATTAAAAACTGTATGAAATACCAGTGACTCGTTTCATTTCGAGTTCTTATACTAGAGATTTCGAGTCGAAAATGAAATAAATATTTTATTTTTTGGGACATGGGGTATTCAACCCGAGTGCGAATTTTTGTATTGGATTGCTCCTGGATTCTTAATATCTCATTCGATATTATAAGCTAATTTCATATGAAAATTTTGCATTCATGTAGACTATATAATTTATAAAAACAAAGTATAATTTATAAAATTCAATTCTAATATTCACGTCAAATAATCACAAGGATAAGATACTATTAAAATTCGCAAAATCCATCAAATAGTTAATAATCTAAGACAATAATAATACAATATACAGAGAAAAAAATAGGATTTTAATTAAATTTCGTTTGTAATTTTTAATCAAGAGTTGAAAATTAAATTTTATGTTCACCACAGTTATTCTAAGCTACAATAATATTTATAAAATTAAAATGGCACCGATACAAATCTTCAAGAATTAATTCAGTTTCGTATCCTAAAAATTAAATTTAAATTTTATGAATATTTACATTATTCTGAACTCAATTTTCCACGTAATAATTATCTTCTTATTACGTACACCTTGATTTTAGTCTAATTTTTAGACTTGCTAGGCCAGCGGACGAAGCAGTTACATTAAGCGATTGTTACTATAATGGCCGATATCAAGTGATTCCTAATTTTTCAACCCCAAGTGTCAACTAAGGATTGTTTCAATCAGTATTAAATCCAAACCAATTATTTAACCCTTCTCTCTTCACATAAAATAACTTTAAAGCTAATTGTTTTAAATTCATCTTTTTAATATTATTTGCTTTTAGAATCCTTGAAGTAAAAATTTCCATCCGTTTTTGTATTAATTCTGCAAATTTATCTTCAGAAACTTTCTGAAGATTATCATTGGAAAGTTTTAGACCAACTAACCAATATCTACAATATTGAAGTTTGACATTTCTTAAATTGTAAATATTTTTTTAATCCGAATTAAAAAAATTTAATTTTAACACACTAAAGTTCCCTTAAAGAGGGACACAGTGAAAGACACAGTACACCTTAACAGTGTGTTAACCCCTGAAGACCTACACCATTAAGACCTACACACTGACGACCTATTGACCTTGAAGACCTACACCCTCAATGCCGAATTACCCTGAAGACATACAACTTTTTGATCAACATATTTTTTATTTCTTTTCAAATTAAATCTGGGGATTAAAAAGGACAAAGGGTGACTTGGAAGGATTAAGTGCGATATCGTCGGATCAGGAGGGATTAAATGGGATAAAGGGATTAGGCGGACATGCCATCCTATATTTCAACGTGTTACGATTTATTAGATCATTTTACTTTGTATTTTTCCTTTTGCACTCTTGAGTAGTCCAAGAATACCCTATATGAGAATAATTAATTAATTGGGGCTCTTCTTCAATTGTAGTAATTAATTGTATCCGTAATCTACTCTCAACATTATTACAAAATTTATCTCCAACATTTTTATGAAGTGCTGCACACTCAATTATAATAAAATGTTCGTACTTAAAATAAATTTTAATTTAAAAGTGATTAATTAATAATTACATTCAATTTGAAATCAATCCCCGAAAGCCATTTTTCCCAAAGTCCTTTGATCGCTTTCCTTTTCTGACCTGCATTGTATACATCTCTAAGTTGTTTTAGGCCTAAATTTTTTTTCAATTAGATTACTTGATTATTTGGTTCGTAATAAATTTATAATTTAGTGATCACTCATTTTCTCTCGCTTACCCAGAAAGTATACGTAAGGATAAGGTCCAAAGTTGGCAAATCCAGTAAGCGTATACTGAGTTATGAATTAAGCTATTTTTAAACATTAAGATCGGCCAGATCGGATAACTTTGAAAGGAATTACATAACAATTTATACCGGTCTTAAGTAAATTTCCGCCACTGTAAGTTTTAAAAATGTGAATACACAATTGACAGGATGTATACCAGGGATCTAGGCGACCCGATTTCCAAAAATCGGGGATTCCCTACGTTTCTGGGTCGGGAATCCCTATTCCCTAAAATCGGGAATTATTTGTCGGCTAGATCCCTGATGTATACGGAGGATAATGAGATCCATGTGTGCTTCTTCACACTATGAAGGAGCATGGACATAATAATGATTATTCTTTAATATCTAACATTAATTTTCAACATTAAAATTTTAATTAAATTAACCTAAAGTCATTGTTTCCATAATTATTTGTTTGGTAGAATTATTTATATTAAAACCAACAGATTGTTCAGGAAACGAACATGATATTATTGGAATAACAAGGTCCATATGTTTATACAATCTATTAATATTTAAATCTAACCACTCTTTACTTTCAATATTTATCAATTTATTGTAAAATTCTGAACGATCTAAACGTTCTCTTGTTGGTATCCATCCGGGTTCTTTCAATTTGATTTCATTTAAATGAAATATTGCTGGCCAATTCCTTAAAATTATTTTTATAAATAATTTTGGCTCTTGTACAGTTTATGTGTCTAATCACACCTTTACACATCCAATCACTCTGTATGTGTCCAATAAAATTTTATAACATGGATGTCACGGATTAACTGAAACCAGGATTTTTTTCAATCCAAAACCCGATCCGAAGAAGAACCATAACCTATTTGAGTAAGCATTTGATACATAAGCATTTGATTGGACGCATGAAACTTTGGTTGGGCTTTCAAGTGACATATAAATATTGTTTGAATTTGTGTGGATTGGACCCACAATCTGGACTTGAGCCATAATTTTTATAAAATAATTTTTTTAAATTCCCAACCACGTTAAAAATGTCAGAAAAATTCTTTGTAAAAGACTATGTAAATTCGTGGTTGGATACAATAAATAAATTTTTGAAATAAAAATTGAGAGAATTGATCCACTTAGAAACCCAAATATATTTCCATAAATTGAACTTTCTAAAAAATTTTTTTAATTAAAAAAAATCATTTTTTTTTTACTTTTCGCCCATATTTTTATAGCAATTATTGCAAAACGGAAATTTTTTGCCCTCAAATCTTCTTTTGGAATTTTTTCCAAAATAAATTCATTAGCTTTATAACTAGCTAAAGGTAATATTTTTCTGTCTCCAATAGCTAAATTCTTTTCATCTTCCAAAACTTTTTCAATCCAATTTGGGGTATTTGGAATTTCTGTAGGCAGTAATATCAACGCAATATCAAAGTCAATGTTTGAATAATTTAGTTCGATTAACGGAATTCTTGTATTGACTTTTTGAATATTCTTTACATTATCCAACTAAATATTTTTAAAATTAAATTTAAATTATTAATAATTTATCTTATCCATTATAATCTCATAATTAATATGTATATTTCGCAGGTTTGGAGGATAATCAGATCAAATTTAATCAAATATGTTGTACTATGGAATAATGAGATCAGATAAATTCCTAGCAGGTTACTTTCCGAGGTTAACTTCGTATTCAGGAAGGGCCTTTTGATAGAGCAATATTTGAGCTCCCGAAACCTGTGTGTGGCCTATTTTCAGTCCAGTCACCCAATTTTTTTAAATATACTACCTTGCATAATATACAGTAGAGAGAGTTATCATTACATTTCTTATCTTTACAAATGGATCTTTCAGTTCCGATAAATTTCAAAATCCCATCAAAATCATTTTCATTCAAAACAATCATTAGATCTACATCTGCCCCAATAGTATCAATTCCAAACATATAAGAACCCCCAACTAATAATTTTATTTTTTTCTGAATATTTCTTGACCATTCCATGATGGATGATCTGATGGATGTTAAACAATTTTTAACCAATTCTGGATCTCTTATCTGGGTTTCCAATAAATATTCGAGCTAAAATTTGATAAATATACATATATTAAAAAATATTTTTGAACCTCTTCACCTGTGATATCCTCACTTTTGTAATCAAAATTAATTTGTTGGAAAAGTTCTGGTTGGATATACTTTGGGATTTCATAATTAGGAATGTCTTGATTATCTAAATATTTCAATGATTTATCACTTTATTTTTTAAAATCATGAGCTTATGTTGTAATGTTAATTTTCTAATCGCACTCTCCACGCTCTGACCTATGTCAATCCAACGATTTTTTAATAATCTGGGTCCATACTACAATAAAGAACCATACAAGGTGATGGTTAGAATTATGACTGTCCCATAGTACACGAAATCCTCTTTATCATGGCGCAAGGTAATCTCTAGATAGTATAAACCACGAATTTAATGTAAGCTCTAATAAAATGCATGGGCATTTTATTAGAATGTAAGCTCTAATAAAATGCAAAGGTTCTTATTTGAGCAAATTAATTTATTTGGTCAGCTAAATGCTAGCTATTAAAAATTGTTATTCCTTTAGTCCTAGAAGTGATTGCTATTGTTGCTATATCCCTACCTAATATCTTCTATTTAAGCTAAATGAATAAGCCAAAACATAGCCCTACTTTACTAATAATAAATTTATTTTCATAAAAGCTAACCCATAAATCGTTGATTTTTCATCATTTTCCAATCAGCCAAATATTTATCAACATTCTCAATAATTTTATTTTGCTCAATTTTTAGATCAGTATCGAAAAGTATGCCTACAATTTTATTTTTGTGTTCCCTTCCAATACCCTCCCAGATCGAATAATATTCATCATTTACTTGATCATCATCCTGATCAGCCCTTTCCACAAGCATTTTATAATTTAATTGTTTTCTAACAATTTTAATTTCCTCCAGATCAACACGTCCATTATGCCTTCCATCCCAAATACCTTCTACAACATAAATTAATTCTTTTAGTAATTTGTGTAAATTAATCTCGAATTCATTTAAATTTTCTATTATATTTAAGGAAAGCACACTTTCTTTAAATTTATTTAATTTTTCCATTAATTTATTTAAAGCTTTATTTTCTTTATTTTCCCCTTTTAATAAAAACATTGCTTCGTATATTGATGGCCATTCATTTTTTAAATCCTCTAACCATTTAAAACGATTTGAGATTTCATAAATATAAACGGCTATATTTAATTGCTTCCGCATTTCATCTGATGGTGCCTTAAATTTTTGAAGTTTTATTATCCTATCTGGTCATTTAATTTATGGCATACTAAAGTATAATAGTGCTAACTTCATTTAATGTCGGACAGAATAACTTGCATATTAAGGTAGTGAAAGAATTATTCAGAATTTTGGTGGATATCAGGGATCTAGCCGACCCGATTCCCGAAAATCGGGAATTGGATTTTTATATTGGCTAGATCCCTGGTGGATTAAGATTAGAGCCCTGACCGGCCGAGAACTCGATCGAAAATTTTGTTATCGAGATCTAGATGTTTCGATATCTCGACCTCGATTTTCTTACGGCACTCCCAGTCCGGGCTCTAATCTAGATGAAACTGAAGCACAAAAATACTAGAAATAATTTGCAAAAAATTAATTTAAATTCTCCACCTTTATAAATTCGCCATACAATTTTATCAAATTTCTTTTTTCCACAAAACTTTCCAAATTTTCATTTAACACCAAACTATCATTTTTGGTTTTATTTTCTCTTCTAGCTTTTTGATTTATTCTTTTTTGTAAATTTCTCCTTGATTTTTTGAAATTTTGACTGTTATTTTCACTAATTTGTGATTGATCGGATTCTTCAGATTCCTCTAGGTCTTGGCTATTTTTTAACTCCAAAATTTGATTTTCCGGCATTCTGTCTAATTTTTCTCGCTCATTTTGTTGGCTATCACTTTCTCGTTCCTTCTGATCACTTTCAATTAACTTATTCCGATTATCCTCCCGATTATCATCATCCGTGTTGTTCACTTCCACTATCGTTTTAGCCTCCTTCTTTTTACCTTTTTTATTAATTTTAGTCTTTTTGGATATCGCTTGATCTTTTTTATCCCACTCCCTTAATATATTCTTCCATTTTTTATCATTTTTATCTTTGGCAATAGGCATTTCCTTTTTGATTAATTCCAGAATTTCAAATATAGCATCTTGAGGAATAAATATAGATAGATCATCATACAGTCGAGATTCACCGACTAGTTCCATTTCTAAAATATTCAAAAATCAAAATAACCGTATTCACTATAATAAAATATATGTGGCTCTTTTTCCATCTATCTTTGGGATTCATTATGGAGCAGAGGTGGGTCGGAGCAGTCAGAGTGTCGGAAATCGGAAGAGCCGGAAATCGAAACTGGCTGAAAAGTCGGAACTTGGAAATCGGGAATCAAAATTTTTTTCGGAAATCGGAAATCGCCAGGAAAAAAACGTCGGAGATCGGAAATCGGAATTCCGACCCACCTCTGGTTTGGAGCTCCAAATATTATATGAAATGCGATATTTACTTTTTGCCAATTTTTTCCGAAAATCAGCATAGGCGTCCTTCTTCATAAACTCTTTTATCTGTATTAAATGTTGAATCTTTAACCATTTTATAAATTCTTCAATATCTGGTTCGGTATCCCTAGCATTCCAACCTCCATATTCTATTACGTTCACAAATTCTATGACAAATTTATTTGGGTCAGTTATTTTTTCATTTAATAGTTTCTTGAGAAAAATAATAAAAAATTATCTTGGTTAAAATATAGTCCGACTACCTAGCCCACGAATTCTGACAGAATTTGCCGTCAAGTTCTGACAGCAGGCATTCCTAATCTTCGCCTTATCCGCCTACTATTGGTACCTAACAGGGGTGGCGCGAGTGCCATAAAATACGAGACACGAGATTCACGAGATACGAGACTCAAAAAAATACGAGAACGAGATAAAACGAGATACGAGATCTCTCAAAAAATACGAGATTTCACGAGATACGAGACGAGAGCCATCTCTGATACCTAACCAATAGACTATAAGATATTAACTAGATATATTGAATTCCCTTATAGTCATCCTTAGGAACAGGCCGAGAAGTGTACAATGGCTCTCGATATATCTCCAATTCCTTCAGTTAAGAGATCAGTTAAATAAGAGCTTCTTTACATTTACATACCTTCTGTCCAGGATCATTACTTTCTGACATTTTTAACTCCAATAAATATTTCTGAGCTTCGAACCATCCTAAAAATAAACGGATCCCATCAGATAATTCAACAATATTATCAATGTAAAATATCGTGTCATATCGTCTATGAATTCTAAGTTTAGAACTTTCCCATGCCGACTTTATTTGATTTTTAATTCTACAACATCCCCATGTTTGATTCTTTCCACGTTTATTGCAGCATTTTTCATGAATTTTATTATCCATCCATGTATACCAAACAAATAAATGTGCAGCTAACTGATTTTTTCCTTTTATTATATCATTTATATTTCTTGTGCTTATTGAGGCTTGATAGTGCTTTGCTAATTGTTCTTTACTTCGATAAACTTAATTGTTTTAGAATTAGAATGTTATAAAAACGGTTAGAGGGGCTAAGCAAATTTATCTGACCCGATTCCTGTAGATCGCGAATTTTTTGGTTCCCGAACGGTTTTTGGTTTAGGAATCATGATTCTCGAAATTCAGAATTATAAGTTTTCGTGAATTCTTGATTTCTGAAAATTTATGCTAGATCCTTGATATGTTTGATACATTATGGAGACTATGTATGGGGGACTCGAAAAATATAGGTTCGAAATTATGTCAAAGGTTAAAGGCTTCATAAGTATAGAGCCCCCCCGATTCCTGAACACACGGATTGCATGTATGCATACACATCAAGAAAACGATCCCCGATAATCTTGAATTAAAATTAACATACTTTTGTAGTCAATAAGTCCAAACTTATCACAAAATTTTCTATATTCCTTATCATCATCTAACAGAAAAGATATTCTGATTTTGTGGCCAAGCTCATTCGTCAATCTCTTTCTCAGTTCCGGATCCTTTTCAATTTTATCAGTTAAATATCTAACATGTTCTTCCTTAAGAATTTCTCTAATTTGTTTCACCCTTTCTTTAAGCTCATCTTTTTCATTTAAATCTTTCATTGTTATACTTTGTCCTAATAAATATATTATTTGATCCCAATCTCCTTTCTCGACCAAATCAAATATTTTGTTTTCAAATAAGTTTATGGCTTCAACCAAAATATTTAGTGAGCATGTAGTAGGCAAGGACACATAAATATAATATTTAATATTCTCAATTAATTGTTGTATTATTTTTAACATGTCATTATTAGCGTGAAGTAAATTTAATATCAAACTATCCTCGTATTTAATTAATTTTTTAAATAATAGAGATTTTGCCAATCTAATTTCAAGATTAATGTCTTCAGCGTTGCTTCTTGCTTCTATTTCCTCATTTTCCCCATTTTCTAGATCATCATTAATAAACTCATAATTGAGGCCAATTAATTCTTTATATAGATACCAACGGTAATTCTCCTCCATATTCCCTATAATTAGTCTGTTTAAGTTCCACATCCTTCATCTAATTGCCCCCTCCCCCTCTGATACGTTCCCTACGCCTTTTTATTACCTCATTTGGCTATCGTAGAAATAATAATTACCATTAAAATAGTTATAATTAGTTTTTATAAAATAATATTAGATAATTATCTCCTCTCTATTAATTGTTTTAATGAAGAATCCTGTTTTCCAATAGAAAAAACCCCCTCCCATTTAGTGTTTAAGTTTCCTTTAGAACTTGAAGGCAAGGTGTTTTACCATCTCTAGGGTGAATAATAACGAGGAATGGCTGAATGTCTACCAACCCTGAAGCTTTTCATACAAATTTCGAAATCTAATCCCTCTCATCAGTCAACTATTACTAAATCTTCAAATTCCCTTACATATTTCCAAAATTTCTGCAAATTCTGTCTCAAATTCCCCAAAATTTCTTGGCCCAAGTAAATGAAAAAGTTTATTTTTTGATAAACTTTCACGCAAAAATTCAACGAAGGAGCCTGACACTCCAATTAATTCTTCTATATTTTTTCTGTGTATTTCTTGTATTTGTTCAAGACGGTCATCCCCATTAATATAGAGTTCGGCTATCTTTTTTACTTGTTTTTTATTTGAGCAATTAATTTCAATTGGTTGTAATTGGTGAAAAACTGACGAATCGGTTTCCTTAAAATAGTAGAGAAAAAATTTTATTTGTACATAGATTCAGTCGGACCCCTTTTCATCCACAGACGTTAAAGTGTCAGCGAGTATGAGATGATGAACATTAGTGGGTATTGGACATTTGTGCCTACGTCTCCAACTTTTTTTTTCAAAACTAGACTCGACTCTGGCTTATGGCATTTCAAATTCTAGCGGGCCGTACCTAGCCCATACCCAGCACAAGTGTGGTCCGACCGTAATACAATTACAGATAATAATATTCAGTTCTGAATTATTGATAGTTTCGATTCATTTCCAAAAATCAACAATAAAGAATCATCTTTTCCCCTAGGAATTCGTTTTTGTATCGTTATGATCACCCCCTACGTACAGTAAAACTTAAAAAGATTTTTCTCTCAGGTTAAAGTCAAGAACCTAGACAAGTTCTCCCCAACATCCGAACTTTCTGAACAAATAAGTATTTCAGATAAAACCTACAATAATTGGCAATCCCAACGTCGTATTCATAATTGAACTCCACATTAAACTCTCATTTAAAATTGGATCATTTGCCCATTTAACAACAAAAGAGTGTGCTAAACAAAGTCTTTTACGCAAATTTTCTTCATTAAGCTCCTCCATATTTAACAATTTTTGGCCGTTTTTTAAAAATTCTTTATATCTTCCAATTATTAGATCAGTCATATGAATTGTGCCTCGATAACCCGAGGTAGTGACTAATTCACCAAAATGTTCTTTAACATCATCATTTGTCAAAACCTCATCTCCCCCAACTGTAAAATTTTCTATAAAGCTTCTATAACGCCAAAAAACTGCTTCCAATATGAACAAATTTTTTTGTTTAATTTCAAAATCTGATTCACTTTCTTCTGTTATTTCACTTTCTGATGAACTTGGTTTTTCCAGTTCATGTTGATATACATGAATTAAATTAAGTGTATGTTTATCAGTTGGTTCTTCACACATGTCGGCGATGCTTAGCTTTAAAATTTTTCAAATTTAAATTTGATTTTTGACTTCTCTTTGATTCTTTATTAGGGAGAATTTCTAAGGAAGCATTACTTGAATGGATAATCCTTTTAGCCCTCCTTTAAATCCTTTTCTTTTAAATACCGTATATGCTCGAATAGTTACCTTCTCTCAAATAATCATCCTCTTTATAAATTACTCTCTCCAGTGAGAGATTGAAACTATGATCACCCAGGGTAACTATTTGAGCATATAGTGTAGGTAATGCATAATGACATGAAGCCGAATAAAGGATTATTATATGGGTCTTGTATCAAGCCTGAAAGTATTCTAATAAAGTGTTATTCTAATAAAAAACCTTAAGTCTGTAATTTTTTAAATCAAGGATATACTTATCAATCGAAATATTATTTAATTACCTTAATAAAATTTTCAGGATTTTTTTCAAAGTATTCACCAAGATCTGTATTTTCTTTTCCAATTTCTTTCAACTCACTATCAACTTCATTATCATACTCATTATTGTTCTATAAAACAAAATATAATTTTGAATAATTTGAATGCTAAAATTTTGCTCAATAATTCTTTGGTCCTAGTTCCCAAAATTTAGAATTAATAATAATATTCTAATGGACCTCCTCGGAATAAATTTATTTGGACAGATCCATTTTGATCTAGGCGACTTGATCTAATTTATCCTAGCAGTTCATCGACTTTAATTTTTTAATAAAAATATTTTCAGATGGTTAAACAATGCCAGATTGCAAATCATAGGATTGGTGATTCTCATTACCACCTTCCCGTTATAAATTTAATTTTAATAGTATGATCGAGGTATTAATTATTACCTGCGACTTTTCAATATCTTCAAATAATTTAAAGAATCCTGCATTATGTTTAGTCAAAGGAATATCATTTTCATCTAATTTTTTACGTAGCTTCTTAAGAAAATTATAACCCCCATTGAATGTTGATGCTTCTAAGCTTCCTTTTTTAATTACTTTTGCTGCTAAAATATTTTAAACAATTTTTTTACTATGAGATTTTATTCAAATTTGACCTAGACTCATTACTCGATTTTGTTCTTGAACGAATTTTTCGGAAAAACTTCAAAGATATTTGAAGTTTTCTGAAGTAGAACTTATGCTATGAACGATAAAAGTCCTGAAATTTATTTTAAAGGCAAAAATCGAAAAGCGAAATGACAGAGATTGGTTTGGATATTGCCCCCCCATATGGATATTGGGGTTGGACCCAATTGGATATTGGGCTCGGATATTCTAGGATTTTCCCTATTTTCTAACCATCATTCTCATCCACATAATCGCCAAGAATGATGACATTCATATTCTCAATGTATTCCAAATATATTTTTGTAAATTTTTCCTTTTCTTCAAGTTGAACAATTTTTTCTTCATTAAAATTACATATCTTTCTTTCTATACAATCTATGTAAACTTTAGCTACACCTATTTGCTTTTGCGTCAAATTTAAAATTTCTACATCCTTTGTAGAATCCGCTAAAATTAAATTTCGAATTTTAAAATTTTTCCATTCAACGTTTCCTTTTAGTTCTCCTTGCAATTCTAATGAATACAGAAAATTTAAAATGCTTATTGAATTTGCTGACATATTGTAATCTTTGCTTGTATTCCATTCATTATAAAAATAGTAGATCTGATCTTTAATTTCCTCAACATCTTAAAATTTTATTTTTAAGTAAACTGATTTTGTCCAGCTTATGTCTCCCATATGGAAAAATACTATGAATTTAAACGCTCTTATAAATACCAAATTTTGCATTTTCTCGATCTATTACCCCCTCGAGTATTTAACCATACGAGTAAGGAATTATATCGTCTTCAATTTGATCATCACGTGAATGATCAAAATACGAAAAATAGTAGAGATTACGATGCTTACACCCACGGAGGTTGTAAGCTACGATTCTATGCCTCGGTTTTCGGAATGATTCAAAGTGCTCGTTTTTTATTTTGATAATTGTTAACCCTTTACAAGTCTTTTTCTAAATAAATTACAGGGATATATCACTTTATTTTTTAGGCCAAATAAATCTTCTCTTGATTAGAACTCTTGAAGGAGCTTTAAACTAATTATGAGATCTTAAACAAACTTACTAAGATCAAAAATTTTCAACAATTGTTTATAATTATGCTCAACATTTTCCAATCCAAGAAAAAATTCTACAAGTCTATGTTTAGCCCCCCACTGCTTCAACAACATTAATTGCACTCTTCTCTCATAATTTAAAATTTCTTTCAAATGTTCTGGCAAAATTAATATTCTGGCTTCAATTAATTTATCATTTTCATTTAAATTTTCATACTCTCCGTTCCCATTAATTATTTGAATTAATTCGTATAATTCACAAATAATTTCAAAAAGCTCGTTATTCGTATATTTTTTATCCTCGTTTATTTTATTAAATATATATTTTTCTCCAATATTTATTAATATTTTAAACTGATTTTTAAAATTATTATTACCCAAAACTTCTAATATTTGATCAACTATTTTTAATAATATTGGATAGGTTAAATTAAATTCGGCAAGTATAGTCTCGCCTTCTCTATATTTATTGTTTAATAGCTTTATGTAGTAGGGTAAGGGTTTGATTAGTTGATCTGAATTAAATAAATGATCAGATAATAGAGATTTTTAAAGTTTTGGCTCGAGAATCTCGAAGTTATTATCTCTTTAAAATCTTTGTTTAAGATTAAAATACCGTAATGATCTAGAATCTAGGAGTTTCCTTCCTCCTCGAAAGTATTGGGTTTGGGCTATTAGGGTTGGGGTTTCGAGTCGGGCCGATGTTCTAGTCAGTTTTTCTGGCTTCATTTTTATTGGACCGGACAGACCGAGTCTTTTCGGGCCAAAATTTTATGCCCGACTCGATCTTTCTGATCGGTAATAATCTAGAATCTAGGAGCTTCCTTCCTCCTAGAAAGTATTGGGCCTGTAGGGCTACTTATTAGGGTAGGGGTTTTCGATTCGGGCCGACGTTCGAGCTATTCTTTCCTGGCTTCATTTTTATCCGACCGAAATGACCGAGTCTTTTTCTGGCCAGAATTTGATGCCGTCTCGATCTTTCGGACCGGACCGGGCCACCAACCCTTAAGGGGCCGCCAACCCTATTACTTATGTTCCGAATAAGCGACACTCGTGCTGCTCAGAATTTTCCATTTCTTTTCGATCACTATCATATGACATTTAACAATTGAATTTACATTAAAAACTCGTAATCTGATTCCTATTTAAAAAATATCGTTTAATATTTTTACATTTTTGTTCATTTGCAGATTTAAAAATTATATTTGAATCAAAAATGTGTTTCTCATTTAATTGTTTTTCCAATTCTAGTTCAATTCTTTCTCCAAATTTAGCTATCCCTCCTCCATTATTTTTATTTAAAATCCCTTTTTTAATAAAATTAAAGTGCCCAATAATTATATCATATTCTTGTTGAGAAGCATTAGGGAAGCCCATTACAAACTTCATATTATGAATTTTTGTTTTACCTTTTTCGATTCCTATTTTAATTTGTCTGAAAAATATACTGTTTAATAGCTTTATGTAGTTTGATCAGGACCGATCAGGAATAATTCCTGATCAGGTTAAAAAGGGTTGGATCCTGCCGCAGTCTAAATATCGTTGTACAGGAGATTGAAAGTCGAATATAATTTCGAAATCTAGAACAAAATTAAGACAGCCAAGAGTTAGTTCGCCAAAGACCCGACCCATAGACCTAACCCCTCGATAATATCGTGAAATATTTCTCGAAAAATTCCAATGAGAATTTTTTATTCCATAAATTATTATAATACCTAAATGTATTAAATAAATTCCAGACTAAATCAACAGATTCTTTATCCTTATCATTTGAAACGGCCCCATCACTTGCTCTTAATACGCTCATTGCACTTCTCCAATGTCCATCTTCATTCAAATTTATTTTCTTTTCCTGAGATAGTTTTTCTATTTCAGAAATTTTATTGCCAATCTCAGTTTTTAGTACCCAATCATTAGCCTTACAAATATTTGAAGTTAATTTATGAGGATCGTTATTGTCTTTCGAAGAAAATATTTTGCTATAAACATCGTTGATTTGTGTGGAGTAATCTTTTAAAATAGTATAAATATTTATTAAAATATTTTTTAAATTGAATTTGTATAAATTGTAAAGGGGACTATTGTTATCTCTAAATTGGACTAGGTGTACAAAAAGGTCAACAAAATAGGTAGACACATTCAGGTTTATGATCAGAGTTGCCTTACAACTTTGAATTTGGTATCGGAAAAAGATTTTAGAAACCTAGGCCTAATCCGTCCTTCAAAGCTTCTTAGTAATGGCCTGATCATTCTTGAGCCTGAACAGCGCTTTATTCCGTTCAAAAAGGATAGAAAACAAGAAAAGATAGATGAGTGTGTTAATTAAATTAAGAATCCGAATCCCAGATTTGCCTCAAAAAATGGGCCTAACAATTTTTTAGTTTTTCAGATATGACTGGAAGCGTCTGCAAGACATTCCTCATCCTCGGATTAGGATAATAGGGGGTTTTTTAATTTAAAATTGAATTTAAATATAATATAAATAATTCTAGTAGCTTAAATCTATTTTATTAAATAGCATACCATTAAATATTGCATTTTCAGCAAATTTAATTAAAAATAAATTTATAAATAAAAGTTTTAAAAATATTTTCATATTTTTCAATATTTTATTTTAATTAATTTTCTATAAAAATATTTTATTAATTTAAAAAATTATTTTAAATAATAAATTTAATTAGAAAATAATGAGGACTTGTGTAATTTTTATTTGTTTATTTTTAAATAAATAATAAAAATTGAGACGATATTTTCATTATTTCTTAATGAAATTGCCCTTTTATTTAAATTATTTCTTAATGTTTATATGCTTTAATGTTTCCGATGCTTTATTTATTAGTCTGGCATTTTTGTCGGGCAATTTTTAATTTTTATAATTTGCACTTTAATACATTTAATTTTGTAATTGAGATTCCACTTTAAATTTAAATTATATGATACAATAATAATTTTCGAGTCTTGGCAATGAATAACGGATAATATCCGTATACCCGCGGATATATCCGGATACGGACACCAAAATTCGTGTATATTGCCAAGCCTGCTGTTTTGTAGCTACAATCAGATCTCACAATAAGATACATCCAATAATATATACATCTCTATTTTACACATTTTTTAGTGTGGTTGAATACTTGGTCTACAGACAGCATCTACTAAGGTTGTCAGATCCGGATATCCTATCCCAAAAAGGCCGGATATCCGGAAATCTTCGGTTCGATACCGGATCCGGATATCCAATGTTTCCGACTATTCAACAACCTTAGCATCTACCCCAACCTATTTGAGATACAGTTGTTTCTTATTATAACACCTAAATTTAATATTTTAAAAATTTGGGTACAATTGTTTTCCGGTGTAAACATTTTCCAATTGCTTAAATTTTATTTCAATTAAATTTTTCTTGTGTTGGTACAAGAGCTGAGAATTTTGAATGTACCGTAATACCGAAAAATATGAAAAATATCAAAAAATGCCGAGAACCTCAAAATCATATTGGCCGCATTCTATCACTGAGGAATAACGGTAAATACAAAAATACATAGGGTAGTAATTCGAGATCTGAATTGAAAAGCCTGGCTCTGTTCCTGGGTCCGGGTTTGATTTGATGGCCTGGCTCGGATCCTGGGACTGTAGTCCAGGAAAAACCAGGCCTAGGAAAACCCCAGGACGGTCAAAAGATGCCTGGGCTTGGACTCTGGGTACATGAAAAACCCAGGCCTTGGTCCAGATCCAGGTCGATCTCTACTACCTAGTAATGTACCGTTCTGGCTTTTCCGTACGCCAACACCAACCTGATATCGTTCATTTAATTTATAATTATGTGCACCCTTATATTTGTTATTTAAAAATTGTTTATAAATTTTTTTATTGAATGCTGTTAGTCTAGAAAATGCCTAGAAAAAAATTTTTTAATTAAAAAAAAAACATTTTTCTACATTAAACATACAATTAATTCTAATATGCTTAGCAACAGCGAAATACTTACTGAAATAATACTAAATAAATTCAATATATTGAGGCTTGTAGTAGTATTACTTGTAGGTATTAATCTTTCACTTATTGTTAATAATAACTAAAAAATAATAAAGTAAGTAGAACTCGCTATAAGAAGAAAATTATAATTCTATTATATGTATGTGCCATCATGGATCAGTGGATGAAATTGGATCATTGGATGAAAGATGGAATACATAGAACAATCATGGAAAGGGCCCAAACCGAAGCACAGTCGACTATGCCACCACCCAACTTGATGCTGGATTATCCATTTTCATTTATAGTTCCGGTTCTGGAACGGTTCCAAACCGGTTCCAAAAAAAGTTCCAGTTCCGGTTCTGGAAACGGTTCCAAAACGGAATCCTGCCCAGTGGCTAAGCTTTCGATAAACTCTTAACTTTAGCGAAGGCTCTTAAAACTTTAAAACTTATCTATCGGTCTTGATTTAATTTTTCGTTTATAACAAAGAACTGGGACTTTAAAATTTTTTCTGATTTCCAATTATTTTAATAATATTGTGGAAAATATTCACTACCAAACTTAAAATACAACAAATTCCAAATATAGGAACTCTAGTCTGTCCATATTTTGTACCAAATAAAGTAGCTATTGTTCTCTCCAATAATAACACATGCCCGATTAAGTTACCAAAATTTACACAGGCAAACATAATACTCGCAAGCAAATGAAATAATAAATTATATAATTTATCCTGTTTAGTGATTATTAGATAAAGCCTTAAAATTTATAATTTAATTAATCCAATCAAGTATAAAAATATAACATACTCAAACCCACGAGTTGTTGAATAAATAAAAATAACAATGCTTTGTGAAATGAGAATAATTTTCGAATTATTGTGTAAAACACTACTTTTCCATAATAAAAATAAATTTAAAAGAGAACAGGGAATTAAAATTGTTAGAGGTATTATTTCAATACACCCAGCCAGGTAAGATATTGGAGTTATTTCCATAGTTAATTCTTCAAGAAATTTTTTAAAAATTAATTTTTAGTTGATCCCATAAAATTCTATGCTTGATTTAAAGTTTAAAATTCGAAATTAAATAATTAAAAATTGGCATAGTATATAAATCTCTGTTATACATACAACTCTATCTCCTATACCCGAGCTTAGATCTTTAAATTTTAATTTCCAAGGGAAAATCCTAAACCCAACGTGATTCGAACGATTAATTGATTAAACTTTGGAATTATAGGAGCTGCTTTAATTATAACTTCACCAAAACTTTTTGATTTTATCTATCTTATTGAGGTCCGCTTAGATTGAAATTTTTATCGGAACTCCTATATAGGGGGTAATTGAGGTAAGGTATGAAAGTTAATTTTTTTCGAGGATAAAAGCTAGATGTAACTAGACTTAATTTTGAAAAAAATTAAAAGTAAAAATATTTATAATTGATAAAGTGTACTCTATAAGTTTCTAAGAAAATTTTTTAAAAATTCAAGATATTCTCACACCCCTAAAATTTTCTCATATAAAAATTTTAATTTAAAAAAATACAAATTATAAACGTAAACAACTTAATAATAAAATTTTATAAAATTATTTTCTCACATTTTTAATAATTTTTAAAATTAAAAAGTCATGTAAAAAGTTTTTATTTTTTGTTTATTATAGCCAAAAAATTTTTTTTCAATTATTCCCACAGTTTTCCAAGCATTTCAAAGTGTACTTGTTGCTGTTTAGTTGCCATACTTGTTAAAATGTTCAAGTTATTTCCTTTATCCGCACATACTTTTGAGGATCTTAAGCATTTAAAATGGATAAATATTGAAGAAAAAAGTTTGTTTAGGTTGCGATTTAAGACTGGATGGAATCTGAAAAAAAATTTTTTACCAAAATAAATCCAATTTTTACGTTATCACGGTCACTTCAATAAATAATTTACAAAATGCGTGGATCAAAAGAAAAAAACCAACTATATCAATAATTAATTCTAATGGTATCACATAATAATTTGTGATAATTACAAGAATATTTGAACATAAAATATTAATAAAATGGAAGATAAATGAGGGTGCCAATTGTTTTCCGGTGTAAATATTTTCCAATTGCTTAAATTTTAATTATTAATAAGTAAAAAACTTTTTTGGCATGGGAGGATTAGCACGCAAGAAACAAGTGTTAATAAAGATGGAACAAGAAAATCGAGTCATGTCTACTGGTACAGAGGTTTATTGGCATATGAAACTGGGATGAGCATCATGGCGTTTGTCGCCCATTACAGGTCAATTTTTGGCGCTTACTTTTGGCGTATTTTAAAAATTGAAAAATTGGTGTTTGGCGTTTCGCGCAAAAAATTTCTAACAAAAATCTCTATATAGTTTTTGTGATAGTGATGTCCTAGTCGATCTTTAATGAAAAAGGATGTGAGTAGATGGTGCCTAAATAGAAGAATCTCCTTATAAAATTTCCCCTAAATAGAAGAATCTCCTTATAAAATTTCCCTTTCGAAGTTGAATATTATTGTAAAAAACCAGCCTGATATCGTTCGTTTAATTTATAATTTTGGACATGCTCAGATTTTTTATTTAAAAATTGTTTATAAATTTTTTTATTAAATGATGACAGCTTAGAAAATGCCTAGAAAAAAATATTTTTTATTTAAAATTATTGGCATATGAAACTGGGATGAGCATCATGGCGTTTGTCGCCCATTACAGGTCAATTTTTGGCGCTTACTTTTGGCGTATTTTAAAAATTGAAAAATTGGTGTTTGGCGTTTCGCGCAAAAAATTTCTAACAAAAATCTCTATATAGTTTTTGTGATAGTGATGTCCTAGTCGATCTTTAATGAAAAAGGATGTGAGTAGATGGTGCCTAAATAGAAGAATCTCCTTATAAAATTTCCCCTAAATAGAAGAATCTCCTTATAAAATTTCCCTTTCGAAGTTGAATATTATTGTAAAAAACCAGCCTGATATCGTTCGTTTAATTTATAATTTTGGACATGCTCAGATTTTTTATTTAAAAATTGTTTATAAATTTTTTTATTAAATGATGACAGCTTAGAAAATGCCTAGAAAAAAATATTTTTTATTTAAAAATATTTTTAAAAATAAAACATACAATTAGTTCTAATACTTCACCAAAACTTTTTGATTTTATCTATCTTATTGAGGTCCGCTTAGATTGAAATTTTTATCGGAACTCCTATATAGGGGGTAATTGAGGTAAGGTATGAAAGTTAATTTTTTTCGAGGATAAAAGCTAGATGTAACTAGACTTAATTTTGAAAAAAATTAAAAGTAAAAATATTTATAATTGATAAAGTGTACTCTATAAGTTTCTAAGAAAATTTTTTAAAAATTCAAGATATTCTCACAAACTAAAACTTTTCTCATATAAAAATTTTTCTGATAAAAAATACAAATTATAAACGTAAACAACTTAATAATAAAATTTTATAAAATTATTTTCTCACATTTTTAATAATTTTTAAAATTAAAAAGTCATAAAAAAATTTTATTTTCTGTTTATTATAGCCAAAAAAATTTTTTTCAATTATTCCCACAGTTTTCCAAGCATTTCAAAGTGTACTTGCTGTTGTTTAGTTGCCATACTTGTTAAAATGTTTAAGTCATTTCCTTTATCCACACTCACTTTTGAGGATCTTAGGCATTTAAAATGGATAAATATTGAAGAAAAAAGTTTGTTTAGGTTGCGATTTAAGACTGGATGGAATCTGAAAAAAAATTTTTTACCAAAATAAATCCAATTTTTACGTTATCACGGTCACTTCAATAAATAATTTACAAAATGCGTGGATCAAAAGAAAAAAACCAACTATATCAATAATTAATTCTAATGGTATCACATAATAATTTGTGATAATTACAAGAATATTTGAACATAAAATATTAATAAAATGGAAGATAAATGAGGGTGCCAATTGTTTTCCGGTGTAAATATTTTCCAATTGCTTAAATTTTAATTATTAATAAGTAAAAAACTTTTTTGGCATGGGAGGATTAGCACGCAAGAAACAAGTGTTAATAAAGATGGAACAAGAAAATCGAGTCATGTCTACTGGTACAGAGGTTTATTGGCATATGAAACTGGGATGAGCATCATGGCGTTTGTCGCCCATTACAGGTCAATTTTTGGCGCTTACTTTTGGCGTATTTTAAAAATTGAAAAATTGGTGTTTGGCGTTTCGCGCAAAAAATTTCTAACAAAAATCTCTATATAGTTTTTGTGATAGTGATGTCCTAGTCGATCTTTAATGAAAAAGGATGTGAGTAGATGGTGCCTAAATAGAAGAATCTCCTTATAAAATTTCCCCTAAATAGAAGAATCTCCTTATAAAATTTCCCTTTCGAAGTTGAATATTATTGTAAAAAACCAGCCTGATATCGTTCGTTTAATTTATAATTTTGGACATGCTCAGATTTTTTATTTAAAAATTGTTTATAAATTTTTTTATTAAATGATGACAGCTTAGAAAATGCCTAGAAAAAAATATTTTTTATTTAAAAATATTTTTAAAAATAAAACATACAATTAGTTCTAATATACTTAATAATAAAGACAAATGAACTGTAATCAGAGCAAATATGCTAAAATTTTCATTACTGTAGTTTTCGAATAATTGTGTCAGTGTTACTAAACATAGCTATAAGATGGAAATTTTTTTGATTATACATATTAGTGATGCTCGGGTATCCCGACTCCCGACTCGGGAAAATTTCCCAGGTTTTTGGCCTCCCGTTCAGGGGTGTCCGCAAATGAAAAAATTTTCCGCAGCCGCAATCCGCAGTCCGCAAGTCCAAAAAAACGGAATTCTACGCAATCCGCAGTCCGCAATCCGCAATTGCGGACACCCCGGCTCCCGATGTCTATTCCCGAAATCATTTCCCGATTCCCGTGTTTTTTTTTCTTCCGATCATCACTAATACCGTATATTATTTAATTTAAAAGTTCCTACCAAACTTAAAATACAACAAATTCCAAATATAGGAACTTTAGTTTGACCATAATTTTTAGCAAATAAAGTGGCTATTGTTCTCTCCAATATTAACACATGCCCAATTAAATTCCCAAAATATATACAGACAAGCATAAGTTTCGTTAAGGGAGGTGATAATGAATTTAAAAGATTTTCTTGTTTACAGTTTGTTAAAAAAATCCTTAAAATTGCAATTTAAGTTTTGTATTTCTCTTCAGACTTACATAAATAAACGGCCTGATGAATAAATAAAAATAACAATGCTTTGAGAAATGAGAATAATTTTTGAATTATTGTGTAAAACACTACTTTTCCATAATAAAAATAAATTTAAAAGAGAACAGGGGATTAAAATTGTTAGAGGTATTGTTTCAATATATTGGAAAATGTACGTTAATGGAGGGAATTCCATTAATCTAAATTTAATAATTTGTTAGAAAAATGTAAGATGAGTATATGCGTAGAATTGGAGGTGACACATAAGCATCTCTCTCCCGCTTAGCTTTAAAAATTTTAAGTATAATATGAAGTGTAATTAAATCTTGGGTTCAATCCAACAAGAGTTCTAGCCGACTCGATTATGAATATCAGGAATTTCCGACGTTTTTAGGGATCAAAGTCCGATTCACGAAATGTGATTTTTTTCAGACAAGCACTCATATGAGCCCCAAATCATGGGATTTTATGAAGAAAGTTCTGCAGAGATGAAGATGCCTCCATGAATATAGAAGCCGAAAATGGTTGAACTTCGAGTAGAAACACAAGAATTAAAAATGATATTGAGGGATATATTATCGTACTGAATTTGTGTTGCTTATTAAGAGAATTATTTTTAATCTTTATATTAAATAAATTAATATATACTTCAGTTTTATAAAATTGTTAATATAAAATTAATATTTAAATAAATTTTTATTTTACTGAACAGATGTTTTCTAACAGTTTTAAGAATGTATTTACTTCGTGGCAACAGTAAAATTCACCTGTTATTAATTTATTATGTGACTTTTTGAATTAATAATTATTAAAATTTGTCTTAATTTTAAAATTTTAGAATTTAAAAAAGGAAACACGTTTATGAATAGGAAATTATCTGCTTATATGAATTAAGCTGACACAAAAATATTGTTTCAGTAAGTAAAGAGACCTCTAAAGGAAGATTTCCAAGGACCTGTAAAGGAAGTTACGAAATTAGTAAACGAAGGACTGAACTAAGGGGTAAATCTTCGGATATCCTGATCCGTGCATTAATTTTTGAATATATCTTTCCTTAGATCCGATTTCGAGCAGACAAACTTTATAGCAAAAAATAAGGATAACGTTAAAGCTTTAACGAATTTAAAAAATTTTTTATATTTATCCTTAAAATTAGTTTTAAATCTGTCCTTAGACAATTTTAAATATTTTTGCTTTCTGACCATTTTGAAAAATATATATATCGTTTAATCTATGCGCTGAGAAGTTTTAAAAACAAATAAAGGAGAGAAAAGGGAGAAAGAAATAGATAATGGAGGAAAGAAAAAAAATAAAAAAGGAAAGAATAGACAGAGAATGTAAATAATTAGAGAATGCATAAATAATTAGCGCTCTTCACTCATCTCTACTAACCGTCTAAAAATTGCTTATTTCCAAATTTAATTATTTTAAAATAATTAACCTATTTTTGGGCGCCCCAAAAGTCCCGCTGCTTCGTGCAGAGGGCAATCAAGTCCCCCTGCCTCGTGCAGGGGGCAACTCAAGTCCCCCTGCCTCGTGCAGGGGGCAACTCAAGCCCCCCTGCCTCGTGCAGGGGGCAACTCAAGTCCCCCTGCCTCGTGCAGGGGGCAACTCAAGCCCCCCTGCCTCGTGCAGGGGGCAACTCAAGTCCCCCTGCCTCGTGCAGGGGGCAACTCAAGTCCCCCTGCCTCGTGCAGGGGGCAACCCAAGTCCCCCTGCCTCGTGCAGGTGGCAACTCAAGTCCCCCTGCCTCGTGCAGGGGGCAACCCAAGTCTCCCTGCCTCGTGCAAGGGGCAACTCAAGTCCCCCTGCCTCGTGCAGGGGGCAACTCAAGCCCCCCTGCCTCGTGCAGGGGGCAACTCAAGTCCCCCTGCCTCGTGCAGGGGGCAACTCAAGTCCCCCTGCCTCGTGCAGGGGGCAACTCAAGTCCCCCTGCCTCGTGCAGGGGGCACAAATTTTGGAGGACCCCTGCCTCGTGCAGGGGGCAAAAATCTTGGAGGACCCCTGCCTCGTGCAGGGGGCTAGCAATACACTAATATCCCTCTTAATCACCCAAATCCCCTTTGGTGTATGCTACTCTATAGAATAGTGTTTGTGCGGTGACAGTCACTGGTGACCATGGGTGAAATTTTGGAGTGTCCATGTGCCGTTTTGTACATGGGACCTGCCCCTTGCTTCGGAGGGGGCTTTTTAATCGTGTTCAAGAAGAAGGATGGGTTTTTTTTAAAACAAAGTATAGAAAGGTTGTGTCGTTGTGTAAGGCCTATGCTGTCTACCGTTTCCATTGTTCGCTTTAATCTATTTGAAAGAAATTTTTAATCGTGCTTCGGAAAGCAACCGATCTACCACCCATCACGATTGTTTTTATATTTGGAACCTTGGCCCTATTTTAAGTATTTTTAATTGAAATTAATAATGAAAAATGTCAAAATTTAATCTAAAATCTATTCAAAAATAAATTATTTTAAACAAAAATAAATATATGTAAAATACACCTAAAAATAAAGAGCAAACAATAAAATCACACAAAAATTTATTTATTATTTGAATAATTTATTATTTATTTTTTTCAAAAATAAATTTTTATTATTTCTGAAAATAGAAATAAAAAGCTTTGACTTAAACTTTATCGAAATTAAAAAAAAATTTTTTTATTTACTTTTTAAATTTTAAGTAGGCAAGCATTTCTATTAAAGCAAACATTTTTAAAAAGTCAACATTTTTATTTTAATAAAAGATTAAATTAAAATTATATATAAAAGTAACTGCAAATTAAATAAATAATAGTTGCTTTAAACTTTTATTATTTAAAAAAAATTTTTTAATACAGCCGGACCTCAAGATAAAAATAGAGACAAATAAAACACGTTGCTTCAATTTTAGGTTCTCCCTATTAGGGGGAGCAGCCTAACGATTCTCTCGATTTAATTTACAAATTATTAACGATGAGATTTTTTTCCTTCTTTTCCGTTTTTAAGGAGGTATTTTAAAGTATACCGCGGGGCTAGCTCGAATAAGAAAAAAGTCACGATTTCGAGAATCGGCAATTTTGGTTCCATGTATCGTGAATTCCCGATTTCATTTTAAAGTCCTATTCCTGATTTCGGCAAATGGAAATAGGGTCGGGTAGTTCCTTGGTATCAACATACGATTAATTATTATTTTTGTAAGTAAAATTTGTCAAAATTTTTTTTTAATTTGTTAAAAAAAGGCCCGTTCCAACTATTACTTAAATTTTCTTGAAACAAGTCGAATTATTAATGAATTGTTCAAAAAATAATTTTATATGCAAAACCTTTTTTGAAACAGTATTAACATAGGATCAGGCTAGTAGGTAGAATTATAATTTAAGTGTATCTATTTTTGTGTTTTGTTTTGGAAATAGTAAAAAATATTTTTCTAAAGTTTCTTCTCCAGTTTTTACCCTACATAATTTATGTTTTTGTGGCTTAAATTCTCTCGACCTTTCTAAAATAGTCCCTCATCATTCCTTAATATGTAAAATCAAAGGAGATCCAAGAGAATTTTTAAGCTATGAAAATGAAAATAGAAAAGTGGCTCAATAGAAAATGATCACCCAATGGCTTAGCATCAACATTACGTGGGTTAATGTTTGCTAACCCTCAAATAAAAAAGAATTTGAAAAAAAAATTTTTCCTTAAAATGTTTATTCAATTTTATTCTATTTTTATTAATTTCTTTTTAAATAATAAAATTATTATTCCTTTTTTTGGCTTAACTTTCAAGCCAGATTTATTTAAAATAGAATAGTTTTCAATTTTTTATTGCTGGCAATTTTTAATTTAAAATAGAAAGCTTTGATCTTTGCTATTTATTCGTTTACGTACGTATTAATATGTGAGGTTTAAAGCTAAATAAGGGAATTTTTCTTTCGAATTTTGCCTTGATTTTTGCCTATTCTTAAATATTTTATTAGCCGTTAATTTAATTAAACCCGAAAATTAAGGTAAAATTCTATACATAAATATCCCTAGAATATTGGAGAGATTCTTCATTCTTATACTTTTCCTTACCCCTTCTAACCCCCTCAAAATGAATTTAAATATTTTTAAATTTACTTGCTTTTTCGTTCTTTCTCTGGTTTATTTACCTGAAAATTTATTGGGAGATGGAGTGGATTTGACGAATGGAGAGAAGGATGAAATTACCGATAAACTACCCTTAATTAATTTTGATGTAAAATTTAAGCATTATTCAGGTATTTTTAATCATAAAATTAAAATAGAAAGGAAATTGGGGGAGGAGGAACTGGAACCGCAAGAAAGAAAAACGGGAGGGGATTAATAAGATGTACGAAAATGAAATTTCGCTCTCAATGAAACGATCATCTCAATGAAATAGAGTCATTAATCTTCGAAACGGTAGAAAAAGGAATTAATTTTTGAGAGAAACACGAAACAAAAAAATTTTCGTGCATCTCTGATGGAAAGAGTTTAGAAGCCGGGAACGAGTAATTTGAGAGTGTCTCCTTGGAAATTAATTTTTCATTAATAATTTTATTATTTTATAAAGGGATTTATTCGAATAAATACTTTATTCTGAAAATTTATTAATTTAATTTAAGGTTATCTTCAAGTTAAAAAGAATTATATGCTTCACTATTGGCTAGTCAAGTCCCAATCAAATCCAGCAACTGATCCACTAGTTTAATCCATTTTAAAAATTATAAACCAAAAAATTTTTCAAGCTCTTCTGGTTCAATGGCGGTCCAGGATGTTCATCACTTAATGGATTATTGGAAGGAATGGGTCCATATATTTTAAGCCCTGATAAAAAAACTCTAATCAGAAATGAACATAATTGGAATAAAAAAGCTTCAATAGTTTATATGGAGTCTCCAATAGGTGTTGGATATTCATATGCACTTAATGGGAATATTACGATAAATGATGATCAAGTAAGTAGATTAGACTTAATACTTGATTAGGCGACATGCCCAGAGTAGACTAGGTCATTATTATGTCTAAATTCAGGTTTTTGATCCGATGATTGCCTCTTTTATTTATGGCGACTTACTTAAGGATAGAGCTAAATAGCTTATATCTTGAGTAATCTTCCATAGAACATTTTGATTTCATTATTATCAACTTAATCCAACTAGCCCTTTTCTAACCATCCCTTCCATAAAAATTAAATTATTTTAAGACTGCTGATGCTAACTATGAAGCAATTAAATTATTCCTAACAAAATTTCCAATGTTCCGAAAAAGCAAGCTGTATATAGCGGGAGAATCTTATGCAGGTGTTTATGCTCCGATGGTTGTTGATCGAATTATTAAAGGACAAAAAGTTTTTCCCATTAATTTGAAGGTAATAATTATTTAAATTAAATAGTTTAATTTAAAAAAATAAAGGGGTTAGCAATAGGAAATGGATTAATGAATTGGAATATGAGTATTGACACGACATTACAATTTGCCTATGGGCATGGTATTTTGGACGAAGAAGCATGGCAATTGTTTTCGAAACAATGTTGCAAAGGATGTGTTGGTGAGGGATTTTTTATTTTAAGAAATCCCAGAAAAGAGACAGGAATGCGAAGGTGGTAAAGCACCAGGGATCTAGCCGACATAAAAATTCAATTCCCGATTTACGGGAATCGGAAATTCCCGATTTTCGGGAATCGTGATTACTGACCCAAAAAATGTCGGGAACTTCCGATTTTCGGGATTTGGGTCGACTAGATCTCTGGTAAAGATATGACAGTGACGGTTGTGTGAGAGAGAGTCATTTCAAGATTAGCATCATGATCACGTATCGATATCCTTCTACCTTTAGATATTTTTCTTTCTGTTGTTACTATATTTGTAATTGGAAAAGTGTAACTATTTTTAATTAAATATCTCTTAAAACTTATTTTTATTAAAATAATTTTCTCTTTAATAATTCATCAAGAATTTAAAAATTTAGATGGCTGCAAGATAGATTCATTAAACGATGCTTGTGCACAAATGGTCATAACTATTATTAAAATGAAATAAATTACCCTAATATTTAAGGTTGCTGATATGTTAAATATAGCTTGGAATAGTCCTCGGCTTAATCCCTACGATTATTACAGGGATTGTGGTACTGTCTAAATAAGATTACAATTTAAAAATTTTTCTAGAAACGCCAAAGCGTTCTTCCATTCTTAGATGGATGCTTAAACATCGTTTCCCTAAAGCTCAAAATTTAAATCTTGGGCAACCAATGTCTTGTGCACCAGAAACGTGTACATCGCTTCCTTGTATTGATGGTTGGGAATTTTTATGTTAAATACTATATAGTGTTGGTTCCAGTCATAGCTTTTCGTGAGAGATAGGATGGTTCGAGTGAGAGATTGGATACTTTCGAATACCTCCATTCGAACTTCGAATTCTATATTTTCTGTGAAATCTAATAATTTTTGAACTTAAATTATTCGTTTGAAACTCGAATTCGCATTTTCCTATCTCTATTTTGGTTTAAATTTCGTGTCTGTCAAGAGGGGATTAATTAAACATAAAAATAAACAATATTTTTTGGATCCAATTAGGATCAGAATAAAAGTTTTTTCCTTCGTCCTCGAAGCAAATCATTAGAAAACGTTAAAGCTAAAGACCAAATACTTTTAGCTAAAATCAAAATTATTAATCTATCAAAATTTTCAGACACTGGAATAAATAATTACATGAATAGACCCGATGGTATTTTAAATATAATCAACCTAAATTTAAAAAATAAAATTTATTTTAAAGTTAAAAAAGCTTTACATATCCCTACTAATCATAGCTTTACTTGGAAATCTTGTAGTGATGATGTTTTCAAAAATTATATTAAACAATATGGTTTAAAATTTATATAAAATTCAAAAAAATATTTTTTTTTCAAGATGATATGAGTGGATTTATTAAGACTATTCTGGCAGCAAAAATTCCAATTACCTTTTTTTACGGAGATACTGATGCCGTTTGTAATTATTTACTTGGTCAAAAATTTGTGGAGGGGCTTGGACTGAAGGTAAATCTCTGGAAGATTTTAAATTTTATTTTTAATCTTTGTAGACAAAAATTCTTTAATAAAAGAATCCATTTTTAAAAATCCACGTATAATTAGGGAAGAACTTAAGGCCCAACCTCTAACAATTTTATTTTCATAACCGAGAGCTAGAACGAGATATCGTCTGTTTCCTGTGAGAATTTAGACTTGAATTTAAAAGTCTGTAAGATAATCACCTATTGGAATATTTGTCCGAATTTTACTTCCTAATATCGTTCCCGAGCGCCCGAGCAAAACCGACGATTTTTCGGGTTGTTTCTTCGTTTAGGGTTAAAATACCAAAGATTTTCTAGGATAACCAAATAATTCCTTGAAACTTCAATTTTAATAATATTCTGTGAGATCCCTATTCTGTTCAAAAAATTATTTATTTTACAGTTAATAAAACCTAAAGAAGCCTGGATTTTAAATGGCCATGTTGGAGGGTTTGAAACAATTTATAATAATCTTAAATTCTTAACGGGTTGGTTGATACTTTAAAAATTATTTAAAAAATAAATTTTTAATTTTAAGTACGAGGTGTTGGACATATGGTAATTTAAATAAAAAATAAATCCATCAAAATAATTTAATTTTAAGTTACTGAGTTGGGCACCGGTTCAAGCAGAATATATCTTTAATCAATTTTTGAATAATTCGAATTGAGGACAAATATGGGTGGAATAATACGAAGAATAAGCTAAATTTTCTTAAATTATACTTTAATTTATTTTTATGGGTCTTTATTATTCCAAACTCAAATATAAGATACACTTCTTGGGACCAAAATTTTTTTTATTTTAATGATGGGAGTATAGTTTTAAAATGGAGTATTTAATTAACAGACAGGGCTTTGAAAAAAATGTTTAATAGACATATCGGATCTGTACACAGATATCCGAAGATTTCCCCATGTTCCGCCAAATTACTTTAAGGGGAGTAATTTAAATAGAGGGTATTTAGTTAATTGTACTCTACCTTATAACAAACACCATTTAAAAAAATTATCATAAATTGGGAAGAATCTAGATGTATCTTCATCTGATACTCGAACCTTGTTTCATAGTGAGCCTTGCCCTTATTTAAATATTAAATCAATTTCCCGTTAATATTTATTTTATTTAATATTTATTTTTAACACATTTAATTTTTCATTATCTTTCATTTTAAATTCATTTTATTTTCCATCTTTTGTATATCTTCCACATTTTACCAACTATCACATTCGTTGCACCAGCAACCATTGCATTGCTATAAAAAAAATTTAATTTTACAAAATTTGAATTAAAAATTTCCTACATAATATCCACATTCACAATAGTTGTGACACTTGTGACAGTGTGCTGGAGCTGGGTCGTTCTCTATTTCTTCTGTAGCATTAATAGCTGGAGTTGTTGTTTCATGTTTCGGCTTCTTGGTTTTTGTGAAGCGAGAAGAGACCAATAAAAGTTCTGTGGCCAGAAGGAGAACGAGAAGAACAGGAAGAAACTGGAAATAAATATTTATTCATAAAATTAGCTATTCCCTAGTAACAAAAGATATTAGAGATCGGCCTGGGTCTTGGCAAGGCCTGAAGTTTTCCTATACCAAGAGTCCCGGACCAGGCATTTATTGAGCTTCTGGATTTTTTCTGGGCTTAGGTTTTTCTTGGACTACAGAAGGATTTGTATAGGTTTAGAAGGATAACAAGATACTAAGGATGAGTAAGGTGAAGGGGATATATCTAGGGACTTATCCGATAAAATATAAAATCCGTTCTAATCAGCCGATATCTTTCAAAATTTTAGATGGAATTAGGAGTGATTTTAAAGAAATATTGTGTCATTATATAGGATTTTTGGGAGATATCTACCCTAAGATATCTCTCCAAATCTTAGAGGGATTTAAAAGGGATATAGACTGATCAAGGAAATTTTTGGGAATGATATCTAAGCATTAATTTAGGAGTAGGTTTTTCTAAATTTTCTAGAACATTCCCAAACCTTTTGCATGTTGATCAGTAAATGTTTTAATTGTTTTTAAATTTTAAACTGTTTGAATTGTATATTGATAAGCTAATTTTGGGGTACTTTTATACTCACAATTTTTTTATTTATTCATTGTTTGTTATTTATTTAATATCAAAATTTTTTTAAACTTTTTTAAAAAACATTTCCTACCAAAAAATATTTATTATGTCTCTTACTAAGAATTTTTTAAAGTTTCAGCCTTAGGAAATGCTATTTTCAATGATTAAACTTTTTAGTTATTAAAGCATTTTTGACTTTAAAAATGAATATACTTTTAAAAATATTATTTTTAAATTAAATAAAATATTGAAAAGCGATCTAGATAGATCTAAGTCTATTTTAAAAATTTAAATATTTGAATGAGATAACTTGACGAGAAAATATTTAGGTATTTTAGATTAAGCTCCTTTTTTCAATAAGTCCAGAAATATATAGGTAATCACAGCTTTTATTATCATATATATTTTCTCGACGAAAAGAATCGAAAAATATTTTCATTTTACTGGCGTGAACGAAAAAAATTGAATATCTAAAATTAAAAAAATAATTCAAATAAATTCAAAACAACAAAAACAACAAATTTAAAATCAGTCCACTGCCATTCTGGGGATATTCCATTTATTTTAGATAAAAATTAATATTAAAATAACTTTTATTTTTATTAATAAATTAATCGGATAAAAAAAATTAAAAAATGTAATTCAAATAATTCAAATAAATTCAAAACGCTAAATAAAATCACAATTTTAATTAAAAACATACAAAAACTACATAATAAAATTTAAAAAAATATAAAACATAATTCTCAAGTTAAATAATTGATAAAATTTAAAAGTGCAATTTAAAGAAAAGTTTTAATGAAATTAGTTAAATAAAATTTTGTTTATAGAAATGTGGGGGTTTTTAATACATGATAATAATAACTATCAAATTCGATCTTGCCACTAGTACACTTCCCTCTGATTTATTTTTAACTAGAGAACAGACTGAGACAAAATCTCATACAAAACTTGAAGTCGAGATCGGGCTTTTTCTAGATATCGACAACTTATCTATTCTCAACCCTGGTCTCTAATTATTTTTTAGAATCTCGTGGGGGGGGGCTTCTTTAATCCCCAAATCAGGATTTCCTTAATCTACTTGTATAAAATTCAGTCATTGATCTCCTCCATTTTGTAAACTTCAATTGTTTGTATTTTACTTAAAGCATAACAAAATTCTTTATTATTCGTTTCTAATATTCCAGCCTCTTCCATGGATACAACCTGACCACGTAAAAACGTTTTATTCATCTCGTTCACTTGGTCATTTTTAAAGAAATTATTGAAATTGCCAAATTCGAAGAAATACTTAATTTAATACTTATTTTTTAATAATTATTACCCACTTTAAATTTTTATTTTTTGATTTCCATTCGAGGAATCCTTTCAAAATCATATCGTATAACGAGGTTATTTGTACTATGGGGTACCGGTTAGCTGTACCAGTGCTAGGTATTGATCGTTCTGTGGACCTTGTTCCAGGGTTTTTAAATTTTTGGCTAAGTTCCGGGCATTTTATAATTTGGTTTTGGCTCCGGCCCATGATTAGGCTTCTGAACTAGTTCCCTAAGTCTTACTCATCCCAGGATACTATCCTCTACTCATTGTGCAACCAGTTTTGAAAAGTTTTCTTCAATATTAAAATTTTAAATATCACCTCAAATTCATCATATTTAGCCTCAGCAACTTCAAAATTTTCCCATAATTCTTCATCAGCAAAAATTTTGTTATATTTATTAAATTTTAATCCAAAATTAGTTGCTGTTTTATTATTTATGGGTAAATTGTGTTTCCGAATACTCGAGAAAAAACTTGTTTGAATAATTAAATTGGCAAATATTCCATTATTATTTTTACTTTCAACATTTTTGAGGGAGAATGAAAAAACTTGGGAAAAAATTTTTTTGTAATTTTTAAAAAATTAAAATAAAATTACCAAAAAATAAAATAATAAATAAAATATTTAAAAAATTTTTGAATTTTAATAATTGAAGCATTAATTTAAATATTTAATTTAATAAAATAAAATGTAAAGAAAAATTAGGAAATTGTAAAAAAATCTTTCAATATAAAAATTATCTGAAAAAATTATCTTCTAATTTTTAGTGAATTTATCAGAATTTTTTCAAATTTTTACTATAATTTTTTGAATATTAATAATTTCCCATAAAAAATGAAACCTAAAACGGAGGTTTAAGTAATAGGAGTTTCAGTTTAGCTTCATGCTGTGGCCAAACAACTAAAATAATTTTTTAAAATTGGGTGTTCCTTCCTGCCGATTCAGGATTTCTTCTATCATAAAACAATGTTATCTCTCTAAAGAGGAAGGGGGCCGGGGATATTCAAAAATTTTTTTATCGAAGACACTTTCTTCACAATTAGAAAATAAAATATTTTTTTTATTTTTATTTAAATTTTCTATATAATATTAATATTGGATTTTTAAAAATTTTTATTTATAAAAATAAATCTAAATTAATGACGGAAATCTTGAGAAGGAAATCAAAATTGTGAAATATTTTCCGATTAATGCTTTAATGTACATCGATTGGGAAAATTTAAAAATAAATTTATTTATTAATTAATAAAATTAATTTATTAATTATTAAAAATAAGAAAAATTTAATGTTGAAAATTTTTGTTTAAATGATATAATAAACAATTTTAAATTTAGATATAGTTATTTGAAGGATAATATAAATTTTAAAATAGAACCAATGTACTCTTAGGATGCCACGTTGGCTACAATTGGAAGTTTTATACGCGATGAACTTAAAAGAGAAGGAAATTTTGGAATAATTAGTTTAATTCCAAATCAAATCCTTAAACCGATTTTTAAAACGGATAATCGCGCAGTTCCTCCAACACCTGCGCAATCACCTAATAGTTCAGTTTAAAGGATTAGTTTTAAGAAGGGATATTTAAAAATGATATTAAAAGGAAACTAAATGAGAGAATAATGATGAGAGATTATTTAAAATAGATAAATCTTGGATTAAAAATTATTTTAAAAATAAAGTTGTAGCATAAAATTTTAATTTAGTTCAAATTTAGTTTAAAAATAAAGTTAAATCTCTATTCTATATTAAATGCAAATCAAACCCTGTGACTATGGTAGCCGAATACGGATATCCGAATCAGAAAAAGACGGCATATCCGAAACTCTACTGATTTGGCGAATATGGATTCTATTCAGAAAAGGTCAGTATATCCGGAACTTTTGGTTTGGATAAATCCGATATCCTGATTCTGATATCAAAGGATTTCTGTTGATCCGCTAACCCTTCCTTTTATTAAAAAATGTTCTATATTTTACTATGGTTTTTTAAACTCTATACTAATCCCATCCAAATTTTGAAAAAAGCTTTTTTCTCAAATAAGTTTAATAAAAATTTTAAAATCCCAAGCATTTTGAATGATATTTACTAATTTAAAAATATATTTAAAATGTCATAAAAATATATTGAAATAATTTAGCGTTATTTAAACTTTATAAATAATAAAAGGTGGGAGTTTAATAATATTAATCATTATAAAAATATTTTAATTTTTAACTTAAAGTTTAAGTTCTTTAAGGCTTTATATAAATTAGTAATTTAATAAAATAAATATATTATTTAAATTATAACTAATTTTTTTATTAAAAAATTTTTTTCTTATTTTTATAAATTATTATAATGCAGAAGGTATTTAAAAATTATTAGCACAATAAACTTAGAACTAAATAAATTCCTTAGCCCCATTATTAGTAACCTGTCCCCGTTCCCTTATGGTCTTTGAAAGAAATCCAGTAAAGACAGGTACCCCAAAATTAACCTCCTATCTCGTTTGGGGTATTAATGTCCTTTAAATCAGATCCGAGGGTTCTCGAATCAAGCTAGTTTATAGGAAAACATCGGACTTGACGGCAAGTTATAATTCTATCTCAATATTCAGATTTTCTCAATACTTATCATCTTTGGATTGGTCACCTTGTTAACCGCTAATATCTATGAAAATGGATACAATAAGCCAACTCCAGCTCCCCCATCCAATAATTATTATGGATATCAAGGTCCCCCATCTGGTAGAAAACTTCCGCCACCAAAGGAAATTGAATCGACAACTGAAGAACCAACAAAGGCACCAACGGAAGAACCTGAAAATGAAGGTGGTGAGAACATTGACGAGGGTGGTGTGGAAGAAGGGACAGAAGAAGGAGGAGGTACAGATGAAGGAACAGGAGGGGGCAAGGAAGAAGGAACAGGAGGGGGTAAAGAAGAAGGAGCAGAGGAAGGACCAGATGAGGACACAAAGGAAGGACCAGATGCAGGACCAGAGGAGGGCGGTGGTGAGAAAGACGATGAAGATGATTTGGAGAATGACCCAGCGCCAGCCATAGGATGTTGGAATTGCAAGGATGGATGGTCTTGCTGGAAAGGTACTTGCTATGAAAATTGTGCCGGACAATGGGGAGGTTGTGGTGAAGGCTGGGAATGCTTTCACAACTCTTGCCTTAAAAAATGTGGAAATGGATGGGGAGGATGCAGCAGTGGATACGTTTGTTATATAATTATATTAACTATGTTATTTGAGATTTTAGAATTGCCGTGGTAATATTTGCCAGGATTGGTGAAAATCATTTTAAGAAGGCTGAACTAAAGGAAATTTCATAATGATTAAAAATTATTTTTAAATTTAAAAATACGAATAAATTTATTTTTAATAATGGGTAAAGTACAATAAATTAAAAGTGAAAATAATTAATAATGGAACAATTTTTGTGAAAGAAAAAATTTTAAAAATTTTATTAAATAAATAAAAATATTTAAAAGGTTTCATAATTAGAGAATTTTTTAAAAAACCCCGAAGACGGGAATTAGAAATAAGGCGGGAGGGTCCCGATTTCGGTTCGATCTCTATGTAAGATTTGGGTTTAGAAATCACGGAGAAGTAAGGAGGAGGGGAATAAAAAGAAAAATGGGAGTCTGTCCTGATCAAAAAAATTCTGGAATGTGAGCGACTGAAGCTAAACCTTTAGTGATCAGAAATCGTTCCGTATTTCCAAAGTCCAGACCGCGCGCTTAAAAGAAAAGGCCGGCCCAGGATTTTTTACAAATTTCGACACATTTCAAAATTTTTCCCCATAAAAAGATTAAATAAAGCCGCAAGTGCATCCACGAGAATAATATTTGTTATTGCCTATTTTAGAAAGGGCAAGTCTGTGTTTACTCAGACATTATTTTTTATTTTGCCAATTTGTTTTTGATTAAGCCGACAAGCAATTTTATAATAATAATTTTCTCTTGCACTTTTAAAAAATTTAAAGAAAAAAACAATTTTTATAAAATTTGTAAATAATATTAGACGATAATTTAATTAAATTATTTTAAAATTTTATTAATATAAGCAAGAAAAGTCAAGAATCGTAAATCATAATTACTGAAAATGATTATTTTTTTCGATTATAATCCCTTAGAATTGACTACAAACAGATTACCTCCTCTTCCACTCTTTTTTATCCTTTCGCGGAAAAATTATTAAAGACAAGGGCTCATAATGGTCAGATTACCGTATTTGCTAAAATAATTACCCTGGGTAATTTTGTTTCAACATCTAGCTGGAGGGGGTAATTAAAAGGGTGTGGGTAATTATTTGAGAGAGGGACATTATTTTAGCATTTACGGTAAGTGTCCTAACACACTGAGTGCCTTTTACCATTATGAGGGACCTTTATTCTTCTAATTTTTCACCCTTTAATAAGACCGTCATTCAAAAAACTTAAAAAATTTTAGAAATGAGAACAATATTCTTTCTATTATTATTTTCTTTGTTTCCAACAAAAAATGAGTCAACAAAAAATAAAAATAAAAATGGATATTCATCAAATGAGATGTTAAAATACGAAATAAATGCATTTTTAGACTCCTTCCAACAAAAATACAACTCATTTTTGGAGGTTAAAGGGGAAAATAAAATAATTTGGGATAAAATGATAGACCAAAATTATTTTCTAAAAATGTGCCTGATTAGCGAAAATTTAAATTTGGAAAATAAAATAAAACAAATTAAATCTGATATTTCCCGTTTTCTTTCGGATGGGTGTTCTGAGAATATCCCTTATATTAACACTCCAGAAAGATTAAAAATGGCAACGTTGGAGTTGAATGAGTTGGAATTATTTGGCCATATGATGGGATTTATGAGAAAATATTTAGATTTTGATATGGAAAATAATTTGAGAGAGGAGGAGAAAAATTATAATTTTTCGAGAATTGATTGGGACTTGCCCAAGAAGTTTAATTCTTTGAAAATAAATTCTTTAGTAAATAAAAATAAAAAGGATTTGGATATTTCTGATGATGAGGAAGTTATTAAAGAAGTTGTTAGTGAAACTAAAATAAAAGGGAAACCTGTAGAGGAGGATGAAGATGGAATTTTAGATATTGGTTTGGAAACTCATCAAGCCTCATCTTCAGGTTTTTATTTTTTAAGAAAAATAAGAATATAGGTAGTGAGAGGGATTGTTTAGGAAATGGAGTCACTCTTATGGCTTTTTGTACATCCAAATAAATACCACATCCAAATAAACCCCAATTAAATAAAAACAAATTTTGGAAAACTGTCAAAATCATCTCAGAAAATAGCAAAAGGTCCAATGGGATCCAAAAGATCTAAATAAAAATAAGATCCAATCTCTACAGCGAGCACCGACTGATTGCTTTTATTTTTGCTTTGTTTGTTAAGCTGACTGGCCTAGCAATGAATTTATTAGTTGGCCCTAATAATTATACCGAAAAAATATCCAAAATAAATATTTTCCAAAAATCTTTTTTAGAATAATATTTTTAAATTACAAAGGAACGGCATACAGAACTCATTCCCGTTCAAATTCAAAAAACAAGGGAAAAGGTATCGCTATATCCCCTCAGTACCTAATTGACACGCTCTACCATCTTCGTCTCAAAATGAACGAATTCACAATGAAAACAAAAACAAATTTGTGGGCAAGTCAGAGCCCAGAATCCTTTGCAACGTTTAAAATAAATATTGAAAAAGATTTGGAAGAATTAAAAATAATTAAGGAAAATACTTTAATTAGTATCGAAAGGGAAGGAAAAATTGAAGGAATTATTAGAGAATTTATGAAGCTTAAAAAAATTATTTCTTTTAAAAAAATAATTGAATCTAGGGATGATCAAAATTATTTAATTAAAATTATTGATGCTATTGTTCCAGAAGTAAATTCATGCAAGGATGATATTTTGGTATTAGAATCTTTAATAATTTAAAAAATTTTTCAAATATCGAGCAGGATTTTCTCCTGCTAAATGGAACACTCGATAGAATAAGCATCTCGATTAACCACATTTCCTCTACTATACATCGACCACGTTTTTAAAGTAAAGCAGCTGGTCTTTAGCTATTTCCTCCTTCAGCAAGTGCAAAAGGTTAATCGGCGGCTGGGAGCAAACCAGCATCTTCACAGACTTGGAAATTATATGCTTTATAGACAATTTATTAATGCTGATTAAGAGGATATGAAGGGATCTCTACTACACCCAAATCCACTGAATCCTCACAAATCACTAGATATTTTACAAAATTTATCAGAATAAAAATATTTAATTAAATATTTTTTTAGAAACACGAAAGTATTCGTTATTATGAATTACTAAGCAAGACAATGATCGAAATAAATAATAATTTAAATAACGGGATAAATAGCAATACGCCTTTTGATAGATTAAATGAATCTGATTTGGATAGTTATTTAAATAATATTTATTTTTTTACCAAATTATTAGAGGAATATTTGGAAAAACTACTGGATAGATCAGTAATGGTTAAAATAGCAATTTATTTGAACAACCCGCTCTTTGAAAATTTTAATGAAATCGTTTCTGAAATTAAAAAATTAACGGATATACCAAAAAATTTGTTTCCGGGCGAAAAAATAATTGGAGAATCGAGGGTTGAGGAAATTTTAGAAGCTAGAACTGAGAACACGATTAAAGAAAATATAATCAAAAATGCAGTAAATATACTTTATATATACTGGCAAATTAATAAGAATAATTTCTTGGCTGAAAATGTGAAGCAATATGCGATTAAGAATTTTAGAAATGAGGTAGCTATGGTTTACTTTAGAGATTTTAATTAGATGTTCTCTTATTTTAATTAGATGTTCTCTTGGATATTTTTATCAAGGGGAAAACGGAAGAAACGTAAGACGGTGAGCCAAAAAGGATCTCTTTGGGAAGCGGAAGAGATCCAGGGAATCTATACACCTTGTAAAATTTCCCGTCCTTGAAAATCTCCCCGAAGCTCTATCCCAAAATTCACCCATAATCCTATGTAGTTGAGTTCACCGAGACATACCAGGAGTTCTAGATTAAAGGGAGAATTTATTTTTTAAATTAGCTGTTTGAGGAATGGATCAAGTCAAAAGAACAGGAAGCTCGCCGAAAGATTGGACATTATAAAATTATGAAACCGATTGTATTAATTTTATTTGAGCGTTATAAACAAAAATTCGAAGAGACTCATCCCTCTACACATTTTTTCTATTCATCCTCCCCAAATACATCAAAATCCACAAATCAATCTTTAAATGAAATTCAAAGTTTGGACGATCCATCTATGCAAGATTCTGCCTCTACCGATTTTTTATTAAATCATGATAAAAAGAAAAGGAGAAGTTTAAGTTTTGGGGGCCTATTTTGTGTTGGTTCTACTAGTAAAAATAATGAGGAAGAAACGAGGGATATATCTAAGGTATACTGTAGTTAATTAAGGTTTTAGGAGGGATAAGATAATACTGGATTAGGGAAATTTTATTTTTCTATATTATGGACTTGGTATCGAAAAATTGATAGTGATACAACTGATTCACTATACTGTACACACCAGGGATCGCGCCGACCCGATACACGAGTCGCGAACATCGTTAATTTGGTTTATTGTCGCCGCGATCCCTGGTAGACACTTATGGCATGCTTCCCCGACCATAACATGTGGAATCTTTACAAAATAAGAGATAGGAAGTGATTGGGATAATAGGAAATAAAAACACTAGCATCTACCCATGAGCTAATCCAATTCCAAAGATTAAAAATTAATTTTAGAATTCCAAGAAACGTGGGAAAGGAAAGATATTAGCAAATAAATGTAAAAAGAATTTATTGAAATTTTGGAATGCTCGGAAATTTAATAATAAAAGAGGAAGGAAATCTTATAAACAAATAATGAGTATGAATTTGAATGCTCCTCATAATACACCAGAAAGTGTATCGCCTGTAACGTATGAAAATAATGATTCTTCTGATAGTGATGAGAATATTCGTTTAATTACTAGATAGAGATTTATCTGAGATTGTTTTTATGTCGTTTGATACTGTAACTCTCATTGTAAATGCACAGCAAGCGACCTACGTTCCAGAATTTTGTCGGCTCCTTGAACTCTCCTCTAGGGAAATGTCTTTATGTGGAAAATCCGATTCAGATATAGATTATTAATTCAATGACAAGTTGTGAGGTTAATGAATTTATGAGTACAAAGGTGGGAGTATCTCTGAGGGAAGTATCTCTAAGGGGAGTATCTCTAAGGAAACATGGGAGTATCTCTGAGCAAAATTTATTTCAAAGGCAAGAAATCGGCTCTGAACTAGATTATGTTCATTTAGCCTATAAACTGTCCAAAAGCCTAAAACTATCTATTGGAGAACACCAGTTGTAATTAAAATTATCACGTATCCCTGTGCTTTTAAATGAGAGCTGTCCATCTTTAATCTATCAAAAAATCTTTTTTCATGAAATTCTTTTCTTTATTCTATATTTTTATTAAAATTATTTCATCAAAACATTTTTCGAATAATACTTTTCCATAAAATTTTCAATCATTGTTTTTTAATCTTCTTGTGCTGGCACCTTTGGAGCGCTCCATGCATAAGGGTCTTCTGGCTAAAAAATTTTTCTTTATACTCCAAGATAATTTAAAAATTAGCTCACTTTGGGTGCACGATTAACTTTGTGGGCAGTAATCATTTGGTAGTCTCCAGCGTCTTTGGGTCCAGAAGGTATCGAGTCAATGTCACGTGCCACTGCACTACAAAATTTTTTTAAATTATTTAAATTAATTTTTTATTTTTACATATTTAAAGCTCCAGGCATGAATTCGGGTGTGTACGAGTATGTAAGGGTCTTTCTAGCTCTTAAGGGCTGGTAGCCGTGGTAGATACCGTCCTTTAATTCTTGATAGCGGTTGTCACCTTCACCCTTGTCGACCATTTTAAATTATTTTCTAAATATGAAAATTAATTAAAAATTAAAAAAATTTTTGTATATTGATGATTAGGACAGAATAATTAATTTTTTAAATTAAAAAAATCACAGATTAAACAAGATTAATAGGGATTTTACTATTGGGAGCTTTTTTTAGAAGATAATTAAATTTAATCGAGGATTTTTTTAGTTTTTTTTTAATTTTTTAATCGAGACTTCCCTTCAAAAATTCTAACAGCTCAGCTCCTCCTGGTATTTCCAGAAGTCTGCCGATACCATGAACATGGAGAAATAGATTCCCCTAAGTTAGGGTAGATATGCTTAATAATTTTTAAACCTAATGATTTTTAAATTATATCCCAAATGTTCTGGATCTACCGTAGGTAATAGAAAATTTTTAAGACCTATTTGAGACGTTCTAAACTAGATTTAAATTAGTCTTTAAAAATTAGTCTTTAAAAATAATTAAAAGGAAAGCTCCCTATAGTGAAATCCCTAGATTGAATTTACTAAGAGTTAATTGGGAGGGATAAAATAAATAATAAAATTTAAAAAATAAAAATCTATGTATATTCTTTAATTTTTAAAATAAAAGCATTTTATATTAAAAATATTTGAACAAAAAAATTTCAAATAAACTAGGGATATTTGTTAAAACGTCTGACATTTTATTGTTCTTATTTAGAAGAACATATGCCATTTATTTTTTTCCTTTCTTTCAACCGTTTAACGTCAAATGGCTTAAAAATTTAAAATCCCCCAAAATCAATTTTCTTTCAAAAAAAGATTTTTTTTTAATATTTGTTGAGAGATGGATAGAACATCGGGCTTTTTTTCTTCCGATTTTTTCTTCAAAGCTTGTGGATATATTTATTTTTATGTTTTCTATATTTTATGGCAAATAACAGTTGTGATCCCAAAACCTTGTGGGCTAAAAGTTTTTTGACTTGAATTCATGCGAACTTTAAAGTTTGGAATTGGCCAAAGTTTTTTTTGTGAAAAATGGATTTAAAAAAATTTTTTTAGTAAATGAATAATTAAAAGATTAATGGGAAAAAATATTTTGGAAGTGAAAATAGCGTTGAGACGTTCAAAAAGCTCATTTTTGAAATGGATCTATTTCTTGGTAACGATCTCAACATCTCGAACGTCTCCTGCTTCAGTTGGACAAGATTATAAAATGATTCACTATTCGAGTTAAGTAAATGGCTAATATTTAATTATAAATGGCATATAATTAATTATTAATGGCATATACATAATTACTAAATTAATATATTTATACAAATCGTTGATTTTTTGTAATTTTTGAAGGAAATTGGTTGAATTACTTTGTGATTAGTATTCCTCCTGAAATTATCCCTGTTGTTAGATTCCCGTTTATCCATTTCGTTTCTCGTGTGTAAGAGGCGTTACTGATGGAAGCAAATTATCCAGATGTACCACAATAATCGGATGGAATAATCAAAAGATCAGAGAAATGATCCTTTATATTTTCTCGTTAATATGACTTATATTAGAATTCGAAAAACACCTTGATCAATTCATATTTTAAATAAAATTATTTTTTTTATAAATTTATTTACACCACCCTATGTTTTCTTTTAATTTATTTATTAAAATATTTGTGTGGTTGGTCTTTCTAATAAAAGAAATATTATTTGGGGAAATATAATTATTACCAAAAAGTTTTGAGTAAAAAACCGGTTCCAATTACCCTTCCCAAAATGTAAAAATAACGCGCATTCCTTTAAAGAATTATTTTTATTTGTTTTTGTTTGATTTCCTGTGGGGGCGTCCAAATTCTTTTTATTTTATTAAAAAATATTTTTTTATTTTTTAATTATCTAAATCATAAAAATTAAAAATTAAAGTCAAAACTGATTTATATTTTAAATTTTTTAATTATTTATTTTATAATTTTCTTTCATAAAAAATTATTTATTAATTCAATTTATTGTTTAATCTAGATATATTGGGATAAATAATATTTGAAATCAACGAAAAAATTTTATTAGCCAATTTTATTCAAAAATCATACCAATTTTGTTTCTTATATGTATATGAATAACCTTTCAGATATATCATTTATCGACACAAATCTTCTCACTCAAATCCTTTTTTGATGCTTCAAGTTCGAAGCCTAAAGCATTAGTTAGCCATCTAATTATTGGCATTAGTTTAGTCTTTGAATTTTGCTTAATCAGATATCCCAGTTGGGGACTATTGTAAATATTGAGGACGTTAGCCCTTAGCATTATATGGCATTCAAAGAATTCCTTCCCCAAATTTTTGAATTAATTTTAAATAAAAATGATTTTCTGTTTAATTATGTAAGAGTAATTTAAATTAAGATTAAATTTATTAAATGTTAAAAGCAACACATAATTTACTTGTCCCTAATTGGAAGGAAGATGTAGTTTATTTAGTTATATTTCCAAGAACACATTCAATTCCTTCCTCATCCCCTTCATCATTAAAATTGGAAACATGGCTTAGAATGAATAATATTAAATATCAGGCAAATAAATTTAATTTTTTTAATAAATTGTGATTAAAATCATGGAAAAAAGCTATGGGACGGATATTAAATTGAGAGATTCATTTACGTAGAACCTAGCAGGGATGGGATCTCTCGCATCTTCCGCCCACGTCCGTTTTTATTTTCTTCCATTTTCCCAACATTCTTCCATTTTCTTCCACCTTCCGTCTTCCGCTTTTTAAAATACATCAGGACCCATCTGTGAAAAACCCATCTATTTGAAGGATCTAAAGGTATTAGGAGAAAAATATTTTTTAAATTTAATGCACCCTGAGTTCTAATAGGAACGTTTCCTATTAATTAAACTGAGACGGAATGATATAAGATTAATTCTATCAACATTCTTCATCGGCTTCTTATTTCTCAGAATTAATTATAATTATTTTCAGAATGTGAGTAACCAGTTTAAACATGCTTCTGTGAAGGGCCAAGTCCCGTTTATTGAATTAAATGGCCGTCAACACGCTGACAGCAATTTTATAATAGAACACTTACGTTCACATTTCAAGTTGCCTATTGACGGAAATCTTAACAGCTCTGAACGTGCCAATCTACGAGCCTTTAGTTTGCTTATTGAAGAATCCTTCTTTAGGTATAATGAAAATTCTCTTGAAATTTTTTAAATATTTAATGAAAAATTTTCTGAAAGTATTAAAATAAAATTAAAATAAAAATTCTAGGTGGTCTATTTATTAGGTATAGCTTGAATAATACGCTAAATTGGCGTGAGTAATAGAGGGAATTTCAAGATACTGTTACAAAAAGGACCTAATTTTAAGACCTAATTCAAAATAGTCTTAAAATCTTTGACTTTCTCAGCAGCAGCTTTACCGTGACACCCAAAAATGAGTCAGATTAAATTTAATCTTAAAAATATTTTCCAAAAAAAATTTTTTAGGAGTTCCAAATAACCAAGCAAGCTTTGCTTTTATCCAAATACAAATAACAATTTAAAACAGGTGCCTCCAGTATGATTTTAGTATTAACGCCTCATGGATTGGAACAGATTCAGGCTATTTACCTTATTTTACTGGAGCCAAAAAATTTATCGCAAAAAATTTGATACCCAAAAAACATCAATATACGGTTGTTAAAGAATTTAAAATATTAATTTCTAAATTTAAAATAAAGACAAAGAAAACGCTTAATGCGCAAGGCTATGGGCGACACTCAGCTAATGAAATAGAAGATATCGCCAAAAAAGATTTGATGGCACTATCAACATTTCTTGGGGAAAAGCCTTACTTTTTTGGTAACCAACCTTCAACGGTGTGTTTAAATTTTTAGAAATTTTCCGAATTTTCCCTAGTATATTTTTACTTTTTCAATTTATACTATGTAGCAGGGATAGAACAGACGGGTTACCCGAAACCCGGACTTTTTTTCGACCCGAAACCGTGACATTTTTCGACCCGAACCCGACCCGAACTTTTTCTCAACCCAACCCATCCCTGCTATGTAGTTAGACCGTCGCTCAAAATCTTTTATGATCCCCCCTCAATAATCATTTAAATTACATACCCTTTTCGAGCTAATTAAACCTGAATTATGAAACCTAAATGGATTTATGAATATATCAATATATTTTTTGTTTAATATGTACTGATTTTAATTTAGCTCGATGCCATCGCCTTTGGATTTTTGGCAGTTTCAATTTATGTGCCACGGAATTTAAAAGAAATAAATCAATTTATCGAAAAAAGTACCCCAAATCTTATGGAATTTGTAAAACGGATGAAAGAACAGTTTTGGCCAGACTGGAGCGAAATTTGTGAACAATTGGCGTTGAATACAGAGGATATAAAGAAGTGAGGATATCGGGGAAATACGCTAAGTACAATTAAAATAATTAAAAAATAATTAATAATATTTTTAAATACATATCTACTTATAAATAATATTATGTACATAGTTTTCAAATAAAGATTTTCAAATAAAAATTAAATTTTCCAAAAAAATTTACTAAAAAAATAAAAAATTCTTAACGTCATGTACCGCAGATCCTCGATTAATTACCATATCTTATACCTGGGTATGTTATTCATAGACACATAATGAACGGTGCCGTCCCGTTTCATTAAAATTAGCAATTTATCTACATAGATGGTCATATCTAAATATTCATCTAAGAATAGTAATAAAGGGAGGGTGATTAATCGAGAGAGTACAGTATCCTTAACTTCGCCCTTTTCTCGAATTCTTATTTTTTGTTTTTGAAAATTTCTCCTTTTTATTTTTGGAAGCTTTACCTTTTTCCTGAAAAATAAGAAAATTATTTAATAATTTAAAATTAATCACCAAATCTTTCAGTTTTGGCAAAAATACAAAATTCCCATTAACGTAATTATCACAACTATTTGGAGGTGTAAGCTTATTATGATCCAATGGATTTTCTTTTCGCAAATTTTGAGTAGGTCCATAATATACTTGTGAATATTGTCTGTATATTTGTCTGTTTTCATTTTTTATTTGGATTTTATTAGTATCATTAATTGTAGATGGATCTTCAGTTTTATCGTAAATAAATGAGGATATCCTTCAAAATAAAATAATATTTTCGAATTTTTCTTTTGTAAAGGATAAGGTATTGAATCCAGTTTCAATACTTTGTCTACTTAGTCAAGCCTCCTCCCTTAGTTAAGCCTCTTTACCCGTTGGCGGATAGATGGAAATCTTCGGATATCCGGATTTTATTTCCGGAAAGAAAATTTCCGGAATTCCAGCATCATGATCCGCCAAGCTAATTCCCACTAAGTCCCGAGAAAATAATAACCGAAATCCCAGTTTATAGATAAACTGTAATATTTTAAGCTTTTATTAGCCATATTATTTGACTTATAGAATAAAGAATATGCCAACGTTAAAAATTAAAATTTAGAATTCATAAACTAACTTTTGATCAATTTCTGATTCACTCACAAAAAATGAAAATACCATTACTGATCCTTTATTCAAACTTTTTGTATAATAACTAAGCATTTCTATGCTTTCTTTTGCAAAGTTTGTAACTTCATTTTCAGAATCATTAATCAGTTTAATGCCAACAATCCAAGTTGTACATGGTCCATATAATCTGTTTTTAAATTTAGTTATTTTAGTTATAGGGATATTATAGGGATATAACATTATAGGGATGATGTTAACATTGTGTCAATACTTGCGGAAATATAATTTTAGAAATAATGAAAATGTTGGCACAATCTAGTGTGCTCTTGATTCACCCTTACATTCAATATCAAGAATATATTGTGGAAATCGAAAATTTTCCCTCCTCACAAATTAATGTTATTTCCCAATTATGGATTCGCACTAGTGTTGCGCCGGAAGTTCCGGCTCCGGTAGGCCGGAAGATCCGGTAGGCCAGTCGGTTCCGCTAGGCCAGAAGTTTCTGGAATTATTTGTAAACATACCCTTTGATCAAACAATTTTCTTCTTTTCTTTGAAAACTACTGATCACATGATATTGTTCAATTTGATCTTTTATCTTGGCCAAATCCGCCCACTTAAATAATGTTTTTCTTAATTTTGCTTTCACAGAAATACAATTATTATTTATCTGTATTTCCGTCTCCAAACATGTAATTAAAATAAAATAATTGTAATATTTTTTATAATCAAAATTTTCAAAAAGTTTTAAATAATTATTGTGCCCTTCATTTTTAAGTAAATTGTAGGCTTAAAAATAAATTTCAAAAAAATTTTTTTTGAAAATTTTTCAAAGACCTTCTTTCATAATTTTTGTAATTAATTTTCTTGTATTTAAATTAACATTATATGCCGTATTTTGCTCGGGATATAAAGGAGAGATTACAGGCATCTGATCGCCTTCATGTCCATTAGATGGGTCAATATCTGTAATCTCCCAGGGTCTTAAATTTATGTCTTCTTTTGAATTTAATTGTTGTTTCGGGTTTAATGGTTCTACAAGCACGGGCATTGGCCAGTCCCTGTAATTTAATAAATCGAATATATTAAGAGATTATTAAATAATTGTTTGATTTATTTCAATTTTAATTCGTTATTAGTTTCAGGTTCACTATTCTCACAAAAGAGCAGGAATCCTTGTGATTAAATCAGATATAGTTTAATAACTTGGGCTGCCCTGTATCAGGATCATGGCCTGAAATCCGTATAGGCATTTGACAGATGTTATATACCGTCTGGTCATGGGATTCTGAAAAGTCGGAATTTTTCTGACAGATAACGGTCTAATGATAGCGATCGACACCAATTTAAAAAATAACAAACCAATTTGCAAATGTAAAAAAGAATTTTTTAATTAAAACCAATAAATTTTCTGATGTATAAATTAAAATAATTTTTGAACACATAATAGTTAATATAGTTCCACTTAAATATCCAAACATATTTGAATAAATTTCGTTTTCTTTAATTTAAAAATTAAGAAAATTTTTAAAACTAAAAATAACTTTTTGCCCATAGTTTAATAGTTCGAAGTAAATTTGTAAAAATTGGCCTTCTTCCATCATCAATGAGGAAATATTTTAATCTATATGCAATTCGATAACCTTTAAATTTTATTAATAATTAATGACAGTCTGGTCTGATATACTCATGGGGAATTGGTAAAAAATACAATTATATAATCATTTGTATAATAAAAAATAGTATCATTGCTTGTACAGCTCTCTCCACCGAAAGTTAGACCATATTTAAAAACCATATCTTATGTGGTATATCGTATAATGAGGTTCGATTGTGTTTATTAATTATTTTAGATAAATACCAGGGGTGGCGCAAGTGCACAAAATACGAGACCCCTGGCACATACATCGTTTTATTTAATTTCTAAAAATTCTAAAATTAATTCACCTGCCAAAATTATGACACTTTTAGTTAATACTTTTCTCTCATCTGCATTAACCATCTCTTCAATAAGCATATCAATTTTTCTCAAATTATCCAAAATTATTTTTCTACTTGTATAATTAGTTAAATCTCCATATGAGGTATTTATTTTAGAAGCATTAATTGCGAACATTATATCAATTTCTATATTTTTATATTCTATTTCAATTAGTGGTACTCTTCCATAAGGTATTGAGTTGACCTGATAATTTAATGAATTTTATTTATTCTAGTGTAGAATTTTGCTAATTATTAATAATAATTAAGGAAAGCTTTTAAATGTCCAAAAATATTTGTAATACCCCCTCCCTGAAACACACGAGTTTTCAGGTAGGGGAACTGGTTTTCATTTTTTTTCGTTGTTGGGAACGGGGTCTGTGTACTTTCGGTTCATTCTTGCCATTAATAAACAAAATTTTTATTTAGAAACCTTTAAATCCTCCATATCATTCTCAAGTAATTTAATGGTCGAATTAAACGTATCAACTCCTTCGCCAAATATAAAATCATGTTCTTGGCAAAAACGCCCAGAATTAAAATTTGCTTTGCATTCATTACATTCTTTAACATCATTAGGAATAAGACAACGATTTGGAAGTAAAAATATAATATCCAAATCGGAATCTGATGTTGCTGTTTCTAATAGGGATGAACCACCAACGATCATTGAATAATCCGCTTTGATATTTAATAATTTACTTGAAGATTTATTGGGCAAGTGATAAATGATAATAATTATGGTGATCAAATTAAGATGAAAATTTGATTAACAGACTAACAGATTAATTACAGATTAACAGACAGATTAACATTAACAGATTAACAAACGTTTTTATCTCAAAACCTCATATAATGTATTATTAATTAAAAATAATTAATATCATTAATTATTAATATTATTAATAATTAATATTATTATTAATTAATATTATTATTAATTATTATTATTAATATTATTAATTATAAATAAATTTCGTATTATTATAGTAATAAAAACGTATAGATATATTAAATCCTATATTTTTATATTTTTATTAGGTACCTTGATATTTAATACCAACAGAACTACATTGTTTATTCAGCCACATTTTTACTTGTTTTTCTATCCATTGAATAGCTTCATTCCTTTTAGCTTTTACATTATCGTCCTGATGATAAATTTTATCCAAATATTCCCTTAGCTTAATTTATGGATTTATTTTACAAATATAATTATTTTTCTGATGTAATAATTATTAACTATAAATCACCTCTCCATCATCATGCTTTCCATTATCATTCCCTTCATCAACTTTTATAATTTCGTTCTTCCCACAATTAAAATTATTTTTATTTGCCTTTTCATCTCCTTCAAATTCAATATTAAACTGATTTAATATCTCATATAAGTTGAAATTTTTCCATTTTTCATTCGAAACTTTGGTTATCAATTTATTTTCTGAATTAAATCTATCCATCTCATTTCTCAATGTATTATCTAAAAATTTTATTGAGTTTCCCCAAATTTTAACTTCCTAAGATTACCCATAAATTGTTGATCAAGCATTATACGTGTTCTCTTTAAGCGAGTTTCTAATTCTCCTATAAATTTATTTATCAATTTATCCTGCTCATTAACTGATAGATTTTTATCTGATGTATCAATTAGAGAGTAAAGATTCGCGAAGAATTCAAATTTTATTTGCCCATTTTCCTCGAGACATTTATCTCCAAAATATTTTTGAAAATATTCCCGATCAACTAACACTTGATCTTCTTTATTGATACAAGCATTTTCAGCAAACATAGTTGATAAAAATGTTAAGCGAAGATGTGAAATTATATGGGGCATTTTCGAATAGTTAATGTATGTTTTTCTTAAATATTATTGAATTAAATAAATTTGAAGAATTTATTAAACTTAACTACTAAACCATGGACTTTTAAGCTTAAACTTAAAAATAGAAAACTAAGTAAATTAAAGTTTTTATACTTTAGAAAAAGTTGCTAAGTTTGCTTTAAGTATATTTAAAGTTAGTAAACTCAAATTATATTTAAAACTTGTAATACTAGAATTAAATTTATTTAGGTTAGTAAACTTATAGTATTAAGCGAATATATATTTATTTAAAGTTGTTATTTAAAGTTGGTAAGCTTAAAAATAGGTTAATTAATGTTTGTAAGCTTTAAATTAATTTTATATAAAGTTCGTAAACTTAAAATTTATTTAAAGTTGGTAAGCTTAAAATTAAGTTTATTTAAAGTTGGTAAACTTAAAAATAAGTTACTTGATGTTTGTAAGCTTTAATTTAAGTTTAATAAAGTTCGTAAACTTAAAATTTATTTAAAGTTAGTAAATTTGAAAATAAGTTTATTTAAAGTTGGAATCTTAAAATTAAGTTTATTTAAAGTTGCTAAGCTAAAAATAAGTTTATTTAAAGTTGGTATGCTTATAATAAAGTTTATTTAAATTGATGAGTTTAAGTTAGGTTTATATAAAGTCCGTAAACTTAAAATTTATGTAAAGTTGGTAAACTTTAAATTAAGTTCATTAATGTTGGTAAGCTTAAAATAAGTTTATTAATATTGCTAAGTTTAGGTTATTTTATAAAAAGTTTGTAAACTTTAGTTTAAGTTGGTAAGCTTAAAATTAAGTTTTTTATGTTGGTAAACTTAAAATTTATTTAAAGTTAGTAAGGTTGAAATTAAGGTTATTTAAAGTCGGTAAGCTTGACTTAAAATTAAACTCTTTAAAGTTGATAAGCTTAAAAATAAGTTTATTTAAATGTTTTCCTTAAGTAAAGTTTATATAAAGTTCGTAAACTTAAAGTTTATGTAAAGTTTGTAAGCTTAAATTTATGTTTAATTTTAATCCGGGAATCGGGTTACGGATAACCCGCCCATCCCCGATGCGAACAAACCTTTTTGTCCATTCATTTGAAAAATTTCCCCAATATTTACTGTTATACCAAAAGCGATAAACTAATTTTAGAATATAATCTAATCTTTTTTCTTGCTCATCTATATCGTTTCCTTCATTTTTGGACATATTTAAAATTTTCTCTTTAAATTCTAACCATAGCTCGTTGACAAATTTGAAATTTTGAGAGTTATCCCCAAAAAGTATTTCAAGTTTCAGTCCTTCCTCAATTATTTTTACTATTATCGCAATATTTGCGTAAATTAAAAAATGTTTTTGATAAATCAAAACTTCAATATGACCATTTGTTTCAATTAAAAGCGAAAACATTTGTAGTAAATAATCTTCTGATATTTCTTTTTTATTTGTCATTTTAGCAAATAAGTCTTTAAAATTTAAAAAAAAAATTTTTCTAATTTTTAAAATTATCTATTTACCCTCAAAATTAATATAAGCTTTCATTTCATAATCCAAATGTTGCAGAAATGAAGGCGAATATGAAGGTATACTTACAGAGGTACCTACTTCTGAGGTACTAAAATCTTGTAAAAATATAGAGCTATTATCATCTGCTGTAGTATTAATATCTGAAACTTCTTTAATTTCATTCACAATATCTCGATAATTTAAAATTGAAGTGTCAGTTGATGGACTTTCAAAGCTTTGTCCATTTTTTGGTATTGAACTAGATTCACTTATTTCACTGATAGTTTCAGAAACAGTCTGTAAATTATTAAGAATATTTCATGACAAAATTAGAGATCGGACTGATACGAGATCTCGTTCAAAATTCTTTGTTATCGAGATCGACATTTTTCGAGATGTCGTTTCTTTTACTATGTAAAATCCCAATCCGATCTCTAGTCTTAAGATAACTGATTATTAATTATTACTGATATTAGACTACAGGGTGGGGCAAAAGTTCGGCGACAAATTTTATTTTGTCCTTTCTTAAAATTTTATTTTAAATTTTGCTTTTTGTTTATTTTTCCCATATTCTATGATTCGTGCTCTACAAATTTTATCTTGAAAATTTTTTTCTATCTCATAAAGTAAAAATTTTACAGACTTTTAAAAAATCGTGCTTCTATTATTTCTTTGTATTTTAAAAATGTTCGAAAATGTGACATCGCTAGACGGCTCGATATCTGTCGTATGTTGGTTTCCAAAGCAATAAAACGATATCATGAGCTTGGAAATACTCAGGACCGCCCTAGTAGTGGCCCGCCGGTAACCGCAGTTACGCCTGAAAATATCAACGTGGTCAGATTCCGAATTCGCCGTTTTTCTGAACAATCGATGTGAAAAACGGCCTCAGATCTCGGAATGAGCTCGAGGAGCCTCCTAAGAATTGTCATAGTGAAGCTTAGACATCGGGGCTAAAAGATCAGCCGCGCATATTTCCTTATCTATCGAATGAAGCATCAGAAGCTTCAGAAATGTCGAAGCATTAAACGCCTGGTCGCCACAACAGAGTGGTAAAATGTAAAAATTTATGCAAGTCTAAAAATGACATTCTGAGTAGGATTGAGCATCCATGGCCATTATAGCTTTACGGAGAAAACCAATTCTCGCTTCAGCAGGATTGAGCACCCTCGCATGGAGCCAAAACGACAATCCAGCTCTGTGGGGAGCTGTTTCCTGGTTTTTGGGAGTAAGAAATCTGGCCTTCAAACTCGCCGGATTTAAATCAGTGAATTATTCTATTTGGGCATTTCTGGAGCAAAAAGTGTGCCGAATCCGATACGCCACATCGGAGGAACTGAAAATTGTTTTGGAGCGGGCTGGAACGAAATAACCGATGAACAATGCGCGACCATTGTGAGTAGCATCCGTAGGCGTTTGCATGCGTGTATTTCAGTCAAGGGCGGTCCTTTTGAGCAATTACTTTAAATAAATGAGTATTGTATCCTATTGATTATATTTTATCATTTTTTTATGTTAAATAAATTTTTTTTACCAAAGATTTTATTAAAAACATTTGTCGCCGAACTTTTGCCCCACCCTGTATATTAAAAATAAAGGTAATTAAATATTAACCACCTCAGTTAAATTATCGCCCACATTGCAGGATAAATCTATCAAACTTTGAGCAGAGCAATTCGTAATTGCTTTTAAATCCGATGCTAAATAATAAAAAAAAATATTTTTAATAATTTTGGGAATTTTTATTTAATTGTAAAATATTTTACGATTAGCTGAGAGTATAGCTTCCCGAATTTTTAATATTTCAGGATTTGTATCTTCATTATTGCCTTTTAGTAAATTTAATAATTTTGATGTATGCATATGCTTTCTGCCTTCATTATTTTTTAATAAATTATTTTTTCTCAAATTTATCTTGATTAAATCCTTCCATCGCCGTCTATTCAAAAATAATTTTTTATTATTTTTATCTAATAATAATTTGTGCCATTCTTCAACATTTTTAAATTCTTCAATCCCTCTTTCCTTATAAATCGACATTAGAGCATCCAAAGATGCTTGTAGGAATGAGGGATTTGTCTTTGCATCTAATTGTGAGGTAGAATACTCCTCCGGCTCCAGATAAATTTTCTATTGAAAAAATTTTTTTAGAAAATTTTTAGAAGAGTTTTTTTTGAAAATTTTTATAAAAATTTTTTTTTTAATTTTTAATAAAACAAACAAAAATTATATTCCAAATCATATCTTCCTCGTCCCCATCAGAATTAATAATAATTAATAAAGCCTCCTCCCCATACCAGTAATATTTATTTATTTCCTTCCAAGCTTCATCTAGATATGAATTAATACAATAAATGTCTTCTTCCGAATTATTTTGGCCTTAAATTAAATTAAAAATAATTTTAACTATTTATTTTATATTAATTTACCTTTATTATTAGGCCCACAAAGCCATTCCCTGTATATTATATATTCAATAAGAAGCTTATTTCTCCATTTAGTTAGCATATCTTTAGTTTCAAAATACTCTATATAGAGTTTATAAATTAATGGAAAATTTTCTTGATCTTCTTTTTCAATTATAACTGAAAATTGGGAGAGTACATTAATTAATATTTAAAATAAACATTTACTTCTGTACGTTAATGTTCTTAGTCTTAAATAAAGTTGGGCGGGATCGGGATCCTGACGTTAGATCGGGATTTTTATATAATGTTCCTCATCCCGGCTGTGGGATCGTCATTGGCCGAAATCGGGATTTTGGAATATAACCTTGACCGGTCCCGATCCCGCCCAAATCTAGTTTTAAATTATTTCAAAACATTCCATAATTAATTAAAAAACATACTCATATTTTGAAAGAATTCAGGGAATCCTTCATATAAGCTATACAGACGTACACTACCAAATACAATAAAAAGTCCAGCCTCTATATTTTTCAAGGCATTCTTGTCGTCTTTATATTTTCTAAAAAAGTCTGAAAAACTTGGATTCTTTAATAATTTGATAAAAATTAGAAAATCCGATTCTTCACGAATTTTTTTATTCATTTCAATTAGATTAGCCACTTCTTTAACATTACAAATAACATTATAAGGTGAGATATTTTCATAATCGACTCTATCATTATTCTTCTTTTTATTAATTAAGATATCTCTAATTTTTAAATGTCTACAAATTTCTAATATTGCACCAAAGCTATAATTGATTATTAAACTTCCAAACATCCTAAGCTGAAATTAAAAAAAAATATTTTTATAAGTATAAGAGAAATTTTTTCCATATTTGAGACATTTGGGGACGTTGTCCAGATTTTTGGGGACGTTGTCCAGACATTTGGGGACGTAGTCTAGACTTTTGGGGACGTTGTCCATACTTTTGGGGACGTTTTCCATACTTTTGGGGACGTTTTCCAAACTTTTGGGGACGTTGTCCAACAATACTTGCAACAATTTTAGCAAACTAAAATAACCTTTTTCAAAATATCTGGGTCTTCTTGACGATTCATTTTGATATACATATTAACCAAATAATGTTGTGTAACCGCACTAGTTTTCAAATATTTGTCATCAACAACTCTCAGTTTATTTGTTAATAATAAATCCGAATAATGCCACTCTAGAATAATTTCTGCATAATCAAGTGGATTATAAAAGAAGCGCCATTCATAGTATTTAAGATATAAAACTTTAAAAAATAATGTTATTAACGTATTTAATTTTTTTAAAAACAATCATGGCAATCCTATAATACCTATGTCTCTTTAGTTTAGTGCCCAATCTCTAGAATAATGACTCCAGTCGGAATGACTCCCGTCGGAGATAGCATGTGAGACTAATACGGTAAATGTCCTGCTAGTGTTCTATATGCCCGCAAAAAGCATTTCTGCAAAAAACATTCTTTGCTGCATTCTTCTCCTCAGGATAAGAGGAGAATCTCCTCTCCTTCGCTCTACCGTAATTTTCCTCAGGTTATCAAATGGTTATCAATTTTAGGTTATCAACACCTCAGGTTATCAATTTTTCCTTTGAATATCTCCCCTTGACATAATCCGCATATTTTTCGCACATGATCCGCAATCCGCACATAACCACATACATGATCCGCACACTAGATTCATGGTCAATTAAATTGGGATGATTTCCTAACACAGAAAATGTTTCTAGACCCTACCATTTAATTAAAAACCCTTACTCTTTTTGGGATAAAAACTTGGTGGTGCAGCATTTGATAATAATAAATTTAAAAATATAATAATGCCAAAAGGCAGTAGAATATTTGAAAATAACATTGAAATTTAGACAACTTTAAATCTTAAACAAAATTTAATTTTTATATTTAACGAAGCATAATAAGACGTCGCCCTATGGCCAAGTTCTAAATATAGAGACAGGATATCGGGATTTAATTCAAGAAAAGTGTAATATGTATTAGTGCAACAAATAGTAGATTTATTTGAAAAAATATTATTAGGCTCCAGTTTTATGGAAAAAATATTAGGCATTCATAGACTTCTTTAGATACATTGGACTGATGAGAGGGGGGGGGCTTTTGAAATAGGTCCATAGTCCGACTTTCACCCAATTTGTCTTTCTGTCTTCCGTTCCTTATCTTTTCGCAGCCTTCAATTTTCTAATTTATAAAAGTGCAAATCTTCGATGTGCTGCATTACCAACTTTAAAATAATGGGAAAAAGGAAATTAAAATCCGAGCGATTAACAAATAATTGAGAATTAACAAATAATTGAAAAAATTGTTTAATTTCCCAGCTTATTTTAACATTTCCTTATTTTCGAAATTACGTTTACAAAATTAAAAAGCGTGTGAATATTTTTAAAACTCAAAAAAAAATATAAAGTGCATTAAGGCGGCAAAAATAATATTTTTTAAATAAATAAAAATAAATTAAAAAACTATTGTGAAATATTCAAATTTAACAAAGTTGTATTGGCTAGCTATTACTCCTTCAGATTAAGCAAACGATTAGGCGGCTGATCTTTTCAGTTTACCGGCCTTGCCGCCTTCTGCATAGCTTTAGGAATTAAATATCATATATGCCTTACAAAAATTTATAAGGTTGGCAGTTTAGAATATCTGGAATCGAAAAATTACCGAAAATCAGTTTAGATACAAGTTCTGATTAAGGATATCTTTTGATTTTTGAAGATACCGTCAACCTTATTATATGGCTTTTAATACTTAAGAATGGTATTTCCTCAGAAATTAGAAGTATTGAGACAAAGCCGTGGGCGGGTTGAAGAATTTAATAATTAATTTAAGCTTCTATAAAAAATTTTAAATAAAATAAATTAAAAGTCCCCCTTACATCCCCCCTCCACTCTAAATAAAAATAAATAAAAATAAAAATTTAAAATTCTCTCTCTCCCCCCTCTTATATTTACTGTTTTCACGTGAATAATAGTCAATTATTTTGGCAATTGAATGTATATATGCCTGTGAAATACATTATATTTTCCCGCCTAGGATATTGCAAAATCTAAAGTCGGGCGTCTAATCGACTGTTTTTGTTTATGTTTTTGAAAGAAATTTTGGAAATTTTTTTTGGAAATTTTAATTTTATTAAAATATTTATTAAAAATTAATTTGTTGGGTAAATCCTTTATTTATTTTTGTTCTTTTTTTACTTCAGAATCTTCAGGATTTAACAACAACTTTTCAGTAATTTCATTCCAATCAGGCCAATAACGTTTTTTAATTAATGAAACGAATGCTAGGAGATTTGGGGTACTCTTTTCGAGTAAAGGCATTATTGTTTCAGAAATTATAGGCGTGTCAGTAAATTGTGCTAGTAAGCCGAAAAGTACTGCGTCTAACTGAAAAATAAATTTTTTTAATTTTTTAAAAATTATAAATTTTTCCCTTTGCTTCCAAAAAATTGTTATCTTTTTGGATTTATTAATTTAATTATGGTTAGATTAATCACAAGTATGGTTAGCTGCTCATGGATACGGATACGGATTCAGAAATATCAAGATGCCTGCGGATATCCGCCTGTATCTGCGTAAATATCTGGATACGGATATCGAAATCAGTATCCGTGAGCAGGTCTGATTACAAGTATTCCAAAATGTCTATCCAAAATATAAAACTTGATTATATTTTTTGATAGCTTAGATAGTGAGTAACAGTACCAGGGTGTTACCAGACCCCACGAAAATTGAAAATTTATTTTTAGATAGGCTAGACTACTGGTCGGTACCGACTGTGCTACTAAATAAAATTAAAATCAAATGAAATTAAATTCACTATACACAGGGTGAGTAATTTTGTCTGATAAATCTCCCAAGGTTTGAAAAAATTTTTTGAATAAAAATTAGCATGGATTTAAGGCCGATTTTGTTTTATGCTAATAATAATTTAAAAAATATTAACTGTAGTAGGAGTACTTCCAAAAAGGAAAGGTTTATCTCCAAGTAAACTATAAAATAAAAAATATTTTTTTAAAATTAGAAAAAATTTTTTCTCTCACGTTGAAAGAGCAATTAAATCTTTTTTGGCAATCTCCTCAATTTCAATTAATGAATGGCGCCCATAACCTTGGGCATAAACGCTATTTTTTATCTAGAATTTATTTTCTCTTTTAAATTTAAATTTTAATTTACCGCTTTTTGAAGCTTTTTTGCTCCGAATTTCTGCGCTAATAATTTTTGAAATCCTTTTGCATGGGCCAAAAGCCCTTTTTCTGTAAAGAGCCAACCAAAATCAATGCTTCGAAAATATTGAAGACAACTGTTCAGTTAAAATTTTATTTTTCTCTGCAAGTAATGGGTGGTATGTGGCTCAGGATTTGGGGTTTTTAGATTCTCGGATCCCTCTGAGAGATAGCAACAAACCCAAAAATCGGTATTTTCTAAAATTCTGGATCTGCATTATGGATCAGGAAAATCAAGAATGAATTCTGATCCCTCTACCTATTTCTGATCCTCTCTATCTCTCGTTTAATTTTAATTTTTTACCGAAATAACGACTCCTCAATAAGTATTGTATAAGCTCTTAAATGAGCTCTTTCCATACTGTTCAATTTTGAATCAATTGAAAGTTTAAAATAATTTTTCAAATGTTCAATTATCTGGTTACTATCTGCAAATTGCCGTCCATTTAATTCAATAAAAGGAATTTGGCCTTTAGATGATCCTTTCGACCCTTCATTGCTAACATTCTGATTAATTTGGAAATTATTTAGAGTTTGGAAATAATTACGGATATTTTACGGATATTTTTTGGGATTTGTATGCCTACTAGAATTGCCCCTTAACACCTAACGATTTATTCAGAAATATTGCCTGCTTCAAACCCAAATTAAATATCTAATCGGAATATGATGCCCATAAAAAATAGTTCATTAAAACGTCTTTTATTTAATTAAGAAATTCCTTACTCTATAAGTAAGCCCATTCATTCTAATCCACGTCTCCAATTTAAGAGCGAAAGGAGATGGACTTGGAATAAGATGAGTACGTGGTACTTGGACAAGATAAATAACATCTTGTTTCCAGTCCTTGATTAAAAGACCCTTGGTTGGTTTAAACGACATTCTATATATGAAAAAATTTTTTATTAAAAATAAATTGTGATAGAATCAAAAGCATAAAAATAATAAACGGATTGATCTTGAAAAATCAGGATTTCGATGACTGAGATTTTTGAAAAATATTTAGTTTGTACGACATATCAGAGGAGGTGACGACATAAAAATTAATTCCCGATTTTCGAGACTAAGTATGGCATTTTACTATTTCTTGATCGCTTCAAAAAAATAAGTTCCCTTGACAAAAATAGTTATAGAATTTTTTGTAGATATTCAAAAGCTGCCAAACTTTGGATTTAGATTCTTTGGAGTGTTTTTTAACAGATTCCATAATTTGAGAATTTTAGGTTAGGTATTCGTTGAGTTATAATTTCATAAATTCGAGGGGGACCTCATGTTCAAAAACAAGGAAAAATAAAAAATAAATTGGACACAAAAAAAATTGGTTGAAAATTGAATAAAAAATATAAAGATACACTTTAAAAATAATTGAATAAATGGAGAGAATAAAAAAGAATTTTTGTGTGTAAAATTGTTTAAACACATTGCGCACTCCTTTCCCTATTAAATTTCCTGTTTTTTAATGGGGATTACTCATAAAAATTTTTCACGATGGATAGGAAATGATTGAGGTTAATCAACCGAAATTTGCAAAGAGGAAAAAATTTATTTTTTTATTTAATTAAAAAGAATAAAACAATTGTGTCGCTTATTTAAGTTTAACTGGTAGTACAGCAATAAAATAAGCAATCTAAATTGGACCCTAAATCACGATTTCTAAAGCATTTTTTTGGCTTAAGGTATGAAATGAATTATGAAATAAAATTAAAAATTAAGGGATAGTTCAAATCTTGTTCCACCTTTACTACTGAAATGTGCATATTGGTTAGAGATTATTTTATAATATTTTAATCCATTTCACTACAATTGATTAATAACTATATGGATTACTTTATTTAAAATATCCGGATCCGCCAAGTCCGGATTTCCAGGAATTTTGCTTTGAATATTAGATCTGGAAATCCAAAGCTTTCCGAGGATCTGGTAACGTTAGCATTATACTGATAAAATATGCAAAATTGAGGAAGAATGTCTGATATTTTCCTAAATTTATAGTCTAGTTTTGCGAAAAAATTTAAGATGCTTTTAATTTCGACACAATTACATTCCAATCAACCCTAATTTAATTAGTGTCGAGAGATGGCAAGTTTAATAAATTAAAAAAATAAAAATATGGACAGATAATTCCTATCAGACACAGAAAAATGTATATCGTAGTTTCTATTGTCGTAGTTGCTTAGGAAACAAATTAATTTTTTAAATTTTATTTCTGTCATTTAAGAAAATAATTTATTTTGGAAAAATAATTTTACTTTAGATTTATTTCTGTTCCTTTTTTACTTCAATATCTTCAGGATTTAACAACAACTTTTCAGTAATTTCATTCCAATCAGGCCAATAACGTTTTTTGATTAATGAAACAAATGCTAACAAATTTGGGGCACTTTTTTCAATCAAAGGCATTATTGTTTCTGAAGTGGGTGTATCTGTATATTGTACTAATAATCCAAAAAGTATAGCGTCCAACTGAAAAAATTTTTTAATTTAATTTTTTAATTAAATTATTTATCGTTTAACACGTTTTCAGCAAGGAAAAGACGGTTAGACAATGTGATTAATAAAAGAAACCGAGCATTACTAAATTGCGGCAGGGCTCTCCGCAAATTGCGGCATCTTAAGATTATTAGCTTTGTAAATTATTAGAGATCGGTATTTTTTCAAAAATTATGGAGTTGGATTTAGTTTAGTAACCTAGACAGGATTCTGGATCCAGGAAAAATCCAGGCTGGATCATGATCCAGACCGATCTCTAATACCTATGTATATTTTTAGTTAAACCTTTTTTTAAACCCATCATTAGACGATTTTTTAAGACCCAATAAGGGTGCTTATATTAAGGTCAGATCATAGTATTTTAGAATAGGATAGCTCCCCGAACATTCGTGGTCGAATGTGTCGGAGATTGGGGTTTGCCGGGGAGGGCATGTCGGGGTTCAGGATCGAGGTTGACCTTTGCGTCGTGGTTCGGGGGCCCTACTTTAAAAAATGCCATTTCTTAAATAACTACACGTACTCCTAAATTTTTAAATAAAATATTTGAAAAATATTAACTGTTGATGGAGTACTTCCAAAAAGAAAAGGCTTATCTCCAAGTAAACTATAAAATAAGAAAAAATTTTTTAATTAAAAAAATTTTTTCTCCTACGTTGAAAGGGCAAGCAAATCTTTTTTAGCTATTTCATCAACTTCGTGTTTTGAATGACGTCCATAACCTTGGACATAGACAATATTTTTTAACTAGAATTAATTTTTGAATTTTTGTTTATTAAATTTACTTTTAATTTACCGTATTTTTAAGCTTTGTAGGTCCAAGTTTTCCTATTAAAATTTTTTTAAGGCCTTTGACATGGGACAGGAATCCAGCTTCTGTAAATAGCCAGTCAATATCAAAGCTTCGAAAATATTGTCCACACCTTTTGATTAATATTTCAGACGTGGTCAAGGACGTGAATTTTGGATCCCCAAAAGTCTGTTATATCCTGGGGGTCGATATCCGTATTCGTTTTTTATAGCTCCGGCTCTGGGGTTTTCAAATTCTTGACTCCGGTTTCAGCTCCTAGAGATGGTCTTGGAGCCATGCCTTGGAGCCATGCCATAATTCGTAATATTTTAATTCAATCACTCGTTTAATTCAAATTTTTTACCGAAATAACGATTCCTCAATAAGTATTGTATAAGCTCTTAAATGCGCTCTTTCCACGGTGTTTAAATTTGAATCAATTGAAAGTTTAAAATAATTTTTTAAATGTTCAATTATTTCCTTAGTATCTGCATATTGCTGTCCATTTAATTCGATAAAAGGAATCTGGCATTTAGCTGATCCTTTTGTTAGTTCATTGCTTACATTCTGATTTAATTTAAAAATTATTTTTACACGGTTTAATTATGGTTTTATTACGTTTTGTTCCAAAAAGTCCGCAAATTTTATCCGCAAGTCAAAAAATGAATTGCGGATAAAACTTGCGGACTTTTTGGAACATAACCGTAAAGACCATAAATTAAAAATTTAAAGAAAATTTACTTACTCTATACGTGAGCCCATTCATTCTAATCCACGTCTCCAATTTAAGTGCAAAGGGTGATGGACTTGGAATAAGATGGGTACGTGGGAATTGGACAAGATAAATAACATCTCGTTTCCAGTCCTTGATTAAAAGACCTTTGGTTGGTTTAAACGACATTTTTATTAAATTGAAAAATTAAATCTGAATATTTTAAAATAATTTTAAAAAAATAATGAGAAATACTATATTTTTTTAGCTGATTTTAAGAAAAATGAGTGAGGAAGAGGCTATCCTTATTTTAGGTAGCCTTACTCGCTCAGCCTTATTTTTCTCCATCATCAACGTAGGAATATAGAATAAAAAATTTCCTCGCAGCAAGGTACTCTCTAAAATCCTTTTTTAATCCAACTATCTAAATAAATAGCTCGCTCAAATTATTTTATAATTAATAGAAAAATTATGCTTCCTACTCGAATGAGAGTTGGAGGGTAATGAAGAGAATAACTAAAAAATATTTTAACAAACATTATTTATATATATTTTTATTTTTAATTAGGATGACTAAACAAGTGTTCTAATCTTTGCAAAAAGTGCTCGCCGTCACAATTTTTATAGCCACCTTTTTTGTAGTTTATAGTTAGAGAAATGGTGATAATTGGTAATTGCCTAATTTTGCGGACATTAAATTTGAGGTTGCGGACTCTGCAAATAATTCTTTTTCAGTGTTTGAACAATAAAAAATTATATTTATAATTCCAGTGTGAAAAAATACTTTAAAAAAATTTTCGGGAATTACCGACCCCCTAATCATAAAATTTGCGTATAAAGTTTGCGGATAAAATTTGCTGACAAAAATTTGCGCATAAAAATTGCGGACTTTTATGAGAACAATAAATTAAAATTAATTTGGACATAATCAACCTAACTTTATCTATTTTATATTCATTAAAGGGAAAAGAAGATTTTTAATTTTTAAATTTTAAAATTAAATGTTAAAAGATAAAAATTGAATTAAATTTAGACGTAAGCAATTAGAACGGGAAAAATGTAGTTTGTATTGTTGTAGTTTCCTAGGGAACGAATTGGGCGTAGAAAAATAAATAGAATAAATACTAAAATTGTACAAACTAGAAATTTAGCTAATTTACAGAATAAAAAATGTCTTCAAAAAAATATAGGATGAACACGAAATTTTTTTTTAATTTTTCTTTTGTAGTTAAATACGAAAATTATACAAATTTTCCGTCCATTTTATTTTGAAAATACATATCTCGGTTCAAACTCTCGGTTGAAACTCAAGTATCTATGTTCAAACTCAATAAATATTGATAATTCTTTTTTTATTTTAATCCGAGGACAATAAGAAATTTTTGGATAATAATTAACAGAAATTTAGTTCAGCAAAATCAAAGAAAAACGAAATTTTTAAAAAGATGGAACCAAGGGAAATCATGGATATATTTTATGTAGAATTGCCAATCCTTGATATAATATACAATTAGTTTCATGTTCCTATAAAGTTTTTGAAAATGTAGTTGAACCACCTTACAACTTGTACTTCTCCTGTATATCGCTCTAATAATAGGACGTTGTAAATTAATTTAGCAGTAAAGTATGGAGCAGATATATCATTAAGTATAAAAAATGCTACCCAATGATTCATAAATTTATGAAAAAAGAACAAATTGGCTTTTCATCTAATTTTTATAAAATAATAAATAAACATTTATTATTTAATCAAAAAAGTTTACATAAATATTAATTAAAATAATTTTTTGCCTAAATTAAATTTATGGATAAATATATGGGCCTATTATTTATACTATTAGCTCATTTAATTATCAAATTGAGTCAACTTTCCGGAGGCGATAAATATCAATATGAGGAAAAATTGGATTGTAAACGTGTTTTTAATAATGATACTGAATATATTAAAGATAAGGCAAAAAATAGATTAATTTATAAAAATGTAGATATACCTATGGATTGTGAAGATATTTATTCTAGAAATTATTTTTTGAAATTTCCGTTATCAGAGGCTGAACGTCAATTTCCTATTGCTTATGCTAAAGTGGTTTATAAAGTTTTACGAGAAAATTTAAAAAAATTTTTCTCATAATTTAAAGGATTATCGGTTTTTGGAGGCAGAATTAGCTACTAATTATCACCCACAAAATTGGTATTGTTTTGCTGTTGATTCGAAGGCAGATGACACTTTTTATGAAAAAATTTTGGCCTTGGCCAGTTGTTTCTCAAATGTTATTGTCCCAAAAGAACGATTTTCGGTGGATAGTGCCGGTTAGAGAATTTGAAAAAAAACTTCAAAATTCTTTTTCAAGGTCACGGTATGGGAAAAGCCCATCTATCGTGTTTCAAAGAATTGGTTAAAAAGGAAAGAAAATGGGAATATTTAGTGACACTCCAGAATCACGACATTCAAATAAAAACTAACGAGGAAATGGTTCAAATATTTAAATGGCTTGATGGTGCCTGTGATTTTGGATTAGATTTTCGGCATTATGGTCAGAGAGAGAGAATACAAGGATTGAGGAGAAAGTTTCATTGGATGTTTGATTGTGTCCATATATTTAAAAATGGTTAATAAATTGTTAAAAATTTTTGATGGAGATTAACCGATCGAGGGAAAACGCAGAGAAGAAGCTTAAGAACATAGGGTCAACAAGGATATTAAACAGCTCAGCTTTACTTTAATAACTCGTTAATTTCATTTCAGACTCGCTTAATAAACAGCTAGATAAAAATGGAAAACAACCAAAACTTCAACTAGCTAAAGGCTATGTTCAAACCAGTTTAGCTCGTCCATTTGTTGACTTTCTCATTAATAAACTGAATTTGAAAAGAATGCTTTTTCAGCTAGATTCTTGGTCTAATTTTTTCATTAAATTGTTAAAAACAAAGTAAATTTAGGGATTACGGAGCAGATGAGCTTTTTATACAAACACTTATAACATCAGACCAGTTAAAAGCCCCGAATGCTTTTACTCATAAATGTATTGATGATAAGATTGATGTGCCGTATGTTACTAGGTCACTTTTATATCTAATTTGTTAGTAGAGTGGTTAGGAAGAAAACGACATCCCTAACACTAAGGGTTATTTTTTTAATTTAAAGGTGTTTAAAGCTAAAAATTGGCCATATAAGCTATAAGGATAAAATTCTCCCTTAGTTTCCAATCTTATAAAAATACAGAAGAAAAATTAATATCATTTATAGGTATAGTGATTCGGGAACTTCAAAATGTTATAGCGGAATTATACGTCATTATAACTGCATTTTTGGAATAGAAGACTTGGTTCTGATTTTTCTTTCAAAATTTAAAGCCTATTTAATTAAAGGTTCCAAATTTTTATAATTCAAAATATTTATTTGTCAATAAAATGATGCCAGAATACGATTTTGGAGCCATTCTTTGTTGGCATGAAGAGATGAGGAGGAGGACTTTAATAAATAAAGGATTACACAGATTAAATGCTTCATTATACCAAAATTGGCCACAGACTCGATTCCATAAAGAATGGGTAAGAACTAATGGAAATGTTGATTTGGATAATTTTAGCTGTCATTCGCCCAGGATTTTATTTAATTCCTCCAAAATTGTATTTAATTTAAATTATTTAATAATTTATTTATTTCTACTATTCTTCTATTTTATAATACCTAACTTTTCCCAAGAATTTTTTTTAATTTTTTGTATTTTTGTGTAAAAATTTACTTAAATCCAAATGATGATTCATTGCGTAACACACTGATATCTATTAAATAAAAATAATTTGAAAAATTCACTAATTAAATTATTTATAAATTCATAGTAATATGTAGTCATACAAATACTTATTATATAAAATGTGTTATTTTTGAATAATTCCTGAAAAATTTTTTATTTAAAAAGGGAGTCTCATTTCCGGAATATTATATTTAAGAGAGAATATTATTTGTAAAAGAAATGTTACCAGAATGTACCTGAATATTTACGGAATATTATCCGGTATTTTAGATAATTAATTTAATTTTCCGGTAAAGTTTGTGAATTAAATATTACCTGAAAGTATGTGAATGGAATATTTTCGGAAAAGTAGGTATATTAATTAAATGTTTCCGGAAAAGTTAAATTAATATTAAATATTTCCGGAAAAGTATGTGAATTAAATAATTCCGGAAAAGAATGTAAATTAAATGTTTCTGGAAAAGTGTGGTAATTAAATATTCCGGAATTAATTCGGAAAACTTTAACCAAATATTTTAATTATTTGAAGGTTTCCGGAAAATTACCGGAATGATTCGCGTATATTATTACTTTTTGACTGTTTCTGGGATATTAAATGTTTATAGAATTTATATTTTTTCCGTTTTGTTTCCGAAATTTTTATATCTTTCTTGATTCAAATAATTATTCCGGAAAATTTAATACTCTCGTCTTCAATAATGTTATACTTATTGCATATTTTATTTATTATTCTTTCAATTTCGAAATTTAATTATTCTGAAAAATTAATTAGAAAATATTATTGTCCTAATGATGGTATTAATTATATTAATAATTAAAAATTAACATAAAAAATAATAAATTTTTAAATTAGAGAATGAAAAGACAATTAGATACGACTGGCATAAACATGAAATAATACAAGTTGTTTTCTAATTAAAATTTTTAAAAATTATTTTTTTCGAGTTTAGACATATTGTGATGTATTTTTGGATTGTAAACGTGTTTTTAACAATGATATAGAATATATTAAAGATAAGGCAAAAAATAGATTAATTTATAAGGATGTAGATATACCCATGAATTGTGAAGATATTTATTTTAGAAATTATTTTTTGAACAATCCATTATCAGAGGACGAACGTCAATTTCCCATTGCTTATGCCAAAGTTGTTTATAAAGTTTTATGAAAAAATTTAAAGAAAATTTTCTCATAATTTAAAGGATTATCGCTTTTTGGAAGCTGAATTAGCTACTAATTATCATCCCCAAAATTGGTATTGTTTTGCTGTTGATTCGAAAGCAGATGACAGTTTTTATGAAAAAATTTTGGCTTTGGCCAGTTGTTTTAAAAATATTATAATTCCGAGGGTTAGATATCCTGTGGATAGTGCTGGTCAGAAAATCTCAAAAATTTTCAAAAAAAATTTTTTTTCAAGGTCACGGTATGGGAAAGGCCCATCTATCCTGTTTCAAAGAATTAATTAAAAAAGAAAGAAAATGGGAATATTTAGTGACACTCCAGAATCACGACATTCAAATAAAAACTAACGAGGAAATGGTTCAAATATTTAAATGGCTTGATGGGGCTTGTGATGCCGGATATGATTTTCAGAGTGAAGCAAAAAGAGATAGATTAGACGGTCTCAATAAAAAATTTAAGTGGACGTTTGAAACCTTAAAAATTTTCAAGGATGGTAATAAAAACGATTAAATCGGGCCTCATTTTAGATAACCCTGTTAGTTCCTGTTAGTTGCTAACACCTTGTTAGTTTCAAAGGTTATCCGAGGCCTGAGACATTTTAAAGTAGAATGTAATTCTATGTTAATGAATGTTAATATTAGTTCTGCAGAGTAGAATGTTACAATGTAGACGAGAGTGGATTTTGTTTGATCAAGAACTAGTATGAACTAGCTAGACTGACACTGACTTTTAACTATCATAACCAGACTGTTTATCCTATCAATACCACTATATAACTTTAGAGCTGGAAAGGGCTGACGAGAACTTAATTCTGGGTTGGAGGTCGTATCTAAAAATGAGGTTCGAATATGTTTGAACCTTATTAATTTGATTATTAAAAAATCCTTTATTAAAAGCATCACTAAACAAACGCTTTAATGAGAAAGGATTACCTCTTAAATTGTCTTTGGCAAGTGGCAATTCAAGCAAGTCTGGCACGTCCCTTTGTGGAGTTTGTAGTTAATAAACTTGATTTAACCAAAATGCTTGAGCAGTTGGACAATTTGTCCCAAAAATTATTTTTTAATCGAAAAAAAAAATTAAATTTAAGGGAATATGCTGGAGATGAATTTTTTCTTCAAACACTTTTGGCTTCAGACGATTTAAAAGCACCAAATGCCTTTACACATAAATGCATTGATAAAAAAATTAATGTGCCGTATGTTAATAGGTAAAACAATAAATATTTTTTTAATGGCGAGAGTAAAAAATTAATGGATTCGATTGCTAATATCTTATACAAACTATTTATCCATATACTTAAAGCTTATAAATGTTTATGATATCACGGTTTCTGATACAATTCAGTGTGAGCGCTCTTGCTGATAGACATTATTTCCAAATAAGCTAATTTTGTTCATTAAAGATACAACATTTGGGAATTTGAGCACAAAGACAAATGTTATAGTAATAATTTTCGTCATTATAGTTGTGTATTTGGAATAGATGATTTGGTAAATTCTATTATAAAAAAATAATTTTTTTGATAATTTTTTAAATATTTTTAATAATTTAGTGGCACAATTTCTACAACTTAAAATATTTATTTGTCAATAAAATGATGCCAGAATTCGATTTTGGAGCGATTATTTGTTGGCATGAAGAAATGAGGAGGAGGACTTTAATAAATAAAGGATTACACAGATTAAATGCTTCATTATACCAAAATTGGCCACAGACTCGATTCCATAAAGAATGGGTAAGAACTAATGGAAATGTTGATTTGGATAATTTTAATTGTACTAATTAATAATTAAAATTAAGAAAAAATATTTTTCCCCTATCAAAAAAATTTTTTTAATTCTCTTAATGAATTACCTATTAAATTCTGTCCTACATATTTACACTAAAAAAATAATTTTAAACTTTTCTTGTTTTCAATAAACTTTAATTTAATCAAATAATTAAATTGAAATGTTAGATTGATTATTATTAAACTTTTTTAAACAATTTTGTTTTCGTCTTAATTTTTTTCAAATTAAATATATTAGTAAGTAGAAATTGAAAATATTAATTTATTATTTTTAAATTAATTAAATAATGAGAATGAAGACTTGAAAAATTTCCTGGTTATTAATTATTAAGTAATAAAATTAATTAGTTAATAAAATTTATTACCTATTTTTAAAATAATTAGTGAGCGTTCTCAAAGTAAATTTTGAAAATTTTTATTATTATCCCTTTCATTTTTTGAATAATATTTTTAATATAAAGTGACGTTTTTATTCTCAGGTGTTTGATTAAGGACAAGGAAATGATTGCCAACTTTTGCGGATATTGGGGATATTTTGAGGATATATTATTAAAACCAGTTTAAGATCGATCCATGATCTAAGACCAGGAATGAACCCTAAGACCAATACCCAAGACCGCAGCTTTATTTTGATATTTCCAAAGAAAGTAGCTCAAAGTCATATTTACGGGATCCGACAGATCCCGTAATCTCGACGGGATTTTCCGGGATCCCGATCCCGGAATCCTGGATTTTTTGATTTTTGGGATCATTCGGGATCCGGGATTTTTTCAGGATTTATCCCTCGGGATCCCGTCCCCCAGGAGTTCGATAATTCAAATCCTTGTTTATTCTCAATTTTAAGAAATAAAAAAATAATGAATAATTCATTAATTAATAACGAAAATAATGAGAATAATTCTTCCATAATTTCACTCCTATCTGACACAAACTCTACAACTTTTGATAATAAAACACTTTATAATAATATTTTTTGTATTCAAAATGCTTCCTCAACAAATATATTTTTTATTTTACAATATATTATGCCAACCTTCACCTCTTTTGTAGGTGTTTCTGGAAATTTACTGACAATTTTGACAATTGTCATTTCTGGTTTACACAAGGTGGAAATTTATTGAAATTATTATAATTAATAAATTACTGTCGGACATCGCCAAAAGTTGTTGACCCGTTGGGGCTGGAAAATTTAATATTTTATAATATGGTGTTTCTTAAATCGGAAGTACAGTTTAGACAGTTCCCCCAGCCAATGTTCAAATAAATTTTAATAGTCGTAACTTAAATAGAGGTGCAACGGTATATCTTATAATGAGATGTCACTTATAATGGAAGTATAGTTTAGGCAGCTCCCGAACCAGGGCTACAATTGCGAGCTGCGGAATCCTCTGCAATCAGCCCTGCCCTCACTCAATTTACAGCCAAATTTAATAAACTTAGCTTAACTAGAGGTATCTAGAATTGGGGGTAGCTAATATTGTGGTGGTATTAAATAATAAATTCAAAGAATTACGTCAACAAATACTTAATTGTATTACTCGCTTCCGATTCTGTTCTTTTATTAAAAATTATACTTGAACGAATTTTTAAATTTGGAATAAGATCTTATTGGATAAACTTTTTTGGACAATATTTTTGGAATGTGCCAATTTATGTTAGTAATTTAACTATATTTCTGCTAACTATTGAACGCTTCTTTGCTGTTGTATTTCCTTTGAAACATTTAAAAGTTTGTTTTTTTTATTATAAAATTTAAAAGATACGAGTAATTCTTAGTTAATAGAGATTAACGAGACGAATAATCCTTGAGATCCTCCATCTTATCCAACCAGATTTCCATCTTCAACTACATTGTTACCTTCTTATATTGATGGAAATTTATTCTTAAGCTAACCGATTTTGGTATCTGACTGACCAAATTACATGAAATATTTGATATTCGTAGTCCATGTCCACATCATAAACCCTTATTTCTAAACAGGCTCAGAGGAAATGACTGATCTCTCCCCTACACTCATTGGGAGGGGGGGGGGGTCAATCTTAATGATAAATAAATATTCAATCTTAATTCCTAAATTATTTCTTAATTTTTTAGTACACACAATTTCACAGATGGAAAATAATTTTGGTAATACTCACATTTTCATTTATGGCAAATTTCAACCTTTTACTGGTTATTCGAGAAAGAAATCCTGCTTACGTAAACAAAAATAACCCTTACAAATATTATTATAACAACAATTTGCCTTTGGCTAAAGTATTTTTTTGATAGAAATTTCTATTTAAAAAATTAATTTAGCCATTAGTTCTTGGCCCTAGAATTTTTATAAGCTTTATTCTTCCATTATTTGCCGTATTTTTGGTTAATTTTGCAATTATTTTTAAACTACGTGCTCGACACATTATTCAAAGTTTGGACTTTTAAAACTAAAAATTTAAAAAAATTTCATAAAAATTTGCAAAAAATTTTCAGAAAAATTTCTTAGAAAATTTTCAAAAAATTATCGGAAATTTTTTTTCATATTTTCATATAATAATCCAGAAATAATTTTTTAAACCTCAAATTTTGACCAAAAAATAGGACACTTAATTTTTATCCCTTTAAAGACAAGACAGCAATGTCAGCAGAAACACGTACCAACAACAATATCATTTTCGTAATCCCCCTAGTTTATGTCCTTTTAAATTTTCCTTATAATTTAAACATTACTGTTATCAACTTTTTTCATTTACACAAGTTTGATTGTTGGATTCCCAATTTGACTTTTCTCAATATTTTTTATATTAATTATGCAACTAATTTTATGTTGTATACAATTACGAGGTTGGAAAACATTTTTTGGAAGATTTCTTTTTTCTTAACAAAATAGGATATAAATAATTAACAACCCCACATAAATCACGCTTGTTCTGTCCCATGGGGTTTAACTATAAGTGAGTTCCGAGGGTAATTAATCATTGTGAGGGCACGGAAATACCACGCGGCCTACAGCTAAGAGAAAATGTTGGTCCTAAAATCTTGAGCTGTCCGAAACTGGAAATTTTTCAAGCCAAAGCTTTCTAAGACTCAAGCTTAGAATTAAAATGACTCAAGACAATTGCTTGGTACTACCAGACAAATTTTTAATTTAATTTTTTATCTCGACATTGAATTTTAATTGAAATTTAGTTTTGGTCTCCTAGTTATAAATAATTATTTTCAAAATTAAAAATTTTTTATTTAACTTTATAAATTAATTTTATTATGTTTTCCAAGTTTGTCTTGTGTGGTGCGTGCGGTCTTTGCGAGGCGGGAAAACAAAATTTTAGTTAATAATTAATTTTAAAAACTAAAAAATTAAAAAAATCACGTGACTATACATCCACTAAAATCCCTCTCAAAAAATTTTTTTTCGTTATTAAAAAAATTAATTTAATTCATTATTTAATTCAGCTCCCAATATAGAGAAGTGTTTGTTCAATTGTGGTGGCTAAGAAAAAATCCCAAACCGCATATTAATAATCAATTTAATAATGTAAAAAATGAAGAGTTAAGTGTTGGGACGAAAAATTCAAAATTGACAATTGATTGAAATTATTTAATAAAATATGGAAAAAATTCTCAATTATTATTCAAATCCTTAAAATAATTTTTAAATTTGAATGGAGAGACAGGAAAACAAAAATTTATTTTTTTACTCAAATTTTTATAGCCCGTAATTTTAAAAAGGATTACAATTTTTATAGTAAATTCAAAACCTCTTATTCTTGCTTACTTCATTTATGTTATTTTAAATTTTATTAGACCATATAAATTTTTATTTTTGTAGTTATTTTTTTATTAAACCCTCTTAAATAAATTTCTTTAAAAATTAAATAAATTTTTATAATTATTAAAAGCTTCCTCTCCTTCCCAACAGAGGTGGGTCGGAACAGTCAGAGGTGTCGGAAATCGGAATTGGCTCAAAAGTCGGAACTCGGAAATCGGAGATCAAATTTTTTTCGGAAATCGGAAATTGTAAGGAAAAAAACGTCGGAAATCGGAACTCGGAAATCGGAATTCCGACCTACCTCTCCTGCCCAATAAGTAACCCTTGGGTCTACAAAATTCATAAACTAAACTTAGTTTTATAGTAAATTCGAGACCGTCTCCTTCCCGACAAGTTTGAGCATAAAATTGACCATAATATATAATGAAAAGAATTTTTTGCATTAATTTTTTCAACTCACTTCAAAATTTAACATTTGTGCAAACAATTAAAAAAAATTTTTTTTTTATTTAAAATAATACAAGCATTCTCTTATTTTTTTTCATTGATTATAAGCGATATTTAACTTGTATAAGATAACAAAAAATCGAACACTTAAAATGGCCCTTTTTTAATTTATTAAAATTATTTAATTTGAAAATTATACACATACATATATTTTTTTATTTTAATTTTTAGTTTGTTTTATCTTTTAAAATCATTTTCATCATTCTGATCAGAGGTCGGTCGGAATTCCGATTTCCGTGAGTTCCGACAGTTCCGATTTCCGGCACCTTCGTCCTTTCCGACCGACCTCCGATTCTGATAGGCTCTGTTTTATAATTAGGGTTATCGGCCCGTTTCGATTCGAAAGATCGTTTATCAAATTTTATCTCAAAAAATACACGATTGGCCAAGTTCAATAAAAATGAGGCCCGATTCCTTATTCATAATTATAGTAGCTTCACCAAAAAATTTTTTTGGCTTTACCAATGTTATTGAGGTCAGATTATTAAAATATTGGAAACTCAATTTAGCTTTGAAAACATTTTTACTAAAAAAAATTTATTTTCCCAATATTTTATCTAATCTTTCCGGCAATTCTCTTTTAATTATCAATTAATATGAGATTACTCTTTTACCTCTACCCTTAAGAATTTGGCTCGGCTTTAGGACATCCGTCCCACGAGCATTTATTCGTCCCACGAATTTTAAGCTCCCACAAGAGTATGATAGATAATAAAGTCTTTGCCTTACTCTATTGCCTTTTTTTTAATTTCTGGGGGAATTTTGCCGATGTGAAGAGGATAGTGAGTTTGACACGTAGAGAGGTCGAACGAAATTGAATAATTTTGAATAAATCCTCTTATATTTTTTACCTTACCCTTCCCTTCATTATTTAATTTTTTTAAGTTATTTTTTAAAATTTTATTAAGACAATTTTTCTAAATAATTTTTTAAAAATAGCAAAAATGTTTAAAAATATATTTTAACCTATTATTCATCTAAAAATGATTAATAAATAAATAAATTTTAAAGAAACAATCAAGCATTAGAAAAGACTTTATTTTAAATTTTATATTTATTTAATATCTATTAAAATTAAATTAAATCTCATGCCATTTATTCCAACAAAAATACAATATTCATCCTTGACTTCAATTAATTATGTAGGTGTTAATTAATTAATCTTTAAAAAATTTTTTAGTAAGATTAATTAATTAAAGACTTAATTAAAATCGCCCTGCATTTTTAGAAACCCCTATATTTAGACACACCTTTATTTAACAAACATCGTTTATGATTTGTTTGAGGGCGTAGAATAAAAATTATATGTGAGGGTTATTAAGCCCCTTACACAAAAGGGCCTGAGAATGGGTGATCTGTCCACACGTTGCTTCTACATCTCAGTAGATAATAAGTCTATAAAACTAATAATAAGACTCCCCCCCCCCCAAGGAGAGCTGTCTAAGCAATACCCCCAATTTAAGAGGGAGTATCGCTAGTGGGGGGGGGGTAATAGAGGGGGTATTGCTATTAAAGAATACCCAAGGATTTATCTAAGAATTAAAAACTTTATTTTATTTTCACCAAAAAATTCCGACCCCCCCCCTCCCCATTTTTAAAAAAGCTAATTTATAGTTAACTCATCATAAACGTCGTTGTGCCTATTTATTGTGCTTTGCAGTTGTAATTATTTTGTGTTATTTGTTTTTAATATCTCCGGATTTTCATATTGGAAAACCTTTAAAGGAAGATAATTTTGATGTTATTTTTAAAGAGGAAAGGAGGAAAGAAGAAGCTTTTTATCAAATTAACAAAAAAATTTGGGAAGCCTTTGAAACTGAACAAAATGCAACTTGGGTAATTTTATTTAGAAATTGGGGGAAATTTCCAAATATATTTAAGAATAATTATGTTTTCAGAATAAATATTTTAGGGATAAATGTAGTTGGTTTCCCTCGAAAAGAACTACATAAGCTATGCCTCTTAGGGTGTCTTTTATGATGCCCCCTATATCTCTCTTTCTATGATATGTTCCGGGCGGACCTCTAAGGTGTTTTTCTCCCTCTATCCCAAGATTCAGCCCTTAATCTATCTCATTTATATATTCGATCGTTAAATTTGTTGAGGAAAGGAATAGGAAATTGTTTTGGATATCCGAAGCTGAGCAAGGCTTTTTTGCTTTTACTTCTGGCCTTGTGTTTTTGAGATTTTTAAGAGACTCCAAAAATTTTAAGTAAGCTGAGAGGCTCCAAATTTATATTATAAATATTTCTTTAAGAATGAAAAATTTTTCTGGTTTTTCCCCAATGATGTGAGATCCTCCCTTGATAATAAACTCACTTTTAAATCAACACTAAAATTAACAAAAATTTTTTCAGAACAGATTTAATTGTGAGCGTATAGTCCATGGGGACAAAGACTATTTATATAATTTGCAAAATAAAATCATAACTTATAAAGACAACCCAAATTTGTCTTTAAAGTGTGAGGATATTTACGAGAGGAATCATTTTTTGAATATAACCCGATCTGAGGATGAAAAAAAATTTCCGTTGGCATTTGCTCGAATAGTTAATCAAGTAGCTCTAATTTAATTGAAAAATAAATTTGATTAAATTAATTTAAAGGATTATCGGTTTTTGGAGGCAGAATTAGCTACTAATTATCACCCCCAAAATTGGTATTGTTTTGCTGTTGATTCGAAGGCAGACGACTCTTTTTATGAAAAAATTTTGGCTTTGGCCAGTTGTTTTAAAAATATTATAATTCCGAGAAGTAGATACCCTGTAGATAGTGGAGGTTGGAAAATTTCAAAAAAAAATTTCAAAAAAAAAATTTTTTTTCAAGGTCACGGTATGGGAAATGCCCATCTATCCTGTTTCAAAGAATTAATTAAAAAAGAAAGAAAATGGGAATATTTAGTAACATTACAGAATCACGACATTCAAATAAAAACTAACGAGGAAATGGTTCAAATATTTAAATGGCTTGATGGGGCTTGTGATGCCGGATATGATTTTCAGAGTGAAGCAAAAAGAGATAGACTAGACGGTCTCAATAGAAAATTTAATTGGACGTTTGAATCCCTAAAAATTTTTAAAGATGGTAAGAAACTAATTAAATCGGACCTCATTTAAAGATAGACCCTGTTAATTCCTAAGATCATCCGAGGTATTAGATAACAATGTTTACCCGAATTAGAATGTGACAATGTAGACGATGATGGATTTGGTTAGATAAGAGGAAGGAAATCGAGAGCTATCAGAACTAGTAGGAACCAACTAGACTGACACTGGCCTCTATACTAGGGTTGGGGTTTTCGAATCAGGCCGAAGTTCGAGTCATTTTTATCGGACCGGCCCGACCGGGTCTTTTTCGGACTAAAATTCAATGCCCGGCACGATCTTTCGGACCGGACAGGGCCCCCAACTCTATTCTATACTATCATAACCCGACTACTTGTATTCTACGCAATACACACCTAGGGCTGAAAATAGGCTTGAGGAGAACTTAATTCTGGATGAGAGAGGGCGGAAGATGTATCCAAAAATGAGGCTCGAATATTTTTAAAAACTTATCAATTTAATTAAAAATCCTTTATTAAAAGCATCACTAAACAAACGATTTAATGAACAAGGATTACCTCTTAAATTGTCCTTGGCTAGTGGCAACATTCAAGCAAGTCTGGCACGTCCTTTTGTGGAGTTTATAGTTAATAAACTCGATTTAACCAAAATGCTTGATCAGTTGGATAATTGGTCCCAAAAATTATTTTTTAATCGCAAAAAAATTTTTTAAATTTAAGGGAATATGCGGGGGATGAATTTTTTATTCAAACACTTTTGGCTTCAGACGATTTAAAAGCACCTAATGCCTTTACACATAAATGCATTGATCAAAAAATTAATGTGCCGTATGTGACTCGGTAAAAAAAATAAATATTTTTTAAAAACCCGGGAGTAAAATATTGATGGAGTTCGTTACTAATATTCTTACACACAAACTATTTATCCAAATCCAGACTTAAAGCTTATAAATGTTTATGATACATGTTCGGTGTGAGCGCAGCTCTTGCTGACAGATATTTCTGAATAAGTTTTGAGCCGTTATCTTTAAATAAAACGTTGACAAGCAGTATGTCACAAAAATAATCCACCTGTATACGGCCCAGTAACCTCTCTTGAAATTTCAATACGGGTCGACGAGCCTCATAAAGCGCTAGGATAGATCGGGCCTAGTTAAGGTTCGAATATCAATCTTAGTTTCTCGTGCTACAGATTTTGAACATCCGTTCCTTAGAAGGGGATAAAAATTATTATTTGTAAGAAGGAAGATAAATTTTGTTCATTAAAGATACAACATTTGGGAATTTGAGCACAAAGACAAATGTTATAGTAACAATTTTCGCCATTATAGTTGTGTATTTGGAATAGATGATTTGGTAAATTTTCAAAAAATATTTTTTTTGAAAATTTTTTTTAATAATTTAGTGGCACAATTTCCACAATTTAAAATATTTATTTGTCAATAAAATGATGCCAAAATACGATTTTGGAGCGATTATTTGTTGGCATGAAGAAATGAGGAGGAGGAATATTTTAGAAAGCCGATTAAAAAAATTAAATTCTACGATATATCAAAATTGGCCTCAGGTGAGTTTTTTTTTTGAAAAAAATTTTTGAAAAATTAAACTTAAGTTTTTCAGACACGTTTTCATCAGGAATGGAGGCGACAAGGCAAAGTAGACATTGACAAATTTAATTGTACATGATTTGACCAAAAATTTTTTTTATTTAATTACTGTTTTTCTATATGAAATCCCCTTTTTCTGTATTAGAGGCCCTCACTCTAATAGAGACTCCTCCCTTATTTTGTGGGGGGGGGGGGCAGTTGAAGAATCACCACCCTTTTTTATTAGATCCCTTTTTCAATAGAGTACACCCCTTTGGAGTATGATTGAAAAATAAAGGCCCATGGAGATCTTCTATAGAAAGTACTGTAATTGACTTATTTATTTTTATATATGTATATCCTTTTTAATTTCCTCAAATAATTTTAAGAGAATTTATTGAATTTAATTTTTAATTTTCCCCTTTCAAAAAAATTATTTTTATTCCCAAATAAAGTTAAAAAATATTTGTTATATTTTCCTTAAAAATTCCAACACTATTGCCAACTCATTTTAAAAAACATCTACCTATATATTTTATGAAGATGTTGACTATTTTTGTGTTTGAATTATTTTAAAATATTATTTTTTAATTTATGTATTATTTTAACCATTCTATTGATTTTAAATCTGATTAATATTTCAAAGTAATTTTGAAAAAAATTTTTTTTAACTTCCTAGTCTTCCCGTGAATTCTGAAAATTTCCATTGTCTCCTTTTAAATTTTTCTTTTTTTTTGTAAATTTTTTATTGCCTTTATATTTTTTTGTACCCCTGTGGCTGTATAATTTATTGTACCGTGTAATTTATTGCATAAATATTTTTATTTATTTTAAAAATGAAATTTTATGACCTCTACCCAACCCGATTTCTTAACTCATGAATTCCCGACATTTTTTGTTAGTGAATCCAGGACCCCAAAATCGTGAACTTATTTTTTTCTGCCAGCTAGGCATCCGAATTAAAACCAGTCTGTCTTTTAACAGTCCCAATCCCTCCGTTATCTAATTCATTTTACTTTAGAAATGCGACGTATTCGGATAAACAATTTGTTCATTGTCACGGCAGCGTTATTTATTACTATGATGCTTTATTTAGTTACACCCCCAAAAGTATTTTTTGAAAGATCAAGCCTTCCAATCTCACCTTTAGAAGAACTACTTCCTCTTATGCCTACTTCAATACCTGAGAAAGTCAATGTCCAAGTCAAGAATGAGGGGAAGGACAATAAAAAGAATGAAGGGAAGGAAGATAAAAAAGATAAAGGGAAGGACCATGACCATAAAAAGGATGTCCAACTTAAAAAAGTAGTAGCATTCCCACCAGCTGGATTAAAAGATGAAATTAAAGAAATTGCTAAATCTGATAAAGAATTTAAACCAGATTTGGATGAAATTAATGAAAAAATTTGGAATTCGATTAAGAATGAAATTAGACACAAAAAGGTTAGTCGGTGTTTAAATCTCGGCTATCTCGAGAACACTTAAAATAACTCGAAAATTTTTAATTTTCGAGTTACCTATATTGGTAGAATAAGGTGAAAAAAGGCCGGATATCCGGAAATTTTCGGTTTGGATATCGGATCCGGTTATCCGAAGATTTCCAACTGCCCGACAACTTTATGTTAGAAACGTTTTGAGAAATTTTTGTAGATTTTTTCCGTTATCCGGAAAATAATTATCCGAGGTGGTTATATCATTTCCGGACACACTACCATAGTTCAGAATTTATTGCAATTTATTTTTTAAAAATTACAAATTAAATTTAAAAAAATTTTTTAGGAACGTATAGACTGCAAAAAAATAATTAAAGGAGATGAGGATTATATAAAACTCGAAGCAAAATCTAAATTAACATATACAGACCCAAGAAATTTATTCATGGATTGTAGATCAATTAAACAAAGAAATTATTTTTTGGAAAAGCCCTTATCTACTGAAGAAGGCAAATATCCATTAGCTTATGCTAGAATTGTTTATAAAGTTTCAATGGTGAACTTAAAAAATTAAATTTTAATTTAAAGGATTACCGGATTTTGGAAGCAGAATTAGCTACTAATTATCGTCCCCAAAATTTGTATTGTTTTGCTATTGATTCTAAAGCCAGGGAACTTTTTGGTAAAAGAATGCGCTCCTTGGCTAAATGTTTCAAAAACATTATAATTCCTAATATAAGGTATCCGGTGGATAGAGACGGTTAGTTTGCTTATTTTTTAATTTAGTATATACTCAATTGAAGCAGAAAAAAGTTTACATAAAATGGAGATTTAGATTAGGGATCACGGCTGTGAACCAAAATTTTCACGTGGCGCGCCAAACGCAAAACGCCAATTTTTTAAATTCTTAAAATTCGCCAAACGCAATAACGCCAAAATTGGCCAAAAACAGCGTCAAAACGAAACGCCAAATGTCATAGCGCACAGCCCTGTTAGGGATGGGCCCTGCCATATTTTAGAATGTGAGAGACGGAAGCAAAAAATGGAAAGCGGATGTCAGTAGCGGAAAGAGATTCCATACTTGGTGAATAAAAAATAGAGGATAATTAGAGTTTCGGCTGAATCAAAATTGAGTTGATCACTGAAGGATAATTATTCGAAAATAAAGAACCTTTCCCTTTCAAAAACCATTCAATTATGTTCCAAATAGTGATGCGGAAGTTCCGGAACCGGTTCCATACTGGTTCCAGTTCCAACCCGGTTCCAGACCTTTATCGGTTCCACGGTTACAGTTCCGGAACTCCATGTAATGGCCTTTATTTTCAGGTCATTACATGGAAAATGCATTTATGTCATGTTTGGAGGAATTATCTAAAAAGAAATATAAATGGGAATATGTTTTTACCCTTCAAAATGATGATATACAGATAAAAACAAATGAGGAAATTATCCAAATACTAAAATGGTTGGGTGGGGCTAATGATGTTGAATATGAATTTAGAAATCCAAATAAGCAAAATATGATAAAAAGTTTACATACTAAATTTAATTGGACTTTTAAAGATTTAAATTTATTTAGAGATGGTTAGAATTCAAAAATAATATTTTAAAAAATTTCAAATTTTAAAGAAAACTTAAATAATCAAGTTGATACAAAAGGAAAACCTTTATCCTTAAAATTAAGTAAAGGATATGTGCAAACTAGTTTGGCACGCCCTTTTGTTGATTTTATTGTACAAAAAATTAATTTGGACAAAATGATTAGACAATTGAATTCTTGGTTTAATAAACTTACTAAATAAATAAATTTAATTATTTAAGGAATTATGGGGCTGATGAATTATTTTTCCAAACATTAACGGCATCTGACGATTTAAAGGCACCTAATGCTTTTACTCACAAATGTCTTGACAAAAAAGTTGATGTGCCTTATATTACAAGGTTCTAGATTCCTAGGAATATCATAATAATATTTCAAAGTCCAATGATAGTCCGATTGATCCCCGATTTTTGACTCCAACTCCAAAATCAGGATTATTTTACTAAAAAGGAGTATTAAGCAAATATAGACATGATCGAGGAGAGATCTCGAAAAAAGTCTAGATTTATCGAGATATCTCCATGACTAAGTAATAAGGGATTGAATTTTAGAGAACATTTAATTTGAATAGATACAGTAATTTAATCTTTTAGATTTTCCGCTTGGATCTATTCATCAACCCCAAAATGTTTTAGCGGCAAGTATAACCACGGTATTTGTGTTATTGGCATTGAGGACTTGGTTAATTCAAACTTTTTAAATTTTTACAGCTAATTTAATTAAGGCAAAAAATTTGAGAGATAAAAATAATTTCCTTTTTGCAAATAAAATTCAAGCTGATCTTGATTTTGGGGCCATTCTTTGTTGGCATGAAGAGATGAGAAGTAGAACTTTGGTAGATAAGGGATTGAAAAGATTGAATAGTACATTCTATCAAAATTGGCCTCAGGCAATTTTTAAATTAATTAATTATTTTATTCTATAAATTCCAGGCCCGTTTTCACAAAGAAATGGTAGAAACAGGCAAAGTGGATATTGATAAATTTAATTGTGATATTAATAAAAACTAAGAGTATTGTTTTCTTTTTTCACTTAAAATATTTGTTTCGAGGCATTATGTAAAAAATGATTTTTTACAATATTTCATTTATAAATACATATTGTTGTATGATCTTATAATGTATTTGTTGTGACTCCAATTACACAACAGAAAGTTTATCATAGAAAATACAATGAAGACGGAGATTGGGGTTGACGGAATAAGCGTGAAGGGCGAACTAACACTTGGCTGGCTTTTATAGTATTCTACTTAAGGGCTTACGCCCATACACAACAGTATTACTCATCCCCGTCCCCGCCCTCCTCCTCCCCCCGTAAAAATTAAAAAATTTTCCCCGTCCCCCCATGGCGTTGCCTCCCCGAAAATTTTCCCCGTGCCCCCCCCCCCTTCGGGGAACAACCCTACTAATCATCAGTTTCTTTTATTAAATTCCAACACAACTGCCAACACTTTTCTAAAAAAATTTATTGTCTGCTTCTCGACTAACACGGAAATAAATTTAACAGGGTCACCACATGTTTACTATTTTTATTTAATAAATAAAATAATTAAAATTCTAAATTAAATTCCATCCAAAATATTATTCAATGAAGACTTTTTTACACTGTTTTTTAATTGCCTTCTTAATAACGGCATCTATTGTAGCGATTATTTACATGATTTTTCCTACTTCTCCAATACAAGTGCTTCTTCCTCAAATAGTTAAATCAGAAACAAAGAAGGAAAACGAATCGAAAAATAATTTAAAAAATGGAGATTTGGAAAAAATTAATGAAAAAATTTGGAATTCAATCAAAAATGAAATTGGACATGACAAAGTTGATAATAAATAAATTTTTTAAGGAAAAAATATTTTTAGGAACGTATAGATTGCAAAAAAATAATTAAAGGAGACGAGAGTTATGTAAAGCTCGAAGCAAAATCTAGATTAACATATAAAGATCCAACAAATTTATTAATGGATTGTAGATCAATTAAAGCAAGAAATTATTTTTTGGAAAAACCTTTATCTACTGAAGAAGAGAAATATCCATTAGCTTATGCTAAAATTGTTTATGAAGTGATTTAAAATATTTTTTAAAAAATCATTACTAAATTCTTAGAAGCTATTACTAAAATTAATAAAAATCATTAAAGAGTTATAGATTTTTGGAAGCAGAATTTGCAACAAATTATCATCCCCAAAATTGGTATTGTTTTGCTGTTGATTCGAAACTTGAAGATGAACATTTTTTTCAAAGAATAAAGGCATTGGCTAAGTGCTTCCCTAATGTTATTGTTCCGACAAAAAGATATCCTGTAGATAGCAATGGTAGTTTTCCCATTTACTGCGATTTATTTTCGGAAATATTCTAATATTCCGGAATATAAAATTTTATCATATTTCCGAAAAATATATATGCTTCTTAAATTATAGTATATGATAAATATTTGTTTCCGGAATTTTATAAGTACATATAATATACCCGGACAAAGATAGGTATATGCCAGGGGTGTGCCGAAAGTGATTTTAAAAGGCGAAAGTCGATTTAAAAAGCGAAGGACGAAAGGCGAAAATGCGAAAGTCCAAAAAAGGCGAAGACGAAAGGCGAAACTTGCACACCCTGGTATAGCCTCCAGAGTTATAAATATTTTGCAGAAAACTAATAATATATCCGGAATTTTAGAATAATTCCGAAAAATATAGCTTTCAGGAATTCTACATATTATATAGTATAGCAGCTAGGCTATAGCTATTTCTCTCCTTTAGCTAGTTTCCGGAAAAATATATATATTCCGAATATTATAATATTTCAGGAAAATTATTAATGTTTCCGGAATAGTATTATAATATTTCCGGAAAATTTAATGTTTCCGGAATAATATAATATTTTCGCAAAAATACACATGCCTCCGGAATTTCATAATATTTCCGGAAATATATATATCATGCATCCGGAATTTTATAATATTGAGTATAATATATGTTCGTAAGCATTAGAGATGCTTTTGGAATTATTTCTATAAGGAATATAATCACTTTCATGAGCATTTTCAGAGAAGAATGTTTAATAAATAATTATGGATTAAGGCGTTCATATGGGGACAGCATTTATGTCATGTTTGGAGGAATTATCTAAAAAGAAATATAAATGGGAATATGTTTTTACCCTTCAAAATGACGATGTACAAATAAAAACAAATGAAGAAATTATTCAAATATTAAAATGGTTGGGAGGGGCTAATGATGTTGAATATGGCCTAAATCAAAAAGAGCTTATTCAAGTTCTTTATAAAAAATTTAATTGGACTTTCAAAGATTTAAAATTATTTAGAGATGGTTAGAATTTAGAAAATAATATTTAAAATATTTAAATTTTAAAGAAAAATTAAATAATCAAGTTGATACCGAAGGAAACCCTTTATCTTTAAAAATATCCAAAGGATATGTACAAGCTAGTTTGGCACGCACTTTTGTTGATTTTATTGTACAAAAGCTTGATTTAACTCAATTACTTCATCATTTAAATAACTGGTATTTAACACTTCATTGATTTAGCTCTTTAAAATTAAGCGGGGAATATGGTTGTGATGAACTATTTTTTCAAACATTATTGGCAACAGAAGTGTTAAAAGCACCCAATGCTTTTACACATAAATGCATTGATAAAAATATTTCTACACCATTTGTTAATAGGTTAGTTATATTTTAAAATATTTTATTTCTTCTCTGAAATTTAATTTCGAAATTAAAAAAATGTGGACCATATTACTGCAGATAATAAATGAGATTAAAATTAATATATCTAGTTCTATTTAGATTTTCTATTTGGGTAGAAGATTCGAACACACTACTATGCCCTAGCGGATATATTCGTAATGATCTTTGCATGTTTGGCCTGGAGGATTTAGTAGTTATTTAATATTATTTCTATGTACAGGGAGCGGTATAATCTGCAGATTTTTTTATAAATTTCAAACACTTTCTAATTAATATTTTTATAAAGTCAGTCAATTTGCGAGATAGTGATTTCCTTTTTGCAAATAAAATGCAAGCTGATTTTGATTTTGGGGCCTTTCTTTGTTGGCATGAAGAGATGAGAAGTAGAACTTTGGTAGACAAGGGATTGAAAAGATTGAATAGTACATTCTATCAAAGTTGGCCTCAGGCAATTATCAAAATAATTAATTATTTTATTCTATAAATTCCAGGCCCGTTTTCACAAAGAAATGGAAGAAACAGGCAAAGTGGATATTGATAAATTTAATTGTGATATTAATAAAAACTAAGAAATCTAAAAAATGATTTTTTTTAATATTTTATTTATAAATATTGTCGTATTATTTTATAATTATTAATCATCACTGTTTCTTTTATTAAATTCCAACACAACTGCCAACACTTTTCTAAAAATAGTCGACGTGTTTTATAGTCTGCTTTTCGAATAACAAGGAAAAAGTTAAAATTGAGAAACCACTTGTTAAATATTTTTATTTGAATAAATAGAAGAATTAAAATTCTAAATTAAATTCAATCCAGAATATTATTCAATGAAGACTTTTTTACACTATTTTTTAATTGCCTTCTTAATAACGGCATCAATTGTAGCGATTATTTACATGATTTTCCCTACTTCTCCAATACAAGTGCTTCCTCAAATTGTTAAAACTGAAATAAAGAAAGATGGATCTGTAAAAAATTTTAAGGTCCTTCTCTTTAAACTTTCACTTCTTTTAATTTAAACTCTTCTTAAGTCCAATTCAAACACAAACAAATTCCAATTAATATTTATTTAATTAAAAAAAGGCAATACAATTTAAAGGAGCCAACTCCAAAGAAAAAATTAATGGGAGACTTAAGGAATAAATAATTAAAAGAATAAATTAACAAATGCACAGTTTTGGGGAGAATAGATTTTCTTAAATAGTGGAGGGCACAAAACATAAAATGGGATTAAAAGTCATTTATTTAAATTAAAGATAATTGAGTCTGAGCATCACCACAGATCAAACAAAATTTATAAAAACGGAGATTTGGAAGAAATTAATGAAAAAATTTGGAATTCAATCAAAAATGAAATTCGACATGACAGAGTTGATAAAAGAATAAATTCTTTTAAAGAAAAAAATATTTTTAGGAACGTATAGACTGTAAAAGAATAATTAAAGGAGACGAGAGTTATATAAAACTCGAAGCAAAATCTAGATTAACATATAAAGATCCAAGACATTTATTAATGGATTGTAGATCAATTAAACAAAGAAATTATTTTTTGGCTAAACCCTTATCCACTGAAGAAGGGAAATATCCATTAGCTTATGCTAGACTTGTTTATGGAGTAATTTTTAAAATTTTTTAAAAATCATTAAAAAATCATTAAAGAGTTATAGATTTCTGGAAGCAGAGTTTGCCACAAATTATCAACCCCAAAATTGGTATTGCTTTGCTGTTGACGCGAAAATTGGAGATAAACTGTTTTTTAAAAGAATAAAGGCATTGGCTAAGTGCTTCTCTAATGTTATTGTTCCATCAAAAAGATTTCCTGTGGATAGAAATGGTAGATTACCATTTTACTGCGATTTACTAGTTTGGCGTGCAGCCTAGCTAGGAAGTTTAGAATGTTTCAGTGAATTCTTTAATAAAGAACGTCCCCGGAATTTTCCTGATAATATTCAATTTTCCGAAATCATAAAATGTTTCCGGCAAATATTAATGTTTCCTGAGATTTAATATAATTCCGGAAAATATATTAGATTCAGGAATTTTATTATATTTCCGAAAAAATATATGTTGCGGAATTTTAGAATATTTCAGGAAAATATAAAATATCTATGTTTCCGGAATTTTATAAATATGTACTAGAGTAGCACAAAACAGTTTAATTTTGAAAAAACCGTATACCGTTTATGCCGTTTATCTGAGACCCGTATACCGTTTCGTTTATTTCTAAAAACCCGTTTAACGACCGTTTACCGTTTATTTTTATAATTTTTTAAAAACAATTGATAATTCAAAAAAAATTTCGATTTCCGATCTCCGATAATTTTTAACGCATATTTCCGACTAAAGAAAAAGGAAGAAATTTGGCTTCTAGTCTTCCAAAATTCTCTTAAGTTTCGCTTTTCTTCAAAACATGGTGCGGCTCACCATGATCACCATGATTCTTCAATCATGGTGCGGCTCATAAAAACATTAGCTCCGCATCTCGACATGCTCAGAAAGCATTAAAAATTATTAATAAATAATTATGGATTAAGGCGTTCATATGGGGACAGCATATATGTCATGTTTGGAGGAATTATCTAAAAAGAAATATAAATGGGAATATGTTTTTACCCTTCAAAATGATGATATACAGATAAAAACAAATGAGGAAATTATTAGAATATTAAAATGGTTGGGTGGGGCTAATGATGTTCAATATCAACTAGATCATAAAGAGCTTATTGAAAAGCTTAACAAGAAATTTAATTGGACTTTTAAAGATTTAAAATTATTTAGAGATGGTTAGAATTTAGAAAATAATATTTAAAATATTTAAATTTTAAAGAAAAATTAAATAATCAGGTTGATACTGAAGGAAAACTTTTATCTCTAAAAATATCCAAAGGACTTGTACAAGCTAGTTTGGCACGTCCTTTTGTTGATTTTATTGTACAAAAGCTTGATTTAACTCAATTGCATCATCATATAAATAACTGGTAGTTAACACTTCATTTACCGTATTTGCTCTAGTAATCCCCCAGGGGGATTATTGTTTCAACCCATCCGTGGGGTGGGGAATTAATAGAGCCTGGGGAACTATTAGAGACTGGGGAATTATTAGAGCAAATACGGTAATTAAAATAATAAAATTAAGTGGGGAATATGCTTGTGATGAACTATTCTTTCAGACATTAGTGGCAACAGATGTCTTGAAAGCACCCAATTCTTTTACACATAAATGCATTGATAAAGATATTTATACACCATATTTTAGTAGGTTAGTTATATTTTAAGAATATTTTATTTCTCTCTGGAGCTTATTTTAAAATTAATAAATTATGAACCTTATTCCTGCCGTAAATGAGATTAAAATTAATAAACCTTTAATGCTGAAATAATTACCCTCCCTAATAATTACCCCTTAGTTTACCCCCGTCTTTACCCCCTACTTTAAAAATATTTAAAAATCATGATCAGTTTAATTTTTAACATTTTAAGACTTAATATCAAAGAATAAATCAATTTCGCCTCAGTTATATAGAATTATTACCCCCTCCACGAGAGATTGAAAAAATAATTATCCAGGGTAATTATTTCAGCAGTTCTAATTTAGATTTTCTATTTGGGTAGAAGATCCGAACACAATATGCCCCAGCGGATATAACCGTCACATTCTTTGCATTTTTGGCCTGGAGGATTTAGTAATTTAGTATTATTTTTATGTAGATGGAGCGGTATAATCTCCACTGATTTTTAAAACATTTCAAACACTGTTTAATTAATATCTTTATAAAGTCAGCCAATTTGCGAGATAATACTTACATCTTTGCAAATAAAATTCAAGCTGATTTTGATTTTGGAGCCATTCTTTGTTGGCATGAAGAGATGAGAAGTAGAACTTTGGTAGATAAGGGATTGAAAAGATTGAATAGTACATTCTATCAAAATTGGCCTCAGGCAATTTTTAAATTAATTAATTTATTTATTCTATAAATTCAGACTCGTTTTCACAAAGAAATGGTAAAAACAGGCAAAGTGGATATTGATAAATTTAATTGTGATATTAATAAAAATTAAATTATCTAGAAATATTTGTTGATTATATAAAAATCCTTTCTTATTAATTTTTTATTTTCATTGCCACGCAGTTTTTAACATATTAAAATGGCTTTCCGAATTTCCTTTATTTTTTAAAAGTCTCCCAGAATTGCTCCTTTGTGCCTCTTCAATTTGTTTTGAGTCACCCTCTGCTACTTTATTATTTAGGCATTTAAATAAAAATGTTTTTGCCAAAATTATGAGGAAGCGTTTTCTCAATTGTGGGTGATGACTTGAAATAAAATTTTTTTAATTTTAAAAATTACAAAAATTTATTTACGTTATTACTGTAAGTTCAATGATAAAGTCAACAAATGAAGATAATATAAACCCTGCTTGTACTGCTATCCCCAATTGTTGATGACTAAACAACGAAAAATACATAAAAATTGTAAAAAACAGCATAACACATCCGTTGAAACAGTGGCAGAAAAATACAGGAATTAATTGTTTGCTTGTTCGAATATTTTCGGAAAGCTTTTAAAAGATAATTTTTATAATATGTATTTTAAGGTTGATAATATTTTAGGAATTATAATCATAAAATGAGAATTCAACCTCAAAAAATCTTCCGTCAGATTGAAACGAGGTTTTAACCCCAGTCCTCGATGAAGGGAATTCCTCGACTAACGAGTTAGGTCACTCCCCATAGCCCTGTTCTCCGTTCAGCAGTTTGATCCCAGCATGATGGTGTGGTGAGATCCCCCTTGAAGCCAAATTCACCCCACAGACAATATTAAGCGTTTATTGCTAAAGAATCACCTGATATTTTTCACTTAATGAATAATTATTTCCTTGAGGCATATGGTTATTATATTTGTATTTATTATAGAAACCAATTGCTAGTATTGTCTTTAAATTTAAAATAATATTTAAAAAATTAATTTAACCAAAAAAATTACCAAAAATTCGATTAAATTGAGCATAACCATTAATATGATTGTTATAATGTTAGTAAATGTTATGTCATTTGATTTCATAGATGAAATACTATTTAATATTGATAATAATACCTTTTTAAGTTAATAAATTAAAAATAAATTTATAAAGAGATTACCACAATTGTAATCCAAACAATAGAAAAATGTGCCTTTCTGTAATGCTCATAACTTTTGTAAAAGCATGTGGCTAGGAGACGTTCAATGAGTAAAATATGGCCAACAAAATTCCGTATAAGCACAAAGAAAAATCCAAATTTCTGAGAAAAATTTTTAAATTAACTAGTGGTTTTATTCTTTTATGCTTTTAAAAGTCTATTGGTTTGCCCCTTAAGTCATCGTATTAATTTCGTATTAAAGGATATTTAAGAAAAATTCTTCCTCGTACAGATCACTAAAATACTGCCAGATGAATCATCCTTAAATTTGATTTTGGGAGATAGACTAGAAGCTATTTACCGTATTTATTCTAATATAACGACATGTCGTTTTATTTTTCAACCCTCTTCTAGGGTGTCGTTATATTAGAGACTGTCGTTATATTAGAATAAATACGGTATGTTGCGAGCTAGACTAGAAGCTTTTAATCATGGCTTTCAAATCCTGCCTTCAAATCCTGACATTGTTCTATCCAAATTAATCAAAATTTCCTTACTTGCGTTATAATTGAACCGGAATAATAAACATCACAGACTATCAGTGTCTCTATTATTGCGATAATTCGAAAAGTCTCAAATCCAATAATTGAAATACTTTGAACAATTAAAATTACAGACATATTTGGATGAAGAACTTTGGTAGTTAGGAGCACAAAAAGGTTGATATTTGAGATTATTAATATACTAGGGTGTAATATTATTAATTCTAACCAGATAAATATGCAGGAAATTATATTTGAATTATTATTAGGTGATTGCGAAATTAATGGGGATGAAGAATTATTAAAGGATTGAGAAGGATTTTCCATTATTTTTAGGCTGAAAATGATTTATTAATAAAGATTGAAGGATAGTTGTGGACTGACACCTTGGCATATCATATGAGAGCTTTATTTGAGAGATGTAGGGTATCTAGGGTATCTATAATAGAAAAATAGCTGAATTTTGCTGGATAAAGCATAAGAGGTTCACAGAATAGGAGAGTCAACCAGGCTTTTCATTCAGACAAGCCTTTGAATTCGCCACCTAAGCTGACCTAAAAGAAGGAAAGTGACGTGGTAGATAGGTCCTAACAAAGATGTGATAGTAATTTAAAACATTATTTAGCCTTATAAAATCTTTTATTACGTATTCTAATGTAAGAACAATTTAGAATTTAATTCTGAAACAGAGTCCAATGACTAATAAAAATATAAGCTAACGGAAATTATTTTTAGAAAACTGTACCCAATTAAAAATATTTTTATTTATATAAAAATAAGAATAATTTAATTTGTCTAAGCATTCATTATTAAATTTATCCGCTTCGATAAACCCGAAGGTAAAAGAATTAACAAGGAGAAATACCTAAATTGAATTAATGCCGAGCCTTCTAATTTTGTATTTTTAATAACAAAAAATTTATTATTTTTTTCTAAATAATTTTCTTATAAAAAATTCTAAATATGTAAATATTAAATAAAAATTGGAGAAAGAAAGGTTTTTTAATATATTAAAAATATTCATAAAATTTTTTCAAAAGAATGGGTATTGCGTGACAAATAATTTTATTTTTGGGTATTTTATTTGGTATTTAATTTAATAAATTTAATTCTTTGAAGAATATTTTTTTCTTAATTTTATTTTAAATTTTATTTATAATTAAAAAAGCTACTATATGACGGAATATTAAATTTAAAAAATGTATAAGGAAATAATTTATTGAAAAACAATTTTAAAAATGCCTTTCAAAAATTAAAAAAGAGAATTAAAAAAATTAAATTTATTCAATGATAAATATTTTTTGTAGGAAAATTAATTTCATTAATTAGAAAATTAATAACATGTATCATAAATTGAAATTGTTTAAAACTTTTTCGATTTATCCCCTTGGGGAAATGATGGCGGAAAACCTGTTTTCAACTTTCTATTAGCAACTCTAGCTTGAATAGTACAAATAAAATAAAATTCTACGAAATATGTATACAACTGTAATATAAAAATTATCAAAAGCACACAAAACTTGTTCTATTCGTCTTCATCTGACTGGATAAAATAACGCCTTTTTTCAAGCTTTCTGGACAAAATTTCTTTCTTGTCAGCATTTCTATCATCCAAAGTTTTCTCAATATTTGTGTTTTTTGATTTATTTATTTCACCTTTAGAAGAACTTGTTTCGTTAACATTTGGAGTGTTTTGCTAAAATTAATTTAGTTGATAAAAGATTTAATAACTAAATAAAACTTACATATAAATTCGGCTTCTTTATAGTCGGAGATAAATGAGTTGGTGGTGGAGGAGGCGGTGGTGGTAGAGGAACAACTTTACTTTCTTGTTTCTGTGGTGGTCGCGGAGGTTTTGGAATTCCATGACTAGCTTTTGGCATTAGTGGCGGAGGTGGAGGAGGAGATGGCGGTCGTTTTGGAATTCCTTGATTAGCGCTAGTCTTTGATAATGGAGGCGGGGGAGGTGGAGATGGTGGCTGAGGTGGCTTTGGAATAAATCGGTTGTTTCCGTTTCCTGGTGGTGGTGGAGGGGGTGGAGGAAATCCTGCATGAACCGTCTTCTTTGTCATTCCTGCACTTCCAGCTTTTGAATTATACTTCCTTTGTGCCCATCCATTCCACGCCGCCAATTGCTTTACAAATTCCTTCTCTTCTTCCAAAATTAACTCGGATATAGCTTCCTCTATTTCATTATATTTGTTGGTGTTTTCTATTGTTTTTTCCATTGCTTGATTCAATTCTCTACTAGTCTACATTTAAATAAGCAAAATAATTATAGCATGCTAATCTACCTTTTGATTTTCCATTTCTTTATTTACCGTTAAAAGTTGTTTAAAACCATCTTCGAGTGCCTTGAATCCTTTTATTCGATCGTTACACCTTTTATCAACATCGGTTTCAGCCAAATAAAACCCGAGCCATTTGAATATTTCTGACTCTTCTTGAACTTTTTGAAGTTGTTTTTTTAACGAATTGATATCATCGGTGATACCAGATTCTTCGTTTGTTCCAAAATCTTTGTAAATTTCATCAATTCTTTCGGCGTGCTTTTTATAGTTTTCGTATCTTAAATTATTTTTATAGATATATTTTTATATAGTTTTTCGGCTAAACAAATATAAAAACAAACGACTATTCAATGATGGTTTACTACAAAATAGGGAAGGAACCAAGTCCACAAACAAATTGTTGTGTATGGGCGAGAGCCCTTAAACACCTTAAACAGTTTAATATAAATGCCAGCCAATAGTTAAAACCTTCATTGTGTTTTCTTCGTGTGATAAAGTATCTGTTTGTGATCGTCTACGTAAGCGGGGTCATAACGGGAATCCAAAAAAAAGATTGTTCAAGTCTAAACAAAATGCCAGATATGTTTTTGGAACGAAAGGTTATAGCTCCTAAGTTTAAATTTAAAAATTAGTACAACTCACAAAATTCTACTTTCATAAAATTTCTCTTTTAAATTCTTTAATTGACTATACAAAACATTCTCGCTTTGACCCTCAATTTTATTTCTCAACAAAATTATAATTAAATGGACTATGTCTATATCTTTATATTTTAATTCAGTATTTTGATTTTTTCTTTTTAAATAATCTGGAAGATTGTTCAAGTCTAAACTATTAAATTGTCTCTTGTCTCCTGATTTCTAAAGAAAAATAAAATTAGGCCAAGAAATGTGTAGTTTTTAAAAGAAGTGATACAATCGGACCTCACTATGAGACACATCTGGGTAATTCTGAAGCTGGTCCCTCCACTTTTTCCTTACTTTTTCCTTCCTTAAGGGCCCGTACAATAAAATCGGGGTTTGGGTTATTTAACACCTACCCGAGGGTTAAATAACCCTCAACCCGCACAATAAATAAGTACTCGGAGTTAAGGGTTAAATGACCGGGTTATTTAACTAGCAACCTTGTTTAACCGACCGGTACAATAAAAGAGCTACCCGGGGTTAAATAACCCGCAGCTCCGGGTAAAATGACGACCCTGCTAGGGGGCAGGGTAATCGGGTAAAAACGCTTAACTTAGAAAATATTTTTAAAAGAAAAAAAAATATTTCACGAATGAAAAATAATATTTTTAACTAATATCTAAAACGAGATAAAATTTGGGAAATTTTTCAGAAATTCAAAAATTTTTAGGATTTTATCAATAGAATTTTTATTATCTAAAGCGAGAAGAATTTAATGAAATTTTATGGTTTCTCCACTTCACTTAATACTTCGAAATCAACCGATTTCTCACTTAATCCCTCCAAACTCACTTCGCCCATTGTTGTTAAAACTTTTAAAAATACCGGAATATTTTCGATTTTGATATCGAATCATTTTTAAGAATTTTTGGCTCAGTTATCAACGCGAATATCCGAGGATTTCCCAGGATCAGCCAACTTTATTCATAAATAAATGATGAAATATTATTGTAAATAACCGGGTAACCCGTAGGGTTGAATAACCCTCAATTCGGGGTAAAAATGCTAATTTATTGTACCGAATTTATTGTGCGGATTTAACCCGGGGTTGAGGGTTATTTAACCCGGTCATTTAACCCTGATTTTATTGTACGGGCCAAGATTGTACTGGGATAGAATCTGGGCTGGGATCTCTTCCGCTTCCGTCTCCCGTCGAATTCAGTCTTTTGTCTCTTCCATCTACTTTTCTAATTTCTTCTGTTTTCTATCGCCTTCCGCTTTTTAAGTATGGGGGGGGGGCACTTTCTGATACATTAAAATTCAAGATTTATTTTCTAAAATTGGTTGACAAGTAGGGATACCCTTTAATAAACACCTGATTACAAGATCTCATTATAAAATGAGAAAATATAAAATTTTCTCTCGACTAACCCAATTTAAAAGATTAATAATATGCAAAACAGTCTTAATTAGTTTCTCAACGAATTCTTTTTCATTCTCCTCAAATATAGGCATTTTTAATTTTGACTCTAATCTTTTTATATCCTCTTTAGCGTCTTCTAACTAGAAAAAATTTTTTTATTAATCAACAAATTTTTATTTAAAAACCTTTTTCTCATAAACAAATTTTTTCTCCAAAATTTTTCTAAAACTCTTTTCATTGTCCAACATTTTAATAATTAACCAAAAATATTGGTCTTCTAAAGGATATTCTTTTATTTGTTCTTTATTTAGTTCTTTATATTTTTCTACCTGAAATTTATTTTTTTAAACCTATATTTTACTTAAAGATAATTTACATGTATTTCATTATCCTTTTCTTTTAATTTTTCAAAGTCTGTATATAAATCAAATAACATTTCTATTTTTTCCATATTCATAGTCTCCTCTATTTCTTCCCAATCTTCTATTTCGACATTTTTGAAAAATTCTTCGAGTTGTTCAAATGATATATTTTCTTTTGGACCTTTTCTAAAAGCCCTAAATTTTTAGAAATTTCTAATTTTATATATTTAAAATCATCCTTACTGCTTCAATACTGTACCCAAGAAAAATTTTTGTGGGTGAAAATGAAGTATTTTTTTCTCGTTTTTCACATTTTCTGATATTGAAGACGCATGCTTATTATTATGCTTTCTGGATTCGAAAGTCTTGAAGAGCTAAAAATTTTAACTTATTATTTTAATCCCCATTCAAATTGTAACATACAAGAGGCACAATCGGAAGCATGTCTGCCTCTTTAATAGCCAGTGAAGGGGAGAATTCATATTCAGCCCAAATTGTGTTTGAAGCTGCTGAAATATTCAAGACTTGCTTTAATAATCTTAAAAATCAAAATTTACATTTGATGTGTCTAAATGGAGATGCTGAGAATGAAATTGTTTTGGGAGAAGATTCTTCTAATAATTTATTAAACTGCTCGTTTTTAGCTATCTTTCCTTGACTCGGTTTTGGAACTAATTCTTCAACAGACTCAATTTCCTAAAATTTTAATTAATTAGAATTCTATTTTTTAAATAACCTCCTCTTCTTGTATTGCATCCACAATATTATTTTGTGGTAAGATTTTAACTTCTTCAATCACTTTGTTTATCTCATCTTCCTTGGAAGAATTTTCTTCTTCCTTGGAAGAACCTTTCTTGGAAGAACCTTCTTTCTTAGAAGAACATTCTCCTACCTCATTCTTGTTTAAAACTAAATGAAATAAAATATATTAATCAAATTTTTGTCTAAAATTATGATTATTCTTTATGTTTATTGACTTGCATGTGTCAGAATACTAATAAAAAGACTTGACTATGAGTCTATACTACTTATCAAGTCTCTACTTGACTAAAGACATGACTAACCTTTATACCAAAGTAATAATACAATAGAATCCGCGAGACTAGACACTAATAACAAGCTAATCTCTACCGAGAACGGCTTTGCCTTTTATACTAAACTAACGTCACCCTAGTATCATTAACATACTTGAAATGCTTTCAACTTGATCTCCATTATTATTTTCTTCTACTTCAAAATCATCTTGATTATTTTCTTTTACTTGATCATTCTTACTAACAACCCCATCTTTCTTTAAGTCCTTTACGTTAATCGTTTTTCCCTTTTTATTTTTCTTTCCAAATCTTAATCCTCCAAGTATCCCCTTAGTTTTAACCTTAAATCCTTTAAGTATTCCTTTACTCTTTGCCTTATTTTTTGATTTAGTAGTTCCTTTCCCTGTTCCTTCAAGTTTTTTGTCCGAAGACAAATGAACTATCGAGTTACTTGCTTGATCACCCATCTTTTGATTGCCTTTTTTGCCATTTTCCTTTATCATTTTATACAAATCATCTTTATTTTTATCCTCATTTTTAAACAAAATATTATGAATTTTATCCCTTATTTTACTTTGTCTTTTGTGTTTAATCCCGTTAGCTTTGTTTACTCCTAAAGGATTTTTGCTCTGTTTATTCTTTCTTTTATTCCGTTTTGTTATCTTTTTATCTTTATTTAATTGTATATTTTCTTGAAATTTTGAATGATGTATTTCTTTATTTTTTATCTGGTCACTATTTAATGAGATATTTTCCTTTGGATTTTCACTAATCATTGTTTTATCCTCCTCATTTTGTTTATTTTTTTCTTTTATTTCTACATTTTCATTTAATATTTTTGTTGAAATATCTTCTTTATTAATTGTATTGTTTTCATAATTACCCTTACTTTGTTCGTCGTTTACTCGTTTATCTACTAGAAAATGATTTTAATAACTTTTCAGATCCATGCGGTTATATACAAGTGGGGTTCGATAGTTTGATCAACCCCCCCCCATACATGCAAATGGGTTTTGATAGGGGAGACACAGATGACAATGGATGACAATGGGGTTACCATCATTAAGTTGCCCCCTATATGCCCCTAAAATCTACGTTAATTTTATTAACTTTAGGAATACCTTTCTCAATTTTATTAATCCCACTCGTTCCAACACTATCCTGTTTTGGAGTAAACTCAAATCTTTCTTCAATCATCTTTTTCCTTGGAGGGCTTTGCTCACTATAAAATCTCTTCAATCTCCCTTTATTTTCATTTTTTACTTGATCAGCTTCAGGACTTTCTTCCTCACTTTCTGAATTTGCCGAATAATATTCTGAATTAACCGAATAATATTCACTACTATCACTTTTATTTTCCGAAGAATTTTCGATTATTTTTTCTTCTGATACCACTGGTTCTTCAATTATTGTTTGCGCTTCGGGCATCTGATTCTTCATTTTATTTGCAACTATTTTATAATTTTTTTTCTCACTTTCTTGGTTATCTTGCCCTTCTTTTTCATGATTATTCGATTCCAATGCTATTGCTAATCCTTCTCTTTTATTCTCCGAAGTTAAGCCCAAATCTCGATTATTTGAAGTTTTTATTCTTTGAACGACATTTTTTCTTGACAAATCCTTTAAATAATTACCTTATAACCTGTATTAATTGCCCTCCCTCAAATAATTACCCCACTTTCATTAATTACCCCATACAATGATAGATTGAAACAGCAATTACCGCCCCAACAAATGCCCTAAAATACGTTCAAATTTCAAACCTCGTATAATGACCCTCCCTCGATTAATTACTCCCTCCAGCGAAGTTCAAAACAATAATTATCCAGGGTAGTTATTAAAGGATATACGGTATTGTATTTTTTAAATTTTAAAATCAAGAAGAATAACCTCTGATTTTAACTTTTCTTCCTTTTCATCCTCCTCTATAAATCTCTCGATTAACGACTTGGAAGATTTGGAAGGTCTAAATTTTGATTGTTTTAAATACTCATATTCGTCCTTATCCTGTCCAAATTTATAGGCTTTAAACTTGGGTGCGGCACTAACATAAGCACTTGAATATGACCCCAAAACAGGATTTGAATAATCATAAAATGGGTGTATTTTAATGTTTGTTGTGATTATTCTACTCATATCCTTCCCGCTCTTTATTTTTGTATTGGTTGTAATTGTGTTTTTGTTAATTGAATGGTGTAATCCAGAGGCAGCAAAAGGCATTCTATTATAATAATTAAATTAAAGAAAAATTTTTCGTGGAAGAAAACTTGCCCATTAGAAGAATATCCATCATTAACGCTCATATTTGTGGTTTTAGGAAATTTGGCTGTACTCGGATTCGAAGTCTTATTGCTAGAGAAAATCTGTTTTGCCAATCCTCTAAGTTTATTTTTAAGGCCATCGGAATCTTAAAATTGAAAAGAATAATTAAAACAATTTATAATCAAGTCTTCCTTTGACAGACCTTGAATTAGTGTTAACACAATTAAAAGTGTCAACAATTTCAGCATGAAATACAATCTGTTAAAAACAAAATTTCAAAAATTATTAATAAAAATAAATAAGAAAATAATTATATTTTATTTAATATTGAAAAAAGGGGAATGAGAGGCTATGAGAGGAGAGCCTTAAAGTGAATGAGAGCCCTTACACAAGAATCTTGGCTATAATTTCTTAACATCTCTAACTCGCTAAATCTCTAATAATTTTTTATCTTTGCTTTCTGAATCAGGTAAGTAGTCGATTAAGCATATCCCTTGTCAATATTAATCGTATCCCTGCCATGAAAGAATTATTGAATAATGTAAGCATTAGTCGATGCACCGGTAGCTCGGTGATAGAGCTCCTGTATTTGGTAAGCGAAAGCGCTAGCGATTACTGACAAGTGGTCAGTAATCGCCCGTGGCTAAACTTGCCCATGGCTAAACTTTTGCTAAACCTTTCTATAAGTAATTAATAGTAATAGGGTTGGGGTTTTCGAGCCGGGCCGATGTTCGAGTCCTTTTTGCGGGCCTCATCTTTTCGGGCCAAAATTCGATACCCGACTCGATCTTTCGGGCCAGACCGGGACCCAACACTAAGTAACAATAAAATTCCAAAAACTCCTCCAAATTGGCACCTTTTGTCGAAAAATTTAGGCCAGAAAAAATTTTTAAGTGTTCAAAAATTTAAAAACTACCTTATTCAAAAATTTTCCAACTTTCTTCTAAAGTATTGTCTAGATAATTACGCCTTTCAATTAGAATAAAATAAATTTAATTATTAAAATTTTTAGTGTAATGTTAGTGAAAATAATTCTATTATTTTTTTTAATTCTCTAAATTTTTTTAATAATTATTTAATAATTTTTCAATAATTTTTAATTAAGCGGATGTAAAAAATTAAGCGGATGTTATTTCATGTCAGACATTAAGAAATAATTTTTCGTATTTCTCAACTTTTAATAAAGTGCAATTTTTTATGGACAGACGATTGATTTAAATAATATTAAAAATAAATATATTAATATTTAAAAAATAATTTTTAAACAATGAAAGCTTTAATGTTTGTTTACTCCGAACATTTTGAAAATTTTAAAACTAACTCGAGAAAGAAATTAATAAAAATATCACTAAAAGTTTTTTTAAATTTTAAAGTCAAGCAGAGAATTGCCTTTTTTAAATACCCAAATTTTTCTTAAAAAATCAAATCCCCCATCAAACTTCTTTTCAGAACGCACCATAAGCGAATTGGATAGCTTCTCCGCCTTTACTTTGCATTACTTGTTTGTCATGCAATTCTGTCTTGGAATTAAGTTTATGATAAAATTCAGTTAAATCATCTAATGATGGAATATATTTTTCAAGATGTTTGAATTGCTTAATTTTCCCTTCCATTTGATTATTTTTGTTAAATTTTATGTCAAAAGCTTCCAAAACTTTTTTTATTTTTTCATGTAATTCTTTTAAATCTTCCAAAACTTGATCATTTCTATTTTTTAAAATAATATATTCTTCAAGTTTTTTAACCAATTCTACTGCGATTTCTAATATTTTCTAAAAAAATTTTTTATTTTCTTAATTTTATTAAAGGAAAAATAAAATTATTAGGGTTTGATGGTGTTTTATTAAATGAGTTTTATCAATGGGACGGAAATCATTATCGGATAAATTTAACTAGCATTTCTGGGTTTATTGCTCAGAAGGTGGATGTCTAGGATTATATATATATTGTTAGTAGTAGGTACATTGCTGATTACACCCCCCCCCTCCAACAAATTTTCAATTTAATTTAGAATCTAAAAGGTTACGTACGTGTACGCCATATTTTGCAATTTTTCCTGCATCCTTCTGATTTATTCTTGAAGTGTCTATCTGGGTGACTCCAATACCATTTAATTGATCATTGAAAAAGTTTTCTAGATTTTTTATGCTTTGCTCCACAGTCTCCCCATCTTTTTTAAATTAATTTTAAATTTAATATTAATTTTATTTTTACAGTTGAACTTCACTATGAGATAGTTTTTGGGGCTTATCTTATAGAAGGGTATCCTAAATAGGTAGTTGGTATCGTTTAACCATTTAGATCCTCCACCAAATAGCCAACCGAATTTTAAGAGCAAACTATCCGAAATTGAGGTTATCTGTTATATTAGCTCTCATAGTAAGTTCCGACTTATTTGAATTTGAAATTCAGAATTTAAAATATAATTTAAAAGTATTACCAATTAAGGAAACAAAACATCCAACTATTAATGTTGTAATAAAACAACAAAATATGCTTACTTTCATAATTTAAATAAATTCAAAATTAAAATTAAATAATTAGGTAAATGTCCTACCTGCCTTTTATCAAGAGGAAAACCACATGAATAGCTAGTATAATTATATGAGAAAAGTCAAATTTAGATTACACATCAGATTCAAAATTTTAAAATAAATTTTAATGAATTATTTAAATTGTTAATTTCTAAATTAAATAATTAGGTAATTAAAATTGATTACCGTTTTTTTCTATTAATTCTTCCGTTAATTAACATTTCAATTTTTTTCTGGAATTATTCGAGCGCTGGGAATTATTAATTCAAATAACACATTTAATCGAACCATCTAGCTTTAGAATTTACCCAAGACGTTATGATCTATAGGTGGTTTCGACTTCTGGTCAGAAGACTTCTTGGCCTCCAAAATTCTCAAAATTTTCGCCTGCGGCGCGAAAAGGGTTGAAATATGAGGATTTATGGCTGCGAAGCCTTCCAAGATACAAAAGTTATCGAATACGATGCTATAAATTTAAAACTAGATGCCCTGAAATATATTATTGATATGGGGATCAGGGTTGCGTCGTAATTACGAATTACGATTACGAATTACGAATTACGGCGTTTTTTGAGTTACGAATTACGAATTACGATTACGAAAATATCGTGAAAAATTACGAATTACGAAAATAAAAAATAAAAATTACGAAAAATATTAATGCCCTCCCTTACTACGTATTCATTAATTTTTAGAAGGAAAAGGGAAAGGAATATTTAATTTTTCTTTTACAACTCATTTTGTTGATCGGTGGTTGAGTGGTTTACAAGTCGGGCTTCACTCACTGTGATATTTTGTGGGGTTTGGTTCGAATCCATGAGTGGGAAATCAAGTTTAAACAATTGTTTTTTTCAAAAATGAATGTTTTTAAACTTTGATTTTGTTTTTAATTTGTAAATTTATTTTTTTTATTATCTTAAATTTGAAAAAACTTTAAAATTCTTAATTTAGTCATGAATTTTCTAAAATTTTCGCCTGCGGCGCAGAAAATCTAAGAGTTCTGGCTTCCTTTCTAACAAATGAATTTTTTCTCTTAAGGCTTTCCAAAATTGTCAAAATTTTCGCCTGCGGCGCAGAAAAGTGATCTGAGATTAACAACGAGATCAAGAGCGTTTTATTCACGTGTCGTTTTATTTTTGTCAGGATTAAATGAGAGTGATATCACGTGATATCAAACATTAATCTGGGACGATGATTGAAGATATATCAAAGGATTAAGGGGATTAAGAGGGATATCAGAGAATTAATTGGGATGTGAAATAATATCAGAGAAATAAGAGGACTTGGAGTGATTAATGGGAAAAGCAAAAATTATTAATAAATTTTGATTTTTTAAATTAATTAAATATTTTTTAAAAATTACGAATTACGATTACGAATTACGAATTACGGCATTTTTTGAGTTACGAATTACGAATTACGATTACGAAATTTTTTTAAAAATTACGAATTACGAATTACGATTACGAAAAAAAATTTTCGATTACGACGCAACTCTGATGGGGATTGATTGATAAAATACGGTAAATTAATAATATTTCGTCATTTTTTTGTCCTTTTTGTTGTTAATAAAATAATCATACTTTAGCTGTAAATATTTATTGAAAATTAATTTTATTATTCAGAATAATTTCTATTATTTAATTAGTTATAAGCTGCCTCTTAACTTAAAAAATTACACAAAATCAGAAAAATTATGAATTTGAACAGGTGTAAACGATGTAAAACACCTGTTAAGTAGACTATGGACTAGGAAATTATTAAAAAAAATTTGACCGCCTCTTATCTTTCTTGAAAGCTTGTTAAGCAAAAAAATTTTATTTTTATTATTAAATTAATATTTTTATTTGACGAATTTACTCAATTATCTAAAAATTTATAAAAGTTAAAGTATAAATTTATTAAATTTATTACAAAATTCAGTAAAAATATAAAATTGCATTTTCATTTTTGCCAATACCCACATCTACATGTTAAAATTGTATTTCCGTTTAATTTATTTTTAAAAAATTAAAAAAAAGCACAACAAAATGATTATTTAATTTTTTAAAATACACTTTCCGATTGAGTAATAACAAATATAATTTTTTAATAATTGCATGCCATCTTTGTTTTTGTATGCAAATTGTACCCATATTTGCATGTTAAAATAATTAAAAAAAATGAGCTATTTAATTAAATAGCTCATTTTTTAAATAGTTTCATTTTAATAAAATTGAACTTGAAAATAAAATAAAACTGAAATAAAAATTAGAAAATGAGCAACACAACATGGATATTTAATTTCTTCAATACACTTTCCCAATCTGTAATTCCCCCAAATATAATTGCTTTATTAATTGTTGTACCTTCAACCATTCTTTACTTGACTGAATTAGGAGTGATTTTTCGTTTCAAAAAAGTTTTCAAATCTTCGTTCTTCAAACTTTTTGCTGCTAGAACTATATCGGTTAATTAAATTCTTAAATAATTTGGTAACAGTAAAGATATGAAAGAGATAAAAGAGAAAGCATTAGCCGAGACTTGATAGCTCAGTGTTAGAGCTCATGTATGTGGTGAGCGAAAGCGCCTAGCAATAACAGTCAGGGCCCGTATCACAAGAACGTGGTTCGTGGTTATTTAACCCTTACCGGGCGGTAAAATTGGTATTATAAGAAAAACCAGTGGTTCATGGTCAAATGAACAGTCATATAACCCCTACCAAGAGGTCGTGGTTAACCTGTTTCATAAGAAAACGACTTTTTTGTCATTTAACACCTGCCGAGTAGGGTTAAATGCTGCTAAACTTATGCTAAACTCTTTCTAAAATTCCCCAGAAAGCAATCCTTTCATATATCAATTTTTCTTTAGAGTATCATTGCTTTGATTAGCCTATGTTTGTATTCACGTTTTGGACGTGTTGGTTTCTTCCTCTCAATCTATTCAAAATTGCCTGGTGTTTATTTGGCAATTTTCAATTTTATGAACAATCATTTTTATTTTGTGGAGAGCACGTCTACTGCCACACTTCTTCTAAATAGACTGACAGCTCTTTTGTGGCCAGTAAAATATGAAAGGGTCCAATTAAGGATTTTAAATTGAATTAATTTTGAAATTCAGATTTGGAAGAAATTGTGGTATTGGGTGATTATTCTTGCTTTTATCCTTCCACTTCCAATAACCTGGCATACTTTATTTTCGGAGGTAGTTATTTGGGTTCATGATGATAATGCAACGTTTACTTTGTTTACAGTAATGAAGCCTGATGTAATTTTGGTAAAATTTATTTTATCGTATAAATTTACAGGATCCAAATGACCCTTTGATTGCTGCGGAGTTTACTGGGTTTTTAACAATTGTTTGTCTGGCAATTAATCTTGCCAGCCTTTTTGTCTATAAACGGACAAAAATTGTCAGTTCACAGCAGACTGAAAGCAAGCAGAAGATGGAAAAACGTCTGACAATTTATTCGATTTTGACTTTCTTTGGGCAACTTTTATATACTTTATATATGGTAAATCGGGAATATTTGAATAATTTTGAAATTTCTTAATTTCAGATAATTCTTTACTTTGTGGCTTCCCAACTTCAAAATTTTCATATAGATTCCGATTTGGGAGAACTAATTTTCTTGTCAGTTTTTAATCAACTTTGCTGGGTCAACGATATTAGTACAATTGCCATCCCTGCATTTTTGCTTCTCTGGGCTTCTGAAATGATGCATTCACATATTTATAAATTAATCCGAAAAATTTGTTTTTTACCTAAGGAGAATAATAATGTAGTTATGGTTATTCCTAAACAGGCTTTTACCTCGAGTACTACTAATACACAGAAATGAGCAAACTCTTAGTTTTCTGGATATTTTATTTCTTTATATTTTCACAATTTATAGACTATCACACCCCCATGCCACCTCTCACTATCACCCTCACTCAATTTGTTACCCTCTCTATATCGGTGGGATATTGCACTTCAGAACGAACCCTGTCTCTCTCTTTATTCCCAAATTCACCTGTCCATTTATACGTAATTCAATTAAGTATACTTGACATTATATACCTAATTTAAATTGATAAAACATCTGTCTTTTATGAGGAACACAAGAAAATATCTGCAGAATTTTTTTAATTTTCCAAACATTTCATTAAATTTGAAAAATAATTTTTATATACTAATAAATTTTTAACAGATTACTTGGACTTTAAAGAAAATTTCTGAGAATAAACAGTGAAAAAACCTGTAAAATTGCACTTTGCCATTAATTTTTGACAGAAATATTACCCAAAATTAATTAATAATTTTTTAATTTTATCTTCTAAATATTGGTACAAAATATTTAAAATTTATTTAAAAATTTTAGTTATTTGTTTGGCTAAAGGCAGGTGTAAAAGTTCATTTTTAAATTTTCAATAAATTGTTGACTGTTATTAAAATAATTTTTAAAAATGTTTATAATTTTCTGTTTTCACACTAAAGTGCATAATTCCCCTTAGAAATAAGGTAATCCTGTTTATTTAATTATTTTTAAGATATTTTGAAGCTTTTTCAGATCAAAATATTTGCTTAATCCAGATGCAAAACTGTATAAAATTAAAATTTTTATAGTGTATAAAATGATTAGGTTATTAAGAACCTAACTATCAATGTCTTTTAATTATTAACTTTATTCTCGAATTTATGAATATATCTATCCCAACTATATTTTTCATTCAAGGCTGAATGAATAGGCTTTTTAATTATCATTGAATGAGTGCAATATCTGTGCTATGACAATTTTAAAAATTAGGGATACAGCCCGATGCGAAAGCGGATACATCCCTGATACACAGAGGGATAGATGGGGATCTTCTGATATCCATTTCAGACAATGAATTAGCTAAAAATGTTAAAAATTCGTTTACTGTTCTAATATCTTTTTTTAAATCTTTACTGCTCAATAATATTTAGATATATTTTTTATAATTAAAAATGTGCCGAAATTTGATTTTATTGTTTGTTACAGTATTAATTATTCAGACAGGTGAATTAAATTTATTCTCCCACAAAATTCTCATTTTATAGAAATTAATGCTTTAACACTTGATGAACAAAATGCCGTTCTTGCTTGTCATAATAACTTCCGAGCTTCACTAGCTAATGGAAAAGAACAAAACAAGACTGGAATGTTGCCATCCGGCATGAATATTAAAAAGCTGACTTATTCAAAAACTGTGGAAGCTAGTGCTACTAATTGGGCAAATAAATGTACACAAAGTCATACTCCTAGCAATCAGCGAAAATACGGAGAGAATCTTGCAATGGATGGTAACGCAAAGCTGACTACAAGTTATATTTTTATATCCTGAGAAATAAAGCTTTCTCTTTTAGTTTCAACTTCTTTTAATTTAAACTCCTCTTAAATCCAATTCAAGTCCTAACACAATCATCTCCAAATTAATATTTATACTCTTTCTTGAGTTATAAGGCCGAGATTTAGTTGAGCTGCTCCGCTAAACCTTGGAACATACTACCATTATATTCACTAAGGATAACTATTGGGTTGGCAAGACGGTCCTTTGCCAGAAAACATGAATTATATAAACATAAGCATGTGAAATTTACTTAGATAACACCTGAAATATAATAAGAAAAATTATTTACTATTTGATACCTTGAGGATTAAATATGTATTTAATATTCAAAAACATTTTCTCTACAATTTCAGAAGACGCACTTTTAAAAGCTTGTAAAAATTGGTGGGGAGAATTCAAAAAAGTTGGAATACAAGCTAGTCTAGTTGTTAACGGAAATAATTTCATTAAAATTGGCCATGCTACACAAATGGCCTGGGCGGAAACTACCGAAATTGGTTGTGGGGTAGCAAAATGCCCAAATGCACCGTATAAAACTTATACTGTTTGTCAATACAATAAACCGTTTGTTTTGATTTTTGGCTAGATTAATCTGAATTTTTAGTGGAAATTATCTTGGACAAGCTGTTTACAAAAAAGGAAAAGCATGTAGTGGTTGTGGAAGCAAAGGGTGTTCGAATGGATTATGTAATAATTGAACGAGAATAATGAAAAATATATTTATAATATTTAGGATAGTGTAATAGTTTTATTCGTAAAATTGAATAGCTTTATAATTGTTGATAAAATATTTGATAATTGAATAGTAAACTATTAATGGTACACCCCTATGTACCGCGAGCCCAATGTACCGCCGGCTATCTTTGTTCAAAATTTTCAAATCCGTGGCGCCCTGATATGGTTCGATGCGTTTCGACCAGCTGAATCGAACCATACCAGGGCGCTACGGATTCGACGATTTTGGACAAAGTTAGCTCGGCGGTACATTGCGCTCGCGGTACAATAACCTGTTCCTTCTGCGGGGTAATTAATTAATTAATAAGTAATTAATTAATTCATTAATTCAATCATTAATATGGGGATGTGGCAAAATTGAAAGGTAACTTAATGCTTTCTCAAAATGTATTTGAATTTAGCGAGATTATGGTTGGTAATCGGTTAATAAGTTTATTATTTACTTAAGGTCAGGTGGAAATTTCCGATTTTTTTAAAAATTTGTCTATTTCTCTGTTTATTATAAGCAATATTTCATAAAAAAGTGAAAATTCAAATTTAATTTCTGCTTCTCTCTTACTACCGGTTCACTCTTTTAAACAATGAAACGTGTCTCTTGAATGTTTGTTCAATTCCAGCTGTAAAGTGTATAGAATCCAATAGATATTGAGCTTATAAAGGATAGTAAATTCAATTAATTTAACCATTAAATTTACCTTTTTTGATTTTACTTGAATAATCACCCGTCTAATTAGGAAGATAAAATGTGCCAAAACTTATTCCTACTCTCGATTACGTTATTAATGATTTTGAATGGTAAATGGGTAAATTTATTCTCCCCCAAAATTCTCATTTTGTAGAAATTAATGCTTTAACACTTGATGAACAAAATGCCGTTCTTGATTGTCATAATAACTTCCGTGCTTCCCTAGCTAATGGAAAGGAGCAAAACAAGACTGGAATGATGCCACAAGGAATGAATATTAAAAAGCTGACTTATTCAAAAATTGTGGAAACTAGTGCTACTCTTTGGGCAAACAATTGTAGTATGAGTCATACTCCAAGCAATCAGCGTAAATACGGAGAGAATCTTGCTATGAATAGTGATCCAAACATGGCTACAAGTTTGTAACCCGGGATTGAACTTTTACCTCGCTCTTACTATTTTAAGCAACTCTGACTAAGCAGAACTACCTATATGAAAAAAATTAAATCTTAATTCTGATATTGAGTTACTTTGAAATAATTAAAATTCAATTAAATTTTATACAAAAATTTCCATTAATTAAAATTTTAGAAGCCGCTCTATTAGAAGCTTGTAAAGCTTGGTGGGCAGAATTGAAAGATGAGGGATTCCAATCTAGCCTAATTGTTGATATGAATCATTATAATCATTTTTCACAAATGGCTTGGGCAGAAACTACCGAAATTGGTTGTGGGGTAGCAAAATGCCCAAAGTCGATGTGGAAAACTTATACTGTTTGTCAATACAATAAACCGTTAGATTTAAAAACATTAATTAAAATCAGTATAATATTTAGTGGGAATTATCTTGGACAAGTTATTTACAAAAAAGGAACACCATGTAGTGGTTGTGGAAGCACTGGATGTGCTTCTAATGGATTGTGTAATTAAACGGATTTAGGAAGGAAAAAATTTATTTTGAAAATTATAATCATTAAAAAATATCGTATTAACTGTTATAGTATAGTGATTGTATTTGTATAAATCTTTATATCTTTACTTCCACGCCTGAAATGGCTTTACTGAATTATTCTTTACAAAAAGGGTAGAGGATGAGGAACCATACATATTTGAACCTCCATTTGCTGGTAACACAGAAACAATTTTCATGGTGGTTGGTGGCACTATAAATTTGTCTATTCCCGGAATGAATCCAAAAGTCTTGCAAAATGCTATGCGATAGTCCTTACTGAAATAAGAATTCTATTGAAAATTTGTATGAAGCAAAACTCGCCTAAATTTAAAAAGAATAGGAGCATTTAAACCCATAGCGATATATGGTAGATAAGAGAAACAAAAAGTTAAATAAGCGATATGAAGAGGTTTAAGCCATCTTTCACATATCGGGATTACAAAAGCTTGTAAAGCATAATAAGAAAACCATCCTAAAGTTATCGTTAAAGCGATAATAGTTAGTGATTTAATGATTCTTTTAGTCCAATCAAGAGCTGCTAAAAAAAGGAATTTTAATACTTAGCTAATTAGATAGCTAACCATTACTTTTATGAAGGATACGAAGAAATGTCCAAATAGCAATATAAAAGATTAGAACAATTAAGAGTATAGCTACATTTATAAGGAAGAGGATATTCTCGAGCCAGCCTTGGTAGCAATCATCGGAGGATATACAGACTTCCTTTCTAAAAGAGTAAAAGAATTCGAATTGAAATAGGGGACAGAATACAAATTGCGGAGAATTGGGCCTACACATGTCCCTAACCCTCTCTCTCTCACAAAGACCTGACATCTCAAAGGACTCTGAGAGATGTGCAATTTTTATTATCTAATTAACTATTAAAACATACAAATCTGGCATTATATAAGCACTATATAATGTGGCAGCAATAAATACACCTGCATGGATAAAGCAAAAAGCAAAGAGGGCAAAACGATATTTAAGGGTCTCTCCATTTTTAAGGTGCCTTGAAGAAATTTTTTGAATTAAACCTCATAACTTTATAATGATTTAATACCACGAGATAAAAGCTGTACTCAAAAGGCGATCCAAAGCAATTACACATAATGTGGAGATGATAAAATTTCGAAGAAATATTGGAACGGCCTAATTAAAATTTAGGAATAATTTTAATAACATCTGCTGTCTGATTTCATTATGTGATATCCTTAGAATTAAACTTTCATCTGCTTATGGTACAATTTTAAAAGGGACGTGGAAATCAGGGCTGGGCAAAATCCGATATTAAAAATGGGTGTCGGTCTGAACTGAACAGTGGTATCCTTAAAGCTAACATAGTGGGTTTAATTAATTTACTTGTATAGCTAAACATATCCGTATATTAACAAATTGTATCCCAATTAATAGCATTATAAACCCAATAGTTAAAGAAAGTTCAAAGAGGGATGTAGTTAATGCATTTGTGGCAATTAATATATGACAAGTTCCTTGGAATGTTTTTCTGAAATCATTAATATTTTGGCAAAAATTATTCCAATACCTATTAACAGCAAAAACCCAAAAAAGTAATAAATTTGTAAAAAATCCAATCATGGCAATAAACCAACGGAACCCACAATTATTATAAATAATGTTGGTATTCCATTTTTCCAAAATGTTAGGTAGAACTTAAAAAATTATTTTCAATTTTATTTAAAATTCAAAAATAATTCTTACGCCATTTGTCGTTACGTTGTAATTTAAATTTGAATCGTTGAACGGAAATTCATGAATATTTTGCATTTTATTATGATTATTATTTATAAAATTATTAATTTTATTTTTAAATCTAAAGTATAATTTGACGATTATTGCAATTATAACCCAATATTTATAGCCTTGCTTGGAATTATAGTCTAACTCCCATGAAAGTCATTATTCCAAAATTCAACAGGGTTAATGTTAGATTCTTATTTAATTCCTTGCAGTAAGGGACTGGATCACGTCTTGAGCTTCCGGGATTTCATAATGAAATCCTTGATGTTCATCGATAAATAGGGGGAGTTTCTGAGTCACGCGATCATCAATTGCGAGGATCCCATCCCAGCGAGGATCCCGTCCTTATTTTTAGAAAAAGACTGCTAAGGTACCCAAACTCGTCATTTAGCCGCACAAAAAGTGAGTAACTGAATAAATTTTTTAAATTATTTATTTATAATCACAGAAAATTGAAAATAATTTACCATTTATATTGCTTACAAAGAAGCCAAATATAGGCTTTCGGAAAATAAAATTTGTGAGAATTTATTTTTAAAAATTTAAAATAAACCTCTGGGAATAAAAAAATTTCAACAAATCATGATTTATTCAGTTACGTACCGAAATTATTACAAAAGACTATGAGAAATTTTTTCATTCATGCTGAAATTTTCCAAAAGTCAAATTTCAAAAATAATGCCAGAGAAAATTTCTGAAAATAGAATTTTGCATTTCCGGTTTTCTGTGAAAATTAAGGAATATTCTGCAATGGAATTTGTCTTTCGCGGAAATAATTCTATTGCATATTGAGAATATAAAATCCAAAAATAAAATTTTTGAATAAATTAGAAAAATTTTAGACGATGAAGTTAATCTGAAGAAAATTTATAGAACCGTCCCGAAGCCGCCTCAACTCTTTTCTAGCAGGCTTATGACTGTATCAACTATAAAATATACTAGTAACTTAATAAATTTTCAAATTTAAAATGTCTAAAAACGAAAAGTTACAATCGAAATTACTGGTCAAGTTCTTCACAAAAAGAGTGAAAACAAAAATTTTAAACATGTTATTATGTTTGTTTTTATTTTTGCTTATAATTTGATTATGTATTTCAGAGAAGGTGAGGCTCTAAAAATACAAGTTGATAACTAACTTGTTTTATTATTAAATTAAGTTTCCAAAAATAATATTTGAGGATAATTTAATTAATTTTATAATTTGCTACAAATCTTATAAAAATAAAATTATAAAAATAAATATATCATTAAAATAGTCCAAATATCCTTTTCAATTCTCTACTTTCCTTAAAGAAGCTCTTTTTACAAAAGAGGAGCTGATGTTGAGGCCGGATTTATTTTGTTATTCGCTATCATTTTTGTTGGAGAAATTGAATAGGCCTTCAAACTTGACTGGTTTAAAGGAACAATAAATTTTTCAATTCCTGGAATGAATCCAAAGGTCTTGCAAAATGCTAGGCGATAATCCTTACTGGAATAAAAATTTTTTAAAAATTATTCAGAGCAGAACTTGCCTGAATATAAAAAGGATTGGAGCATTTAAAGCCATAGCGATATAAGGAAGAAACGAGAAACAAAATCCGAGGTAGGTAATCTGAAGGGGATTAAGCCAGTTATCCAAAGCCGGCAATGCAAAAGCTTGTAAAGCATTGTAAGATAGCCACCCTCCAGTTATTGTTAAAGCTGTCAAAGTTAATGATTTGATAATTCTTTTAGTCCAATCAAGAGCTGCTGAAAGGAGGAATTTTAATTATTAGCTAATTAGATAGCTAACCATTACTTTTATGAAGGATACGAAGAAATGTCCAAATAGCAATATAAAAGATTAGAACAATTAAGAGTATAGCTACATTTATAAGGAAGAGGATATTCTCGAGCCAGCCTTGGTAGCAATCATCGGAGGATATACAAACTTCTTTTCTGAACGTATTAAAAAATAATATTAGTCACATAAGTGTAATGTTATATTGACAGAGGAGATCGGTTCCAGTTAACATAAAGTTGGGACCTAGATATGTCCTAAACTCTATACTTGAGAAAAATCCTGAAGGATGTGTGATTTAAAGAATATTTCTTATATAATTAACTATTAAAACATACAAGTCTGGCATAATGTAAGCACTATATAAAGTAGCAGCAATAAACACTCCTGCATGGATAAAGCAAAAAGCAAAGAGAGCCATACGATATTTTAGGGTCTCTCCATTTTTAAGGTGCCTTTGTAAATTTTTTGAATTAAACCAGAAAATTTTATAATATAATTCATTACCACGAGATAAATGCTGTGCTTAAAAGACGATCCAAAGCGATTACACATAACGAGGAGATGATAAAATTTCGAAGAAATATTGGAACGGCCTAATTAAAATTTAGGAATAATTTTAATAACATCTGCTGTCTGAAATCATTATGTCATATCCCCAGGATTAAACTTTTATCTATGGGACAATTTTGAAAGGTGATTGGACATTGAGTTTAAGATACGGCTGGGCAAAATCGGATATTAAAAATGGGTGTCGGTACGGAGACGGAGACTGTCTGAACATAGTGGTATCCTTAAAGCTAACTTATAGTGGGTTTAATTAATTTACTTGTATAGCTAAACATATCCGTATATTAACAAATTGTATCCCAATTAATAGCATTATAAACCCAATAGTTAAAGAAAGTTCAAAGAGGGATGTAGTTAGTGCATTTGTGGCAATTAATATATGACAAGTTCCTTGGAATGTTTTTCTGAAAAATTTTATTGAAAAAATATTTTTTTGCTGCTACCTATTAACAGCAAAAACCCAAAAAAGTAACAAATTTGTAAAAAATCCAATCATGGCAATAAACCAGCGAATACCCACAATTATTATAAATAATGTTGGTATTCCATTTTTCCAAAATGTTAGGTAAAACTTGAAAAATTTTTTTAATTTATTTTCTTTAATTTATTTATTAAAGCTATTATTTTTAAGCTAATTTTTCAAAAATTTTTAAAATAATTTTAAAAAATATTACATTATTCGTAGTTACATTATAGTTCATATTTGGGTCGTTGGGAGGGAATTCTATGCCGTTCATATTATTTGACATATTTATACAATTTTGAAATTAATTTCTCGATAAATAATTTAATTATTTACTAATTAATTTAAATAAAATTTTATTACATAATGACGAAAAATATATAATTTAACAGAAAATAAATTATTTCTCAAAAAATTTTTCTAAGAAATTTATAATTATATTAGTAAAATTAAATAAAAAATAGAATATAATTCATTAATCTATTCACAACCCAAAATTAGCCTTGGAAAAAATTTTTAAAAATTCAAAAAATTAAAAAATCACAAAAATCTCTTCAGAAAAACTCTCTAAAATTACTGTACTCTCCTTCTGACTATAAAAATTAAAAAATAAAATTTAAAAGTGTTCTAATTAAGCTCTCAAAAATTTATTTTTATAATGAGCTTGAAAAGAACTTTTTTAAAGTTGGTGGGAATTTTTGGAAAAAATTTAAAAAAATTAATTATATTCGCAGAATTTATTTTTAATTTTTGTATTTTTAAAAGTTTTTTTACAAGTTTTTTTTTATTTTTTTCTTAATTTTTTAATCTGTAAAAAAATATATTTGTGCATGACTTGAGAATATTAAAAATATATTCTGCGCAAAATTAAAAAAAAATTATACTTGGTATAAAATAAAATTTTATTATTTTCGTACTTTGATGGGAAATAAATTTAAAAATTTGGGAGGAATATTGAAAAACTTAAAAATATTTAATTTCTGTTTAGTGTGATGTAATATACACTAACTTGAATTATTTGGAATCTCGGAAATAGGCTCTCGAAAAAAAATTCTTTTATGTTTCTAAACGGGAAGGAGGATTGAGACGTTGAGACACAATAACTTCCTTTAATGGAATCTCGGAACAAAGCCTTTCAAAAAACTTTTTTTAAGCCAAAGCTGTCACGCTTGAAATGGAGGATAATTGAGACGTCGATTTTACATTCAAAAATAAATTCTTAATAAAGTCAAACAATAAAAAAAAGCTAAAAATTTTTGACACAAAAAAATTGGAAATTGAGTAACTACAAAATAGCTTAAACATTTAATTAGCCTCACCTATTTTATTTATTTTTTTCTAAAAAATCTACTTAATTAAATTTTATTTACAAAAATAATTTATAGTTTAGTTAAAATTAAAAATAACTAATTGAACTAAATTTAGAAAATTTTTTCTCAAAAATTATATAACTATTTAGGTTTAAGTAAATTTAATTTTTGTGGAGTAAAATGGATATTGAAATGGATTTTTATTAGAGAATTTTTTCGTTAAGAAATACGCATTTTTGCAACAAAAATTAACAGCTGATAAATTTTTACTTCCAAATTCAAAGAAAAATATTTACAATATTAGATTTCAGAAGCTAAAGCTATAAATTATTTATTTTTTGGGAGTGTGGGGAGAGGGGTGTAAATTTCGTCTGAACTAAATAAAAAATTTCTTAGAAACAACTAAAAATTATATACTACCGCCTTAAAGGAAGTCTATTTAATAGTAATTATAAATTCATAATTTATACATAGGAAATTAAATTTTAAAAATTCCAAAAATTAAACTTCCATAATTAATGAACTGTCTAGATTGAATTAATGGCAATATTAATTACACGGTATTATATTTTTTATAAATAATTCTAGAATTTTCATAATTATGACGTCTATTGGAACTTAGCTTTAGCGGAAATTTTAGGAATTATAGGAATTAATTACACTAGCTTGATTTCAATTTACGAAACCTTGCGCTCTAAAAAATAAATCTCAAGCTAAAGGTTTCGTTGGATTCGTATCAGGACTGATCGAACTTTCATTCCGTTTCGCTCATTCGTGACTTATTCCATTTCGTTTCTTTTCGAAAAAATAAAAAAATTTTGTTTCGATCAACCGTGATCAGAATATATATTCAAAAATATAATAAACCTATATTTTTAAATAATTTTATTCTTATAAAAAAATTTTTTTAATAATTCTAAATTTAAATTAATTTTTATTTGCTTGCACTTTTTATTTATTTTTGTCATTTTCACCTTTAAAAATAGAAAAGTAAATAAATAAAAAATTTAGAAAAACATTCAACAATTTTAAATTTAACTTTAAAAAAAGTAGACAAAATTGAGGGGGAAATAAAAATAATTAATAATAAAAATTCCATAAAAGAGTTTTAGGCAGGTGTTTAAAATTTAAAATTAAATTATTTTAAATGCTTAAAAATTCTAAAATTTTATTTTAAATAAATTGCAGGCATTTTAAAAAATTAAATAATTTTTTTTCGAGAAAAAAAATTATCGACATTTTATATTTTTATTAAAATAAAATTTTTTTAATTTTTAAATAAATTAAATCACAAAATAATAAATTCCAGGTAGGTATATGTATTATATTTTTATAATTTTATAAAAATAATATGTAGTTTTAAAACTGATTTTTATAAAATTATAATATAATAATATAAATATACCTGAAATTATTTATTTTGTGTAGAATTTTTAAATAAATTAAGCTATGAAAAGATCAAATTTAAAAAAATTATTAATTAATTTTTTAATATTTAATTCTTTTAATATTTAATTTTGTTTGAATTTTTGTTATTTAAAAAATAATTAAATTTGTAAGAAATTTTTTAAACGTTAGTTGCTGCCTTTATTTAATTAAAAAATTAATTAAAAATTAATAAAATGGCTTGTATTATGTTTATTTTTATTTTATTTATTTTAATTGTGTTTAATCCAAAATTAGTGGAAATGGCTGGAACTTGGCGTAAGAAAATTTAAAAAATTTAATAAAAAAATTTTTTTATAAGGGTATTTATTAAATAAATAAAGGGGTGAAAAAACAAATTTTGAGACATAAACAAAAATTAAATTAGTACCGACGTTTAATGCCCAATTATTTATTTTGAAATAAAATTCAAAGATCTCCCAAAATTTAATAAAATTGTTTAAAATATTTTTAATTCAGATATTAAATAAAAATAAAAAATATTAAAAAGTCAAAAATTATATCAGAAATTTAAAAAAAATTAAAATAATTTATAGGAAATAAAAAATTACTAAAAATAAAAAATATAAAATAAATCTACACTTGATAAATTTTTTTATTAATAATAATAATAATTAATTTTATAAAAAATTAATTATTATAAATTATTTATTAACCAAATTATTTATTAATTTATATTTTTAACTGAAAAAATGAACAAACTAGTACATAAAATTATTAGTTTCGTTAAATTATTATATGTAAATGAGAAAAAAATTTCAGAAAATAAATTGTTACGTTAAAAAAATATTTTTTTAATCAAATAATAAGAAAAGCAACACATAATAATTATTTATAAAAATAATTTAAATAATTTAAGAATAACCTATAATTAATTTTAGTATTTAATGTTAAATTTTGAATAATATATTTTTAAAAAATATTAAAAAATAGTTTAAACATTAAAAACAAAAAGAAATTTATTAAAATTAATTTAAATAAAAAATAAAACACCTAAAAATAAATAAATTTTTAAGGTTAAAATAAAAATATTATTAAGGTTAAAATTTATTATTAAGGTTATTTTTAAGGTTAAAATATTATATAAAATAAATTATGAATATATTATAAATAAGTTATTAAGAAGATGTAAAAAATTTAATTCTTATTTTTCCCCCTGAATTTTTCTCCCTTAATACCTAACTATAATTCCTTTCATTTCCTATGTTTTGGAATCTATTATAAAATACAAATAGAAGATACAAAAAAAAATACAAAAAAAATACAAATTTAGAAAATACAAATTTAAATTTAAAAACGGAACTAGTATTTACACCTATACCTAATAATAAAAAAATTATTTTTAAAAATTAACCAATTTCAGCTTGTATTAACGGCGAATGTGCAGATCCTAGCCATGTAAATAATTTAATACCTTTTAAAAATATTTTTGAAATTATTTAAAGTCAAGCTGTGACAGAAATAATTTGTATGGATGTCCACCACCCTCATGCAAAACCAACACGGATTGTAATGGACTTGAATGCCGAAATGGCTTGTGTGTTGATGAATTCCCCCAGAGAAGTGATTAAACTAGTCGATTTAAAAATATTTTTATTTTTTCCGTATTTTAGAACCTACCGGTTCTGCATGCGATAAACATTCTGATTGTTTACCTTCAACTTTGTGTGCTAATAATAAATGCGAAACGACTCAAAGGGTTGGATCTTTTGGTCTGTTTTTTATTTTAAATTAGAGTAACCTGAGTGCTGTGTATCTTCTGTACCTTGAGCGCTCGCGGGCGGTTCAAATTGTTTCGGGCGGGGTACGGGTCGGAGATAACTTTGAAAGAGAACAGGGACGGGGTATGTGTTTTAAAAATAAATAACTCTATTTAGTAATATGTGACAAGGACCAGGATTGCCTTCAAGGAAGTACTGGCACTTCCAAGGAAGTGTGTGCCAAATATAAAACTACTGATCAAAAATCGGGTGTTTGTTTGTTGCCTACTTCAGACCCAAATTTGATTGTTACTCCAATACCTTTTAGTACAACTCGAAGCTATAGCATAACTACGAGAGGTAAAATATTGTTTAAATTATGTAAATAAAGGGGAAAAATCATAAATTAAATTTACTATGAAATTTTGGAATAAATAAGAAATAATAAAATAAATTATTTCTATTTACAAATTTTATTTTGAAAAAAATTTTAGGAATTTTTCTGCATCATTAATTTTTAATAGTGTATTTTTATTATTGCATTCTGTATCTGATTTTTAATAATCTTAGTAAAAACCACATATAATATTATTTAAAAATTTTAGAATACAAATTTGCCTCCTAATTTACTCTAGAATTAATTAACAATCTAGGTATAATCTTGATTTAATTTAAGGTATTGGATATAATCGAGGAAGAAATTGTGAATTACATCGTGAATTATGTGGAAATAATGTATGTCTCTCTGCAAATTTTTTATAAAATTTAGCACTAATAATCAAAACACTCATCTCCTTATTTCTACTAAAGTTCGGCTCAATACGAGTTTTTTTTTCGAAATTTTTCTTTTTGATATTTTTCGATATTTTTATACGAATATCGACCGAGCTCTCCAGCCGATACCTAATTCCGAATCTTAATCAAAAATCTGTAGAGTTTCAAAAATCCCAACCTCTTAACAAAACAATTATTATATCTTTTCTAATATTTAATAGATGTATCAACAATTAATGAAAGATAATTGTCGCGAAACCTGTAGAGATGCTGGGTATAACCTCAACTGTATTAATACACATCCAAAGTATAGAAATTAAAAATTTTGTTAATTTTATTAAAAATAAATTTTAAAAGTTGTGTCTATTGGGCAGCTAATGGATATTGTGATAATTTGTTTTATCCGGAACAGACAAGGCGTGATACTTGTGGATTAATCTGTCATTTGTGTTAATAAATTTTTTGAATTATTAAATTATTATTTTTAATGTTATTTTGTGATTATTATGTGATTAACTAACCAAAAATTAAATTTTCTTTTTCAATTTCCAAAAAATAAAAAGAAATAATCGTTCATAAATCTAACCTTTAGTTTAAAAATTTAACAACAGTTGTTAGGTGCTAATTTTTGTTCAATCGAACACAAATTGATTTAAGAAAGATCACTTTAAAAAATAAATAAAGATTTCTGTGTTCGTTCAAATTTTTTCAAATAAAAAAATAAGCTATTGAAAATGTATGGAAGCTGCCATGGATACGGAGCCTATGGGCAACAATTAGATTATCGCCCCTTGTTTGCTCGCCATTGGCATTCTCCTCACTACAAATACAGTGAAGTACTTGGAGGAACTTATCATATACCGCACAGCCGTTACCCACCGCATGATGTTTACAAAACTCCTTGGTTAGTAATTTCATAATTAATTCTGGGCCTTACATGGAAAATGAACAAATAATAGGGTTGCTTGGAGTGTGGGACGTGATCTCGATCGAAAGTCTAGGTTTTTTCGAGATCTCGATTATCGTACGACACTCCTAGTCCGGTCTTTTGTTATGATTACTCGGAATCTTTTTATGATGGTTCTATTCCTCAAAATCTAATCACTAGAAATAACACTAGGCTAATATGTATAAAATAATTTAAATATTTAAGGTTAGCACATATACATCCAACACATTTAACACCCGGAGAACCTGAATGGTGGTATTAATATAACGAAGATTTAATTGTTTAATGAATACAAATCTATGTAAATTTTCTGAAGAAAAGAAAATTAGTAATAGAAGTTTATGAAATTATTTTCTATAATAAATATTAAAATAAAGTTATGATAATTATCGGAAAAACTCATTTTCGGAAAAAACTCAAAAACTCATTTCATTGATTCAGAAGGCTCGAAGTATCTATTTAACAACAAATAATCTTAATTATCTCAGTTCGAAAATTTTTAAGAAATTTATTTTAAAAATCTCTGCAGCACTTTTTCAGATACAGTTTTAATTCTCCTTTGAATATCTACTAAAAACATCTAGAAGATATCTCCTTTTAACGATCTACATTACTTCGCAGTATCTCACATTGAAAACTACTTTTTTTAATGCCTCCAAATTTATTTAAAAATCCCTGATCAACTTTGAAAAAATATTAATTAAATTCCATATATTTTTTTAAACTTCTATTCCAAACAAACAAATTATTTCTTGTATTAAATAAATCATTTCGTCTCATTTCACCTTTTTTAAGTTTAAATGTGCCAGTCTTTTCAAGCCCCTCACAAAATTTAATAAATTTTGGAATCGCATATTCTGGCAAATTTTCTTTAAATTTCCTTCCAATCTGGTCAATTATTTGCTGAAATTTTTACTTTTCTCTTTGAAATTAAACAAATTTTTACATTATCTTCCAAATCTCTATTCAAAACTATAGAACACACTCCATGTTTTCCCTCCTTTCCCTCCATTTCAACTCCATATACAGCGAGCTCTTCTATTCCTTTAATTCCTTGAAGTACGTTTTCTACTTCAGTTGTGCTTACATTCTCTCCACAACAACGAAAAGTATCTCCTAGACGGTCCTTTTAATATTTGAAAAAATTTTTTGACGTTTAATTCACCTTAAAATGTAAATATCCAAAGGTATCCCAATATATTAAATCACCACTAGCAAAAGCACAATCCCCAACAACCTCCACATTTTTTATAATTTTCTTATCAGTTTCCTGCCTGTCTAGATAACCTTCAAACCGACGTGTTGGGTTGTCATTTCTTATCATTCCAACAATTTCCCCAGTCTCTCCAGGTTTGCAAATTTGGCAGAGACCGTTTGGCCTTCTCAGATATTCACGTGATATAGGATCTACCTTTAATTTATTTAAGGAAAGTGAACTTCAATAATTTTAAATTTAAATAATTCCGATTTTAAGATAAACTAAATATTAGATATATCACAATTTATGATAGATAATTTAGGACCTGTGTGTGGTGACCAGCCTAAACTTAGCCATATTATAGGGTAATATATTCAGGCCACAATTTGAAATGCGGAAAATGGAAGGTGGATGAAAGAGATTTCATCCCGGGTCCTTTCTTTAACACCAATAATGTATCTTCTAATGAGATTTGACATTAAATTTATTATTTTAATTATTTAATACAAAATATTCAAAATACCTTAACAATCCTAATAGACGTTGTTTTCATAAAATATGTATAGATGGGTAAAAACCCAATAACCCCAACTTTATTGTCTATATTTACACATGTTGCATTTCCTTCTGTTGCTCCTATTTAAATTTCTAAATATTACTTTTTTTATTTAAAAATATTACCGTACAATTCAGCTATTTTTCTAATTCCAAATCTCTGTGTAAATTCTTCCCAAATTGTTGGGCGTAGTCCAAGACCACAAAACATTCTTATTTTGTGGTTTTTATCGTCTTTAGAATTTTTAGGCTGTGTGATAAGATAACGACAAATTTCTCCGATATAAATAGCTATTGTACAATTAAATTTTTGACAATCATTCCAAAAATGGGAAGCAGAGAATTTTTGGCGTATTACAATTGTAGAGCCTATTGAATTTGAAATACAATTAAATTTTAGATTTCTTGTCCATGGAAAAATATTTTTGAGCTTCTTTAGAGCTGCTTTTTATTTGAAGGATTATATGATAGTATTATTGACTGTTCTAAGAAATTCTTCGTACGTCCGAACCCTTATAGAAAAATCCCATATTCCTTGATTATGTTCCATAATGATCTCTCCTTCTAGATGGATGAGGCTACGGCCCTCACCTCCTCCTAAATTAAGAGTTACCATTAACAATCATCTGTCCAACTCCAGCAATTCCAGCCATTCCATGATACATAGGTAAAGTTATATATAAAATATCATTCGAGTTTATATCAAAAAATATAGGACCGGCTATGCCCATAAAATAGTAACGATAATGTCTAATAATCACAGCTTTGGGTTGTCCTGTTGTACCACTAGTATATAAATATGCAAGAATATCTTTAAAGATTATCATTAAATATTTTTATAATTATTTTTATTAACTACTTTGAAATCCAATCTCCTTTTTTGTAAAAAGCTTTGATTTGTTTTTTAATTCGTTATCATTTATTAAAATAAAGTTGCTCTCATCGAGAATGTTTATATCATTTTGATTATTAATTACAAAAATTTTAATGTCAGAATTTAGTAATCCTGTATTTATTGCATTCCATATTTCTTTAAAATAATTGATAAATTAAATTAAAATATACTTATTTAAAATATTTTTGTAATATATTACCCAGGGTAAATACCACTAAGGTTAGTAATATTTCCCCCCGGAAATTTTCCCCCCGAAAATTTTTTACCCTTTAAATACCACTATATCTATAGGTTAGTAAAATAATTACCCAAAGAACCTTTCAGTTATTTTAATCCAGCCCTGTTGTTATACACCTTATTTTTAGGTACAATTTTTCATGCCCCCGAGAATATTAATAGTAATTCCCCCCGAAAATTTTTTCCTCCACCGGGAATATCTAATATCGAGAACTTCCCTTAATTTATTATAATTCACAATCCTAAATCTAATAAAATTTAATCAACCATTACCTTCAACATGTATTTTTGAAGTTATAATCGCTTTACAATTAACGATATTAATAGAATGAGACAGAGATTGTCCTATCAATTGTGTGTTAATCCAGCTAGTAATTACTCCTATTTTGCTTAAACCCAGCCATACAGCTACAAACTCTATACAATTTTCTAACAAAATTCCAACTGTATCCGACGAAGTAAATAAGCAATTATCATCAATTGTTAACTTGAAATTTTAAATTTAGGCTATTTAAATTAATGTTTTAACCTTCTCATTAAAATAATTCCCAAATTTATTAGCCAATTCATTTGATTCTTTAAAAGAAATTTTTCTCCCAGTTTCAGCTTCTATTATACAATCCTTCTCGGGATGTTTATTAACTGTATTTTCAAAGATATTTCCAATAGATTTGTTACATTTCCATTGTTTTTCCATTTGATTTTGCAATATTTTGAGGCGAAAGTAGCCACTAAATATGGATTTTTAAAATTAAATTCAGATTGTTAGCATAAAATATATGTCCTATTACCCCATTGCCATCTTCAGTATTACTTTGGATTATCATCGTTCCCCGCGGGGACGAAGACGCGGTGACGTGGGTTGCGCATCTCCCCTAGGTGCGGCTCTAGAGGAGAGGCTCCCACCGTCCCCGGTGAACCATAGTCCCCGGGGACGGTGGTTGAACCAAAGTTAGTATGCCTTGATTAGATTTAATAAATGAGACCTTATATCTCTCCTCATTGTTATTAAACATATTTTAACAAATTTCGAGGATAACAAAATTAATAAAAATACAATAAATAAAATATTAAATAAATTTAAATTAAAAAATAATGAAAAAGAAAATCCCGTTAATGATGAAAATATTAAATTCTTTGGATTAATTGAAGTTAATATTTCGTTAAATATTCCTTTAATAAAATAAATTTTCATTTTTGGAGCTAAAATAATTTTCAAAAATAATTATTAAATAAATAATTTATTTATAAATTTTGCTCTATTATTCAATGTTAAATTTTCTTTTTTTTAATTTTTTTAAAATTCTTATCAATACTTTTTTATTTATTAAAAAGATCACCTTATTTTCTAATTTAAAGTAGGGTAGGTCGAGGTTTATTGAAAAAACCAAGACGAGGATCACCGAGGTGGTAAAGCCAAAATCGAGATCGAGGGGCAAATTTTGGCCGAGGTCCGAGGTTCTTAGCGAGGACCGAGACGAGGTTTCGAGACCCGAGTTCAGCAAAATCGAAGTCGAGGTTTGAACATGGGCGAGGACCCCGACTTTTGGGAGGCCTCTACCTCGACCTACTCTAATTTAAATAATAGTGTTATTTAAATTTAAATTATAGGTGCTTGAAATTCTTTTAAATTTTTATTTTTGCCTTTCAATATTTAATTTTAGAAAAATTTTTAAACTTATCTAATTCTAGGTAATCTTCAACTTTTTGTTACTTTTTTAAATTATATCATTGAAGAAATCGCAACAAGGTGCAATTATTTTTAAATAAAAATTTCAAAATTATTTAATGTCTATGCACTTTAAAATTCTTTTTTGTCGGTGCTTTTAAGAAATATTATTTCGAAATTTGTTTTTTATTATGCTTCACGTGAATTCACGTGAAGCTGGTTAAGCTTTATTAATAAGCGGCAAAAGGGCATTTAACTAATTTTTAATTATAATTTTCTTTATTTTAATTCTAAAATCGCTATAATTCTTCAAAAATTAATTTTAGATGTATTGGAAATTTATTTTAATTTATTTAATTTTTTATTTAAATATTTCATTTTCTGCACATATCCCAACTATTCTTGACCATATATCATCTACAAATGCTGGTGAATTTATTCAAAAAATGGAAACTGAATTTAAAAATCCTTTAAACGTCCCAATTGTTTTTCGATTCCGAATTGCTTTTCTTTCATGTACAAGGGAAGAATCTCATACTCTAAGATTTAGTCTCCTGCGTCATATAGTGACTAATGCGCGAACGGCATTAGTTGACAAAAAAGACAATGGACAAATTTTGTACATTATTAACCACTATACGAATTATAAAAAATTAAATGCTAAAAGTCAGCAAGAAAATGAATTAACGGAACTTGGATTGATGGAAACGATTCAAGAGTTATTGAGGCAGTTGGTCCCAATTTCCAAAGAAAACGATTTGCCTTGGGAACAGGCTAAAGATAAAGTTTTCGAATTAATGAGAATAATTAAAGATTTGGAATATGGTGAAAGAAAATTTAGTATCAAAGTCACAAAAAAGATTGGATCAATTTTAGTAAAAATAATTTTGTTAATAGAAATTAATGGTAATATTTTCGAAAATATAATAACCAAAGATTTTTGTAAGGCTTGGGAACCAGAGAAACCCAAAACCATTCCTCGTTATTAATTTAACTTAACTTGAAATCCTTCAATCCTTTAAAATTTACAGAAATTGACCGAAAATTTTCAAATAATCTTAGTAATGAAATGAGTTTGGAAGAATATTATAAGAATATTAATATAAATTTTGAAGAATATTATAAAAATATTTTTAAAAACTTGGAAGGATTTATGAGGAGATTAAGTTTTTCAGACTTTACTTTATTAAAACAACCAATAATAAGTGAACTAGAAACTATAAGGAATAAAACTGAGGTTATTTTCTGCTAAGTTTTGATCAACTCCGATCTTATTTTGCATCTATAACTTTGGATGGAGTGCGCCCAAATCCATAAAAACAATTCTTACAAGCATATTTTGTTCAAACCGCCAATAGATTGAGGCAAACACCTAGCCCCAAACAGAAGCCCCAAGCCCCTAGTCACAAACATCTAGCCCCAAACACTCGGATGCATAGCAATGTTGCTGGATCAAATATGGTTTTAAACTGCCCATAATATGAAGATTCCATAAATGTTATTATTAATTTATGATATTAATCTTAGGGATATTTACAATTCGGTTCTTTACCAACAGAATTACGCATGATTCTCTTCTTTTACTTTTTAATATCACATTATGCTGATTTGCTTGATAAGGGAGGTGAAAAACGTATTAAGTATTTTGAAAGTATCAACTTTGGCAATTCAAGTATTTCTGAGGGATTTACCTATATCTACACAGCTGATTGGTTACAAAATGCTTTAATGAAGCCGCTAGAAGAAGAAATTCATAATTATGTGAGATTACATAATATAACCGAAAATCATCACGATATCACCAACATTAGAAAGAAGGAGGGGTTGAGGTATCGCTTAGCCCCTAGAGGGAAGGTGGGATACCTCACATATAAGGTACCTCATATCAAGGCATTATTTTTTAGTTCAAGAAATTACCTAAAAATAAATTTCAAATGTTTATAAGATATAAAATAGAACACTTTTTAACAGATTTTGAGGAACAATCATCAACTCCATTTATTATTTCATATAATAAAAATGAGTATATCTCCATTTACTGACAGTTATATGGACAAATTAATAATATTTAATATATTTCGGTTTGATAGAATTGGAAATCAGTTGGAAGATGAAACGGAAAAATTAACTAAAATTTTATTAAACTCAATAGAAAACTTAATATCCATATCTGAACAAGATAAGATTTGATTAATGTACTTTAAAAATATTAGGCTCAACTCACTAATTCTTTCGTTCCGAAAGGACTTATTAATGCGCACTGACTGACTTGTACAGCTGGGAATAGGAATTATTATATGTGAGTAAGATAGGCGGAATAATTATTAAAAGAAGATATTCGGGGATAAGATTTTGTTGTTCTAGAGTAAGGATTATTTAAAGTTTATTACCAGTCCTCATAGAAATAGATTTATCATAGCTGTATTTTAATAATGTTTATTCAACTGCAAATAGCAAATAAGAGCAACATTATGGGCAAAAATATAACCAAAAATTTATAATTATTAAAAGTAAAATAAAATTTAAATTTAAGTCCATCAACTTCCACCTCCCAAACAAATTCAAAATGTAACCAAATAATTGAAATGATTCAAAATAAATTTATCATCCCGGTTTCTATTAAAGTTTCGGGAGGATTCAATTTCACTTCAATAACCAATGAAGCTTTAACTCAATTAAAAGAAACTTGTTCTGCTTCAGAATCAAAAAACCTAACAGCACATATTTTAGAATTTTATAGTTTTATCTATAAGAAATTGGCAGAAAATACAGAAGCAAATGAGTGGATTAAAAAATTTGCAAATTCTGTTGATTTTGAAATTACAATGGCATCCATTTTTGATGATTTAGAATGATGATATTCCAGTTCTTATCGTTTAAAAAGTTAATTTTTTTTCAAAATTTAGTTAAAATATTGAATATATTTTTATTCTCTTTTTCTAAACTTTATTGATAAAATTTTAATTTCTGATAAAATTTTAGCTTTAGTATCAATCGTTTCTTTTGAAGAGCAGAATCAATATATCCCTACTTAAAATTTCCGAAAATTTCACTTTAAGAAATTTAAATTTCCCGTCTATATTCTATTCTTCTTTCAAAGATCCATATCTTAGCTCATGAGCAATTAATCGTCTTTTTTGAAGCCATTTAATTAGATAAAGGAGCTTATTCGAATGATATAAACTTTGTAGTTTTCGACACGCAGACTTAAATCAGTCAAATTGTCTATATTTTTAAAAAATTATAATTGAAGAAATCTCAATAAAGTGCAGTTACCGTATTAGTCTAATTGAGTTTTATTTTTTAAGCACCTACCAAAGTGGCATTATATTAGATGGGGGTATTCAAATAGAGTTAGGCAAAGGAAGGGGTTTATATCATATAAATGGGAGCCCTAATGATGACCCTCAATTTGGGTTATATATTTTAGAAAATATTGGGGTAAACCTAAATTTTTTGAAAAAATCTTTCCTAATTGCAACTTTTCTGATAAAAATATTTATGAAGTGAAAGTTTGTGTTTACATCAATTACTAATTTGGAGTTCTATTTAAGAATATATAGTTTGTGCTTATAAATACTTTAAGATAAATATTTTCTTATCTTTTTGTAGTTTATTATTAAAAATATTAAAAATATACTATGACAACATAATTTAGAATTTAATTGATAATTTATTTAATTATTTCCTTCACAAAGTCTATGTAGTATTTAAATTAAATTTCTTTTCAACTAATTTTTAAACATTATTTTTAAATAAAAATCAGAAAAAAAAACTTCAAAACTTTTGCGTATCGACTTGCGGTGTGTCCGATATTAACAGAAAGACAGTACAAACTAACAAAGTTAACGATGGTATCAATACAATAGAATAAGCGATACTGCGCTGGAGTAGAATACTAGCTTGACTACGGGCTAAGACTGACTAACTGGCGACTAGAATACCACCCACGACTTTATACTAGCAATAAGCACGCCACCCTAACAAAATCCGTAGTGCGAAACTTGCGGACCGACTTTAACGTACCATAGGTTTAGGTTTTTGTTTTTCTAACGTCTTTTTCCAAGCTTGTACAATCACGATGATTTTGATGTCATTCGACTCAGCTCGTCGAGCTCTTTCGAATGAGCTATGTTTTGAGAAATTAGGGGTGTCAACCTATTTTTGGAACGGACTTTACATGTATTTGTTTCACACTGCTACAAACAGCCAATTAATTATTTGGCAACAAAAGGGCCCTTTCCATATTTTTCTTTTGCTGTCTATTACACTATTTTCTTTTTTAGTCTTTTTTGAATAAATTTAGACCAAAAATTGACTTTAATATACGTCGTATTAATCGATATTTTTAATTTTTATTAAAATCCAAACTTTATTAAAATTTTAGGGTCAAAATCTGTGATATTATTTTTATTGTTTTTGTTAACTAAACGGGATATTTCTTTGATATTCGTGCAGCAAATTAAAGATGACATTCACAGAAAATGTTAAAAATGAGGATGAGGTTAATTTCTAATAAATCTTTTTAGATTAGTTTTCAACTAATTAATTTTTAAGATCCCGATTGCTTAGGTTTTGGCAAATACATACACTTTCAAAAAAATAATTTTAAATATTTTTACGATTTTCTAATCCATATTCAAAGGAAAAAACAGTTATAAATTAGATATGGCTATTTTTGCTTGTTGAATTAAACAAATCTAAGGATCCAACTTCAATAACTTTCATAGATGCTTAAGAATACTTATCGATAGTACAAAATATAATTTAAAATATTTTAATAAGTCAATTGTACTCTGTTATTTACTCATGAACGAATAGAATTTAGATTAAAAAAAGTAAATTTGACTTCTAAAAGTCATGTATGAGGTTACACAAACATTTAAATTTAAGAACTTCACTTCTTTTCAAAACACTCCCTTTTCTTCAAATTCTGAAAAACACAAAAACAATCATATAAACAACAGAAGAACTTCTTTAATGTTAATTTCCAATTGTTTTTCTTTTTCCGTCGCTGCCTTAATTATTTCTTTGTTAATTGCTTTCTTTTCACTTCAATATTATTTACCTAAAGCTTTGGATCAGTGTTCTTGTGTTAAAGAGGAATTGAATGGACGTTTGTATAATTCTAGTAGTATTGGGTATCCAAAGGTTTTTTGCTTTTAAATTTTGGATTAAGTTGTAGGGGGTCGATTTTCAAAAATTTCAAAATTTTTCTGTTTTTTTTGAAAAAATTGCTTCGGCAGATGAGCTATGCTCATGTTTCAATGGGTAATTCTTCTGATGACGCCCCCTTTTTTGATGATTCCAGTGCCGTGTGACTCAGCTCGAAGAGCTCTTTCGGATGTATACAATTATTCATAGAAAATGATAAAAATAGAACATAAAAAAAGGGGGTGTCAATTGAAGAATTACCGCTCCCTGCAATTGTGGGTTGCTTAAAATTGAGTGTTTTTTTAGCTTTAGGTTGCGGCCTACGGAAATTTTTTATTTGCGTGCAGCCATAATGGAACCGAATTATGCTAAAATTAATCTCAATTCTTTACCTTTTAAGCAATTTAACATAACCCAAAAGGGTATACTTTAACAAAGTCCGCAATCCCAAAATCCGCAAAATATTTAAATTTTTCCTTTCTTTCTAATTTTGGTTTTTAAATTATTCCAAATTTAAAGCACCTTCCCGATGGACGTATTCAATATCAAATCGCTGTAGTTTCCGATTTAGACCACGATAGTAAATTTGACGGTAAAAAGAATACCTGGAGAAGTTTTGTGAGGCGTGGGCGTTTGTATTTTCATCCAGAATTGTTGACTGCCCAAATCCAATGGAATGAGGAAGAAAGTGTTGCGCTTTATTCTCAATTGTCTTCTGGGGGGAGAGCTATGGAGTTTGTTTTTTCATTGAATTTTAAAAAGATTAAAGAATCGAAAAAATAGAATACTTATTGATAGTATATCCTGCGAATATATGGGAGGGGTGTGGCAAAACCGAAAAGTATCAAATTGGGATATTTTTCCAATTTTTCTTAAATTTGAAATTTCTTTATGTAATACTTTTAAAACTAAAAGGAGGTTCTGATAAAATTTCAATCCTGACCTCAATAGCGTAGGTAATATCAAAAAAAATTTTCGGTGAACATATAATTATGAAACAGAGCCTAGATTTTCTTTCCTAACATTACCCAATTTAATTTTAAAAATTTATTTCAAGGCTCTCTGATTTGGCTGTATTTGATGGGAATTTACTCACCGTAGATGATAGAACTGGTGTTATATATAAGTATGCTCTTGTCTCAATTAATTCAATTTTTAATTAAAATTTAAGAATTGATAATTTCAATACAATGATTCCTTGGGCTTTTTTAAACGACGGGCCTGGTAATACTACAAAAGGATTTAAAGCAGAATGGATGTCTGTAAAAGATGGACATTTATTTGTTGGAGGGCTGGGGAAAGGTTGTTTATAAGGGTTGTTGCTGACCGGCTAATTTTTGCCTTTGGGGGATCAAATGTCTTTAAAATTCCTCCTTTCAACTTAAGGCAGAAATTAACCGGTCACCATCAATTTCCTTGTCATAATCTTAAATTTTTTCAGAATGGACAACAACTCAAGGAGTATTTCAAAATTACCATCCAATGTGGATTAAGGTAAATACATAACATTTAATAAACGGAAAAGTAAAAACTCGCTTTACCTTTTTTCACTTTACATGATTGACATTCTTAATTTTAACCTCCCTTTCGTTGTAATTTTATAATTTTTGAATAAATAAAAAATTAGAACCGAGAACCGCTACAAAATTTTAACAAAATTAATTTAAAAAAAATTATTTTTCCATAGATTATCAATTTAAATGGAGAAATTGTTCACGCTAACTGGACTGAAAAATATATAAAAATTAGAGAGGCTGTTGGAATTAAATTTCCTGGTTATTTGATACATGGCATGTTTTTTTGAAATTTTCTTTATCCTGAATTAACTTTTCGGATCTGTCGTGTCCGCACTTGCAGAAAGAATATAAATGAAAATAAATAATCCATCATCGAGTTGGATGGTGGCAAGTCGGTTGTGCTTTCAGTTTGGGCCCTTTCCATGATGGTTCTATTATATCTCCCATCCAATGAATTTTTCCACATCATGACTAATTATTTTTCCCTAAAATCAAAATTAGCCCCAGGGCCGCTACACAATTAAATTTAAGATTTTAAGAATCAGCCCAATGGTCTGATGTACACAAGAAATGGTTTTTTCTTCCAAGGTGTTTTTAAAGGATTTTTGGAGTTAAAAATAGTTTTTAGACGTGCTTCGAATGACACTTACTCTGAGGATACAGATGAACATAAAGGGACTAATATGTTGATAATGGCTGATGAAAACTTTACTAATATTGAGGTGGACTATCAAAAATTAAAAAATATATCCAAAAAAATTTTTTTAAAGGCAACGCGTATTGGTTCTATAGGGGATGGTTCTCGTGGATTTTCTGCCTTTCAATTTTTGCCTGGCAGCGACGATCAATTTATTGTTGCACTAAAATCTGAGGAACGCGATGGGAAGGCTGTTGCCTCGTATTTATGTTTTTTCCGTTTATCTGACGGGCAGTTTTTGATAGAGGAACAGAAATTTGATGGTCCTTATAAATTTGAGGGTTTAATTATTTATTGAAGGAATCATGTTTATCTTCTGTTGTATTTATTGTATCATATTTATTCTAGAAACTTTATCCTTTTCTCTTTTCATTCCGTTTTAACACTTCAGTTATTATTTTAAATCTGTCCAAGAATTATATTTTAGTATAAAATATTTTTTCAGAATTTAAGATCGGCTTTTTCGCCCTTTTCGGGTCCGATTCCGGATATCCAAAATTTTCAAATCCGGATGTCCGGGCGTGTACCCACCAACCTTACAATTTTCATGTCAAATTTTAAAAATCTTCAAGGTCAAAATTAGATTTTTGGTCATATTTCACGTCGGTATATAGTCTATCTTCTTTAATTTATATAATCTTTGTACTACATATTAATTTAAAGTCAACTAAATTTATTTTAATCCTTCCCCTCTTAATTTCCCCGTTGCAAAACAAGAATTAAGCTATTATATTTTATTAAATATTTTAACTACATTAAAATTGTTTCGGGTATTTTTTAAATTTTATTATGCTAAACAGATTTGACTAAAATAACATTAAAGTTTAAGCATTCTTCGATTTAGAATTTTCTTATAACCTCCTCAATTTTGCTTTATACATTCGGCTTCAAAATAGTAATTTATTCCACATTCATCTGAGCAATCACAATATGCACATCTCAAATAACCCCAACATTCTTAAAATTTTTAAATTTTAAGAATCTTTAATTTTTAAATTTTAATTAAAATTAATATTTTTCTTTTTTTGAATGTTTTTACCTTTTACGCATTGAGTTGAAGCCGTTTCTCCTGTTGATTCTGAGGACGAGACAAATGACTCTGTTGAGTTAGACTCTGTAGATCCGCTAGTTATTTCTGTTGTTGATGTCACAGAGGATGTTGAAACTGTATCAGATTGTGCTTTTGAAAATCCGATCAGAACGAAAATAATTGAGAAAGGCAGAAGTGACAGCATTTTTGGCGTTTTGTTTTTATAATATTTTTAGTTTTATAAATACCTATATCAAAATAATGATTTAAAATTCCCCGAATTTTAATCTACTTATAAAGAAACTTAAAAAGGAGGATGGACGAAACACTATAAAAAAAGTCAAAATTTAAAAATTTATTTACTCATGTATGTAGATAATAAAAATAAGACCCATGAATATTTTATTAGGATTTGTGTTATAAAAAATAAAAATAAATTGCGTACCTCAAACTATAAAAAATAAAATAGGTAATATTTTTCGAAAATATTTTTTTATTTTTTTGAATCCAAACTACAAGTTAAAATGCCCAAAAAATTTTTTTGATTGGAGTAAAGCCAAAAATTTATACGAACTTGGTGGTACACATGAATTTCGTTCGTTTAGTTATGTAAATATTGGGCATCTTAATAATATTTTTAAAATTTTATTTACAATTTTGTTTCGTAAAAATTTTATTAGTAAAAGTTTTTAAAATAAATATTTTGAAAATAATTTATTTAAAAAAATTTAAATTTGGATACGGGTTAAATTTTAAAACTTTCTGGTTTAATAGAAAAATATCATTTTGGCGGTAAATTGATATTTCGGCTTTGAGGCAGATATCTTATCTAGAAATTTTTTTAAAAAAGTGATCTTGAAAATTTTGAACAAATTAACCTTCAAATTAGGTTCAACATCCTCGGGGATAAAGAAAGCGGTGTTTTGGTGGGTCCATTCAATTGGAGTGTTTTTTAAACGTTTGTCGACAAATTGAGGCAAATTTTTGTTTTCTCCTTTATTTGGAGGTGTTTTAAAAGGAATATCATCTCGAATCTGTAGAGAACTATTTTTTGAAATTTTAACATGGTATTTTCTAACCTCCGCGTGATATTGTACAAGGCCAGGATTGTCTTTATAACGGTCACATGTATGGCGGACTAGGCCATTATATCCAATCTCCCCAATTTTAAGAAGCGTCCATTGGCCAGTCTCATTTTGGAAATAACACCCTTTTAAATAAGGTTATAATACTTATGGGCTGCTTCAGCTTACCAGTAACCCAACGGCCAGTCTCTAGACATAGCCATTGAAAACTTTCTTCCCGGAACTTTTCTCCAACATGTTTATGCTTGTTTTCGTCGATAATGCAACGAGGCTCTTTTTAAATAACATTAAATCCTTGTAATTATAAATTTTGATTGGCATCTTGGTGGAGTGACCACCGATTTCATACCCCTTATTTGATGTACCCCTCATTATCAGATACAATTTTATGAGCTCCAGGAGGTAAATAAAAATGAAGTTTTACGGTTGCTGATTCGGTTTAATAGATAAACCATCAGCCAATCCTGCCTTGAAATCAATTCTAATTTTAAGCCAATCCTACTTCATCAGCCGATCCTACTCTTAATTTCAAAAATCCCTGGCATACTCTAACCCTCGAATCCTTTCTAATGTCTTTCTCAATTCTCTTTTAAGAATAAAATTCCTAACCCAATTCGAGCTTTATCCTAATCGCATTAATTTCACAGGCTGCCCAGAACCCGTCAATGCTCTCATTTCTTCCAACAGACAAGGATTTAAACAAAGTTTTTCCAGTACTTATATCACCGGGCAGTTGGCAGCCAACAAAATTTGCGTCAGAACTGCAGATAATTTAATTTTAAATAAATCCTTGCGGTACTCTCATTTTTAAATTTATTGCCTGTCAGTTCCTGTGCATCGATAAACCCAGGTCCCTTCATCAGTCCATTCTTCACCTTGTTTCCTGCAAGCGCCGTACCAATCCCGGCAGTCACAATTACCTTGGAAAATTTTTAAAAAATTGAAAATTGGTATTTATAGATTGCTATTGATATTGCTATATATAGATATTGCTATTTATAATTGCTATATAATATTGCTATATAAAATTGCTATTTATAGAGATTGTGTATGTAAGAGAAAGATCCAGCTGGCTAGCATTAAAGACGCTCACTAGGCGGGGGTTTAGGATCTGTTTAAAGAGACGCCCCGGTAGCTCAGTTGGTAGAGAACCTGTACGTGTTGATAACTGCCAGGAGGTCGCAGGATCGAAGCCTGCCCGGCATTAAACTTTTACTTCGCTCTTACCATTGAAAATTTTCATTTATTAAAAATAGGGTGGAGGGATACTAGAATTAGAATAGTAATCAAGGAAAGCCGGGAACCGTGGAACGTTATCATCCTCAATAATGTTAAAAACAAGATTACGAAGCTTATCTTCCACAGATGGGTTCCAAAAAGCGGCATTCTGTGGAGGTGGGAAGACACCCCATCCCTGCTCCCTTCTATCCTAGTTTTAATTATTTACCGTATTTGCTAAAATAATTACCCAGGGTAATTATTGTTTCAACCTCTCGCTGGAGGGGGTAATTACTTGAGAGAGGGACATTATTTCAGAATTTACGGTAAGCTTACTTGGAAGTATTTCTTTTTGACAAATTTTTTGAGCTTGCAAGATTATCATTAAAATAATTAAAATCATAGTTAAAAATAATTAAACAAAAAATAATTTTTTATTATCAATAATATGTTGATATTTATGTTAATAATAGCCTTCTATATTTTACAACAAGTTTATAAAATAAAAGAAACTTTTTTTATCCAATATTATAAAGCGAAAGTAATTATTATTGAATTAATCAGCGGAAACTTTTTATTTAAGCTATTATTTTAGCTTTTTTGGGGAAAATACTTGTTTATTTATTTAATATTTATTAAAAAAGGTTATGATATTACAAAAAATATTTTAAAAATAAAATTAAAGATAATATGTACGTACATCGAATCTTACTGTAAAATACACATGAACTTTTGTCTTTTGGATAGATTTTTTTATCAGAATAGAGTTATACTCACCCGGTGTTGTGGTACATCGCACAATACCGGACCGTCGGAGATAAAGTTTATGGGATGTAAACTACACAAGTCCCGTCTATTCTATTCTGTTGGTATCGGACAGCCCGCAAAACCATCCTGGCTATAATTACATGAGCTAATTCCATGAGGTCTTAGATTAAACTTAATTAAATTTTCCATACCTAGACCTTATTCATAGTTAATTAAATTTTTATTTTTCACGTCAATTTTAATGGACTATTCCGCCCTTAATTTTCAAATAAACAAATTTACAGGTGTAAATTATAAAACTCAGATTGTTTTACTTTTTCACAAATATTGACAATTAAAGCTGGCATTTTATTAAAATTGTTACCTTTAAAACTTTTATTTTTTCCACTGTTGACAAAATTGTGTGTTACTATAATATTCATAAACATTTAAATAAAACATAAATTATTAAAATTTTCACGTTAAAGTTTATTCATTTTATTGAGATTCTTTTTTAAATTTGGTATAATAACATTTTTCAATCATTGAGTTGGATCGCGTCACAAACTGTTTTCAATAGGATTTGGTCCCCTTTCCATAATCTCGATTCGATTAGGTCCTGTGACTGATCTCTCTTTCCCTCTTACGTCGGTTCATTTCGATCCCTAGGTATCGACAGACGAATAGAGAATCAAATAACGTATTTTTCCTAATAGTGCGACTGTCTCTATTAGACCGACCCCTTCTAATAAACCGACCCCATAGAGGATCGTTGAAAAATAAATTCCAAAATTTAAATAAAGCATACATTTTAAGAATAATTTAAATTAAAATTCATAAATGTCTTCAAACTTAACAACAACAACAACTCAACAGCCACAAGAACCTCCACAGATATTTATTAATATTGCCTATATTTTGAGTATTTTAGAATTAATTATCCATCCATTTATTTTGTCCATATCTCTATTTAATTTATTAATTCTCATCAAAAATAATATTTTGCATCAAAATTTACGAGTTTTGTTAATCGGGCAAAGCTTAACCATTATTTTATTTGAGACACAGAGAGAGATACTTGTTTCACAAAAAATAGTTTCTGGGGATATTTTAAATCCTGGATTTATAACTTTACAGGTAATTGATTAAATTAATCTGTAAGGAAGAGGAGGGCAAGCTGGTAGTGGTTTAATATTTATAAGAAAGAAAGATGAGTATCGCTCCGTTGGCCCAGTCGGTAGAACAATAACTGCCCTCAATGTAAGAGTTACAGTTTTCATATTTAAAATTCACAAAGTTCGCTAATAAGTTAAATTAAATTCTTTTTTAAAATCACGAAAATCGGACTCTTAAGCGTTGAGATAATGAAAGTAAAATTTTGCGTAGGAAATTTTGGTATGCCTTACGGTTATGCCTATAACTTTAGTTATACCGAAATAAATATTCATAAATTTTGTAAAATGATAGAGAATTAAATGGGCTACAAAATGAGTATAAATTTATTTAAAAATATTAAGTCTACAGAAAGTTATAGTAAATGGCCTTCCTCCAAAATTTCTTATCACCCTTTACATTAATTGACTCCGAACAATTAAATTTTTAAAATTAAATAGATGATTGCCGTGTTCACAGTTAGTTGTGAAGCTCTTCTTGGACACGCTCTTTTTCTTGAGCGTTTAATAGCTTTTTTATTTTTTAAAATTTATGAAAAACATAACAAGCCATATTATGGAATTATTGCTAATATTTTAATTGTAAGTTTAAAAACCCTTAGAAACACCAAAAACTCTTTTTAGTTCGTTTATTCTATCCTCTGCGGATTTACAATGTCAAAATCTTGGGACATTACCCCGCTGTTAATTTTGCAACTGTTTATAGGCATATTAGCAAATTTTGCTGAAATTTTGGTTTAAATTTTATACTAATTTAAAAAAATATTTTTGTAGATTATCTGCTTTATTGGAGGATACAGCATGAAAAAATATAAAAATACATTAATAAAATCGGGAATAAATTACTCATTAAACGAAAAATCTCAGGTAGATCTGACTTTAAGCCTGTCGACCAGTATTTCGAAGCTCGTACCAAAATTCGTGCTCGTACTCGTACCTGTATATTTTCAAAATTTCAAACACTGCTGTCGACTATTCCAATAACAGATTAAAAATTTTTTAGTTATCAGAAAATATTCGAACAAGTAATCAACTCTTCCCAGTTTTTATTTGCCATTTTATTCGCAATCTTAGTATTCCAATTGTGGCGATAGAGATTTGTTTAAATATGCCATCATATATAATTAGTATTACATTTATTTTGGTTTATATTTTGGGATCCTCCCTTAATGGAATAATTGAACTTATTATTATTACGTATGTCTATAATTTAAAAATATGTTTAAGTTTATTCTGGGTTCTTCGGTGTCGAAAAGTTCGGGGATGGGTTTTAGCGCGATTGAGATGGCGAGGTCGGACTCGACATAATCGTTCGGTTTTTGGGCTGAAAGTTTAGTGTCGGAATATAGGATGAGATCGTTGAAATATGTATGTGTTTTGGCCAAAAAAGGGCTGGGTTTATTATCGGTTTGTTGGATTATTCGTAGCTATCCCTACCTTTTGTACCATTAAGACATACCATACAGTAGCCTTCATAATATACATTTTTTAATTTTATAGACATCATCCATCATTGAAGAAAAACTTTATTAAAATTATCCAATTATTAAAGTTTAGAAAACCTAATAGAGTTGATGTACTTAAAGAAAATGTCGCTTTACCAAGAACAATAAATGGCAACCCTTTATTAAATTCTAATGAATTTGAAAAACATTTTTCCATGTTAAACGATGCTTGGAATTAATTTAGATAAATATTTTAAAATTTTGAATAAAATTGTTTTTAAAATGAATTCTTATTATTCTGATTTTCGCGCCGCATGGAAATTTTGAATTTAGGAAGGCCAACAAGCCAGATTTCACACAATAGAAGATTCGTAAATCTCTTAATTCAACATTATTCAGACATTTGTGTATCTGATAATTCAAGTTGAAGACCCTTCAACTCCATTATCGGTTTAACCACAAATTCCACAACATTAATTTTATTTTATTTTTAGCTATAATATAATTAAAATAATCCTATCCAAAAAATATAATGTTTTTTTAATTATTTTTCCTCATTGTTTAGAAGCTGTCAGCGTTAAAACTCCTTTATTCGAAAGATGGCTCTTAAGTGTATCAGGCACAACATCATTCGGTAAACGATAAGAACGGTGAATTTCTCGCTTAACACTTCCGTGTTCATCTACAAAATCGTATCTTTTAAACGTCCTAAAATTCTCTTTAAAATTATTTGATTACCCTTTCGTGGCTCATGAAGACAATGAATTAGCACATCTTGCCCTGCCACTTTTACCTTAAATAAAATTTTTAAATAATTTTTGATTGTGCTGCAGAAAAATTTTTAGATGTGTGATGGAATAGAACCATCGTGGAAATGGTTCAATCAAATATTCCCTTACATTCACAACCACCCACCCCTTCCCCATGATGATTTGGTTATACGCTGCTATCCTATACGCTGCTATCCTAAAACTATTTTTACCTCAATTTCATGTGGCAAAAAGAATTGGACGTCCAGACCGACTTCAAACTTTTCTTTTGTATTGTGTACTTTAACTACTCCATCTGTGTGTTGAAGTGGCCCTGAAAGATTTCGAAATAACATTTTTAAATTAATTCAAGTCCCTTACAATCCCATTGAGCAGCAGAATCATGTTCCACAGCAATGCTTCCACTTGGAGGAGCAGCACTCATTGTGTGGAATGGAAGAGTTGCAAACTTCAATGATGGGAGATCATTGATTTTCAAGGAAAATGGCATTTAAATTTATGGGCAAGCGAGGGAAGGTGAGAGAAGTGGCAAAGGCAAAAGAAAAAATCTATGGGGTAAATTAAAATTCGGAAATTTTTCTAAGGGGGATTCTGGGTGATTTTTCAAGATTATATGAAAACCCTAAAGGCACATGACTCATTTTTATAGTTTAGAACCTCGCGCACACATTTATACACTCCTTTTAACTAACCTAAGATGAATAAATTAAGAAATAAAAATTAGACCTTTAAAGACTTAGATTGTGTTTCACAGAAAATGAGGGAATATTAGGCTGTAATTTAAGAAGAATGAGGAAAGGTTAAGCTATAATTTATCTTAAATCTCAATAATAAAATGTATTTTGGAACTTGACAACTTTAAAACTGTAAAATACTTAAAACAGTCATTATTAGCCAAACAGTAACTATAAAAAAGTGATCGATCCTCGCAAAAAAATGAAGAAAATCTCTTATTTTTGTCTCATTTTACTTGAACAAACAAAAATTTTTTTGCGCAAAACTAACCGTTGTTTTTCTATATTTTTTGTGGGGTTGAGCATTTTTGATGCAAAATTAAATATTTGTATTAAATGTGAAAAGAAATGGAATTGTTTAATTGAAATTTTATACAGGTCGAAAAAAAAGTTGAAAATTTGGGAAAGTATAAAAGCCTTTACTTTACTTCATTCTTGTTTAGTCTTCATTGAATCTAAAATTTATCACATGACTTCATTGTTAAAAGCAGAACGCCAAAGAGAAATTTGACGCTTATTTAATGTACAGTCTCACTAATTTCTAATCTTCAAATACAAAAATTACTTCTGAAACAATGCAAATTTGTCCAAGATTTTATAATCATCTATGGTTTTCTTTCTTTTATTTACTTTATATTTTTCAATTACAGACAAGTATTCATTGTTCAAAGTTCGATTATGTTATCATGGATTTTGCTCAATTTTTCAAATTAAAAATTGTTACGATCCTGAGGTCACCGTTTATTTTGTGCAGAAAGAAAGATGAAATTTTGACTGAAAAAGACAACTGACTTAAAAAATAAAATAAGAGAAAGAAAAAAATTATTTTCTATTTCAATTGTTTTCAATTATATCAATAGCTGCTTTTATTTTTCCTTTCATATTTGCACTGAAATATTTTATTGTTTTTTTGTCTGCATCTTTTATTAAATAAATGAAAATAAAATTAGCTCACTGCTTTTTACTTTAAATTACTCAATAAATATCCAAGTCTTTTAAACACTCAAAAAATTTTTTTATTTGAACGAGGAGATACTCAATAATTTTTATAAAAAATTAAATTATTACTCCAATAAACTAGACATTTGTTTAAAAATGGCAATGGTATCGCGTCGTCGCGATACTTTTTTCATTAATCCACCAATGGAAAAACCAAAGAGGAATGCTAATATAAAACCTTCCCATCAGCAACCCCCTCCTACTTTGCAATCAACTACAGCTGAGAGTTTTGACATGGTGAGATTAAAATTTCTGAGCTAACAACAATTATAATTCTCTTCAAAAAAATTTTTAGAAAATTTTCTTTCGTTTCTTAGGACGAGAGTAGCGATGGAGAAACCGCAGCGGTTACAGAGCCGGTTGGCGGAATTGAAGTTTTACAAATCCCGGCCCAAAATTCTTATGATATGGAAGCTTCCTTGACTAAATCTGAGAAAATGTTTAAAGTAATCTAAACTATGTTAGAATACATATAAAATATAATTTAGTATATCAGATTTATTGGCCCACATGTTGGTCTAGTTTTATTGTTGGTTGTTTATCTACTTATTGGAGCTACTATTTTTGTAATAAAATTAAAATAATATTCTCCAAAAATTTTTAAAAATTTCCAGCATTATTTGGAAGCTTCAAATGAAGTGCTGGTAAATTAAAAAAATTTTTTTTAAATTTTAAATCAAATAACCAAGACAAGGGATAAAGAAATGCGTGAATTGCTAGCTTTGAGGGACCATTTTCATGATACAATTTGGAATTTGACACAATCCGATGAGAGTGTTATTTCACAAGATTCGTTTTATGGAATTGGAAGGGAATATTTTGATAAGGTTACTGTAATTTGAGGGAAGCTGGGGAATGAAAATGTTGAATTTTCTAGCTCGTCCTTCGAACATTTGAAGCTTGTCGAAATCAATTTACAAACGAACGTCATTTATTAAACAAAACAAGGGAAACTACAGAATTGTTATGGACATATACAAACAGTCTTTTCTTTGCAACTACTGTTATAACTACAATTGGTGACCTTTTTACTCAATTACAGTAAATGCCCTAATAGAAGTCTTTGACTTTTAATTTTCAAGGAGTCGTACTGAGAGGACATTTATTGTGACATTCACACAATTAATTCCCTCCCTCTAAATATCTCAATTTACAAACACCCCGGAGCTGAAATAATCTTATCTTATATTGGGATTTTGTCTTATAATAAGATCTAAAATTTAAATAGAGATGTATCTGGTCTTAAATTAACGTTAACAAACTTAATTTAAAGGTTATGGCAATCTCGTTCCAATGACACGCCTTGGCAGAATTGCCTGTATTTGTTTTGCTTTGTTTGGCATTCCCCTTTTGTTAGTCACAATTGCAGATATTGGAAAATTTCTTTCAGATTTTCTCAATTTCCTTTATAAGACATATCATGCTTTTAAACTTAAGGTTCCCTTAATGGTTTGATTTTTCAAAAATTAATTTAGGTCCGTAAACAATCGAGGCGATTGTCCCGTTATCGGACAACGTCAAACTCTACAATAGGGGATTTAAGAAGTGAAGGTTCAACATCTAAAGCAGGCAGTTTAAATTTGAATGAATTGAGTGGAAGCGAAATTGAAGACCAAAATATGGAGGGGAGGGAATTACGCATTCCCGTTGTGATGGTTTTGTTTGTTCTTTTGTGTTATTGTGGAATTGGGGGTTTACTGTTTTGCAAATGGGAAGGATGGTCTTATTTTGAGGGCTTCTACTTTTGTTTTATTACAATGGCAACAGTCGGTTGGTCCGTTAATAATTTTATTTTGGGAGGGAAAGCATGATCTATAAGGCTTAGGCGGGAGTTTAAGGTTATAGGATGGAAAAGCAAAGTCATCCCATGTAATCCGTCGGTACAGAGGTGTCGCGGGTTACACAAAACCCGACCCATGACCTCACTGATCAGTAATGACACGAACTTGTTGAACGAATCGGCTAGCAATATCTTCCCTGCTGTCGTAGGTTTACTCCTTATCAACTCCTGCTTAAACTTGGATTACTAAAAAAATATTATTTATTAAAGGATTTGGAGATATTGTTCCAACACAATCTTCCACTTATATCATTTTAGCTTACATAATATTTGGTTTATCATTGTAATATTTAATTCTTTATTATTTAAAATTCATTTAAAAAAGAGCAACGATGTGTATTGACCTGGCCGGTACAGAATACATTAGAAAAATTCATTATCTCGGCTCGAAAATGGAAGATGCCAAGGGTACTGTGATTACTGGACTTAGGGCCGGAGAATATATTCTTAAACATAGAGGTTGGGTTTTGGATGCCTTCAACTTAATAAAAATTCTATTAAAAAGGCATCGAAGTAATAAGAACAGCTAGCGGAAAATTAATACAAGTTGGAGGGGCAATGCTTAGCCTTAAACAAGCTAGAGAATTGGGTGTTAGTTATGTTCTATCAGAACTGGATCTGGACAGTAAGAATTCAAAAAATAAATTGTATGATCCGCCTAGTGCTGCTGTACAGAGATTATTAAAAGGAAAAAATATAAAGGTAAAGTTAGATCAACGTGATCCTTGTGCAATTGAAGGGCTGTTTTGCATATATTTTGGGTTATATTATGTCCTAGGATCCGTTCCAGCTTAAATAACGGATCCTAGGACAGAAAAAAATTATTAAAAAAAATAACATCTTTATCACGAGTAAATACAAGAATAACGAAGGTGGCAATAGGCATTTGAAGAACTTGTGGCAACGGCCTGATAGCTCATCTTTAAAATGAGCTATCACTCGAAAAATCGAATTTTTCACATTCTATTTCGATTCCACGGCAAAATGTCACAAAACGCCCTTCCGTCTTCACAATTGTCCATCAAAATTTAAATCTAAATCATTGTACACTTTTTCAAATTTTCAGATTATGCCAAATGAAATTAATGAAGACGACGGTGTAATATTACAAAACAGTAGTTATGGAAAACCTTTTTTGTTACTACAAGCTAGTCCAAATGCTATACATCGGTTTTTATAAATCAAAAATAATTTTAAATTTTATTTCTAGTTACATGGTCCCAGCAGACAGAACACAAAATAATTCTTATGCATTACTTGTTCCTTTTAATTTAAAGGAATCTAATATCTGAATTTTAATAAATTTTGTATTTTTAAATAAAGATTTTGTATATCTTTTATCGAAGATTGCGTATTAATATGTATGTTCGTGCTACGGAAAATTTTATCGGTTGTGAGGAATAGAAATCATGGAACGTGCTCCGCGCAAAGCACATCCTGCTGCTACATATTATCCAAACGTTATTTTTATTCATTTACATATATTCTTTCTGCAAGTACGGACACAACATAAATTATTTTAAAAATATTTAAAAACAAGATTGTGTAATAGTAAACTATTTTTAATAATAAAATACTACAAGTTTCGAAATAAGATTAGAATTTAATCAAAAATTGACTTTTAAATCAAATTAAAATTTATAAAATAATTCCAAGTTTTCTTCCATTTTCTTTCTCAAAATTTTGTTTTTAATGCCTAAAATTTCTGCCTTCAAAAAATAACACAATAAGCAACGGCTGACATATCCGCGTATAAAATTTTTTCATCAAATTCTCCCAACATTGCAAAAAGTTTTTCTTTCAAAACCAACTTGTGTTGAGAATAAAACAAAAAATTTGTTATCTTCCTTAAAAATTCCAGGAAAATTTTAGCTTTACCTTTCATTTTTTCGTTATTATTTTTTAAATCATAAATATATTTATTTAACATTCTCCCAAATTTTGGACGACACTTTTCATCAAAACTACCTAAAGCTTCCAATGGCTTAAATTTATCAACATAATTCGCCTTTTCTATTTCCTTTTTAAATTCAATTAGGCATTTGATGGAGTCATTAAATAATTCAGCTATCTTAAATTATAAATTTATTCAAAAGCTTGACATCTACACGACATTATGTCTACAAGACATTATGCCTACAAGACATTATGCCTACAAGACATTATGCCTACACGACATTATGTCTACACGACATTATGTCTACAAGACATTATGCCTACACGACATTATGTCTACTCGACATTATGCCTACAAGACATTATGCCTACACGACATCTATTAATGACCACTAAAAAATTTGTATAAATTTAAAACTTGCATTATATTCAACAGAATCTGTCGCTACATTTTTATTAAACCCCAGCGTTTCAAGCAAACACTCGATGCTTTCTTCAATATTTTTTGGCTTTACTATTTTAAAAAAATTTTCAATATTTTCCAATAATGCTTTAACCTTTCCTTCATTTTTGTAATCCTCAAGTAGAGGTTTTGTTAATTGTTCTCTAACTTCTTCTGATAAATCTATATCAAATTTGTATTTATTCTTTGAATTTCTAGTATTTTTTAAATGGGTTTCTTTAACTAAACTAATTATCCTTTCTGCAAAATAAATTAAACCAAGATGCTCATTATTCCCATAAACGAGTTCTTTAAAAGATGGATTTACTATCTGAATAATTAGAGCATTACTGTGCTATTTATAAGTAAACCCTTGGTAATTAATTTTTAGTCTTTCGATGTAGGTGGTTAATCGAGAAGTGGAAATTAGGGTTGTATCCCGTCTTCGAGAATTAGTAAATTTGCAGATTTTTCTCACTGCTAACCGTTTTACCGCCCCTCCCCCGTGACGCGGCTATCAACTAATTTTTCCTAAGCCTCCCCCCTCCCCCGTTGGGAAAATGCCATTATTCGAGTGTGTGTAAATAAAATGTTTGTAAATATTTGAGTTTTAATAATAAAGACTTTAACCTTATCCCTATAAGTTTTCAATTTCTTCAAATCTTTCCCAAGATTTTCAAGATTATCCAAATTATTTTTAATTTCACTCAATTTCGATTGTTCAAGTTCTCTTTTGAATAAATATAAACCATTAACAATACCTCTAATAAAATTTGATTTTGATATTTCCCCATCAATTAGGGTAGAATTGAACAAAACAAAAAATAAAATTGGGAAAATTAATTTTAAAAGCATTTTTATCAATTTTTAAAGTGAAAATAAATAATAAATTAATTTAAAATAAATATTATGTCTAAAAAGGGCATTGAATAAAGGCGCTTAAAGCATTGCGAAATTTAATTAACGATTTAAATATTTTTATTAAGTCTCGACAGTGTTTAGACGGAGAGAATGAGAGATAAAAATCAATGATTAAATAGACGTATAATTAAAAATACCCATATAATCAACCTTAATGATCGAAAGTTTAAACGACAATTGGATATTGTAAAACATATAGTTATTTAATTCCTAAACATCAGTCCGGTCTACTGAAGATGCTGGTTCGCTCCAGGCCGACGAACGACCTTTTGCGCTAGCTGAAGGAGAGAATTAGCTATAGTCCAGCTCTGCTTTACTGTATATTTTTCTTATAAATCCCAGGTTTCCTTATAGGTATATTTGTTCATAAACCAAATACCGATCAAAGGTTCAAGACTCGTTCTATACGTGTATGCTCAAATAATTACACTAATATTTCTAGAGGTGGTAATTAATCGAGGCAAATATTCAAGTTTAGAAATTTAAAAGTGTAGTAGGGCATTTGGGGGAGTGTAATTATTGTTTCAACCACTCGTTCGAAAGGCATCGAGAACACCACTTATTTCAGAGAGAGAGAGAGTATTATTCGAGCATATATGTAGTCCAAAATATTTTACTTAAATTCGTATTTATTTTCAAATGATTCCTGAGTTTATGATCTATACCTAAGCATATGCCTAGCAAAACAAATTAGGCAAAAAATTTGTGTTAATATACAAAAAATATTGAGAGGTGAAAGATAGAAATTTTCAAATTGAGTCAAGTCTTCTTCCAATAATAAACTTATTTGGGGGTTTTTATTATTTAATTCTTTTTCCTTAATTTTTGAACGATTTGCAATTAATTTCCACCAGGCAAAACGTTTAATACATTGCCCTCCTTTGACCCAATAATTGTGAATATCTGGAATTGTTAATGTACCAGGTTTTATTTTAGAATGGGCGAGTTCGCAAAGTTTACATATTGCACGTTCAGATGGTTCAATAACGCTTTCTTTTCGATAGTAACGAGTCCAATTGAAGAATCTATGATTTATTTTTAGTTTGCTTTGAATAAATACCGTATTACCCTAAATACCATATATGGTATTACCTCTAACCGATGCCTTATCATATCCTGTGTTACCCCCAATAGAATTTGAATCCATTTGAATGCCCCGCCCCTTCTTCTAGAATGAATGACACCTATTAGAATGATCTCTAGGCGATGAAAAATATCCTACCCAGGGATTCAATTAGAAGGCATTCAATTCAAAAAGATCTCTAAATACCTCAAATATTCTTTCTCGTTTCTACTCATTTCAATTAAATATTTAGCCAAATCCTGAGCATTAGCAAAATCGTCAGCTCCAATAAATGAATCACTGGGTATGTTTAATCCTTGTAATGCAGCTCGGCTTAGTACAACAGGGACAGCTAATTTGCGAAAAGGATACCAAAATTTTTCTGTTGCATAATGCCTGCATACAGAATTTTCAAATGCCAAATAAAAGAAATGTGAATCTTCAAAATTAGAAAAATGTAGATTTATTTACTTATACAATCGGACCCAACTTAGATACCGCCAATACATGAATTACTGCTTTGTGAGGGAAGCCTAGCATGCTCAATGTTACAAATTTTAATATCCGTATCCGGATAAAATTTTTTTGTCTGTACTCGTATTCATTTATATCCTCGGCACTTTTTTGACAAGATACGCCAGAGGCTATCCACGAACATATCCTCATCCGAGAGCTTCCTTGCCCAAGAATAACCCTTTAATGTACCTCAACATAAGGAAAAAAATATTTTCGAGTCCAAGATTGAATCTCAACGTGACCCCCGACAGCATTTCTATAATTTCAATAAACTACCTAGCTCATTTTCATAACAATTTTTATCACATAATTTATTATAGCAATTTCCATATAAAGTTAAATTTATATATTTTGACAATTCTTTAATGTACAAATCCCTAGCCGATATTGCATTGCAATTGGATATTACGGCTATAGCCAATTTTGTTTTCTTTCTGACTTTCTCTAATATCTAAAAAATATTTTTTTCTGAAAATTTCCAATTCGAAAACCTCTTTTTCTGTCCATATATCCTCCGTTTTTAATTTTTTATCAATCTTGTGTAAGGCCCCATAAGGGGCATGCAAATTATTTTTGTCTTTGGCCAAATATGAAATTGTCAAATTAAAAAATTCTTTTGATGGATAAGCATCGGAATTGAAATTATATGGTGATTCTAGATTGAATAAAGCATAAATTTGATTAGAAGTTCTATTAGACGGAAATCCATTCGATAGGGAATTTGCATGGAATACTATTGCTGCCGCATTTAAATAGCTGGAAATATTTTTAAATTTAGATCTAATCTTCTCATTAACTTCGTTAACGAGTTAAAAAATCTGTATGTTATATTACCGTATTACCTCTAATTGAATGCCATTCTATTTTTCAATCATTCTCCAAAGAAGCATTCTAATAGAAGTGGTATTCAAATTACAGATAGGGTCATTCAAATAGAGGTAATACGATAATAAGTGAAGAAAATAGAATCATGATCGTCAGAACTCCAGTAATAATATTTCAAAAAAAAATTTTAAAGTTTACTTGGTTATATTATCAGAGTAAATACAGCTATGATGACATTCAGATGTTTGAGAATATGGAGCGATCGTTTCTATTACATTTCCAGAACCGAAAAAATTGTTCCAGCCTAGTATTATAGGTAAATCTGTTGCATTATCTTTTGATTTTTGCTGAAATTTTAGTAATTTTTAGAGACTTTATGAGGGTCCTATTCATTGTTCCCGAATATGATATGGATAACCCCCTATCTGGGACTTCTAACCTTTTATAACATCGAATTGATGTGAAGTGAAGGAATTTAATTTAAAAAAAAGGAAAATGAAACATGGGGAATTGTCCTTGGAAGGGATTGAAAACAATTTTCCCAACTCCAAGTTTGCTAAAGCTTATAAATAATTCCTGATTAAATCAGAAAACAATTCTTAATTAAATTTAACATTACCTCTGAAAGTCCAAATTTAAGAATTAGAAGTAAAATAAATAAAATAATATTCTTAATTTTTATTAAAGTAAAACTAAGAAGCATTCTACACAAAAATTAATGATTAAATATTTTTTAAAAAATATTTTGAATAAAATATTAAATGATTAAATAAAATTTTATATTTTTTATTTTTTTATTCTGTGAATCAGATTAAATGGAATGTTTATTTAATTGATCTTACATATTTTATATTTTTTTTAAATATTAAATTTATTGGAAAAAATTGAATTTTTTTATCTAAAAAAATTTTTTTCTATTTTTTTTTAAATCAGAGAGAGGGATATACTCGAGAAATCATTTATTAAGGATATATGGCCAAGTATATAATTAATGTATATTATTTATTCACCTATCCCGACTACCTTTTAAGGACAGTTTTATTCAAGGATGTAAAACAAACACAAAAACTGGAAACAAAAAGGAAAAAAATTAAGAGAATTAAGAGGGATAAAGTAGAAAATCGGTAGCCTGAGATTCTCTAGTTTCTTTTAGTTTTTCTAGTCCTCCTCGCTTCATTTTAATTTATAGAGTAAAATATTTAAGAAACTGGAATCTAATCAAGAGACTGGATTTCTGGATCGGTTTATGTAGGTACAGAATCTTTTTGAGATATCGATAGTAGAGATTAAAAAATTAAAATGAATCGGGAATATCTCAGAAAATCATGCCAATCTAATTTTTTAAACAGACTCTCGACTCGGTCCAATTTCTAACACAAAATCTACTACTAAACCGAAGCAAACGTCAACCATTGTTTAATAATCTTAAATAAAAATTTTTACGTCAGCTAGAAAATATTTAAATCGAGGCATTATATCGTAAGTATTTAAAACTAAATCGTCGCTTCTTAAAAAATAAAGGGTTAATCTAGCAATTAAATATATTTAAATATTGAGAACTTTAAAACTTCTTATACTTTTTATAAAAATCTTAAATAAATCTTTAAATAATTTTCAGTGAATCAATAAAATTTTTCAAATATTAAAAGCTAACGTCGTCTTTTTTTGTGTTTGCACAGGTTAGAATTTTAAATGCTTAACTAGATGATAAAATTGTTATTTTAAATTTTTATTTATACTCAAATTTTATAAATCAATCTTTATTTTAAATTATAACTTAGCAATAAATGAGCACATAATTTTTGATTTGATAATAATATTTGATTGATAATATTTCTTTCACATTTCCATTCTTGTAAGTACTAAAGCGTTAAGATAGCAACCTCTACTCTCAACCTTTGTTCAATTTTATTAACCAATCTCGGCATAATATTTGACAAACTTCACTTTTGATTAGAACTTTCTTGTCTGAGCAGCTACTTTTTAAAAAACGTTTTGGCTTATCTTCCTTTTGATACTTTCTCTTTCAATAATTGACTTGTCTTTTGTTGACTCCTGTATAGGACTTTGCCAATTTTACTACTTTTCTAAATAAAAAATATAATATTAAGTAAATATAAGTTAAATAATTTATCTGACAATAAAAAACAATAGTATGCTTATACAAATTTATTCAAGGCTTTATCTTCTAATTCATCCACTTTACATATATTTTTTTATTATTTTTATTATTTTCTTTTAATATTTTTGAAGAGCTAAATAATATATCCACTCTTCAAATATACTTTTTTTATTTCATCTTCTATTCCCTCCAACCCTCATAAAAACTAAGCTTTGTTTTATTGTGATTTTCATATATTTATACTAACATTTGTCAACCTCTCCTTATTCTTAGCTTTTAGAGAAAATTTTTTATGTTAATAGACATCCCTCATAAAAATTCTAGAAAAATAAAAAATTTAAAAAATCCACGATTCAACAATAAAAAAATGCAAACAAGTAAATTCCAAAAAAATAGTCTTTATTTGCTTAGTTATTGAGAATGTAAAAAATTATAGAGAGGAACTCTCGATTATTTTAAAAATAATTTTTTAAAGTTTTCCCGGTTTTATTGATTTTTAAAATTTATTTAAATAATTTTTAAATTTTTTATGATAAAAATATTTTTTTATTTTACTCTATTTTCACCCAACATCTCTACATTTTTATTTTTTTCTTTTTGCTCTATCCATTTTTTCTATAAGGGATTATTGATTCTTTTTTTTAAAGGGGCATAGGTGATTGTTATGAAAAATTCAACTTCCGTAAATGTTGTGTTTAATCATTTTTAAATGTGAAAAAAATTTTTTTATTAAAAATGATATTTTATATATTAAGTAAATTGAGTTTCGTGATTTTTAGGGTATTAAAAATTATTGGCTACTTAAATTAGGGTAAAACTCCATCCCCCAAATTCTGACTTCGACGTGTTTTCTGGCAAAATTGACCCTAACCCCAACTTGAAAAATCACCCCTGACCATCAACTCCGACATGCCTTCCATAACAAATCACGATTCCCGGCCCCTAAAGACGAAAAAAATTTTTTATTTAATTTTTTTGACCTCATTTCTTCGAAAAAATTCAAAAATTTACGATTTTTATTAAAGGCATTTTAAATATTTCAATTAAAAATCAATCACCACCAACGACAAAATTGCCCGCATCAAGGCCACTTCATCCTTCCCATATTCCCTTTTTTCTTCTCGACATCCCTCCAATTTATATTCATTTTTTCATCGGCAAATGGTTTCAAATAGTAGACATACAGTTTTAAATCTTCTTGTTGGGATATTTATTGGTTTTGTGCTTTCTTTCGCGATATTTCCAAATTTGGGGAATTTCCCTGGAGTTCAACTTCCTGGTTATCAAAGGCCTATTGTTATTGTTCAAGTAAGTTTGGAATTTTGGAAAATAGAGCATTCAAGATTATCTCCCAAGGAGGGATGAGTGGTAAAAAGGCGGTATAACCAAATTTTTGATACATACTAGTGATGCTCGGGAGAAGAAAACCCGGGAAACGGGAGTCGGTTAAATGACCTCGGGAGTCGGAATCAGGATCGGGAGGCCAAAAACTAGGAAAATTTCCCGATTCTGGCGTCGGAATACCCGAGCATCACTAATACTACCGGGGCTGTGCCATTTCTTCACCTTTGGCCAAATTTTCGCCTTTTTCGGGGTTCCGTTTTTCGCTTTTTAAAAAGTTTTGGCACACCCATGATATGCCATCCATATTATACGAATCAAATTTGGACTTGAGTTGTGCTGTTTGAGGTTCTCTTACGCTCTTTTCTGATCCCTCATTTGTCTCTCTCATCCGAAAGGGATACTGTAATTTGAGTAATTATTGCTTTAGATTTTAATTGATTAAATCGTCTATGAAAATTTATCTAAATTTTCCCTTATATTTAAAGGAGGGTGCTAATTCACAGCTTTCTGGAAGCCAGAAACAAGACAATAAAATAGAAGTAAAAGAACATGCACATCGACACGATGCTCATAATGAGGACGAACTGGATGATAGTGATGCCCCATCTGCTGCTATGTTTTTTCATGGGAATGGAACACATGTTCATGACGGTTTCTATTTCCTGTGACTTTCCTGGTTCCAAAAAATAGAAGGGTTTCGTGGTTCCAAAAAGGGGTGTCCGCAAATATAAAAAAATGTCCGCAGCCGCAATCCGCAAGTCCAAAAAACCACGCAATTTACGCAATCAGCAATTGCGTACACCCCTGGTTCCGACTCCTATTGGCTTAAAATTTTGTCTGAGCCTTTTCCTGGAAATGGGTCACATTGCCCTTGTTAGGATAATTGTAATTTATTCTAGGTGAAGATACCCTAGCAGACGAGATATTCAAACATGTCAAAATTTATTGTTGGATTTTAACTGGCCAACAATTCCATGAAAAACGTGCAATTCATGTTAAAGCAACGTGGGCTAAAAGGTGTAATAAATTTATCTTTATGTCATCTGTTGATGATAAGGATTTGCCTGCCGTGAATTTGAATATTTCTGAAGGAAGGTTAACTTTTTTCAAAATTTTTGAGTTTATGGGTGATCCTAGACCTCATTTTATTTATCTCAAATAATTTCTTAAAGTCATAGGATTAAAATATAAAAAGAATTATGAATTTTTGTTGAGTTTGAATCGAGATATGGTCAAAACTGAAGGTGTGGAAAAATTTGCCTGATCCTCGTAGAATTAAAAATATTACCTATAATAATTCTTCAAAAACCCCTATCATTTTATCTTCGTAAAATAGTCCACTAAAACGGTCCTAGGATACCCCATAATTACCATTTTATCAGAAATTTCAACAAAATTAATTTTAGATCACATCTATGGGGAAAAACAAAAGCAGCCTTCAAATACGCCTATGACCACTATTTAGTTAGCATTTCTCTTTAAAAATTTAATTTTTATCCTGTAAATTTATAGAACGACTACGACTGGTTTTTAAAAGCCGATGATGATACTTTCGTTATTTTAGAAAATTTGCGTTATTTATTAATGCCACATCCCCCAGAAGAGCCAGTCTATTATGGCTATAAATTTAAACCTTTTATTAAACAGGTTTTGAAAAATTATATATTATGTAAATTTAATTAAAGGGTTATATGAGTGGAGGTGCCGGTTATGTTTTGAGTAGACAAGCATTGAAACTTTTTGTTGAGAAAGGACTTCCAAATAAAACTGCTTGCAGAGTTTGTTAATTTAATTGCATAAAAGATTGAATAACGAATTCAAAGTTAATACATAAATAGAGCTAATTTTGAATTTTGTGTGCCCATTTACTCCCCATCCTTCAGTTTATTCAGCATTTATCATGAAAAAAATTAGGCGCAAATTCCGGAAAAATATTTGGACTGTTGTGCGTGCGGAGGTTGTTTTGGGGTTAGCAATAATCATAAATATTAGTTAAGCCTCATTGAAGCTCATCTTTCCTTGTACTTCGGCGGCTTCTTATCCCATAAATGCTTATGTACATAGACCCTCGAGAGGGTTGTCATTTTCACCAAATTCTTCGGTTAACCGAACCGGGTTTTCTGTTTGCCCCCTACCCTCGAGCAATTATTTACCTTATTAATTCATTCTATAGTTAATAGATCCATGGGCAAATTCTAGGGTATTAGGGGCATGAGGAAAATGCGGCACACAAACTCAGCTAAATTATCAGTTACTCCATAAATAAAAAAGCTGATAAAAATCATTTTTTCTAGTCTGATGAAAATGGGGCCGAAGATGCAGAAATGGGCAAATGTTTGTCAGAAGTTGGTGTAAAAGCTGGGGATTCCCGAGATACAGAAGGCCATCACCGTTTTTTACCTTTTGTGCCCGAACATCATTTGGCACCGGGACATATTGATCCAGGCTTTTGGTTTTGGTCTTATACATATTATCCTATAGAGCAAGTACAGATAATTGATTGTTGATTAGAAATATTTTTTTTTATTTCTAAAGGGGCCAAATTGTTGCAGTGATTATGCCATTTCATTTCATTATGTTCATCCCGGTCTTATGTATGTTTATAAAATTATTGTTGTGTTCTTATTTGTTCCTTTCGGACTTGGTAATGGATATGGATTTCGGTGTCCGTATACGGGTATTTACGGCGGATACAGGCGGATATCCACATGGCATTTTGAAATTATCTTTATCCGTATCCATTACCAAGTCATTTTCTTTTCGGATGAGTTAACGCTATAATAAATTTTCCTAGCCAACTAGAAAGTTTTCATATATAGTTTTTTTCAATACATTTCCATTAATAAGGAAGGCCAAAGATTATTTTTTAAGGACATAAAAGGAAAATTTTCCTTAGTAACTGCCGCCACTTTGGGCACAAATATTTTCAATTTTTTGTCGGCATGATATTTTCTCAAAAGGATTATTTTTTCAAATATTACTATAGATAGGCATTTTCCACATCTCCGTTAATTCTTTGTAAAGGGGAAAGATGAGAAATTAAAAAAACGGCAAAGGCTTTTGTTTGTGCCACAAAAAATTATTTATAGTTATTTAGTAAGGGATTATTTTTAATTAATTTTCCAAAAATAACAAGCATCTGCAGGGATATAGGGATTAAGCAGAAATTAAGATAAAGCAGAAAAAACTTGAAAAAACTCCTTTAAAAAATAATCCCTTACTAGATAATGCTAGGGGTGTATTTATCATTTACTAAAAAATAGGGATAATTTCCCGCCTAAGTAATATCAAAATCTGTCTATTCATTCTCAATAAAAAATAAAATATTTTTTAAATTCCCCATTTAAATTTCCCTTTCAATTTTCCAGGTATGTGCTAGAATATATGATTTATCATTTGAGGCCATTTGGGCGTGAAACCCATTTACTAAAATCTGTAAAAGACGAGGAAAAATTGAGGAATGATCCCAAAGCAAGATCAGAAGCAAATCGGCCACTTTTGAGGGTTGCATATCAATTGGCTATTAAAAATATGGGAGCGGATGATTCGTTCAAAAAGAGTGAATCGGATTTATCAAAACTGCTTGGACGCCTTAAACCTTAAAAAACCCCAAAAAACTAACAATAAAAATTTTTAAGATAACTCCCATTTTAATACATTTTTGATACTTCAGGAACCCCCCCCCCCCCACACACACACACACTGTTCTGGTTTCCCTGGCCATTATGAGCTTTTTTGCTTGATATATAATTTATTATATATCATTGATACCATACTCGGTTAGATTATCAGTAGAAATTTAGCATCAAAATTACGATGCATAATCCTCGATGGAAAGCATTCAGGTCAAATTTCGACAATTTTTGTGCCAATCGACTCAGCTCGAGGAGCTCTTTCGATTGATACATAAAATGAAAAATAGAGGGGTGGGGGACGGGGGACCAAATTTCAGTCCTTGTTTACAGCAGATTTACTTTATGTTTAAATGGGGGTTTTCAGCTTATTTTCACATCCTTTTCAAGCTTCTCTTTATTTTTCTTTATCTTTTCTATTCTTTCCTATACATTCCTTTAAATATCTCTCCCGGTTAAACAAAACAATGGGGGATATTAGTAGAGATATGTATTCTAGACGAGAGAAATAATTTTTTTCTATTTTTCTTCTCCCAATTTTTTTTATTTTTCACTGAAAGTATGTATTTTAGTAATAAAAACCAATCTAAAATTTATTGCTGTTTCACCCTCTTTTCTTTCCCACAAAAAAATATTTTTTACAACTGGTTATAATCTTTAGTTACACGAATTGTAAACCACAAAAAATTTTTTTTCTTATTATTTCTCTCACAATCTTTCATTCTTTTCTCTTTCATATGCACATCGATTTACACACAAAACAACTTGCCTCATTTTTATTTTTTCGCAATTGCTGGTTTTTTCCAAAAAATTTTTTTTTCGGGCGAGGACTGGTCTCTTAAATGTTTGTCAAGTTATAGTATTTTTGTCAGTCCTTTCAAATTAGTTTTCTAATAGGAAAGGGCTGAGTCATTAAAATTAATATTTTTAGTTATGAAATGCCCAAATTATTTAAAAACTAAAAATCACAGCCCGACAAACATTCAAGAGACCTTTCATTTTTTTATCACTTTTACTCCATTCCAATACGCACATATTTGTCAGCAATATTTATAATTACTATATTTTTTAAGCTTTATATATATTTTTAAATTAAATGATTATTTTGTTCTAGTTTTTTGGATTTTCTTTGGATTTTATAAATATTTTTCAAGGGGTTTGGTTAGAAATTTTCAATTCAAAAATTTTGGATTATCTATCATTTTTTGTTGGTGTTGAATGAATCTACACAATACAAGAAAATTAAAAAGGTCAGATTTAAAAAATTCTTTATTCAAAAATAATTTAGAAAAATCAAAATGTCAATATTGGAGATTACTGTTAACTAGGCTAATGGCAAAAATATATGTTTAAGAGGATCAAGTTTTGCATAGTTTTAAAGCAAGTTTTGTCTGATTTTTACGAATTAAAATTAAATGTTTTCTAATCTACCTTAAATTTTAAAGTAATTTTAGAGAAATCAGACAAAATTGTTGGAACAATATTTTATAAAGCTAACTAATTTCGGAATAAATTAATAATACTCTCATAAAAAGGGTCTAGGGCATTTTGAATTTTGTGTTTATCTTCTTTATATGCTCTAAAATTCCTTCCAATCTTAACAAATACAAAAGAAACAAAATTCAAAATGCCCAAAATATCTCTCCGTTTAATAAAATTAATCTTTTACTTTTCCAGGTGCTTCTTTGCCGCTTCCTTCAATTTCTCGTGGGCAAAGCGTTTAAGACCATCGGGCCATTGATTACAATTTGGTTGCAAAAAGTTGTCAATTATGGTGTCAATATTTGTTCCCTTCTTTATAAATTTCTTAATGTTGTTGGCCAGAAATTGCTCGAATGCGGGAATCAAGGAATCGACTAAGGCACGAGCAGCATTTAATTCTGATTCACTGAAAAAATAAATGGTTAAATACACCAAAATAAACAATTTAAACAGTGTCTACACTCAATACGACTTCGTTCTTGGAGCGAAATGAGCCGACGTTTTAAGGAAAGGGACGTGATAATGGTATGACTAAATGTCGAAATTGGACTAATACCTTACAAAATATTTTTTTAGAATTAAATGCATATGCGACTCAAAACAAGCGTAATTCAAAAGTGCTTCGTTGGTCTTAATCTTTTTATATTATCAGTGCCTTCTTAACTAAATTTCTTTTCATTTTGAAACTAAAATTTGCGCTTGTCTAGATTCAAAATCAGGTTTGTCAAACTAAATCAGACTACTAACAAGTATAGAATTATATGTATTTTTAACTTTATTCATAGTCTAAAGATTCTTGAAAATAAATGTTTTGGGAATGATTGGATAAATTTTGTGAAAAAGTCTCTTAAAAATCTATTTTGGTACTTATCCATTATCGTAATTATTTTGTAGACGAAGAAAAAATCGGAAAATTTCCTATGGGAATATAAGTGACTGGCAGCTTATTTTAGAAAAAATGGAAGAGAAAGATAACGGATAAGTACCATAATTTTAGAAGCTACTCGTTTAACAATATAACAACGTAAAAATATTACTCCATTTTGCCATCACTCTTTGAAGAGCTCATCTTTGAACCTTTATTCCGCGCCGCAAACATTTTCATCAAAGCATCAGCAAATGTTCCAACCGATTGCATATCCCTAAATTGGGAAATAATTTTAGTATATAATTTTTAGTTTTGTGATATATTATGGTACTTATCCGTTATTTTTCTCTTCCAATAATATTTTTAGTATAAAAACGAACACTGGAGTGTCACTCGTTTTTCTAACAGCTCTGGGTGGCTCACTAAATTCGCTATAATCATCCTCGTTTTCGGCATTTTTCTTGGCACCAAGGTTGGCACTAAAATAAAAATTATTTAAAAATGTTGTTAGATTTAATTATCTACGTGTTAGGAAGGCTCGGAGGTTTGAAAGTATCAGGCTCAACATCGTAAAGAATTTCCTGCTTTACGTTACGAATAAATGTGCTTGTCCCAGCGTGCTCTGTTGGTTTCACAGCAATTTCATCACGATCACTAAATATTAAATTTAAAGGTTTCTAATTTTTAACATAATTTTATCAAAAATCTAACAGATACGTAGATGCTAAAAATGGAAATATTCATGCAAGGTTTCATTTATATTCACCTATTTAGGGAACCATAAATATTATTTTTAGGGGTATTTATTGGAAAATACTTTCTGGTGCCTAACATAATTTGGTCAATCTGATTTCTAAAATATCTAAAAAATTAAGCGAGACCAGGATAATTGAAACATTCTGAGGGTAACAAAATAAATAATGTTACCAACCAACTAGCGCTCTTTGTTTTGATTGTACCATCATACAACCGCTTCGGTGGCGTCTGACGATCACTTGAACATCTAAATTTGATTAATAAAATATTTTGTTATATTCCATCGATTTTATTTTTTAAACATCCAAAAATATAGCTACCGATCAGGGATGTCACGGGTTACCCGAAACCCGTTACCCGAAACCCGAAACCCGGACTTTTTTTCGACCCGAAACCCGACCCGAGAAATTTTCGAAAACCCGACCCGAAACCCGACATTTTCCTTGGAGTTTTATTACAAAAAGGGAAGATTTTTGGCTCTTTGGCCTTCCAAAATTCTCAAAATTTTCGCCTGCGGCGCTGGAAAATGAAGAAATCTAGTGGGTTGGTCTTCCAAAATTCTCAAAATTTTCTCTGCGGCGATACAAAATGTTGCTGAATTTTCGCACGATTTTAAAGGATCAAGATGGTTTGTGGAGGTATCTGTGGGGGGTATCTTAGGTGGAAGGAGGTATCTTCGGGGGAAGATAGAAAAAAATCCATTGGGATTTTTACCATAAAAAGAAGAATTCTGACCTCATGGCCTTCCGAAGTTTGCAAAAATTTTGCCTGCGGCGCCAAAAAAGGAAGAAAACTGTAACGAAATACAGAGTAATTTTGCCGTGATGTCGAAGGAACAAAAGTGGATGAAGGGTGATATCGGGGGATTTACTTGGATTAAGGTGGATTCGGGAAGATATCGGAGGTTTTAGAGGTGTATCTGGGATTTCAAGGTATTTGCAGAGGGTCTCGAAGGTTTAAGGTATAAATCAGTGGATTAGACATATTCACCAGATACTTTTAAATCCCTTGATATCCCTTTTAATCCCCAAATCCCCTGATATTACTCTTAATCCGTCCAAATCCATTTAATCCCTGTCTCTTATTATATCACTATTATATATTCTCTTATTAATCCCGCAAATCACTAATATCCCCAGCCTCTCCGAAAAATTTGGCTTCATGTTCAAATTTTTAACTGACCCGACCCGAAACCCGACCCGAGACCCGAAACCCGGACTTTTTTTCGACCCGAAACCCGACCCGAGGAAAATTTTCAAAACCCGACCCGAAATCCGACCCGACTTTTTTCTCGACCCGTGACATCCCTGCTACCGATTCATACCTTACCACGGATATTACACGTATCTCGGTAATACTTTGGAGGGCGCTCCTCCTTTATTTCTTTAATTCTCCATTTTATGGCAAATTATTTACATTTGAAAGTGCTGGTAGAGCTGAGTCGAATGACACTAAAATCACGAAATCTAACTTAAGTGAACAAAGTTATGACCAGTTGATTTGATCACTTGGAACGGTACAAAAAGATTTTTAGTAAGGATTCGTCTTCATAATTTTGTTCAAATGATCAGATCTAACCGAGTATGGTATCATTCGACCCAGCACGAAGAGCTCTTTCGTATGATTGATTTTTTCCATGTCATAGAATTAATATTTGACTCAATTATTTTTAATTTCAGTTAAAAGCCGGTCATTTATAAATATTTAAAATCAATCCTTTCCTTATTGTCTCTCATTTGAACATGCCACAGAGAAATAGAACGGAATTGAGAAGAAATAAAGGATAACCACTGTTTACAACTTAATTAATGAAAAAGAGGGTGGAACAAGCTTATTAAATTTAATTAAGTCAAGTAAACGTTATTGAATAAATTTTCACAAAATTATGAAATAAATTAACTCCATTGGAGTCGGCGAGACGCTTGTGCAAAACCCCGTGCTTCGCGCTATTGTACTAATTAAAAATTAATACACCAATGATATTAAACTCGTAACATTTATTTAAAAAATTTGAATATACAAATGATAGCTCATTCGTTTGTATGAGAATTTAAACCAATACCTAGGCGATGTTTTTGAATTTCTGTTTGATTCAACCCAATTGCCCACACCAGGATCACTCACAGATTCATCAGGTTGCTTGTTCTAAACGGATAAATAAAATTAATTTGAGACGGAAATAACCTGAAGTCTCAAGATAGTCCCCAATAATTCATCCTTTTCACGGGTTAATTTAACGTTCTTGTCCTTATGCCATGCGACTGTCCCTTCCAAGTATTTTATCGTATCATTCTTTGAGCTCACTTCCTTTTCTAGTTTAGCCTTTTCTTGCTCAAAGTCGTCGATGGCACGCTGACTTTCCTCCACCTTGATAAAGAGATCACTCGCTCTATTTTCAACTTCTTTCTTCTCAGAGTCCTTAGCTTCAAGCATCACCTCCAATTCCTTCTTTTCATTCTCGATCAGTCCAAGCCTGGCAACTTCGCTGGTGAGGCTTGAATTCAAATTTAAGTATTCACACAATGTCTCTTCTTTTTTGTTGTTCTCTTCTGAGACTTTGACTAACTCCTTCTGAATCTCTTCTTTTTCTTTTGCTAATAATTCCTTATCAAGCTTGTGTTTTTCGATCACTTCATCATTAGCCAAAATTACTTCTGATAATTCATCGTTTTTCTGTTTAAGATCTTCATTTTCTTTATTTGCTTTATCCAATAATTTTTTCTTCTCAGCATATTTTCCAGACAATATTTTATTACCCTTGCAATGATTGCATGCATCTATATAGCTCAGAATACATGCGCCATTGGAGCATTTCAAATTTTTCTGTGCGTCGTCCTTTGTCTAAATTTTAGAGTTTTCAAAGAGATTTTTATAAGAAAATTTTTCGCCTACTTTTGCATCGAATCCAGCAAGACGATCAGCTATCTTCTTTTCAGCAGCAGCTCTTTTGGCTTCCTCATTTTGTTTGTTGTTTGAATTGATATTTTCTCTTGGGCTCATTGTTGTTTGCTTAAGGATGTTGTTTTTTAAATAAATTAATTTAAATGATAGCAATGCTTCAATAGCAAATGCTTTTTTTGTATTTTAAAGTTATTAATGTAGTTCGTGGCGAATAAGCGGCTTATTCTATAAAGGGATTCTCTTATTACTTGCCCAGATTCTCAACTATAAGTCAACTAAGCCCACACCCCAAATATTAAAATGTAAACCATTTCGGCCAACAAAATTTAAATCAATAGCTTTTTTAAATGAGCTATGTACATACAATTTATTTCTGAAACACTATACATCCATCCCCTATTCAGCCCCCGTACCAACATTAACCATTGTTTATATAACCCAGATAATTAAGTATTCCAAAATAGGTAATAGTTTGGAATTCGCCCCCAATTTTTCACCTCTTTCCTGACCATTTTTAGCTTTTTTTAAATCATTCGAAAGAGCTCTGAGTTTGGTCGAATGACCATGATTGGCTAGATCTGATCATTCTTACCAAAATTATGAAGCTAAATCTTAGCTGGGTAAACAGTTTTCTTTAATTTTAATGTCATTCGACTCAGCTCGAAGAGCTCTTTCAAATGATATATAATTTGCCATAAAATGAGAAAAAACTAGAAAAAATATAAAGGAAAAAAAGGGGGGGCGAATTCCAAACTATTACCCCAAAATATTCCCAAAAAATGAAAAAAAGATAAACCTCTATTACTGCTTTCCTTGAAAAATAGAAATGAACAAATCTCCTCCAAGCCGTGCTGAATTCCAGAAAATAAAATTAAGAATTGAATGAAGGAATATTGCTGAAATTCTAAAAAATAATTTAAATAAAAATAATAAACAAAAAAAAACAACGCGCTAATTGCTATTTTATTATTAATGTAATGAAAATGTGTTTTAATACTATGCAAAAGAATTAATACACATTCTCATATTTAATGCCTCCGCACAGTAAAAGGGTGTGGAAATATGCCTCACGCCTTTTGAACTCCTTTTTACTTTGTTTTGAAACTCATTTTAGTACCATTAATTGAAATACATAATAATAATTAAAGCTCTTCGAGCTAGGTGAATCAGATTGATTCGATGATTCTGAACAAAATTATGACTCTTTACTCTTACTCTAATCAATTTATTTTTATTTTTGTTAAATTCTGTGTTTAATTTCTTTTTTTTCATCTCCCAGGATTACCTATTTTATTTGCTCTTAGCAAGTCATCAATCAAAAGGGATGATAAAATAAAATGAAAAACTAAAAAATGTGCATTCGGAAAAATAAAAAAAATAAAATTTATTTATGCTCTCGTTGTGCAAGAAAATATGTAGCTCTAAGAGAACTGGCATTTACTAAAAAAAGAAGGGACTAAAAACTAAAAAAACTGCTTTCTATTTGAAGGGAGGCTGCCATTCAAAGACCAACATTACTACACAATATTACACAAAACTGCAAAAATAAGAAAACAAAAAAAATTCGTGCAAAGAAGAATTGAAAAAAAAAAATAAAAAAATAGGGGAGAAAAAAATATGATGCAATCCTCCTCACCTCTCATTCCCTTAACCCCTCCAAAATGATTGATAACACTAATTCCCAAGACGCTTGATGAACACTTGTCCTAGAGAAGCGAGCGATAACTGAATTGGGTTCCCATCTATCTCGATTTATATATGATGTTTAGATGGGGGACGCCCACAGCCGCATCCAAAATTCCTCGCTTCCCTATTGGACAATTTTTATTTTAAGTGTTTGGCGTGTGGTGATTCAGGAATTTACGGAAATTAATGGCCAAGGCAAGGGTGATTGAAAAATTGGATTACTTAATAAAAAAAGAGAAAAACAAGTCTACACTTCGAAGGTATACAAATAAGGAAAAGGAAAAAGGATTATACAAAATGAAATTCGACAAAATGGTACTTAACAAAATGGCACACAACAAAAAGGTACTAGGCTAAAATTTAATAGAATGTTACTGACTGATATAAATTATGTAAGTATAAAATTATTTTAAAAAATATCATGGTAAAATAGAATTTCGTACTTCCCTTTTTTCTCATTACGGTAATTCCGAGTTTTGCCCCCCCTTTTTTTTCCTTTCCTCCTTAAGAATATGCACAATGGTGTCAGTTTTCTCTTCCTCTTTTTCAGTATATTTCCCTGAGGTATTCAAACACGAGACGTTGATAAACACGAGACGCTGCTTAATTTCATAGTCATACAATTCTTTTTTGCCTTCGGAAAACATTTTAGGTAATTAAAAAAATAATTTAAAAAATTGTTTTGGTATACTATAACATAAAGAGAAAAATTACTATTATGCATATTCTTAAGGAAGAAAAAGGGAAAAAAGGGGGCAAAACTTGGAATTACCACGGTGATTAACCAATAAACTCGATTTCGGTATTGAGTTTTAATTTAATATTGGGGTAATATTGAACCGGACAGACCCTCTTTTTTCCCTACCCAATTTTTCTCCTATTTTTTGTAAAATTGTCAGACTTTTTCCTTTCTTTCATCCAAATTGCCTTTCTAATTTTTGCCTACAATCATACAAAAAGGATTATTTAATTTTATACAAATGCCTTAGGGAAGAAAAATGGTAGAGGAAAAAAGGGGGTCTGTCCGGTTCAATATTACCTATATCGGTTTTATTTTTCTGGAATTATTTAAAAAATTAAATATTTTCAAAGATTAACGGTTCTAGGTTTTTAAAATGTCATAAAAACGGTTAGTTTTTGGCAAGAAATATCCAAATTTTCAGTTTTATAACCGGTCGCCAACAACTCAAATTTTTTACTTAATATATTTATATACATTTATTTTAATATTTTATTGAATTTTTAAATAAAAGAAAATGTTTTAAAAAAATTTTTTTATAAAAGGAATTCTAATCGGAGTCAGCAGGCAATTCCTAGACTGAGAGCAAAGATGACAGTTTTAATTCTTTTAAGAGTAAAGACCAGAAAAAAAAATTTTTTTTTATTTTTGTGAATAATAAAGAAAACGATATTTATAATCAAAAGGAAGACATCTGCATTAATAAAGAAAGGGAAGAAAATTTACATAAAAATGCCGTTATGGTGGAGGGAGGTGCCTAATAAACAATTTTATTAAAGAGATTGATAGAGGTTGACAGAGATTGACACGACTTTTTACAGTTATTACAGTAGTCCCTAAAATAAATTATAAAAATCCAAAAAAATAATAAAACTACCGTATTTATTCTAATATAACGATAGTCTCTAATATAACGACACCCTAGAAGAGGGTTGAAAAATAAGACAAGTCGTTATATTAGAATAAATACGGTAGGTACGGAGAATTTTTAAATTTTCTACTCTCGTATCCCAACAACCTTTTATTATTCCTTTTATTACAACTTACTATTATGAAATAATACAATAAAACTAATATTTTGTCTATTGTTCGGAACAATGTAGTAATAATTGAGGTTTTTAATAAAAACTGGAAATTATTTTTGGGCAGTCTGTCATATTTAATTACTCAATTTTATTGTACATTTTTAAATAAAATGGAAAAATATAAAACAACTCTACTAAGACTAGATAATTACATAAAAATAAAAAACTTATTTTTACAATAAATTTAAAAAAGGAAACACTTTACTACAAATTGAATGTTTGGGAGAACATAAAAAATATTTAGTAGATAAAGATCTTTTTGCATTAATTTATTTGTACTATCTGACGACAGGCTGGAAAATGTAAAAATTTTATTTTTTTGTATTATTAAAAATGGGATCAACCCTGAATATCACCGCAAGTATTTATGCCCCAAAGTATCGAAAACATATGATCTACATTCAATTTATTTTTAATTTTATTATATAAAAGAGATTGTTCCAACAACGAAATAAACTTCAATTCATTCAATTGATCAATCGATAAATTGATCAACCGAGAAAGTGGGCAATCTAGTGAGTTATTGAACAGATGAATACATAGAACAAATGAATATACAAACACCCGTTTTGATAAACAACCTTCCTTCATAATAAAATTTTAAAAATTAGAAAAATCACATTTCAAGTTTAGCCATTTTTTAAAAAAGTACTGAAAGTGTAGTGGCACAATACCTCGATAACTTAATTAAGGAGGGACAGGAGAGAACGGGCGACGGAGATATCCAATCTTCAGAAAACAAGTTCTCTAAAAAAGAAACACAGAAGCACAAGTAAAAATATTTAAAATGAAATTATGAATGAAGTGCCTCGGGGGAAGATAAGCCGAGCATAAATTTTGGGTTGCCGGTAAACAAAGCAGGCCCTTGTACCAACTCATGTTTTTTGATACTTAGGGTAATTTGATAAAACCGATTCGATACTTTAGGTCAGCGATACATTGGGCGTTGATACTCTGGGTTGGACTCATGAAAAATTATTAAGATTACTGAATTAAAAATAATAATTATAAAAAAAATTTTAAAAAATGCACAAACAATTTTTGTTTTAGAGGAATAAAATCAAATCATCAAATGAGTCAACTTCTTCCATTTTTCTTTACAGATTACAAATTTCTATTAATAAGCAAGCGCTGTAAAAATGCCTATTCCTAATAATATTGGGAAAATAATCCTTTTGAGAAAATAATATTATGACTTAACGATATAAGCTTGAGGGTATTTGCGACATAACTCTCTAATCATCAATGTTTATTACACTAGAAGATTGAACATTGCTGAATGACTTGACAAGTAGGAAAGCAAATAAAAATTCTTAAATATACAAAATTATGTAACGAAAATTAAGAAATTTAATACTATGTAAAAAGATTAACTAATATAAAGAGTGTGAGCAAACAACTTGCGAATGGCACAAATTTAAATTTTTCTTAATTCCTATTTTTGTTCAGGCAAATAAATGAAAAAATATATAAAATAAATAAATGCAATAAATTGTAGGAACGAAGCGTAACACTCAAATCACTCGACACGGACAACTGTCAATCGTTGATTGTCGAGAGCTTCCCACAATGAAATAATAAAAAGCATTGAAAAAATTCTTGACGCTCAATTCAACACGGATCCATTGCGGTAGTAATGTATCAGAAAACTTTTGTAACGATCAGTTTAATAATATATTGTCTACTACCACTATTAGTGTATTTTTTATACCGTGTGGTTGCTCATAAATAAATAAATACTAAACATGCCAAATACATAATTTTTATTTTAGCACGCAAGCAATTTCATATTTTTTAAATTTTCTAAGTACAACGATGTAAGTTGCACTTTATAAACAGATTGAAATGTACTTTAAAAATTAACAAAAGTTAATTCAATTTCGTGTTGACTTTAAAAAATTTAAATTTTGTGAATGGAAACACGGCTTTGTTACATTTTTTATCATGTGATATATTTTGTTATGTATCTTTTTTCTGTCAAAGAACACGCACTTTTAAGGTTTAAAACAATTTAGAGGTTAGATAAAATGCTATTTAAATGTAAATATTGTTTCATTCTATGTAATTATTTATACATTTTAACAGTGGATTTTTGAAATTATTAATATTATTTCGTTAGCAAATTATTATTGCGTTGTTCATTATTTAATTTAGTATTTGTAAATGTTAAGTTAATTATTCCAAAAGTTATTTATTATTAAATTATACGAATTTAATTTAATATTATTAAATGTGAATTTGTACACGTAGGCGTATACCAGGGATGTCACGGGTTACCCGATACCCGAAACCCGAAACCCGGACTTTTTTTCGACCCGAAACCCGAAACCCGACCCGAGAAAAATTTTCAAAACCCGACCCGAAACCCGACATTTTTCATGGAATTTTATTACATAAAGGGAAGATTTTTGGCTCGTTGGCCTTCCTAAATCCGCAAAATTTTCGCCTGCGGCGCTGTAAATGGAAGAAATCTGGCTTCTTGAGCTCCAAAATGTGGAATTTGGGTACGATATTTAAGGATCAGATGTGTTTGTAAAGTTATCTGCGGAAGGTATCAGGGATGGACACACCCCTAAGGACGGTTTTTTTAGAATTTTTTATTTTTAAAAGTCTCTTACTTCGAAATAAAATTATTTTAAGGAAAAAGGAAATAGTTATTTATAATTTCTTTCACCATCATTCATTATGTTTGTCAGTAGTTGAGTGGTTAGGTTGACTGACCTTGCTCACCTAGAAATTTTGAAGTGGTTAGTTCGAATCCAGGGCTGGGTATGAGGCTGAGAAAATATTTCTTTTCAAAACTAAATTTCTTTTCAAAACTAAATTCAAACTTAAGACCTCCAAAATTCTTAAAATTTTCACTTGTGGCGCAGGAAAGTACACTACGCAGGAAAGCACCTACTCTACTTTTAATTCCAGATACTTTTAATGCCTTTATATCCATCTTAATCCCCAAATCCACTGATATTACTCTTAATCCTTCCAAATCCATTTAATCCCTGTTTATTATTATATCACTCTTATATATTCTCTTATTAATACCGCAAATCACTGATATCCCCCAACCTCTCCGAAAAATCTGGCACTTGGTCAACTTTTTAACTGACCCGACCCGAAACCCGACCCGAGACCCGAAACCCGGACTTTTTTTCGACCCGAAACCCGATCCGAAGAAAATTTTGGAAACCCGACCCGAAACCCGACCCGACTTTTTTCTCAACCCGTGACATCCCTGGCGTATACACAAATCTTAATTAGATCAACCACGAATTTTTCACTTATGTCATTCAGTATTTATAAAAGTCACATTGCTAGCAAAAAATTTATTTCTTAAACAGAACCTACAAGTAATTTAGATGCCTACATACCTTGTTGGACTGTCACGTATTAAGAGCCAATAACCTCACATTCATCGTAGTCCTGACTTAAGTACGCCACCTTGGGTTATTTCTCCAATCTTAATTCATCAGTTTAAACAGATTTTACATAAAAATGTCAAATATAAGTACAACACAACCACAAGAAATTACGTTATATGACCAAATTCTACAATTAATCATCTCATTAAATAGCACATTCTTTTATATTTCTATAGTTATAAATATATCTTCATTATTTACTTATATTTTGGAAATTGTAACAATTTTGAAGCATAAAAAGTTCCATACACCTTTCTATTGGCTCTTTATTATAAGAGCAATTACTGTAAGTCTTAATAAGGCTATTAGATGCCCTTCGATTATAACATGAAATATCATCTTATAGTAAGGGTTTATCGCTTAGGGAGCTCTAGCGATCCAAAAAACCTTCGGAAATTTCGTTTCGGATATCTCCGGATATCCGGGAATTTATCAGGATCCGCTAACCATACTTTCCACCCATTTGTCCTAAATTTTAAAAAACCGATCTTAAATTGGTGTGTGACCCATTAAGAGTATACTATTAATTGGCAATGTAAAATAAAATAAAAAAATTTTTTTATCAGGATTTCTATTCATCCTTCGGTTCTTATGCCAATACTAGATTAATTGTAATTACTAGAGGCCTACCTTACAAACTTTATTTAACGTTTCCAAATTGGGTCTTTGCACTCTTCTACTTTTTGGTTCTGCATGGTTGTGGCGCTAACAATTTAGCTACAATTTTTATGATGTTGACTCGTTTAACTGCTATTATGTTTTTAATGAAGCATGATAAAGTGAGGAAAAACACATGAGTTAAGGCATAAAATAAATTTTATCTCAAACAGATTTGGAAAAAATTATTACCATTATCAATAATTATCATATTTGGGCTTCCTTTACTTGATTCTTATATTCTGTTTCTGGATACTTATGTTATCATTCCACTACCAAATGAACAGAATATGACTTTATTTATAATTCCTCCAAAGGAGCATGATGTAAGTCTTATATTTTAATTATTTAATTCTGATAAATAGAGGAGTTCTTGGGGCCACCCCAGAACGCCTATATCATAAACCCTGAATGCTCATACCCTGAATACCTTTTGACTATAAGTTCCTACAAACTGATCAACACAACATTGGATTGGAGTGATATCAGTTAATTGCGAGATTAAGAGGGATATCAGTTGATTCAGAGGGAGAATGCCTGGGATGGATTATTATTAATAAGGAATTGTCCCTAAAATTCAATAAATTAATCACTAAAATTTCAGAAGCCAGGACCATATTTGTATATTAGCTTTTACTACTCAATTATCTTTCTGGTAGCTTGTGCCATCCTCAATTTTGCAATTTTGTTTATTTACAAATTTGTCAAGAAGCCTATTAATCGAAGGGGAGATGGAACCACAGATAATCAAACCCGAATAGAACGAAATTTGTTAATTTACGCTTTGGGTACTTTGTTTGGACATGCAATTATTGCTATAGTTACGGTAATTTTTAATTGAAATCTGGTGGATTTTATCATCAAAATTATTTTTAAAGATATTTCTCTTTGTCTGCCCAACAAGCCATTCAACGCCCGCACTTTTTTCCCTGTTACCCGTTGTTACGGACATCGGAACTTCTGGATTGTCTTCATGGCTTCTCTTATTTGTCAGTGAAGATTTTAGAAATAAATTTATAAAAGATTGGAAACCTAAATATTTTTCTAGAAATTCTTTAAATAATTCGAGTAATATTATCTCTATTTCTAATCACCGTCATTTAAATGTACGTACTGTCAACAATTTTGTTAGCACTTTAAATTAAATTTTTTCCTTTTTTCCATTAAAATTAAAGTATTGTACAGCAGGGATGTCTCGGGTTACCAGAAATCCGATATCCTAAACTCGGACTTTTACCAAACCGAACCCGGACTTTTTCCGAATAAATCTTGAAATCCCGACCCGACTTTTTTTTCTTAATCCGTGACATCCCTGTTGTCTATTTATATATATCTGTGTAGTTAAAATTAAATTTTTTTTATTAAAATACAAGTAGATACTGTAATCTCTTATTCCATTTTTTTTTGTTCATATTTCCCTTCGATTACATAAGACAACAGATGTTCATATCCCCTTAAAACTAAAAACATTTTGGGGTAAACAATTGTTTATTTTGCTAAATATTTTATTGATTCTGTGATCTACCAATTTATTTTTTTGAATATAAATTATAAATATCGAAATATTTTTATTTGATGAATTTTGGATTAGCAGAATATGTTCCAAAAGATTGCCCACTTTGTGGAGTTCCGGTACAGCTGGCTGACAGATTAACTGTTGATAGAGAGACAAGTAGATTAATTATCACCAAGAGTTATTTTTAATATCTGAGGATTTAAATTTGTATACTTTTTCTTTCAAGTCTTAAGCTTCAGGGCTGTGCGCCATGATGTTCCGACGTGACGTTTTAGCGTTATTTTTGACGTTATTTTTGGCCAAATTTGGCTTGTTTTATTAATTGACGTTTGGCGCGCCACGCGAAAATTTTGGTACACAGCTCTGTTAGGCTGCATAGGTCCTAAGATTTATGACATCGGAACTCATGAAATTAACATAAATTATCTAGCCTTTTCTCAACTAAAAATCATTTTAATATTAATTTTATTTAGTCCACAAAGCCTGTTTTAAATGTTGTTTTTGTGCTTGTAATCTCGAACAGGGAGCTGCAGCAATGGAACGATCCTTCTACGAACGTTATGGGCCTCGTTGGTATTGTAGAGGAACCGCAGGGAAATGCTCACTTCTTCCAAACTCTAAAAAGGAAGAAAAACTGAAAGAGAAAGGGTTGGCTGAACGAAAAATAAAAAAATAAAAAATAAATTTTTAATAAAAATTTTAGTTTATTTTTAAATTAAATTCCTTAATAAATTTTTAATTAATTTTTTATTCTCCTCTTTGTTTGCCCTCGAATTCTTTTTAATTTTTGTTTGTTAAATTCCGCAGAATTTAGAGGCCCCAATTGTTTCCAAGTACTGTTGAAGGTTTTTAATTTATTCCTTTTTATTAATCTTCCAATTTTTGTTCCTTTTGTTGAGGTAAATATTTTTGCAGGCAAAATTGTTGCATAGAAAGGAGTGCCAAAAAGTCTAGTTCTGCGTACAGATTTATTGAAAGGGCAGGAATTAGCCTTAAATTATTAAAATTTAGATTTTGTTATAATAGGGCCAGTGTCTTATTGGTTCAGAAAAATCGAGATTAAGGAGCCGTTTCTAAGAACACTGACACGTTGAAATGTACGGAACAAGAGCTCGTGTAGTTATAGAATTTGAAGAGAACATTAACCGAAGTATTAAATTTTGTAATGTTAGGACTAGTGTCTTTCCGATTCCAAGAACCGCGGTTCTGGTTCATGTTTAAAGAACCCGTAGACCGTACAGGGATGGAAGCTAACGGTGATCTGAGAAAAAAACCAAAAAACTACTAATTCTTAGAACTCGATGAATTAAATGTTCTTAAAACAGGAATTTCCCAAAGCGAGGTTTAAAAATTAAAAAAATTATTAAACTATACTTCATAATATAAATTATCCAAAATAAAAATGGAAGTCTTCTTAAAATTGCTAATAATTATTTCTATAGAAAAATGTTTATCTTCACTATCCAGAGTTGTTGGATTTACTACATTTACAGCAACTGAAGAACTTGATTCATATTTAATTTCCTTAAAATTAATTTCAAAAATTTAATTAAAATCATAGAACATACAGAAGTACATTCACGTTTATTTAATATTCTTGTACAGACTTTAAGAAATATTTCAGGATCAGTTGTCCAATAACTTTAAATTTAATTTTAAACATTCATTTTTTAGACTAATTTTTTACTTAAAATTAATTTGCCCGTCCTCTTTTTGGCAAAATATTTCCAGTTTTAGTATAGCAGAGTAATTTACATTATCCCCTCCTGGATTAATTACAACCAGGAATTTATCTGAAATTAAAAATTTATTTGTCTAAACACCTAAGTAGATTATGAGATCTATATCTCTAAATAATATCTATTTTCGGTATCCGAGATTTTTGATCGAGATTTGTTTCGGTCCGATCTCTAATTATGAGTATTCAGAAAAACAAAAACAGAGCTCAAGGATCATTACCCCTTTAAAACATTATGTCCGAGTCTTCAAATTCCCATAGAGATTGAACCCGAGTAATCAAACTCGTTGAGACTCTTTAATCTAATTTATGGCTGGATTATAGTTTTTTAGTTTTAGCGAGATCATAACTAGCGAGTATCATTTATTAGGCAGTCTCTCTCAAATAATGGCAAAAAAATTGTAGCTTAAAGGTCTCAGAAGGTACTCTTCTAGATTGTTCGACTTACCAATTGGAAGGTCTATGAATTCTTTATTTCTCCCAATAATATCATTAATTATCCTTCTTGAGCACATTTCATTATTTAATTTGTTAAATTGTCCCAAATTAAATTGTAGATTGCCTTCCTCAGAAGAATAAAAACTTAAAAAAATTTCTCTAAAAATAATTTTAAATTTAGAAACCTGCATTCTTCACTATCAAAACTACAATTTTGCTGAAGATTAATTTCTTCTCGTGTAATAAAATTGTTGGAAAGAGCAATTCCATCAAATGGTTTTAGATTAATCTACGAAAATTAATTCAGGTTAACCTTCGTGAAGGAAGGAAGGATGATCCCCTTCTGGATTAATTAAAAGACAGGAAAACTTGGAATTCACGCTAATTGTTATACCTGCGCCTCACCTAAGAGCAGGGAAAGGTATGAGAATCCTAGAAACTAGGATTGTTCTCGTCCAGTTAATTATTGCTTGTGCTATATTCTTCTCCTTTTGAGCCGCTCCTATTCTTCTCCATTTGAGCCGCCACAGGCAAAGATTAACCGGTCGTGAACAACAGTACTATGATTTAGTTTCTACTGCATAATAAACCTTTAAGAGGTAAAATTTAAAAAATTTTTTCTTGCCTTCATACAATCCAACAATTGTTTATATGTTTTTAAATGATTTAAAGTTGTGTTGAACCTTCCTTTGTCTACTAGTTTTATTTTTTTACGGAAATTGTTGAAGTCTTTAAAAATTTTCTTATTTATTCTTAATGGAATTTACCTATTGGCAAGATCCGAATTGTAGGACGAGCATTTTTGATTAAAGGGATTAGTAATTCATCTTTTTCATTTTCATTAAATTCTGATTTAATTGACTCATTTTTATGAATATCATTATTTATTAAGATTATATTGTCTTGGTCATTATCTTCAATTGTCTAAAATAGATTTCTTGACTTTATTAATTTTGTTGAAGGAGTACTTAAGGGTATACGTCTAAAATCATACGGTATGAGTTTGGTGAAGTACTTGCTCTTGTATGAGAGACTTATGCCTACAAGAATGGAGGCTTATTCACTCCTTTGACTTGAGTGATAGGAACACCTCTTAACTTTCCAATAACTTTTTTTAATGACACGGATATTTAGTTAATTCTCTCTCATCTCACGCTAAGCCAATGATAACCCTAATCAAAATTTATTTCCTAATCGGGCATACTTAATTCCAATTATTTCATTACCTGAAGACTTTTTAGATCATTTCTCTTATCTTCAAATAATTGTTGACTAGCCGAAGTAATTCCATTTACAAATTTATTTGTAGGGTGTGAACTTGGATAATAATTATAATTTCTTGAATTAATAAAGGAAGGAGGGGTACATAAATGGACTTTTTGAATTAAAAAAAATATTAAAATATTTTTTGAAATTGAACTCATTTAAAGATGTTTTTAGTACAATTTTGAAAAAAAGATTTTATTTTTCCTATATAAATTTTTGACTTTATGAATATTTGCGCAGCTTTCTCATCATTTTTCTGTGCATTTTCCGTTTTCACTTTTTTTGCTTTACAAGGAGGGAATTTAATATTTAATCTCAATTTACACCTTTTTAAAAACATATTTGCATTGCTCTTCCTCTGCCTTTAAACGTTACAAATTTTACTAATCTTCCATAAGAGAAGATTGAAGGCATGGAAGCGTATATAAAGGCAAACACAAAAATAGTAAATATATTTAAAATTACTGAACTGTATCAAATTAAGTTTTCTAATCTGTTTGCTCTTTGAATTAGGGTTCCAACACCGTCCCGGGGACGGTTCTTGGATGACCCACCGTCCCCGTCCCCATATCAGAAAAAACAACCACCTGTGTAAACCCATGTAAAAAATGGACCCTGAATCAGAACCCGAAGTGTTCGACAAACAGACTTTTTAAAAAAAACTTTTATCATTAAAAAGAAGAAAGGATAAAAGAGGAAATGAATAGGTATATTATTGTTATCACAATACTTAAATGGTAGAGAATTTTTTATTTTTGCTTAGTTATGTCCTGAAAAAAATTCATGGCCTGCGCCTGATTTAAATTAGGAGTTAATACAAGAAAATTAAAACAGAATAGTACAGGAAAACCGATACAGGAAAATGAAAACCCAAAGTATGAAAAACAGAAAAAAGAGCAGTCGGATCTCGATTTAACTTAAACCCAGCGTTAAATACACCCTCCATCCTAGATATTTTTGATTTCCTCGAGTATATGGCTATTTATAACATTGAGATCCGACTTTATATAGCCATTGATCATTTTGTTCCCTAAAAAATTTAAAAATTAAAGGACCAAATAATTTGGCTATTTAAATTTTATATCGCTTAATTATCCGCTTTTCTTATTCTGTTTCAAGCGTTGCGATCTTCTTAACTTTTTATGCTGCTTTTTCCGCTGATTTTTTCTATTTTTAGAGTTTCTTTTAGGGTTCCTTTTAGGTTTCACTTTTTAATGTTGTGTGCTAACATTTTTGGCAAATTTTGATTTTGGATACTGTAGATTACGGCAGATCGAAGGCAAAGATCGTTTTGTTTTGAAGTATGTAGCAACGTGATGAATATGTTGTCGGTTTGTCATCCGATGTTTAAAAAATTCTTTTTCCGCAGTTGTTTTCCTTTTCTATGATATTAATTGGTAAAATTATTTTTTGGGATTTTAAAAGAAATTTTTTTTAATTTTGAGGAAAATTTTATTAAATTTCCTCAAAATTGAGTTTTGTTGAATTTTGTGTTAGTCCAGTAATTAGGTAACATATTTCCCATAAATATTTTTAAATCGAACCTCTCTGATTATATGAACTATTTTTTCACAACATTCGCGTTTGTCTTCATTCTTTATCTTGTCAAGCTTTGTTAGTTCACAGTAGGCGACCATGTTTAATTTCTGATTATCTTAAAGAATTTAAAAATTTCTGATTTAAAATTTTCCTCAAATAAAAGGACCGATGAAGAATAAATATTCATTTAGTGTTAGGTATGTGTGGGTATAGTACAAAAGTAGGCTGTAGAGATCGGTCTTGGTCGGTAACCGGGGCGACAAAGACCGCCTGTCCTTGCCCTTTTGGCAAGAATTTGAGAAATAGACGGAACGGGGCTTCTCTTAGAGGAAATATGTATGTTGATAATTCTTCTACAATTAATTAGGAAGGGAAATTATTTGAGGTAAAGTAATTATTCGAGCATATACGGTACACAAATTGATCAAATCACTCACTAAATCTTCTATTCCTTCTGATTCTAGCATTATCAGAATTGGTAATAATCCAAATAAAAAGAATAAATAAAATAAAAATTGAGGATAAATGCATAATTATTTAATTTTTAAATTAATTTTATTTAAAATTAAGGATTTTTAAAAGCTAAATGAATTATTAATAAATTTGTTGGCAAAAAATTATATTTTTTTTACTAGTTGTGCCCATTGGGGTATGGCGGTAAGTTACGTATGCAATGTCGGTTTAATTTTGCTCTTGGTTTAAATTTTGCTCTGCCCGTTGGAAAGCCTAACGGCTTTGGGGCGCGCTTCGCGCGCTGCTAGAAACATTAAGATTTGCCCTGCCTTTTCATTGCTCCGGGCCTTCAGCCCTCGCCGATAAAATTTAGCCCTGCCTTTTCATTGCTTCGGGCCTTCGGCCCTCGCGACCCATTTTGGGATGGATCTTAAGCTCGGGCCTTCGGCCCTCGCGCTCCATTTATTGATGGATATTAAGCTCTGGCCTTCGGCCCTCGCGACCCATTTTGGGATGGATCTTAAGCTCGGGCCTTCGGCCCTCGCGACCCATTTTGGGATGGATCTTAAGCTCGGGCCTTCGGCCCTCGCGACCCATTTATGGATGGATCTTAAACTCGGGCCTTCGGCCCTCGCGATCCATTTATGGATGAATCGCTCGGGCCTTCGGCCCTCACGATCCATTTATGGATGGATCTTAAGCTCGGGCCTTCGGCCCTCGCGACCCATTTTGGGATGGATCTTAAGCTCGGGCCTTCGGCCCTCACGATCCATTTATGGATGGATCTTAAGCTCGGGCCTTCGGCCCTCACGATCCATTTATGGATGGATCTTAAGCTCGGGCCTTCGGCCCTCGCGACCAAATTTGGGATGGATCTTAAGCTCGCGCCTTCGGCCCTCGCGATCCATTTATGGATGGATCTTAAGCTCGGGCCTTCGGCCCTCGCGACCCATTTTGGGATGGATCTTAAGCTCGGGCCTTCGGCCCTCACGATCCATTTATGGATGGATATTAAGCTCGCGCCTTCGGCCCTCGCACGGCGGGCCTCCGGCCCGCCGTTTGGGGGCCGTCGGGCCCCGAGCCCCCCCACCTGAAATTTCGACCTTTTGTAACTTTGGACAAAATGGTCAGAAAATTCCAGAAAAAATATTTTCATGTTCAGCTCGATAAGGGCTTTCGATTAATATAACATTTGCCCTATTTTAAGTCATTTTGGAAAAAATAAATTTTTGGCCGAAAATTTCGACCGAAAAATTTACTTAATTTTTCAAAAAATCATAACTCCCCAAAAATAAACCCTTTTGAAACATTTTAAAAGCTTAATATATAGCAAAAATTCTGCTCTATTTTATAAAAATATTTATAACACCCCTTATCCTCGATATACCCCAAAAAATTTCAAAAAACCGAAAAATTTTGAATTTTAAAAAAATCGACCCTACCAGGCCTCGGGTGAAATTTTACAAAAATTTAAATAGCTCAAAAAATTTGTAATTTTTTGCTCTATTTTATAAGCTTTAATTCGTTTGGCCACGACAAAAACTCGCAAAGTTACAGTCGATTTAAATTTCACCCAAAAATTTCAAAAGAGGTACCCATTCAAAAATGGGTCAAAAATTCGACCTCGAGAAAAATATGTTTTAAGGTACTCCAATAGGTGCTGAACACGAATCTAAAGTCCGTTTATTTTTAAAAAATTTTTAAAAAAAGTTACACTCAAAAAACCGACCACTTTTGGCCTTAAAAATGCCACTTTTTGCCCTATATCTTTCTGAGACTCAAGTGTACCCCCAACAAAGTATATATTTTTAGAGGTTTCAAGGGACGCTCTATAAGATGGGATACTCAAATCGAGTTTCAATTCACGCGTTAAAAAGTCGGTTTTGGCGAGGTCACTTTGGTGCCCATAACTATGTCAGGAAAAAATCTCAGACTCAAGTGTCCCCCAACAAAAGTGTTGTACATTCAGTGCCCTAACATACCAAAAAAGAGTTGAAACCATTTGTCCAATCTTAAGCAATTTTATAATTACATTCGATGGGAGCCACCCTTCACGTTAGGGGTTTTGGACATTTTGGACCTTTGACATTCTATAACTTTGCCTAAAATGGTCAGAAAAAATCAAACCAAATTTTCCCAGAACCAACTCGTGGAGCTCTATCGAATGGCACATAGTTTGAAAATTGTCGGACATTTTCGTCGGACACCATGTGTCATTTTGGGACGAGATGTACAAAATTCTCACGAGGCTACAGGTCGGAGAGTTGATCCCAGGCCTCCCAAATTTTTCCTACGATATAGTACACATCCCAACTTAAAATCCTCCCAGCAAGCATTTTTTGATACCACTTTTGCCTTCCGAGTTATTTCCAATCAAAAAACCACCCATGGCCGTTTCAGTGCGAAAACGACGTTTCAGCGCCGAGGTCATAATTTTCCTGAATAGAGCGCAAAAAGTTGCAGGACTAATGTACTCTTCAAAAAATTCCTCGGGCAACGGCTGAGGCGCTGGACTTTTTGGCAGCGAAATCCCCCCAAAAATAGGGACAAGTTGGGGTTTTTTATATAAGTATTAAACTAGCTGTGGGTTACGTATGCGATGGCGGCGTAGTGCGTATGCAATTCCTATTAGGATACTTTGGCGGTAAAATTTTGGGGTGCCCGTTGGAAAGCCTAACGGCTTTGGGGCGCGCTTCGCGCGCCGCTAGAAACAATTACATTCTTTATTATAATTCAAATCATCCCGTTTTTTACCGTGCTTAGCCATTGTTGTATAACATTTTATTATTATACAACAATGCCCAGGGTACACCACGTGGAGGTGCACGGAGGTAAACGGGCAAACCCTGTACCCCGCCCCGGTGGGGTCGGAATTCTTACTTATAGTTTTAAAGTGGTCTGACTCTTGGCCATTTTTTTTTATTTATTTTGGCCTTTTTTATTTTTAGAACGTTGAAGTGGTCTCGTTCTTTCTAAAGAGTGTTGAAGTGGTCTCACTCTTTTGGCCTTTTTTATTTTATTTATTTTGGCCTTTTTTTTTGGCCTTTTTTATTTTTAGAACGTTGAAGTGGTCTCGTTCTTTTTAAAGAGTGTTGAAGTGGTCTCACTCTTTTGGCCTTTTTTATTTTATTTATTTTGGCCTTTTTTATTTTTAGAACGTTGAAGTGGTCTCGTTCTTTTTAAAGAGTGTTGAAGTGGTCTCACTCTTTTGGCCTTTTTTTTTTTTTTTTTATTTTGGCCTATTATTTTTTAGAACGTTGAAGTGGTCTCGTTCTTTTAAAGAGTGTTGAAGTGGTCTCACTCTTTTGGCCTTTTTTTATATCTTTTGGCCTTTTTATTTTTTAGAACGTTGAAGTGGTCTCGTTCTTTTTAAAGAGTGTTGAAGTGGTCTCACTCTTTTGGCCTTTTTTTATTTTTTTTATTTTGGCCTTTTTATTTTTTAGAACGTTGAAGTGGTCTCGTTCTTTTTTAAAGAGTGTTGAAGTGGTCTCACTCTTTTGGCCTTTTTTATTTTTTTATTTATTTTGGCCTTTTTGTTTTTTTAATGTAAGTTTACCCCTAAAATTTAACCTTCGTTTTTTTTGATTTTAAAGTATACCCCTAAAAGAAGTTTTACCTAAATTTTAACACTATTTTTCCATTCTACTATATTATTAAATTTAATCAAAACGGATTCCTCTTGCTACTACATTTCTCATCGAAATATTACCATTATTATCGGGCGTTTTACCGGGTGCAAATACTCTTATATTTTCCCCACTTCTGCATCTTGAAAAAGCCGTATAAGTCTGACCATGTGCGAATGGTTCATCAAGAATATCAAGTCCTAAACGTTCACATGTTTGCCCCTGGGCTTTAGTTATTGTCATACAAAATGCTACCCTTACTGGGAATTGGAATCTTTCAAAACTAACTCCGTCCGGACGAAGTTCCTTATAGCTATTTCTTGCTCTGCAAATTCCCACAACAATACCACGTTCTGAAGAACCACTTATAGTTTCCGCTTCAATTAAATCTTGATGTAAACGCCTAACTATCATTCTGGTACCGTTACATAAACCCTTTTGGGTATTTAAATTTTGAAGTAATACTATTACTGCACCTACTTTAAGCTTTATATTGTGCGCTGGCAACCCCTTAGGCGTTAGTCTGTTTAATTGGGCTACTTCATAATCGGCTAAGTTATAAGCAAAAGGGTTCTCACTTGTAGGGCTATCTATTGACAAATACTCGTGAAGAGGCGCGTTTATTAAATCAATAATTTCTGAGTTAATCACATCTACTACTCTATTAGTTGGTGAAAGAATTAAACGTTTTAACAAATCTGTAACAGGTGCATCAAAACCTGTGTTAAAAACAAATGCATACAATTCTTGCCTTGAATTAACTCGCATAGCTTCAGGAATTATAACTGAATCGCCTGTTTGACCTGTTCCTATACTATAAAGCCAATCCTTAAATTGAATTTCAGATGGAATTACTCTCATATTCTGCATTAACCTATGTTTTTCAAATCTTCCATACAACTCCGAGGATTGAATCGACGCTGCTACCTGTGCTCCAGGAGCCGAAGATTCCTCAACTACAGGAAGAGACTGCTTCCAATCACCTGATATTATTACAATTTTTCCCGCAAACGGTTCGTTTTTATATTGAGGAATTAACTTCTTACATAAAAGATTTACGTTTTCAAAAATTGTTTTATTTAATATTGTGACTTCATCTACTATTACCAAATTAGCTTCAATTATTCTGCGCCCAAAGTAACTATCTACGGTTACGGGTGGAATTACATCAGGTTCCACATTAATACCGAATCTAAAAGCTGAATGGAATGTCATTCCTCCCGCGTAAAAATTAGTGGCTGCTATACCGGTCGAGGCGGTTGCTAATACTTTTAATCTCATTTCTCGTAATTTATAAATAATATAATTAAGGAGGAAAGTTTTCCCCGTACCACCATCACCAGACAAGAAAAATAATTTATTTTTAGTATTAGGATCTAAAACTGAAGCTCTAATTAAATTAAAAAATCTTTGCTGTTCTGGATTTAAGTTTGTGTTATCGTAAATAGACGTATCTATAGCTTCATCCATTTCATCATCATTAATATGATGTGGAAAGAAAAATTCATCAAGAGCTCTGTCAGGATTGTTTCTTATTGAATTATTGGGAAGAGGGAGGTTAAATTCTTGTAAACTACGACCGTTACTTAATAAAAGTTTTTCTATAATTGCTAAAGCTCTGTCAATACGTATTAATTTCTCTGCTTCTGTACACCTCCTATCATAAAAATGATCAACAAACATATTCCAAAGTAAAAGCCCATCTATCACACACTTTTCAGTACCACCAAATACGAGTATATTTGCAAACAACTGTCTCATTTGGGAAGGATTGAGAGATATTGACCCTTCTCTTAAAGTACGCTCCCATACATTATTATCTTCAAATAACCCTCGCAATCTTGCCGCTTCGGCAAAGGTTTGACATTCATGTCCATTAACAGTTAACAAATCTTTTGGTGTCCCAGGAAAATGTTTTGTTAAAATATATAAAGCGAACAATTCTGGATCTCTTGGGGACACGGTATAAATTCTCCCGATACGAGGTTTACGATTTTTATTTTTCTCAGAAATATTTAACTTTTTCCAAACTTTATCATTTTTATTAAATGCATATGTTTCAGGAATATTTTCAAAAAGAATATTTTTAGCTGCAGAATCAGAAATACATAACTTCCAATAAGCCGAAAGACGGGAATCTGGAATTTTACCTGCATTAATAGCACTAATAATTTTACTTGCATTTTTACTCGTAAAATAAATTTTCTGGTTGTCTGGTAAATGAATACTTAACGGTATTACTATATGTGATAAAAATGCATATTTGAAAGACATAATCCGAGAATATGCTTCAGTCGGGCTACGGTATATCATTCTTGCATAATGCAACGGTTCATCTACAGTTATAAGACCGTTAATTTCACTCCGTACGTAAGAAAAGCTGGACCCCTTAAAAGGATATTTTAACGCGTATTTTAAATTATCTGTTTGGCCGTAAGCGAATTCTAAGTTATGGTGGCATTCAAACATAACTAAAATGAGCGGATTATATGGCACTACTTTCGTATTATCATAAGTTATCCACGCTCTACCCCGTTTTATTTTTAATGTTTCACCGCCATCGTCTGGGCTAGGCCGATAGTATTCTGCTGGCTTATTAGCATGCAAAACTGTTATTTTACTAAATGGTTTTGGAAACCCCTTTTTACATTTTCCATTAGCTTTCTTACAATGTTCCCCACAGTCATGAAACTGATAAAGGGGTAATAATTCCCGAACCTTTCTCATGAAATTAGCCCATGGTGAATTATCGGTTGCTGGAGGTTCAGGAGGTATATGTGCCCAAATTAAATTAGAAATATTATCGGGCGTTGCAACAATATCAGTACAGAAAACTCTATGTAAATGAGGACCGCCAATCCTTTTTTGGAACTCCCTACTTTCTGCATAACCTAAAATTTTTCCGAAAATATGTTTTTTATTTAATAAGTAATGAATTTCTCTTAATTTATCTTCATATACTCTGCTAATAATATCAAATCTATCCACACTTTTCTGGTTATCACGTAACATATTTCTTTTAATTTCTGGCCACCGTGGATTACTCGTAAATGTGAACATAAAGGACGCATTTTCAGGTTTTCGGCTTCTTGCCATAAGAGTAGTCGCGTCGTAAAACATGTCTTGAAAATATGGCCTTGTGCCAGGATGCTCTTTTCTAAACATAACACAGTGTCCTATATCTGCAATACTATTGGCATTACTGTCTCTTGCTAACCATCTTAAAGCAGGCTCAGGAAGAGAAGCTCTTAAATCTAAATCGTCCCTTCGCAAATAATCTGCCACATCAGAATCTATCCTTGCTGCGTAGTCTAAAGCAAATTTTTGACTTAAGCCTCCCCAGAATTCCAAATATTATGATAATCTTCCTGTTTCCTTACTGCTAATCTATATTTAACATAATCACGAATACTAATAGTTTTGCGCTTAGTGTCTAAAAGAGGATCATCTTCGCAATCAGAACACTCATTATCACTTATATCTTCATTTAAAACTTTTCTAGCAAATGGAATCTTAGGGTGGTAACTATCATCCCCACATGGAAATAAAAGAGGGTAACACAAAGTGTCAGTTTGAGGATGATGTGGTTTAAAAATAAATAATTTCCCTTCCTCATTAGTGATAAAAAGACCTTTTATAATAGGAGGTTCACTTGACTCGGTATGTAATGAAAATAAAGTTTCCTCTGTGGGAAGATTCACTTGTCTAACATGTAAGGAATTATCTCTTATAAGCTCTGGCGCTTCCCGGTCCTCCAAAAGTACAAGTCTAAAGTTTTCCACTGAATCTGGTCCATCCCTTCTTAATTTATCTAAATATTGTTCATGAAAACTTTTATAAGTATTTGCAAGAGGGTGGCAATTTCGGAGAAGAGTGTCTAAACTCTTTAACAACTCTGGATTGACTCTATCCCCACCATATGCAATATTCGAAACTCTGTGTTTAAAAGCTGTATCAGCATCTAATATATATAATTGGGAAAATGAGGGCCCAGAATCTCCAGCAATCATCGAACTCATTTTCCTAACGAACTCGCCGTTTAACATGTAACTGATACCACCATCGAGTTTGCTTTCTCTATGTCCAACATAAACTGACGCAAAAGCCAATAGGGAATTATATATATTTTGCTTTTTTAAAAAATCTAAAGAATCTTGCGTATCTCCCATAGTTAAATCTCTTAATAACTGCGGATGGGGTTTAAATGAGGGGAGTACAACCAAACCGCAACGGCAACAATACGAAGATGAAGTCTTTTTAAACTTTTTTAGGTGTGCATCATTAACTTCAGAATTAAACAACATTGCACCACAATAATAACAATCTTCATCTCCTAGATTTCCTGAATCGTAATAATTAACGACGTGTCTAGCTCGCACATCTGCACACGGAAATAATTTATGAGCTCTATGACAAGTAGATGTAATTTCGTTCAACGTTTTAAGTGTAATTTTACTTATATTTAACTCATAAACATCATTTTTTTGCATCAACCTAATCCTTTCAGACCTCCTTAAATTTTCTGAAGGGGGATCTGGTTCAATATTGACTACTGGAAAATTATTAACTACACAATTTTCTTGTATGTCTTCTGGAAATTCTAAATTAAACTGAAAACAATTCACATTAGATGTATTATTCACAACAGGATTATTCACACGAGCTACATTTCTAGGATTATAATCAAAAATCCCAACATAATCAATATCATTCGAAAGAATCAATTGTGAAAGGTGCCATAAAATACGCTTCCTCTCATATTGAATATTTAAATTTGGAATTATTAGCGATTTATTATTAAACAAAAACAATTCCGAATAAAGACAAACATAAAACCCACAATTAATCCCATCTCTTTGTTCAGTAAATTGAGAACGGGGCAAAACTTGAATATTTATATTGTCAATAAAAAGACCAGGTGTCAAATCACAAATACACCTTTTAATTAAATCAACACGCCGCTGATCGAAAACACCACAAGAAACATCGGTTAAACGATTAACAGAAGGCAAAGAATCAACAAAAATGCAAGAAAGATTTGCACGATCTGAACGATCAAAAACTACCAACCCAAAATGACCAGGAAAAATAATTGGAATTAATAAAATATCATAATCCTGGTTATAATTAAAACAACAATCAAAAATATTAGGAGGCTCAACACCCTGCCCAAAATGGTAATCAACAACAGCAAATTGAGGCGAGACAACAACAACATTTAAATTAGAACGATATGATAAAAATTTTAAGTAAATAAAAACGAAACTATCTTGTAACCACATATTAGGATCTGACCACAAACTATTAATTTCGGGCCTTGAAAAAACAATATCATCGGTAAAAATCCTATTATCATCATTAGGCATAGGACCAAAAGGAATATCTAACAAATCAATAGACAAAAATTCAGGAACAAAATTAATATTCATATTATCATTAGAATCAATTGATTTATTTGCAAAAGTATGCTTCCCCACACTATCTCGTTTCGGCCTACCGCCAGCTCTCTTAATCTTCCTAGGTCTACCACCTTTATTATTATTTAAACTGGTATCCATCAATTCACTACCCATGGAAACACTCTGAGACACTACAGATATTTTGTCTTGGTCTCTTAAACAACTTAAATTCCCTTCAACACCAGAACTCCCAACTAAAGAACCATCTACCAAAAAATTATCAACCAAAAAATTTTCAACAATAAAACTTTCATCCAATGAACTCCCAGGTAACGAACCATCAACATTAGAACCCCTAATTTCAGAACCATCAACCATTAAAACACTACCATTCGTACCTTTAACCATACTACTTACAGCACTACTCCCACACTCAACCAAAACATTCTCTGAATGTAATTCAACACCATCAACCATTGATACACTATCTAAAATACCATCACCTAAACTAACCCCGGGTGAATTAACATTCAAATATTTACCATCATTGGAAACCCCGTCAACCTCGCAACTATTAGTTGCATCACTACCAAACTTACTTTCAGCCAAATAACTTAACTTACGTTTCCTCCGGTTGTTTTGCTGTCTTGAAGGCATTTAAAATATAGAAAATAAAATAATTATTTAAAATATCTGAAAAAAAGAAAATAAATTAAGAGCAATTCGCCACAAAACGCGAAAACAATGTGAAATGACAAAACGCGATGAAGATTCAATAAAAAGTTAAAAAAACTAATGAAAATAATAACGCGACGGATCTCATAGAAAAAGGCTAAAACATTAAAAACAAAATATAACAAAAAAACAAATTGAATTAATTTAACAAAAAGTAGAGTTGCCAACCATGTTAAACATGGTTTTCACTCTACGACCAAAAATTGTGAAAAGGGGGTACTGGTGTCCCAACCATTAACAACTGGTCAGGCTGAGAACAGTTGGAAAGTCCGCCAGCAGACTATTTTTTCTGGTGCATCAAGCCCACCAGCGGCCATTTTTAATTTGGGGACAGATGTGTGGTATCCCCATCTGTAAAGGATATTTTTCACGTGGTGTGTAATTGGCCCACCACGCAAAGCCATTTTTAAAGGCTGAGTCGTACTGCAACGTTAGTGCAGCCGTCTCTCAGGGGTCAATAATAAAATTTAAATTTTGAAAAAAAATATCGAAAAGTTTCAAAAATTTAAATTTTTAAAGAATTTAGATATTTTAAGTTTGAAAAATAAAATTTTTTCCGAAAAAGCCGAAAATAAAAAAAAACAAAAACATTACGAAACCAAAAGCAAGCCACCAAAATTTGATTCAAAGATAGAGCATGTATTGACACTAAAATGAAAAATTTTTAAAATTAAAAAATTTAAGTTTTTTAAAAAGTTTTATTAAATTTTGAAAAATTTTGGCATGACCCGTCGGCACAGTGAAGCATCAATACAAGGAGTTATTCTTCCCCCAAGTATTGGTGCTCCACGTTCTCATCCCATCCCGTGGGCCTTCAAGGCGAGGACCCGAAACCTTATTATACAGGTTTTTCCACGGAATGGGGCACAAAGAAGAACTTGCATGCCTCTCTGTGCTTCTAGTGCAGAAGAGGTCATGCATAGGCCCCTTTTTGTGGGAAAGGAAGCACCCCTCCGAACAGACGCATAAAACAAAAAAAATGAAAATTTAAAATTTTAGACAAAAATTTTAAAAAATATTTATCGAATTTTTTGAAAAAATGTTTTGCTATTTTCAGGTTTTTCCCAGAAAATTTCAAAAATGATTTAAAAATTAGCCAAAAAATATTTTTCACTGAAAGTTTAGTTAATAAAAAAATTTAAAAATTGTTAACAATAAACTCACTTAAAACAAAGCACCCACCAAGCATATTGAAGAAGGGGAGCAGTAAGTTGAGAAACTATAAAAATAAAAAATTGTAAAAAATTTAATGTTTATTTAAAGTAAAAAAAATTTTGGCATGACCCCTAGCACAAGTGAGGCATCAAGACGCGTATTTGTTCGCCCCGCGTCCTGGTGCCCCACACTCTCCCCATACGGGGGTTCAAGATCTCCTTCCCCCGACAGGGAAGGAAACCGGATTGGGGAATATAAATATAAAAAAATAAACTCACGAGAAAAGACCAACCACCAAGCATATTGGATGACCGCAGCAGGCGTTGAGAAACCTTAAAAATAAAAAATTGTAAAAAAATTTTAGGTTAGTTTAAAATTAAAAAAAATTTGGGCATGACCCGTCCGCACAAGTGAGGCATCAGAACGCGTATTTGTTCTCCCCCGCGTACTGGTGCCCCACACTCTCCCCATACGGGGGTACAAGATCTCCTTCCCCCGACAGGGAAGGAAACCGGATTGGGGAATAAAAATATTTTAAAAAAGTAAAACTCACAAATAAGACCAACCACCAAACAAATTGGATGACGGCAACAGGCGTTGAGAAACCTTAAAAATAAAAAAATCGTAAAAAAATTTTTAAAGTGAATTTAAATTTAAAAAAAATTTGGGCATGACCCGTCCGCACAGTGGTTGTACTGTCCCACTGTGCAGAAGGAAGGGGGAGCCTTCCCATACCCACAAAAGGGGAAACGGGCATGACCCAATCCCCGATCATGCCGGCTCCGCCCATTTCTGGAAAAAACCCGGCATGACCCGTCCGCACAGTGGTTGTACTGTCCCACTGTGCAGAAGGAAGGGGGAGCCTTCCCATACCCCCAAAAGGGGAAACGGGCATGACCCAATCCCCGATCATGCCGGCTCCGCCCATTTCTGGGAAAAAACCGGCATGACCCCTCCGCACAGTGGTCATACAAGTTCGCTACCCACATCCGTGGGATTTTATTCTTTAAAAAAATTGTTTTTTTTGAAAAAAAAAATCATAAATTAGTGAAAAAAATTTTGTTTTTTTAAAAAAAATTATAAATTATAAAACAAACCATAATGATTTGTTTGTAGGTGTTGAGTTGATGTTGAAGAATTTATAAAAATATTTGAAGAAATTGGATGTTGTTGTTGATGAAAAAATAAAATTAATTTTTTGTTGTTGTTGTCGAAAAAATTTAAATTTTTGAAAAATAGAATAATTATGTTGATGTTGAATGAAAATAATTTTTTGAATTAAAATATTTTAATTTTTTAGGCTAAAAATAAAAAAAATATATAAAAGTTTAATTAAAAATTAATTTTGGGGTATTTGGAAAAAAGACCGTTTCAGTGCCACACTCAAGTGTGGCACCAAAACGACCATGCTAGCTGAATTCCCCAAGGTTGATTACCTATATCCCCAAGTTTAAACCAAAACGCACAAAAAGTTCCGAAGTAGGACGTTTCAGTGCCACACTCAAGTGTGGCACCAAAATGAACATGCCCAATGAACTCCCCAGGTCCGATTACCTACTACCCCAAATTTCCGCTAAAAAGCCCCAGCGGTTCCCCATTAAAGTAAAATTAAATGTTAGGGGGATTTTTAAAAAAGTAAAAAAATTAAAAAAATGGAAAAATAAAAGCTCCAGCCCTTTTTTCGACAAAAGGGTACATGGAAAAATGGTCAAAATCTAAAAAAGACCAAATGGGGCAATAACTTATTGGGATTATAGGTAATCGGCCATGGGGAATTCAATGGGCATGGCCATTTTGGTGCCGCACTAAAGTGTGGCACTGAAACGTCCGGATGAATACTTCAACTGCTCATAGCGGTTTTTTAGAGGCCGGGGGGGTTTCGCGTCTGGGAGTGATGTTGTAGGGCTGCGTGTGGGGAACTTATAAGTAGTTGGTCATTTGAGTCTGGAATATACTTTAGGATGTGATATGAGTATGAGAGTATCCCCACCCCCGAAATTTCGACCTTTTGTAACTGTACAAAATGGTCAGAAAATCTCGGAAAAATTATTTTTATTCTCCCCTCATTAATGGCTTTCGAATGATATGACATTTGGCCCATTTATATCGATTTTGAAAAAAATTTTTTTTTGGCCGAAAATTTCGGCAGAAAAAATCGACCAAATTTTTAAAAATTCATAACTTTTTCAAATTTGAACTTTTTGAAAAATTTTAAAAGCTTATTCTATGGAGAAAAATAAGCTCTATCCAGGAAAAATAGCTTCGTTCCGAACCGTCGGCAAAAATCCCGGAATTTTTTCGAAAAACCGAAAATTTTTGGGTTTTTCGAAATTCGACCCCTACACCCTCAGTTTCGACTTTTTTCGAAATTTTTTCCACTCAAAAAATACCTAATTTTTTGCTTGATTTTATGAAAGAAACCCCAACCCAATCCGAAAATCCCAAAAAAAAGTTATGGTCCCCTAAAAATTCCCAAAAATCCCCCAAAAGGGGTACCCCTTTGAAAATAGGCGTGGAAACAAAATTTTCGAATTTTGACCCGAAATTCGACCTATATGGTGCTCTGACACCCGCTGAGTACGAATCCGGTGTAAGAAAAATTTTAAAAATCTTCCCCGGGACGTTAGAGTCTCAAAAAGATTCACGACATTTTGCCAAATTGGCTATAACTTTTTGAGACTCAAGTGGACCCCCAACATATTATACCTTTTTCGGAGCCCCAGGGGACGCTCTTTCGAATAGGGTATCGAAGAAACCCGAAACGACCCTCTACAAAAAATCGACTTTTCGACTTAGACACTTTGGACCATATGACCCCCAAAAGTTCACCCGAGACTCTAATGTCCAACACCAAATATTTTCCCAACATCCAGCCCTACAATATCAATCCCAAGCCCCAAGACACCCCACTTCTCAAAAAAGCGTTATAACGCTTTGAAGCACTCATCCGGCCATTTCGGTGCCACACTCAAGTGCGGCACCAAAACGACCTATCCCAAAAAATTCCCCATAGCCACTTACCTATAACCCTCCAGGTCCCATCTAAATCCCCCCAGCCGTTTCCAAGATATAGCTTAAAAACAACACTCAAGTCCGACAAAATCGACATTTCACCGTCAGTCGTTGAGTTTTTGTAAAGGCATAAGTACCCTCCAAGTTCGGATTTCGGGTCCGGTTTTTTCCTGCATATATCTACCTACTCCAACTTAAAATCCTACCAGCAGAAGTTTTTTGCTCCAGGTTCTGGTTCACGAGATATAAAATCACAGGGGGTCGTTTCGGCGCAAAGGAAAGGTCGTGGCGCCGAGGTTAGAGTTTTCCTGAATAGCCATCAAAAAGTTGTAGGACCCTTCCATAACTTTCCGGGGGCTCCCGGCCTTCGGCCGGGAGCCTGAGTTTTTTTAAAGTTGAAGTTGGGGTTTTTTTTATACTATTATAACTAGTTGTGCCCATTGGGGTATGGCGGCGAATAGCATACTCTGGCAGTTTAATTTTGCTTTGGGTTTAAATTTTGCTCTGCCCGTTGGAAAGCCTAACGGCTTTGGGGCGCGCTTCGCGCGCTGCTAGAAACAGTTAAATTTTTATGATTCAAACCATCCCGTTTTTTCCGTGCTTAGCCATTGTTGTATAATATTTAAGTGATTATTATACAACAATGCCCAGGGTACACCACGTGGAGGTGCACGGAGGTAAACGGGCAAACCCTGTACCCCAGATACCCGGTTAAACCGATGGCATCCGACGCCCGGTACAACCGACGGCGTCTTGTAATATTTGAACCGTTGGCAGGTATGTATTTTAAAAGTTAAATTTTATTAATTGTATTTAAAATTAGTTTGGGCGCGAGTTGGAACATTTTCATAAAATTATTTGATTGAAAAGATCTTCGTCTAAAAAATCTAATAAATGAAATAAGAATTGAAATACTTATGCGCCCAGTTTAACCGTAGGCTCGACCGTTAACCGTACCGGCTCGGGCCTTCGGCCCTCGCCGGTAAAGTTTAGCTCAGCCTTTTAGATGGGTTGAAAGCTCGGGTCTTCGGCCCTCGCCGGTAAAGTTCGCCCATCCTTTTAATTCGTTGCTCTGCCGTTTAGATGGGTTGAAAGCTCGGGCCTTCGGCCCGCGCCGGCACAGTTTAGCCCTGCTTTTAATTCGTTGCTCTGCCATTTAGATGGGTTGAAAGTCGGGCCTTCGGCCCTCGTCGGCAAAGTTTAGCCCTGCTTTTTAATTCGTTGCTCTGCCTTTTATATGGGTTGCGTTTAGACAACAGAATCTTCGCTGGAAAAACTGTTTTTGTGCTGCTACGGAGGGTAGGCCGGGCATGGTCTTCGCTACACGATGGCCGTGCTTCGCTGCGGTCGTGCTCGCTTCGCTCGCGGCGACCGTAGCGAAGCGGCGGCCGTCGTTCCGCTCGACATGCCCGGCTTCCTCCGCAGCGGCAAAAACTTTTTCCGCGAAAACACTTGTGGAAGAGGTAATAAAAGGTTCTAACTTTGTCAAATAAAGTCAGATTTCATTGATTTAGGTGTCGTTCTCGGGCCTTCGTTCTGCGATATTCCTTGACATTATATTGCGCAGAGTCCATATCCGACCTCAAAAACTTTAAAAAAATTCAGCAGGACGTTAGAGTCTTAAAAGTTTTTGTGACGTTTGCGAACATTGTCTATAACTTTTTGAAACTCAAGTGGACCTCCAACAAAGTATGTTTTTCGGTGGATTTGAAGATGCTCTACAAGATATCGTAAGTCTTTTTAATTTATTATCCCTCCATTGTTACCCCAATGGGCATGGTACCACCCACCCCCAAATTTTCGATCACCTATAACTTTGGACAAAATGGTCAGAAAATTTCGGAGTAATTATTTTTAGATTCCCCTCAATAAGGGCTTTCGATTGATATAACAATCGGTCTATTCCAGGCCACTTTGAAATATTTATTTTTTTGGCCGAAAATTTTTGCCAGAAAAATCACCGATTTTTTCAAAAATTCATAACTTTTTCAAAGTAGACATTATTGTAAAATTTTAAAAGCCTATTCTGTGCAGAAAAATCTGCTCTACACAGGAAAAATATATTCGGGTCGAAAGGCAGGCAAAAATCCCTAAATTTTAAAAAAAAACCGAAAAATTTTAGGTTTTTCGAAATTCGACCCCTATGGGTTCAATTTCGACTTTTTTCGAAATTTTTTAGGCTCCAAAAATTTCTAATTTTTAGTTCTATTTTATAAAGAAAACCCGATCCCAATCCGAAAATCCCAAAAAAAATTATGGCGATTTAAAAAATCGCGAAAATCCTCCAAAAGGGGTACCCCTTTGGATCTGAGGGAGGGGAAAATTTTTTGAATTTTGACCCCAAAAATAGGCCTAAATGGTGCATTCCCACCCACTGAGTACGAATACGGCCTCGAAAAAATTAAAAAAAAATTTCCCCGGACGTTAGAGTCTCAAAATGTTTCGCGACATTTGCGAATATTGGCTATAACATTCTGAGACTCAAGTGGACCCCCAAAAAAGTAATGTTTTTTGATGGATTTCAGGATGCTCTACAATATAACGTAAGTCTTTTTAATTTATTACCCCTCCTCTGGTTCCCCACCAGGGATAAGTACCCCCCAGACTCAAATTTTTGACCCTCCAAAACTTTCACCAAAAGGGTCAACAAATTTAGAAAAAATATTTTTCGAATCCCCTCGGTAAGGGCTTTCGAATGATATAACATTTGGCCTATTTATGGCCATTTTTAAAAATTTATTTTTCTGGCTCAAAATTTCGGCCGGAAAAATTGCCGAATTTTTTAAAAATTCATAACTTTTCTAAAGTAGACCTTTTTTAATAATTTTAAAAGTCCAGAATATGCAGAAAATTCTGCTCTATCCAGTAAAAATACCCTCGGGCCGAACCGCCGGCAAAAATCCAGAAATGTTTTCGAAAAACCGAAAAATTTTAGGTTTTTCGAAATTCGACCCCTATGGGTTCAATTTAGACTTTTTTTCGAAATTTTTTAGGCTCTAAAAATTTATAATTTTTAGTTCTATTTTATAAAGAAAACCCGATCCAAATCCGAAAATAGCAAAAAAAGTTATGGCGATTTAAAAAATCGCGAAAATCCCCCAAAAGGGGTACCCCTTTTGGAATGAGGTCGGGAAAAAAATTTAGATATTTTGTGTTTAAAAACGGCCCATATAGGGCATTAACATGCGCTGAGTCCATATCCGGTCTCAGAAAAAATTTAAAAAAATTCCCCGTGACGTTAGAGTCTCAAAAAGTTTTGCGACATTTGCGCACATTGACCATAACTTTTTGAGACTCAAGTGGACCCCCAACAAAGTATACCTTTTTCGGAGCCCCAGGGGACGGGCTTTCGAATAGGTAATCGAAAAAAGCAGACCCGTCTCTTTAAAAAAATTTTACTGTGAAACCCTGACTCATTGACCCATATGACCCCCAAAAGTTCACCCGAGACTCAAGTGGCCAACTATTTATAACTTCCCCTCACTTTACCCTACAACATCACTCCCAGGCCCAAAAACCCCCACTTCTCAAAACCCCGTTATAATACTTTGAATTTTTTATCCGGCCATTTCGGTGCCACACTCAAGTGCGGCACCAAAATGACCATGCCCATTAAACTCCTCATGACCGTTTACCTAATAACCCCCAAGTCCCATCCAATTCCCATCAGCCGTTCCCGAGATATAAAAAAGGTACAAAAGACCGCTACCCATAAAAAACGACAAAATGTTTTGGGCCCACAAGGGAACACGAGGGAAAAAAATTTTTTAATGTTGGGTCAAAAAACGTCCTATATGGTGCTTTAGGACCCGCTGAGTCGATATCCGGTCTCAGAAAAATTTTTGAAAAATTCCCCGGGAAGTTAGAGTCTAAAAACCGATTTGCGACATTTGGCCAATTTGGCCATAACTTTCTCAGACTCAAGTGGACCCCCAACAAAGTATATATTTTTCTGACCGCCAGGGGACGCTCTTTCACTTAGGCTATCGAAAACGGGTGACTCGACCTCCTACAAAAAGTCGATTTTTCGACCTCGACCTTTTGAACCATATCACCCCCAAATCGAAGTCCGAGACTCAAATGTCCCACAACAAAATTTTAGTACACTTAGGGCCCTAACATATGAAAAAAGAGTTGGAGCGATTTGGACTCTCATAAGCAAAGTTATAATCAGACCCAATGGGAGCCACCCTTCCCGATAGGGGTCCTGGACATTTTGACCCTTTGGCGTTTTATAACTTTTTGCAAAATGGTCAGAAAAACTTAAACTAATTTTTTTCAGACTCAGCTCGATGAGAGCTTTCGATTGGTGTATATTTTGTAAATTGTCGGTGAATTTCGTCGGACACGGTAGGTCAAACCACCGAAAATCGGTGAATTTTTGTCATCGCCTACCGCCTCAGGGCATGATCCCCGGATTCCAAATTTTTTTAGAGTTATAGCCCTTGAACTGCTTCAGTGCCCTTTCCCCAACCACTTTTTGATCTGACTTTTCGTTTCCGAGTTACAGCCGTTTGAATTTTACCGACAGCCGTTTCGGCGCGGAGGTACGTTTTGGCGCCGATGTTAGAGTTTTCCTGAATAGCCCGTCAAAAGTTGTAGGACCAATGTACTACTCAAAAAATCCCTCGGCAAACGCTGAGGAGCCTGATTTTTTGAAAGCGAAATCCCCCCAAAAGAAGGGCCACCAGGAGGTTTTTTTAGTATTATTTTTTTTTAGTAATTTTTGGAGATTTTATAATATTTTTTCTTAATTCATTTTGTCTATTACTACAACTATTAGTTTCTATTAAAGGTATTGTTGTTCTTCTTAAATATGTTGAATGATGAGTTTCCATATGTCGGCGACGGTCAACCTTTTTTTTTTAAAAATATTCTTTCATAAAAATTAATTAACTTATTTGTTTTTACTTTTCTTTGAAATGTTTTTTCGCAACAATCACAAGAGAAAGGTTTATATCCAGAATGTTTTCGAGTATGTGTCTAAAACAAATAAATAAATTATTTTAATTAAATAAATAAATTAAAATACAATTAAATTAGAAGAAGATTGACTAAAAGATTGACTAAAATTGTTAAACGGAAAAAAATATAAAATTAAACAAAAAATATTTATTTTCAAAAATTTTAATTAAAAGTATCAGATTACGGTCAAGGTAGGATTGGAATGTAAAAATAAGTCAACATTTTTGAGAAAAAAAATGAATGTCAGGTTATTCAGATATATACTTATGTAAATATACTTCAACAAACCACACCAATCCATTCTTGAGAATATTTGGTGGTATTATTAGTATTTTTTGTTTTAACATTGTTTTGAAAGATTTTGTTTGTTAAATTAGGTGAGGATTTTAAAGGAATATTAGATGGTTTTTTTATGGTTTTTTGGTTTTTTGAACTTTACTATGGTTTTTTGTTTTACTATGGTTTTTTGAAATTTAGGGGTCTGTAACTCGGCTCAGAATTTTTTCCGCTGAATAATTTTGGTGTCGTTCGACTCAGCTCGACGAGCTCTTTCGAATGACATATAAATCCTCCAATTCTGAGCCTGATCCGGAAACTGTAGTTTAGCCGAAAATAAATTTAAAAAGCAAAAATTTTTTCAGTTTGTAAAATTCGAAAAATTAATTTTAAATATTTAAAAAAGGGGGTCACTTTAGTACGTGGGTGCAGGCTTTAAATTACAAATGTTATATCATTTGAAAGAGCTAGTCGAGCTGAGTCGAATGCCACCAAAATTAGCTCTAGGAAAAATTTTTGAACCGAGATACAGGCGATTGAAAATCGAAAAACCATAGGGGGGACCAAGCACTTTTTTGGGGTGAAAAATTCGAAAATGCAAATTATACCTCATTCGAAAGAGCTCGTCGAGCTGAGTCGAATAAAACCAAAATCAACGGAATCCGACTTGAATGAACCGAGATATAGACTCCTAAAAATCGAAGGTCCAAAAGGGCGATTTTTGGAATAAAAAATTTTTTATACAAATAATACCTCATTCGAAAGAGCTCGACGAGCTGAGTCGAATGACACCAAAATCACCGTGATTGGACAAGATTAGACAAAGTTATGACACAAAAAATAAACAAAAAACCTAAACCTATGGAGCGTCGGCGAGGCGCTTGTGCAAAACCCCGCGCTTCGCGCGGGGTTTTGCGGCACGCGCCTCGCGGGGAGTCTACGGGCGATGGGTCTGGGTTCGTAACATAAACCTATTCCTATCTCCCTTGCTCTGGACGTATTTGGGGCCTCCGTAGCAGCAAAAATCTCCACAGATGCCATAGGTAAGGAGCTAAAATAAAAGATCATAACTTTGTCTAATCAAGTCGGATTTCGTTGATTTTGGTGTTATTCGACTCAGCTCGAGGAGCTCTTTCGAATGAGGTATCATTTGCATTTTCGAATTTTTCATCCCAAAAAAGTGCTTGGTCCCCCTATGGTTTTTCGATTTTCAATCGCCTGTATCTCGGTTCAAAAATTTTTCCTAGAGCTAATTTTGATGGCATTCGACTCAGCTCGACTAGCTCTTTCAAATGATATAACATTTGTAATTTAAAGCCTGCACCCACGTACTAAAGTACAGCCAAAAAAGGGAACAAAATGTGTGTTAAATTATAAATATGTACATTTTTATGAAGAATATTCTGACTTCGTTCGGGCCAGGGACTTTTTTTAACCGAACTGGAAGATTATTATAAATATTTTTTGGCCTAAAATTTCGACCAAAAAAATTACCCAAATTTTCAAAAAATCATAACTTTTTTAAAGTTAACTTTCTTTGAACATTTTAAAATCCAACAATATGCAGAAAAATCTGCTCGATCCAGGAAAAATAACTACGCCCCGAACTGCCGGCAAAAAACCCGAAATTTTTTCGAAAAACCGAAAAATTTTGGGTTTTTCGAAATTCGACCCCTACAGGTTCAGTTTCAACTTTTTTCGAAATTTTCTCGGGTGATAAAATACCTAATTTTTTACTCGATTTTATGAAAAAAACCCCGTCTCAATCCTTCCACCCCAAAAAAAGTTATGTCGGATTAAAAAATCCCTAAATTCCCCAAAAGGCGTACGTACCCAATTTAGAAATAGGGGTGGGACAAAATTTTCGAATTTTGACCCAAAATTCGCCCTATATGTTGCTCTGACAACCGCTGAGTACGAATCCGGCGTCAGAAAAATTTTAAAAAATTTTCCCAGGACGTTAGAGTCTCAAAAAGATTTGCGACATTTGCGAACATTCGCGATAACTTTTTGAGACTCAAGTGGACCCCCAACATATTATACCTTTTTCGGAGCCCCAGAGGACTCTCTTTCGAACTGGCTATCGAAGAGACCCGAAACGACCCTTTAAAAAAGTCGACTTTTCGACCCCGACTCTTTGGACCATATCACCCCCAAAAGTTCACCCGAGACTCTAATGTCCAACACCAAATATTTTCCCAAAATCCAGCCCTACAACATCACTCCCAGGCGCGAAAACCCCCCACCACTCTAAAACGCGTTATAACACTTTGAAGCACTCATCCGGCCATTTCGGTGCCACACTTAAGTGCGGCACCAAAACGACCTATCCCAAAAAATTCCCCATAGCCACATACCTATAACCCCCCAGGTCCCATCTAAATCCCCCCAGCCGTTTCCAAGATATAGCTTAAAAACAACACTCAAGTCCGACAAAATCGACAATTCACGGACATTATGTGAATTTTTGGAAAGGCATAAGTACCCTCCAAGTTCGGATTTCGGGTCCGGTTTTTTTCCTGCATATATCTACCTACTCCAACTTAAAATCCTACCAGCAGAAGTTTTTTGCTCCAGGTTCTGGTTCACGAGATATAAAATCACAGGGGGTCGTTTCGGCGCAAAGGAAAGGTCGTGGCGCCGAGGTTAGAGTTTTCCTGAATAGCCATCAAAAAGTTGTAGGACCCTTCCATAACTTTCCGGGGGCTCCCGGCCTTCGGCCGGGAGCCTGAGTTTTTTTAAAGTTGAAGTTGGGGTTTTTTTTATACTATTATAACTAGCGATGGGTTTGGCCACTTGCAGGCGGTAAATTGCTGAATGGCGGTAAAATTTTGGGGTGCCCGTTGGAAAGCCTAACGGCTTTGGGGCGCGCTTCGCGCGCGGCTAGAAGGTTTGAACCCCTGGAGCCGGAATTTTGTCTGCGCAAAATTTTGTACAAAATGGTCAGAAATTTTTTCTGATGTTATATTTAGACTCATCTCACTGAGAGCTTTCATTTGATATATCGTTTGGCCAACTTTAAATTTTTTTTGAAAAGTTTAAGTTTCCGGCCAAAAATTTTGGTCGAATTTTTACAAAAATTTTTTAAAAAATCATAACTTTGTTTGTTGTAGGTATTTTGGAACAATTTGAAGTTTAACATGTGTATAAAATCATGCTTTATTTAATAAAAATATAATCAGAAACCTGCACTGGTTATACACCTTTAAATTTTGAAAAAACTGAAAATTTTCGAATTTTCAAAAAATCGACCCTTAGACCCCCTAAACTTAAGCTTTTCGGAAATTTTTTTGTGTCATAAAATTTCTAATTTTTCCCTCTATTTAATAAATTTAAGAACGTTTGAATCAGACCAAAACTCATAAAGTTATAGTCGGTCAAAATTTTTCAGAATTATTTTCAAAGGGGTACCCCTTTGAAAAATTTTGGGAAAATTTTTTCAAGGAAATTCATGAATTTTCGCCCATAATAGGTTTTAATAGGCGGGGATAACGAATCCGTTGCCCGTTTATTTTTAAAAAAATTTTCCTTTAGTTTAAAGGCCAAAAATTGTCAACCTTGGCCTGAAGTTATGGAGACTCAAGATGTGAGCTATCATAACTTTGTACAAAATGGTCAGAAATTTTTTCTGATTTTATTTTTAGACTCAGCTCACTGAGAGCTTTCATTTGATATATCATTTGGCCAACTTTAAAAATTTTTGGTAAAGTTCAAGATTCGGGTCAAAAATTTTGTAAGATTTTTTTAAAAAATTATTTGAAAAATCATAACTTTATAAATAGTAGGGATTTTGAAATAATTCAAAGTTTAGCAAGGGTATAAAATCAGACTCTATTTATTAAAAATATAATACGAAACCTCCAATGGTTGTACCACTGTAAAATTTGAAAAAACCAAAAATTTTTGATTTTTCAAAAAATCGACACTTAGACCCCGTAACCTTAAGTTTTTCGTAAATCTTTTAGTATTAAAAAATTTCTAAATTTTTGCTCTATTTAATAATTCTGAGATTGTTTGAATCGGACCAAAACTCATAAAGTTATGGCCGATTAAAATTTTTCGAAAATATTTCATAAGGGGTACCCCTATGAAAAATTTTTGGAAATTTTTTTTCAAGAAAATTTTCTAATTTTTGGTCATAATAGGTTTTAATAGACGGGGATAACGAATCCGTTGCCCGTTTATTTTTAAAAAATATTTCCTCAAAGTTAGAGGCTTAAAATTTTCAGTCCTCCACAGAATATGGGGAGGAACACAAGATTTTTTCTGTTTTTAACCGTGCTCAGTCGTTTTTTGTTACAAAAACGTCCAGAGTACACCGCGTGGAGGTGCACGGTGGTCAACAGTGAACCATATACTCCTCACTGGGCTGTAAATGGGGAGAAAATAATAAGAAAAAGCCAATCTCAGGGGGAATTTACAATAATAAGAAGGGTTCTACAATTTGACTTAGTCAAACTGTAGACCACGGGCTACAACATTTGTGATAAGGGTGTTCCCATCATTATCCTTAGGTTTGTTGGGGGCAAAAACTCTTATGAAATTACTATTGGTACACCGGGAGAGGGCGGTATAAAGCTGTCCGTGGGCAAAGGGTTCATCTGAGAAATCTATGCCCAACCTCTCGCATGTCTGGCCTTGGGCCTTTGTGATAGTCATGCAGAAGGCTGTCCGGACAGGGAATTGGAGGCGCACGAAGCTAACCCCATCTGGTTCTGGGTCCTGGTGTTGCATTCGGACGCGGGAGAGCCCAACAGTTACCCCTTGGTTTACGCCGTAAATGGTTTCGGCTTCAATTAAATGATCGCGAAGTGCAATAATTTTTAGGCGGGTACCGTTACACAAGCCTTTGCTTGTGTTAAGGTTGATAAGGAGGACAATTACAGAACCAACTTTGAGGTGTAAGTGGTGGGCGGGGAGACCGGACGGGGTTAAGTTATTAATATAAGAAACATCTTGCTGGGCGGCATATGGATCTAACGGGTCATCAGTGAGACTTCTGTCTACTGAATAATAGTCTCGGGATTGACTATTGAAGGAGGCAAGGATAAGGTCATTATTAAGGTCCACGGATCGGTTAGTAGGGGTGAGCATTAATCTTGTAAGAAGTTGACTACTATTAATATTAAACCCTTGATCAAAGACGAAAGATATTAACTCGTCACGAGTCTCTACCATCATTGATTTAGGGAGGGCAATTTTATCCCCGGAGGTATTAGTACCCAAACTATAAAGCCATTCTTTAAATTGAATCTCGGAGGGTTGGAGTCTCATATTTTGCATTAATCGAGTTTTAAGAAATATTTTATAAAGATAAGAACTTTGAATACAAACGGGTACTGCCATTTCAGGAATGGAGCAATTTTTAACTACTGGGAGTGACTGTTTCCAATCCCCAGAAAGGATTACCACTTTACCAGCAAAGGGAATATCCCTTTTGGAAGGAACCATGGTCCGGCATAAAAGGTCGACATTTTCTAATAATGTCATCTCCAGCAATGTTATTTCATCAATGATGACAACATCGCTTTCGATTATTCGGCGGCCAAAATAGCTTCCGAATTGGATTTGGGGGATTTGACCTGGACGATGGTTAATTCCAAAACGGAAGGCGGAGTGCAAAGTCATGCCACCGGCATAAAACTTTGTAGCGGCGATCCCAGTCGATGCGGTTGCAAGGACTTTGTGACCTAACCGCCTTAAATGGAAGAGTAAGAAGTTTAATAAGAAAGTTTTCCCGGTTCCCCCATCCCCAGATAAGAAATAAAGTTTTTGGGAATTAGGATCTCTTATGGAATTAAGAATTAAGTCAAAGAAATTATTTTGTTCGGGGTTAAGGGTGGCACTGACTAATGACGATGTATCGGCAGTAGCGTCGGTATCATCATCATTTATATGTTGGGGGAAGAAAAACTGGTCAACAGCTGTATCAGGGTCGTCAGTGAGGGAATTATGTGGAAGTGGGAGACCATAATCAGACATTGACTTGCCATTAGCAAGCAAATATCTTTCAATTATAGCCAGAGCCCGGTCAATACGAATAGGACGTTGATCTTCGGTACAACGTCGGTCAAAGAAATGGTCTATAAACATATTCCACAGATGCAGAGCATCTATGACGCAATCATCTGTAGAACTGAAGACAAGGATATTTACGAAAAGTTGGCGCATTTGGGAAGGAGTTAAGGAATAAGAACCCTCTCTTAAAGTTCGCTCCCAAACGGAACTATCTTCAAAGAGGCCGCGTTGTCGGGCTGCTTCGGCAAAAGTGGTGTACTTTATACCGTTCACAGTTAATAAGTGGTCGGGGTCCCCAGGGAAGTGCTTAGTAAGAACGTAAAGGGCGAATTTTTCAGGGTCCTCACGGGGGAAACAGTATAAATGCGTCCTAAAACAGGCTGACCTTTTACAGTGGAGTGTTTGCGGGGTTCCCAAGTCTTAGTATCAGTGTGATATGCATAAGTTTCAGGGAGGTTCTCAAATAAAATATTTTTAACATTATTATCTTTTGCCCATAATTTCCAATAAGCAGTTAATTTGGATTCCGGGAGTTTGCCTTGGGAAACATCAGTTATTATTTGATTACGAGTGGCGGGGGTCATATAAACGGGTTGGTTACCAGGCAAGTGAATTGAGAGGGGGATTACTGCATGGGAAAGGTCAGCATATTTATAGGACTGAATTCGGGAAAATGCCTCAGCTGGACTTCGATAAAGCATCTTGGCATATTGGGCGGGTTCATCTATATTAATGGAGCCGGCGGTATTTTTAATATAAGAAAAACTTGGGCCTTTGAAGGGGTATTTAAGGGCGTACTTAAGATTATCGGTTTGACCGTAGGCAAGTTCCAAGTTATGGTGGGATTGGAACATAACCATTATGAAAGGATTATAGGGGACAATACGAGAATTATCGTATTTGATGATGGCTTGTCCGCGTGGAACACTAAGAACTTCACCACCATCCTCAGGACTGGGACGATAATATTCCGCGGGCCTATTTGCGTGGATAATGGTCTGCCTGCAGAAGGCCTTTGGGAAAAACTTCATACATTTCCCATCGTGCCCTCTGCAGTGAGAACCACAGTCATGGACTTGGAATTTTGGGATAAGGTCACGAACCTTCCTAAGAAAGTTCGCCCAATCAGAAGTATCTGAATGGGGTGGGTTGGGAGGAATGTGGGCCCAGATTATATTAGAAATATTTTCGGGGGTGGCTTCTAAGTTAGTTGTGTAGACTCTATGAAGATGAGGGCCGCCGATCCTTTTTTGAAATTCACGGCTTTGGGCATAACCGAGTATTTTCCCCAAAATGTGTTTATTATTAATAAGGTGGGTTAATTCACGCTTCTTATCTTCATAGACTCTACACATAATATCAAAACGGTCTACTAATTTTTGGTCCTTATGGAGGAAGTTACGCTTAATTTCGGGCCAGTTGGGGTTGGAAGTGAAGGTCAACATGAACGATGCACAACCCTTTTGTCTGGTGCGAGACATAATTGTTGTAGCATCGTAGAACATGTCTTGAAAGTAGGGCCGGGTCCCAGGATGATATTTACGAAAGAATACAACACTTGTAATGTCGTCGACTGATTTCAGTCTTCCGTCATTAGCCAAGTGTTTAAGAATAGTCGGAGGGAGTGTCTTAAGAAGGTTAAAACGGGGCTGGCGTAAAAAACTTGCTACTTCAGCATCAATTCGAGCTGAGTAGTCAAGAGTGAATTTTTGAGAAAGGCCACCACCTGCACTCCAAATGTTGTGCAGGGGCTCGTCCTTGCGAATAGCAAGACGATATCGAATATAATCGCGGAGGGAAATCCATTTTTTAGAAGTGGTGGGTTCTTCAAGCTCATCATCGGATCTTAAATCCTCCGAGTTGTCCTTATTAGAGGTGGAAGGAATTTTATTAGTATTAAAGGGGTATTTTTCATGGAACCCATCATCCCCATTGGGAAATAACAGTGGATAAGTAAGGGTGTCGGTGGTTGGGTGGTAAGCGGGAATTTCAAATAAAGATCCTTGAAGATCAGTAATATAAATACCTTTTAATAAAGGAGGGTCAGTGGACTCAGTCCAAATAGAAAACATTGCCTTCTCGTCAGGTAAATTTACTTGACGAGGATGGTCTCTGGGATCTCTAATAGCTGCAGGCACATTTCGCTCCTCCAAAAGAGTAAATCGAAATTTGCTCACAGCATCGGGGCCATCCTGTTGCAGGATGCTTTCATACTGAGTATGAAAGTTTTTAAAATTAATTGCAAAGGGATGGGTGGTCCTAAGGAGGGTGTCTAAGTCCTGGAGAGTTTTTTTATTTACACGATCTCCCCCATATTGGGTGTTTTGGGTACGTATATCCAGAGCTTCATTGGCATCCAGAATATACAATTGAGAAAAGGAAGGGGTAAGAGGGCCCGGGAACATTGAACTAATACGGCGAGAAAACTCTCCATTTAACATAAAACAAACACTACCATGATGGGAGGAATCTTGGTGCCCAACGGAAATGGAGGCAAAGGCTAATAAACTATTATAAATATTTTCATTCTTAAGAAATTCCTTGGACTGGGGTGTATCAGATTTTAATAATTTTTTTAATAATGGAGGATGTTCAGTATAGGCTGGGAAGGTAACTTTACCACATTTACAACAGAAGGAGGAGGTAACCCGTTTGAATGTTCTTTTATGTTCAGTGTTAACTTCGGAATTAAATAATAAAGCCCAACAATAATAACAAATAGAATCCCCGAGGTTGCCCGAGTCATAATAATCTGTGGTATGCTGGGATCGAACATCAGCACAGGGCCATAAGGGGTGATTACGAGTACAACGACTGGTAATCGGGTTGGACGAGGAGGAAGGTGGTGGGGAAGTAAGGGAAGAAGATGCTGGTGTAGCATCCTTCTTTGACTTAATACGCTCGGAACGGCGCAAATTTTTGGAGGGAGGGTCGGGTTCTAAAAACACAAAGGGGTAGTTTGGTACAACTACACCTTCATCGGGAATTACATGTTCGATGACATGTTGATGGGGGCTACATGTTCGATGACATGTTGAGTGCGTGGATGGTATTCAAAATTATCCCCAATAAAAAGGTTATTAAGGTGCCAGAGGATCCTACGTTTTTCGGTATTAATATTAAAATTATTAAAAAGAAGGTTACGGTTGTTAAAGAGCCATGCTTCGGCATATAAACAGGTGAAGTACCCACAACTATTCCCATCATTTTGGTTGGTATATAAATTAAGGGGGTAGTCATTAATATGAATATTATTAATAGGAATATTAGTCATTCGTGTAATAAAAGATTGAATAATAGGAATCCTTTCATCACCATGCAAACGTGATTGAAAGGGGGAAGAAAGGGAATCAATAAAAAATCCTCTATTATCAGAGGCATCCCAAACCACTAAGGTCCAGTGATTTGGGAAATTGAGGGGGAAAAGGATTATCTCAGGCACTTGGCCTGGGATAAAACCATAGCACCGGTCTACGAAAGCTTCCTGTGGAATGTCTTGGACATTCTGATTCATAGGAAGAGGAATAATGACATTTGAGTCAACTACTACGGTGTTTCTATGGCTATGTCGGGACAGATAGCATAGAAATCCATAGATTTCAGAGCCATCCAACCACTCTGTTAAATTATTCCAGAGGGTTTCAATACGAAGGGGGGCCCTATCATTATCTTCATTATGAAGTGTCATAAAAGCCCGATTACAAATTGCCCCGGGATCATTGGTCTTTTGGGTGACAAAATTAAGTAAAGGAAGGTTTTCAAAATTAATAGTGGGAACCAAAGGGACCTCAGGTTGTTGGGGAATAATTTTAGGTTTTCGGCCTGCATTTTTTCGGGTTTGTTTCTTTGGGCGACCCCGTTTAGTTGTGGAAGTTGAAGGAGAGGAACCTCTTGACGAAAAAATGGAGGCCGAATCAAGGGACAATAAACTTTCAGTGTCAACAGAGGACTCTCTAGTCTTCCTCTGTTTCCTTGGCGCAACGGCCTCGGAAGTAAGGGAAAAGGGGGTAAGTGGAGTAGTTGGGGTTTGAGGAGGACCCGGGTCGTCAGTAGAGTCACAAATATTTACATTATCAAAATTAAAATAGAAAGAATGTTGAGGAAGAGAAGAAGAAAGAGAAGCAAGAGAAGAAGAGTCACCACCCTGAGACGGGTTGTCAGAAATATTGCTCTGAAGAGAGCAGTTTGGGGTTCCCAGATCGAGATTCTGATCAGAATGCTCTGGTTGGACATCCTGATCAGTGCTCTGAAGAGAGCAGTTTGGGTTAGTGTCAGCTAAATGTCTTTGCCGACGATTTTTGCGCTTTTTTTGATCCCTAGAAGGCATAATTTTTAAAATATATTAAAATTTAATTATTTAACCCAAAATATCTAAAATATAGATTCAAAAACGCAAAAAGAGGTGAGGTGAGGAAAGAGGAGAAGAATAGAAGAAATATTAGCAAGAAGAGAAACAGAGATAAAGAAAGATAATTTTAAAAAATCTACTGCCCCAAAAATAAAGAAAACTACTGCCCCAAAAATAAAAATAAATTTACTGCCCCAAAAATAAAAATACATACTGCCCCAAAAAAAATATCTACTGCCCCAAAAATAAAATATCTACTGCCCCAAAAATAAAATATCTACTGCCCCAAAAATATAACGCAAAAAAATAAAGAGGAAGAAAGGGACAAGTATCGCTACACATCTACGCAGGAAAAATAAAAACATTGAAGAACAAAAATAAAATAAGTTCTAGAAATTACTCTGCGTAGAATAGTAGCAAAACCGACATAGTATGAAATATAAATCAGTTCTGCCGAATCTATGACCATTATTCTAACAAACATGATTGCTTTGTAGGTTTAAAATAATTTTGTTACATTTTGACGGAAAAGTTTTAAAAACTAATTTATTTTAAATTTCTTTTATTTATAAATTTTAAAAATTAAATCATGTTTGATAGAACTCTGAACAAAGATTGGAGTGGGGGAAAAGGTTCTGACCAAGGCTTATGCCGTACGCATTGGACAATGTGACTTCAGGGAGGAAAAAAATAAAATGAAAAAATAAAAGAACCCAGGGAAATAGAGAGATAGTGAGTAATTAATATATTTAAATAATTTCTCAGGTAAAATAAAAGGTTCCAAAATCTTTTTAAGGGTAAATAATTGTATTATTAGAATTTAAAAAATGTATTACTAATTTAAACAATTATATTGTTCATTAAAATCCAGTGGAAATATTTTTAAATAATAGGAAAAATATTTTAATTAAATTAAAAATCAGAAAGGGAAGAAAAATTCAAAATTAAGTAAAAATCCCTCGAATTATTTAAGATGGGGTTGGGTAGAAGTCACATATCCGCGTACAGCCCTTGGTAGAAGTCACCAGATGGCATCAACTGGGGGTACCAGTTGACTGGAGTGCCAAAAGATGAAAATTTGGGTACAGATAAAAGGAGCGGAGTCTACCTGGGCTTCCAACCGGTGTAGAGAAGGGAATGAGGCCCACCTTGGAGTTCAAAGCATGATGCATACCAGTATTGGCATCCGCGCAGTAGGCTAGTATGCATTAAATGGGGGAAATGTTAGATATAATAAGGATTTTTGTTTTTTGTTTCGTTAAATTTAGATTGGGGCATGCTTTTTACTCTTCGGTGATTTGACAACACCGCATTCCCGACCCTAATTGGAAGGAGCCACTTGAGGTAGCTAAGAAATGATGCATAAAATGCATACATTAGTAAACGTGCAATGCTCCGAGGCTTAGTGCAATGCCCCGTATGAGCTGTTTAACTAATGTGTAATGAAAACCCGCACATTATGTAGCACCAGACTCCACAGGTCTTCTGCGGGATTATATCCGAATGGTTGGCCTTTTTGAGGTACCTGTACTATAACCCGAAAATTTTATTTTTTAAATTTTTGAGTACAGGTACCAAAAAACCATAATGTCTTCGAGTATTGGTAACTTAATACACAATAGTAGACATTATGATTTAGCCAACCAAACGGAAGCACGCATCCTGCTTCCTCCGGTTAACCACATAATGGTATAGGGGAAAGATCTCTTTATTATATGAAACCCCAAAAGGGGAGGGAGGGAGAGAGAGAAGAAAAGAAATGAAATAAAAGAAAGAGAGGGGAATAGAAGAAGAGAGAGGAGAGAGAGAGGAGAGAGAGAGAGAGAGAGAGGAGAGAGAGAGAGAGAGAGAGAGAGAGGAGAGAGAGAGAGGGGGGAATAAATTAGATATTTTGGGTTAGATAATTAAATTTAATATTTTTTTATTTTTTAGAGAGCATATTTTTAAAAAAAATAAATGAAATGAAAAAATGACTGGAAATGAAAAATATGGGGTATATCCTCCTCCTTATATAGTCCCATACCCCCCATAGTCCCATACCCCCCATAGGATAGCCCCCCATTTTTGGGGGGCTATCCAAGAATATTGGCCCTTTTTGACCATAACATGATCAGACTCAAGTGGACCCCCTTGAAATTTATATTTTTTCTATGGATTTGAGGATGCTCTACAACATGACGTAAGTATTTTTAATTAAGTGCCACTCTTTTGGTACCCCACTGGGTATGGTACCGCCCACCCCCAAAAATTCGACCATTTAAAACTTTTGCCAAAATGGTCAGAAAATTATACAAAAATTATTTTTATACTCCACTCGATGAGAGCTTTAGATTGATGTATCATTTGGCCTATTCATGGCCATTCTGGAAAAATTATTTTTTTGGTCGAAAATTTCGGCCGGGAAAATCGCCGAAATTTTCAAAAAATCATAACTTCCCGAAAGTTGACCTTTTTGAAAAATTTTAAAAGCTTATTCTATGAAGAAAAATAAGCTCTATCCAGGAAAAATACCTGCGCCCCGAACAGTCGGCAAAAATCCCGAAATTTTTTCGAAAAACCGAAAAATTTTCGGGTTTTTGAAATTCGACCCCTACACCCCCAATTTCGACTTTTTTCGAAATTTTCTTCGCTCGAAAAATACCTAATTTTTTACTCGATTTTATAAAGCAAACCCCATCCCGATCCATCAATCCCAAAAAAGTTAAGGTCCCCCAAAAAATCCCGAAATTTCCCCAAAAGGGGTACCCCTTTGGAATATAGGGGTGGGACAAAATTTTCGAATTTTGACCCGAAATTCGACCTATATGGTGCTTTGAAACCCGCTGAGTACGAATCCGTCGTCAGAAAAATTTAAAAAAATTCCCCGGGACGTTAGAGTCTCAAAAAGATTCGCGACATTTTGCCACTTTGGCTATAACTTTTTGAGACTCAAGTGGACACCCAACATATTATACCTTTTTCTGACCGCCAGGGGACGCTCTTTCGAACTGGCTACCGAAGAGACCCGAAACGACCTTTTAAAAAAAGTCGACTTTTCGACCCCGACTCTTTGAGTCATATCACCCCCAAAAGTTCACCCGAGACTCTAATGTCCAACACCAAATATTTTCCCAACATCCAGCCATACAATATCACTCCCAGGCCAAAGAACCCCCACTTCTCAAAAACGCGTTATAACGCGTTGAATTATGCATCCGGACGTTTCAGTGCCACACTCAAGTGCGGCACCAAAATGACCTATCCCAAAAAATTCCCCATAGCGACTTACCTAATACCCCGCAGGCCCCATCCGAATCGCCCAAGTCATTCCCGAGATACACCATCGCGACAATTGCGTACACCCCAATAACCCCATTTTTCACCAAAACCCGTTTGGTCCCAGAAATTTTTGCGCACCCATAAGTACCCTCCAAGTTCGGATTTCGGGTTCGGGTTTTTTCCTACGTATATCTACATGTTCTAACTTAAAATCCTCCCAGCAGAAGTTTTTTGCTCCAGGTTCTGGTTCAAAAGATAGCCAGTTGACCCAAGCCGTTTCGGTGCCAAAAGTTCATCGCAGAAACTTTTCCGTATTTTTCCCAGATGCGCCGTAAAAAGTTGCCCCCAAGATGTCAGGCTTCTGGGAAGCGGCCGGCCTTCGGCCGGCCGATATGAATTTTTAAAATGGAAATTTGTCTTTTTTATAGGTATAAGAGTAACTAGCTGTGGGTTACGTATGCGATGGCGGCGTTGTGCGTATGCAATGCGTTTTGTAGCTCTCTGGCGGTAAAATTTTGGGGTGCCCGTTGGAAAGCCTAACGGCTTTGGGGCGCGCTTCGCGCGCTGCTAGAAACAATTAAGATTTGCCCTGCCTTTTCATTGCTTCGGGCCTTCGGCCCTCGCCGGAAAGATTAGCCCTGCCTTTTCATTGCTTCGGGCCTTCGGCCCTCGCCCCCAATCTCCTCGGCCTTCGGCCTCGGTGAATCTTTGCTCTGCCTTCCGGGATGGGTCGCAGCTCGGGCCTTCGGCCCTCGCCCCCAAACTCCTCGGCCTTCGGCCTCGGTGAGTCTTTGCTCTGCCTTCAGGGATGGGTCGAAGCTCGGGCCTTCGGCCCTCGCCCCCAAACTCCTCGGCCTTCGGCCTCGGTGGGTCTTTGCTCTGCCTTTCGGGATGGGTCTTAAGCTCGGGCCTTCGGCCCTCACCCCAAACTCCTCGGCCTTCGGCCTCGATAGGTCTTTGCTCTGCCTTTCGGGATGGGTCTTAAGCTCGGGCCTTCGGCCCTCGCCCCCAAACTCCTCGGCCTTCGGCCTCGGTAGGTCTTTGCTCTGCCTTTCGGGATGGGTCTTAAGCTCGGGCCTTCGGCCCTCGCCCCCAAACTCCTCGGCCTTCGGCCTCGGTAGGTCTTTGCTCTGCCTTTCGGGATGGGTCTTAAGCTCGGACCTTCGGCCCTCGCCCCCAAACTCCTCGGCCTCGGTGGATCTTTGCTCTGCCTTTCGGGATGGGTCTTAAGCTCGGGCCTTCGGCCCTCGCCCGCAAACTCCTCGGCCTTCGGCCTCGGTGAGTCTTTGCTCTGCCTTCAGGGATGGGTCTTAAGCTCGGGCCTTCGGCCCTCGCCCCCAAACTCCTCGGCCTTCGGCCTCGGTGAGTCTTTGCTCTGCCTTCAGGGATGAGTCGAAGCTCGGGCCTTCGGCCCTCGCCCCAAACTCCTCGGCCTTCGGCCTCGGTGAGTCTTTGCTCTGCCTTCAGGGATGGGTCGAAGCTCGGGCCTTCGGCCCTCGCCCCCAAAATCCTCGGCCTTCGGCCTCGGTGGGGGCCTTCGGCCCCCAAACCCCCACACCTGAAATTTCGACCTTTTGTAACTTTGTACAAAATGGTCAGAAAATTTTGAAAAAAATATTTTCATGCTCAGCTCGATGAGAGCTTTCGATTGATATAACATTTGGCCCATCTATACCCATTTTTGGAAAAAATTTTTTTGGCCGAAAATTTCGACCGAAAAATTTACGTAATTTTTCAAAAATTCATAACTCCCCAAAAATAAACCCTTTTGTAACATTTTAAAAGCTTAATATATAGTAAAAATTCTGCTCTATTTTATAAAAATATTTGCAACAACCCTCAGCCTCGATATACCCCAAAAAATTTCAAAAAACCGAAAAATTTTGAATTTTGAAAAAATCGACCCTACCAGGCCTCGGGTGAAATTTTTCAAAAAGTTAAATAGCTCAAAAAATTTGTAATTTTTTATTCGATTTTATAAACTTTAATTCGTTTAATTACGACAAAATCTCGAAAAGTTGCACTCGATATAAATTTCACCTAAAAATTTCGATAGGTGTACCTCTTCAAAAATGTCTCAAAAAATCGATATCGAGATTAATGTGTTTTATGGTACTCTAATAGGTGCTGAATCCGAATCCGAAGTCCGTTTATTTTTAAAAATTTTTTAAAAAAAGTTATACCCAAAAAACCGACCAATTTTGACCCCCAAAATGTCACTTTTTGGGCTATAACTTTCTGAGACTCAAGTGGACCCGCAACAAACTATATATTTTTAGAGGTTTCAAGGGACGCTCTATAACATAGGATATTCAAATCGAGTTTCAATTCACGCGTTAAAAAGTCGACTTTTCGACCCGGACCTTTTGAACCATAACACCCCCAGAACCAAATCCCAGACTCAAGTGTCCACCAACAAAATTTTAGCCAACTATGTCCCCTAACATACTAAAAAAGAGTTGGAGCGATTTGGCCTCTCATAAGCAAAGTTATAATTACATCCAATGGGAGCCACCCTTCCCGATAGGGGTCCTGGACATTTTGACCCTTTGACACTTTGTAACTTTTGTAAAAATGGTCAGAAAAAATTAAACTAAATTTTTTCAGACTCAGCTCGATGAGAGCTTTCGATTGGTATATAATTTGTAAATTGTCGGTGATTTTCGTCGGACACGGTAGGACAATTCACCGACAATCGGTGAATTTTTGCCAACCTCCACAGGTCGGACAGTTGATCCCAGGGGTCTGAAATTTTTTTCACGATATAGTACCCATTTCAACTTAAAATCCTCCCCCCAAGCGTTTTTCGATCTGACTTTCGCATCCTGAGTTATAGCCGTTTGAATTTTCAACTTGGCCATTTCGGCGCGGGGGTACGTTTTGGCGCCAAATCTATAATTTTCCTGAATGCGCCATCAAAAGTTGTAGGACTAATGTGCAACTCAAAAAAATCCTCTGGAAAGCCTACGACCCGTGCACTTTTTTGAATGAAAAATGGCCGTTTTCCCCCCCAAAAGAAGGGGCAACATGAGGTTTTTTTTAGTATAATATAACTAGCTCTGGGTTACGTATGCGATGGCGGTAACTTACGTATGCAATTCCTATTAGGATACTCTGGCTGTTTAGTTTGGGGTGCCCGTTGGAAAGCCTAACGGCTTTGGGGCGCGCTTCGCGCGCTGCTAGAATGTTTATTTGCGATGGTCGAAGTTTTGCCCAAGAATAACTTTGTACAAAATGGTCAGAAAATTTTTCTGATATTATTTTTTGACTCAGCTCACTGAGAGCTTTCATTTGATATATCATTTGGCCACCTTTAAAATTTTTTTGAAAAATGGATGTTTTCGCCCAGCCTTTTCATTGCTTCGGGCCTTCGGCCCTCGCCGGTAAGTTTTTCCCCGCCTTTTCATTGCTTCGGGCCTGCGGCCCTCGCTATTCGTTGCGGGATGGGTTTTAAGCTCGGGCCTTCGGCCCTCGCCAGTTGTTTTCTCTGCCTTTTACTATTGCTCTGCTTTTCAGATGGGTTGAAAGCTCGGGCCTTCGGCCCTCGCTGGTAAAGTTTAGCCCTGCCTTCAGAGATGGGTTGAAAGCTCGGGCCTTCGGCCCTCGCCTGTAAAGTTAAGCCCTGCATATTCATTCATTGTTCTGTCTTTTAGATGGGTTGAAAGCTCGGGCCTTCGGCCCTCGCCGGTAAAGTTTGCCCATCCTTTTAATTCGTTACTCTGCCGTTTAGATGGGTTGAAAGCTTGGGCCTTCGGCCCTCGCCGGTAAAGTTTGCCCATCCTTTTAATTCGTTGCTCTGCCGTTTAGATGGGTTGAAAGCTCGGCCTCGCCGGTAAAGTTGTGCCCTGCCTTTTAATTCATTGCTCTGTCTTTTAGATGGGTTGAAAGCTCGGGCCTTCGGCCCTCGCCGGTAAAGTTGTGCCCTGCCTTTTAATTCGTTGCTCTGCTTTTTAGATGGGTTGAAAGCTCGGGCCTTCTGCCCTCGCCGGCAAAGTATAGCCCTGCTTTTTAATTCGTTGTGCTGCCTTTTAGATGGGTTGAAAGCTCGGGCCTTCGGCCCTCGCCGGCAAAGTATAGCCCTGCTTTTAATTCGTTGCTCTGCCTTTTAGATGAGTTGAAAGCTCGGGCCTTCGGCCCTCGCCGGCAAAGTTTAGCCCTGCTTTTTAATTCGTTGTGCTGCCTTTTAGATGGGTTGAAAGCTCGGGCCTTCGGCCCTCGCCGGCAAAGTTTAGCCCTGCTTTTTAATTCGTCGTGCTGCCTTTTAGATGGGTTGAAAGCTCGGGCCTTCGGCCCTCGCCAGCAAAGTTTTGCCCTGCTTTTTAATTCGTCGTGCTGCCTTTTAGATGGGTTGAAAGCTCGGGCCTTCGGCCCTCGTAGGTAAAGTATAGCCCTGCTTTTAATTCGTTGCTCTGCCTTTTAGATGGGTTGAAAGCTCGGGCCTTCGGCCCTCGCCGGCAAAGTATAGCCCTGCTTTTAATTCGTTGCTCTGCTTTTTAGATGGGTTGAAAGCTCGGGCCTTCGGCCCTCGCCGGCAAAGTATAGCCCTGCTTTTAATTCGTTGCTCTGCCTTTTAGATGGGTTGAAAGCTCGGGCCTTCGGCCCTCGCCGGCAAAGTTTAGCCCTGCTTTTTAATTCGTTGTGCTGCCTTTTAGATGGGTTGAAAGCTCGGGCCTTCGGCCCGAGCGTTGCTTCGGCCTTCGGCCCTCGCCGATAAAGTTTGTCCTGCCTTTGACCATTGCTCTGCCTTTTAGAAGGGTTGAAGCTCGGGTCTTCGGCCCGAGCGTTGCTTCGGGTCTTCGGCCCGAGCGTTGCTTCGGGCCTTCGGCCCTCGCCGGTAAAGTTTGCCCTGCCTTTGACATTGCCCTGCCTTTGACATCGCTCGGGCCTTCGGCCCGAGCGTTGCTTCAGGCCTTCGGCCCTCGCCGGTAAAGTTTGCCCTGCCTTTGACCATTGCTCTGCCTTTTAGATGGGTTGAAGCTCGGGGCTTCGCCCCGAGCGTTGCTTCGGGCCTTCGGCCCTCGCCGGTAAAGTTTGCCCTGCCTTTGACCATTGCTCTGCCTTTTAGATGGGTTGAAGCTCGGGCCTTCAGCCCTCGCCGGTAAATTTGCCCTGCGTTTGACTATTGTTCAGCCCTTTAGACGGGTTGAAAGCTCGGGCCTTCGGCCCTCGCCAAACGGCGAGGCCATCTCCTCGCCCTGCCTTCGACTATTTCTCAGCCTTTTAGATGGGTTGAAGCTCGGGCCTTCGGCCCTCGCAAGTAAAGACTGCCCTGCCTTTGACCATTGCTCTGTGTTATAGATGGGTTGAAAGCTCGGGCCTTCGGCCCTCGCATGGCGGGCCTCAGGCCGCCGTTTGGGGGCCTTGGGCCCCCCACACCCGAAATTTCGACCTTTTGTAACTTTTTACAAAATAGTCAGAAAATTTTGCAAAAAATATTTTTATACTCAGCTCGATAAGAGCTTTCGATTGATATAACATTTGGCCTATTTATGGCCATTTTGAAAAATTTATTTTTTTGGCCGAAAATTTGGGCCAGAAAAATCACCGAATTTTTAAAAAATTCATAACTTTTTCAAAGTTGACCTTTTTGAAAAATTTTAAAAGCTTATTCTATAGAGAAAAATAAGCTCTATTCAGGAAAAATACTTTTAGCGCGAAACGCCGGCAAAAATCCCGAAAATTTTTCGAAAAACCGAAAAATTTTGAGTTTTTCGAAATTCGACCCCCACGGGTTCAATTTCAACTTTTTTCGAAATTTTTTCGGCTTCAAAAATTTCTAATTTTTAGTTCTATTTTTATAAAGTTATAAAGTTTCTATTTTTATAAAGAAAATTGTCGGACATTTTCGTCGGACACCATGTGTCATTTTGGGACGAGATGTACAAAATTCTCACGAGGCTACAGGTCGGAGAGTTGATCCCAGGCCTCCCAAATTTTTCCTACGATATAGTACACATCCCAACTTAAAATCCTCCCAGCAAGCATTTTTTGATACCACTTTTGCCTTCCGAGTTATTTCCAATCAAAAAACCACCCATGGCCGTTTCAGTGCGAAAACGACGTTTCAGCGCCGAGGTCATAATTTTCCTGAATAGAGCGCAAAAAGTTGCAGGACTAATGTACTCTTCAAAAAATTCCTCGGGCAACGGCTGAGGCGCTGGACTTTTTGGCAGCGAAATCCCCCCAAAAATAGGGACAAGTTGGGGTTTTTTATATAAGTATTAAACTAGCTATGGGTTACGTATGCGATGGCGGCGTAGTGCGTATGCAATATATTTAAATTTGGGAAGCCTTTGGTTACGATACTTCTTGGTTTTGGAAAGCCTATCGGCTTTGGGGCGCGCTTCGCGCGCTGCTAGAAAGTTTAGATGCATGGAAAATGTTTGATTACCTCTGCCTTTTCATTGCTTCGGGCCTTCGGCCCTCGCCGGTAAAATTTTGCCCTGCCTTTTCATTGCTTCGGGCCTTCGGCCCTCGCTGGTAAAGTTGCGCCCTGCCTTTTCATTGCTTCGGGCCTTCGGCCCTCGCCAGCAAAGATCAGTCAAGCTTTTCATTGCTTCGGGCCTTCGGCCCTCGCCGGTAAAGTTTCGCCTTGCCTTTTCATTGCTTCGGGCCTTCGGCCCTCGCCGGTAAAATTTTGCCCTGCCTTTTCATTGCTTCGGGCCTTCGGCCCTCGCCGGCAAGGATTAGCCCTGCCTTTTCATTGCTTCGGGCCTTCGGCCCTCGCCGGCAAGGATTAGCCCTGCCTTTTCATTGCTTCGGGCCTTCGGCCCTCGCCAGCAAAGATTAGCCCTGCCTTTTCATTGCTTCGGGCCTTCGGCCCTCGCCGGCAAGGATTAGCCCTGCCTTTTCATTGCTTCGGGCCTTCGGCCCTCGCCGGCAAGGATTAGCCCTGCCTTTTCATTGCTTCGGGCCTTCGGCCCTCGCCGGCAAAGATTAGCCCTGCCTTTTCATTGCTTCGGGCCTTCGGCCCTCGCCGGCAAAGTTTAGCCCTGCCTTTGACAGATTGCTCTGCATTTTAGATGGAATGAAAGCTCGGGCCTTCGGCCCTCGCCAAACGGCGGGCCTTCGGCCCGCCAACTCCTCGGCCTTCGGCCTCAGTGGACCAGTGCTCTGCCTTTTAGATGGGTTGAAGCTCGGGCCTCCGGCCCTCGCCGGTAAAGTTTGCCCTGCCTTCGACTATTGCTCTGCCTTTTAGATGGGTTGAAGCTCGGGCCTTCGGCCCGAGCGTTGCTTCGGGCCTTCGGCCCGAGCGTTGCTTCGGGCCTTCGGCCCTCGCCGGTAAAGTTTGCCCTGCCTTTGACCGCTGCTCTGCCTTTTAGATGGAATGAAAGCTCGGGCCTTCGGCCCTCGCTAAAAAGCTAAACCTTTGGGGCGTCGGCAAGGCGCTTTTGCAAAACCCCGCGCTTAGCGCGGAGTTTTGCGTCACGCGCATCGTCAGTAAAGTTAAGCCCTGTCTTCGACTATTGCTCTGCCTTTTAGATGGGTTGAAAGATCGGGCCTTCGGCCCTCGCCACTTCGGCCCGCCAACTCCTCGGCCTTCGGCCTCGGTGAACCTTTGCTCTGCCTTTTAGATGGGTTGAAAGATCGGGCCTTCGGACCTCGCCACCCGGCTATCTTAATCTACGGCGCGATCTCGAGATATTGAATTCGATCAAAAGACCGCTACCCTATGGCGCGACATTTGCGCACAATTTAAAAACTCCTCGGCCTTCGGCCTCGGTGTTTTTAAGAGTTTAGCCCTGCCTTTTCATTGCTCTGCCTTTTAGATGGAATGAAAGCTCGGGCCTTCGGCCCTCGCCGGTAAAGTTTAGCCCTGCCTTTTCATTGCTCTGCCTTTTAGATGGAATGAAAGCTCGGGCCTTCGGCCCTCGCCGATAAAGTTTCGCCCTGCCTTTTCATTGCTTCGGGCCTTCGGCCCTCGCCGGAAAAGTTTAGCCCTGCCTTTTCATTGCTCTGCCTTTTAGATGGAATGAAAGCTCGGGCCTTCGGCCCTCGCCGGTAAAGTTTCGCCCTGCCTTTTCATTGCTTCGGGCCTTCGGCCCTCGCCGGCAAAGCTTGCCCTGCCTTTGACCGTTGCTCTGCCTTTTAGATGGGTTGAAGCTCGGGCCACCGGCCCGAGCGTTGCTTCGGGCCTTCGGCCCTCGCCGGCAAAGCTTGCCCTGCCTTTGACCGTTGCTCTGCCTTTTAGATGGGTTGAAGCTCGGGCCACCGGCCCGAGCGTTGCTTCGGGCCTTCGGCCCTCGCCGGTAAAGTTTGCCCTGCCTTTGACCGTTGCTCTGCCTTTTAGATGGGTTGAAGCTCGGGCCTTCGGCCCGAGCGTTGCTTCGGGCCTTCGGCCCTCGCCGGTAAAGTTTGCCCTGCCTTTCACCGTTGCTCTGCCTTTTAGATGGGTTGAAGCTCGGGCCTTCGGCCCGAGCGTTGCTTCGGGCCTTCGGCCCCTTGCTTCGGGCCTTCGGCCTGCTTCGGGCCTTCGGCCCGAAGCAACGCTCGGGCCTTCGGCCCGAAGCAACGCTCGGGCCTTCGGCCCGAGCGTTGCTTCGGGCCTTCGGCCCTCGCCTCCAAACTCCTCGGCCTTCGGCCTCGGTGGATCTTTGCTCTGCCTTTTAGATGGGTTGAAAGCTCGGGCCTTCGGCCCGAGCGTTGCTTCGGGCCTTCGGCCCTCGCCTCCAAACTCCTCGGCCTTCGGCCTCGGTGGACAATTGCTCTGCCTTTTAGATGGGTTGAAAGCTCGGGCCTTCGGCCCGAGCGTTGCTTCGGGCCTTCGGCCCTCGCCTCCAAACTCCTCGGCCTTCGGCCTCGGTTGGACAATTGCTCTGCATTTATATGGGTTGAAAGCTCGGGCCTTCGGCCCGAGCGTTGCTTCGGGCCTTCGGCCCTCGCCTCCAGACTCCTCGGCCTTCGGCCTCGGAAAATCTATGCTCTGCCTTTGACTATTGCTCAGCGTTTTAGATGTAATGAATGCTCGGGCCTTCGGCCCTCGCCTCCTCGGCCTTCGGCCTCGGAAAATCAATGCTCTGCCTTTGACTATTGCTCCGCGTTTTAGATGTAATGAATGCTCGGGCCTTCGGCCCTCGCCTCCTCGGCCTTCGGCCTCGGTATTTTTACCATTTTTGGCCGTTTCAGTGCCACACTCAAGTGCGGCACCAAAACGTCTCGGGCCTTCGGCCCTCGCCTACGGCGGGCCTTCGGCCCGCCAAACTCCTCGGCCTTCGGCCTCGGTGTTTTTGCGACTTTTGGCCGTTTCAGTGCCACACTCAAGTGCGGCACCAAAACCACTCGGGCCTTCGGCCCTCGCCTACGGCGGGCCTTCGGCCCGCCAACCTCCTCGGCCTTCGGCCTCGGTGTTTTTTTGACTTTTGGTCGTTTCAGTGCCACACTCAAGTGCGGCACCAAAACGACTCGGGCCTTCGGCCCTCGCCTACGGCGGGCCTTCGGCCCGCCAACCTTCTCGGCCTTCGGCCTCGGTGTTTTTTTGACTTTTGGTCGTTTCAGTGCCACACTCAAGTGCGGCACCAAAATGACCCATCCCAAAAAATTCCCCATAGCCACTTACATAATCCCCCCCAGGCCCCATTCAATTCGGCCCAGCCATTCCCGAGATACACCATCCCGACAATTGCGCACACCCCAATAACCCCATTTTTCACCAAAACCCGTTTGGTCCCAGAAATTTTTGCGCACCCATAAGTACCCTCCAAGTTCAGATTTCGGGTTCGGGTTTTTTCCTACATATATCTACATGTTCTAACTTAAAATCCTCCCAGCAGAAATTTTTTGCTCCAGGTTCTGGTTCACGAGATAGCAAAACTCATGGGGTCGTTTCGGCGCAAAGGGAAAGTCGTGGCGCCGAATCCATATTTTTCCTGAAAAGCCCATTAAAAGTACCCCCCAAGATGTCACACTTCTGGCGAGCGGCCGGCCTTCGGCCGGCCGATATTTTTTTTTCTAAAAAAATTTTCTATTTATTATAGGTATAATGTAATAAATCTGAATAAATAAAAAAATTTTATTAGAGAAAGTTTAGTATAGAAAATTATTTTCTAGAAAGAAAAATTAAAAACCAATGGCTTTAATTTTTTTTTAAAAATTGAATTGAATTTAAAATTTAAAAATTGAATTTTATGAATTTCAAAAAAATCAAAATTTCAAACAGCGGTTTATTTAAGGCCTTCGTTATTTTTGTTCCTTCACAAAAAATTTAATCCGCGCATCCACAAATTGCGCGGAAATTTTTCCGATTGTTCGTACTCATGGCCAGATTAATTTTTGGTCCTATTCTTCTATTCGTCACATGTACGAATTTTGGTAGGTTCTTTCTTTCTTTCTCTTTCTTTCTTCTTTTATTCTCTCTCTTCGAGGCATTTGAACTATAAAGCCGCCTGGGTATGTGATCCCTTCTAAGATATTTTTGCCAAATAAAATTTAAATTTCCAGAAAAATTTAACCAAATCTAATCGACATATCACAAGAAAAAAATATTTTTATAGAAGAAATATATATACATAACAGATAAAATATTCCACTCAATTATGATTCTTATCTTTATGAAGAATATTTTTTAAATGATGCTTATTGCCCTGTTCCTTTTTAATTTTTGGTTTTCTTTTTTTAATCATCTTTTTTAATTTATTAACAGGATGATGATTATTATTATTCTTATGCTTCTTCTCATTCCCATTGTGTTTGCCTTTAAGTTTCTTTAATGGATTATGGACATGTTTTAGCTTCTTAATGTGATGTTTAATGTGGTGATTATGTTCTTGTTGGTTGTTTTTGTGTTTGTTTTTATCCTGCCCATGTTTGTTTCTTCCAACTCTATGCAGTTTTAACTTTCTCCCAATTTTCGTCTTCCAGGATGAAACCTCTCTGCATACTTTAGGCAAATCGTTCTTCTTTTTAAAGTATCCGAAAACGTGTTGAATGTGTTGCTCATTAGTTATATGTTTATGTTTGTTAAAAAAACGATCATTTTTTTTCTTCTGGAAATTAGAAAAATTCTTCCCTCAGAAATTTTATTAACCCCCAAACCTTTATAATTTTGTCTATTAGCTCATCACAACATTCACGACGATTTTCTTGGTGTATTACATTAGTTGAATGCCTTTCACAGTAGTCTACCATTTCCTTTGTTTTCTTAGCTAGAATTGAATTTTTTTAATTAATTAATTTTTTAGCAGGTTAAATTACTGGAATAATACAGTAATATTAATTACAGCGGCTGGTGAGCGCTTATGATTGTTTATGGGAGAGGGGATTGCCTAGAGGCCTGTCAAGCATGAAGCTCTTCATAGGTATTCCGACCACATTCCCCACTCAATATTCCTCTATATTTTGGGTACGGTTCCAGCAAACCTTAGCCTGCTATTCACATGAGAACGTTTCTTTGTTCCCATGAAGAACGAAATTTGTGATTGTATAAGGGGAGAGATGTTGACTAGAGGCCTGATTAACCCTGAATTCTTCTAAGGTAATTCGATCACATTCACCGTCCAGTTTTCCTCTAACTTTTGGGTATAGTTCCAGCAAGGTTCCCCATAATATGGTAAAGAAAACAGAAAGGTCTACACATTTATTTTACTAAAATTCTTACAAATTCTTGCATTATAAGATGGTAGAATCACAATAAAAAGAACAAATAAAATAAAAATAATAGATAAATTCATTATTATTTAATTTTGTTAACGATTTTTAAAAGCCAAAAGTCATTTAGAAATAAAAAGCTATTGCTGTTTGGCAAAAATTTTATTTAAAAACATCTGAATAAATAAAAGAGAAAATTAATAAAAATTTAAATTTGGAAAGCAATAGAAAAATTTAATCCTGTGACAATAAAACTTAGAGATAAAGCTTAGCTTTGATAATTGAGAGAAACTTGCGAATTTTTAGAAGTTTATTGAGAAATTTTTCTATGTATTATATTTATTTTAAATTTTTAATTTAATTTTTTAATGGAAAAAATTTTTAAGAAAATAGAAATGGAAACAAATTTTTAAGAAATTTATTTTAAATATCCCAATATTGTTCCTAAAAATGATGCTTCAAAAAAAGGGAACGGATGGTGGATTTCTTTGTGGAATAAGTTAAAAGAATTTTTAAAATGTTTGACGAGACTATTTTAAGCAGTGCTTCCTATCACGTGATCAATCTTCTCTCAAATCAATTTTATAATTATACCTTAAATTTTAAACAATAAAAAAATTGATCAATAAAAGAATGATCAACTGCCAGTCTCTCTCTTTCTGAGACTTAGCAATCGTCTTCCTACCACTCTCGTGGCAGGTAGCAACAAATACAAATATTGTCTTATTGCCAGTCTTCGCAAAAAGGTTTTTTTAAGTCCCATAGCCAAGGGGCAAATGGGTTGCTTTGGCGGTTCATGGGCATTATGCTTCGATTATTTGGTGTTTTTTGATTATTTTTAAACAGGGGCTTAAATTGATCTTTAGGATTAAAAATCAAAAATTATAAAATTTATTAAAAAATGTGATTATAAAATTACAAAAAAAATTTTTAATTTGATTTTCAAAAATTAATCACAACAAAGTTTCATGTCCGCTAAACAAAATACTTCTTACAAGTTCTCCTTTACCAAGACACATTTCTATACGTGTAGATTTTCGACTTATAGCGCCTATTGTTGCTGGAGTACTTGGCTGTTTATTAGTAAAAATTTTTTAATTAATCAAATTTTTAGTGGGAATACACCTCCCTAATGTTGAAATGACAAATGATCCCATCTAAGAAAATTGAAATTTTATAGGATCCAAAAATCCAAAGTGGAGTAATTATGTTGGTAATCAAAAGAGGGCCTCAACTAAGGTGGGCTAATCCTGGAAAATTTCTGGATATCCTGATTCGATATCCGAACCGAAATTTTCGCATTGCCTATCGTTTTTCGGATCCGGAGCTGCCCACGCTACCCTCAACGGATCTTTTATTAAACTGAGATAACTAAAAATTTCCTCATCTCGTATTACCTGTGAACTAGAATCTTCCCTTTCTTCACTTAAACGTTCCAAATGGCTAAGTGGAGATGGATAATTTCCACCCACAATATTTTGTCCAATAGAGGATCTTCTATAATAAGGGGGTAATGCTGGCTGTTGTTGTTGTGTTTCCTCAATATTATCCTCATCTTCTTCTTCTTTAATTTGCCCAGCAGCACATTGTCCATTTGGCGGGGAATGCCCATTTGGAGGATTTATTGAATCCCTTCTCATTTGCTGTATGGAAAAACGTTTGGCCAAGTGAAAGGGAGAAGCGCTTTTTAGGGAGGGGATTGAGAGTCGTTTTTTGATGGATTCTGCATAAGAGGCCCTCTTTTCGTCATGGGCGGTAGTGTGTAATGGAAGTGAAGATTCCAACTTAAATTAAAAATTTAACAAATTTAACAGTTAATAAATTGAAAATAAAAAGCAGCTTTTCAAAAACTAGTGGTAATCGAAGGTTAAAAAAGCTGTTAGTAAAATAACAAAGAAATTTTTGGATAAGGAGATAATTGATAGAAATTAAATAAGCATATTAAAAATGCTTACCGAAAATAATTGTCCACAGAATATATTGCTGTTATCCGATTTGGAGCAGACAAACTTTAAAGCAAAAAATAAGGATAACGTTAAAGCTTTAACAAATTTAAAAATTCTTAAATTTATCTTAAAATTAGTTTGAAATCTGTCCTTAGACAATTTTAAATTTTTTCGCTTTCTGACCATTTTGAAAAATATATATATCGTTTAATTTATGCGCTGAGAAGTTATAAAAACAAATAAATGAGAGAAAAGGGAGAAAGAAATAGATAAAAGAGGAAAGGAAAAAAATAAAAAAGGAAAGAAATAGAAGAGAAATGAAAATAGTTAGAGAGTGTATAAATAATTAGTGTTCTTTAGCCTTCTCTATTAACCGACTTAAATTTGTTTATTTCCAAATCTTTTATTTTTGATATTCTCCCACACTTCACCCATGGGCCGCTTCGGCGGACTATCTTCAGTAGAAGAAAGATGGTGGGGCATGCACTTCGGTGCACTGTGCAGCCAGTGGACACTACTGATAGATAGACATTGGTGGCTGTGCGTTCTGGCAGCACTATTGGTGGCAGTGCGCTTCGAGTGGCTTTAACGTCTAATAGTGTTTGTGCGGTGGCAGTCACTGGTGACCATGGGTGAAATTTTGGAGTGTCCATGTGCCGAATTGTACATGGGACCTGCCCCTTGCTTGGGGGCTTTTTAATCTTGGTTCAAGAGATGGGTCTTAGGTCCTAAATTTTAAAAATTAAAAAAAATATAATAGAAAATTAATTTTAGAAATAATAATATGCCAAGAAAATTATATTAGAATTTTTTTTCTTTCTGTGCCAAGTAAGATTCACCTGTTTTAGATTAACGTATGAATTATTTGTTTGCATTATTGACCTAAAAATGTGTCTTTAAAATGCTTTAAACCAAAAAAGGAAAGCAAATTCTTATAAAAAATTGTGTTAAGCTCTTAATCTCTGGCCAAAAAATGTTAAGACATAATTTAGAAATTATATTCAATTAAATTAGGATTGAAAAGAATTTAGTAAAAATTAATACAAAATTATCTAGCAGAAAAATACAAATTTTAAATTTAATTAAATAATAAGCTAATTAGAAGAGAATTTAAATTAATTAATTTTCAAAATGAATTTTTAATTAATTCCTTAATTAATTTAAATAATTAGAAGTTAACAAAAAAATTTTTCTACTTAATATTTATGAGGAATAAGAAAAATTTTTTAATGTTTTTCTATTTTACGGCACGCATTGTTTCTCAATTTTGTACTTAAAATTAATTTTAAAAATTCTTTAAGTGCGTGCACATTTCGAATGTTAAAATTTTAATGTCTCGGAGAATTAAAATTTTGTACATAAACAATTGGAGGTGAAAAGAGTTTACCTAGGCAACTTTGAAAATCAGAAATACGTGACAAATTAAAAATAATTTATACACGAATTAAAAAATTTATTATGGTTTATATCTATCAGAGACGCTAGAATTTAAGGTTTCGATTTCAAAATTTTACAAAAATTTGACTTATTGGGGGAAAGAAGGAAGAAATTTTGCGACGTGCCTATAAAGGAGCCGACCTGATTCCCGAAAATCTGGAAATAATTTTTCTCGGAAATTCTCGATTCCCGAAATATGGAATTTAATTTTTATGTCGGCTAGACATAAAAATTAGTGCCCACCCTAGTGCCCACCCTTACAAAATATTTTCCAATTTTTTAAACTTTTCTTTGGTTTTTGATTTAGATTTTCCAAGGACCTCTAAGGATGGACCTCTAAAGGAGGATTTCCAAGGCCCTCTAAAGGAAGTCAAAAGATTAGTAAACCAGGTACTCAAGTAAGTGATAAATTATCGGATATCCTGATCCGATATCCGCGCATTAATTTACGAATATATCTTTCCTTAAATCCGATTTGGAGCAGACAAACTTTAAAGCAAAAAATAAGGATAACGTTTAAGCTTTAACAAAATTTTAAAAAATTTTGTTATATTTATCCTTAAAATTAGTTTAAAATCTGTCCTTAGACAATTTTAAATTTTTTCGCTTTCTGACCATTTTGAAAAATATATATATCGTTTAATTTACTCGCTTAGAAGTTTTAACAACAAATAAAGGAGAGAAAAGGGAGAAAGAAATAGATAAAAGAGGAAAGGAAAAAAATAAAAAAGGAAAGAACAGACAGAGAAATGAAATAATTGGAGAGTGTATAAATAATTAGTGTTCTTTAGCCTTCTCTATTAACCGACTTAAATTTGTTTATTTCCAAATCTTTTATTTTTGATATTCTCCCACACTTCACCCATGGGCCGCTTCGGCGGACTATCTTCAGTAGAAGAAAGCTGGTGGGGCATGCACTTCGGTGCACTGTGCAGCCAGTGGACACTACTGATAGATAGACATTGGTGGCTGTGCGTTCTGGCAGCACTATTGGTGGCAGTGCGCTTCGAGTGCCTTTAACGTCCAATAGTGTTTGTGCGGTGGCATTCACTGGTGACCATGGGTGAAATTTTGGAGTGTCCATGTGCCGAATTGTACATGGGACCTGCCCCTTGCTTGGGGGCTTTTTAATCTTGCTTCGAGAAGGATGGGTCTTAGAAATTGTGTTTATCTTATATTATTTTTGAGTGTTAACAAAAAAATTTAAAAGCAAAGCAACTCAAAATTAACCAAAGAATTTTTAATCTTAAAAAGCTTAAACAAGTCCAGTAAAACTTACAGAATTATACATTGGCTCAAAAACATTAATTAATTCAGTTCTCGGGTCAAGTCCACCAAAATCATCATTCATCCGAAAGGCACGTTTTAGAGTTAGAAAAACTTCTTTTCGGAGTGCCGGCTGGCAAATCAAATAAATGTTTGGACGAAAAGCACAGGCACACAAAACAAGGAAAGAAGTGAGATCAATTGAGATTAAGTAAAATCTGTTTGAAAAAATTGAAAAAAACTTTAGAGAATTTTTTAATTGAGCCGGTTATTATTATAACTAAACATTGGGGTTTTTTGTTCTCATTATGGAACAAGTCTCAAAAAACGGACATGACCGGCAGCTTTCGGAACGAGATATATTAGGCCTTGTTCAATCTCTGGTGTAATACTCGTTTTATGTTATATAGAATAGTTTCGGGGCTGTAGTTTAGTCAAGGGGCTGTTCCAAATGAGTCTATTTAGTTATCCTTCGGATCCTCGAGCTGAGTCGTAGGTCCAGCTCTAGGTATCGAAATGCCTGTGGACAGAATATAGGGAGGTCCACAAAAATTGAAAACCATCTAAGTGTCGATCTGCCTATGGACAGAAATATAAGGAAATCGAAAAAAATTAAAACATAGGGGGATCCATTTTGGATCGATCTATATGGTTATTACACGATAATCAACTACTACATATTTAAAAAATAATAAACTTACTGTAGATAATCAGACATTAGGGAATCCTTATCAATATGTTCCCAAGTAGTGAGCCTAAAATTTAAATAAATTCTAAAAAATTTCAAATAAATTTAAAACTAACGCGACGCTAATAATGTTCGAAACAAGGTATGTACAAACAACCAAAATTGTTGTAATTGTCGCTGCTCTAGTTATTTTCTAGAAAAAAATTTTTTAAAGGGTTTTTTAAGGTTTCTATCTATTTTTCTCATTCAAGAATTTTCAAAAATTTTCAAAAATTTTCCAAAATTTCCAGAAAAAATTTTTTTTCAACCTTTCTTTTAATTTGTTTAGCGGTAGCCGTAGATGAATTGAGCAGTTGGAACTGATAATTTTCTTTTTCATATCTTGCCAGAACGTGAATAATTTTAAAATTGAGAAATAAAAGTGCAAAGAATGGAAAGAAGATTGTTACAAAATTGCGGTAGTAGAAACGAAAATACTAAAAATATTAATTGGAAATTAAGATTAATAAAAATCACCAAATGGTAGTCTGTGTCAAAAACAAAATCTGCAAATCCAATATCAATTTCTGACATTGTATCAGCACATTCATTTCGATAAGAGATCTGTGTTTGAGTAAAAAATTATTTATTTTCTAAAGATCAAAGTAAGGTATTACGCCGAACCTTCGGGGTCTGGAGTGTCCGGGATCGGAGTTTGCCAGAAAGGCATGAATGTTGGGGTTCGGGGTCCTTAAAGAATCTTTCAAAAGTATTCCTATCGAGGTATCCGTCCCGAGGTATCCGTCCCGATCTCTTATCAAGGTTGGTCTCTAGGTAATTGCAAAGAATGGAAAGATGGTTGCTATACAAATAAGGCTATACAGAAAATAAGGCTATACAAAGATCACCCAAGAAAATATCTAAATAAATGAAACACCTTAAATTCCAAGCAAATAGTAACTTTAGAAAGAATCCCCATCAGGATCGCAAATAAAATTACGTATTTTCTATTTCTTTGGATTACACGAATATATCTTGAATTTGCTGTTAAAAAGAAGCGTTCAATCGTTGCTGCAAGACTGTCATTGAAAACATTATATTTATTATTAAAAAAATTAAAAAATACATTAGGAATGAGCCTGAAGTTATTGCACAATGAGAGACAGTAATCATCGGCACCATGTAATAATGCCTAAAATTATTGTAATTTTTTGTAATTGAATGAACCACAAAGGCTATTTAAACACTCTCATATGCTTGGGGAGTTTAAGGAGTTATAAGCTTGTTAGTAGTGGGGATATCAATAAGTTGCTGCCTCAGGGACTTGTTTGCCTCTCCACACGAAGCACCCCAGTTGATTAAGGGTCTACAGCAAGGCAAATGAACTACATATTTAGGTAGAGGACTACATTAAGGCAGACCCTCCCATGACTATAGTAAGGCAGCCCCCAACAGCCGCCAGGCATTAGACCTGACTCTCCCGTTAGGTGCAAGTTGGGCATGTTAAAAATTTTAATAAAAAATTCACCATATCCTAAAGAGTGTTAATGACTGTAAAAAATCCATCAAAACATTCATTGACATTAGAAAAATGTAGGAACTGCTAATAAGAATATCAAAAAGGGCAATAAACATCATATAACAATTGAAAGAGTGACGATGATGTTTGCGTGTTGAAAACAAATAAAAGAAAAAGGAATTCTCGAGAATAGAACAAAGTGCTATACTTGTGCCAATACATGTAACAATAACGAAGCGTAATTTGGTTAGTGGGGGTTCCTATTTAAATAAATATATTGTTTTTTTATTTAAATTAGAAGGTATAGCTTTGTAAAAGGGTTAAAGATTGGGTTGATGATCCTTGGAACTCCAAATATCTGATCAAAATTTTTAGGATATCCTGCCTTTTTTCGAATACTCGGCATTAAATCGGTAGACCAACAACCCTAGTTTGAAATTTTAATTCTGAGTAAACTCTTAAGTTAGATCCGTTATTAAGGTTTGTTATTTACGATTACAAAAGTCAAAGTTTAAAGTTATCAAGTATTTAAATTACATCATAAAGACATTTAGACATTGCACCACCCCATTCAGCATCAGTGCCAAAGGTATCATTTATTATTGAATTTGACGTAGAATTAACTGAAGTATTTATAACGGCATCTGGATTACTGCCAACATTATTATTATTGCTGTCTTCAAATAAAAATAAAGAAGCTGTGTCAATAAGTGATTTGAAGGAAGAGGTTGTTGTAGAATGATGAAGTGAGGAAATGGTTGAAGGATTGTAAAAAATATTCTCTTCATTCATTCTAATATTTATTAAACTATAAATTTGAATTATTAGATCGTCTCATACACATTTTACTTAAGTTTGGCTGTTCCTAGGAAATCTCCGGATACTCGGAGATGATCGAACCGAAGATTTCGGGTATCCTGGGGTTTGTCGGCCGCCAGCCTTAATTTTAATAGGATGTTTAACCTTATACCCACGCCCATTTTTGAAAGCATAAAAATTTGTTTGGTCTTTCCCATTATTAAATTTCTTATTTAATTACTTGAAGCTAAGACTTAGGTCCCAAAAAATCAAATTTGAATAAAAAACGAATTTTTTATGGAACGGCCTATGTAATAGTTCAAAAATGAATTGATTTAACATCTTTTTAAGGGATTTTTGAGGATTTTAACCTGAAGATATGGAAAATATGATGTAATAAAAAATATATAACAAAGTAAATATTATCGAGAAATAACTAAAAAAGACGCAAACAAGCAAACAAACAAAACAAAATAAGAATTCATTGAATTTAAAGAGTAAAAACTTTTTTATGAATAAAATTCAAAGAATAAGGAAATAAAAAATAAAATAAAGCTTCTTCTCCATCAATAAAATTTTTTATTTGTTTATATTTTTAAGAAGAAAACATTAATTCTATTGTTTTCTTTTATTCTTCAATTCAACAAGTTTATTGTTGCGATTGAATTTTTTATTAAATTAAAATTCTTTTTTCTTGGTAAATATTTTTTGTACTTTATTTATAAATATTAAAATAATTTTCAAAATAAAAAAATTTTTTCGCAATAATTTTTAGGTACAGTAATAGAGAGGTAAACGTTTAGTCCCGAGCAGTCACATAACGGTTATTACCAGAAGTTCACCGGAAGTTTTTATTTCTTATTTTTTTATTTCACTGGTTCCGGAAAAACATCTGGATACGGTTATGGTTAAATTTCTGTTCCGGTGAACCACTAGTTATTACTAGGCGCTTCGCTCGCCACGTACGGGGGTGCTCTACCGATTGAGCACCTTTACACGCGTTGCTTTCAGCTATTCATTTACTAGATCTAAACTCGCACCTATTAAGAGGTTTAAATGCTAGCCATCAAAAGAATCCCAAATGGATATAGTAGGAAATACCTGGGATCTATTAGAAATTCAAAAAGAATCCTAAAAATTTTTAAATTAAAAAACTGCCATTAATATGCCCCTCAAATAATAAAAAATGTCATAATTTTAATGCTAATAATAAACTTTAAAAATGTTTGTCTAGTTAATTTGCATTTATAATGTATCTATCTAGTGAATAAAAAAGCCTATTAATTTGAGAATAATTTGGATACATTTTTGAATTTTTTTGACTTAAAAAAATTTTTTTAGATTTACTAAATAAAAATAAATCATAAAAAATTCCTAAAATAAATTTAAAAATTAAAAAAAAATTTTTATAAAGCACTCAGATTTTTTAAGTTAATTATTTTCAGAACACGTTCCAGCTCAGTGAAAAATAATTTAAACAAAATTTCTATTTAAAGTAGTCTAAAATTTAAATAAAATTATTTTTTAAAATGGAAGTATATTAAAAATATTTTTAGAAATTTTTCTAATTAAGGAAATTTGGGTGCAGAATAATTTAAAAATAAAAAAAACGTCATTTTGAAGTTTTTTAAGATTAATAAAAAAATAAAAAATTAAAAAAAGTTTTTTTGATAAAATTTAAAAATCGAATAAAAATAAAATTGAATTGTTTTATTTTAACAAAAAAGGAAATAGAAGAAACAATTTTTAAAAGAAAATTGAAATTAAAGAACATTATTTATGCTGGATAAATATAGATTTGTAGAATAAAGCAGTAAATTATATTTAAAAAATTTTTATATAAAATTAAATAAAAATTTAAATTTTTTTCTAAAAATATTTTTCCATGTGTATCCTAGGAAGGTTAACGATGGCGGATCGTAGAAAATCCCTGGATATATAGAAATCCCCGAATATTTGGATATCCAACTCGAAATATTTTGATATCCGTGTCCAATATCAGAACCGAATCTTTGGATATCCAGACTTTCCAGATCCGGATAATGTCAAAAATAACAAAGCATAAAGCTTTAAGGTGCGCATGAGCAAAAATTTAATAACATAAACTTACACAAGCTAAAAAAGCGAATTTATAAAGAACCACAAAAATTATTTTTAAAAATTAAATAAAATTTTGTAACCATATTAAATTGATATTTAATTAAAAAATAGAGAATATTTAATTAAAAATGCTTTTTTCCAACAATCTATGGTCACACATCCCAAAAAGAAAGAAATTTTTTCTTTCTTTAAATTTAATTAAAGACAATTTTGGCAACATTGTAAAAGAAATAATTAAAATAATGAGGAAGCTTTAGATTAAATTTTAAAGAAAAAAAAGACAAAATTAAATATAAGGCTTAAGGATAAGTATCAGGAATGGGCTGGGACACCCGAAACTCGATAATGTCGTTTTGACCCGAAAGCCAATCCAAGGAAATTTTGAAAACCCAATCAGAAATCCGGCCCATCCCAGACGGACTGTATGCCTTCTCGTCCCTGAAATTCGAGTAAGTTGAGTTTTTTTTTGAAAATCCCTCCCCCTTGGCGAAAGAAAAAATCCCGTCTGGTAGAACACTACTGACAGGGACTAAAGACCTTAAATTTAGAGATAAAAAGATTTAAAAAATACATAATAATAACCCAATTGAAAGAATATTTTAAAAAGAAAATAAGCAGACCAAATATAAATAATTTGGCTGAGTGCCATCCCCAAAGGAAACGTTAATTTTTTGTTTTGTTTAAAACAAGCATGTAATAAAGCTATATAAAAATGCTAAAAATGCCCTTAAAAGATGCCCTTCCTGCTGGAGCGAATAAAAGAAAATTAATGGGAATAGCTTTGTGCTAGTCATGGAAGAAAGAATTTAAAAAATAAATCTGTAAAAAATATTTTTAATTAATTTAAAATCTTGTCCAGTCAACTGAAGATGCTGATTGGCAAAACTGAACTTGGCTAAAGCTATCTTGGCTAAAACTTGGCTAAAGCTATCTCTCCTTCAGCCAATGAAATTTGTTATTCGGCGGCTGGAGGCGAACCAGCATCTTCAGTTGACCGGACTGAATGTGTCTTTATGTGCCGCCTCTTCCATAGATTTAGGGATTACCTATGTGCTTTACATTATTAAATGAAAGTAGAGGATATATGGTTCACTTAAAGGACAATAGAGAGATACTAGTAAATCCATCTAGGCAATGGACTAGAAAAATTACCCTCTTAACTAAATTCCCTCTAATAATTTTTAAATGAAGTGGGTTTCAAAAAAATTAAGAAATACTTTATTTTGTTCTTTTAAAGGATTTGTTTGTCCTGAAATTTAAAGAATTTCTTTTTAAAAAAACTTTTTGAAATGTTTTTGAGAGAATCCTTGAGGGAATTTTAAAAGTGAAAAATGTGTTTTACATTGATTTTGAAAGTAGTAGATTTATTTTAATGGAAAATTCAAACGTTTTTATTTTTGTTAAATTAAGGGATATATTTTTAAAAAAATGGATAATATTTAAGAAATTTCAGAAATTAAAAAAATTCTTGTCCGGACAATGTTCAGAATTGTCAGTCGATAATAGATTATTGGACCAATTAATTTTAATATTAAGAGATAGGAGTAATTAAGAAAGGGTTTTGGTGGATTATAGAGATATAGAGAGATTTGGTTAGATTTGGAAATTGGGAGGGATATCGAGGGGAAAAGGAATTTGGAGAAGATATGCTCACATTTTAACATTGAAATGTAAAAGAATTTTTGCAGAAATATTTTTGACATTCCTAGATGATTTTGTGACAGCCAGTCGAGATGGAAAAATTTTTTAAATTTCAGTAGGAATTTTCAAAAATCATAAAATACATACATCAAAAACCAATTAATTATAATTTTGGCTTAACACCAAAATAATTTTAAATAATTAAAAAAAATATTCTTTGCTTCTATTTTATTCCTAAATAAACAATTTTGACAGCCTAAGGTTACAAAATTTAAGGAAATTTTGTTTGACAAGGAAAAGTTAATAAAATTCAACACATCAAACAGACCTTAGGGTGAAGATTAAAAATAAATGAACATCGAGGGAATAAAAAATAAAATAAAAAAATAAATTTATGTAAATCTTGTAGAGGGGAATGAACGTTTTTGAGGGAAGGTAAATGAGGGAAAATGTAACGGGAAATCATTTTATGCAAAAAAGAAAATTTGTGTTTTTGACGGAAAGGATAGAGGTACGCTAGGTTTAAATGTACTAGCGTCATAGGAAGATAATAAACTTTGAAAAAAATAAAAAATAAATAAAAAAAATAAATTTTTAGACAGGAAAATATTTTTAAAAATTTTAAGAATTATTAAAAAAATAAATTTGAAAAAAATTAAAAAAAAATTTTTTTCTAATATCCACCAAGAAAAAATATTTTTCCCAAAAAATTTTTTAAGGAACAAAAACAGCCTGAAATAATCCTTAAAAAGGCTTTCATTTAAAGCTGTTTTAGGAAAAGTTTTTTGAGTGTTTATTGGCAAAAGTGTGTGTTTTGGCAAACATAAGTAGTTAATAATATTTATTTATAAACAAAATAATCTTTAATCCTATGGAGAATAAACACTTGAAAAAATTGTTTTGCTTAGATTTGAAGTTTTTTGTTTTAAAAATATGTACAGTTAGGGACCCGTGTATAAGTCCAAAGAATATTATAATAATGTAATATATCCCTAATCCTTAAAAACGCCTGCTTTATTAGTAAATATCAGGGATGGGACATATCGAAATTTAAAAGACAGAAGAGGGAAGAAAATAAAAACGGAAGATGAAAGACGGAAGGGCCAAAAGAGGGAAGTAGGCGGAAGATGGAAACGGAAGAGATCCCATCCTTTGAGATTTCAATTACGGTGCCCTTCAGATTAATTACTTTAATTTTAAAAGGATCGCGCTGTTTTGATCCCGAAATAGGAAATTTAAGTTAGTGAATTTTAGTTTTTTTAATTTTAGCCCTGTCAGATACCTAAAAGTTTATGAGAATTTTTTTTATTTATTGTTAACCTCAATTTAACAATTTAATCGTATAAAATTTTAAAATTGGTTTAATATTAATCTAATAATAATTTATTATAAAAATATTTTTGTCACTATAAATTCCAAATAGGGCCAAAACTTGTTGTATTTAAAAAGGAAAAATGTCAAGTGTGTGATTTAGGAGAAGGCATTTGTAAAAGAAAATATTTATAAAAAACATCAAAAATCTTTAAAAAAAGATTGTTCAGTTAAAATGTTCTTCAAAAAACAATTCCCCTGAGAAAATGCAAAAATAGGAGAGAATTTGAGTAAAGTAGTGAAGAATTGTTTTTTGAAAAAAAAATATTTTTAGGCGCAAAGGTTGAGGGAAGGTTGAGGGAAGGAGGATTCCATTTTTGGAGTTTTATTTTTGACAAATAAAAAATTTTTTTATGGAAAGTTTTGAATTAAAGAAATTAAAAAATGATATCACATTCTGTGACGTTAATAATAAAAATATTTATGGGGATAGGAGAGAATTTTAATTCAAATTTTATTTAAAAATAGCTTTTATGTAGGCAGCTTTAACTCGGTTTTGTTTAAATAATCCAAAGACTAGAGAGTAGAGACTTCCAAGACTCTTGGTCTTGAGTCTTGACTCAAGACTTTTCTTGGGTTTTTTCCGGTCTTGGTCTTGGTCTTGGTCTTGGGGTGAAGTCTTGGTCTTGGTCTTGGTCTCGACTTTTTTGAGATTTTAAAATATACACCCCTAAAGATCGGTGAAATAATAGAGAAAAGTAAAAGATGGTAGGGGTAAGGCGAAAAGGAAGAGATTGAGACGGGTAAAAAAGCTTTTTTTGCTTTTCTCTCATATGGTCGTGTGGTTGACTGGTTGTGCGTTAGGTTCATCCCTTTGACAAATGAAGGTTCGGACCCTGACATAAGAAATAACTAAATAATTTTTTCGTTGTAAACAAAATTTTTATAAAATTATTATTTATTAAAAAAGTTTGTTAATTTTTAAATAGATGAATTTTAGCCGCTTTGGCGTCCAAAATTCCCAAAATTTTCGCCTGCGGCGCAGAAAAGGAAAATTTTTTGCTTAAGGATCTTCCAAAATTCGGAAAATTTTCGCCTGCAGTGCAAAAATCGGTATTTAGGAGACTTCGGTCCCAAAATCGCAATATTTTTTCCGAATTTTGATTATATTTCATATAAAGCTCGTGTCTATGACACGAAAAATTTACCAAAAATTTGCCCTATGTGGCCAAAAAATAGCCTTGAGTCTTGTTAATTTTTGGTCTTGAGTCTTGGGGTCAAGTCTTGGTCTTGGGTCTTGGTCTTGGGGTCTAGTCTTGGTCTTGAGTCTTGGTCTCGAGTCTTGGAAAATTTTCGGTCTTGGAAGTCTCTACTAGAGAGGGATGATCAGTTATGGATTTTTAAAATAGATTTTGGGAAAGGAGGGGGTGGGGCACCAAAAATTTTTAATTAGCAAAAAGCAACTAAACTCGGCTTTATTTAATACTCAAAAGCATAACTAGGGATAATCAGTTAAAGATTTTTAATCTAGAAAATGCGACTTTGGAGGTGGGAGGCATCGTTAAATTTTAATTCGAAAATAAAATCTAAAATATTTTTTAATAGCTTTCCTGATTAATAAAAAAACTATTTTAAGAAAATAACAAATTACTAATTAGTTAAAATAATAAAATAAAGTTAAAAGATCCCAATAAAAAGTCTATTTTGAGGATTAATTAAATTTTATTAGAAGATTTAAATTGTTAAGGACCAAATCTTAAATAAATTTTAAGTGTAAACAGTTTAACAAAATTAGATATGTGTAATTTAATTGGCGGCCGGACTGGGAGGGTTATACTAAAATCGTCCGAGATATCTCAAAAAATATAGATCTCATTTACTGAAATTTTTGTTCAAGATTTCGTCTCGATTTGGTCTATAAATCGAACTAAATGAAGTAATTATAGAAAAATACTATTCTTAAAATAATTTTACATAAAATGTTAAAAATAAATAAAAAATGATGATTAATTAAGGTAAAAAAATTTTAACAAAAAATTAGGTTATAAAATTTTCTAAGAAGGAATACAAATACCTTAATTCCCCAACCTCACTTTTATAAATAAATTCGATAATGAAATTAGTGTAAAGCTTCTTATTAATTATATCAGCAGACACAAAAGTTTATTTAAGCGCCCGCTTCCCCAAATCCTCAAGCTTTTACCGCCCGCATCCCAAATTATGTTCATCCTTGCTGTCCGCTAATAAAATTTTAAAAATGGAGTGAGAAAGGAATAGGTATTTCTTCTTTGCCCCCAAAAAATACATAAATTGGGGGAAGGCAAAAAAACTCTAGGCAAGGATTGAGGGGGTTCAACAAATGCTCTGGATAATAAAATGAAGAAATTATTTTTTTAAAAAGGAACAAAGGGTTGGGATAATTAGAAAAAGATTTTGAAAGTATAAATGGAAGGAAAGAAGATGGATGTGTCGCCGGATGAGTGAAAATAGATGGATTGCTTGGCAGGTTTCTTTGGGGTAAAGAGGGGAAAGGATATATGGATGTGTTCAGGGATTTGTTAAGTTGGGGTCTTTTCTGAGAGGATTTGAAAGAAAGAAACAAAAGAAATTTAAAGAACAATTGGTTGTTAAAAAACAAAAATAAATGAAAAAAATTTATCGATGCGAGATTTGAAAAATATACAAGAAAATAAAAATGATGATTAAGAACTCAGCTCGACGAATCGAAGGATAACTAAATGAGCACCAGAGATGCAGAAATCTGCCGGCAATGGCCATTTTTTGAGACTTGTTCCAGGAGGAAAACAAAAAACTCAATTTTTAGTTATAATAATAACCGGCTCGGTTAAAAAATTTTTTGAAGTTTTTTTCAATTTTTTACAGATTTTACTTAATCTCAATTGATCTCACTTCTTTCCTTGTTTTGTGTGCCTGTGCTTTTCGTCCAAACATTTATTTGATTTGCCAGCCAGCACTCCGAAAAGAAGTTTTTCTAACTCTAAAACGTGCCTTTCGAATGAATGATGATTTTGGTGGACTTGACCCGAGAACTGAATTAATTAATGTTTTTGAGCCAATCTATAATTCTGTAAGTTTTACTGGACTTGTTTAAGCTTTTAAAATTAAAAATTCTTTGGTTAATATTGAGTTGCCTTGCACCCTGTATATTTTCCAAAATTCATTCCATATGTTTATTTTAAATTTTTCATAAATTTCAACAAAAAATTTTTTTGAGTCTTTTTGAATTAAAAATTATGCCACAAGTTGCATGCTCTAGCAATTAATGTCCTGCCCAATCCCCATTGAAATTACCTTTAAATGAAAATGGCCTTAGGCATTACGAACTCAAGAGTCTTAGAAAGTTCTCCCTACTGTGAATTTGCAAAAGTAATGATGTATAAAAATAATCTAAATAAATTTTTAGATTTTACATGTTAATTAAGACTGTGTAAATAGTTTTAAGTTTAAATGCCCCCTCCGAATCGGGGACGGTCCAAAATTTGTGCCCCCTGCACGAAGGCAGGGGGACTTGGGTTGCCCCCTGCACGAAGGCAGGGGGACTTGAGTTGCCCCCTGCACGAAGGCAGGGGGACTTGAGTTGCCCCCTGCACGAGGCAGGGGGACTTGAGTTGCGCCCTGCACGAAGGCAGGGGGACTTGGGTTGCCCCCTGCACGAAGGCAGGGGGACTTGAGTTGCCCCCTGCACGAAGGCAGGGGGACTTGAGTTGCCCCCTGCACGAAGGCAGGGGGACTTGAGTTGCCCCCTGCACGAAGGCAGGGGGACTTGAGTTGCCCCCTGCACGAAGGCAGGGGGACTTGAGTTGCCCCCTGCACGAAGGCAGGGGGACTTGAGTTGCCCCCTGCACGAAGGCAGGGGGACTTGAGTTGCCCCCTGCACGAAGGCAGGGGGACTTGAGTTGCCCCCTGCACGAAGGCAGGGGGACTTGAGTTGCCCCCTGCACGAAGGCAGGGGGACTTGAGTTGCCCCCTGCACGAAGGCAGGGGGACTTGAGTTGCCCCCTGCACGAAGGCAGGGGGACTTGAGTTGCCCCCTGCACGAAGGCAGCGGGACTTGAGTTGCCCCCTGCACGAAGGCAGGGGGACTTGAGTTGCCCCCTGCACGAAGGCAGGGGGACTTGAGTTGCCCCCTGCACGAAGGCAGGGGGACTTGAGTTGCCCCCTGCACGAAGGCAGGGGGACTTGAGTTGCCCCCTGCACGAAGGCAGGGGGACTTGAGTTGCCCCCTGCACGAAGGCAGGGGGACTTGAGTTGCCCCCTGCACGAAGGCAGGGGGACTTGAGTTGCCCCCTGCACGAAGGCAGGGGGACTTGAGTTGCCCCCTGCACGAAGGCAGGGGGACTTGAGTTGCCCCCTGCACGAAGGCAGGGGGACTTGAGTTGCCCCCTGCACGAAGGCAGGGGGACTTGAGTTGCCCCCTGCACGAAGGCAGGGGGACTTGAGTTGCCCCCTGCACGAAGGCAGGGGGACTTGAGTTGCCCCCTGCACGAAGGCAGGGGGACTTGAGTTGCCCTCTGCACGAGGCAGCGGGACTTTATGGGGCGCCCAAACTTAGTTTATTATTTTAAAACAATTAATTTTGCAAATAAGCAATTTTTAGACGGTTAGTAGAAAAGACTGAAGAGCCTATTTATTTATACACTCTCTAACTATTTTCATTTCTCTTCTATTTCTTTCCTTTTTTATTTTTTTTCTTTCCTCCTTTATCTATTTCTTTCTCCCTTTTCTCTCCTTTATTTGTTATTAAAACTTCTCAGCGCATAAATTAAACGATATATATTTTTCAAAATGGTCAGAAAGCAAAAAAATTTAAAATTGTCTAAGGGCAGATTTAAAACTAATTTTAAAGATAATTTAAAAAATTTTTTAAATTCTTTAAAGCTTTAACGTTATCCTTATTTTTTGCTTTAAAGTTTTTCTGCTCCAAATCGGAATTCCCGAGAAAATTTATTTCTTGATTCTTCCTTCTTTCCATGAATAAGTCAAATTTTTGTAAAATTTCGAAATCGAAACTTTAAATTTTAAATTCTCTGATAGATCCACCATTTTTAATTTTTAATTCGTGTATAAATAATTTTTAATTTGTCACACATTTCTAATTTTCAAAGTTGCCTAGGTAAACTCTTTTCACCTCCAATTGTTCATGTACAAAATTTTAATTCTCCGAGACATTAAAATTTTAACATTCGAAATGTGCACGCACTTAAAGAATTTTTAAAATTAATTTTAAGTACAAAATTGAGAAACAATGCGTGCCGTAAAATAGACAAACATTAAAAAATTTTTCTTATTCCTCATAAATATTAAGTAGAAAAATTTTTTTGTTAACTTCTAATTATTTAAATTAATTAAGGAATTAATTAAAAATTCATTTTGAAAATTAATTAATTTAAATTCTCTTCTAATTAGCTTATTATTTAATTAAATTTAAAATTTGTATTTTTCTGCTAGATAATTTTGTATTAATTTTTACTAAATTCTTTTCAATCCTGATTTAATTGAATATAATTTCTAAATTATGTCTTAACATTTTTGGCCAGAAATTAAGAGCTTAACACAATTTTTTATAAAAATTTGCTTTCCTTTTTTGGTTTTAAGCATTTAAAAACACATTTTTAGTTCATTATTAATTCATACGCTAATCAAAAACAGGTGAATCTTACTTGGTGACAGAAAAAAAATTTTTTTCTGGTACATTATTATTTCTAAACTTAATTTTTTCCCGGTTTCTAACACATTTTTTTAATTTTTAGAATTTAAGTAGATGGAATTTACTCAATTATCATACATTTTCCAGTATATCGAAATTCTACCTCTAACAATTTTAATTCCCTGTTCTCTTTTAAATTTATTTTTATTGTGGAAAAGTAGTGTTTTACACAATAATTCGAAAATTATTCTCATTTCACAAAGCATTGTTATTTTTATTTATTCATCATCTCGTTGGTTCATGTAAGTTAATTTTTTAATAAAATGTGGGAAAAGCTTTGGAAAAATCTGGAAATCTGGGTAAGCTTTGATTTCCTCAATACAATCACTAGTCCTCAAGTGTTACTCCTCTCAAATAGGGTTTGTTCCACGTCCCCTTCCACGAAAGTCGGGGAATTTGAGAGATTTTTTTGAAAATTTCCCGTCCCTCAACTCCCCTAAAAAAAAAGAAAAAAATTTTCCCCGTCTCTGTTCCCCCCGTGGCGCTGCCTCTCCGAAAATTTATCCCCGTGGCAACCCTACTCTCAAGTTCAATCTCGCCCAGCTTTTCTTCTATATCTACAACGGGCACCTGTTTATGTCCTTAATTATCTCCATAATATGTACAAATTTAAAACTATTTTTAAGGCTTTTGGCGCTCATCTTCAAACAATATAATTTATTAACGTTGTTAAATCTCCATCTCCAAAGTATTTTATTTGCCTGTATAAGTTTTGGTAATTTAATTGGACATGTGCTAATAATGGAGAGAACAATCGCCACTATATTTACTGGATATGGACAAACAAAAGTCCCTGTATTTGGAATTTGTTCTATTTTAATTTTGGTAGGGAATTTTTTTAATTACCGTAGATGCTGGGTAATTATTGTGTGTAATTATTGTTTCAACTTCAATTAATTTAGTGGAGGCAATTATTCGAGTTTTAAACTTTAAAAACTGAATAAGGCATTTTCGAGAGGGTAATTAATTTTTCAACATTTTGATCTGGAAGAGTGTGGGGGGAGGAGGGGAGTAATTATCTAAGGGAGGGTAATCATTTAAAGGAGATAATTATTCGAGCATATACGGTAAATATAATAATCATAAATAATTTCCAATTATAAATATTTTTATTTTTTTCTAGCTGTGTTTAGTAATATTATCACAATTATTCGGTAGTGTTGAAAACGTAAGCTTTGTGGGCATTTTTGCAATTCATTTGTCTTTATTATTCAGCATATTAGAATTAATTGTAAATTTTAATTGAAAGAATATTTTAATTAATTTATGTTTTTAGATATTTTCTAGACTGACCTCCTTCAATAAAAAAATTTATAAACAATTTTTAAATAATAAATCTAAACTTGCCCATAATTATAAATTAAATGAACGATATCAGGTTGGTGTTGGTTAAGAAAAAATTTTCTTAATTAAAATTTAAGCAATTAGAAAATGTTTACACCGGAAAACAATTGGCACCCTCATTCTTCTTCCATTTTATCAATATTTTGTGTTCAAATATTCTTATAATTATTACAAGTTATTTGGTAATCCCCCCAGAATTGATTGTTAATATAATTTATTTTTTCCTTTTGATCCACGCATTTTGTAAATTGTTTATTGAAGTGACCGTAATAACGTAAATTTAAATTTATTTTTTGACAAAAATTTTTTTTTCAAATTTTTGCAGTTTCCACCCAGTCTTAAATCGAAATCTAAACAGACTAATCTCTTCAATTTTTAATTATTTTAAATGTTTGAGAACCTCAAAAGTGTCTGTTTCTAAAGAAAATGACTTAAACATTTTGACAAGTATCGCAACAAAAGAACAACAATTACACTTTGAAATGCTTGGGAAACTTTGGGAATGATTGAAAAATAAGAAAAAAATTTTTTAGACAAATTTTAGATTATTACTTAGATGGAGCAGACAACTTTGGAAGTGATTCAAAAAACATTTTTGTATACATATTTAACACTCTCGTCTGTTTAAAAAACTAAAAAATTTATCCGAAACTAAAATAAAGAAAGGAAATAAAGAATGTTCTGTGAATAGATAGTTAAGCTAAACTGGACTATAACCAGTGTTTGGAAGCTCGTATCAAAATTTGTACTCATACTCGTACCTGTTGACGAAGTACGAGTACGAGCATAAAATGGGCAGGTACAGGTAGAGTAGAGGAAAAAATAAAGCCTGTACGATTACGAGTAAATTTCAAAATTCCAAACACTGGCTATAACTATTTCTCCTTCAGCTAATACAGGTTATTCGTCGGCTAATCAACGCCGCCTCCAGCATAGCCTTAGGACAATAGCTTTAGGCTTTGCAATATTTAAATAAATCTTTGAAGGAAATACAATTAAATATCCATGGAAACGAGGTTAAACAATACGTGTATGAACTAAATTCATTGGGGTTAAATAAAAAAATTGGAAATACCCAGAAAAATATTTTTTAATCAAAAAAGTTGACATATTTTTCCCACATTTGATAAAAATCCTGTAAAGAATTTTTTGAAACCATTGTTTACTAGAATTGCATTAACAACTCCATTAATTGTTGTAATTTTATCATTGTTTGGCAGCTTTTTACCATTAAACGCAAAAGAAGTAGACATTCCCTTTAAAAATTATATCTTGATCTTGTTAAATACCTAAATATAGATACGAATCTCACCATAGGAATTTTGGAACGAACTGATCCTCCATATGAATAATAGCGTCTTGTGATTGGGCGTTAAATAAGGCTAAAACATATCCCTCGAAAGTGGATCAAGCTTACATAGGAAGGGAAGTATCGGGTTATCAGAGAATTGCATACCCTAACTACTAAATTTTTAAAGAATCATGACACCTCATAAAATTATATTAAAAACTTGCAAATGTGTAGTGTATAAAGAAAAGATTTTCTTCGGTAAAGATTAATCCATCCTTAAAAATATAGTCACGTTCCTCAAATTTTCGCTTTCTAATATTCTTAAATGCCAAAAAAGCTGCCTTCATCCCCAAATTCATTTCAACAAATTCCTCTCCAAATTGATCATTAAATTTTTCAATTTCATTGGGAACCTAAAAATTAATTAAGAAATTTTAAAAATTTTACTCATGTTCAAACTTGATGGAATTAAGAATCTAAAAATCCTTCTTGACCCTCGAAATACCTCTGGAAAATTATTTTTTAACTCATTTATATTGTAGTAAATTATTTGAGTTTTGGGGAAAAAGATTAAATACATAAAGGTCTTACATTGTATAGAGTTTGGTCAAGCAAATCCAAGTAGTTATTCACTACTTCTTCATTAGCCTTATCCTTTATCTCTTTATATTGTCTCTCAAAACACTTTAAGCGGTTTTTGTATTCAATAAAATTTTCCGTTACTATTTTTTTACTGTCCTTCTTGAAAACATCGTCCAAGAGAATAACTGCAATTGCATGACCGATAATTGAACCAATTTGTGCAAATTTCATTGCCAGAGGCATGTCCTTATAAAAAGACAATTAATGATGCCCAAGGGTCAGACCCGATTTCCAAAACCGGATCAGACGCTTGGAACTCTTCTTGGAATTCCAAGAAAAAATAAATTTCATAAAAATTATTTACCAATTCATAGTTTGGAAAGTGAAGAGCACCAGATAAAATATAAACTAAATTTTCTTCTATTACTGCTCCATATTTATTGTCAAATGAATAATGATAAAATTTTGCATAATTTGAAATCAATATATTATCACTTCCTGCCTTAAATTGGAACATCGAAGAAACTCTCTTTAATGTACATTCAATTGTTTTTAATTCAATTTCATCAAATGACATTTTTTCATTAAATTCGAAGCATCTTAACAAAACATGTGATTGGAAATCAAAATTTTATTATTAAGGATCTCGACCACAAATCCCAAAAATTTACTCAATTCGGATTTTACTTCCCACGGCTTTGCCAACTAGACTCTTTTCTCTGGCTTAACAACAACCTCCGAAAATTCAATTTATCGTGTCCTAATAATATTTTTTCAAATTATAAGAAGGGTTCTATCAATGATTCACTATAATTCCGAATAAAATTACAAACGAGAATTCTTTCTCCAATTCCTTATCATCTAAAATTTCTTCAAAATGCCCTATAACCAATTTCATATCATCCAATTTTTTAATCATTTTATTTTTCAATTGCCTTCCCAACCAAGAAGAATTATTTTCAATTAAAATTTTCATAGAATTTTTTATTTTTAAAGCTATATCGGTTACATCTCCTTTTATATTAGATATATGTATTTCATTATAAGATACATAAATTCTATCCATAAAAGGTGTAAAATATTTAGCTGTTTGCTCCGAACAAAATTGTGTAAGTTCCTCTTCTGAGTAAATTCTAAATAAATAAATATCAGAGATTTCTTATCTCTTAAATCCGGTATTTCCTCTAATAAAATGCCTAGGCATCCATTCACCTTCAAGAGGAACATTTTATTAGAGAGGGTGATTCAAATAGAGAGAGAGGCATTCAATTGGGAGGGGAATTTTATTAGAGGGAGAGGGCTTCAATTATAGAAGAGACATTCAATTGAGACGGGGCATTAAACGAGAGTGGGAGACCTTCAAAAAGGCTGTGGCATTCAATTAGAGGGGAGGCATTTTATTGGAGGAATACGGTATGTAAATTACCCATAGTTGCCCATTAACGCTGCTGTATATTTTCTTATCAGCGTCAATTCCAAATAATCCTGCATAATTTCCTTCTCGTTTATAATAGTCCCATTTAATTTTTTTAAAGTTTCTGGGCAATCTGGAACTAGCATTTTCTGAATCGGACCAAAACCAAGAATCTCTTCCCAATTAATTGTTTCTGTTATTTTATTTATTTCATCTAATGTTTTTAAGACAAATTTAGGTGATTTCGTTTTTATTTCTTCGGCACATTCTTCTTTAAATTTATTAGGTTATGCAAAATTCAGTTTATGATAAAATAATTTGGGTGGGGGATAAAGAACAGACCTCCAAAATATCGTCCAGACATTCCACCGTCTAGACAGAACACCGTCCTTGCCAAAAGATTGTTAAACATAAAGTTTTTTACATATACCGTATAAGATTTTAACAGTTCAAGGAAGCTATTTGTTAAATTCTGGATGGATAATAGAGGAATAAATGAGAATTAAGTAGCTAAAGATATACGAGATAATAAATAACCATTTATTTCTTTAGTAAATTTAATTATTTTTGCGTGATTTTCAATCCACACATCAACGTCTTTATTTAGATTATTTTGTATAATAAATTCTTGAAGAATTTTCTTTAAATTAACCGTATTTATCCCTTCATCTTCATCTATATTAAAAGCCAAAAATATACGGTAGTGATTAACAGAATTTATTTTTCCATGAATTTCCTTGTCTTTTCCAATGAAAAATATTGGATAACGAATTGGTTTCTAAAATATAAGGAGAATTTATTTTTAGTTTTTAAAAATATCAAAAGAGGAGCAAGACTTTGAGTTAATCGAGAGGATTTTTGTTAAATTATATTTTGGTTATTGGCCTTCTGAAGCCTTCTTGGCGATGATAGGGGCAGATTATTTGATATCCTTTCCTAGTTTTTTAATGTTTGCTCAAAAAATTTATCTTTGGCCTTCTTTATTTTTGTGTTTTTTTGGAGCCCTATCTATTACCTATTAACTGGTTATATGTAGACTTGTACAGTGAAAACTTTCTATTTGACTAGGAAAATTTATTATAGCTGCTAGCCCATCTCCAAATTGCGCAAAAATTTTTTTAAATTTATTACTCAAAACCATCATATGTATGACCCAGCCCTAATAAAAACATACAATTTCATCAATTGGATGTGTTTCTTTTATCCATTCAGTATTTAACGTATAATTATCACCAAGCTTATTTCTCAACTTTAAAATTTTTTCAAATAATTGTTGACTTATTTCTTTGTTTTCCTTTCTTCCTTCCAAATCTCTACATTTATCAAAATATTTGTAGACAGACGAGAAAAGAGGATTATGGTTTCGTTTAGTTGGAAATATATCTAGTTTATTTAGGTAAATTTTTAAAATTATTCTTAATCAAAGTTAAAAACCTCTGATAAATATTTCTATGTCATTGAAATGTTCCTTGTGTGCCAACTTTTCTATTTCACCCACAGGCAGTCCTATAGTTTATTAGATAATATTTTAAGTTATTTTGTATTTTATTAAGGGCATAATGGTACCAAAAAAATTTTAAAGTGGATTTTTAGAGGTTTCCTGGAGGTTTTTACACCTGTAATTGGCTCATTTATTATTTCTCATCGAGCGTTCGGCGAGTAATTAAAGGGAAATATGTAGTCCTTAAATTAAATAGGCACAACAACATGCCTTCGAAGGGATTCGAAGTAACTCGAGAATATTTTTAAATAATTTCAGCATTTGGGAAAATGCTGAAATTATTTACTACACCAAAGTGACGACTCTCTTTGTGAATAAAAGTTTTGGCCTGAATTATACTACCACTATTGTTGCAAATTTCACTTTCAATACTTCTAGGTAGAAGAAATATTCGACTAACCTGTCGGTACTATACTTTCTAAATAACCATCACAAACAAAATTATAAAAATTTTTTGAGTGAGGATTGATTGAATTGGTTAATTGAGGGTATTTTTGTTGCAAATTTACGCGGGTAGAATGATTGAATGGAAAGTTTAACAAAATTATTGAATAAAATAAAAGTAAATTTATTTTATTCTTCATCTAACAAATTTTCTTATATTTAAAAAAATTATATTAAATTATAACCTCCTCCAGCTAATCCGGTCTTCGACCCGAGAAAGCTTCGAAGACCTGGCTAAACCCCTCTTTCAACCCGTGATATCCCTGCTTTAAATTGTGCTTAAATAAACACGAATAAAGGCTTATTTTTGAGAAGTTACTGTATTTATTTGAGGATTAAGGCAGTGACTTTTTAATAATTTTTATAAAATTATTTATTTTTAATATTATATTTAATAAATTTTAATTAAATTATAGGGGATTTTTAAAGAAAAAATTTTTAAATTAAAATTCTTTAATTAGTCAGGCATTAATTTTAAATTCTTGTATACAACATAAAGGTAAATAGCTGCGTCTGTCAATAAAATACATAAGTGCATTAAAACGTGGAATCTATCGCATTGCCAATTCCCTTCTTTCTTTTTATTTTAGCGGCACTTGCACTTTTTATTTTTGCCTTTTTGGCAATAATAAAATGGAGAGTAGGGGAGGGGGGAGGCAAAATAGAAAACAAACTATGAAATAATTTATTATTGCCCAATATTCACGTGAAATTTACGTGAGTGTATTTCTTGAAGCATTGCTTGGAGTCAAAATGCTTCCCTTTTGCCATATGTAAAAATAGATTTGATATTAAATTTCTATTTAAACAGAATAATAATAAATTTACATTTTAATATCTTGTAAAACATTTTTAAACTTTATTCTCCTTTTTAATAAAATACCCTTAATTATCTACATATTATCCATCATTTCCTGAACCATCTCCGCTCCTATAAAATTTTACATTTACAAATACGTCTCAAATCCCTTACATATAATTGCAAATATGTGTATCAATTCCCTGTCTAAAATCACTGATTGCTGGATTACTGCTTGAACCAGCAAAAGTTGACAAAATTGACTAAATATTGTACTAAAATATAGTTATTTTTATATGACAAACATTTTTCATTATATTTCCCATCTGTACAGCCATGTCATTTGGTCCAAACCTTCTACCGTTCGGACAAACAACCCTTGTTGAATTTGATGATGCTAAAAATGTATTTTAAGCTTATAAAAATAAAAAAAGTGAACCAGTTGTTGTGACCGGTAAGATTATTGTTGTTGGTGGTGGCGGAGGTTGAGTTGACGGAGGTGGGGGAGGCGGAGGAGTTGTTGGTGGGAGTGTTACGTTTCTTGTAGTTGTTGGAGGCTGTGTTGTTGTAGGAGGTTGAGTTGTCGGAGGTGGCGGTGTTGTCGGAGGTTGAGTTGTTGGAGGTGGAGGAGGCTGAGTTGTTGGTGGGAGTGTTACGTTTCTTGTAGTTGTTGGAGGCTGTGTTGTTGTAGGAGGTTGAGTTGTCGGAGGTGGCGGTGTTGTCGGAGGTTGAGTTGTTGGAGGTGGAGGAGGCTGAGTTGTTGGTGGGAGTGTTACGGGTCTTGTAGTTGTTGGAGGCTGTGTTGTTGTCGGAGGTTGAGTTGTCGGAGGCTGTGTTGTCGGAGGTTGAGTTGTTGGAGGTGGAGGAGGCTGAGTTGTTGGTGGGAGTGTTACGGGTCTTGTAGTTGTTGGAGGCTGTGTTGTTGTCGGAGGTTGAGTTGTCGGAGGCTGTGTTGTCGGAGGTTGAGTTGTTGGAGGTGGAGGAGGCTGAGTTGTTGGTGGGAGTGTTACGGGTCTTGTAGTTGTTGGAGGCTGTGTTGTTGTCGGAGGTTGAGTTGTCGGAGGCTGTGTTGTCGGAGGTTGAGTTGTCGGAGGTGGCGGAGGCTGTGTTGTCGGAGGTTGAGTTGTCGGAGGTGGCGGAGGCTGTGTTGTCGGAGGTCGAGTTGTCGGAGGCTGTGTTGTCGGAGGTTGAGTTGTCGGAGGTGGCGGGGGCTGTGTTGTCGGAGGTTGAGTTGTCGGAGGTGGCGGAGGCTGTGTTGTCGGAGGTTGAGTTGTCGGAGGTGGCGGAGGCTGTGTTGTCGGAGGTTGAGTTGTCGGAGGCTGTGTTGTCGGAGGTTGAGTTGTTGGAGGTGGAGGAGGCTGAGTTGTTTGTGGGAGTGTTACGGGTCTTGTAGTTGTTGGAGGCTGTGTTGTTGTAGGAGGTTGAGTTGTCGGAGGTGGCGGAGGCTGTGTTGTCGGAGGTTGAGTTGTCGGAGGTGGCGGAGGCTGTGTTGTCGGAGGTTGAGTTGTCGGAGGTGGCGGAGGCTGTGTTGTCGGAGGTTGAGTTGTCGGAGGTGGCGGAGGCTGTGTTGTCGGAGGTGGCGGAGGCTGTGTTGTAGGAGGTTGAGTTGTCGGAGGTGGCGGTGTTGTCGGAGGTTGAGTTGTTGGAGGTGGAGGAGGCTGAGTTGTTGGTGGGAGTGTTACGGGTCTTGTAGTTGTTGGAGGCTGTGTTGTTGTCGGAGGTTGAGTTGTCGGAGGCTGTGTTGTCGGAGGTTGTGTTGTCGGAGGTGGCGGAGGCTGTGTTGTCGGAGGTTGAGTTGTCGGAGGTGGCGGAGGCTGTGTTGTCGGAGGTCGAGTTGTCGGAGGCTGTGTTGTCGGAGGTTGAGTTGTCGGAGGTGGCGGGGGCTGTGTTGTCGGGGGTTGAGTTGTCGGAGGTGGCGGAGGCTGTGTTGTCGGAGGCTGAGTTGTTGAAGGTGGAAGAGGCTGAATTGTCGTTGGTACTGTTGCTGGTTGTGTTACTGGCGATGGTGTTGTTGAATTAGAAGATCCAATAATGCAATGGGCCTTAAAACGTTGTTATATTTCTACAATTTACTCGAAAAAATAAGTAACTATTTTTCTAGAAATTCTAATTTCCTCTATTTTCGAAATTACTACCTCATTTACAATTATCATCGCATTCGGATCCTGTGTTGTACCAAATCTAGTCCATGATTGTGTTGAACCATTATACTGAATACAATAGAGAAGAGCGTCTACTCGTGTAAAGTTTGAGACCCAAGCCATCAAAGATCCTTGGTTTCCAAACTTAAATTAAAAATTTCTCGCTATGATTAAAGGGCTATCCCTACAGCCACAATAGCATTTGGCGGAGAAGTACACGTAACCATAAGTTTTGCGCAACCAGCCGGCGCTGTAAATGCACTACTGCTTATATTTGTTAATCGTGTATTATCGGGTGTCATTGTGAGTTGGCTGGGAACACAGCCTGATGCACACTGCCAGGGACTTGGTGGTAAGCTATTATTAGCTAAATCAAAAATTTACTTATTGTATAAATGTTTGAGATAAGAACAAACGCGATTGAGTTGTGGCAATCAATGCTGTTGTTGTAACAACAGACATTGTTGTATTTGTTTGTACTGGCATCATTGTAGTTGGAGCTAAGGTAGTAGGCCCAACAGCCGGTGTCGTAGCTATAGTTGTCAATGGATCATAAGGCCAATTACAGAAATCTTGCTGACAAACACATTCTTGATCATCACTTTGGTTAGTAAGTTTATTACATGCTATACTCTTCGAGCCTTCCCAAGATGTTGCACAATACGAGCGTGGTGCTGCTGATCTTCCTAAGGTCGAAAAAAATTTCCTCTAAAGAGATATCCTTAAAACACACGTGTTATACAGTATCTTCCAGTACAATACTTTCTCCCATCACACGTAACATTAAAATTTGCCATTCTTCGACTTCCATCGGCATTTCTAATAAGCGGAGTGCCACATTCAAAGCATGTAAAATTTCCAGAGTTAGAAGGTCTTGCAATATTGGTAAGTGTTCTAAAAAATTTAGAACATTATGGTTATTAATGATTATTTAAACCTATTCAACGAAGCGTAAAAGTTTGGATTATTAGGCGTATTACAAAAATTATCAGTACATTGGCAATACATTGGTTGAGTATTTGATGAACAAAAAGTTGATATGTTTGCAGGCAATGTTGTTGTGGCATTTGTGGGTGCTTGACAACTTGATAGCCAACTTCCGTCAGAGTTTATAGCTTTAGAGAAAAATGGGAAATAAATAGGCTTAATAGGATCTCCCTTATACCCTCACCCCTCCAATACTCAGGCATCAATTTATCAAATGTTTACACAAATGAAGGATCTGCGAAAGTAATACCCCTAGTCAATATACACCTCATTATAATATCCAATTTTTGGGATCAAAGATGTAAGTAATGCCCGACTGTACTCAAATCAGTTAACTACCTAAATAACAATAATTCCCAACACAAACAGTATGCAATCCAAGAGTTGTTCCATTATTTGGTGAAGAGCCACCTCCCATATAACAATAAACATCGGCCCTTATAATAATAGGTAAAGCTATTAAAATTAACGAAGAAAATAAATTAATATAAAATTTATTCCAAATAAAATATTGTCTCATTTTTATAAAATTTTGTTTTTGAGAGGGAATACGATACGTTGTTAATGTTCTGATAAATTTTAAAAAATATTCAGATAGTACTTTTAAGTGTGTTTATATTTAATAAAATAATATTTAATTGGTATTTATAAAATGGAATTTGTTAAAATAATATATTCATTAAATACTCAAAAATGTGTATTAATTGATTATATATCCCTTTTTTAATCCTACAGCAAAAAACATTAAATTTTAAATTTAATCTAACGTGATAAATTATGCTCTGAAATTTTAAAAATTAAAACTCATACACATTCAATGACTATAGTTATTTATTTTTTTTATTTTTTTTTGTCAAAATCTAAATTTCATTTGTCAGTCTTAAGGCCAAACATTAGAAATGGCCAAGAAAATTTTCCAAGACTTAAGACCAAGAAGAAAAACCCCCAAGACCAAAAGTCCTGGGCGCCTCCGCAAAATCATGGACTAAATCAAGTGTGTGACATTATTATAAAGGAACCCATGCTTTAGATCGTATTTCGGCTTTTTCTTCATGTATTTGTGAATTCTCAACTAATTTTAAGACCCCTAACCTAAAACTACTTTCTCCTCTTTTTATCATGTAAAAAACAAAAAGCACAGAAACTTTTATACTTGACACAAAGCAAATAAAAAATATAAATGAAGCACAGAGTCAATGTCAAGCAGCGATTTGAAAAGTTAATAACTAAAAATATATAAGAAAGTAAAAAATAAAATGTGAGGGGCACTAATAATTGTGCCAAAATATCAGGATGTTATGTATAAATTACTACAAAAAGTATAAAAAAGACGACAATAAAATTGATTCAAAGAAAATATTTTTTGGTATTGACAAAAGCTTGGCATTATGTTAAATTGTATTTCCTTGGGTATTCAAACTTTGAGGAGTAATTTAAATGGTATGGTAGATTCCAATGAAGATTGCTACATTTTAGAGGTGTCCAAATACCAAAAAATACCTAAACTACATGATAAATACCGTAATACCTGTTTAGCCACTATTTTTCAAGATATTTTTCTGAACTTGCTATTAAAGGATGTCATAATAATACAGGTTTTACGGTCAGAGGAACTAAACATATAAAATGCAAAATCAGTTCAGGGATATCATCTTTAATTTATGTACATATTAAACTACCAAGTTCAATTAATATCAATGAATGGATAAATAAACTCCCATAAGAAGTTTGTTGATGGTATCCAAGAACGAATAAAAAAAATTTTATAATTGTAAAGAGCATGAATCCTCTTCTAATCCATCAACCAAAAAGGGGAAATTAGTGGAAGAAAATGAACTATCTGGGTGATCCTGGTAAAACATTTCATCTCCATCATTTATCAGAACTTGCTCTTCATCTACTGTATCCATCATCCAATGTTGTTCTAGACCATAATCAAATGAAGAATGAGGATCTTGTTGATACTCTTCAAAGTCACCTTTAAATTGAAATTAGATATTATTTAATCTCGATCAGACTTGCACACGGATACGGATATGGATACAAATAATATCAAAATGCCTGCGGATATCCGCCCGTATCCGCCGTAAATATCCGGATACGGATACCAAGATCAGTATCCGTGTGCAAGTCTGATCTCGATTAGTTAAAACTTCCTTACCATTGCCTAAACCATTCTTCTGACACAATGGCAACACTGGAGACTCAACATTTTCTTCATACCACTCCTCATTAATGTCTTGATATTTCTCATAATTGGAGTAAGAATTGTTAGCTAAAATGTCGGAAGAGCAGTTATAAAAAGAAGAGGATGAGGAAGCAATAGAATGCGGCTGACGGTACTGTTCTTCTTTGAAGGGGCTTGGCACCTAGAAAATTTTTTGAAAAATTTTTGAAAATTTTTAAACAGAATAGATCATCAAGCCTTATAATACCTCATGTAAGGCGCCGAGTAAACCGTTATCCGAAATGTAATCGCTGCTTGAGATTGACTGATGCTGTTGGTAAAGTGATTGACTTTGTGTGCCTGTGCTTTGTTTGTCGGTATTTTTGTGGTGTTTTTGGTAGTTTTTATGGGTTTGTTGGTTAAATGTTGGTGTATGAACAATCGTTGGTTGACTGCAATAATTGTGGGGACTTAATGCAGCTAATGCTGCTGAGGAACTATGTGACAATCTTCCTCGTCCGCTGACTCTGTGCTGCTCAGCTCCTCCTCGCTCGAAAGAGAAATGCTGCTGGTCATGTATATATTGCTGTTCATCTGTGCCAAAGTCGAATTCCTCCGAATACTTAAAAATAAGCTTTTCCAAAATTTTAAGAGAACTTAAGTAACCGTTCTTGCTTCAGCCGACTCTTCGACTTTACATTGCACGTCTCTCGCGTGCGCATTAACAAATGTGCCACTAACTGCCGTTGGGGGCTGTTGCACAGACGAAGAAGCTTGGCGTTGTCCATTAACACCATCCTGCGCAGCAATGCCTTCTTCAATGACTTCGTTGCAGAAGCGGTCCACATCGACTGGAACGTCCATTTCTGGAAATAGAATTTAAATATAGAATGCTTAATTTAAATGCCTTCGAAAAGCTCGTCGAAGATATTTTGCAATCCTTGGACGTCTTCGCCGTCTCCCTCTTCTCGCATACAATCGACCAGAGTGCCGTAAACACCTTGATCAAGCATGCTATCCTGACTGCATTCTGCTGTTGACGACCATTGGACATTATTGTCATTTTGCCTCTGTTGCTCTTCAACTTGGATTGCATTTTGTCCATAACTTCCCCCGTTTTCTTCATTCCCTCCTCTGGCACAGATTCCCGTTCCCACGGCAGGAGAGCGTTAAAGGATGCTGCAGACCCTAGAGAATCACGATTAAGAGATGAGGGATTGTTGAGCTTGAGGGAAGGTGAAGACTGATGCAATGAGTTGTTGGTAGTTGATTGATGAGAGGCAATAGATGATTTTAAATCAACAGAGTTAGGTAGAGGTTGATTCTAGAATTTGAAGAGGTTACTGTAAAATTTTCATTCCCCGATAATATTACGGCCCTTTACTCCCTTTCTATTTTCAAATTGAGTCAAATGGCAATTTAAAAAAATAACCAATACCATTATTTGTGTCTGTTCTTGACCAAAATTTTTCACATTTGTATGACTATTGTACTGATATTGTTGTTGTTTATCTTCAACTGTCGCCATTAAAATTTCTTGTTTTGGAAAAATAAGAGGTTTGTGCTGAATAATATTTTCTTGTGGAATATTTTGAATAATTCTTCCATCATTCTGACCATTTTGAGAGGCCAGAAGCTGTGCGTTCTGTGTCTGAAGAAATCTTAATTCTCCGCGTAAACGGCTAATCTCTTGAATGGCACGTTTCAACGATTCTTCCAGGCGTTTATTTGTTTCTTTTTTACGATCACGTGCTGCTTGTGCTGCAATTCTATAATTAAAAATTTTTAATGTTAGCTAACATAATGGGAGAATCTACCTATTTTTCTGTTTTCGCCTAAGTAATTTTTGTTCCATAGTTAAATTGCTAAGGCGTTCCCTTCGCCTAGGCTGTTCCAAATCGCTAATACGCTGTCCAGCACTTTCATCTAGCAATCTACAAACTTCTCCAATATCTAATTCATTGTCTTCCTCAGAAAGCTGCTGCTGATTTTGGGAAATATTATCAGGAATGAACACTTGAGGTTGTTGTGAAGTAAATGATGAATGACTATTGTTACTATTAAGATTTGTCCGCATAGGTTGGAGCGAAATAAAATCAGTATTTGTGGGCGCTGGAGCTATTGGTTGAATCTTAAATGAATTATAAATCCTTATATAATCCTTATATAAATCCTTATTCAATAATAATATAATTATAAATCCTTATATTATTATTGCTAGAGATCGGCACTGGACGGGACCCCGTGGATTAAACACGCGGGATCCTGTCCCTCTCAATCTTTAGAAGCTCAATCACGTTACTTGATCCCTGGGGATACATTATGAGTTTTTCAAAGGAATCCCAGTTTAAACTTCAATCTTCAAATACCTGATAATGAGCCAAAGGACTCTGTGTTGGTGTTGCAATCACTGGTGCCAAATAAACACGTCGGGAAGTATCTGCATTCTTAGGGACCTAAACTATATTAATTACAAAACTAGAATAACATTCTAAACCATTCCATGAAGTCGGACAGAACGTCGGTCATTCAAAATCCTCCCACCAACTGCTCCTGTTCTAATCATTCTTATTGGCCTTTGTCCTTGTAATGTTACTGGAATTTCGGTAGTCGCTGCAAAATTGCGCGGAAGAATGTACACGTTGCTCATAATTTTTTAAAACTTTATTACTCCAATAATATACGTATATTTTTTTCTATTTTTGCTGCCTGCTGTTGTCAGTTTCCAAACATAAAAATATTTTTAAAAAACAAAATGTTCTGCTGCTCTCTCAAAATTGCTGCTATCTCAACAATTAAACATTTACTAAACCCTGTTCCGCGGCCTCAACCGCCAACTCAAATGACACGTCAGCACAAAAAAATGAATGTGAAAAGAATGGCGACTATAGTGTGTCTATATAAAACTGGGTAATATAAACGTGGAATGCTGGGAGAGGGAGATTGTGAAAGAAATAGGGGAGATGAGAGAGAGTGAGAGAAAAAATTGGATACTGTATAAAAATTACTGTAAAGACACAACGCCAAAAATAAAAATGTCCGAGGACAGAATGCCATAGAGACTATAGTCCAAGGTAACTTTGTCCAAAGGCAAGATGCCATCGACGACGTTAACGGATTTGATCTACAGAGGTGAATTATGCATATATTCTTAAGAAAATATTGGAATTTAAAAGCCGAAATTCGAAACCAAACAAAAATATAATTTTATTTATTTATACAAATTTATAAAAATCTCTTTTTTATTAATTGTTTTCTCATAAGCATTTTACGTTCATAACAAGACTTGACGAGTGTTTCAATTTCAGAACAACTTGCTGTAGGTAAATACATTTTAACAAAGGCACAATTGTTTCGGACAAATGAAAGTACTGAACTTGGAGATGCACCATATAATTGAGCATAACTTGAAATCTTTAAATTTTGATTTTAAATTACGATAAGGATAATTTAGAGTACCATTCTGCAGTGTTCTGGTGATAATAATAATGGGCGCCCTTGAGAATCACGCGGGGGCATTTTTACTTCCCTAAGTTTTTGTTGCTGCTGTGGATGTGTAATGAAGTTTTGATTTACTAATTCATTCTTTTCATTTTGTTTTGCCTTGTTTAATGCATTAACATCTTAAATAAATTTTATGATTCTTAAAAAATTAGAAAAACTTTATTTACTTTCATCAACCGTGTTTCGATTCAATGCAATATTGTTCTCTCTACTAGCATATTCTTTAGCAATATTTTGTTCTTTTGTGTTAACTATTTGTTTCTTAGACGGTTGAATTACCGGTTTATTTGTTGTTACTAAACTATTCGTATGAGTGATTAATTTTGTTAACCCTGGAAATACTCTTGCTCGAGGAGAGCCTCCATAACTCGCGTTTCTTTGAGGAATTCTCTTTGAAAGATAATTAAATTGACCCTGAAAATTTTCTAAAAACCTGCATCTTAGGGATTTGTGGTGATTTTGTGGTAGTTATTGAATTAATATCTTCATCACTATACAAATCTTCCTCAGATTCTTCCCCCTCTTCTTCCTCAAATTTTTCATTATCGCTTATATTTTCATCGATATGTTGTTTTCTTTGTTTTGCTTCAAAAGAAGCAGAATAGTCCACAGAATTTTGATTATTTACAGATTCTGCTTCATTCATTCGATTAGAATCTTTTGTTGAAAACTTAGCTTGAACCTTTATTTTTTAAAATTATAAAATGCCACAAATAAGTTAATGGGTATGTCTGGTATAAAACGGATGAGTTACCGTATTACATCTATTAGAATGCTCCTCCACCTTCTAATAGAATGCTCCCTTGGAAGGTGATTGAAAAACGAAATGCCCTGGCATTCATCAGAGGTAATACGTATTTTTAATTTCTAAACTACAGTATCATTTCAAACAATAAACGCCATGGGCAATTTTAATTATTGGAATTTTTGCTTATTTAAAAATTTTTACTGCAGGTATTGTCTCCCATTCTGTTTCTTTGTTATACGAAGATCCAGATGATACGTGCTTTGAATCAGGGGTATATACATCTTCATGATGTTCTTTTTGAGGAGAAGTCTCATAATCATCAATATACTATATTAAATAAACATTCAAAACTCAGTGTAGCATAAAAATTACCTCGATAATAGGTGTTTTAGTCGATTCTTGTTGTTCTTTTTCTAACAAATATTGAGCATTAGTTCCTTCAGACCTCCTCGGATTTTCGCTTCTCCCAACATCTTCCCACCCTAGAAATTCTTCCAAATTTAGAAAATAATTGTAGTTACCCATTATATTATTTTCATTCCCGTCTTTTAAAAATCCAGCAAAATAACTTCGCTGTTCAAGAGCTGCTTTTGCTGAATCTGATAAATATTGTTTTTTATTTTGTTGTTGTTGACCTTCAACAATTTGTTCTTCCTCCTCGTCTTCAATCAAAAAACATTTATATCTTTTCGGTTTCTCCTTTTTAATCCCTTCATTTTCTTCTGTTTCAGTCTGCCTTATTAAACGCTGTGATTGTTTGGATAATTTGGGTATTTTTAAAATATTATTAGGCTTTTTAGAGTTAATTGTGTTCATTTGATGATTGATGCTTGTTGAACCTCTAAACAAATTATCAAAAATAAAATTTCAAATCAATTAAGAAGGTTATCAAGTCCCCAAACCAGGGGTGGGCCAGGAAAGGGCTAAAAGATAAGCCTCTGCCAATCAGGCTAAAGACAGATCAGGCTAGGAAAAGGCTAAAGATAAGCCCCTGCTGATCTCCCACCATTTCCCGTATCTCTCTCCGCAAGCCTTGTTTTTCTAACTAAATTTTTAAATAAAAAACAAACAGTGTACTTGCTTCCGTAAAATAATTTGATAAAAAGTAATTTAACAGAATAAAATAGTCAACGCAAAAAATAATCAAATTATCTCCATCAATTATTCGCATTCTACACAATCATAAATTTAAATACTTTTATGTTGTTAATTCACAAATTTAAAAAATAACAAATTTCATGTTCATCAACAATTTTAGGATTAAATATTTAAAAGAAAAACAAGTGTTTTAATGATTAAAAATTAAAAAGAATGCGGAGATTTATCCTTTAGAAGGTTAGTAGTTTCTTCAAAAAAGGAGATCATTTCCCCTCTATTTTTAATCTAAAAGAAACAAAAATAAATGTAGGTGAAGAATTAAAAAAAGCGGCAAGGATTTGTCTATTCTAGATTATAATAAAGGGTAATTGCACTGAAAAGACAGGTTCCGGTAGTTTATTTTCCGAAGGTTTGCGATTATGCAAGTGAAAGTGAATATTAGAAAGAAAAATAAATTGTGAACTTTTCTGACATTAAATAAAGGTGCGAAAATAAATTTTGTTTAGATTAATATTTAGATAAAAATGAAAAATAAAAACCGGAAAGGTTTAAAGAAATTGTTTTAAGCTAGTTTCTGTCAGTCCGAGGGTTGCCAATGTCGACGTGCACAGGAATAACGTATATCTGAAGTAGAAAGGGACAACGTAGGGAGGTGGACAACTAAAAGCTCACACAACTAGGGTTGACAGCTCGGTCGAATCTAGACTAGAAAGATCCGATGAATAGAAAAACTTAGGCTCGAATCGGAAATAGCAACCCTGCCCCCTAAACAATTTAAAATGTATATGAACTCTAAAACAAAACAAAAATTCAAAAAAAAGCTTTATCCTTCTCAAAACAACAATTGCATGAAATCAAAAATATCTAAAGTTTAAATGATAAACAATGTTTAATGAAAAAAGTGTGTTGCAAAAAAATAAGTATAAAATCGAGAAATTATAATTTAATTCATTTTTAAACTAAGAGAAAACAAATTCGAAGAGAAAAAAATTTAAAGAAAAAAAAATCAAAAAATATAGTATGTTTTTTTGAGATAATTTATGTTTTTTAATGTATTTTTTGTTTTTTTTATTTTGATATTTTTTTTGTTTTTATATTCTATTATTTTTGATTTTTTTTTTGTATTTTGAGATGAAAATTTTGAAATAATTTATAAAACGGTGCTCATTGAGGTCAAAAATTGGGATGAAAAATAATTCACAAAAGCAAGAGAATGTTAAGTAGTTTTTTAACTTTTAAGTAGGATAATTATTTAAGTAGGGTCCATTAAATCCCCTTGCTCATGTGAATATTGAGATGGGAACAAAGCAATGTTTGTATAGGGTATTTTGTTCGAAAAAATCTATGTATACTATTTATTATAATTTAAATTTTCTAAAAAGCAAAAAAACACACACACATCAACCCAAATTTTCCATAAACTTCTTTACAATATCGAACAAATGCAATTTAATTTTGCCCATTTCTTCACACGTCTTTCCAGATAAATTAAAAGGTGCGTACTGTAAATATAGCTCCACGGCATAGTCTGGGCCTAATAATCCATCCATCAAAGCATTTTTGTCCATAACAATAAATCTTTTGAAATTTTCTGATAATCCAGGGTTTGAACGTCTGCAAGGAAAAGGTTAAATTGGGGAGATAATGGGAAAATTTGACGTTGAAATGATTGCTTAATCTCTTAAATGGGGCAGAAAGGAACATTAAGACGTGAGAAAAATTTAAATTTTTATAGAACACTTTTGGGAAAATAAGAAAGGCAAAACATTTTGTTTTTAATTCCTCTGAGAATGAACTTTTTGGAACTTATATGGTTTAGGTATCCTTTTTTTAGCCACGCCCCTTTTTCCTTTTCCATCCTTTTCTCTTACTTCTCCTTCTCACCCATCAATCAATTCAGCTGAAGATGTTGAAAAAGGTCAGTGAGGAAATAGATTAACTCATAGAGCTGTCGAATGACACCAGAATCGTTTCTTGCTATCTCTGAGCAGAATTACAAGGGTCAAAAATGTCTAAAAAAGGTAAAATGGTCAATATTTTGAGACAAATATGATTGTAAACACACAAAATTACCGGAAAACACTAAAAATACCTGACCATTATTTCAAAAACGCAGACTTGGGTACTTATTGCCATTCAAAAGAGTATTGATCCAAATGTTAATTTTTATTTTGGTGAAATTGGAAAGAAAAATTAATACTTTATTAATGTTTCACATGCCACAAGGAAAATTGAGTGAAATCGAGGAAGAAAAAAGCAGACCGATTTGTACATATTAAGTTTGATTGATGATGGAAAAGGAAAAAGGGGCGTGGCTAAAAAAAGGATACCTAAACCATATAAGTTCCAACTTTTTGGCATAAGGCAAAATTTAGGATTAATTTAAAAAGAGGTCCCTTAATTATTCAAAAAATTAGCACTCACTCAACATCACTCGATAGATCATTTTGTAATTTAATTGGACGAGATACACAACTTAAATTTAAAAAAATTAAAAAAAATTCATTATTGTTAAAATATTCACCTTTCTCCTAGCAAGTCTTTCGCATCAAGGCCCAAGTTTTTTGAATCGATCTTAATAGATACCAAATTTCTGTTAGAGCACCTAAAAATAATGGGGAATATAGGAATAAAAAGAATAAAGTACTTTAATTTTGACTCCGTAGAACTCCGTTCTCCAATGATTTTGTCTGTTTGCGATGATTTATCAAATACAATCTTTGCTTCAAACTCACGAACTGTATTCACCTAAAAATACTAGATTAAATACTGTAAGATATGGCATAGCCCGAGGATGGACTGGATAGACTTCGAAAGGAGGGGTGGACATTTTAAGAACACCCATTAAGTATAAAGACCTCAACCCTACAACAATAATTGGGTACTTATTTAGTTTCCCCCCCCCCCAGTCAGTTTTTTCCAAAATTATGTAAAAATGGTCAGTCTGAACAACAATTGTAGAACCCATCGAGCTGTGTCGAATGACACCAAAATCAACAAAATCCGACCGGATTGGACCGAGATACAGACCCCTGAAAATTGAACAACCACAGGGGTGATTTTTTGAAATTAAAAAAATTTAAGCAAATGATAGCTCATTCGAAAGAGCTCGTCGAGCTGAGTCGAATGACACCAAAATCGACGTGATCCGACTTGATTTGACAAAGTTATGACATTATTTAGACCTGCCGGAGTCGACAATTTATGTCATATCTTTGTCAAATCAAGTCGGATCACGTCGATTTTGGTGTCATTCGACTCAGCTCGACGAGCTCTTTCGAATGAGCTATCATTTGCTTAAATTTTTTTAATTTCAAAAAATCACCCCTGTGGTTGTTCAATTTTCAGGGGTGGTTGTTCAATTTTCACTGACCATTTTTATATATTTTTCGAAAAAACTGACTGAGGGGGGGAAACTAAATAAGTACCCAATAATTGATATTAGTAGCTAAAATTAGACATAAGAATGTTTGGATGGGTTTTTATTAGAGAGTGGGGTAATAGTGTCATTTCAAGTTCCCATAAGCGGGGCTGGAAACGATACTATTACCGAGCGGGCTTAGGTACTTATTTAGTTCCCCCCCCCCAGTCAGTTTTTTCTAAAAATATATAAAAATGGTCAGTCTGACCAACAATTGTAGAACCCATCGAGCTGTGTCGAATGACACAAAATCAACAAAATCCGACTTGATTGGACCGAGATACAGACCCCAGAACCACTGGGGCGTAAAATCTTATGGACGAGAATTTATGCAAATGATAGCTCATTCGAAAGAGCTCGTCGAGATGAGTCGAATGACACCAAAATCGACGTGATCCGACTTGATTTGACAAAGATATGACATAAATTGTCGACTCCGGCAGGTCGAATTGTCGACTCCGGCAGGTCGATTTTGGTGTCATTCGACTCAGCTCGACGAGCTCTTTCGAATGAGCTATCATTTGCTTAAATTTTTTTAATTTCAAAAAATCACCCCTGTGGTTGTTCAATTTTCAGGGGTGGTTGTTCAATTTTCACTGACCATTTTTATATATTTTTCGAAAAAACTGACTGGGGGGGGGAAACTAAATAAGTACCCAATAATTGATATTAGTAGCTAAAATTAGACATAAGAATGTTTGGATGGGTTTTTATTAGAGAGTGGGGTAATAGTGTCATTTCAAGTTCCCATAAGCGGGGCTGGAAACGATACTATTACCGAGCGGGCTTAGGTACTTATTTAGTTCCCCCCCCCCAGTCAGTTTTTTCTAAAAATATATAAAAATGGTCAGTCTGACCAACAATTGTAGAACCCATCGAGCTGTGTCGAATGACACAAAATCAACAAAATCCGACTTGATTGGACCGAGATACAGACCCCAGAACCACTGGGGCGTAAAATCTTATGGACGAGAATTTATGCAAATGATAGCTCATTCGAAAGAGCTCGTCGAGATGAGTCGAATGACACCAAAATCGACGTGATCCGACTTGATTTGACAAAGATATGACATAAATTGTCGACTCCGGCAGGTCTAAATAATGTCATAACTTTGTCAAATCTTGTCCGATTACGTTGATTTCGATGTCATTCGACTCAGCTCGACGAGCTCTTTCGAATGAGCTATCATTTGCTTAAATTTTTTTAATTTCAAAAAATCACCCCTGTGGTTGTTCAATTTTCAGGGGTCTGTATTTCGGTCAAATCAAGTCGGATCTTGTTGATTTTGGTGTCATTCGACACAGCTCGATGGGTTCTACAATTGTTGTTCAGACTAACCATTTTTATATATTTTTCGAAAAAACTGACTGGGGGGGGGGGGAAACTAAATAAGTACCGCGGGCTTATATTAGAGATGGGCCTCCTCGGTTGGGCTTATATTAGAGATGGGCATCTAATAGAGCAGGGTTCATATTTGATCATTTACGGGTATCTCAAAATCACCGAAGGTTGTGCTAATTTTCCTTTGAGTGATCTAACTTTATCCTTGCACTTCTCCAATTTTATCTTTCTTCTATCAGCTTTTCTCTTCACGTTTCGGAAACTGTCTGCATCAATAACGTATTGGGTTTTTTGTCCATCACATGTTGATTCTTCAATAATGATGCAGTTAACGATATTATTTGTACTGCGTTGTTGTAGACGATCGTATTTCACCTGTTAAAAAACAAAACATATTACAGAAAATGCACTCTTTTAGCCAAACAACAACACTATCAGTAAAATAAACTGACCTTTTCTCGAGCCAATTCCTCAATTAGATTGGTTTTGTCCTTGAACAGGGCTTTTTTTGATTTTCTAAGACGTTTATTTTCGCGAGTCAATTTTTCAACTTCTAAGTTTGCTTCAGTCAACTTAACAGCATCACTCTTCTTATCCTTAGTTAATTTGTTGCATTTCCTATTAAGTCTATCGGCATTGATATGGGAGATAATGCATGGTTTGTTAACACAACTCAGCTCAAGCTTGGCTTTTGATTTTTTCTGAACATTGGAATTAGGATTGTAAGAAGTGTGAAGTTAAACCTTTGAAGAGAATTTGGCCAATTTTGTTTGGTTTAAGCTTGTCATTTTGTTGAAGTTTGATTTTGACTTCGTCCCATACTTCATTGTTTGAATGTTTCTCGGCTTGCTCATCTCACTATCCAATAGATATTTATCATAACAGCATTTACAAACATGTTTTATTCAAACCTACCTGTTTCATCAGCGTCCAATTATTATAGTTATTAATATAGTTCGTGAGGAATAAGTCGGCTTATATTAAATTTAAATTTCAGACCGAAAAATATCCAAAAAGTAAAATACAATTCCAAATTTTCTTTTGTTTTTCAATTAAGTTTTAATTATAAAGAAAAAATATTACCTACCTAAATTGCACACGATGTTGCTTCAGACAAATCTCTTTTTGAGAACTGATGAAGAATAAAATAGGTGATAATAGAAAATTTCCGTTGTTCAGGCGTGTAAACAGCAACGAAATTATTTGCTTGAAGATTTTATGATAGGTCAATTATTAAGATATTAAGAATAAAATATATCAAAATCTAAAATTAAAAAATGTATTAATAACTTATTAAATAATAATTATTAAATCGCATTAAAAACTTTAATGAAAATTATAATAATCCAAACACATCGAATCACGATAAAATGCTAACTTCGCCCACTCACGTATGAATAAGCATCGTTTCGATTGTAATAAAATTTAGAAAATGCATTGAAATGAACCAAAAACCGTAAAACAAATTAAAAATAATGCTCGAAAAAAATTATAGTTGTGGTCACTGCTGTGAACATTGGTCTGATTCCCAGAGCCGATGTAAATGGATTAGTAAAAAAATACATAGAATAAAACAATAACAAAAAAATAAAATACATAAATAATAAAACAATCATAAAACAATAGCAAGAAAGGATCTTCTCTCCCAATTGTCAATCAAAAGGCTTGAAATTCTTCAGTTCTTTAATCTTTATTAATTGAGAAAATGATTCCTCATTACTCATGTTTAAATACCAAAAATTAATCTTTTTTGATTGTTTGTAGGCAAAATATAGAAAGGCATAGGGAGGAAAAAAGAAAAAGTCAAGTCTGCACATTCTGTACTAATATAGGAAAGAACTTGAGTAGAAAAAATAGGGGCCCGATAACTACTCTATAACCATACTAATGAACGGACAAAAAACGCCTGTTCAATATTTGTTTCTCTTACTTCACATACACTTCACATACATATAGGCATGAGCGACAAATATCGAACAGGCTTTTTTACTAATTAATCCTCTTCGATAATTGCCTCAGGAGGATCAAGGGAAAGAGATGTGATATTTGCCTTGAGAAAAATATCGGTAAAAAGGAGCGTCATCAAGATTATTGCTAAAATTGCCAGGGATTATATTTATATTCAAAACCTTTAAACACAACGGCAGGACAGAAAAAACCAGATGTTTGCATCTATTCATTGGCTGCATCTCGCAAGAATCCATAATCCTCATCTGAAAATAAAATAGTAATTGAGAACAAAATTTGATGAGACCAATTACAGTTGAAAATTTAAAAGAAATACAAAAAATTTCCCGGTAAATTAATCATTGATCCCATCAATTATTAAAAACCTGAATGGCCTGAATGCAAAGACCGGATTATCATCCATACTCCAACATTAAAACACACTAGAACCTTCAAAGAACCAGAACTGACATAAGAACAAAGAAACTCGGAAAACAATAAAGGAAAAATAAATCCAAGAATGAGCAAAATAATACTCAGCTCGCGCTTAAATAGGGGGCCAAAACGCACGCTTGGACGCACGCATCCAATTCTTTCCAGCTTTTCCAGCATTTTTATCTTGTGGTTAGAGAATGTTTGTTATTGTCAAAACAATGTTAGACACTATAAATTGAAGAAGTGTGTATAGAGCACTTATAAAAATCAATAAATTAGCAAGCGAAGCGAGACATTTGAGTCTCACACTCATACTCATGTTCTTAATTTGTCATAGACTGGATTGGTCACACTGAACAAAAGTCTCAATTCGTCCGTGTGAACAAAACGCATAATTCGTACCTTCTCAATTCGTCAATTAAAAAACGCACAATTCGTCCCAAAAGACAAAATGATTAATTCAACCCGACTTAGGTTAATTCAGCCCAACTTGATAATATTTTTTTTCGAACAAGTATAACTTAAGAGGCTTTTAAGGTATAAGTCTAATTTTTCTGAAGTGAAAGTTTAAAGTATGCACTTTCTAAAGATATTAAGAATAAACTATTATTTAATTCTTTGTCGAAAAAATTTCCTTTGTTTAACTTATAATTTTTAAAGCTTTTCGATTGCTTTTTTTTATTTTAAAATTTTTAAAATTAATGTTTAAACATTTTTCCTATTTGAATTATGCCGAGTTGGCATTTAAGAATATTTTATTAACTTCCTCAATTTCCTTTAAATTTTATTAAAATCAGCAGTTAAATAAATAATAAAAAATTTTATATCCCTTTTTTATTAAAAATTTTAGAAATATTAGGCATATTAAAAAATTTTCTCTAAACTTCCTGTCTCAAAAAGTCTTAACAAGCTTGTCATGTTGGCAGATAAATTTTGGATGAATAAAAAGCGGCGAAATTTTTACTTTATTCATCATAATACTTTAATCTAAATGAAATTCAGCCAATTATTTGTTCTTTTAATAATTGCTTTACAATTTTTGGTTGCTCAAGGCCTGATTTACGATGCGGTTTGAAGACTACTTACAATTTAAATTTTCATAAAAAATAATTTTTAGAAAGTAATAGCTAAAGGAAAAGGAAGTGGTTCAGGGCGCTGAATATTTGGTAACTATCTTGGGCAACTATGTAATGAAGAAACGATATCTTGATGCAATTGATAAAAAAAATAACCTAAGTATCGAAAAATGTTTTTATGGGAAATAAAAGATTTGTCTTGATTTAAAATCTAATAAATTTGTCAATTCTGCTTTTCTTCAATTTATGACTGGATTAGGTACAGGGTTTTTGTTTCCTTGTTGGATATTAACTCCAACACCGTTTATCGTTGATACACGATTATTTCTTAAAACTTTTTTAATAAGTTTTAGACAATCATTCCGTATCGTTTTGTTCAGTGCCAAGTAAATGATTGGTGGAAACCCTGAAAAAATCAGATTTTAAAAACAAATTTTTTAAACAAGCCGTGAATGTGAAGCCTGAAATATATTTAAAATATTATAAAAATTTAAAATTTTAATTAGGTTACCAAGAAAATTGTGCCAAAATAATCATCCATCGTTCGGGTGTTATATGTTGCATTACGGAATATATAGAACCACAAATAGTATTCATTAAGGAAATAACAAAAACTTGAAGGAATGTCTAACAAAAATTATTAAAAATCCTTTAAGCGTATTAAAATTACCAATTTCTCAGCGCGACTAATTGAAACGGAACTATTAATATTTGAGTTAGAATGGCGCAAAGCTTGATTCTTTATAAGAAGCGATAAAGCAAATAAAAGATAAATTCCGGGTGAAAGAATGGCAACGGAGAGATCGTGAATAATGTGAAAATCATAGTTAAACTTTGAATTTATTTTCAAGTTATATTTAGGTAATATGTTACAACCTCTCCTTTAATATCCTCCTTATATCCAATAAATGGATTGAAGAACCATGCAAAATAAATTCCAGAAAAAACAATTGCCTTGGCAAAAAATAGCCAATATAGAGCATATAGGGAACATATTGTTAACCACAAATGTGTGCGAATTCCTTTGAAAAGCATTTCAGCTATCTTAGGTGCTAGAACTTCAAGACAACGATTAATGGCCAGAATCTTAAATTTTATTTTAAATAAATTCTACTGGATACTCATGGTCAAGAATCATGGTTGGTCTCATTGTCAAGAATATGGCAAAGAGTCCTTACTTAAAATTAAGGTACAGGTTTTCTTAAAAATCCCGATCTCTAATATTTATCAACATACAATATCAGCAGTGCTCTCTGCAATCCATAAAGCTTAAATAAAATTTATAATTTAAAAATTATAAATTTACTAACATAGCGATATAGACCCAACAATATAGATCAGAGTAGGATACGAGCAAAAGATAGCTCCTTGTAAGGAAAGCCAGGTTTGAATAAATCCAATAATTACTAATGCATTAATATCAATTATCCCAATATAGAAAAGTATTGAATAACAATCATTTTTCCAATGATGGTTCCAAATTGAGTACAAACAGGGCAAATAAAGTAAAAAATATATCGTTGCCAATGTTAAATTAATTAAAGCTAAGGGTGTTGAACGGCGTTGTTCTAGAGGTATTGTCTCGATTGTTATACTACTACAGTTGTAGAGACGTTGATATTCGTTGGGTTTGAAGAGAAAAAGCTCCATTTCGAATGTGCACTTTTTCTTTTTTTTTTAATTTAAATAAAAATTCTGACAAATGTAAATATTTTTTACATTAAAATTTTATTAAAATTAATGTAAACAAAGTTAGAACTAGCAATTTTTTATTTAATAATCTCCAAGGGGAATTAAATTAATAATTAATGACAAAAGACTTTTATTTTATTTTATTAAAATATGTAAAGAATATTTATTTTAAATAGTAATTTTGATTTAATAATTATTAACAAAGTTAGGATTGAATTTTAATGAAAAAATGAATTTTTAATGAAAATAATTTTAAAGAAAAAATATTTAAAAGTCTACAGTATTTTCACGTTTAGAGTCATTTGAGAAGAGCTTGATATTATTCGACGGCTAACATTTCCATCAAAATTCAGTTCAATTTATACGCAATAAATACATGACAATCAGATAAAATAATAAATTTAAAGTATAACTGATTTGGAAAATAGATCATGTAAAATAGCTCGATGGAATTTAAGAGCTTATTAAATCTTAGATTTTAATGAATGATATTTTAAATCCAAATTAAATGTACTGATAATCTAAATTATTAATATATTTTTTTATTTTATCAATTATTATTCAAACTAGTCGATACAATTAAATCCATTTTTACTTAATAATTCAAAAATATTTCACATGCCTTGAATTTTATATTTTGTGTATTAATACAAGTTTAATAAAACACAAAAGTTTGCCAACTTCCTTTAAACTTGAGTATACAATAAAAACCTTTAGCTATTTTTGGTTTCCTGTAAATTTTCTGTATTGTGCTTAATTATAAAAATTTTCTTTTAAGTTATTAAACTACATTTGAATAATACATAATTTATTTTTGACCTATAACCTTTTTGCATTTTTAAGGCGATATCAAAACTCGGGATTGATTGAATGATTGAAAAGTTCGAATCCTGGACTCAGGCCTAAATAGTTTGGCTTAAAAAATAAAATTAAAATTTTAAAAATCTGGGTAAAAATTTTTAAAAAAATATAGAAAAAAATTTGAAATTGCGTCATTTATTTTAATTAAAAATAAAGAATTAAAAATCATTTATTAAAAAATTATTTATTTATTTAATGGAAGAATTTATTTTTAATTGATTAAAAAATTAAATTTTTTTGGAAAAAATAAATTTTTTGGAAATTTTATTTTTCCAAAAATAAATTCTCATGCAAAAATATTTGTGTAAATTTTATAAGAATGATTGGATAAAATATAAATATTTATATTAAACCAATAATTAAGGAAGTAATCTTAATAAAACTTATTAAAGATTACCAATTAGAATTTAAAATTTAAAAAATTTTATTATTAAAAGGTAAACGTGGCAAAACTTTATTATTATTATTGTAAACTTCCGAGCAGGAAATTGGGCAAACTTTAAATTTTATTTGGCAATAACAACCATCACGTGAATATTTTTAAAGCAGAAATTATAGTGTGTGTCGGATGTCGATTTATCTTTTTTTAAAACAAAGCTTGAACAAAGGGAGATAAAAGTTTTAAGTACATTTTGGATATACTGCCCCCATCATAGTTTGAGTATCAATTATTCTTTCCTTCTTATGCCTATCAGTTATTCTCCTCAAACAATATAAGGAGAAGAATATAACCAACATCTGACCAAAAAATGCTTTTTGGATATATTGCACCCATCCAGGCTCTAGTCCATCCATGTCCGGACAGAAGAAAAGAATAAAGGATACTCAAATTATGAGGGTTGGGATATCCAAAAAGAACCCTGTTTTAAATAATGCATCCTTACAAGCAATTAGTTCAAGCTTGAAGGCAAAATTAGGATATTAAAAAACCTTGGTGTTAATTCAAAATAAATTTTTAAAATAATTTAAATTTAAATATTCACGTGTTTATTTTGCATATTAAAAATTGAAAATAATCTCTGGCCACTTATTAAAAAATATTTTAAATTTATTTTCTGTTGTCTCAACTGATTTTAAAATTTATTTTCCAAAGCTTCGGAGTTACTTTTTTCTCACCGCATCTCTCAATAATTTTTTAATTTACGTAATAAAATATTCTAATATTTTTTCCTTCTGATTTTTAAAATTTTTATTTAACCGTTTACCGCTTAACTCATTAAATATCCACGTGAATTAATGCTGCATAGAGCTTCATATGTCATATAAAATCGCAACTAAAATCCAAGTTTCATATCACTTCTAATTTATTTAAAAATAATCATTATTTAGTAATAACCATTTAAAATTATTAATGTATTCCTTAAAAGCTTCAATTTTGATTGTTATAGCTTCCATTGTTTTTGTTAATATTTTGCAAGGAGTAGATGGATTCTTATGGGTTTGTATTAAATTTCATTTCAAAAATAATTCTTATAATTTTAAGTTTAATAAGCATAGCGCTGAGAAAAAGCATCATGTAAGCAAAGAAAAACATTATCATCATCGCAAGTATCATCATCATTCCGATGGTTCTTCATCCTCATCTTCAAGTTCATCATCTTCTGAGTCTTCTTCTGATTCATCATCTTCATCCTCAGAGCATAATTCTAAATCTAGTGAGGAGAAAAAACCAAAGAAAACATCAATGAAAACAACAATATTATCTACAAAACAGGCTAGTACAAGTACTCCATCGCCAACAACCAGCACTCCTTGCCCAACAACTAGTAGTCCTTCCCAATCATCTAGCACTCCATTGCCAGCAGTATCAACTACAACTCTTTTGCCTACAACGCAAAGTTCATTAACAACAATTGCTAAAGCTTCAACAACTCTTATGCCAACAATTGCAACGGAAACAGCAACTGGTATTTAAACAAATTTTTAAAATAATTTCATTATACACTAATAAACAGATAAAGAAAACAATTCAACACCATGCCATAAAGAACCAAAGAAAACAACAATGAAAACAACAACAATACTACCTCCAACACCTACTAATCAAGTTATTACCACTACTCCATCGCCAACAACCAGTACACTAGAACATAAAGTAAAAACAATACCAACTATTCCAAATGTACGAACAACCCCTCCTAGCTATATTATGAATTCAAATAATATCATTAATAAAGTAGAGGAATCAAAAGATGAAAATGAATTAAGTAAAAACATCCAAAATTCAAATAATCAGCCAAAAAGTGAAGAAAATGAGGATAATGAAGAGGATACAAATAATTATATAAGCAGTACAGAACCTTCCTTAACTGGAGATATTGACCTAGATTTGAACGTTATCATTCAGAGAAGGAAAAATAAAATGGATGTTAAAGTAATCATTTAAATTTATAATTGTAAGGAAATGAAAGATCCGGCTAGCATTTAAACGCTCACTAGGCCTGGGTTAGGGCAAGCAGAACTCCGGTATCCCATTCGGTAGAGCACTTCTACGAGTGAGCCAAATTGCCGGGTAATAACTGCAAGGAGGTCGCGTGATCAATGCCTGCTCGGGGCTTAACTGTTAGCTCTCTTTTACTCACTCAGCAATAATTAATAAAAATTAATTTTTAGGATTCTACAGAGCTTCTTACTCAATTTTTTGACGTAATATTCAATGGGTTCATGAATCAATTTGGGTACAATTTTAAACCATCAGAAGATAATTTAAAAGTTAAAGAATTAGTATAATGAGGATTACTGACATAAAATTATTTTTAAATAAATTAACTAAATGAACTGTTAATACCATTCATAAAGTTGTTTTTTTCTATAAATTTATTTGGGGAAAAATTAATTTTTAAAATTATCCATTTTTATTTTGAACGTTTAACACATATAAAACAGCTGACATTTGTTTTATGACCTTATAGCTAACATAAAAAATATTTAAGGGCAAATGTCGTCAGAAGGAATATAATGACCTAACAAATTTTTAGGAATGTTTATTTTTTCTGAACTTTTGTTTTAATTTATTTTTTTGTCTAAAATTGACGTTAAAAACCTTTACGTTCAGTAAGCTAAAATTTTACAAAATTTAAAAATATTTTTAGATGAAAATTAAAAGAAAATATTTAACTAAATCCTTAATTCTACATATAGTTTCTACTTTTTTATTATCAAAATTTTGTAATTTAGTTATTTTGGATTTTCAATATTTATCTACTGAAGCAGGTAATATTTCCCCTATTTACTCCTTACAATTTTTAAATTAAAAATATTAATTTTAAATCTAATTAAGCAATTATTCCTTCAAATAATATTCAAACTACAAAATTACCTCAACTCGATTTGAGGGAAAATGATGAGCAAGAAAATCAACCTACTCCAATTGTTGAAAGAATAGAAATTAGATTAATTGATAACAAGGAAAATGGATCAAATGAAAAACAATTAATGATTGTATGTCTAACAAGAAAATTTTTTTCCTAATTTTAAAAATCCTATACAGGTTGATGTAGTAAAGAAACATGGATTAGGTTTATTCCCAATATTTTTTAAGAAAAAAATTTTTAAATTTAAAATAAGTTGCCGCAACTATTCAACAACAGAATGAACTTATGGACAAACAAAACACTAAACCTTGGTAATTATTCCAAAAATTATTTGTGAATAATTTTTTTGAAAATTTAATTTAAAGGTTTCTTGTTCGAATTAGACAGCCTTATTACCACTCAAAAATTTCTGAGCCGTTTGATCAGAAAAACGAAACAATCGAAAATGAGATAAATAATAATTTAATTAATAAAGTTGAAGAATACAATGAGACAGTAGAAATTGAGGAGGAGATATTAAATGATAATTTATTAAAGAATGATAGTAGAGAAGAGGATAAAGATTATTTAGAGGATGAAAGTAATAAAACAATGGTTTTTGATGATAGAGAAGAATGCTTATTAAATAAAGCAAATCTGGAGGGAAAGGTAAAAAAAGTGAATTAAATCGGGTAATCTGTCAAGTCGTGATCTTTATATGTATCCTAAAAAGAAAACTTTTTAATAAATAACCTTCTAAATTATCAGATAATACAAAGACTCGTAAATGAAAGAAGACGAATTGTTAGAACAATAAAAAAGATTAATCGGAATCAAAGCCAATTGTGTCGAATGGATAGAAGAAGGAATCAAGAGAAAGTTCTATACAGGTAGCGAAATAAGCAACTGATGCATTGATTATATTGGAAGGACTATGAAAATAATTTCAATTTTCAGGAAGTGCCCAATGTGGAGGAGGGAAAAATTTTTCCTTTATTATGCCTTAATGAGGATTACTTATTGCGGAAATCACGCACGCTGGCCAGGAGGAATATATTACAATGAATATTAGAAAATTCGAAAAAATCTTACAGATAATATTAAAAGTATAAGGCTTTGAGAGAGGAAGATTAGAGGCTTTCTCTGAAGCAACGTTTCCATAATTCCTGTAATAGGTTAAAAATTCTGAAGGTTTGGAGAACGTAGATGAACAAAAAAATGAGGAAATTATTTAGATGACTAATATTCATTATTAAAACAGCAATTAAAGTATGAGAATTTTACTGTATTTATTATTAGACTAAATATTATACATAATATGTATATTTATTACTAAAATATTTATTATAAGGCTTTGAGAAATGTATTGTTTATAAAAATTTAACCCGCTGTTAACCCGTTAATTAATTTAAATAAATTTTAACAAAATTAATAAATTTAACAAGATTATTTCCTTTGAAAGTACCGTACTGCAAGTTCCATTAAGGCAAAAATAACAGATATAGAAAGGAAGAAAATGCCGAAGGAGATGAACTAGAAATAGGAATTTTATGAAATCCAAAAAAATATCCAACCATTTGTTCAATTCCAAGATTTAAAGGACCATTCTTATCAACAAAAAAGAAGGTAAACAGAGTTATGGAAAGGATAGTAACAAAGTTGTTAATGCCAAAAACGAGGCCATAGGCGTCAGAATGCATATTTGTTGCTATTTGGTTACTAGAAAATTTTTAATTAAAAATAGGTATATTTGGTCTGTAGATTGCTAGATGGATCTACGGAGCTCTCAAAAATCTTACTTTATCAAGTAGACTTGGGTCTTGAACAGCCCTAGAGAGATTTGGGTCTTCTCCAGCCCTTCACTAGCCTAAAAATTATTTACCTGGCTATAGCCTCCAAAACACTGAATAAAATATATAAAAGCATATAAAGGGCATAATCAGTAAAAATATTTGCAAAATAGATCATTCCAAACAAAAGTAAAGAAAATCCAAAAGAGGAACCTATAAACACTACTGGCCGATAATCTTCCCATTTAATTTGAATAAATTGAAGAAATGTTAAACAAATGGCGGCTGGCATTAAAGAAAATTTTTTATTATCTATGTGTTATCGAAAAATATTTACATAAAATTGTGTTTAAGCTTTCAACAAATCCATTCCAAACTAACGACTTATCCACTTTACGATGTGCCCATAATGATTGTTCATAATTCATAACCTAAATTTCAGATAGACGTTGTAAGGATGATTCACTAAAACGCTTATGTGGGGGTATAATGAGAGAATACATAGGCATTAATCGTCACGGGGTAGCTCATCAGTTATAGAAGCAACTGCGAAGGTGTAAGCGAGGTCAAGCGAGTACTATCAGCATTGCCACAGGATGATCCTGCCCTGTGCCTAGACTTTTTTCTCCCTCAATTTACGACAGATAATACCAACAAACCCTCACCAAATAAATCCCACAGGTAGTAAGAATTGCAAAAATAGACCAGCACAGGACATTAACATTACGATAATGCCGAATAAATTTATAAAGAAATATTTCTTGATTATTTCTAGTGGAAACTTTTCTAGTTCCTTCTAGCAATTCAAAGCTTTCATTTATTTTTTTATTCTCTTGTTGATCTTCCTTATTTAATAAATTATTATGTTTTTCATCTGTTGATGACGGAAGTATCTTAATTTTTAAAAGTACTGCTTCACAAAAATAATCTCAAAAAATGTATTACTTCCTCCATTTGTTTACTTTCCTTATTTGTTTTTTTATTCCTTTTAGGTGTCGTCATCGGCAAAAATAAGGAAATAAGTAAAGAAACAAAAAGAACACCCAATGTTATCTAGAAAAAAAAATAATATTTTAATGGTTACTTTTTTGGTCTATTTTAGAGGCGAGTTTGCTTAATAACTCAAAAATTTGAAGTCACTTCGGTAATCACTCATCCGGAAATGTGAGAAAAATCTCATCGAAGAACAAATAAAACTTGCCTGATTGAGTAACAAATAATCCCCAATTTCAGTAGAAACTAAAAACTGCCCAAAAGAATATGCCGCAAATTTTCCAGTCATTGTAGCCATTCGAATTAATGAAGTTACCCGTTTATATTTACTTTTACTAACAACAGAATAAAGGTAAGAGCTATAAGCAACATCTGCAGAGGTAGCAATACCTTTTTTAGATTAAAAATGAGCATCTATTGAGCTAATTTTTCAAAAAATTTAATTTACCAAAAGATATTTGCATTAATTGCATATGAAAGATTGAATGCCCAAAAATTAGTAAAGCCCACGTAACAGATAATAAGAGCGCTTCAAGTATTATAATTGGAGTAAATCTAAGCCAGTCAATGCATAAAGAGATTGGAATCTTGAATATTTTTTGAAAAAAAATTTCTTTTAAGACTAACCATGGATATTAAATTAGAATAAGCCCAATGAGTATAAATTTGCCCATAAATTTGTTCATTTGTAAAATTTTTAAATTGAGGTGATTTAAGATAAGGAGTAAGAAAAGGTGTTCCTGGACGAAATTTTTTAAGAACTCCGAATATACAAACAAGTCCAACTGTCAATTTCCAATTCATTTAATTAAAAATACCTAGTAATTTTTAGAAAAAAAATTAAAAAAAAATTTTTTTAATAGAAATCCCCCTTCCAAACTAAATAAAAAAAACTAATGTAAATTATTTGCAGAAATCAATATAAAAATAGAAATAAATTGTGGACATTTATTAAGCAAAATAAAAAGCTAAAAAGTAAAAGAATATTTATTGAGAAAGAAGCTGAGTAAATAAAAAATAATATTTTTTGTTTTTTTTCCTTTATTTTATAGAGCATCTTTAAAGAAAACTCATAGAACACATATATTTCAAGGAAAATATGTATCTTTAAGAAATAATGACTAATTTTTAAGAGGATTGTTTGACACAATTTTAATATATTTCTTAATTTTTCCCAGGCTGAAAGAAATTTCACAATAATCGTTTCTAGTTCATCAAATTTTTCTTTTATTTTTTTTTTATTTTTTTTGTAATACTTATATTTAGTTTCATTCAAATTTTTGATTTTATCAATGTTTTTGAGGTCTGATTGAATTGAAATTTTTATCAGAAACTCCTCTTAGCTTTAAAGACATTGCAAAAAGAAATTTCAAATTCAAGGAAAAATTTGAAAAATATTAAAATTAGTCTGAAAATGGGTGCTCGATAATTATAGATTCACCTTTATGCTACAAATTTATTTCTACAATAATAGAATTTTGTCAATTATTAATTTGTTTTTTTTTGATAATTTTAGCGTTTTCCCCATCCATATCCACCATATCCATAGCCATATCCGTACCCGTATCCACCACAACAACCGCCACCCCATCCTCCATAACCTCCATATCCGTAATTTCCTCCTCCGTGCATCATCTAATTTTAAGGATTTTTATTGAAAAGATTAAACTAGAGATCGAACCGAGATTTTAATCGAAAGTCACGGTTAGTTATCGCATCTTTTCGAAATATTGACACTCCAAAGTCCGATCTCTAGCCTGAATCTCAAATTATTTCATAAAGTTTAAGATTACCATCCAGCCAATTTGTCCATATTTAAAAGGATTGTAAGCATTGGAAATTTGAAATAAAACAAAGACAATAATGAAAGTAAGGGTAAAAATAGTTAAGAGCTTCATACTAATTCTCGTTAAATTAGTCACTTATTTTATCCAAATCTTTCAAAAGGAAATAAAATAGAATTTTAATCTTCTTAATCAAAAAATTAACAAAAACGACTTGATTAAAATTTATCTTTTATCGATAAAAGTTTAACCAAAAAAAGACAAATAAATTTATATTTTAAAAACTATTAAATACTAGACACAAATTTAGTTTAATTTTTTAAGTGAATTAATTGTTTAAAAAATTTTTTCTTCTTTTGTTTTTCTTTATCAATTCATTTACTTTAATAAATAATTTAATATTAAACTTTAAATTCAAGTTCTAGTTTTTATTTCTTTCCTCATTCCAGATACTTATTTTATATTTTAAAATTAAATCTTTTATAAATTCGCCAAATTGGAAGGAAAAATGATCAATTATCTACCTAAAATTAAAAAATTGAATTAAAATTGAAATCAAAATTTAATCAAAACAAATTTAACTGTTGACAAACTGACTGTTTCCGACAGCTTAATGGCATGTTGTTTCAAATGTCATATTGTTCGTTCGATCTGTACATGGTTGTACAGGGGAACTTTACCAAATTGCTAAAGTTACACTCTATCATTTTTACTATTGCTTTTATTTTACCGACTGTCAATAAATGATGTGGAATTTAAAGCAAAACACATATTTTGGCGGTAAGCATCGCTTTAATCTTTTTATATTTTTAAAGTGCAAATGCCAAAAATGCACTTTATATTCGATACAAGAGTGGAAATATAAGGTATAAATTACAGTAGCATCCTATTGCTATCAGGCTTTCATTTTACTTCATTTTATTTTTTTATTTATAGAAGATTTTAATTTTAGACATAATACTTTCCTGATTAGAAAGGGGAAATCAAAAAACTGGTTTATTAAAAATAATATTAAAAGTCTGGATGAGTAACGATGTTTTATTAAGCCTCTTTTTCTTAATTGTTTTTACTTTATTTAATAATGTAAACCCTGGAGGTTAAATTTAAATAATTATTTAATTAATTAAATTATTTAATTAATTAAAAAATAAAATTTCTTAATTGAACATTAATTAAAATATTTTTTTCTATAGCCATTCTAGGCAAATGTTGTTCAGCAAGCAACAATCCCAATGATTTTGATTCAAACATTGGTGTAAGTCATCGCCGTGGAAGAGGGCTTACCGCCAAAATATGTGTTTTGCTTTAAATTCCACATCATTTATTGACAGTCGGTAAAATAAAAGCAATAGTAAAAATGATAGAGTGTAACTTTAGCAATTTGGTAAAGTTCCCCTGTACAATTTGGTAAAGTTCCCCTGTATTATTGTCTTTGTTTTATTTCAAATTTCCAATGCTTACAATCCTTTTAAATATGGACAAATTGGCTGGATGGTAATCTTAAACTTTATGAAATAATTTGAGATTCAGGCTAGAGATCGGACTTTGGAGTGTCAATATTTCGAAAAGATGCGATAACTAACCGTGACTTTCGATTAAAATCTCGGTTCGATCTCTAGTTTAATCTTTTCAATAAAAATCCTTAAAATTAGATGATGCACGGAGGAGGAAATTACGGATATGGAGGTTATGGAGGATGGGGTGGCGGTTGTTGTGGTGGATACGGGTACGGATATGGCTATGGATATGGTGGATATGGATGGGGAAAACGCTAAAATTATCAAAAAAAAACAAATTAATAATTGACAAAATTCTATTATTGTAGAAATAAATTTGTAGCATAAAGGTGAATCTATAATTATCGAGCACCCATTTTCAGACTAATTTTAATATTTTTCAAATTTTTCCTTGAATTTGAAACTTCTTTTTGCAATGTCTTTAAAGCTAAGAGGAGTTTCTGATAAAAATTTCAATTCAATCAGACCTCAAAAACATTGATAAAATCAAAAATTACAATCCTACTGTAATTTATACCTTATATTTCCACTCTTGTATCGAATATAAAGTGCATTTTTGGCATTTGCACTTTAAAAATATAAAAAGATTAAAGCGATGCTTACCGCCAAAATATGTGTTTTGCTTTAAATTCCACATCATTTATTGACAGTCGGTAAAATAAAAGCAATAGTAAAAATGATAGAGTGTAACTTTAGCAATTTGGTAAAGTTCCCCTGTACAACCATGTACAGATCGAACGAACAATATGACATTTGAAACAACATGCCATTAAGCTGTCGGAAACAGTCAGTTTGTCAACAGTTAAATTTGTTTTGATTAAATTTTGATTTCAATTTTAATTCAATTTTTTAATTTTAGGTAGATAATTGATCATTTTTCCTTCCAATTTGGCGAATTTATAAAAGATTTAATTTTAAAATATAAAATAAGTATCTGGAATGAGGAAAGAAATAAAAACTAGAACTTGAATTTAAAGTTTAATATTAAATTATTTATTAAAGTAAATGAATTGATAAAGAAAAACAAAAGAAGAAAAAATTTTTTAAACAATTAATTCACTTAAAAAATTAAACTAAATTTGTGTCTAGTATTTAATAGTTTTTAAAATATAAATTTATTTGTCTTTTTTTGGTTAAACTTTTATCGATAAAAGATAAATTTTAATCAAGTCGTTTTTGTTAATTTTTTGATTAAGAAGATTAAAATTCTATTTTATTTCCTTTTGAAAGATTTGGATAAAATAAGTGACTAATTTAACGAGAATTAGTATGAAGCTCTTAACTATTTTTACCCTTACTTTCATTATTGTCTTTGTTTTATTTCAAATTTCCAATGCTTACAATCCTTTTAAATATGGACAAATTGGCTGGATGGTAATCTTAAACTTTATGAAATAATTTGAGATTCAGGCTAGAGATCGGACTTTGGAGTGTCAATATTTCGAAAAGATGCGATAACTAACCGTGACTTTCGATTAAAATCTCGGTTCGATCTCTAGTTTAATCTTTTCAATAAAAATCCTTAAAATTAGATGATGCACGGAGGAGGAAATTACGGATATGGAGGTTATGGAGGATGGGGTGGCGGTTGTTGTGGTGGATACGGGTACGGATATGGCTATGGATATGGTGGATATGGATGGGGAAAACGCTAAAATTATCAAAAAAAAACAAATTAATAATTGACAAAATTCTATTATTGTAGAAATAAATTTGTAGCATAAAGGTGAATCTATAATTATCGAGCACCCATTTTCAGACTAATTTTAATATTTTTCAAATTTTTCCTTGAATTTGAAACTTCTTTTTGCAATGTCTTTAAAGCTGGGCAACAAGGAGTTTTCAATCCAGCTTGGAATTCATTCATTAACTAATTTATTTATTCTCCCCTCTTTATTACCCTTCTATTTACTGGAAAGCCCAAACCATAAATAAAAAATATTAATACCTCTAAAATATTAAACCAAAAAATACTATAAAACAAAAATAAACTGCCTAAATCACGAAAATTATGCATCTTTCATATTTATCGGCAATTTCTTGCGTCTTGTTGGCTATTAGTTTATTAGAAGCTGAAGGATTCAATCTATTTGTGAGTTTATAAATTGTTATGGAATAGTATTATTAAATGTCGTGGTACTTTTCCTCGCCCGCAACATCGTTGACTGTATTTTATTCAGTGACCGGTTCCAAAGTATTTTGATTCATTTATCTTTCGATTCGACTACTCGGTTTAAGTTTTTAGTAAATTTAAACAAAATAATTTTCAATTTACAATTAAAATTAATTTACAGAATTGGAACGAGGCAAAAAATAACAAATCCAAAGGAGGAAGCTATTCAGCGAGTGAAACTGTTGAGGAGGATTCACGTTCTAGGTACTCTGAAAGCGAGAGTCAATCATCAAGTAATTCAAATAGTAATGAACATCATAGTGCGAGCAACTCACGATCGGAAAGCAAATCAGGTTCACATGAACATCATAAGAGGCAACACAAACATATTCGTGGAAACGGAGGAGAAGAGCCTCCATGTGAAGATGGGAATTCAACAACTACTATTAAACCGCAAAAAGTTAAACGCAAACATCACGGTAGTAAATCTAGTAGTAGTAGCTCACATCATTCAAAAAGTAAATCAGCTTCAAATAGTCATTCAAGCGAACATAAGAGAAGCAAGAGCCATTCTAAAAGCGAATCACATGAACATCATCGCCATAAACATCATCACCGCCACCATCATCATAAGCATGATAAAGAAGAAACGAGCACAGTAAGTCAGCAAAGTTCGACAACTATTGTTGTACAATCTACTCCTGTAGCAGTCGTATCGCCAAAGAAGCCTCCACAACCAGAATCTTCACCAGCTCCACCATCTCCTCCATCAGGTGAAACTCCATGTGCAGAAGAACTGACAAGCAGTAGCTCACCTGCTCAATCTACTCCTGTATCCGTTGTTTCTCCAAAGAAGCCTCCTCAACCAGAATCTTCTTCACCTGCACCTCGTCCATCACCTCCATCGCCCCGCGCACAAGGATCAACCAGTGGTCCATCTACTCAATCTACTCCTGTATCAGTTGTTTCTCCAAAGAAGCCTCCCCGACCAGAATCTTCTTCACCAGCTCCACGTCCATCTCCTCCATCAGGTGAAACTCCATGTGTGGAAGAAGTGACAAGCAGTAGCTCACCTGCTCAATCTACTCCTGTATCCGTTGTTTCTCCAAAGAAGCCTCCTCAACCAGAATCTTCTTCACCTGCACCTCGTCCATCACCTCCATCGCCCCGCGGACAAGGATCAACAACTGGTTCACCAGCTCAATCTACTCCTGTATCAGTTGTTTCTCCAAAGAAGCCTCCCCGACCAGAATCTTCTTCACCAGCTCCACGTCCATCTCCTCCATCAGGTGAAACTCCATGTGTGGAAGAAGTGACAAGCAGTAGCTCACCTGCTCAATCTACTCCTGTATCCGTTGTTTCTCCAAAGAAGCCTCCACAACCAGAATCTTCTTCACCTGCACCTCGTCCATCACCTCCATCCCCCCGTGGACAAGGATCAACAACTGGTTCACCAGCTCAATCTACTCCTGTATCAGTTGTTTCTCCAAAGAAGCCTCCCCGACCAGAATCTTCTTCACCAGCTCCACGTCCATCTCCTCCATCAGGTGAAACTCCATGTGCGGAAGAAGTGACAAGCAGTAGCTCGCCTGCTCAATCTACTCCTGTATCCGTTGTTTCTCCAAAGAAGCCTCCTCAACCAGAATCTTCTTCACCTGCACCTCGTCCATCACCTACATCGCCCCGCGGACAAGGATCAACAACTGGTTCACCAGCTCAATCTACTCCTGTATCAGTTGTTTCTCCAAAGAAGCCTCCCCGACCAGAATCTTCTTCACCAGCTCCACGTCCATCTCCTCCATCAGGTGAAACTCCATGTGTGGAAGAAGTGACAAGCAGTAGCTCACCTGCTCAATCTACTCCTGTATCCGTTGTTTCTCCAAAGAAGCCTCCTCAACCAGAATCTTCTTCACCTGCACCTCGTCCATCACCTCCATCGCCCCGCGGACAAGGATCAACAACTGGTTCACCAGCTCAATCTACTCCTGTATCAGTTGTTTCTCCAAAGAAGCCTCCACGACCAGAATCTTCTTCACCAGCTCCACGTCCATCTCCTCCATCAGGTGAAACTCCATGTGCCGAAGAACTGACAAGCAGTAGCTCACCTGCTCAATCTACTCCCGTATCTGTTGTTTCACCAAAGAAGCCTCCTCAACCAGAATCTTCTTCACCTGCACCTCGTCCATCACCTACATCGCCCCGCGGACAAGGATCAACAACTGGTTCACCAGCTCAATCTACTCCTGTATCAGTTGTTTCTCCAAAGAAGCCTCCCCGACCAGAATCTTCTTCACCAGCTCCACGTCCATCTCCTCCATCAGGTGAAACTCCATGTGCCGAAGAACTGACAAGCAGTAGCTCACCTGCTCAATCTACTCCCGTATCTGTTGTTTCTCCAAAGAAGCCCCCTCAACCAGAATCTTCTTCAACTGTTCCAAGTTTGTCATCTGCATCACCATCCTCAAAAGAATACCCAAAACCCCCTCCTTCCCGAAGTGTAAACTCGACTGTTGCTTCTACGATTAAGACCAAAACCAAAAAACCATGCGTTCATAAACATAAACGAACAACACCAACTACTACATCATTACCTACTACAACTGAGGAATGTGAGTGCGAATATGAAGATGATCCTGCTTCAACGCAAGGCCCCGTTTCTAGCGGGAAACCAAAATCGCAAGGCCTTGTAAGTTTTAAGATATAGCATGACATTTATTAGAAACAAACGATTTCGGAAAAACAAATTTTTTAAATCAATCTCATCTTTTATTTTTTAGCGTGAGCTCATTGAGAATCTTTACTACAAAGTCATTAACAAAGTAAAAAATACTGGTGATAATGTTATTAAGAATTGAGGTTCCGGGGTTTCAGAAGAAACGTAAGAAACAAAGTGATTTTGAAGAAGAAAGTTTATTTTCATTTTATTAACGAGAAAACACTAAATACCTTTTTTTTATGGTTCGGGCATGCTTCTGTTAATCTTTCATTTTTCTTATAATTTTCCAGTTATTTTTAACATTAATTATCATAACTATTTGATTGTGATAAACGTTTAAAAAATACATTTAACTAATGATTACGGGCAAGATCGAAATTTTAAAGTCTGTCATTTAATTTAGGACACAAATCCTTTCATTCTAGAGTTCATTTTTACACAAATCCTTACATACTAGAGTTCATTTTTAATTTTAAAATTTAACTAAAGAAGAAAATATTCAAGTTTATGTACATATTTATATATTCAAGGTCATCAAAAGCAATATATTTATAAGATTTTTATTAGATATAATAAACTTATTTGATTATTAGTTCTACATATTTTGTTTAATTATTGTTTTATTGGGATTATTAGTAAAAAACACGTTAACTATTGCGACATAATTATAAGAAAGACCTCATTCTTAAACTTCATCTAATTATTTTTCAATAAATTATTATTTGACGGTATTTTAAAAGATACATAGAAATTTTGATTTTTGTTAATTTTGTACTTTTCCTCCAAAATCTTTTTTCAAGCTAACAGCGGTTTATCTCTTTGAAGTGCTTGTCTACATATTTACATTAAAAAAGTAACACCGTTTTTTTCATAATTTAATATTTTTGCTAAATAAAACAGTTTAATTTTTCGTAAAATTATAATCATTCATTGTATATTAACCGAAAGTTTAGAGTATTAGATTGAATTTTCTATAAAATAAACAAAAATACTATATGCCTTTAAAATTAATTCTAATAGGTTTTTAATAAGAAATCTTACCCAGTTTTCCTAAAATTCATTCTCTAACATTTAACTCTATTAAATATTTAAAGCTAATCCGTTAAAAAAAATACAAAAAAATATTACAATTATAAATTTAATTAATTTAATGAACCTTTCAGATTAATTAGAACATAAAGTTTTCGGAATCTGGGTGGTCTACGAATTCCAAGCTTTAATAACTTTAATATTTATTATAATATTAAAGCATAAACCTAGCGGTGCAAAAAATTAATTTTAAATTAATTAATATTTATGGCTTGTTATCTTATCTTTTATCCACAAAAACATGCTGCTTTATAGGATTTTCTCACGATTAACGTGTTTTAATATTAGAGGAATTTATGTATTATTAGAGCTTTATTAATTGTTATTCCTATTTTTGGCTTGAAGGTCTATTAAATAAAAATTGCTGCCAAACGGATTAAATTTTAAAATTATTTTCCAATTAGTTTCACAAAAATGCTTCCTTTAAATACATTTTTGTTTTATTTCAAAATATTTTTGATCATCAAACAAAGTTTTGTTATTAATAAAATTCATTGTTTGCAAATAACAACGAAACAAATTGGAAATCAAAAAGATTTAGAGACGACATTGAAAATAGAAAGAAATATTGGGGGTTCCGTGACTTTTGCGCCGAGAACATTTGCGCCGCGACTTATGCGCCGCGACTTTTGCGCCGCGACTTATGCGCCGAGCGACTTTTGCGCCGGGGGACTTATGCGCCGCGACTTTTGCGCCGGGGGACTTATGCGCCGCGACTTTTGCGCCGGACGACTTTTGCGCCGCCACTACCATTAATAATTATGAAAAACTACAGCCGGACCTCACTATAGAAGATGTAGGATAGTTGGAGATCTTCGGATATCAAGATCCGGATCCTATATCCGACCTAAAATTTTCGGCTACCCGGGCTTTTTCATATCCGGATATCTGGACCCGACAACCCTACACTATAGTGCAGCCTCTTCTGGCAGAAAATCATGCCTGAATAGAGGTAGCAGACCAAATATCCTGATCGGAAAAAGTCAAGATCTTTGAAGATGACTCCTCTAGGGGGTCGGTTTATTTTTCAACCTTCCTCTAAGGGGTCGGTTTATTAAAGGGGGCTATTGTACTTCCCGAAATATTGTACTTCCTGAAATTCCTTCAGCTCCTGGATACCATTTTTTAAGGAGTACACTATAATTAAGTCCGACTGTAGATATTATTTTTTTTAAATTATTGCGGCGCAAATGTCGCGGCGCATAAGTCTCCCGGCGCAAAAGTCGCGGCGCAAAAGTCGCCCGGCGCATAAGTCGCGGCGCACAAGTCGCGGCGCAAAAGTCGCCCGGCGCATAAGTCGCGGCGCAAAAGTCGCGGCGCAAATGTTCTCGGCGCAAAAGTCGTGATACCATATTGGGAAGGATCAATCAATGAGAATCGGCCAAAAAAATTATGCAAAAAGCGAACCTCCCAGTTTAAAGAAATCAAATGATCATCCAACTATTCAAAAAGAAGATAGAAAAGCTGAATTCTATAGGAAAGTCCAAAATATTCCCATTCAAAATGACCACGCTTTACAACTCTATCAGCATTGTACTTGAAATGTTTTAATTTTAAATAATTTTTTGAAATTTTTAGGGGCTGAACAGGCATTTTCAAATCTTTTTGCTGTTATCGCTAATCAAAGGTTAATTAGAAAAAAATTTGCCATTGTGGAATTAATAATTTCATATTTTGTTCAGACTAAGACACTTTTCTAAATCTGTCAATTATGAATTTGGGGAGTGTTCAAAACGCGCTTCTACTGTTCCACTTCATGCAAAATGCATATCCACTCTAATTCTTGGCAAGTTCAATGGCAGAACTTTCATTGAAACGGTAAATTTCTCCAATTTTATCTAATTAACTTCAGAATAACCGAAAAAATACAAATTTCGATATATACCGTATCAAAAAACGAGCGGATCATCGTAAAAAATTGATGGCACTAAAACAATCATCAAAGCGCCATCAGAGAGCGTCTAACCGAAAGCGTTGGGTTAGTCTGTAAAATTTTTAAAAATATTTATTTGGTTTTTAGGTTGGTGGTCTACGCCTTATGGATGAACCAATAATAAATAATAACGATATTAAGAATTCTGGATATCGGATTTTTACAAAAAAGCCTCTCAAACGTCTTCATATTCTAAACAAGATTTATAAAGAGCATAGACGTGAGCGACGTCAGACCGGAATTATTAAGAAAGATTATTATCAACTTTATAAACCTGCTAAAAGTCGTCTTAGTCCAATTGGCAAATTAGCTAAGAAGATGATGGTTGTTGTTCTTAAAGCAAAAGGCAAAAAAGAGAAAGATGTTATTCCGTTGGTTTTTTAAATCCTTAAAATGATTCTTTAAAAAATTCTAAAGAATATTTTAAGTTGGCAACATACTGTAGAACGAATTAAGGCAAGCACACAAAAACGGAACAATATTAAAAAGATGCTTGAAGGTTCTGAAATTAAAAATATGGATCAACTTGTTTATAATGGCTTAAAACGACGAGGGATCGTTCAAGAAGATGTGAGATTTTAAATTGAGAAATATGAAAGATAAGCTTTGTTTTTAAGTTAAACGATGTAATCGGAAATCCAGAAAAGTTACAACAATTTTTGAAGAAGAAACGTTTAGAAAAAGAAAAAGCACCTCTTCAACGTCTAGTAAATTTGTTAAGAGATGGAATTAAACTTGGATATGCATTTACTGGTCAAAACTCTACAGAGCTCGATAATAAAACCTTAAAGCTTGTCTCACCCCGTTTCTTGAGTGTCACACCGGAGGAGCATAATGATACGGTAAATTAAAACAAAATTTTGAAAGAATCTTCCTTATTAAGTTGAGTTTTCTTTCTCCATCATTGTTCTCTTTACACGGAAATGGTAATGGAATTGAGGTAAATTCAAATTTTATTTTTCTAAAAAATGACTGCCATGTTTAGAATTTAACCAGCATTCCATCTTTGATAAAGAAAATTGGAGGTCCAGTTGGATTCAGTTCCCAAGACCAGCAAATGTGGCTTGATTTTGTAAGAGAAATTGTTTAAAATTTATATTTAAAAATTAAGATAATGGAGGCGGCAGGTGTAATTGAGGATGCCGAAAAAATTGAAAAGGTCCTTTTCCTTCACAAAAAAATTTTTTAATTTATTTAAAAACCTCAAGGAACTAAACAATAAAAATTTAAATGGAGTAGAATCTATTTGGAATAAACATTTTGATAAGGAAAAATATGAAAGGGAAGTCCGCACTAATGATGGCACTCCGCTCTACTTTACCAAACAAAATATCAGGCACGGTTTGTAAATATAAATTGTAGTAAAATACCTAATTAAGATATTTTGCCCATTTTATAATTTTTCAGTGATGTTTTTGACGAATCTGAAGTCAAGAAGGTTGACTTGTTCGAAGAGTTGCAACGAAAGACAAATATTAATCAGATACGAGAAATGAATCAAACCGGTTATTCGCTTCTTACAAAAGAACAATTAAAAATGATTTATGGGACAGACTCTCCATATCATGACCCGAAGGTATCGAAATATTTTAATTAATTACAAATAGAGTTGCCTGAGACATTTATAGCTTCTTCAACGTTTCCTTCTTTTAAATAATTCGGTGCTAACTTCACACATTGAAAACGACATACACAAACTGGCTACAATTGACTCATTTAAAATTCAACCAAAGAAACCAAAATTTGACGATTTCCACCAAAGTAGGAGGAGAAAACGAGCAATAATTTTATCACCTATCAGTTTTAGCCCTTTTGTTTTGGTAATATTTTTTAGAAATTTCTGATATATATTTTTAATATTCAAGACATTAATCAACTTAAATCCTGTAATTTTATCCCCTATAATATTTTCTCCATTAATTCTTGCCCCAGCAGTACTTGGACCGGTAAGAGGAAATATTCTCATAGTTTTATATTTTATTTTAAAGGTAATCCTTTCCCCTTGGGTTTTTGTGCCGTTGGTTCTATCACCGCGCCTTCTCACACCCTTAATTCTCTCACCACCATTATTTTCACCCTTAATTTTGGTAATTTAAAAATTAAAGTTTCAAAATTTTTCTTCAATTTTCAGTCTCCTTTGGCACTTCAACCTGTCATTCTTTCTCCTGGAGCTTTTGCCCCTTTAATACTTTCTCCAGTATTGCTTTCTCCCTTCATTTTATCACCTCAAGTATTCACTCCTTTAATTCTTTCCCCTTTAGCATTAAATCCATTTATTCTAAATCCATCAGCTCTAAGTCCTGTAATTTTATCTCCTTTTGTATTATCACCAATTATTTTATCACCTGCATTTCTTTCAGCATTAATTCTGAGCCCTTATGCTTTATCACCTCTTATTCAAAGTCCACTTATTGCATATTCTGTAATTTTGTCTCCAAGCTATCTTAGTTAAACGATAATCTTTTAAAATTCAGATTTTGAATCTCTCTTACAAACAGTAAAATATTTTTCTGGGACACTGCCTTTGCGGTATATTAGGATGACCCAATTGCTTGCTTGTTTTTAACAAATTTAGTGAACTATTAATTTAATATTCTCCTAAAATATTAATTTAATTACACGTGATTATTTATTATTTAATTATGGTATGACTGTTAATCAATTAGATTTAATAATTTTGGACTGTCCTTATCTCTCTATTCACTTTCTATTTGTAAATAAATATTATTTTAATAACATTAATCATTATATAAAATAATTTTTTACTCGTGAGAATATTTTTGATTAATTATTAAAGTTAATAGACCATTTGTCTCGAAAAAATTTTTTCTAGAACTTAAGCAAACTCAATTTAAATTAAATTTTAAACTATGGATACTCTAAAAATTGGTTGTCTATTGCAAGGAAATTTTTTGGCAAAACTTCCATGTTATCCACACGAACAAAGAAATAAGCCTAACATTCAACACGCTCCTATCCGTTCTGTTCCTTTAAATAAAGAAGAAATTAAAGTTTTAAAAAATTTATTCTAAATTCAAAATAAATTCTTTAGTTAGCTGTCAAAAATATTCTTCGTTATGTGCCAAGTCGTTTTCATAAAGAATTGGCCGGTGAATTTTTAGAAGAGCTTAAAACTTATGGACATATTTATGCTTATAGGTTTATGCCTAATTTTGATATTAAAGTACTTAGACTTAAATAAATATTTAAAAATTAAAATATCTCAAAAGGCTCCTCCTATCGAACAAATTAAATGCAGTAATCGACAAGCTGCAGCAATTGTTTTGATGATTTTAAATAATTTAGATCCAGATATAGCACAATTTCCACAGGAATTGGTAATTTTAAGTTAATCTCTAATTTCTAAATTAAAATAAAACTAGGTTACTTATGGAGGTAATGGACAAGTATTTTCAAATTGGATTCAATTTCGTCTAACTTTGAGATATTTGGGTGAAATGGATGAAAATCAAACATTAATTATGAATTCTGGACATCCACAAGGTGTTAAATGGTGATGGTTATTGGGCTCCAACCTTTTTTCAAACCTTAGGATATTCTAAAATCCTAGCTTCAGCTTTGAAGGATTTTCGGAGCCATTGCATGTTGTCTCTGGGCTCCGGTTGAAAATCAACGAATAATAATTGAATAATTTTTCAATAATGAAGATAAATATATTTTATTAAGGGCTTTTTCCCTCACATGCAGATGCTCCAAGAATGGTGATCAGTAATGGAATGGTTTGAAATAACATTTTTATTATTAAAAGTAAAATGAATATTTCATTCAGATGATCCCAAATTACTCGACTAAAGAGCTTTATGATAAATATTTTGCATTAGGTGTTACAATGTATGGACAAATGACAGCTGGGAGTTTTTGTTATATAGGTCCTCAGGGTATTGTTCATGGCACTACTGTAAGTAGTATTTAATAAATCTACAATCTCTCAATAATGAAGATTACCCTAATGAATGCTATTCAAAAGTATTTGGGTAGAGGAACAAGTCCTTCTGGGAAAGTATTTGTCACTTCTGGCCTAGGAGGGATGAGTGGTGCTCAAGCAAAGGCTGCAGTAATTGCTGGATGTATTGGAGTAATTGCTGAAATAAATGAAAAGGCAATTAAGAAGAGGCATTCACAAGGATGGCTTGACATTTACAGTTCGGATTTGGAAGAGATTATTTGTTGGATAAAACAAAACAAAGCTGAAAAGAAGTCTATAAGTATTGGTTATCTAGGCAATGTCGTAGACCTTTGGTATGTATAAAATAGTGATTGGACGATACAGTACTATTGTAGGGAACGCTTAGTTGCAGAACCAGAAGGAACAATTCTTGTTGAATTAGGTTCTGATCAGACTTCATGCCACAATCCTTTTGGTGGAGGATATTATCCGGCTGGCTTAACATACGAAGAATCAAATAAACTTTTAGCTGAAAATAAACCTAAATTTATTGAACTTGTTCAAAAAAGGTCAAAATTAATTGTTCTAACACAAAAATCTTCAAAAAAATTTTTAGCCTTCTTCGACAGATTAATGCAATAAATAATCTATGCAAATGTGGAATGCACTTTTGGGATTATGGAAATGCCTTTCTTGTGGAATGTCATAGGGCAGGTGCCAATATATTAAAAGACAATGCAAAGGATGATAAATCGTTTATATTCCCTAGTTATATGCAAGACATTATGGGGTGAATTTTTAAATATTTGGTCTTAGTTAGAAGCCTAACTCTAATCGTTTAGAGATATTTTCTCGCTCGGATTCGGACCATTCCGTTGGGTTTGTTCCTCTGGTGATTATGAAGACTTGAAAATTACTGATCAGATAGCTATTGAATTACTTGAAAAACTCATAAATTCAACGGAAAGTGAATTAGTTCGAGAACAATACAGAAATAATCTGGAATGGGTGCAAAATGCAGATGGACATAATCTAGTGGTTGGAAGTCAAGCAAGAATTTTATATTCTGATCTACGTGGTCGAATTGGGTTAGCTAGTGCATTTAATGATGCAGTTAGTCAAGGCAAGTTAAAGGTAAATACTTTAGTATTTTATGGGTTCATCCCAGAACCAGCAAAATATTTTGAGTTAACCTTCTGGGTAAGTTGACCCTTTGGTTGATCCCATTTTATTTGAATATTTAGATGATTTTAAGCCCTTTTAGGGCCCAATAATTATTAGTCGAGATCATCATGATGTTGGAAGTGTAGATAGCCCTTTTCGTGAAACAAGCAATATCGAAGATGGATCAGCCTATACCGCGGATATGGCAATACAAAATGCAATAGGCATTTCCTTCCGAGGAGCCACATGGTTGGCTATTCATAATGGTGGTGGTGTTGGTTGGGGAGATGTTGTAAGTAAAATTCCTTAAAAAATAGTTGGAAAATATTCTCTCAGATAAACGGAGGGTTTGGGATGTTACTTGATGGAAGTACTGAAGTGGAAAGACGTTTGAATCAAATGCTTCATTGGGATGTAACTAATGGAATATCTAGACGTTGTTGGTCAGGAAATTTAAATGCTAGTGAGACTATCAAAAAAGCCATGGAAATTGATGGTCGATTGAAAGTTACATTGCCTAATCAGACAGACGATGTTGATCTTGATGAAATAAATTTTTAAATTTGATTTTATCTAAATTTATACGTCGCGTTTATACAATAATAATGATAGCAAAAATAGAAAACAATAGAAAGTATCTGGCAAAACTTTGTAAAATCTAATAACCCTGGTCCCCCCCTCCCCCCACCTCTCATGGATGGGCCCTCCTCCATTTTAAAAAGCGTAATGGTCAAAAAACGAAATTTTGAGGAAGACTGAAGCGGAAGACCCCCTTGTCCCACCCCTTATGTTCCTATTGTTTCCCATAAGCAAATAAAAATCCTACAATTTCAAAGAAGTCCTATTAAAATTCATCAACTTCATCCATTAAATAATTTATTAATTTGTTAGCCAATTGTTCAAAATATTCATCAGACATTAACTCACGTTCATTAAAAATTTTAAGAATTTCTGATTCATTTGTAGAAGCAAAGAAATCAGAATCTAAATATTTTTAATATTAATTTCTGATCTCTCCCACAAACCATATACAGGCAAAAGTCCTGCTACTTCCAAAGCAGCTGGTACAAATGTTGAAGTTAATGAACCACCCACAAAGAGACCTTCTATAATAAATATATTTTTGACTCAATTTTTTATTCAAAAATAACCTTTTGAAGCTTTTCTTGGGAACAAATAGATGGTAACCAATTCTTTTGAAATCTCATTATTTGGTATATTTTCCACTTTATTTAACCGATTCTTAAATTGTTTTGATCTACACATAAACAAATTATGAGCAACGCCATTTTCAATAAGTAATTTTACACAAATATCTAATGCCCTTTAAAAGATATTTATGTTAAGGCGAATCGAAAAAGGGTTAATGTGGGGATTATGAGATCCCTGAGATTATGAAAACCATACTTTGTTATTTTTTCGATATCAGTAAGATCGTCAAGTTGAAAGACAAATGCTGGTAAATACCAATCAGGCCTTTGCAGAAGAAATAACCAATCCCATCCAGTTGATTTTGGCTAAAATTAAGTCAGTTTAGTCTAGGGAAATAGTTTATATTCTACACACCTTTACTGATTTTTCCAAAATTCCACTTTTACACGGCCAAAACAATGTTTGTAAATGTAAATGATTTACGCTCGCATGTGCCATTAATCCATTATAAATTATTAAAAAATTATCATCTTCAATCAAAAGTAACAATTCTATAGACATTTTGATTGCCTCAAAACAAAGTATTTGAGGTAAACACTTTTGTGGAGAAGGAATTAATAGTGAATGTCCAACAGACAATGGGCTGGCATTAATGGAAACCAACCCTTCGGGGGAATGTTGAGATGAAATTGAATTTTCTTTAATTTTATCCATATAGAACAAACACTAAAAAATTTTGATATAAAGGTTACGAAGCAATTAACCTCTTCCTGTTTCAGTTTTGTAAAATTCCAAAGCCCTTCATCAAAAGGTTGACAAACACTATTGAATTCCATCGGTTTCCTACGCTTTCTGCATCTATCTTCGTTTAGCTTAAATTTATAAAATGAAAAGATTAAATTTCAGACTTGCACATGGACACGGATTTTAGTATTCGTATCCGGATATATTATCGGTATCCATATCCATGTACAAGTCTTGAACTAATAATGAATCTTCAAAAAATTGGTTCTCATCAGTATTTAAATAAACAACCTGTAAACATATTTTATATTGGCCATCCAACTTCCGAAATTTACAATTTCCAACATGATAATTAAGAGTTCCTTTATTCGCAGACAATTCCCATTGTTTTAACAATTTTGATTTGAACTAAAAAATCTAAAATATATTTTTATATTATTTTGCATACTCCGCTCAATTTTCGTTCCTCAGAGCAGTCGGTAAGATTGATCAACAAATCATTACTTAAATATTTTAAGCTGGGAATTGGAGATGAACAAGTTGTATTTTCTGAAGATTCTTGTTCTGCTACCATTTGAAATTACTTCCTCGTCTGAAATTTAATTTTTAATTAAACTTAAAAAGATCTTAAGCAGCTGTTTAAATATTTAAAAAAAATTATAGCTAATATTAGTTCCTTTTATAAAAAAAACAAAATTCAATGGCCAAAATGAATTTTTATGTATAATTTCTTTTATAAAAATTTACTTCCTTTTTTATTGCAGACTAATTTCAAAAATCATTAAATTTTTATTAGAGTATAAACGGATTAAATAAAAAGCGCAGAAAACTCCCCAAATAATTAATTTCAACCCAAGAATTCAAGTAAAATGCATTTCAAACGAGCATTTATTTTATTTATAATTATTTTTCAATTTTTAATTGCTCAGACGTTAATAATTAGAAGACAAGCAAATCAGGTAAATTATTCCAGAATGTTGAGATGATACAAAATACCTTCGGTTTTGTTTCGAAGAAATTTTTTCCGAAAGGGATTCCGTTATGCCAGAGGGTTGTCCGAGGTTGATCAAAATTGATAAGCACAAGAATAACAATTTACGTAACTTTGCATTTACTGAACTCGTTTCTTCCTTAAATTTAATAAAATAAAAATATTAATCACTACTACATACTATATTCCAGGAAAATCAGTCAACAGAGGATAATGATACAACTCTGGAAGCTTTTGATAATTGATTAAACTGAGTTTAATTACCAGAAAATAAGAAATATAGATATTGTAAATTTAATTCCATAATTAATTTTTGTTACAATAAAACAGTAAAAACAATTACTACTTATTTTTATTCTCATTGTATAGATGAACGAATAACGATGAACAACTTAAAGGATTAAGGGTATAACCAAACAATAACAGTTTTAATAAATTTAGAGTAGTGAGGTTTTTTATTTAAGACGAAAAATAATAAACACAAATTTCAACTATAAACCAAAAAATATTAGCATTGTAAAAATATTAAGGGAAGAACAATATAAAACGAAAATGTGGGTAAATGACCAAAACTTGATAAAATTTTAGGAAGGCTATCATTGTTTTTAAATAATTATGAAAATAAACTTAAGACAATGGTAAGTCCATCAAAAATGGAAATGATAGCCTTTCTACAATATTTGTTGAACACAAATTATTTGTCTAAAAGCTCATGTGCCCTCTACAGATTTTGGATTTTATAAATGAATTTAAGACCAAAAGGAAGGTGACGATTTCTTCTCCTTCTAATCATCCCCTCCCCTTCTCGCAAGTTCAAAAACAATCAAAATGAAAATTCATTTCCCCATAACAACTAATCCACCTTCCAAAAAACCCCATCTAATCTCAAAAAAATAAAAAATATCATTGTCTCATAATTTTTTTCAATTTGAATTTAAGATTTTCAACCAAGAAATTATTTTAAAAGAATTTCCAACAAAAAAGAATTTTAGTCATTCATTTTTCAAATACACAGGAGTGTTATGGAAGAGGTAAAAAAACATGTTAAATTAAATATTCACTCTTCCTCCTCTTCTTCTTCACCTTCATCATCTTCACCTCCATCATCATCATCGTCTTGATCATCTCCTTCAGCTCCAACTAAAAATAATTATGCTCAAAATATTTTAAACAATTTTAGACGGGAGCTGAGTCTGTCCATTTTTAACCTTTGAAAAAGGAAAAAGGAGGGGAGGACAACCTTTACTACCATTTTAATACACCAGCTAAACCTCAAATCTTTTCTATTTCAAGCAAATATTTACACAAATATCCCTTACCAGCATCATCATCGTCTTCCTCATCATCATCCAATACTTCATCATCTTCTTCCTCCTCGTCAACAGCCCCACTTTCAGCATCGCTCTCTTCCCCTCCATCTTCGCGATCTGCCAATTTATTTTCCTCCAATGTTTTTTTCGTTAATTTTGGCTCTGCGGAGATTGCTTCATTGTCAGCAGCTTCTGACGCTAAAAAGTTCTATTTTAGAAGAAATACCCCCCAAAGGAAATACCTTTTAAATTATTTTCAGTATTTGCCAAATCATTTTTGTTTATCTATTGATATTTAAAAATATTTTTTATTTCAATTTTAAATTATAAACCTCTCCATTATCAACTTTTTTCGTTTTATTTGCGATTCCATCATCTGCACCATTTTCCTCTCCAGCATGAGCCCGCTTTTGTGGCTGTGTTGGTTTCTGTTCTGCATTTGTTGCGCTCATTTTATTTTATTAATGGAATAAAGAAAATAAACTTGAAATATTTAGGTTAATTTAAAGTTTTAATCGGAGTTAATAAGACCAACAAGAAGAAGAAACTGAACAATAAAATAACTGAAATTTAATAACAAAAATACCGTAAATACTCTAATAAAAGTCCTGGGCTTCTATTGGAGATGGGCTTCTATAAAAGGCTTCTTATTAGAGTATTTACGGAAAAAAGTATGTACAAGGCTATTTTTACTCGCGATTATATGGACTAGTTATGTAAAATAAGCATTTTTCCCTTTAACGTTTTAATTTTTGTTTGAAATTGATGGAGAGGGAATGAAAGACGGGTGAATTGGTTAATATTGGCAGTTGGCCAATGGGAAAAATGAGGAATGTGTTTGTATCGTTATTAAAAATTCCAAGTTGGCGCTTCGCTTTGTGACTTTAAGAGAATAAAAATAGGAAAACTAACAGAAAATAAAAAAATTGAAGTATATTAGAGTAAAATATAAATAGAGAAATGTGCGAGTCTTTTGATCCTAAGCCTTGAATTTTACCGCAAGCTTGTCTTAAAAATAAAAAATTAACTATCTTTTTCTCGCCAATGCCACAAGCATTAGTCAGTCTATGCCAAAAGAAAATCCCCTATAACAAGTGTTTGCCTCAATAATATTTTCCCCATATTTTACATTATATGACATTCCTTTTTCTATACTATGGGCAGTGAGGACTGAAAGTAGGAAATATTAAAAGGGCAGTAGAATTTAAAAAAAGTAAGTCCAAAAGATCACCTTATAAAGGACAACAAAACCTCCATAAGGATTCTCAGATTCTAAATACCCAGGTTTTCTAGATATTCTTAAACTCAAATCATTAAAGAAATCCTGAATAATAAAAAGAAGAGAAAAGGTTTATTTTAATACAGTATGGCGTATTTCTTTAGTAAAAGCGGAAGTAGAAATTAACAAGAGGTGGCTGCAGAAATTCTAATGTGTTACAATAATCTAGTCAGATTCCCATAAAAACTTAGTATTTAAGAATTAAAGAGTTGAGTCTAAAATAAATTGCACTGCCAATTTCGTGAAATATACGTTGTCTTGTCGACGAAAAGCTTCGTTTTGATGAGAGGAAAAAGTAAATTTCATTGAAAATGAGAGACTTTTCTCTCACATAAAGAGAGAGGGGAGCTCCTCTCCCTACAACCAAAAGGCTTCTTTTATTTCATCGTAGAAATAAAATTTTCTATATTGGTGAGTCTTGGAGTAAAGCGCTTTGTGGGCGAAAAAGCTATCGGGGGAAAAAGAAAGCTCAATGCTGTGGGAATGCTTTGGGGAGAAGATGGAAAGACTCTACTGCTATGGACATAAATGTAGAGTAAAAGAACTCGCATCGTTAAATTCCTCTATAACCCAACGTTCTTTCGCCCTCGATACTTAAATTGCGGACAAAAAATTCGAAAATATGTGTAAGAAGAAGAAATTTGCGAACATTTTTTGCGGAGAAATTCGAAAAGAAATAATTGCACACTTTAGTTTACGTGGGTTTTTGTAATTTAAATGTACAGTCCCCGCCGATCTCGAAAGTCCCCGTCGACTTTCGAGGACGAAGAAAAACTAGTAATTTTAAATAGGTTTGCTTATTATAAAATATACATATGTATGTAAATTGCTTTTTAAAAATAGAATTAGCAGTTTGTTTTGTATTGCCTCATAAAGTGCACAAGAAATTTTGTTTCATAACAAGGAGGGGAGTCCGCAAAATATAAGCATTGAAATGAGATGTGGTGTTGGATCCGCAAAAACGATTTTTCTACATATATTTTCGATATTATCGAATTCGGTTTAAAATATGTAAGTATAGACAAGAAATTTTAAATCAAAAACATCATTTATAGCAGGAAAAATTCGAAGAAAATATATACGCAAAATTAATCCGCAAATATGCCAGCGGTTATATAGATGGATGGCTTGTGAGCGTATTGAAAATAATATGAAAGTGTGGGGATGAATGTGACACACAAATAGCACTAACAACAACCGCTCAAAAACATACATACATATGCTCTCCGTGGTGAAAGTAATGGAGATTTGGTCGTTGTGGGGGATGAGGAGGCCGTTGAGAAGAAAATAGTGTGCAAATGGGACGGGCGCCAAGGACAGGACCCACTTAGACGTCGGCCATACTATGCGCCGCGTTAGAGTCTTGAACTACATAAATGAGAAAAGGCAAAGTTCTTTTTATAAAAAGGCGCCATTTCTATTAATTTCTAATAGTATATAATATTTTCAATTTCTATAGATTCTCTCCTTAAGTCGATATATCTCTCATTTTACCACAGAGTTCCCCAAATGTAAGTTGATGAAATGGGTTTGTTGTTAATTGCTGAAAATTGATGAAATGGGTTTATCTTCGGTCATTACTGGAAGATAAGATTTTAATTTTCTTTAAATCTAAATCGCATAATACATTCACGAAAGGCTTGTAAATTCGCAATTATCTGAAATCAGCGATCGATATTTTGGGTCAACGATATTCTGGGTGACGATATTTATGGTCAACGATATTCTGGGTGACGATATTTTGGGTAACGATATTTTGGGTGTCGATATTTTGGTGGCGATATTTTTGTCAACGATATTTTGCTTGACGATATTTTGGGTGGCGATATTTTGGACAACGATATTTTGGACAACGATATTTTGTTGTCGATATTTTGGGTGGCGATATTTTGGCGACGATATTTTGGGTGGCGATATTCTGTGTCAACGATATTTTGGGGTTGAGTAATTTATCCAATTAGAATCTAAAAGATCCAAAATTTAAAAATGAATTTTTGAAAATTTGAGTTTCTATTTAATTTTAAGCAGAACGTACACATAAAAATTATCTATTAATTTATATAATGGACACCAACACCATTACTGAGCCTCCAGAATTTATTGAAATCGATAACGAGAAAATAGCTACTCGACATCGGAGTGGGAATAATCCAGATGTATTTTGGTTAGGTGGTTATCGTTCTAATATGTTAGGCACAAAAGCACATGCTGTAGATGAATGGACTAAGAAAAAGAATATTTCTTATACTCGACATGATTATTCGGGTATATTTTGGGTTTAATTTAAAAAATTGAGGGAAAAATTTTACAATTCAGACCACGCATGAATATGGACAAAATACTCCGTCCAAAGTTCCGAGCCCCTCTTAATTTTTGTGCCGACTCAGCTCGAAGAGCTCTCTCGAATTACATATTTTGTCAATTTTCATGGGTGTCTTTATTGCAGTTTTACCAAACTGATTATTTATTTATCGTTAAAGGTCACGGCGAGTCTACAGGAAACTATTTTGAGGGAACAATTTCCAAATGGTTGGCACAAAGTTTAACAGTTTTTCGACGTTATGCTAAAAACAATCGTCAAATATTAATTGGCTCTTCCTTAGGTGGATGGATTGCTCTTAGAATGGTTAAAGAATTAAATAAGCAGGTTTTTGAAGAATTTTAAAGAAAATTTTGTAAAGCTTTTGAACGTTTTTTCAGCCTCCTTTTCCAATCGCTGGTTTATTGTTAATCGCTCCAGCTCCAGATTTCACTAAAGAATTAATTGAGCCTAGACTTACTGAAGCAGATAAAGAGCAGCTGAAAACTAAAGGTTATTTTGAAGAAAAGTCTCCCTATTTTGAAACAAATATTTGGCAAAAAGAGACACTTGAAGTGAGTTTTTAATGAATAATTTGAATTAAAGAATTATAGGATGGAGAGAAAAATAATTTGGTTTTAACTCCTAACTTTGATCCGAATTGTCCTGTTCACATAATTTATGGTTTGAAAGATGATGCCGTTCCAATGAAATTGATTGATAAATTGGTTAGTGTATTGCCGAAGGAACGTGTTGTTAAGACAATTATTAATGATGGGGATCATCAATTATCTCGGCCCGAGGTAATTTTCAATATTCCTTAATTTATTTTTTTATTGGCGTGCCAATCTAGAAGACCCTTTTATCAGTCCATTTAACAATATTTATTTTAGGATATCGAAGTGATTTTGCGATCCTTAGACAATTTAATTAATACCAACGAGAAAATGCTTTAAATAACTGAAAAGAAATTATTGCCTAATTTTGTTCATTATATTGTTCAATGCTTATACATAGTAATTTATGATTTTGACTACAATTAAATTATTTTAATGCTTTTAATAATAATTTTCAAAAAGATACAAGTATGAACAAACCTGTAGCCAGGATTTTCTTTCAGGGGGAGGGGGAGTTGTTGAAAATTTTTTTTCATAATTAAAAGTTTTTCCCCAATTAAAATAAATTTAAAAAAATTATATTCAGTTTATAAAAATCACAGAATGATAAAAAAAACAAGAAAACGAGTGTCTGTAAGGCATATAAAATGATATTTGACAATTGAAATCGACGAAGCGAAATATTTCAATTAAGATTGGTCTCTAAGAAAAATTCCAAACTGGGAGAGCAATCCTAATAGGTAAAAAACAAAATAACAAACCCGCAAATTTTCTACATAATATGCTCTGATTAAAAAAAGTCAAATTATTCTGCTTCCTGTTCCTTTTAGGCCATAAACAAAGGCCCCAATTATGCACTGCAATGCAGTAAAAATAAAAACATATGCCCACTGATTGTCCGATGAGTGTAAAATCCAACCGGCCATGTAAACACCAATAAATCCGGTTATTGCCGAGAAAGCATTGAAAATCCCTGCAAATATATTAAAATAGAGAAATTAATCAAATAATAAAATACACGGTAAAACCCGATTCAGACTTGTGAACCAGAGTTTGGACCGTAAATTTTTTGATTCTTAACCGATTTAAATAACTATATCAATTGGAAGCGCCTTAGATTACTTTATATAACAGGATTTATTTGATCGGAACAACTTATAGAGTTTAGCTGAATAAACTGTAGAATTGATCAAATAAATCCTGATAACTAAAATAATCCTTACATCTAAACTTTTGATTGTTTTAATTATTTAAGTCAGTTAATAATCAAAAAATGATGCTTCTAAATACACCATTGAAACTTAGTTGTCCCCTACCTCGAAAAGACAGAAAGTAAACGATAAAATTAGTGTATAAAAATACCAAAAACTGAGCCAGTATGATCCGGAGCAAAGTCATGCGGATTTACAGAAACACCAGCATGGTGCAAACCTCTAAGAGCCATTGCTAAAGTGAAAAGTGCCAAAGAAATTGTAAATCGTGAAGATAGGGAGACGAGAAAAAGACAAGTTCCCATTCCAATGAGAGAAACACTCTGAAAATTAAAAAATAAAAATGAGGCAATAAAAAATTAAATTAAAAAACCTCCATAAATCTTCGTGTAAAGGTAATTGAACAGCCATGTGTTAGCAACTTTGAGGCAAAATAAGGGGCACAAAGTGAAGTAAAAACAATAGCCAGTGAAGGAACAACATTATACACAAACGCCTGAATGAAAGAATTATATTGAAAGGCTTTTTTAAGTCCCAATCTTTTGACTAATTTTTAAGAAACCGTATTTTCTAGATTACTTCCCCTGGGGAATTAATATTTCAATTTATCCAGGGGATGGGGATTTTTTGAAAGTGGTCCGAGTAGGGTATTTGGAGTGAGGAATTATTGTTTTAAACCATCCCTGGCACGGGAAATTATCCGACAAAGCACTTATTTTTAGTTAAGAAGTATATAAATAATAATCAAGTCAAACCCAAAAAACCCAAAATTAAAAAAAACAAAAAGAAAACAAACCGTCGCTTGAGGAAAATTATCCGAGAAATAATAAGGCAACCAACTGGAATTATTAAAAAATTAATGTTTTTAAAAGTTATAAAAACCTGAACATTGTAAAATAAGCATTTGCTCCACAATATTGTGCTAAGGAAGCGGCCCTTAAATTGGCTTATGTTAGTAAAAATTCTTTGATAAATTACCAAAAGGATGGATGTCTAAATAACTTGGACCATGGAACCGCTGTAGCAACAATCACTCCTTTACTAGGTTTTTTCTTTATAAAATGGTCACTTTCAATTAGAGATTCGTCCTAGAAAGAATAAATTTAAAAATAAATCTTTAAAAAAGAGAAAAAACAAGAATAACCTGCATAGCGTTTCCTCCAGAATCAAAAACAACACGTGCTCTCCGTCCAGACAAAACACTATCAGTCAATCTTTCAAAGAATAAATACCAAATAAAACTGATCATACCTAGAATGAATAAATTGTAAAAATCTCCCATTAAATTGACAAAAAACAAACCAACAAAATGAAAAAGACTTCTCCAACCAAACAGATCGATTAACAAAGAACCAATACCTCCAGCAACTATTGAACCAAAATGAGAACCTGCCAAACAAATGCCAAAAACACGTCCTTTATCAGAAGCAGTTAGATGCCTAGAAACGATACTAGCCATTGAAGGAAGATGAAAACCTTTTAAGAAAAAATATTAAAAATATAGAAGATAAGAAAGGAGGGTAAGATTGAATTTCATTGCCCCCTTTTTTCCTTCCTCAAAAGGACCAGACTTTGCTTCTTTCTGCAATTTGTCTATTCCCAATGGCACGGGGATGTCACGGGTTTATAGAAGCCTGACTTCCCTCTGCCTAAAACCTGACCCGATACTTTTTTGTAATCCGTGACATCCCTGCTATGGCATACAATCAGCTATCCTTAATACACTGAGGAAAAAGAGGAACGAAATTTAACGAAACGAGAATTGCACAAAATTATATCGAAAAACCCCTCAAGTTATGTTTAGTTAAACCTTGCCCAATGCCTGTCAATACACGTATTGTAATCAAAATAAAAAGAGGAGATCTTGTCCAGTATGCAAAATCAAAAAGTTGAGGTGTAAACAAAGTTAGAGCAGACCAAACAAGTGTGGTAAAAGGTAGAACACGCTCACCAGAGTAGTGATCTTAAAAGAAAATAAGGTAATAGTGCCTCTTTTTCTCGTTTTTTTCATTTCCGTAAAAGAGATGAAGAAGTGCTTTTCACTGTTCCTTCTAAAGGAAATGAAAAATTCGAAAAAAGAGGTCACAAAAACTCGACTATTGCCGAAAATAATTTTAAAAATATTGTACGTAAGAACCCTTAATTAGATCAAAATATTTTTTTAAAATTTAACCTGCAATATTTCCGGCAACAACCTGCGTCGCTGCATAACCCCAAAAGAAGCAGGAGAGAATAGTGCCCTGTAAAAAAATAAAAGTATTCAGCCAAAAACGCCAAACCCCCAAAAGAAAAAAATTTTTCTTACAGAATCAGTAATAGTCCAACCATATTCTTTAGCCATAGCAACAGCACAAATAGGTAGAGATACTCTGGACGCATAAAGCACACAAGTTCCAAAAAAGAAATTGATTGTCCAAAGCTTTGTTTCTGACCTAAATGAGGCTTTTTAACTAACAATAGGTAATAAATAAACAACCTTGACCAAAGCTTTTGATGTGATCCAAAAGAAGTTCCAAACCGCCTAATAACAGATGGTGATACTTTTTTAACTTCGGGTTTAATAAAAATGCTCATACTGAGATAATAAATAATCAACAGATTAATACTATAGCCATATTTAGTAAAATCTAAAAAGCATGAAAAAAATGAAATAATATTACAAGTATTTATTAAAAACAAGGTATAAATGAAGTCTCTAATAGCCCGCTTTCTTTACACTGAAACGTCCTTTTCCCGGAACAGGATCCTTGAGTCCCGCCGGTCTAGTTCCGTGGACATATTTTGGATCATAACTTTTTCAATTTCTAATCGATTTTGACAAACAATATATCAAACGAACGCTCTTGATGTAAGGATTATTTTGTCTAGCAGGATTGATTTGATAAGATCAATATACAAAAAGTTACAGCCTATTAATTAAACATAAAAAGTCACGATTGCGCGCACTTATCTAGATGAAACTTTTTGTAGGATGATCTGATAAAATCAATCTAGTTGGCGAAAATAATCCTCAGTTCCAGGGCTTCCGTTGTTTAAAGTTTTATTCGAATTGGTTGAAAACCCAAAAAGTTATGGCCCAAAATATGCTCCGGGATTCAAACGGCAGGACACAATGATCCCCAACCCTTTTTCACGGTAAAGCCCGTTTCAGAGTAGCCGATTCAGAGTAGCCGGATCAGAATACGCCAAAATGGGACGTTTCTGAGTACGTAGGATAAATTTTACCCTTAAAATCGAAATTTCCTTAAAACAATTGATTTATTTTTTTTGTTTTTCTTTTTACTTCTTTTATGTTGTTCTTTATGTTGTACTATTCATCGAAAACTACTCTGAAACGGCTACTCTAAAAGGTCTACTACCCGAATATTTTGTTTACCATTTTGTCGCAAACCATTTTTTCGTTTCTTGCCTTCGCGTCATTTTTGCCAGGGCACATTTTATTGAATTTTCGATTTTCTTAATTTTTTCCTATTTTAGTATTCTTTAAAATTTAAAAATGTACAACAACGTTGGTTTGTCAACAGCTCGTGGTTCAGGCTTATGTTCAATCAAATTTTGCTAATCTTAGCTTTTCACGGGTATTTTTTAGTTAGCTTCTTAAAAATTCTCTTTATTTTTAGAATAAAATCGTTTACAATGCTGAAGAGGATATTGCTCGTGCCGAAGCAGAAGTAAATAAAGCACCTAATTTGGAATTGTTGGATCATGAATATAAACAGTTAATTGAAATTAAATGTGTGGAATTTGAAGACTTGATGGAAGGAAAGGTTTGAAGTTTTTAGAAGCAGGCAATTCTTTTTTCAATTTTTTAGGGTTTTAGTGAAGAAGAAATCAATTCAAAAGTTAGCGAATATTGCAAACTTTTATTTAATGAATTTGAAAGTGGCCGTCTAAATATGGATGCAGAATTGGATTTGCGTAATTCACATTCTCGTGCAAAAGTTGCAAAGCAAGGAAGAAGCAATATGCGATGTGCATTAGGTATTGATGCTTCTTTTGTGGATGTATCTTCAATGGCGACGATTCTTCTTCATCTGATTCAGATTCCTCAGGTTTTTTTTGAATATCGTTTCTGGTATTTATTGTCTTTTTTAGACTCGTCTTCCACAGATCCTTCCTCGGATGACTCAGACAATTCACTATCAGACTCTTCATCAACTTCAATTTCTTCCTCTTCCTCATCTGACGAAAAACACAAAAAAAAGAAGGAAAGAAAAATCGAGAGAAGAAATTAAAAAAGCCAAAAAGTGAAGATGATGAAGAAGATCAACTCAAGTCCCCCTGCCTTCGTGCAGGGGGCAACTCAAGTCCCCCTGCCTTCGTGCAGGGGGCAACTCAAGTCCCCCTGCCTTCGTGCAGGGGGCAACTCAAGTCCCCCTGCCTTCGTGCAGGGGGCAACTCAAGTCCCCCTGCCTTCGTGCAGGGGGCAACTCAAGTCCCCCTGCCTTCGTGCAGGGGGCAACTCAAGTCCCCCTGCCTTCGTGCAGGGGGCAACTCAAGTCCCCCTGCCTTCGTGCAGGGGGCAACTCAAGTCCCCCTGCCTTCGTGCAGGGGGCAACTCAAGTCCCCCTGCCTTCGTGCAGGGGGCATAAATTTTGGTGTGTCCATGTGCCGTTTTGTACATTGGACCTGTAAAAAGGTTTGGAATTTTTACTTTGTTTTTTAGGTTTTTTAAATTTTTTAGTTGATTTCCGTCAGTTCCTGACTGATGATCTCCAGGCTCGCAATTTCCAAAGGAACGAAGATGGTGGAATCAACAGAGCATCGACAACAAAAACGAACCCAACGGCCCTCCTTTGAGCCACAAATTTAATAAGTGGAGTTAGACTTTAGTTTTTTTAAATTTATGATAAAATTTTCAAGTGTTATTTTCTTTAATTATTTTTCTCTTATCCAGGCTACTCTGAAACGGCTACTCTGAAATGTCCCCTACCCCCTTTTCATTAGGACGTTACCTTCATTTCATTGCCACGTTCCTTGCAGCTATAAGCTACTGTGAAAAAATTAGGTAAATTACCAGTCCATCATCTAATAATTCATTGAGAAAATTTCGTGATTGTTCGCTTATCTAGTCATATTTAGCTAATTCTTTAAGCAGCTAAATAATTTGAGCTTTTTCAATTTGTTTACACAAACCAAAGAATTTGTGTACAATTTTCTAGTCGTACTAATCCGAGGATAAAATCAAAAACTCTTCAATTTATCAAATTAATGGATTATAATGATTAATTAAAAATCAATTTAAGTAGTATTCCATTCAGTGGTAGAAGCCTTTAACAATAGCAATAAGTCCATCCTTTAAATAAAAATATTAACAAAAATTAATTTTAACGAGTTATTCTCACTTTGTAAGCGCCCGAACAGTCAGATGCAATAGCTTGTTCCAATGACGTACCATAAAGTTGTTGATATGCTGAACGAATATCAGCCAAGTCAATCTCAGAGCGAGTAACAACCAGACGTATCTACAAATTATGAAAAGTAGATCAAAAACAATCAAGGTTGGGGTATGGAACGAGTTAATCCGCGCTACATATAAGAGCCAAAACTGTCAAGCGCAAAATTCTCGTAGCACGAGTTTCCACCTACCAAATCAGTATCTCTAGTTCCAAATCCTTTCATTGAATTATAGAGCAACTCAGCAAAGTAGGCAGGACGGTTTTTAATACTTTTAATAATTGCTAACAGTCCATCGCGTATATCACCACTAAAAATTGAATTTTCAAACCAGATTTAAACGCAGTTACCTGAATTCAGCAGCAATGGCTTGTTCAATCGGATGACCGCTTACTTTTTGGTATTCATTAAATATCTATAAATTACTTTAACTACAATTAAACAAATTTATTTAAGTACCAGGCGTAATTGATTGTAATTCTGTGCGGAAAGAATGGCAATAAATGCAGACTCGTCCGTTCCAAGGCGAGCTTCACCAGCACGATAAAGTTTATTGGCATCCTAAATCATGTTAGAAGAATGGCAAAAATACCAACTTGCGATACCTGATTTGCCCTTAAAGGATCAGTAATCATAGATTCATCACGAGCACCAGTACACAAAGCAACAAGCATACGCTTAAAGTAACCAGAAGTCTCTCCAATCATATCACGTTCCAAATCGCTGCAATAAAGTTGTGCATAGGCAGAGCGAAGTTGAATAATTTGTGCATTAGTACGTGTAGTCATTATCCTTAAATATTTTTAAATTTTGCCCTAGTAAAAAGCAACTAACTCAATCAGGATGTGCTCTTTTGTGCCGAGACCCTCCATAGCCCTCCTTAACTGAGCGGCATCATAATAAGCTGGATGACTCATTAACGCCATTATGAGGTCTTCAAAATCGCCAGAAAGTTCACTTTTCAACTCTTTTATCAAATCCTTTCCGTACATTTGTTTAAAGGAAAGAGAAACCTAAAAAGATTTTGGATTATTTAAATGTCGATCCAGCTTAACGTAGTATCTGACTTTCAAAAAATTTAACTTATTGTTCAAAATAAGTACAGTACCCCTCACTAATTCAGAGAGTTAATCTAAAAAATCAACCCACCTCCTGTCTTTGTACATTACTACAATTAACAATTGCTTGAATAATTTTGCCCTTATCACATCCAAAACCCTTCATAGCTTTGCGTAGTAACTCAGCCGTCTGTTGCGAGTTGAAGTTTGGATTTGGTCGAATACTTGGTGTAGCCATTGCTAAAAAATTCATAATAGAAATTTTAAATAAACTTTTAAAAATTAAAAACAAAGACAGGAAATATGTACAAAAATGTTTTTATCCAACAATAAGACGTAAGAAAAATTAGAGTTTTCACACCAAAATCGATGTAAACAAAAAACAACTTCCGCTCGGGTAGGCGAACAAAAACACATACTTATAGCAGATGTGCATCATTAAAATGTGAAAAGGAAATTTAAGTGAAATGATGAGTCATAATTTAATGAATGTCGAAACTATTTTTAACAAATTCCAAAATATTTTAACATAGCAAAAATTAAAGTATATTTATTTTTGTAAATCAAGCTCTTATACAAAATAAGTTTTTACTTCATCAGTTTATTTAGATTAAATATAGTAGATTAAAATTCAAAATTAAAATTCAAAATTTAAGTTAGTACATAGGTATTAGGGATAGAATTTTGGTAAGACGAAATATATCATTTAAACATCACGTTTTTAGAACCTACCAAAAGGATCACTACCGTAAGCAGCTGGTCCAGACACTTTAGATGGTTGGTTTGGATAGCCGCTTCCAAAATATTGCTGCTGTGGTTGTTGTGTCCCAAATCCGCCTCCAACAGGATATGGCGCCGCATCTGATAATTTTTAATAAACTTAGTAAATTTATGAATAAGATTCAAGATCTACCCCCATATTGTCCAGAAGCTGTTGGATAAGGAGCATACTGCCCAGCTGGTTGGTTGTAAGCAGACTGTTGTGGATAAGGTGGAGCAGCATTTGACCCACCAAGGTTGAAACCAATAGGTGGAGGAGGAGCAGAATTAGGATTATACACATTGCCTGGTGGAGGATATGCTAAAATAAAGTATTAAGATGATTATTTAATTATCGTAAATAAAGGTTCGTATAAAAAGAATTGCCTGATGAATAAGGCGATTGATTCGTTGATGATGGAGGATAACAAGATTGTTGTTCATAAATACAACCATAACCACTGGCATTTCCACCTCCAACTTGAGGTTGCGATGGATATTGAGATTGATATTGTGGTTGTTGCGGTCCTCCTTTGTCATATGGTTGATAATAGCCGCCGGGATTAGTAGGTTGTTGAGGAGGATAACCGCTATTATTTCCGTACATTTGCTGCTGCTAAAATTTATTGTAAATGATAGAGAAATTAAGTACAAATGAATTCGTGATTGTGAATTTTTTAACTCAAATTTTGGACTGAATTGAGCTGGCGTATGAAAGGCGTTCGAATGCATTTACATATGTATTTTACCTGTTGATGAGTGTTACCACTAGCAGAGTTTAACTTGTTACCAATTGTTGTAGTTATTTTCCCAAAAATATCTCCAACTGGACCGGGAAAGTTATGTTGATTATTTGAAGGTTTTTGTTGTTGTCCTGAACGATTTGACGAATTTGAACCAAGAAATTTGTGTGTAATAGTTGAAGTCTATAATAAAAACGAATTTCGATCTTTAAAAGTGTCGGTGACCCTATTTGAGAGGGCGAAGTGGATAGCACTTTTCTATTAAGCATTAATGACATTTTTAAACAGAAATGCTATGGAAACGGTCTAAGGGGAATGTCTTCAAGATAATAAACTTTAATACTTACCACGTAGTCTTGCACAGCCGATTTAATCGGATTTGGCATAGATTAGGTAAATTTTACCGTCAACTTATTTTTCTAAATTTTGAAAATGGTTAAATTTATAGCATGTATATGCTTATGTAATAATTTATTAAATTGACCCTAATAAAAACAGTTTTCAAATAAAAATATAACTAAAATTAAGTTTTTGGGTTAATTTATTTTATAAGTTTTATATTTAATAATTTATCAAATTGATCCAAATAAAACACATTTATTTGAGGAATAAATATATACAAAGGCGTAAAACTTGTAAAGGAAATGAATGAATTCACCGAATGATGCATGTATTTATAACTTTATAGAGAGAATTTAAAAATAATCGATCAGAGAATAGTATGACTAATCGCTGAACAAAAACGTGTAGTGTTTACACCTAGTTTTTCCTCAAAGAAAAAATATTTTGCTTGGATAGATTGTCGTGACAGATTATTTTAAAGCATGGCTCCGATCGAGAAAATGTAAAGTTAAGTACAAAAAGATTAATCAAGAGTACATAAGGTTTTTTTCTGCCAAATATTTTTTTCTCTGCCAAATAAATTTTTTTTTAATCTTGACTTTAAGATTAAAGTTAATTTTTAAACTAAAAAGTTCATTTATAAGTATCAGAGCCCTTATTTTAAACGTACATACATATAATACATATCTAAATTAGGATAAATCAGTAGATATTCTCGCATCATTTCTTTTTGGTTCTTCAGCTTCGTCTGTTGATTGTTTTTTAGTTAACCACCACCAAATACTGACACCAATTCCAATACAAATAATTATTAAAATTAATAAAAGCACCAAGACTATAATAATCCCAACAATTGAAATACCATTAGAAGTAGAATAATATTGAGTTTCTGAATACCAAGCCATATTTGTTTGATAACTAAGAGTTTGTACAGTTAAAATTAATCAGACTAATTCGAAAACGTTTTTTAAAAAATAAAAATAAACTTATGTATATGATTTAAGCTTAAAGTAAAAGAAAAAACTAGTATATTTCAGCTAAGTTCAAAAGAATACATGCACCATTTTGTACGTTTGTTTGCAAATACTTATTGTCTCCTCGTATTCAGTAAAGCGGTTCAATGTGATAATATGTATAATCCGAAAAAATTATATAAAACGATTTACAAAAATATCTTTTGAGGATACAACTTGCGTGCCTTTATCTCAAAAGGAGTGTCTTCTAACGTTGGGATTCAAATGCCAAGCCATCAGAGTTTTCAAACGCCGTTTTCTTATATTTGTGTCCCGGAATTTTAGGTTTTAATAGTTACATGTTGAATATTCAAAGTCCTCAAAAGACGAAAAACGAAAAAAAAGAATATGTAAATATTGTTGCGTATCAATTTGCATTATCTATTTTATTTTTCATTCTCCCCTGCTTTATCTCGCAACAAGATAAAAGGAAAAATATTATGTAAAATCGTCAATTATTATAATTTATTACTTTTAATAGTTAAATAAATCCATCTAAATAATTTTAAAAAATTAGCTAATTTATTAATGGTAAAATACAAATTACTTCAAAACAAAGACGAAATAAATCAAAATTTATTTTACAAAAAATTATTTTTTATTATTATTTTTATTCTCCTATTTATTATTTTATTCTATTTTTATTCTCAGCAATATTACAATAGAAATAACAGAAAAATTTATAAATTGATTTTGCCTTACAATATGCCACGAATTAATAGTAATTTTACAACAAGCAAAGTATTTGAGGATTTTTAATTAAAAATTTTTTCGATTAAGGAAGCATTTTCTCAAATGACTCTTATACAAAAACAAATATATCTTAAAAAATTGTTTGGATATGATACATTAATGAATGTTGAACGGAAACAATTAATAGAAAGACAGGTGGGAACGAATTTAGTGGGGGTACAAGGACCAAACCGACTTCATCTACCTCTTGTTCGACTCAGCTTTCCGAGCTCTTCCGAATACAACATGCTTGGGCTAATCTAAAAATCTAAACTAATCTAAAACTAATCTAAAAATTTCCACAAAAGTATCTTGTTAAACTTTTAGATAATTAGCTACTTATCAACAGAACGTCGTTTATATATCAAACAGAATAATGAACAAAAATTGACAGTTTTGAGTGAGAAGATTCAATCAGCAATAAATTTCCTTCAAAATCCTACTAATTGTTCTAATGCGAGCATCATTGTCTGCCCAGTAAGTCTGGCTTTGCTTCTCATTAAATTTAATTTATAGATGGATGGTCCTGATTGGGGTTTTGGTTTTTTGATTCATCAGATTTGGTAAAGTTTCAATAATTTTATTATATTTTTTGTTATGTAATTGACAGCTATTGTTTTTTATTTTCAATTGTGTCAGGACGAACGCTTATATTAAATAATGAAAATGCTAAATTATATAAATTTAATGTTAAATGGAATGAATTGTTTATGCCAATAACAAACTGCAACTATGCAGAACATGTAACAAATTTTTTAAACGTAGATCTTGCATATGTCGTAAGAGAATAGCAGAAGTTTAGCCACCGGGCAGGATGCGAACACGCGCCTATGCCGCAGCGCGACTATAACCTAATCTAAAACTATAACCCAAGGCGACTATTCTCCTTATAGATCGTTTACCCCCCCCCCCCCTAGGCGATTTGATACTGCTAGGTGATCCCTTACGATGTACTACTTTCCTATTAATTTTTATCTCAGGCTATGCCATTCCAACCGTTAAAAGAATATATAGATAAAAACGACACCGATAGAATATTAGTTTTTCGTCCGCGTGAAAAAGTGGTAAGATTTTTAGAATTTTATGTACTTATGTAGGTGCATGGTAAAAATTTAATTTTTGCAAATGAAGGTTTTTCCAGGTAAAACGTGGATTTGATGTTTCTCCAACAGAACTTAAAACTTTTCTTCTCAAATATCATTCAAATCCCACGCTTTGGTTTCGTGGCCAAGTAAAATTTAAAATAATTCTAGATTTGTCAAAAATATAAATTTAGCTAATTAAATATATTTGGAAAGAAAATGAATTAACATTAAATGCAACAAATCAAAGTGTTTCTAGAATCCCATTTGAATGCGGTAAGAAAAATTTTGTTAAACTTACTGAGAGATTAATGAGGTTGCTTTAAATCAACAAAACTTTAATTTTTCAGTACTCTTACAGGCCCGGTTGTTGGTATTCATGTTCGAAGGACAGATAAGATATCTGAAGCAAAATTTTTCAATTTGGAGGAATATATGGTTAGAGCATCTTTAACTTTATACCTAATCTGGAGCTGGGGGAAAAACCGAAAATACGTCCATATACATACGTCCATATTGCTTTTTTAGACATAATATATTTTTGAAAAATACATATATGCCTTTCAATACAAATTCGGGCCCTATAGCATTATTATATATCTAAACATTTTTACTAAATTACATGAAGTATTTATAATAATCTATTTTTAGACGTGGATTGATTTCTGGTTCGATGTTGTGTGGGGACATAATCATAGCGAATCGATACATCCAAATTGTACTAATCGTCGAATGCTTTTCATTGCTTCAGATCTGCCAATACTTAAGGATATAGTTGAAGAAACTAAAAATAAATGGGGAGATAGATATGAAGTTTATCATGGAATATTTAATACACAAAGTATGCATTATTTATTAAAAACTCTAAACCCTCAGTTCAGAATTTTCAAGTTTTTTAAATTTTAATTGGATTTTTCTAGATGATTCTAAAGAAGCTTTTACTGAAATATTAGCTGTATTTCGAATTCTTGCTAAGTGCCAGTTTATAGTGTGCACTTTCAGTAGTAATGTAAGTGTCAAAATTTATTTTTAAACTGAATAAATAAATAAATAAAGGCTTGTCAATTAGTTTATGAGCTAATGCAAGAATATCAAGGTGATGCAGTCGAAAATATACATTCACTTGATTATATTTATGAAATGAGTAGGTTAATTTAACATTTGAATAAGCTCAAGCTTGAGAATTTTTAAATTATAAAACAAGGCTTGCCAATTTTTGAACCAATAAACTATAGTTTAAAAGTATAAGGGAAAGGCTCGAGAATTAGCTTGTTGGACAGTATTAAGACTAAGATTTCCTGCTAAGACATTATACAAGTATAATAATTTAGATAAAGAATTAGAAGCGACTACCGAATACAAACCACCTCAGGGTAAATGTTTTATTAAAATATTAAAACCATTTCCGAAATATTAAAATATCTATAAATTTAGCCGCTATATATTAATCTATTTAGAACACCCAATAATGCCAGAGGAGCTTTGGGCCGAGAAGGGAGATGTTATTGGTATGATAGATTTCTAATAATTAGATAATATTTTTAATTTGCAGAAGCTTTAAGTCCAATCCATCAAGATGGATTTATTAGAGCAAAGAATTACCGGTTAAAAAAAGTAGGAAGTTTTCCCATGTATTTGCTTAAAAAACATTTGAAATTTGAAAATTTTTCAATATTTGCTAATATTCAATAAAATAAAAATCAATGGGAGGAAAACCTTTTTTTTAACAAAAAATCCAAATACAAAATAAAATTTTTATAAGGTTTTGTTGGAATACAATAGAAATTTAAGGAAACATTTTGACAGCAAATAAATTTATACTAGTGTTGTTCCCGACAGGCTAATTTTTGCCTGTCATCTCAAATACTCTTATTATGCTCCATTTGACCCGTCACATGCAAAAATTAACCGGTCGTGAACAATACCAATTTATACCTATATAGCTTAACTAGCAGCTAAAAAATAAATACATATGTAAAGTAATTTTAAAAATTTATAATAAGTAGAAGAGAAAATTAGAAGAAAAATAGAATTAATATATAATATATTTTGACTTGAAAAATTAATGATAACCGGTCAATTTCTCTTGTAAATTTTTTATAACACCTTGTAAACGGGCAATTTCTGCTTCTAATTCTCTTTCACGTTTACGCTCATCCTCTACTTGTTGTTCCAAATCCTAAAAATAATGCAGAATTTAAGCTACAATTTATCCAATCCCTAATTTATGAGGATTTAAAAAGTACCGCTATTCTCTGAAGCTTTCTTTGCCGACATTTCGAGGCAGCCTCACGATTCCGCTCTCTTTTCCTGAAAATAAAAATTGTATAAACCAAAATTGAAGAAGAAAGGCAAAATAAACAAGAATAACCTTAAAAGCTTCTTCATGTCGTGTTCACTAATTACACCATCATAACTTAAAAAGTGAAATTTAAAATTAATAAAATGTATTTGAAATTTAGCTAAGATATACAATTTTTCCAAAATATACGTCACTCAATTTTTACATATTTGAAATCCAAGAAAAATGGATTTTTTTGAAAAATGGAAAGATATTTAATAGGAAATAATGTATATTTCTTGAAATTGTAAATTTTATAAAAGTATCAACTTGTTTACTAACCCATTTATTGAATTGCCATTAGGGACGACCTGAACTTTTCCATTAACTCTAGGAGAACTTGCACTAGATATACTACTAGAACGGCGATGACTGTCGTGGTTAGAGGATGCACTGCCATTCAAATTAGACTAAATTTTGATTTTTATATAACTAGGGACTTTTTGATTAGCCAAATACCTCTACATTAATGGTAAAAGTGCCATATAGAAGGCATAAAGGAATAAAGGGGCAGGTGGCAAAAACCAAAAGTACCCATAATTTTATAACAAAATAGTAGTTAAGTTTTTAGTATACACTTACCGTTTGCGTATCAACAAGAATGTCCATTTGTTCTTCACTAAAATAAGTAAAAACAGTAAAAGTTGAAATAAAATTTTAACAAAAATTAAAAACCAAATAGAAGATGTGTTAGGCTCCCGTTTTATAAACGCAGTGTTATGTGCAAATGTTTGAACACCATTGGAGGTTGGTGTGGTTGGAGTAGCTAGTAAAGGTTGCAATGAGGTGGATACAGAGGAAGGGCGTTGATGCTGATGAAAAAGGAAGAATTTGGTATCAACTCTACGGATGAAGTCGGTGAAGTAGCGGAAACTGCTGCTACAGCTTGACCAAGTTGAAAGTATTCCATATAACTAAAAAGGATAATTATAAACTAAAGGCAAAATATAATGAGAATTTACATAAAAACATCATAGTATGTGAATAATTAGAGTAAATTACTGCTTTTGTTATAAAATGATCAACAACAACAAGACCAGCTTTGTAACGACAGTTATTGAAAAAACTGTCTGGTTTTGCTGTTGCTGACTCCTCTATAACGTACCGCTTTGTGATACTGTTTACAGAATTTGATTGAGAGGTATTGACAGTTCCTGAAACAACTGTCTGGTTTTGTTGTTGTTGATTAAGTAATATTTTTGGCAAATCAAATTGTTTTGTGGGTGTAGTTATAGTAGAGGAAACAGCATTCACAATGTTACTATTTAAATCTGTTGTGACTGCAGTCGCTCCAACAGCGTTGTTAACTGTAGAAGCTGCAGCCTGAAGCAGTGATGAATTGTTAGCTTTATTAGCTGAAAACGGTGAAGGAGTGAGAGCAAGGGATAGAAGAAGTTTAACAGCAGCTATTAAAAATAAGAATATAATTTCATTTTTTGAGTTGTTGTTAGGTTTCTAAATAAGCTATTAATGAACTCCTCTATAAAGGAGATTGATACAGGAATTCTAAAAGAATTCCAACTATTGTGTCGAATGGAAAGGGTGGGGGCGAATCACTAGAAAATGAATTCCCAAAAATAGTTGATCAAGTTTTCAGACAGCGGGAGTTTAGGAAAAAATCTGGGCCTTACTCATTATAGAGAGAAGACATAAGAATCTAGAAAAATTTTTTTCCGGCAAAATTTTCTATTCCTTTTTTAAAAAGATAGTTTAGAATAAAGTTCTCGTTTTTAAATAAAATTAAATACAAACAAGGTGAGGTGGCTTGTAATGACGGTAAAGAAGTAGTATCTCTTCCTTGAAACTCTTGTAGAACTTCTGAATAAAAAATAAATTAAATTCAAGAAAAAATAATAAAAAATTTTCATTCACTTTGCCAGCCTTCAGCAAATTTTTCTTGTTCACTAGTAACGTTTTTTGGAAATAAAATTGTTGAAGGGGTAGGGGTTTCAAGTTTTTGTTGTAAGAGATTTTGTGTGTTTTGAATTGTTTGAGATGAACGATTGCCAAGAAGAGGTTGTTGTTGTTGTTGACGTGCGGCAACTAACAAATATTTATTAGAATTAAATTCCAACTATTTTAGGAGTAAGCGGGCCAACGTACCGCAATCTCAATGTACCGCCGAGCTAAAACTTCGTTCAAAATTATCGCATCCGGGACGCCCTGCTATGGTTCGATGCACCTTGACGAGCTGAATCGGACCATATCAGTGTCATGGATTCAATAATTTGGAACGAAGTTATTGTTCGGCGGTATACTGGCTTCGCGGTACATTTGTGTCAGGGTGTGCCGAAACAGATTTTAAAAAGCGAAGGGCGAAACTGGCACATACCTGATTGGGTGTAACCCCTTTAGGATGTATAAAGTAAAATGAAAGTTAGTAAATTGGCTTTTAAAAAATTATGTAATATTAAATTTTACTTAATTTTATAATGAACAATAAAAAGATGTGAAAAAATATTTCTTGTTTTAGCTAAGAAAAGCGTTACAAACGGAAAGGTTACCCTAACCTTCAATATATTCTTTGAAATATAGTTGCGAATACATAAATATTCTCAAAAATATGTAGAAATTGATGATGAATCATCAATTTGAAGAGAGAAAAGAAAATAGAGGGTATTAAAAAATGCTAGATTTTTTTTGTGTTTAAAATAGAGAAAATATTTTTAAATGTATAAAAAATTAAAGTACAGACATAGGTAATATGAATATTAATTTAATAAGGATTTTTTAGACATCCTAATTTCCTAAAAATTAAGGTTTTTGATCCTATGGATGTCTAAGATTTGCCCAAGTCGATGAGCACCAGAATAACGTTTATCCAAAGTAGTGCACAAAACCTAAGCGTTCTAGTCTAACAACAAAAAGTTTTTAAAAAAATAAAAAAACCAACGTAAAATCTTATCAGGAGAAAGTAGAAGAGAAGCCGAATCTAACAAAGAGAGGGGTAAAGACATTGGAGAGATACCATTGTTATTGTTGCCGCTGTTGTTTCCACCCAGAAACTCGCGCGGTTTTAAATCTTTTGAAATTAATTTTGAAATTACAAATGCTTTTATTTAATAAATCTCCACCTTTCAATTCCAGCTTTAAATGTGTTCGGTCTCTATAATTAGATCCATTCTGTTGTTTATCATTTAAATCATTTAATGAGGTAGAGGTAGAATGAGAAGAGGAAGACGAAAATGAAGCTGAGGATGTCGAGGTTAAAGAAGAGGCCGATTTTGACGCGGAGAAGAGCATTGGGCTAGTTGATTTGTTATTTTGAATTTGAGGCTGATGATTAGCTAAAAATTTATTTTAAATCAAAAATTAAGAGATTAAAAATCCTTTCCCCAAGAGATCTCGGAGCAGTTAAGTCCCAACCCTATAACTCAACAAGACTTGGTCACCACTTCTTCATGTTCTTGGTACCATTGGATAGAGAATTAAATACTCTACAATAACAATAAAATCAAAATTCTCGAGTTATTGATGAAAAAGTCATGATTTTAAAACTAATTTTTCAAAAAATGCCTAACTTTTTTATCAATCAGTTAAGAGTTTTGATTTTTTGGTAGCTTGTAGCGTATTTAATTCCCTATCAGTTGGCAACAAGAACATGAAGAAGTGACCATCCGTTCATAAGTTATAGGTTTCGGTAGTGAACTTAAGGCACCAAGAGATCCTAATCAAACAATCAACCACAGTCGAATTTATAATATTTATAAGCTAAAAACGGGTAAATTAAAAATTCAAAACAGGAATGTTTATTTTTAAATAGGCATATGCATTTATTTGGTTTTTTATTGCAGAAAAAATATTTCCAAAAAATCTAAAATTGAATAAAGAAATTTCTTATTCAAAATCTCAGCACAAATTATTGACGTACGGGGGAGAGCTTATTTTTACATTTAATTAATCCTATGTGCATTAAAACTGAAAAACTATACACCCCTTCCCACTTAAAATATAAAAAAATTGGCTTCATTGGTTGCCATAGGGAAGTTTATATTTAAAGAATATACTATGAAAGATTTGCAAGCAATTTTTTAAAATATTTTTGGAAGTTAGAACATGTGACATTTTTTAGTTTAGAATGAATTAATTTTGAGAAAATTACAAATTAGAAAAAAATTGAATAGGGCAAATATGAATAAATCATGAAGTAGAGATCGAGATAAATATGGATAAAGACCTAGATTTTTCTTAGATGTGGAATCAAGATCAATAGTTTTCAGAGTTGCAAGATTCTTCCTTGACTCAAGGTCAAGAATAATATTAAGGAAAAATCAGAAAACTGTCATTAATTACAAACTGAACTTTTGATATTTCTGGGTTTTGTACATCCTTATGTGTAATTTAGCCGATTCGTTCACATGTTGTCCAATTCTAACCATTAGAGTAATAGAAATTTTAACCGAACTAAGCTAACGCCCAACTGACCATAGGTTCTGCATGGAGAAGGTATAAACCCATAACAATTTTGTAGTGTTAACCGATTCTCCCTTTTTGACTGACGGAAGAATTTTATACTCCTATAGGAGGCTTAACATATCAGGAGAAAAGTACCGGAGTTTATTTAAGAGAAAAGCTAAAATAAACTATTTAATAATCCAAAAAAGTATAGAATACTTTTTTGGATTGCTTACGTATCTCCCGACCCAAAATTAAAAAAAATACATTGAAAAGTAGAAAGATTGTCAGATGGGGTGTTTGCCACTACTTCAGAAGACGTCATTCCCTCACTTGTAGAAATCACAGATTGGGAACAATCAATACTATTGTTTATATTATTATTTTGGTCATCTGTTTTTGTTACTAACATTAAAATATAAGAAAAGAATTTAGTTAATAATGCCCTGAAATTTTTTTTTAATTTTAGAATATTTTATTTAAAATTTTACAAAAAGAAAGAAAAAACTCTAATTTTTAATCAACAAAATTATTAAAGAGAAAGAACAACGTTCACAAATGCACGAAAAATAGCAAACTCGAATATGACGCAAACAAATTTAATCAATAAAAAGAAGTTGTAAACTGCTTAAATAAATTAATAATACTACACAGATAAACAATGATAAATAGTGCAAATTTAGTCTTCGGTAAATTAATAAAAAACGTTTAATTTATAAAGAATATGGTATTTTGAGTCACGCCATTTTATCAATAAAGTTAATAAAAAAGCCGATATTGAGGGCAGAAGATGAAGTACTGATTGACGATTCCTGGGAAATATCAGGAACTGGACTGATAATCGAACCAAAAATTTTCGGCTATCCTGTCTTTTTTCGGTTCCGGAACCCGCCAACCCTAGTATTGAGGTATACTGTGTCAAACAAACCATTTTTAGTAAGTAAAAACTCTAAACGTCTGATTCTTTTACATGCTAATTGTAAGTTATTGGGAATTGGGAACATTATAGTATCTGATTCCAAATCTAAATTAAACATTTAACTGATAAATTTGAAAAGATTAAACAGAAATTGTATAGCTAGATTATCTATATCTTAACATTTCTAAATTTTAAAAATTATGGGATTAGAAAAATGCCATTCAATTAAGTCCTTTGTACTCTATCTATGCAAAAAATTAAGTAGCCTCGTGTTCTGCGCGGAATATAAATAATCCTTTTTTGATATTCTATATTTGGTATCTAAATTATCCGTTTATTCCTTCACTCTTTAATACTAATCAACTTACATAATCCTTAAAATAAAAATGTAATTAATTAAAATGTAATTATTAAATGTCGAAATAATTTTTAAAAAATAAAAATTGAATTTAGTTTATTGACAAATTAATTTGTTTCTGACACCTCATGGCTACGATTAAGGCATTTTTCGGGCTTATTATTATCGGACCGGGCAATACGAGTCTTTTTCAAGCCAGATATCCCGACTCGACCGATCTTTCGGTCCGAGTCTGTCCATTTTGACAACCAATGGCAACCTTATGAATTTCTGAATCTTGATTTGAATCTAGATTTTACATATACACCAATCTTAGATGGAATCTATTTGCCTTTACGTTAATATTAATGCTAATCATTAGTTTATTTGTTAAAATCTAGCAGACCTTGTAAAATCATTGTACTTGATGAAATATAAAGTAAACATAATTAGAGAGAAAAACCTGACTTTTGAGAGTAAATTGCTTTAGTATATTTAAATTTAGTAACATTTAACAAACACGTAAGGTAACATTTAGAAATAATTAGATACATATATGTATATAAATATGGCAAACATTTTGTTTTATTAAAGAAGCCAAAAATTACTTTAAAGGCCAGGTGATTGACACACATTTATTTTAAGCAGCTGCCTCATTCATTCTCACTCACCTTTGTATTATCCAAAAATGGCATCAATACTAGGGAGTGGTGGATTGTTTGTTAAAAATGCCAAGAAAAATTAATTCTAACAATTATTTTACAGGAAATTAAAAGTAACTTTTGGTCACATTAAAAGAGTTTTTGCAAGAAAAATGAATGCAAATGACTCTCGCTTCAAATTGCGCTCGCGCGTCCGTTGTTCCGGTTGAGATGCAGGTTTCATCCGCAGAGGCAACATTTTTCCAATGGATATACTAAAATATAACTAAAATAAAAATCAGAGCATAAACCAAAAGTCGAACAAAAGTACAAAACCCTCACCTGCCTACATTCAACTTTTTGGCACTCATTGTCAACCGCCCCTTGCGACTTTTTAAAATAGACATTTTAACTCAATGCAGACGTTTCGACGTTTTGACCCAGTTTGGTCGCAACAATCTTTTGTGAAACGATCTTTTGTACAGACGACGAAGTTGTTGACAAAGTTCCTTTCGGTGTTTAGTTTTACTTTTCCCAAATATTTTTATCCTAGAAACTTAAAATTTTCATAAATTTTATTTCCTTATTTTTAGGGAGAATGGCTTCACAAAATTTTGAGAATCAAGGAACTTCTAAAAGAAAATTGAGTTCTTCTGCATTACATCTTCTTAAAAATTATGACAAACTTGTCGAACTTCGAGAACAAGGGAAATCATTTAAGGAAATTGGTCAAATATTTGGTGTTAAAAAATATATAGTTGTTCATATTTTCAACAAAAAAGAAAATAAATTGAAGGTTATTAAACATTTATTGAATGAAATTATATTTAATTTTAAGTCTCGATATCCTAAACTACCAAATTTATCGGATTCGTCTGAAGATGAAATGGATTATGATGATACAATTCAAAAAGTTGATTTAGTAAATAACATAGAGAACCGCCAATTTAGGTAGATTATCGATTAAATTTTCTTTTGAACAACTTATCATTTGTTAAATCGTCTTTTCAAAAGTTTGACCATTTCTAGCCCCTCAAATCTATGTTTTTTGACTTTTTTGAACGCCTGTAACTCAGCTAAAGGATTTTTGTTCGGACCAATTTTGGTGTCAAAAGACTCGGCTAGACGAGCTTTATCGATCTATGACATTTATTACCATTTTGTGCATGTTAGTCAAAAAATTGATGCGGAGGGGTTATACTTTCCTTCTGAGATGGGGGGTGGTTTGAAATTCTTTAGGTTAAAAACTAATACATTATTTTTAGAACATTACAATCACGATTTAATTGTCAGGCAGTACAAAAGTATTACGCTGGCCCAATAACTCCAAAAATTCATTTGACCAGACTTTTTAGATTAAGTTTTCATCAGTCAAAGGTATTTTTAATATATTATGTAGATAAACATAGCATTTTTAGGAGAATATATCTCAATCCCGTTTTGTTTATAAATGCATTGATTGTAGCTTTAGTTTACGTAGAATGCATTTTATTCCAATTGTTTATTTAATTATTGATCATTTTCTTGATTGTAAAGAACATCTTGTAATTGAAAATATTCGTAAAGTGTTTATTGAAGAGAGGTTTGTTGTTATTTTGTTATCTATAATTATAGGTTTTCATGGAAGCTGATTGATAATAGTTTGTTGATCTCCCTTTTTTAATTTTCTGGCCATTTTCCTTTTTTTCTTCCAGTGCTCAACTTATTTTTAATGAGACAGAAAAAGGATATTACTTTTGGTATCATGCTTTTCTCTATCCTTGTGAAAAAATTAATTACACTTTTTCATTGTATTCAGTAAAAATAAGGTCAACATGGGCAGAAAAATGAAAAAATGATCAGAAAATTAAAAAAGAAAAAAGGAACAAACATTATGGAACAACCAGATGAGTTCCGAGAATATTGATATATTTCAAAGGTTTAAAAATTTATTTTGGTTGTTAAAAAGTCTTATTTTGATTTTTAAACCTTTTTTAAAAGTGATTCTGGTCCTTTACTTAAAATAATTCTTTTTAAACAATTTAATTTTAAGGGAGGCATTTAAAGCTTTACTTGGTATACATTTCAATCATTTTTACAAATTACCGAAGGAGGCAGAACTAACATTGTTTGATTTTTATTTGGTTTAAATTTATTTTCTAATTCATTCAAGTCATCCAAAAAACTCTGGCTCCTTTTACAGATGTTCTTTAAAAATTCCTGAAAATTTGGTAGTTGAGGCAGAGGATGAATTCAGTATAACTGAACATGATGAGATAGAAGGTGATAATTCTGATAACTCCGATGATACTCTCGAAAATATTTATTAAATGTTTGATAAATTTTAAAAATTTGGTACTATCGCATTATACCGCCACATGTCCGCAAATTTTTGTCCGCAGGTTTTTATTCCTTCTTCTCCCATCCTCTCTCTTCTCATAAAGATTAAAAGAACGGTAAATGATTAATAACAAGTTTTCCTTTTCTCTTTTCTCAAAAGGTTTTTAATAGGGTTGGACACTACCGGTTATTAACCGGTACCCCCGGTTTTCGGTTTTGACCGGTTTTCGACCCCCGGTTTTCGGTTTCGGTTTTTGACTGACCCCCGGTTTTCGGTTAACCGAAACCGGTTTATGCCTGAATTTTTCATCCACTGTATCCAGTTCTTATTTTAATCAATTAAAATTTAGTAAAGAGCTGGGCTATAGCTATTTGTCTCCTTTAACTAGTGCAAAAGGTTATTTGGAGGCTGGGAGCGAGCCAGCATCTTCAGTAGAACGGACTGATGTGTGTGTGTTTTTTTTGTTAAGATCTAACTATCTCTTTATCCATCTCTTTTTGCGCCGCAGGCGAAAATTTTTTAAATCTTGGTCGACCCTTAATCTAAAAATCTTCTGTTCGTGCGCTGCTGTCGAAAATTTTTTTAATTTTGAAAGAGCACTAGCCTAGAATTCATATATTTAAAAATATTAATTACTTTTTTAAAAGAAATAGTTTTTCCGGAGCCTGTCCCCGGCACTGACTATACCCAGCCACGAGCCAGATTGTATCTTTTTTAGCGCCGCAGGCGAAAATTTTGAGAATTTTGGAAGGCCGTGGCCAAAAAATTCATTTTTTGGCATCGAAGCATAAAGGCCATTAAACAGATTTATTCCTTTTTAGCAGCGCTGACAAAACTTTTGAGAATGTTTAAAATAAAAGTTAAAAACTTAAACAGTATTTATTTTTTGAAAAACATAATATCGCTTATACTACTATTCTTGGATTCGAACCAAACACTAAGACAAAAGCAAATCGAGGGGGGCCCATCAACATAGCCAGCCAACCATACATAAACATCCTGATATAGTAGAATTAAAGAAATTATATTTATCGAAAACAAAATTGAGAAAAATATTTTGGCAAGATATGTTTTGTGAATTCAAATGGCCGAAAAATTCCCAAAAAATTCCATCCTTAGGGGTGTATTTTATAAACCGAAAACCGGTCGGTTTAGGCCACCGGTTTTCGGTTTTCGCCGGTTTTTGACCCCCGGTTTTCGGTTTCGGTTTATTGGCCAAAAACACCGGTTTTCGGTTTCGGTTCGGTTAACCGACCGTGAACAACCCTAGTTTTTAAGAAAAAAGTCCACGCGTAAATAAAGGGAGCAAATGGGATACGACTTCCTTCTAACAAAGTTCCGACCCTAGTAAATACTGTAGAACGACACGTACCACATGGATTTAGACAAGGATGGTAAAATTCAAGTTCGTTCCCCCTCCTTTTTCCTTCCTCAAAGTATTAAAAATGGTCAGTCAGTCTTATATTATACAGCGTGTAGAACTCGACGAGTTGTGTCGAGCCAGAAAAAATGCCACAAATGGGTTTTTGTGTGTGCTCTCCCAAAAATCGAAAACAGTTGATAGTTATTGGAAGAAAGTTATTGGACGCTTGGTTTCGCAAGGCGGAATGAGTGTTGTGTCCGCACTTGCAGAAAGAATATAAATGAAAAATAAATAACCCATCATCGGGTTGGATGGTGGCACAGTCGGTTGTGCTTCGGTCTGGGAACTTTCCATGATGGTTCTATTCCATCTCCCATCCAATGAATTTTTCCACAGCACGAACATCGTACATAATATTTTCCATTCTTTTAATCTTTATGAAAAGAGTGAGGATGGGAGAAAAAGGAAAAACCTGCGGACAAACATTTGCGGACATGTGGCGGTATAATGCGATAGTACCAAAAATTTTTTACTGTTCGTCAGTAAATCGTCAGAAGAGTCAAAGGACCTTTGAACGGGTTAAAAAGAATTCCGTTAACTCTGTTCTGTTTTTACAGTATTTCAAATTTAGGTATTGATTAAGTTAGTCGATATAATATTGCTTACGTGGAGGTATTCGTATCTTTTCCTCCTCTCCAACACTCATTTTCTTAACTATTTCTGATAAAAAAAGATATTCTCTCTACACACTATCCCTCCTACATTATATCTCGGCTTTCACCTTCCCTCTCCTCGTAAAAGATAAAGCCGTTGTAGTCGCGCATTTGCTTGCACTTAATTTATACGTGTACATAGCTTCTTTGAGAGGCGCTTTAACATGCATTAGCCTTCACATTCACTCCAACATTTTTATTTGACTAAAATGCGAGGAAGGCATCTTCCACAGAAAATATTAAAAATTGTCTTACTTTTTACATTGGTTAGTGTAACGCAGTCCCGAGTTGAAGGGAATTGGTCAGATTATCAGAATGTAGGAGAAAACGTACAGAATTTAAAAAAGACGAAGAAATTCCTTTAGACAAAAAATATGACAATGATGAAAATATTGAAAATGAAATGGTTAAAAATGAAAATGATGTTAGTAGAAAAGTAAATGAAAAAGTAAAATCAAGTAATTTAAATGATAAAAAAGGTTTTGAAGACGAGGAAGGAGAGAGTATTAAAAAAAAGAAAAATCGAAATGAAGGAAAACAAGGTGGCAACTTTTTAATATTTTTGAATTTCTAACTGCACGTTTCTAAGCCTCAGATACATTGTTCATATTTTAAAATATCATTCAAGCGGGTAGCATTGACAAAAATAATTTAATTTAGAATTGATAAACAATTTCCCTTTTCTCCGTGATGTACCCAACGAAGAAGTGAAGAAATTTCAACAAATCTCAAGTAATCCAAATTTAACAAAAGGGGAATTGGAAGTAGAACGTCAGCAATGGGCAGAGAAACAAAATACTGATGTTATGGTAAAAATTTAAAGATTTTTTGAAACTTAGGAAAGTGCCACGGTAGTTCACGACCGGTTAACTTTCCCCTGTGGCGGCTCAATGGAGAATAATGAGCGTTTGAGCCGCAATAGGCAAAAATTAGCCGGTCGTGAACAACATTGGTAAGAAATTTGTCCGTCTTGGCGAAACACATAATTGAGAATTTTTCAGAATGCTTTCTATGAATGGAAAGCAAACATAGAAGAAAGCAAAAAACAAGAGAAGAGGAAACTAGAAGATCGTTTGAATTCGTTTACAGAAGGAATGAAAAATATTTTGTCAAAAATAGAGGTAATTAAATTGAGAATTTAAATGTTAAGAAGCATCTAATCCATTTGTTAAAGACTTATGTATACTTAGTCATTTAATTTTCAAATTTCTCGATATTTAAAATGCCCATTATTATTTTAGGAAATAATAGATGACAAAGGTATTAGCCGAAAGCAAGAGTGCGAGAAGATACATTCACTTCTCATTGAAAACGAATTACGTAAGGATTTTACAGAAAAGCTTCCAATGCAGTTGGTGGATTTTTGTATGAAAGGGGCTGATAAAAATGAAGAGGTCAAACAGGAGCAAAATGTGGATCAACCTATTAGAAAGCCTACCACTAAAGACGGAGTATGGCCTTATTCTAAAAATGATAAGGATATGAAGGATGCAACAAATGACAATGAAGAACAGAGAGAAGAGTTGAAGCCTAATCCGCTAAGTAAATTTTTTGGTTTCTTAGGTTGTTAATAGGTACATAATAAGGTCATGATTCTCATGCTCGCACTTTGTCAGGAAAATCGTGATCCTAGTCATTAATATGTTTGTGAATAGGATGCTAATATAACCTTTAAAAATATTAACAAAATTTTAAATTAAGAAACGGGTTCTAGAAAATCAAATGATAGTAGTTCATCCTCTTCAAGCAGTGAAAATGTTGAAAAACAGGTGAACAATGCAATTAATGAGGAAGAAAAGGAGATGATTAAAAAGGAAAATGAGAAAAAAGCTGAGGATAACAAGTTAAATGATGGTATGTAAGATAAAAGTTAAAACTACTCTAATTAATATTTATAATTAAGACGATTCTGCATCATCTTCTGGTTCAGCAAGTAGTGTAGAGGAGCCGGATAAAGATAAAAAAGGAAAAGTAGATAGGATGAACAAAAAAAGCAAAAATAAAGGAGGCGGAGAAAAAAGAAGATTAAGCTTCATCATCTTCAAGCAGTGAAAGAGATGACGAAGATAAAAAGAAGCATAAAGATAAAGCAAAAAAGGTTAAGAAGAGGAAGGTTAAGGAATCTTCATCGTCATCATCTTCAGAAAACATTGAAGAGACTGAAGGGAAAAAGCATAGAAAGGTATAAACTTAATATACAAATTTTTCATTCTAAAGACTAAAAGGCGTGATTCTTTATTGTTAACATAGATCTATTTTTCCATATAACGACACTATATCAAGTTTTCATAATTAAGCAAAAAAACGAAAAGAAAAAACGAGGTAAGAAGGAAGTGGAAAATAAAGAGAAAAAGGTAGAAGATAAATCCTCAAGTAGTTCAAGCAGCAGTGAAGATGATGATGAGAAAACGAAAAAGCTTGTTGTTAAAAAAGCCAAGAAAAACAAAAGTAAGCGTGATAAAGATGTTGATGATAAAGATGAGGATGAAAAAATGTTCAAGAAAAAACACAAACATCATAAGAAAAGCAAAGATGATGCTTCATCTTCTTCAGATTTGGATGAAATTACAAAAAAGCATAAAAAACACAAAAAAGAGTAGAGTATTTGAGGTTGTGAAACTTTTTGAGTTAAGAGATATGCAATTTTAGAAGTGTAAGTATGCATTGTATAAACCTGCTATATTTATTTTATCCTACTACATTTATAGGATTCCGCAGTGCTGGGTATTGGGCATTTGTTGGGTCCGAGCTCCGGTCTTTTAAAATCTTAGCTCTTGCTCCGCTAGTTCCCGGAGCCATACCCAGTACTGGATACCTGCTATATTTATTTAACCTATTACATATATTTATTTTATCAAGACAAATTTATTAATATCTTTTTACAACAATTTATTCCAAATGTGTATATACTTGATACGATACTCGAAAATGGCTTGATCGAATAATAGAAACCGAAACACCTCACAAATCCGAAGTCAGCTATTTAGACATGAATAGACAATCCTAATAGGTATATACAAGAACTGTTGCCCTTCCAATTCATGATCAGTTAGCCGAATCAACAGCTATCTACTGCTTACTCTTCTTAAAATTCAATTTAAATATATGTGAACCTGTTCATAATTGTCTTATTTTAGGAGAATATTATCCCATTTTACTCTCAGAACCAGAAACATGAACAGGTCTATCATTATTTTTTATTTTCACAAAATAGTGTAGAATAATTATTTTTAGTTTTTTGAATTAGGTTTGCTAATACCATAAATATCTTATGAAATTATTATTTTAAAATTAAATATATGTATTTACTCGATATTTGACTTTATAGACTCCTAATTCAAAAACTATTTCACCATTATTATTTAATTTATTCTTTTATATTTAATTATTTGATTCATGACATGCATCTAATGTAAAATTATCTATTAATTAATGATATATGTATGTAAAAATTATCACATTTCTATTTAACATTAAATTTAATTCTTTGTGTTTAAAAAATTTTTTTGCTGTTGGCTTGGCACTGATCAAATATTCCTAACAATTCTTTATTTTATTTTAAGTATTTCTTTATTTATTTAAATATTTGCATTTTAATTTTATTGGTATAAAGATTACATACGGTGTGTAACAATATTATAAAGGAACCCTTATTTTAGGTCATATCTCGAGTTTTTCGTTATGAATTTGACTGAATTCTAAATATAGAAGAAGCTTATTTAGGCATAAGATGCAAAAGAAGGACCAAATTTATCAAAAGTTAAATACTAACTCTAAAGAGATAGGAAATTTCCTTCATATAAGGAAATCTTATTTAAATTTTACGGAAAAATTTATGAACCATAATTCTTCTAGAAATTTTACTTTTTGTACATGTATCCATAATGAACACCTTTGTGAATAAAAAAACATTTCCCAATTTTTAAATAAAAATGTTGCTTAAAATATTTAATTTAAATACTTGTTATTCGATGCTTTACAAAGAAATCACTCATTAGAATACCTATGCCAAGTATTACATATTTAATTTTATTTTTAAAAAGAATAGAATTAATTTATATTTTTTAGAGCAATTGAAGCTAATTAAAATATATTTTCCTTTGTATTTTAAATGAAAATATCAACCAGGAATTTTAATATCTGTAAACAATCTAAAAAATTTTAAATATGTTTTATTTAGGCTAATTTTCCTTCAATTGTATTTAAAAATTAAGTTGGAAAATATTGGTTATGGAACACCTAGAAAAAAATATATAAAAAATAAATTACATGAACAAAACTCATTAGCATACCTTATTTTATTTTTTAAGTGTGGATAAAAAAATTCATGTGATTATTTTAAATATTTTAGAAAATTTAATTACTTATCAAAATCTACTGTTAATTTATAGAAGGTTAATGATATTTTAAACTAAATAAATTTTAGATATTCAATTTACATATTCAATTATGCTTCTTCCAAGTTTTCCAAACACTTCTGTCACATATTCTGTAATACAACAAGGATCTACAGAAGAACAAACTAATGGTACTTAGATAGTCTTATCAGTATTTTTATAACCATTATCCATTCAATTACATTAAGATTTCATCCGTTCCGTCTATACAAGTACAGCAATATGCAGTTTCATTCTGGCAATGGTATTTAACGCGTTTTTGATATGGCTAATTATAATGAAAACACCAGCTCCTATGCTTGTATATAGTAAATTGCTCATGGCTCCTTGTTTAATGGTAATTTACTTGATAAATTTTAGGAAATACATAAGGTCGTTAGGAATTTGACTTCAGTAAAATTTCAAGATAAACATGTATTTATAAGTAATATAATTAAAATTCTAAAAATTACTACTATAATTAATTCTAAGGATATTTGTATTGCAACATGCGGATTTCTTGTTCAGCCAATTACGGTGAATATATTATAGTTTTCATAATTTAATAATTTTACATAATAGATTGCATTTCATGGCTATTTTGCCATAATGCAGAATGGGTTCTTTCGTTTTCTTCCACGTCCTTACGACTATACGGTAATTCTTTAACTTACTAATTCATGTAAATTACCTATACAATTCAATGTCTATTGATAAATTAACATTAATTTATAAAATCATTTCGCGTTATTTATCAGTAATTTTAAATGATTAAGGCAAACGTATTTTGGCTACAAATGTTGCTACTATTTGTTTGTTGTACAACGATTCAATTTATTTTTCGCTACTACATGATAAGCAGGTCTAAATAAAAGCCTTGATCCAAAAATCTCTTATGTACATACTTATCTAACTGCTCGTTAAGTTTGTGTGAAATTTTGGAATGAGCTAGATATGAAGACCAACATAAATAAAAACAAAATATATTTTCAAATTATTTTTAAGTGATGGCCATATTCCAACAAAACTTAAATATATAACTGGAATTGTTCTTTGTATTCTTCTTATTGCACATGTTGCTCTTCATTATGTTTCTGATTTTCCTTTTGATGAAAAATTTGAAGATATGGCAATGCTTGCACATTTGGTTGAACAAGAAGTACATATTACTGGTGTTCGTTTCTCTTCATTTACTTATGCGGTAAGTGTAATAAGAATATACAAAAAATGTGGTGGTGTGCAAGTTCGATGCCCGGCGGCAGTTGGTGGCGGCTTTAGTGTAGTCTTTGTTCCAGTTGGTGTAGTCCTTGTCCACGTTTAAATGGATACATAATTACTCTAATTTCATTTAATTTACCAAAAAGATTTTACAAATTTAAATAAAACATATATTAAAGCGTACAACATTATGGCTTATTCACTGTGCAATCATGATTTCCATCTTTTTGACGTGTTATGGTATCATTGCGGTAATTAAATTTTCTTATAAAAACTCATACTAATTTTAAATTAGTAGTTTTATTAATTTAATAATTAAATTATAAATTATTTTATTAATTAATAATTAAATTAATTTAATACTAATTTAGTTTTGCACAATCGGTACACGACGTTATATAGCAAAAACATGTGCTGATATTGGAGAAGGGCTAGATAGTGTTAAAAGGGGACGTATGCGTGAATATAATCAGCAAGTAACAACGGCACTTCTTGTGCAGGTGTTAAAACTTTCAGTAACAAACAATTTCATAATTCAAAATTATACACAGGCAATCTTACCAACAATTGATGTCTTAGAATTGGCTTTTCAAACTCTATCGCCAATCTTCTTTCCTAGAAATCATGCTATTCGTTATATGATTTATACAGCTATTCCATTATATTTCATTCCTGTAAGATAACTTAATATGGCAGAATTTAAATTATAAAAAAGGTTCTCAACCCAATTGCCGCAATGATCCTCGTTAAGCCATATCGTCGTGCTGTTTTGAACATAATAGGATTATTAAAGGGGAGGGTTGACTCAATGTGGAGTGCACAACAGCCACGAACCTCAACAGTTGGACCTAAGACTAGTTCAAATGAAATGGTCAAAAAATGAAGAGTAAAGAAAAGATGGAACGGAAAAATAATTAACAATATTAAAGTGATAATTCATTTTATTTACAGCTCTCTAAGGAAATTTAGCTCCTTTTAAAGAATAATCTTAAGCTATTCAGAGGGGAATACACAAGCTAAAAGTGTTTTCTTAGAGAGTCTGTCAAATCTATTTTATCAAAATTAATCCTTCTAGATTGTTTGAGCAAATTAATTAATCCTAATTGGTTACAGTTTAAGTGTTTTTACAAAAATTTAAATATCTATATTGCTCTATAAATACTCAGCTGTCCTCATATTGCATTCTTTTTATTATTTTCTGTCTCATCGTTTTCCTTATCTTTTCACTCTGACGTCATTCGGATTTGCTAAACTAGAAAAAATTAAAACAGCAACATAGCGATGACAAACTGAGTATTGCGCGGTTTTTTTGATACGGCTTCTTTACATTTATATATAGGTATATGTACATAGTATAAGATAAAATATAAATTTTATGTTAAATAACATGGTCATATTTTTAATTTTTTATGTATGATGTTTCCGTTTTCTATCAATTTCAGTGTTATATGGACGGATTCTGTGATTTGTTTGATTAAATTATTACATCTACATAAAACTTTATTTTTTAATATTAAAATGCCAATGGATCCAAATGTTCTTCCCGGTCAAGATTGTCGTGGAAATGAACACAGTTCTCAACATAGAGATCAGGTTTATCTATTAATCCAATTATACTTCTAATTTGAGACGCCCTTCCTTTATACTAACAATTATCTTCTCTTTTTCAATTTATAGAGAATATCTCTTGGAGTTGAGGAAATTGTCAATGAGGAAGAAGCTCGAAGGAGAAGAGAGCAATTGAATCGCAGACCCTCTTATCGGTTAAATTTTTATTCAAAAATACAATTAGAAACACTTGTTTTATGACCTAAACCTAACAGAATTTGTTTCGCATTGTTCTCTTTACATTTAAGTCAATATGTTTAGTCGGTTGTTTATTACATACTATCTCCATATTTTTGTTTGGGTTACTAAGTTTCTAGGCCAGGTTTTTTGTCTGTATCATGCATATTTCAAGGCCGAAAATTTTGTTAATTTAAAACAATTTTATAAAGAAATTTTTAAGTGATGTTTAATTTAAATGAGAAAAATGAATTAATTTAATATTTTATTTAAGAATGATTCTCAAAGACTTGGAAACTGTTGGCGATAAACCATTAAAAAAGGAAATGGATGAACCGTCTTTATCTGCTGAACTGCTTAATGATGATGGTGGTCAAGTTCAACAACAAATTTGTTTGTTTACTATCTTTGTTATTGAATCTATCTAAAGTTTTTTCCTTAACTTTCAAAGCATTTTCCTAAAAATTTAAATGGGATTTTCTAAACCTTTGTCATTTAAAATGAAAATCTAGTTCATTATATATTCATAAATTCAGCTAGTCAATCACCGGATGAGAGTTCAACAACTTCAAACTTTCTCTCATCGGATAATGGAGTTGCTCATTTAATCAGGAATTTCTCGCCACCAAATAATACTGGACTCAATAATGCCCCTCCGCCACCTCCGCTTGCTCCAACAGCACGTAATAAATAAAATTTAACGGGAATTATGCTGTATATACATACCGTATTTATTCTATTAGAATGGCCAGCCATTCTATTTTTCAATCACCTTCCAAAGGGCCATTCTATTAGAGACGGCCATTCAAATGGATACGGCCATTCTATTTTTCGATAGTAATTTTAAAATTTTTTATCACTAGAAAAGTTTACAATTTAAAAAATTTTCGAGCCGACCGACGGTCGAGGCATTTTTTTCGGGCTTGTTTTTATCAAATCGGGCCTTTATGAGTTCTTTCGGGCCTGACTTTTTCGAGTCGGGCTATACGAGTTTTTTGGCCCTGACCCCGTTTCGAAATTTTTGGTTACAGTTCGATATGTTTCCTTGTTAGAAACGAAAAAAAGCTTTTATTTTAAAGAATAGGAGTTTGATATATGTAAATCTATTAAGCGATGAAGATGATTATGTAAGGATGATTAACCTAGAGATTTAAAATGCTTAGGCGGGGTTAAACTATCTAAAAAGGGAAAAGAGAATTCGATGCCCTGGTAGCTCAGTGGTAGATGGTGCGTCCTGTATATGGTGAGCGAAAGCGCCTAGCAATAACTGTCATGAGGTCGCAGGTTCGAATCCTGACCAGTGGCTAAACTTTTGGTAACTTCTTTCTATTATGATGATTAAATAAATTTAGTTTAATGCATTTTATTCATTATTATGCCCGACTCGATAAAAATGAGGCCGAAATAGACTAGGTCAGGCCGCCCCGATAAAAAGCTCTAAAAAACGCCAACCATAATGAAATTGAAACCCTAATCCTGATAATTCGAAAACATCAACCCTAATAAAATTGACAGAATAGTAAGATAAAGTTATAAGAAACGCTTAAAATTAACTATTTTCTCATATTTGAAAAAATTCAATCATAAAAAAGGGGGGCCATTCTATTAGAGAGGGCCATTCAAATGGAGACGGCCATTCTATTTTTCGATCATCATCCAAGGGGCCATTCTATTAGAGAGGGCCATTCAAATGGAGACGGCCATTCTAATAGAGAATTTACGGTATAATAGTATATAACAAGCTACATTTATAAAATAGAGGTTTAGGGATCCGAGCAATTAATTTAATGTCCAAGTTTGACCTAAAGATAAATATTTTTAACTAAACTACAATTGATTTTTAACTTCTTATTGTTTCTAAAATTTTAGCCCTTTGCGTTGGAGTATCCTCTGCTGCTTCAATCAGTTCAACTCCAAATCCTATAGGAGCTCAAGCGCTTCATCTCTCCTCCCCTACTCAAGCACATCTCTCATTAGGACAGTTAAACTTAATTGCTCCACAACAACATTCTAATGTTTCCCAGAGAATCCAGAGTACAGTAGCGCCAACTGTTGAAATCCCTTCACAGCCTCAACCTCAAATGCGAGCTGGACAACAACCCCTAGTTAGTTCAGGAGAGTATTTGAATTTATTTATCATATGCTAAATCTGAAATTTTTTCATTAACTCAGTTGCAGATTAATCCGTTTTGAATTATTTTACTTTAAAATTTTTTACTCTTTATTTTAACACCTGTATGTCTACTTTATTTAATTTTTATCTCCCAAACTTATTTAATATTTTAAATTATTAATTTAAATTAATTCAATTTATTTAATTTTGGATAGTAATACCACATTTTTCAGCTTAATGCAGTAAACAACCTTGATATGCTGGGCTTGAAGACAGGTGCCGTACCTGAATCAATTTCCACGGCATTCTCTCAGAATGGTTAAAAATTTACTCAATACTTATAATAACTATAAATATTTTTCTTTTTTATAGATTGGCAGAACAACCTTTTAACAACCTATAATAGACAGCAGCATCAATCGGTTGCACCAAATCATTTGTTGCAACAGCAGCAAACTCCACCCTCAAATTCTTCTACTTCAGCTATTACTTTAACTGGCATTAATAGTAGTAATAATGCCTCTGTTTCTGGTGGAGGGACCACTCAGCATGTTGGACCGCCTCAAAATCATGGAGGTTTAGGTCGGGATTTTTTAGTTATCTTTATTTTAAATTTTCTTTAGGCACAAGGCAAGGATCAGCTTCTCTTACTTCATTGTAAGTTATATTAACTATAAAAATTAAATGCGATGCGCTTTCATTCAAATTAGCATCACGCACAGGTCGGATAATGATGAAACGAACCGAAAAAGGCAGGTCCGTCTACTAAAAAACAGGTAAAATGTTTAACTCGATTGATAGCTAACTAGATATGACTAAGCTTTATGTTATTAAATGTTTGTGTTTTTAATTTTTTGAAGAAAAATTTATACTAGTTATCTAGTTATTTACGAAATTATATGTTTTAGAGAAGCTGCAAAAGAATGTCGTCGAAAGAAAAAGGAATATGTGAAATGCCTTGAGAATAGGGTTTATTATTTTGTTTTCACAATCTAATAAAATTTTCTTTAAGGTGGCAGTACTCGAAAATCAAAATAAGGTACGTGTCACTAAAATATATTTTTTAAAGAACTTTTAAATATCTTTGTTCTGTCTAGTTAGTTAAAATTGATTTATTGTCTAAATTATCCTTTCCATAATCTACTAAATAGAGTTAACAAAACTTTTTTCAGGCATTGATTGAAGAGCTGAAAACTTTAAAAGGTATTAAAATATTTTATGCGGCTCTGAGACTTTTGCGCCGCAGTCTTTTTCTCGCCAGAGCATGAAAATTCAGGACATGAGTTTTAGATTTTTAGAGCCGTATCCGATAATTCTTGATTTCCGATAATTATTGATTTTTAGAAGGCTTTAAAAATATAAATCCTCCTATTTATACTAGTTGGTGCCGCATCCGAAAATTTTTTGAGGGTTAGATGGCCATGAAGCCCGATACTTCAATTTTCTGCGCCGCAGGCGAAAATTTTTGAAAATTAATGAATAAATTAGGATTTTTACAGTGTGTGTTCGCCTGCGGCGCTAAAAATATTAATTTTTAGCATCTTAAAAAATTTTCAAAAGTCGAAATCAAGACATGACCACAAGGCAATTGAGCACGATGGCGAAAATGCTCACCTCGCTAATTCCAATTGGTACTTTTCGGTTTTGCCACACCCCACCCATATATTCGCAGGATATTATTTCTTTTTTCACTAGTTTTTACATAAAGGTCAGTCTTCTTTCTTCCTCAATTTCACTCAATTTTCCCTGTGGCATGATCAAAGAGACATTAACAAAGTAAAGATTAATTTTCTTTCCATTGTAAAATTAAGGAAGAAGGAAGACAGACCTTTCTGTAAAAAATAAGGAAAAATTGAAATAATATCCTGCGAATATATGGGAGGGGTGTGGCAAAACCGAAAAGTACCTTCCAATTTTTAAAAAATCTAGAATTTTCTATTTTCAGAGCTCTATTGTAGAAAGGAGAAAGGAGGGGAAATGCAATAGTTTAAAAGTTATTGTTTTCTTCAGCAGCATTATAACTAATTACACACAATTTCAAGCAGTCATTCAATACATTAATCTTCTAATCAACTCAAAACTCATTCAAAAATAACACTAAATTTCTTCATTTAATTAGTTATTATTTATGTACATATATAGAAAATATTTCTTTAGTTTTTATGTTTGATAGATATAGCTTTTCTTACTGAGTTAAAGTTGTGGAAATGAATTATTTGGGTATAAATTATGCAATGATTTTATGAATTTATCATTGCCAGATGTTTTTAGTTCCACCGGAAGTTCCGGAAAGTTCCGGTCCGTGAACCGGAACTCAAATTGGATTCGGTTCCGGCTCCGGTTTTAAGTTTATTGGGCAGGTTTTAAGTTTATTGGCAAGCTTTAAGGATTTTGCCCTTATTGGCAAAATATGGGTTTGAGCCTTATTGGCAAAATATGGGTTGGCAAGATATGCATTTTTGCCCCTATTGGCAAGATAGGGAATTTTCCCTTTATTGGCAAGTTGGGTTTTTAGCCCTCTTGGCAAGTCATGAAATTGGCAAGATATGCGAGCACGGAAAATCTAGTTTACCGTATTTATTCTAATTGAATGACTCCTCTATTTGAATGACCCCCCTAATTGAATGACCCATTTTTGAGGCTATTGAAAAATAAAATGACCCCCTCTATTTGAATGACCCCCCTAATTGAATGACCCTTTAGACGTGAAAAAATAATTCATAATTTTTATTATTTTTCTCCTACGTATAATCATAATTATTATTAAAGAATGGATTCTTTTTATAATATTGACGATGAAAATCGACTTTGAAACATTATCAGATGGAGAAGGACCTTCGGTGATCCTTAAACTCCTTGGTTCCTAGAAAAATATTAGTAAACAAATGCTCCTTAGATATTTTTGAGGCTTGCAAGTAGGTAATCGAGTGCGCTGAGTCCAAATCTCAACTTAGAATTTGTTTATTTCGTATCCCAGATCCGAAATCGACCTAGTCGAAATCGGGGTAAAAATTAAAAATGAGATGTGTAGCAGAGATGTGCAGAAAGTGATTTTAAAAAGTGAAAGACGAAAATGCGAAAGTCATTTTAAAAAACGAACAGCGAAAGCGAAAGTCCAAAAAAGGCAAAAGACGAAAGGCGAAATTTTTAATCTCCGCTTGAGTCTAGAGATTCCTTGGTCAGGTAATTCAAAAGCCTTGTTAAGTGTTCCAAATCTACAGATAACTCTTAAATCAATTAATCCGGGATATCGGCGGATTTGTAGGATTCAAAAGCTATAAGAAGAGTTGGCGAATATAGGGGATTTAAAGTGAAGTCAGAGGATCTCTAGACTTCTCCCTTCGTTGTCTTGAAAAGAGTCTGAGAATCCTGGGAAATCCCTGGATCCTTATCCAAAAGTTTGGAATATTCGAAAAACAACCATGATTTTATCAAAACGTACTTTAGAGTTGTCTTATTAGGTATTTTATTAAAAATTTTGATGGAAGAATTTAAATAAATTTACATAAAAATTTACAAATTTTTGATAAACTTTGAAACAATTTATTATCGAAAAATAGAATGACCGCCTCTATTTGAATGACCTCTCTAATTGAATGACAAATTTCTGAGGTATTGAAAAATAGAATGACTGTCATTCAATTAGAATAAATACGGTATATTGTTTTCTACAAGACAGAGTGTTATTGATTTTTTGTATTTTCTCAGAGTAACGATTTTTTACTTGTTACATATTTTCATTTCTTTTGCTTATTTTTTATTTTTGATTCCTTTCTTATTGCTTCCACTCTACTTCCCCATGGCAGATTCGTGAACAGTCTTCAAGGCAATCCTGTTTCGTATCCTAATTCGGTCCTGTTTTTTAATCCTGTTACGGATCCTATAATCCTAAGTTCAATGGTTTTTGTCAAGAACGAAATTCGTTCTTTGAGTTAACGAGTTTTCCTTTTCAAAAGACCGAAATAAATTGTCATCAATTTTTCTGGTATTAGCTTAAAATTTTTTAATTTTCTGTCGAATATTCGCGAATATAATGAAATTTTACGCCGTAAGCTATGAGCCGAATTTTTATATTTTTGCTTTTACTTTTCATCGTATTTATTAGACACTGGTCTGATTCTTAAAAGATTTAAGATAATTTTTTTTTGGGTGTCAAAGGATAAAATTGTCGTTTACGCGTCACCCTTTTCCTCCTCATAATTTTTTCTAAAATGCAGACTCCCTTCTTCAGTTCCATTCTGCTTCCCTATGGCATATTCATGAACAGTCGTCAACAGTGCTGGGTATTTGCCATTTGTTGGCTCCGGCTCCGGGCTCCGGCCTTTCAAATTCTTGGCTCCGGCTCCGGGCTCCGGGGTTTAAAAATCTTGGCTCCGGCTCCGGCTCCGGGCTCCGGCCTTTTAAAATCTTGGCTCCGGCTCCAGCTCCGGCTCCGGAGCCGGCGATTTTCGGAGCCGCTCCATGTTGGCTCCGGGCTCCAGGTGGAAAATCAATGAATTATTTTTCATTGTGAGATTTGGGTAGATGAAGGGGGATATAGAGTGATATAAGAGGATTAACAGAGTTATCAATGGATTAAGCTGGATTTGGGTGGATTATCTTGTGATTTAGGTGGATTAAGGGCGATATTGGGGGGATTAAGGGGATTTGGATCCAAACATCTTCCTTTTTTGCGCCGCAGGCGAAAATTTTGAAAAATTTGGACGATCCTTAAGCCAAAAATCTTCCTTTTTTTTCGCCGCAGGCGAAAATTTTGAAAATTTTTGAAAAAAAGAGACTAAAATTAATCAATTTAAAAAATTTATCCAGCTTTATTTAATAAAAAAATGCTTATTATAATTCATCTTTCAAATTAAAACAATTATTTAATTATTTGTTTTGATATTTTTCGAACCTATAATTGGATAAAACTCGGAACCTAACTCACTATCCATTCAACCACAGCTACATTGAAAGGAAAGGAAAGAAAATCTATTTTAACCGTCTCAATTTTTTCTTCCTTTTCTTTTCACGCCTACAATCTTTGCTTACTTCTTTTTCTCTAACCCATCTTTAGGGGTGTATAGCCGGAGCCGTGGGGAATTGGAAAACCTTGGCTCCGGCTCCGGCTCCGGGCTCCGGGGTTTCAAATTCTTGGCTCCGGCTCCAGCTCCGGCTCCGGGGTTTCCAAAATCTTAGCTCCGGCTCCGGCTCCGCCGGAGCCGGCTCAGAGTCGGGCTCCGGAGCTAGCTCCCGGAGCTATACCCAGCACTGGTCGTCAATAAAAAATTTGAGGACGAAAGCCCGACCAGTATTGACGTGTTAAGCAAAAAACTTAGGAAAAAGGCCGTAAACGACAAATTTACCTGCCAAAGCCTTAATATTTCTCGTTTTTTATTTTAGAAATTTATTATTTATTTATCGAAAAATAAACTATTATTGTATGACTGAAGACAAACAACTTTTCCTATTTGGACATACGCTTCCGGGGAACGAGAATCTTCTGCTTGAAAGGTTAATTTTGTTTTTACTCATCTTATTTCGAAATTTTCAGGATTAAAGAATGCGCAGAAAAACGAAATAAAGGCTATTGCTCTCTTCGCCTGGATGTACAGTGCTTCGAAAAATTACAGCTGAAGATGTTCTGCAAGTTACTGCTGGGCATAATTATGTTGCCTTCCTTCTCAAGGTTTTAGTTCGGGGTAGGGTGTGGGTCGGGTCTTCGGTTAGGTTCCGGGTATCCGAAATTCAAGGTCGGTTCGAATCCGGATTTCTTCGGTTCGGTTACGGATTTCAGATGATTTTCTAAGTGCTAATAACCTAAATAGTATCTCCATATCTATTTATACATTTTTAGGATCATTGAGTCGCTCGTCTTCGTTATGAGATTGTTGCCAACACTATTGAATCTACCGCTCCGACAGACAATAGTATTTTTTAATCTTTCAATTTTTAAAACGATTTTTTGTTTGAGATGAATCCGGCCCTGGTTCATCAACAGCTCCAGCTACCACCACTGCTGGTTCCTCTGATCCAGCGTCAGCTTCAGCAAATGCTGCTGCTAACGCCGCAAATCGGACAGCCAAAATTAGGGTTTATTTCCTTGCTTTTTTTCTGAAATTTTAAGTTTATTTGTAGCGAATTATGATGACACGCCCAGGGACTCGTTCTGGCGGATTTTGTCGCACTGGAGTTGTGATTGATAGAAACCGTTCTCGACCAATGATTCCTGCCTCTTCAGTTCCAGAAGATTTAATCGTGCAATGCCAGGTTTCTATCTTTTTTCTTGGCTTTATTAAAGTCTTTTTAGGTTGTCCTACAAGGCAAATCTCGTGATGTGATTGTCCGTGAATTACAACGCACTAATTTAAATGTCAACGAGGCAGTGAACAATTTACTTTCTCGCGATGATGATGAAATGGATGATTTGGATGACACAAGTGAGGCTTATCTTCACGAAGAGTTGCTGTCGCTGCTCGATGCTGGTCTTCGTTCCGATGGAAGTGGTGCCGCAGCAGCCGCTTTACTCGATAGCGACAGCATTTATTCTGCTGGAGATGGCTACGAATACTTGATTTCGCGTGATTTGGCTAGACGCAAGGGGGAAGGTTTAAATTAAGAAAATTTTTTTATTTTTAACATTTCAATTCAAAAGACAAAAAAGACAAAAACAAAGAAAATGCGGACAGTTCCTCGACAATCCAGGAACATTTCTTTCTTGGTGAGCGCTATGCTTAGGGATGGGGTGAAGTAATTATGGATGAAAATGTTTGGGGTCGTAGTAACAACAATACTGTGTTTGGCAGTGGAACATCTGCTACCCAGAGGTAAGACTTTGACGAGACAAATTAATATAATTCAGTTTTTTCAGACCGAATGATCCTCGTTCAACTGTCCTTCGTTCCACTACGGCCAATTCAACAACACCTTCAATTTCTGCCAATGATTCTGTGACTTTGGGGGTTCTGGTGCTACATCCTTACCTTTAGCTGCTCAATCAGTTGTCACTGCTGATAACACTGTTGTAGCAAATTTGGGGGATAATAGTGACTTTTCTACGAGTAATACAAGTACACAATTATCTGCTTGTTTTTCGGTTTGTTTTCTCTTTTAATCTTTTCTTTTTAATCTTTTCCTGATTTTCTTACTTTTTTAGACTGTTGTCAAATTGATTGACGAATTACTCTTGCAATTATTTTTTTATGAAAATTGGAAACAACAAGGCAATAAGTCAAAAGGAGTCACCAATATACTTGAGTTGGATCCAAAGATTTTTGGCGTTTTTCAGGTTTGTCTTTTTTACTGTTTGAATATTTCATATATTTTTTTAAATGTAGGATGCTTTTGACGAATGTTTAGATCCCACATGGAATTGGTTCTTTTCAATTATGGATAAGTTAGTTTTCTCTTCTTTTTTTTTTAAATATTTCTCTTTTTTTTAAAGAACGGAAGTGCAACTACGCTACTCAAATGCTTTAATGAACTCGTCAGTGGGTCGTCTTCTAAACTTAACTCAAGTTGATGTCTCTGATCAAACTGATGAACGACGTGATGACCAACAATGAACATTAGCAGCAGCCGCACAACGAAATCGAGCAGCTGAACAGAAGAAGCCTTTAACTAAACGTGTTACAATGGGAGCAAAACGTGGCGGTGATGGAAATGGTGCAACTGGAGATTCTGATAGTCAAAATGCTGCTCGGGCAGAAAATATTTCTTATTTTCTTTCGCTTTTGAGAAGCTTTTCGGCAGAAAATGGTTTTTATTTTTTAAATAAATTTTACTTTTCTAATTTCTTTTTAGGCGATGATTTGCCTGTGCTTGAACTTAATGCACTAAGAGATTTGGCTTTCATCATTGAATCCTACCTTTTTCATATTTGCTTTATCGACCAACTGAAGCAGGCCAAGGCTGTTGTCCCACCATTCAAGATTAGTCGAGCAACAAGAGGAAATTCTGAAATACGACAACACGAGGATGAAGAGCAAAAGAAGAGTAAACTTCGTCGTTTTTTCAAACGCTCCAATTCAATTTCTTATTCAACACTGAGGTTTTTTTTGTTTATTCTATTTATATTATCTTCACATTTTTAGTGATGCTGTTAAACATCATGCGTTCACATATACGGCAGCTGATGTGTTGCCACTTTCAGTTCGTCCTTATTTACTCAATTCTGAAGCGGAACGTGATGTATTGTTCGCTCTTCCTCCATCTTATCGTACAAGATCTGTGCATCGGGTTTCTTTTTAACTTCTATTTTTGTTTTATTTCCTTTTTCGTTTTTAGCGTATTGCATTGGAGCATGGTGTTAAATTCCCTGCTCATCATAGCTTTTCTCTGCCTCCATTGTCTTATGCTGATTTACAAAATCGTCTTTTCGGTGATGATGGCTCTCAACAAATCGAGTCGTCCTCCACTCACGAGGCTACTAATTCTGATGCTATGGAAATATGTACGGCCACAAATGATGGTGATTCGAAAAAACTGAGCCCTCCTGTTTTCAATGCATTTCAAAAATCTATCGGACGATGGAATCGAACAATTTCATTCGTTGCGAAGGTATTTTTTTATTTGATATCAAATCTTAAAATTTTTTTTAGAATTTCCATGACGATATCACTAAATGGTTTGGTGGTGATTCTTCTCATTCTGTTCTTATTCATAAAACTGGAGGTTTTTTTAATTTTTAGACACCTAAATCAATTCCCTATATTTAAGTGTGTTCCTTCAATGTCCGTTGTTCTCAATTTCGAAAGCAGATGGATCGACTCAAAAGTTCCCAAACCAAAGATTTAGTTTTTAGTGTATGTTTTGATTTTTGGGGGATTTTATTAATTAATAAATTTCAGCAAGTTCCACGTGAAAAGTATGTTCTTCTCCAACAAACCTTCCGACAGCTAAATCACCACTATGTTCGTCGAACTAGTGGGGATAGTGGCACTTCTTCATCCACAGCAACCCCAAGCCAAATTACAAATGCAAGAGCAAGTTCTTCAAGTGGCCCTGGAAGGACACTGCCCCTTGCTTCACATAAGGTTAATTTTTCTTTTTTATTTTATAATTTAAATTCTTAAGGTAAAAGTAACTTTCCGAGGTGAACCTGGAGAAGGTACTGGAGTTGCGCGTCATTTTTATGCCGCTGTTGCAGAGGTTGATTTTAGTGTTTTTTAAAATTTTTTAATCTTATCATTAAGGCCCTAACAACTGTCAAACACTTGCCTGCGCTTGATAATGTTAATGAAGATGGAACGAATAAATAAGAGACTAAAACTCCTGCGAAGGCAGCTTCTATTGGTCCTGCAACGCCAAATATGCCTAAAGCTGACGATTCTGTTGCTGCTAGCGGTATATAATTTAATAATGTTTTTATGATATAACTTGTTTCCTTTAAATTTTTAGGTCGAACTCTTCGAAGTAGCACTACCAGTGCCACCAGTACATCATCTGCTGGTAATGAAACTGCATTAATGCCGGCTCCTTCAACTCCTGCACTCAGCACAAGTTCACAACACACTCCTCGTACATATAATCTGATGGCTCTGAAACATCAACAGCTACACGAAGACAAAATTTTATTGCGATGTGTTCTAAATGAGATTTGGACTGCAACAATTTGGTGATGAATTACAAAGATGAGAGAAGCTAAAAATGTGGCAAAGATGCTTCCGCCACATTTAAAGGTCTTAAAGATATTTGATTGATATTATTTTTGTTATTTTATGTGCTTTTCCGTTTGCGTAGATTTTTTTGTTTTATTTTTTTCGCACAAAATGTTATCAAAACAGAAGAATTCTTAGATGCAAAAACGGAAAAGCACAATCAACCACTTGTAAAAAAAGGATTTTTGCGGATTCGTTTAGAAGAAAGCAAAAAGGCCTTTTCTTTACAAGTGGTATTTTTTATCACATAATTTTTTTGTTTGTTAAAAATGGGTTTGGGGTCCCCCCTCTCTAGACCCCGGGTTTACCCAATACTCAACTCCTCCAAGCTCAGAGAGCTTCAGACACTCCTAAACTCCAAAAGTGATCCAACTTGACGACTCTTTTTCTAAAAATTCTTTTTCTATAATGAACAACCTAGATGGATTCCAAAGTTACTTTTAATACCAACCCTATCGAATTGTCAAAAACTCAACTAGGTTCAGGCTTTCATACCTCCGAGTTATATCCAAAGGCACGGGTTGTGATTCAATAGGTGTAGACAGTAGGGCACTTAGACCTTAGATTTGATTAGAACCCCCCCCCCCTTTCTGCACTTCAACGGTCCTTCTACAACTTCAACTGCTCCTACTGGCCGTCTACAACTTCAACTGCTCCTGCCAGACGTCTACAACTTCAACTGATCCTGCCAGTCGTCTACAACTTCAATGGCTCCTGCCAGCCGTCTACAACTTCAGCTGCACCGACTATAATGGTCCCTCGGCAACGACACGGTACACAAACGTCTCCCCGGGTCCAACATGGTGCTCTACTGTCTATACCCATTTTATAAGACCCCTGTCTTCCACCTATCCCAAGTCTGACCCAAATGTAACTCCCCAAAACGCCCCGGACAAAACGTCACTCCCCAAAATGCCCCGGACAAAACGTCACTTCCCAAAACGCCCCGGACAAAACGTCTCTCCCCAAAATGCCCGGACAAAACGTCACTTCCCAAAACGCCCCGGACAAAACGTCACTTCCCAAAACGCCCCGGACAAAACGTCACTCCCTATTTCGTCCACATAAAAATGACCCGCACTGAAAATCCCGCACTGAACTGACCGACCCCCCTTTTTCAAGAAATCCTCTCCATAGGTTCAGGCTTTCATACCTCCGAGTTATATCCAAAGGCATGGGTTGTTATTCAATAGGTGTAGACAGTAGGGGAAACTAGACCCCCCAAATGACCCCCCAACCCCCCCCCCCCAGTTGTTCCCAAGAAGTGGGGTATCCCCCAGTATCCCCCCAATTAAAGACCCCCCACCCAGTAGACCCCCCAATTACCCCCCAAATTACACCAAATCTCCCAGTAGACCCCCCAATTCTCCAGTATACCCCCCAGTAGACCCCCAAATGACCCCCCCCCCCCAGACAAAATATGTCACTCCCCAATTCGTCCATAGGTTCAGGCTTTCATACCTCCGAGTTATATCCAAAGGCACGGGTTGTGATTCAATAGGTGTAGACAGTAGGGCACTTAGACCTTAGATTTGATTAGAATCGCCCCCCCCTTTCTGCACTTCAACGGTCCTTCTACAACTTCAACTGCTCCTACTGGCCGTCTACAACTTCAACTGCTCCTGCCAGACGTCTACAACTTCAACTGATCCTGCCAGTCGTCTACAACTTCAATGGCTCCTGCCAGCCGTCTACAACTTCAGCTGCACCGACTATAATGGTCCCTCGGCAACGACACGGTACACAAACGTCTCCCCGGGTCCAACATGGTGCTCTACTGTCTATACCCATTTTATAAGACCCCTGTCTTCCACCTATCCCAAGTCTGACCCAAATGTAACTCCCCAAAACGCCCCGGACAAAACGTCACTCCCCAAAATGCCCCGGACAAAACGTCACTTCCCAAAACGCCCCGGACAAAACGTCTCTCCCCAAAATGCCCGGACAAAACGTCACTTCCCAAAACGCCCCGGACAAAACGTCACTTCCCAAAACGCCCCGGACAAAACGTCACTCCCTATTTCGTCCACATAAAAATGACCCGCACTGAAAATCCCGCACTGAACTGACCGACCCCCCTTTTTCAAGAAATCCTCTCCATAGGTTCAGGCTTTCATACCTCCGAGTTATATCCAAAGGCATGGGTTGTTATTCAATAGGTGTAGACAGTAGGGGAAACTAGACCCCCCAAATGACCCCCCAACCCCCCCAGTTGTTCCCAAGAAGTGGGGTAACCCCCCAGTATCCCCCCAATTAAAGACCCCCACCCAGTAGACCCCCCAATTACCCCCCAAATTACACCAAATCTCCCAGTAGACCCCCCAATTCTCCAGTATACCCCCCAGTAGACCCCCCAAATGACCCCCCCAGACAAAATATGTCACTCCCCAATTCGTCCATAGGTTCAGGCTTTCATACCTCCGAGTTATATCCAAAGGCACGGGTTGTGATTCAATAGGTGTAGACAGTAGGGCACTTAGACCTTAGCTTTGATTAGAACCCCCCCCTTTCTGCACTTCAACGGTCCTTCTACAACTTCAACTGCTCCTACTGGCCGTCTACAACTTCAACTGCTCCTGCCAGACGTCTACAACTTCAACTGATCCTGCCAGTCGTCTACAACTTCAATGGCTCCTGCCAGCCGTCTACAACTTCAGCTGCACCGACTATAATGGTCCCTCGGCAACGACACGGTACACAAACGTCTCCCCGGGTCCAACATGGTGCTCTACTGTCTATACCCATTTTATAAGACCCCTGTCTTCCACCTATCCCAAGTCTGACCCAAATGTAACTCCCCAAAACGCCCCGGACAAAACGTCACTCCCCAAAATGCCCCGGACAAAACGTCACTTCCCAAAACGCCCCGGACAAAACGTCTCTCCCCAAAATGCCCGGACAAAACGTCACTTCCCAAAACGCCCCGGACAAAACGTCACTTCCCAAAACGCCCCGGACAAAACGTCACTCCCTATTTCGTCCACATAAAAATGACCCGCACTGAAAATCCCGCACTGAACTGACCGACCCCCCTTTTTCAAGAAATCCTCTCCATAGGTTCAGGCTTTCATACCTCCGAGTTATATCCAAAGGCATGGGTTGTTATTCAATAGGTGTAGACAGTAGGGGAAACTAGACCCCCCAAATGACCCCCCAACCCCCCCCCCAGTTGTTCCCAAGAAGTGGGGTATCCCCCAGTATCCCCCAATTAAAGACCCCCACCCAGTAGACCCCCCAATTACCCCCCAAATTACACCAAATCTCCCAGTAGACCCCCCAATTCTCCAGTATACCCCCCAGTAGACCCCCAATGACCCCCCCCCCCCCCAGACAAAATATGTCACTCCCCAATTCGTCCATAGGTTCAGGCTTTCATACCTCCGAGTTATATCCAAAGGCACGGGTTGTGATTCAATAGGTGTAGACAGTAGGGCACTTAGACCTTAGATTTGATTAGAATACTCCCCCCTTTCTGCACTTCAACGGTCCTTCTACAACTTCAACTGCTCCTACTGGCCGTCTACAACTTCAACTGCTCCTGCCAGACGTCTACAACTTCAACTGATCCTGCCAGTCGTCTACAACTTCAATGGCTCCTGCCAGCCGTCTACAACTTCAGCTGCACCGACTATAATGGTCCCTCGGCAACGACACGGTACACAAACGTCTCCCCGGGTCCAACATGGTGCTCTACTGTCTATACCCATTTTATAAGACCCCTGTCTTCCACCTATCCCAAGTCTGACCCAAATGTAACTCCCCAAAACGCCCCGGACAAAACGTCACTCCCCAAAATGCCCCGGACAAAACGTCACTTCCCAAAACGCCCCGGACAAAACGTCTCTCCCCAAAATGCCCGGACAAAACGTCACTTCCCAAAACGCCCCGGACAAAACGTCACTTCCCAAAACGCCCCGGACAAAACGTCACTCCCTATTTCGTCCACATAAAAATGACCCGCACTGAAAATCCCGCACTGAACTGACCGACCCCCCTTTTTCAAGAAATCCTCTCCATAGGTTCAGGCTTTCATACCTCCGAGTTATATCCAAAGGCATGGGTTGTTATTCAATAGGTGTAGACAGTAGGGGAAACTAGACCCCCCAAATGACCCCCCCCCCCCCCCAGTTGTTCCCAAGAAGTGGGGTAACCCCCCAGTATCCCCCCAATTAAAGACCCCCACCCAGTAGACCCCCCAATTACCCCCAAATTACACCAAATCTCCCAGTAGACCCCCCAAGTCTCCAGTATACCCCCCAGCAGACCCCCCAAATGCCCCCCCCCCCCCCCAGACAAAATATGTCACTCCCCAATTCGTCCATAGGTTCAGGCTTTCATACCTCCGAGTTATATCCAAAGGCACGGGTTGTGATTCAATAGGTGTAGACAGTAGGGCACTTAGACCTTAGATTTGATTAGAACCCCCCCCTTTCTGCACTTCAACGGTCCTTCTACAACTTCAACTGCTCCTACTGGCCGTCTACAACTTCAACTGCTCCTGCCAGACGTCTACAACTTCAACTGATCCTGCCAGTCGTCTACAACTTCAATGGCTCCTGCCAGCCGTCTACAACTTCAGCTGCACCGACTATAATGGTCCCTCGGCAACGACACGGTACACAAACGTCTCCCCGGGTCCAACATGGTGCTCTACTGTCTATACCCATTTTATAAGACCCCTGTCTTCCACCTATCCCAAGTCTGACCCAAATGTAACTCCCCAAAACGCCCCGGACAAAACGTCACTCCCCAAAATGCCCCGGACAAAACGTCACTTCCCAAAACGCCCCGGACAAAACGTCTCTCCCCAAAATGCCCGGACAAAACGTCACTTCCCAAAACGCCCCGGACAAAACGTCACTTCCCAAAACGCCCCGGACAAAACGTCACTCCCTATTTCGTCCACATAAAAATGACCCGCACTGAAAATCCCGCACTGAACTGACCGACCCCCCTTTTCAAGAAATCCTCTCCATAGGTTCAGGCTTTCATACCTCCGAGTTATATCCAAAGGCATGGGTTGTTATTCAATAGGTGTAGACAGTAGGGGAAACTAGACCCCCCAAATGACCCCCCACCCCCCCCAGTTGTTCCCAAGAAGTGGGGTATCCCCCAGTATCCCCCCAATTAAAGACCCCCACCCAGTAGACCCCCCAATTACCCCCAAATTACACCAAACCTCCCAGGAGACCCCCCCATTCTCCAGTATACCCCCCAGTAGACCCCCCAAATGACCCCCCAACCCCCCCAGACAACATTTGTCACTCCCCAATTCGTCCATAGGTTCAGGCTTTCATACCTCCGAGTTATATCCAAAGGCACGGGTTGTGATTCAATAGGTGTAGACAGTAGGGCACTTAGACCTTAGATTTGATTAGAACGCTCCCCCCGCGTTCTGCACTTCAACGGTCCTTCTACAACTTCAACTGCTCCTACTGGCCGTCTACAACTTCAACTGCTCCTGCCAGACGTCTACAACTTCAACTGATCCTGCCAGTCGTCTACAACTTCAATGGCTCCTGCCAGCCGTCTACAACTTCAGCTGCACCGACTATAATGGTCCCTCGGCAACGACACGGTACACAAACGTCTCCCCGGGTCCAACATGGTGCTCTACTGTCTATACCCATTTTATAAGACCCCTGTCTTCCACCTATCCCAAGTCTGACCCAAATGTAACTCCCCAAAACGCCCCGGACAAAACGTCACTCCCCAAAATGCCCCGGACAAAACGTCACTTCCCAAAACGCCCCGGACAAAACGTCTCTCCCCAAAATGCCCGGACAAAACGTCACTTCCCAAAACGCCCCGGACAAAACGTCACTTCCCAAAACGCCCCGGACAAAACGTCACTCCCTATTTCGTCCACATAAAAATGACCCGCACTGAAAATCCCGCACTGAACTGACCGACCCCCCTTTTTCAAGAAATCCTCTCCATAGGTTCAGGCTTTCATACCTCCGAGTTATATCCAAAGGCATGGGTTGTTATTCAATAGGTGTAGACAGTAGGGGAAACTAGACCCCCAAATGACCCCCAACCCCCCCCCCAGTTGTTCCCAAGAAGTGGGGTATCCCCCAGTATCCCCCCAATTAAAGACCCCCACCCAGTAGACCCCCCAATTACCCCCCAAATTACACCAAATCTCCCAGTAGACCCCCCCATTCTCCAGTATACCCCCCACTAGACCCCCCAAATGACCCCCCCCCAGACAAAATATGTCACTCCCCAATTCGTCCATAGGTTCAGGCTTTCATACCTCCGAGTTATATCCAAAGGCACGGGTTGTGATTCAATAGGTGTAGACAGTAGGGCACTTAGACCTTAGATTTGATTAGAACCCCCCCCTTTCTGCACTTCAACGGTCCTTCTACAACTTCAACTGCTCCTACTGGCCGTCTACAACTTCAACTGCTCCTGCCAGACGTCTACAACTTCAACTGATCCTGCCAGTCGTCTACAACTTCAATGGCTCCTGCCAGCCGTCTACAACTTCAGCTGCACCGACTATAATGGTCCCTCGGCAACGACACGGTACACAAACGTCTCCCCGGGTCCAACATGGTGCTCTACTGTCTATACCCATTTTATAAGACCCCTGTCTTCCACCTATCCCAAGTCTGACCCAAATGTAACTCCCCAAAACGCCCCGGACAAAACGTCACTCCCCAAAATGCCCCGGACAAAACGTCACTTCCCAAAACGCCCCGGACAAAACGTCTCTCCCCAAAATGCCCGGACAAAACGTCACTTCCCAAAACGCCCCGGACAAAACGTCACTTCCCAAAACGCCCCGGACAAAACGTCACTCCCTATTTCGTCCACATAAAAATGACCCGCACTGAAAATCCCGCACTGAACTGACCGACCCCCTTTTTCAAGAAATCCTCTCCATAGGTTCAGGCTTTCATACCTCCGAGTTATATCCAAAGGCATGGGTTGTTATTCAATAGGTGTAGACAGTAGGGGAAACTAGACCCCCCAAATGACCCCCAACCCCCCCCCAGTTGTTCCCAAGAAGTGGGGTATCCCCCAGTATCCCCCAATTAAAGACCCCCCACCAGTAGACCCCCCAATTACCCCCCAAATTACACCAAATCTCCCAGTAGACCCCCCAATTCTCCAGTATACCCCCCAGTAGACCCCCCAAATGACCCCCCCCCCCAGACAAAATATGTCACTCCCCAATTCGTCCATAGGTTCAGGCTTTCATACCTCCGAGTTATATCCAAAGGCACGGGTTGTGATTCAATAGGTGTAGACAGTAGGGCACTTAGACCTTAGATTTGATTAGAACCCCCCCCCCTTTCTGCACTTCAACGGTCCTTCTACAACTTCAACTGCTCCTACTGGCCGTCTACAACTTCAACTGCTCCTGCCAGACGTCTACAACTTCAACTGATCCTGCCAGTCGTCTACAACTTCAATGGCTCCTGCCAGCCGTCTACAACTTCAGCTGCACCGACTATAATGGTCCCTCGGCAACGACACGGTACACAAACGTCTCCCCGGGTCCAACATGGTGCTCTACTGTCTATACCCATTTTATAAGACCCCTGTCTTCCACCTATCCCAAGTCTGACCCAAATGTAACTCCCCAAAACGCCCCGGACAAAACGTCACTCCCCAAAATGCCCCGGACAAAACGTCACTTCCCAAAACGCCCCGGACAAAACGTCTCTCCCCAAAATGCCCGGACAAAACGTCACTTCCCAAAACGCCCCGGACAAAACGTCACTTCCCAAAACGCCCCGGACAAAACGTCACTCCCTATTTCGTCCACATAAAAATGACCCGCACTGAAAATCCCGCACTGAACTGACCGACCCCCCTTTTTCAAGAAATCCTCTCCATAGGTTCAGGCTTTCATACCTCCGAGTTATATCCAAAGGCATGGGTTGTTATTCAATAGGTGTAGACAGTAGGGAAACTAGACCCCCCAAATGACCCCCAACCCCCCCCCAGTTGTTCCCAAGAAGTGGGGTATCCCCCAGTATCCCCCCAATTAAAGCCCCCCCACCCAGTAGACCCCCCAATTACCCCCCAAATTACACCAAATCTCCCAGTAGACCCCCCAATTCTCCAGTATACCCCCCAGTAGACCCCCCAAATGACCCACCCCCCCCCAGACAAAATATGTCACTCCCCAATTCGTCCATAGGTTCAGGCTTTCATACCTCCGAGTTATATCCAAAGGCACGGGTTGTTATTCAATAGGTGTAGACAGTAGGGGAAACTAGACCCCCCAAATGACCCCCAACCCCCCCAGTTGTTCCCAAGAAGTGGGGTATCCCCCAGTATCCCCCCAATTAAAGACCCCCCACCCAGTAGACCCCCCAATTACCCCCCAAATTACACCAAATCTCCCAGTAGACCCCCCAATTCTCCAGTATACCCCCCAGTAGACCCCCCAAATGACCCCCCCCCCCCCCAGACAAAATATGTCACTCCCCAATTCGTCCATAGGTTCAGGCTTTCATACCTCCGAGTTATATCCAAAGGCACGGGTTGTGATTCAATAGGTGTAGACAGTAGGGCACTTAGACCTTAGATTTGATTGGAACCCCCCCCTTTCTGCACTTCAACGGTCCTTCTACAACTTCAACTGCTCCTACTGGCCGTCTACAACTTCAACTGCTCCTGCCAGACGTCTACAACTTCAACTGATCCTGCCAGTCGTCTACAACTTCAATGGCTCCTGCCAGCCGTCTACAACTTCAGCTGCACCGACTATAATGGTCCCTCGGCAACGACACGGTACACAAACGTCTCCCCGGGTCCAACATGGTGCTCTACTGTCTATACCCATTTTATAAGACCCCTGTCTTCCACCTATCCCAAGTCTGACCCAAATGTAACTCCCCAAAACGCCCCGGACAAAACGTCACTCCCCAAAATGCCCCGGACAAAACGTCACTTCCCAAAACGCCCCGGACAAAACGTCTCTCCCCAAAATGCCCGGACAAAACGTCACTTCCCAAAACGCCCCGGACAAAACGTCACTTCCCAAAACGCCCCGGACAAAACGTCACTCCCTATTTCGTCCACATAAAAATGACCCGCACTGAAAATCCCGCACTGAACTGACCGACCCCCATTTTTCAAGAAATCCTCTCCATAGGTTCAGGCTTTCATACCTCCGAGTTATATCCAAAGGCATGGGTTGTTATTCAATAGGTGTAGACAGTAGGGGAAACTAGACCCCCCAAATGACCCCCCAACCCCCCCCCCCCAGTTGTTCCCAAGAAGTGGGGTATCCCCCAGTATCCCCCCAATTAAAGACCCCCCACCCAGTAGACCCCCCAATTACCCCCAAATTACACCAAATCTCCCAGTAGACCCCCCAGTTCTCGAGAAGACCCCCCAGTCGACCCCCCAAATGACCCCCCCCCCCCAGACAAAATATGTCACTCCCCAATTCGTCCATAGGTTCAGGCTTTCATACCTCCGAGTTATATCCAAAGGCACGGGTTGTGATTCAATAGGTGTAGACAGTAGGGCACTTAGACCTTAGATTTGATTAGAACCCCCCCCAGTTACTGCACTTCAACGGTCCTTCTACAACTTCAACTGCTCCTACTGGCCGTCTACAACTTCAACTGCTCCTGCCAGACGTCTACAACTTCAACTGATCCTGCCAGTCGTCTACAACTTCAATGGCTCCTGCCAGCCGTCTACAACTTCAGCTGCACCGACTATAATGGTCCCTCGGCAACGACACGGTACACAAACGTCTCCCCGGGTCCAACATGGTGCTCTACTGTCTATACCCATTTTATAAGACCCCTGTCTTCCACCTATCCCAAGTCTGACCCAAATGTAACTCCCCAAAACGCCCCGGACAAAACGTCACTCCCCAAAATGCCCCGGACAAAACGTCACTTCCCAAAACGCCCCGGACAAAACGTCTCTCCCCAAAATGCCCGGACAAAACGTCACTTCCCAAAACGCCCCGGACAAAACGTCACTTCCCAAAACGCCCCGGACAAAACGTCACTCCCTATTTCGTCCACATAAAAATGACCCGCACTGAAAATCCCGCACTGAACTGACCGACCCCCCTTTTTCAAGAAATCCTCTCCATAGGTTCAGGCTTTCATACCTCCGAGTTATATCCAAAGGCATGGGTTGTTATTCAATAGGTGTAGACAGTAGGGGAAACTAGAGGCCCCAAATGACCCCCAACCCCCCCCCCCAGTTGTTCCCAAGAAGTGGGGTATCCCCCAGTATCCCCCCAATTAAAGACCCCCACCCAGTAGACCCCCCAATTACCCCCAAATTACACCAAATCTCCCAGTAGACCCCCCAATTCTCCAGTATACCCCCCAGTAGACCCCCCAAATGACCCCCCCCCCCCAGACAAAATATGTCACTCCCCAATTCGTCCATAGGTTCAGGCTTTCATACCTCCGAGTTATATCCAAAGGCACGGGTTGTGATTCAATAGGTGTAGACAGTAGGGCACTTAGACCTTAGATTTGATTAGAACCCCCCCCCCCTTTCTGCACTTCAACGGTCCTTCTACAACTTCAACTGCTCCTACTGGCCGTCTACAACTTCAACTGCTCCTGCCAGACGTCTACAACTTCAACTGATCCTGCCAGTCGTCTACAACTTCAATGGCTCCTGCCAGCCGTCTACAACTTCAGCTGCACCGACTATAATGGTCCCTCGGCAACGACACGGTACACAAACGTCTCCCCGGGTCCAACATGGTGCTCTACTGTCTATACCCATTTTATAAGACCCCTGTCTTCCACCTATCCCAAGTCTGACCCAAATGTAACTCCCCAAAACGCCCCGGACAAAACGTCACTCCCCAAAATGCCCCGGACAAAACGTCACTTCCCAAAACGCCCCGGACAAAACGTCTCTCCCCAAAATGCCCGGACAAAACGTCACTTCCCAAAACGCCCCGGACAAAACGTCACTTCCCAAAACGCCCCGGACAAAACGTCACTCCCTATTTCGTCCACATAAAAATGACCCGCACTGAAAATCCCGCACTGAACTGACCGACCCCCCTTTTTCAAGAAATCCTCTCCATAGGTTCAGGCTTTCATACCTCCGAGTTATATCCAAAGGCATGGGTTGTTATTCAATAGGTGTAGACAGTAGGGGAAACTAGACCCCCCAAATGGCCCCCCCGCCCCCCCCCCCCAGTTGTTCCCAAGAAGTGGGGTATCCCCCAGTATCCCCCCAATTAAAGACCCCCACCCAATAGTCCCCCCAATTACCCCCCAAAGCACACCCACCCGCCCAGTAGCCCCCCCGATTCTCCCGTCTACCCCCCAGTAGACCCCCCAAATGACCCCCCCCCCAGACAAAATATGTCACTCCCCAATTCGTCCATAGGTTCAGGCTTTCATACCTCCGAGTTATATCCAAAGGCACGGGTTGTGATTCAATAGGTGTAGACAGTAGGGCACTTAGACCTTAGATTTGATTAGAACCCCCCCCTTTCTGCACTTCAACGGTCCTTCTACAACTTCAACTGCTCCTACTGGCCGTCTACAACTTCAACTGCTCCTGCCAGACGTCTACAACTTCAACTGATCCTGCCAGTCGTCTACAACTTCAATGGCTCCTGCCAGCCGTCTACAACTTCAGCTGCACCGACTATAATGGTCCCTCGGCAACGACACGGTACACAAACGTCTCCCCGGGTCCAACATGGTGCTCTACTGTCTATACCCATTTTATAAGACCCCTGTCTTCCACCTATCCCAAGTCTGACCCAAATGTAACTCCCCAAAACGCCCCGGACAAAACGTCACTCCCCAAAATGCCCCGGACAAAACGTCACTTCCCAAAACGCCCCGGACAAAACGTCTCTCCCCAAAATGCCCGGACAAAACGTCACTTCCCAAAACGCCCCGGACAAAACGTCACTTCCCAAAACGCCCCGGACAAAACGTCACTCCCTATTTCGTCCACATAAAAATGACCCGCACTGAAAATCCCGCACTGAACTGACCGACCCCCTTTTTCAAGAAATCCTCTCCATAGGTTCAGGCTTTCATACCTCCGAGTTATATCCAAAGGCATGGGTTGTTATTCAATAGGTGTAGACAGTAGGGAAACTAGACCCCCCAAATGACCCCCAACCCCCCAGTTGTTCCCAAGAAGTGGGGTATCCCCCAGTATCCCCCCAATTAAAGACCCCCCACCCAGTAGACCCCCCAATTACCCCCAAATTACACCAAATCTCCCAGTAGACCCCCCAATTCTCCAGTATACCCCCCAGTAGACCCCCCAAATGACCCCCCCCCCCAGACAAAATATGGCACTCCCCAATTCGTCGATCGGTTCAGGCTTTCATACCTCCGAGTTATATCCAAAGGCACGGGTTGTTATTCAATAGGTGTAGACAGTAGGGGAAACTAGACCCCCCAAATGAACACCAACCCCCCCCCCCCCCCCAGTTGTTCCCAAGAAGTGGGGTATCCCCCAGTATCCCCCCAATTAAAGACCCCCACCCAGTAGACCCCCCAATTACCCCCCAAATTACACCAAATCTCCCAGTAGACCCCCCAATTCTCCAGTATACCCCCCAGTAGACCCCCCAAATGACCCCCCCCCAGACAAAATATGTCACTCCCCAATTCGTCCATAGGTTCAGGCTTTCATACCTCCGAGTTATATCCAAAGGCACGGGTTGTGATTCAATAGGTGTAGACAGTAGGGCACTTAGACCTTAGATTTGATTAGAACCCCCCCCTTTCTGCACTTCAACGGTCCTTCTACAACTTCAACTGCTCCTACTGGCCGTCTACAACTTCAACTGCTCCTGCCAGACGTCTACAACTTCAACTGATCCTGCCAGTCGTCTACAACTTCAATGGCTCCTGCCAGCCGTCTACAACTTCAGCTGCACCGACTATAATGGTCCCTCGGCAACGACACGGTACACAAACGTCTCCCCGGGTCCAACATGGTGCTCTACTGTCTATACCCATTTTATAAGACCCCTGTCTTCCACCTATCCCAAGTCTGACCCAAATGTAACTCCCCAAAACGCCCCGGACAAAACGTCACTCCCCAAAATGCCCCGGACAAAACGTCACTTCCCAAAACGCCCCGGACAAAACGTCTCTCCCCAAAATGCCCGGACAAAACGTCACTTCCCAAAACGCCCCGGACAAAACGTCACTTCCCAAAACGCCCCGGACAAAACGTCACTCCCTATTTCGTCCACATAAAAATGACCCGCACTGAAAATCCCGCACTGAACTGACCGACCCCCCTTTTTCAAGAAATCCTCTCCATAGGTTCAGGCTTTCATACCTCCGAGTTATATCCAAAGGCATGGGTTGTTATTCAATAGGTGTAGACAGTAGGGGAAACTAGACCCCCCAAATGACCACCCACAGCCCCCCCCAGTTGTTCCCAAGAAGTGGGGTATCCCCCAGTATCCCCCAATTAAAGACCCCCACCCAGTCGACCCCCCAATCCCCCCCCAAATTACCCCACACCTCCCAGTTGACCCCCCAATTCTCCAGTATACCCCCCAGTAGACCCCCCAAATGACCCCCCCCCCCCCAGACAAAATATGTCACTCCCCAATTCGTCCATAGGTTCAGGCTTTCATACCTCCGAGTTATATCCAAAGGCACGGGTTGTGATTCAATAGGTGTAGACAGTAGGGCACTTAGACCTTAGATTTGATTAGAAGGCCCCCTTTCTGCACTTCAACGGTCCTTCTACAACTTCAACTGCTCCTACTGGCCGTCTACAACTTCAACTGCTCCTGCCAGACGTCTACAACTTCAACTGATCCTGCCAGTCGTCTACAACTTCAATGGCTCCTGCCAGCCGTCTACAACTTCAGCTGCACCGACTATAATGGTCCCTCGGCAACGACACGGTACACAAACGTCTCCCCGGGTCCAACATGGTGCTCTACTGTCTATACCCATTTTATAAGACCCCTGTCTTCCACCTATCCCAAGTCTGACCCAAATGTAACTCCCCAAAACGCCCCGGACAAAACGTCACTCCCCAAAATGCCCCGGACAAAACGTCACTTCCCAAAACGCCCCGGACAAAACGTCTCTCCCCAAAATGCCCGGACAAAACGTCACTTCCCAAAACGCCCCGGACAAAACGTCACTTCCCAAAACGCCCCGGACAAAACGTCACTCCCTATTTCGTCCACATAAAAATGACCCGCACTGAAAATCCCGCACTGAACTGACCGACCCCCCTTTTTCAAGAAATCCTCTCCATAGGTTCAGGCTTTCATACCTCCGAGTTATATCCAAAGGCATGGGTTGTTATTCAATAGGTGTAGACAGTAGGGGAAACTAGACCCCCCAAATGACCCCCCAACCCCCCCCCCAGTTGTTCCCAAGAAGTGGGGTATCCCCCAGTATCCCCCCAATTAAAGACCCCCCACCCAGTAGACCCCCCAATTACCCCCCAAATTACACCAAATCTCCCAGTAGACCCCCCAATTCTCCAGTATACCCCCCAGTAGACCCCCCAAATGACCCCCCCCCCCCCCCCCCCCCCCCCAGACAAAATATGTCACTCCCCAATTCGTCCATAGGTTCAGGCTTTCATACCTCCGAGTTATATCCAAAGGCACGGGTTGTTATTCAATAGGTGTAGACAGTAGGGGAAACTAGACCCCCAAATGACCCCCAACCCCCCCCCCAGTTGTTCCCAAGAAGTGGGGTATCCCCCAGTATCCCCCAATTAAAGACCCCCACCCAGTAGACCCCCCAATTACCCCCCAAATTACACCAAATCTCCCAGTAGACCCCCAATTCTCCAGTATACCCCCCAGTAGACCCCCCAAATGACCCCCCCCCCAGACAAAATATGTCACTCCCCAATTCGTCCATAGGTTCAGGCTTTCATACCTCCGAGTTATATCCAAAGGCACGGGTTGTGATTCAATAGGTGTAGACAGTAGGGCACTTAGACCTTAGATTTGATTAGAACCCCCCCCCCCCTTTCTGCACTTCAACGGTCCTTCTACAACTTCAACTGCTCCTACTGGCCGTCTACAACTTCAACTGCTCCTGCCAGACGTCTACAACTTCAACTGATCCTGCCAGTCGTCTACAACTTCAATGGCTCCTGCCAGCCGTCTACAACTTCAGCTGCACCGACTATAATGGTCCCTCGGCAACGACACGGTACACAAACGTCTCCCCGGGTCCAACATGGTGCTCTACTGTCTATACCCATTTTATAAGACCCCTGTCTTCCACCTATCCCAAGTCTGACCCAAATGTAACTCCCCAAAACGCCCCGGACAAAACGTCACTCCCCAAAATGCCCCGGACAAAACGTCACTTCCCAAAACGCCCCGGACAAAACGTCTCTCCCCAAAATGCCCGGACAAAACGTCACTTCCCAAAACGCCCCGGACAAAACGTCACTTCCCAAAACGCCCCGGACAAAACGTCACTTCCCAAAACGCCCCGGACAAAACGTCACTTCCCAAAACGCCCCGGACAAAACGTCACTCCCTATTTCGTCCACATAAAAATGACCCGCACTGAAAATCCCGCACTGAACTGACCGACCCCCCTTTTTCAAGAAATCCTCTCCATAGGTTCAGGCTTTCATACCTCCGAGTTATATCCAAAGGCATGGGTTGTTATTCAATAGGTGTAGACAGTAGGGGAAACTAGACCCCCCAAATGACCCCCCAACCCCCCCCAGTTGTTCCCAAGAAGTGGGGTATCCCCCAGTATCCCCCCAATTAAAGACCCCCACCCAGTAGACCCCCCAATTACCCCCCAAATTACACCAAATCTCCCAGTAGACCCCCCAATTCTCCAGTATACCCCCAGTAGACCCCCCCAAAGACCCCCCCCCCCCCCCCCCCAGACCAAATATGTCACTCCCCAATCCGTCCATAGGTTCAGGCTTTCATACCTCCGAGTTATATCCAAAGGCACGGGTTGTTATTCAATAGGTGTAGACAGTAGGGGAAACTAGACCCCCAAATGACCCCCCACCCCCCCCCCCCCCCCAGTTGTTCCCAAGAAGTGGGGTATCCCCCAGTATCCCCCCAATTAAAGACCCCCCACCCAGTAGACCCCCCAATTACCCCACAAATTACACCAAATCTCCCAGTAGACCCCCCAATTCTCCAGTATACCCCCAGTAGACCCCCCAAATGACCCCCCCCCCCAGACAAAATATGTCACTCCCCAATTCGTCCATAGGTTCAGGCTTTCATACCTCCGAGTTATATCCAAAGGCACGGGTTGTTATTCAATAGGTGTAGACAGTAGGGGAAACTAGACCCCCCAAATGACCCCCCAACCCCCCCCCCAGTTGTTCCCAAGAAGTGGGGTATCCCCCAGTATCCCCCAATTAAAGACCCCCCACCCAGTAGACCCCCCAATTACCCCCAAATTACACCAAATCTCCCAGTAGACCCCCAATTCTCCAGTATACCCCCCAGTAGACCCCCCAAATGCCCCCCCCCCCCCAGACAAAATATGTCACTCCCCAATTCGTCCATAGGTTCAGGCTTTCATACCTCCGAGTTATATCCAAAGGCACGGGTTGTTATTCAATAGGTGTAGACAGTAGTGGAAACTAGAGCCCCCAAATCGCCCCCCCACCCCCCCCCCCCCCCCAGTTGTTCCCAAGAAGTGGGGTATCCCCCAGATATCCCCCCAATTAAAGACCCCCACCCAGTAGACCCCCAATTACCCCCCAAATTACACCAAATCTCCCAGTAGACCCCCCAATTCTCCAGTATACCCCCAGTAGACCCCCAAATGACCCCCCCCCCCCCCAGACAAAATATGTCACTCCCCAATTCGTCCATAGGTTCAGGCTTTCATACCTCCGAGTTATATCCAAAGGCACGGGTTGTTATTCAATAGGTGTAGACAGTAGGGGAAACTAGACCCCCCAAATGACCCCCAACCCCCCCCAGTTGTTCCCAAGAAGTGGGGTATCCCCCAGTATCCCCCCAATTAAAGACCCCCACCCAGTAGACCCCCAATTACCCCCAAATTACACCAAATCTCCCAGTAGACCCCCAATTCTCCAGTATACCCCCCAGTAGACCCCCCAAATGACCCCCCCCCAGACAAAATATGTCACTCCCCAATTCGTCCATAGGTTCAGGCTTTCATACCTCCGAGTTATATCCAAAGGCACGGGTTGTTATTCAATAGGTGTAGACAGTAGGGAAACTAAGACCCCAAAATGACCCCCCCACCCCCCCCCCCCCCCCAGTTGTTCCCAAGAAGTGGGGTATCCCCCAATATCCCCCCAATTAAAGACCCCCCACCCAGTAGACCCCCCCAATTACCCCCAAATTACACCAAATCTCCCCAGTAGACCCCCCAATTCTCCCAGTATACCCCCCAGTAGACCCCCCAAATGACCCCCCCCCCCCCCCCCCCCAGACAAAATATGTCACTCCCCAATTCGTCCATAGGTTCAGAGCTTTCATACCTCCGAAGATTATATCCAAAGGCACCATGGGTTGTTATTCAATAGGAATTTGTAGACAGTAGGGGAAACTCAGGACCCCCAAATGACCCCCCCAACCCCCCTCCCCCCCAGGGGAAGTTGCTTCCCAAGAAGTGGGGTATCCCCCAGTATCCCCCAATTAAAGACCCCCACCCAGTAGACCCCCCAATTACCCCCCCTCAAATTACACCAAATCTCCCCCAGTAGACCCCCCAATTCTCCAGTATACCCCCAGTAGACCCCCAAATGACCCCCCCCCCCCCCCCCCCCAGACAAAATATGTCACTCCCCAATTCGTCCATAGGTTCAGGCTTTCATACCTCCTTGAGTTATATCCAAAGGCACGGGTTGTTATTCAATAGGTGTAGACAGTAGGGGAAACTAGACCCCCAAATGATGACCCCCCCAACCCCCCCCCCAGGTTGTTCCCAAGAAGTGGGGTATCCCCCAAAGTATCCCCCAATTCAAAAGACCCCCACCCAGTAGACCCCCCAATTACCCCCCAAATTACACCAAATCTCCCAGTAGACCCCAATTCTCCAGTATACCCCCTCAGTAGACCCCCAAATGACCCCCCCCCCCCAGACAAAATATGTCACTCCCCAATTCGTCCATAGGTTCAGGCTTTCATACCTCCAGAGTTATATATCCAAAGGCACGGGTTGTTATTCAATAGGTGTAGACAGTAGGGGGAAACTAGACCCACCCCAAATGACCCCCAACCCCCCCCCCAGTTGTTCCCAAGAAGTGGGAATTATCCCCCCAGTATCCCCCCCCAATTAAAGACCCCCCACCCAGTAAGGACCCCCCAATTACCCCCCAAATTACACCAAATCTCCCAGTAGACCCCCCAATTCTCCAGTATACCCCCAGTAGACCCCCAGGCAAATGACCCCCCCCCCCCCCCCAGACAAAATATGTCACTCCCCAATTCGTCCATAGGTTCAGGCTTTCATACCTCCGAGTTATATCCAAAGGCACGGGGTTGTTAGCATTCAATCAGAGTGTAGACAGTAGGGGAAACTAGACCCCCAAATGACCCCCCCAACCCCCCCCCCCCCCCAGTTGTTCCCAAGAAGTGGGGTATCCCCCAGTATCCCCCAATTAAAGACCCCCACCCAGTAGACCCCCCAATTACCCCCAAATTACACCAAATCTCCCAGTAGACCCCCAATTCTCCAGTATACCCCCCAGTAGACCCCCCAAATGACCCAGCCCCCCCCCCCCAGACAAAATATAAATCACTCCCCAATTCGTCCATAGGTTCAGGCTTTCATACCATCCGAGTTATATCCAAAGGCACGGGTTGTTATTCAATAGGTGTAGACAGTAGGGGGAAACTGGGCCCCAAATGACCCCCAGCCCCCCCCCCCCAGTTGTTTTCCCAAGAAGTGGGGTATCCCCCAGCAATGTCCCCCCAATTAAAGACCCCCCACCCAAGTAGACCCCCAATTACCCCAAATTACACCAAATCTCCCAGTAGACCCCCCAATTCTCCAGTATACCCCCCAGTAGACCCCAAATGACCCCCCCCCCCAGACAAAATATGTCACTCCCCAATTCGTCCATAGGTTCAGGCTTTCATACCTCCGAGTTATATCCAAAGGCACGGGTTGTTATTCAATAGGTGTAGACAGTAGGGGAAACTAGAACCCCCCAAATGACCCCAACCCCCCCCCAGTTGTTCCCAAGTGGGGTATCCCCCAATATCCCCCCAATTAAAGACCCCCCACCCAGTAGACCCCCCAATTACCCCAAATTACCCAAATCTCCCAGTAGACCCCCCAATTCTCCAGTATACCCCCCAGTAGACCCCCAAATGACCCCCCCCCCCAGACAAAATATGCTCACTCCCCAATTCGTCCATAGGTTCAGGCTTTCATACCTCCGAGTTATATCCAAAGGCACGGGTTGTTATTCAATAGGTGTAGACGGTAGGAAGCTGGAGCCCCCCAAGCTGACCCCCCAACCCCCCCCCAGTTGTTCCCAAGAAGTGAGGGTGTCCCCCAGTATCCCCCAATTAAAGACCCCCACCCAGTAGACCCCCCAATTGACCCACCCAAATTACCAAATCTCCCGGTAGACCCCCCAATTCTCCAGTATACCCCCCAGTGAGCCCCCAAATGACCCCCCCCCCCCCCCCCCCCCCCCCAGACAAATATGTCACTCCCAATTCGTCCATAGGTTCAGGCC